>OX387632.1:15366392-16707990 GCA_947568825.1 Sphinx pinastri
AAAGAAAAACCGAGAGGTGGCCGATCTGATTTCGAGGGGGAGTGAATTCCATAGAAGAATAGATTGGATAGCAAAGGACGAGTGAGTGAAGTTAGAGCTATGAGGGGGGCATTTGAGGAGAATATTGCTAGAAGAGCGGAGGTTTCTAACGTGGCTACTGCAGAGGTATTGATAGTTTGATGATAAGTAATTAGGAGGAGTAGGGGAGGTAAGGAAAGATAATAAAGTGGTAAGTGCCCGCAAAGAACGCCGCTGACGTATGGGTAGCCATTTTAGTTGATGACGATGATTTTACCAAAATCCTAGCCCCCTCTGATGCAGGACCCCGCTGTCCTGATTTGTAGTGGCCAATTCCGTTTATATACATGCCTAAATTGTTGTTCTGACCCCACATTGGAACGGGATACGGAAAAGTGGAATAAGAACTTTTTGCCATTTCTAGAACAAGCTTCAAAAAGTAACACGTTGACCCTACATTGGGATTTAGGGTGAACGAATATTTTTCGTTATTAAATAACCTGACATCTTAGACCACTTTAATAAATCGTTGCATTTATATCAAATAGCCGCAGTAATGTATGCAAATTTATTTTTTTCGCGTAAGTATCCCAAACCGTTATAATTTAAAATTAGCGGACCAATTCGCCTCGTTTGCCTTCCACACAAACATGTTTGTGTCGAATATATTTCTACAATGAAAAAATAAAGTCAATATTTTTATTGCTTAAACAAACGTGTGGCTGTGTTGAAAATCGAAAACGGTTTTGGAATTCGTTTCTACAACTTTCGTTAAGTCTGCGAAATGCAAATCTATTACTGCTGATGAATGAATTCCTATCAAGGTTTTCCGTCGAGAGACTACAACATGGGGTCTTTAAAAAATACTGACATGCAGTCCTGTAATATTTCCAGATATTTTCCGACTGTAGACTACGGTAACAGCTTTTGATGAGACAAAACACTCCGCCAGCGACCGATAGCAGTGGTGTAAAATTCATTCAAAATCTCTCTTCAAATAATCATAAAACATTTTGAATTCATTAACCGAATTCATAAAAAAAAACTAAAAAACACGCTTTATAGAAAATCCAACTAAAAAATAGAAAATAAATTTGAATTAAGAATAGTGTAAATAAGAAAAAAATGTATTTTATTGTAAAATAAGCGTGGGGTGCTTTTTAAGATATTATCAAAATTATATATAATACTTCTTCTCATATTATCTGTCAATAAATTGATATTTATAACTATTGTCACCATCCACCCCACGCTTTTTTACAATAAAATACATTTTTTTCTTATTTACACTATTCTTAATACAAGTTTATTTTCTGTTTTTTAGTTGGATTTTCTATAAAGCGTATTCTTTTTGTTTTTTTCTGACCGTTAAAGCGTAAAGTGGGCCAAAATCGCGCCTAAAGGGGTTGGAGTCGGAGTCGCAGAGTTACAAACATACAAACATACATACAAACATACAAACACATAAACATACAAGTGAAGCTAATATAAAGCGTGTAAAAAAGGTAATTTTCTAAATTCTCTGAATTAATTCGGAACTTTTTACCGTCTATTTTCAGCACAAGCCAGAGAAATTTTTTTGTTTCAAATAAATTATTTAAACCTTCAACCTTCATGGATAAAAAAGCTGTGATCTACGTTACCTACCAGGCGTTGTCAAATGTCAAGTAATAACTTAGCGGCGTGAATAGTGAACCATGCTCCCATAAAACAGTTTTATGTAACAGATAACGATGTGTTTACTGTTCCAAGGCCCTTTCCGAACAGACATGACTCGAATCGTCGCATTTTAAGACAACCGAAAGTGTAATAGTTTGATTTCTGTTTAAGTATCAATGCTTTGTCTATCTGTCACCAAGCCACATGAATCAAATGGAAATTACACCAATTGCTGTGTATTATGGTAATTAAACCAGAAGTGGCGTTTAGATAGAGTATCGGATGACGATAGATCTTAATCTCTTGCCAGTCGTCACAATTATGCCGGCTTGATATACAAAGGCTGAACCCGGAACACGACACACATACGTGGACCACTATGGCAGTTTTACACCTTATGTGTGGTCGCTCCTCGAACGGATACTAATATCTTACGATCGGCAATATAAATATAATAAACTATATAAGACTTCTGCTCGCAGCTCCGCCCGCGTGAATGAGTTTTTTCGGGATCATCATCATCAGCCTGTTGCAGTCCACTGCTGGACATAGGCCTCTCCCAAGATACGCCACAGAGCTCGGTCTGCTGCTTTATGCATCAGTTTCGGGATAAAAGTCCCATTTTATGTTTCCCCGGGGTAAAAAGTATGTTACTCGCTGATAATGTAGGTTTATATTGGTGAAAGAATTTTTCAAATCGGTTAAGTAGTTTCGGAGCCAATCCAATGCAAACAAACAAACAAATCTTTCCTCTTTATAATATTAGTATAGATAATGTATTTAGATGACGATCGCAATTGTGTCGTATTGATGGAAATTAAAAATGTTAGTACGAGTGTTTATAAAAACGTAGAGCTTATCATCAAGCAAGTGATGTTCGATTCCTCATAAAATAAATCTTCTAGATGTCTTAATAATCTATACTAATACATACATACGCATATACACTCACGCCTTTTATCCCCGAAGGGGTAGGCAGAAGGGACAGGTGCACCCACTTTTCGCCGGGTATATATTGCGTCATGTGATGTGAAGCATATCGCCGAATCGTGCACAAATTCCAGACTCCGGGCTAGAAAAGCCCAATATCACTTTGCCCGACCCGTGGTTCGAACCCGAGACCTCAGCATTTCTGTCGTACCGTAATACAACTACGCCACCGAGGCAGTCCAACTAATATACAAATAATAATATTATTATTAAAAGGAAAGATTTTTTTGTTTGTAATGGATAAACTAAAAACCTACTGGACCCATTTTATCCGTTACAAAAAATCAAATCTTTCCGCTTTATAATATTAGTATAGACTGTTTTTCTTTGTAGCTCCACCTTTCACTATCGAGGTAAAAAGAAGCCTACAGCAATCGGCGATGACAGTATTAGTGAAAAAAATAGGACTCGAACAGAGCCCGTAACCAAGAAGCTTCTCGACAATTATTGTAACAGAAAACGAAACAAATATGGCAATAACATATTCTAACGATGCATTTATTTAACGATTGAAGAAGTGTCAGAGACTACCTCTATAGATATTGTAGATATATATACTTCTTTGCCAAACCACCTGCATGTCAAATGTTTGTCTGTCACGCAAACATTTGTCCCAAAGGTCATCAACCCTGCAGAGTGCAGACATGACCTGCCGCAAGCGTACCCGAACGTAACCTCCCCGGTGCTTCCGGGACGTGTGACTCACGAGTTTGTTTCAAGGGCGATACTGATTCTGAGAAATACGTTCACGCAGGGGCCTTAGTTATTGCAAAATGTATAGTAAGTGAATGTAGTCAATCTTTATACACTCTCATGCCTTTTATTCTCGAGGTTATAGGGAAAGGCGACATTTGCACCCACCTTTCGCCGTGTATATTCCGTCCCATGATATGATAGGGAGCGAGCCTATCGCCAATACCTGACTCCGAGCAGATTTACGCGATTTTTAAAGATATTATAGCCAGTGTCGATGACCAGGGCAGTGTTTTGTAATATATAGTTCCTGTAGTATCTATACTTATAATACTATAAAGAGAAAAGATTTGATTGTTTGTTTGCATTGAATAGGCTCCGAAACTACTGGACCAATTTTAAAAATTCTTTCACCAATATAAAGCTGTATTATAAGTGAGTAACATAAGCTACTTTTTATCCCGGGAAAGAATAAAGCGGGACTTTTATCCCGGAAAAACTTATTCGAGCGGGCGGAGCGCGAGCAACAGTCTATTATTAATGTTTATGGGTGGTCGTGACGCTCACGTGATGGTAAGCGACAGTTCTTTAAAGAATTTACATCGGCAAATCGTTACAACCTCCTCGGAACGTGTTATCAAGGTAAAAAAACGCGCTATAATTTCTCAACTGCAATAGGAAATAACAGATCGATCTTTTAGGATGCCTATCGAACGTCTATACTTAGGCTGGGGTCGTTTATCTATAATGACATCAGATAACATATTAAGAATGATGGTAAAAGCTGAACGTGATCAGGATACGCTTATCTTAATTACATTTCGCGTATTATGTCGTCTACATTAATCTAGTATCTGTTTTGGATTCGATTCTCGAGGTCTGATAAAATGATAATTATTCGAATTGAAAATTTATTTAAAAAAAGCTCATTCTCATTGACAACATGAAGTAAATTACGTTTAGCTAACGTGAGTGCATTGATTACACTACCTACCCTCATGAAGATATAGGTGTGAACTTATTTAATTAAAGAATATTCTAATTCAACATCTCAATTCGCTTACATTGCAGACGCCAAAGCGGAAGTCCTTGAAACGAATCTCTATTTTCGCAATGAACTCGAAATCCAATCAGCGGATTCTGATTCATACAATAATTTACAATCGATTAAGCGGTAATTAGTTTCATGATGTGTACACGGAAAATCGATTTACTATAACTCTATTATGGAATAGTGTTTATCAGTGTTATTCGCGGCGACCTTAGTAACGTGGTCGGCAGACGTGTAGAGGCCACGGGTTGGACTTCGTGTTTGGAAAATGTCTCTGAAAAGAAGAGAGCCACCTACACAATATACATAGAAAAAGAAAATATAAACAACGAATACTTTCTATTCGATTAAATATATTGTTCAGATCAATTAATTATACCGCAATGATCAATCAAATAGATATAAGAATTATACGAAAAAGTGTTTCGTACGCTTATATGTATACCCATTCTAGGCATTAACGTGTCATGTGAAAGAGTTGACGCATTAGTAAAAAAAATATATAAAAAAACATATTTTTTGTTAATATTTTCTTTTATTGTTTTTTTTTTATTTTGATGTACCCAGTGTCACTCTCACGATTAAGACGAATCTATTGACACCACTCACATAAAAATACGACAAGCGGTTTAGGCTCTAGGGCGTGCCAAAGAAATATACATACATTCATACATACACTCGAAAAACATAACCCTCCTTCTTTCGCAGTCGGGTAAAAAAAGGCTAGTATTTCTTATTAGTAACACGTATTACGTCCCAATTGGGACAATTTTGGGTCTACAGATTGCACGTTCTAACCACGTATCTACCTCATTATTATAATACTATTGTTGCTCGCGGCTTCGCCCGCGTCAAAAAGGTTTACCGGGATAAAAATATTTTCCCAGGATAAATAGTAACCTATAGCACTCAGGAGTAATGTAGCTTCCTATTAGTGAAATAATTTACAAAATCAGTTCAGTAGTTCCTGAGATTAGCGCGTTCAAACAAACAAACAATAATATTAGTACAGATAATATCATTGCCATACCGAATACGATAGAGATAATTGAAAAGGGGGACGATGTTTGTTTACATTTTAGTCTGCGTTCTCGTTCTAGCGTAGTCTCTGTCCACCCCCTGGATATAGTCATGAACCACATCAATCCAAGCAGTAACCTACAATAATCTCTTCTGAGATCACCTGGCGTATCTCTAAACGGTAAACTGGTTCAAGGGCGGTACAATGTTTACATTACTGTCGCTGATGCAGCGCTCAATAGGATGTTATGCTTTAACATTATGTTAGCCGTTATTGAAAAGTATATTTAGTTACTTCAGACTTTTCCTGGCACGAAAACTAATACCTTAAAGGGCGGCTAGTCGTGGCGATGTATGCAGTACGACCGCTGCGATGAGGTCTCTGATTTGATAACCCAGAGTACCCCCGACCCCTCCTCCCCAGGCCGCCATTTAATCCCTAAGTCGAGTGAAGTGATATTATGTCTTTATGTTCAGTATCAACCCGGAGTATAGCATTCATCATCATCACCATCAGAATATATTTTAGTCCACTGCTGGACATAGGCCTTCTCCCATACGCAGTATAGCATTGGAACCTGTAAATAGTAATAGGCTTGTCCTAACATAATTGGCGAAATCTGAGGCTGATACACCTCTACCTACCTCTCAAAACACCTACCACCAATGGACCACCTGGAAAGCTTCTACGGAGTGATTTTTAGGTAGCGGTTGGTATGCACTCTGCTATGGAAGATATCAGGTGCCCCTCAGGATGTTATGATTAACGTACAAAATTATCCGTTATTGAAATGTATTTTTAGTTACTACTCCCGGTATTACATCAGTGGATATCTTATGGTTAATTCACACTAAGAAGCCCGGTAACATCTATTTTTAAATTTTTAACGATTATTTTCCCAGTAAAGTGAAATCACTGGGTAATACGCGGTAACATCATGTCAAGATGACGAGCGCAGAGCTGTCATTCAGTTTTGACTTCACTTTAGAATTCATCTTAGATATCGTCCTAAACCGTAGATAAATAAGTACTGTAGTTATCGATCTAGTCACGATGCCTCGGTAACCAGGTCGCAGCGATAACAATCAAAACAGTCTGCCGGCGGACGAGGCGTTTTGAGAAACAGGACCAACTGGCTGGATTATAATCTTACTCCTTACTAATCTTTGATTAATTATATACCTAGATTGACACTGACCGTTTCAAACGCGTCGAAAAAAATAGAGGCCAACTGTTGCCCGCTAAATGAGTTCGAGTAAATTATTGGAACGAAGTTCCTTATTGCGCGTTGTGAAAGGGGGCTGGACGGAAAGTTGTCACGACACTTTTTTCTATTATCTTACTAATATGAACCTTAAATACAATGCGTAGAAGCTATTTCCCCAGCGTTGGCACGGCACGAGTACAAAAGAATTGAACGTAACATTCTTTTTTAAAATTTTGTTGATTTATTCTACTTTACTACTACTGACATTTATCAATAACAAGACTAAACGTGCTTTGCTCTCGTTTAAAAATCTACTTTATGTGGTAAGCGTAAGATCGAATTTGTGTTTAGTCAATCAAAATTTGTGATAAAAATGCTATGCAATAGCTTTACCGCGGTAGTCTCCGAGTGCCACACGTATTTATTTGTTTTTTTCTCTAGAAACTTATGTATTGGAACGGATATAGGAAAATATTTATATATTTATATATATACACACTCTGTTATATAAATAAAATTTTATTACAATTCCTTCACTAATTAATCGAAAGGAACTTCGTTCCATCCGGGTGTCCCTTGACACCTCTCAAGTTTTTTTTTTTTTGTTGTTTTTCATGGATATAGTTATCTCCCCGTTTTAATAGAAACCATGTAATAACTGGTATCATTATGCGCGCACACAAGGATACGCAGAATGATGCAGCGATAGCCTATGACACAGCTGTCACGCATACTAGCTTAAGAAAAGTTGGCCTGTTTGTTTTAGTTTCATTGCAGCGCGTCACTCTATCTAGGTATATAATTAATCAAAGTTACTAATATTATAAATGCGAAAGTTTGTGAAAATGTTTGGATGTTTGTTAGATGTAAACGCAGAAACAACTAAAGGGATTTGGATAATTTTGGCACACGGGTAGATCATATCCTGGATTAACACATAGGCTACATTTTATCACGGTAATTTACTACCCTGGGAATGAATGGATATTTTTTTTTTTTTTATTGCATTGAATGACGAGACGAGCATGCCGTTCGCCTGATGGTAAGCGATACGACTACCCATAAACGGTAGCAACACCATCCATCAACACCTTGAGTTACAAAGTACTGTGTGGCATTCCACTGCGCTCGTCATCCTGAGACATCAGATGTTAAGTCTCATTATGTCCAGTAGTTATACTGGCTACAACGTCCTTCAAACCGAAACACAACATGCACTGTTGCTTGTCGGTAGAAATAGACATTGCGGTGGTACCCACCCAGACGGACTCATACATATGAGAGACCTACCACCAGTAAATCCAGTAATCTGAGTCTTTAAATAGATGGTGCTGGCGTAGTACTGTGTTTAGGGACTTTTGTAGCGGGAAAGGATTTTTACGCGGGCGAAACAACGAGCAACACCTAGTGATAAAGATATGGATATAGAGATATCTATACTATTATATAAAGCTGAAGAGTTTGTTTGTTTGAACGCGCTAATCTCAGGAACTACTGGACCGATTTTGAAAATTCTTTCACTAATAGGAAGCTACATTACTCCTGAGTGCTATAGGCTACTTTTTATTCCGGAAAACTTTTCCACGCGGGCGGAGCCGCGCGCAATGCTAGTGATATATATTTGTATCCGGATAGCATCTACCGTACACAAGGTGTAAAACCTGCCACAGTGGCCCACCTAAGTTTGGTAGGTCGGTCTGGAGTCAGCTTATGTTTATCCGGTATCAAACAAGTCTGCATAATTGTGTCGAATGAAGAGGAATACTAATCTTTCGTCAGTCGACACTTTATCTGAACCACTACACTTACCATCAGAAGCAGTACTTTTCTATGATTAAAAGTAGCACGTATGTTAATCCAGGACATGGGCCATCTGAGTGCCTTTCATCCATATCCGTTCTCGAGTTTCTGAGTTTACAAACATCCAAACCATCCAAAAATCTACGTTAACATTTATAATAATAAAAAAAGCAACGAGAGGTGTCAACTGTCAAGGGACACCCGGATGGAACGAAGTTCCTTTCGATTAATTAGTGAAGGAATTGTAATAAAATTTTATTTATATAACAGAGTGTGTATATATATAAATATATAAATATTTTCCTATTTCCGTTCCAATACATAAGTTTCTAGAGAAAAAAACAAATAAATACGTGTGGCACTCGGAGACTACCGCGGTAAAGCTATTGCATAGCATTTTTATCACAAATTTTGATTGACTAAACACAAATTCGATCTTACGCTTACCACATAAAGTAGATTTTTAAACGCGAGCAAAGCACGTTTAGTCTTGTTATTGATAAATGTCAGTAACCAAAATAGAATATATCAACAAAATTTGAAAAAAGAATGTTACGTTCGATTCTTTTGTACTCGTGCCGTGCCAACGCTGGGGAAATAGCTTCTACGCAATGTATTTAAGGTTCATTTTAGATTAGTAAGAAATGGTTTTAATGACTTTAATAAATAAAATAAATACAAATATACTCGTTTCAAGAATTATAGCTTCTACGCATTGTATTTAAGGTTCATATTAGTAAGATAATAGCAAAAAGTGTCGTGACAACTTTCCGTCCAGCCCCCTTTCACAACGCGCAATAAGGAACTTCGTTCCAATAGCCCTGTATAATATCTCTCTCTAAATAGTCGCCCCTCACCCAGTATTAGAACCTAGAAACCTTCACTGTTCACACTCCCTTTAGCGTCAATTGAGCTGAGCGATTGCGATTCGATTTTATCATATCGTAAATGATTTCAATTATTATCGATAATTTCTTTCGTAAAGTTCAAGGAGATGTGAATGTCGATCGAACAGTGAGCAATGCTTAGGTCGTAAACACAGTTTTTTGTGTCACTCAGTGTTTTGTAACTCTATGCTAATATCACAAAAAGATAAAGTGACATCCCTGGGTTGAGAGATATTAAGATTTTCTGCTATATATCAAACCGAAGTCTGTAATAGTGCCCAGTAAATGGCAATAAACCTGACATGTTTTAAACGAGCCATAGTTAGAAAAAGACATGATGGAGTTTGTACAATGACATATTATATTTACCGGCATCAATACGTTGTGAGTGCGTTTCGTAAGCTTCACTTCCTAGTGAGCGACACAGACAATACATACGCGTAGGGCTGCCAATCATAATATATTCTTATTTTTCGTATTTTTTATTCGCTCCGTATTTTATTTCTATCTCTTCCTTTTTCTTGCGGGTTAACTTCGATATTTTCTGAATCTCACCGAGATTCAATGCTTGGTGTCATTAAAATGCGATTATCAATTCTGGCTTTCAGTATTTGCAGAGGTGTGAGGGCGCTATAATATTTGTAATCATACTATAAAAACAGTGTTGTACTTTATTTTGATCCATAATTATAAATACCGTAGTATTAAAGAATCTATACTATATCTAGACTAATATTATAAAGCTGAAGAGTTTGTTTGTTTGTTTGTTTGTTTCAACGCGCTAATCTCAGGAACTACGAGACCGATTTTGATTTTCTTTCACTAATAGGAAGCTACATTACTTCTGAGTGCTATACTGCTATAGGCTACTTTTTATCCCGGAAAAAACTTTTCCACGCGGGCGGAGCCGCGCGCAATTCTAGTACCAAATAATGTTTTAACATCACTGATATTTAGACCCCAGAGTTCAGACAGTAAATCAAAATAAACATTAATGATACTGCATTGTGACCGAACGCAACGCAATGCAGTGCAGCCTACACTTTAGAATGAAATCTTACAAACTTGAATAAAAACAACAACGTACTTTTCTCTCTCAAATATTATTTACTTTTCTCCTCCGGCGTTATAATTTATTACTTTAAAAAGTTGGCAAGTGGGAACCCTGCTTACGTGATGCGTGCTCATACTGCTAATCTGTAGGAATCACGTTGCGAGAAAGGTTGTCTCCATTTTTATAGACCAACCGCATTATGTTTTATATTATACAATTGAAGAGATGAGCGAGTGCCGCGACTGATCAAAATATTAGTAATTCGACTTAGAATATAAATTGTAGAGCACTGCTAGAGACTGTTTGGGGAAATAGCTCCATTTTGTCTCATTTCTTGTAGGTAGGTGGCTAGGTTTGTCTATAACTACAGGGCAGCAGTGTGTAAACACTATTCCGATGTATATAAAAGATATTACCGCTTACAAGCATAATTACGCTGCCGTTATGGCATTGTGGTATAAGGATAAAATGTATGTCATAGACATGAAATGCTAGCTTTTTTACAGCACCGGCCGGTAAACGGTAAGAAGAATTCAATATCTGGTCCACCTGCAAATGCCATGTGTAGGTATAAAGTGTAATAATTTAAAACATTAGAATCAGGGATGTGTTGCCGGCCAGGACACCATGGCATAAGGTTTACTGGTAGTAGGTCTCTCCTAAGCGAGAGGCCGACAGGTTAGGTACCACCGCAATGGCTATTTCTACCTTCAAGCAGCAGGGTGCAAGCACCGTTGTGTTCCGGTTTGAAGGACATTGTAACCAGTGTAAATACTGGGCATTATGGGACCTAACATCTTATGTCTCAGTGACGAGCGCAGTGGAGTGCCACGCAGTACTTTGTAATTCAAAGTTCCGTATACTGTTTATGGGCGTTCGTATCGCTTACCATCAGGCGAGCCGCCTTTCATCATCATCGTCTTATCGTTGGAAGGAAAAAATGTTAATTCATCCTACTATAGAATAAAACTATGAACACAATCAGAGGTTACCCTTAATATGCTCATTATAATGTGTTTCCCACGTGAGCGGGAACGAAACTTCATCTTAGTGACTTGGCCTCCCAGAAGACATTGGCACTGGCAGGCAGCCGCGCTTGTCGTAAATCTAAGCGAAGCTCTTTCAGAAACATATTGAAACAGTGAGGTACACCGACAGTAGTTTAAGGGTTAATTTAAGAATAAAGTTGCATTCACTCTATTTGTAACGAAAATATCATAAAATATGATTATTTCTCGTGAGTCAGCTATCGGGAACACTGCATACGTGTATCCTGCCACTTTGTACACTAACGTAATGATTTTGCTGATGACTCACATCTGTTTGATTGTCAACATGCCATTTTAGGGCGCAATCAAATTAGCCGAAACCTGGCCGTAATAAAAATTTGATCTAAACACGATAAAAACAGAAGAGTTGACTTGATTTAACTTTATTATATTTAAAAAAAAGTTCCGGATTTACAAAAATGAACGCAATAAAAATTAAAAGACTTTCGAATTTGGTGGAAGAGGTAAATGATCTAATGACACCAAGGACGCGGGAGTCGCTATTACGTCGCCGTCGTTATGATATGGGTGTGAGAGAGAGATAGCAAAATGATTCTAGTATACGCATACTTTTCACGCATACAATATGCAAAATTACTGCTGGCTCATTTCTTCTTTATTATGTAGACATTAAGCCCAAAAAAGCAATAACATGACATGTCCAACTGCAATCTAAAATTATGTGAATTTATAAATCACTGCATCACAATAAAGTCACGATGCAGTCTCAATTTGGTGCTTATTTAAATACTTAATAGTATTTTCTGCTCATGGAAAAATACATACTAAAAATATCTTAATTTCATTATAAATAAAGTGCACATTGACGTGTTGGCGTTTATGAATCACGCACAGATTGTATTACCATTTAAATGGCATTATACACCTCAGAGCAAAGGTTGTGCAGACTAAATTAATGTGAAGTGGTTGAGACGTTTCTATTCTTATGTTTATATGAGAATACCCATCTACGAGGACATCCCCTAAAGCTATCTGGAGTGTCTTCTAAAGGAAATCCAATGAAGCATTTTTTGACAAATCGTGTTGTTACCGATTGGAACAAACTTCCTGAAACTGTTGTTATGGCACCTTCGCTGAATGCCTTCAAAAATAGACTGGATAAGAATATTAATCAGTATGAAACACACGCATCAGCTGTATAGAGCTGCTAGTGTACTTACCAAATAAATAAATAAATAAATCTAGCTGTGCCCGCTTATCTGTGTAGACTTAGATATGTCTCATAGCCCTTCGGATACACGCGCCATGCGTCTGCCCTGTATCCTCCGTCTAGCTATCTATCCCCTACATACCCTATATGTTATACAGAATAAACCCATTCAGTTATTAGATTTTGAATCTAATGAGTGATACTTCAAAAACTATTTGAGCCAACAGATAAACAAAAATTTCATAAGTTGTTTTTTGTGTTACTATTATGTATTCCTTGCATCTTCCAGGTATTATTTTTATATTTACAGCCTTATTCATAAACAGTTTATAAACCTATTTGAGTTATCAAATGTATTGTCTTCTTCGAACGAATTTTGAATAGAGTTTGAAGGAAGAAGGCAAAACATTCTACAAGTATAACATGCGGGGTGTTTTTTCTGTCGTGGGTTAAAAATAAGTTTATAAACTGATTATGAATACTGTTGTTAATATACAGACACAGTAAATCTATGATTTTAATATATGTAGAGATGTTTTATATAAATATTAATCAAGAATGTAAATGTTGTGAATGGAATTCCCAGGAAGGACATTTCTGGCTATGTTTTGAAAAATTAATAAAAAACATTACTGGAAAGTAGACTGGCTAGTTTTTTTATTACATTACAAATATGTACTAATGCTCATAGATAATGTGTACTTGTTTTTGTTTTTAATATTTTGGATCTCTAAGCTAACCACTACTTAATGTGTTTAATATAAAAATGTAATTTTTAATGGTATGCCAGTTTAAAGTAATTGAAACAAGTATGAAATTATAAAATACAAGCTTTTGCCTGTGGCTCTGTCCAATTTTTTTTAATATGAGCAATATTATTTCCTTTAGATCATATTAATACATTTATAGATTTATTGTGTTAAATTGTTGAAAACTGGGTAAATATTGGTTTGATTAACTTCATCCTAACTGGAATGTAGAAATAAATAAAGATTACCAAACATAATCTTATAATTGTGTCAAGTTAATATTCATGGGATGATAACACCCATTGGAATGAAATCTATATCAATTCTTTATTTAAATTATCATTTTGACACCAGCAAGCAAGTATTCTATACAGATATTTAATAATCTATAGCCACTTTTCTTCAAGAAAACATTATATGTTGTTTACTATTATGTGTATGAGAGTTTGACAATAGCATCTGGCACATTGTCTCATACTTTCGAGTGTGTGTGATATTGTAAACATCACACACGAGCGCGTTGTTTACATCCCTCCTGCCGTAAACACACACGTACATTCCACGCGCCTAGCTCAACCACACAAAAATTATTTCTATACAATTCTACATGAAAACTATTTAACATTTTTTCGACAACTTTCATCTAAAAGCCGTGCCCCAGGTACAGTTTGCTCCAAATGCAACTCAACCGTGAAAGTCATTGTCATTTTAACGTGACATCACCGCTTTTTTGCACTTTCAAATGCTGATGGAAATCTAACGAGTCAATCAATCCACACTCCTTATATACAACACATTCGAGAGTCTTGTTGTTGCATTACACTATAAAACAACACCAACCCGTCCATCACCAAGATAATAGTTCAATGAGATTGCTAAAATAATACCTGGAGAAAATACATGAATGTTCGAAAACAGCTATTATAATATTTTTTGAGTATGATCGAAACTGACCTTTGATTGAACGGGCGAACCCTTACAGCCACTTTCACTGAGGCCATTGTCACACATTATATTGTCAGTAGTTTTAAATTATTTTAAAATTACATTTAATCACACAAATACGACACCACAGAACAAATTGTCATTTTTATGTGGTTGACAGTGACAGACGGTCACAGACAGGGTCTTTGCAGCTAGTACATTTTTTATTTCTATGAAAATGTTCTACAAAAAGTAGCTTGCTACTTTCTCACTAGATGGCGCTTAACAGCATATTTTGAAAATAAAATTTATTAAACGGCAACACATTCAGATACATGCCGTTTCATTTTACGCATCTATTATAGAATTACCCGGTCAAAAATAATAATAGAATCATACGACTCCTGTTCTAAATCATGATAAATAAGTATTTTTTCAACTTGGCTTATTTTCATATTGATATCGGCACAAGGGCCTATTGTATACAATATAGTTATTATTTATTTCTTAATTTAAATCAATCATACCATCATTGTTGGAACGTTAACCTTCTGCCATTTTGTAATTTAGCTATCGACGCAATGTTGTGACAAGTTAATAGTTATCAAAACTTATTCTGTTTCTGTTATTGTAACAATTTATGATTTCTAATAATCAGTATTTATTGTTTCGTATCTGCTAAAATAACTCGATAATGGACAAACCATGGAAGATGTAATATAAAAGAAGAAGTTACTGTGCGATTCGAAGTATTTTAGTGTTTTATGTGAATAATTATTGTGACTGTTACCGACGACCGGTGTTACGTAAACGTTACGTTTTATGGATTTTGGTGACCGTGCAATATTTAGTGGACCTGTGCTTTATTATGGATTCTGTTTTCCATTCAAGCCCGGCTACGTTTTACGGACTACGATCAGTTGGAAAGATTGCAGCAAAAATATATATGCCTTAAAACGAAAAATAAATGATATTGTACAATAATTCGAGCTTTTTTCTTCTATTATCCTAAAAAATAAACAATTAAACCTATACAGTACACAATATATACATACGTATTATGTACGCTATAGATCGGATAGGTTTTTGTAGGTAGAAACTTTTCTAATAGATGGCGCTGATGATTTAGATGTGCTGATGACTCTATACCCTATATTCAAGTTACTCTATGGTCACAGACGATAGCTCGATGATGACAGTCAATGACAGTACACCAAACTTCACCAAAGAGGTTTTAAATGTTGTCAGAGTTAAAAATAGTCATTACCTTTCAGTGCTCAGACAAGACATCAATAAATAATCGCTACAAAACAGAAGGGGACTTTTATATGTTATGACGTCAGACGTTCATCTACAAGAACAAAAATAATTAACAAAACCATGTTTTAGTTTTTATTTAAAGGGTCATCCACACGGACCACACCTCAATTACTTTTAGTGAAATAAGTTGCTGCAAAATAATATTGAATATTGTCAAGTGGTAATATTTTACTTTACTTGTTAAAGTCCATTCACCACATAAAAATAATAATGCAAACTTAAGCTAAGTTTAGACTAGCAAGTTCTCTCAGCAACATATTGCGCAAAAGCTTCCAGATGCGTTTACACTAGCAGCAATATTTCTGTAGCAACACGCTTTTGCAAGTGATCAACAAGTTAACTTGCGCAAGTTCTTGCAAAGCTGTTTACATTACTTGAGGAATATTTATTGCTTGACATGTTCTTTTTTCTTAAAACTGAATGACATGGCATGCAATCCTTTTGCCTGATTTTAATAAATCTAATATAATGCTCTTTGGATGATGATTGTATATAAAATAATCACCTTAAAACTCCCAACATGAAAGAATTTAGAATTACAGAGCACTGCGTGGCATTCCACTGCGCTCGTCATCCTGAGTCATAAGATGTTACGTCTTATAATACCCGGTACTTACGTTGGCTACAATGTTCTTCAAACAGGAACACAATAGTGGATGTATACTACTGCTTGGTGGCAAAGATAGACATATCAGTAATACTATAATCTTATAACTTGGTAGCATGGTCTTTGACCTTAGCTCGTTCCGTATGGAACACATAAAATAACGTAATCTACTATACTCCATCGGTTTAGATATTTAACTAAATGTAAACAAAAAATTACACATGATTCCCGGGTAGTCAACATTTTCTTACGAAAGTATTTACGAAGACTGTTGTGTGAATGAAACAACGGCGTACAACAAACACTTAAAATTATTACATTTACTTTAGAAACAAATCAAATAACTAACAACAACTAACTATCAAAAACAAAGCGAAAACTATGCTAAATAAATAAATTTCTACAATGCGGAAATATATAGATAATTTGTGTCTAGTTAACCGATAAAATTGAATGGCGGTCAGTTTTAATGGCGTGCTATGTGACATTCGTACTCTTAAATTTTGTAGGGTTATGTATTACGATCCATTGGAAAAATGTTTAGCGTGCCTGTCGTATTAGCTCTTTTACAGCTGACAGATCGAGATCCTTTATAAAAGTATTGTTATTTATGATAATTGATTGTGTTCGCGCTTATTAATGAATAACTATAACTTTATAATAACCAAACAACTTTAATATACGGTAATAACAGTGCTAAGTGTTGTGTAGGTTATGAAGAAGTTATTTTGGAATTACGTATTTTGTAAAGAGAAATGGACAGGTAAAATACCTTATTTATGATTTGTTTACATTTAGTTTTTACTGGTGGTAGGTCTCTCATTATGTAAGAGGCCGTCTGGGTGGGTACCACCGCAATGTCTATTTCTACCGCCAAGCAACAGTGTGCATGCACTGTTGTGTTTCGGTTTGAAGGACATTGTAGCCAGTATAACTACTGTACATAATGAGACTTAACATCTTATGTCTCAGGATGACGAGCGCAGTGGAATGCCACACAGTACTTTGTAAGTCAAGGTGCTGGATGGTGTTGCTACTGTTTATGGGTGGTCGTATCGCTTACCATCAGGCGAACGGCATGCTCGTCTCGTCATTCAATGCAATAAAAAAATAAAAAAAAGTTAAATACCTAAACCGATGGAGTCTAGCTCAGCAATTTTAAACGTTTATCTGCACGCAGAATAAACTGCAAGTTCTCGCGCAAGTTGTCAAATGGTGTTTACACCTGCGACTTGCCGTAAGTCCTGCAAGCTTCAAAATATTGCAGAAGTCAGCTTTCCGTGGCTGTTTACACAGTAGAAGTAGCTTGCGCAAAATAACTTCTGCAAGTGGTCTTGCTAGTCTAAACCCCGCTTTATACTATTTTATGGAGCTTCAACTATTTAAGTTTTTAGTTTATGCTTCATGGGCATTGGTCGTACTTGCAAAAACGTGAACCAGGGCTTAAAAGTACGTCCGCCTAAAAAAACCAGCACCAAAAACCATGGTTCGAAATACTTCCAAGTATTTTCTTTCTGCATAGGAAATTAACCCGTGTAGCGGTACATGTAAGGAACACAATCCCGTTCACAAATAAAATCTTCTAATAATTCGATTCTATAAATACTAAGTATTTTCTTTCTGTAAAGGAAATTGATCCGTGTTTCAATATACATAAAGAGCACAATCGCGTTTATAAATAAAGTACTTATAGCACTTGGATAGTCGATAATCGAAATACTTTAAAGTATTTTCTTACTGGATAGGATATTGACCCATGTTTCGGTACGAATAACGAGCACAATCGCGTTAACAAATAGAATACTTTTAACACTTCAATACTTGCATAGGAAATTGTTTACTGGGTCTGTTGAATTAAGAACCATAATTGCATTTGCGGACAACTCGTGTCTCGGGAGAGTAGCCAAGTAAAATACTTTCAAGGTTTGCAAGTATTTCGGCACCTGGTCGGGGTACTTGCAAGAAAATACCTGGTGTATAAACCTGGTCGCGTAAATACGCGCCATCCCTAAATTGTTTCATGAATTATGGTAGTTATGGTACGGTGATATAAGAATTAAGATATTGTCTATGGTACTGTTGCTGTCGAGTTCTTGTGAAAAAGGTTAGTAATTTTAATATTTTTTGAGTATTTTTACTTAATAATTTAGAGTTTCATAGGCCAATTAATATTATTACGAGGTAACTGTTAATTCCTTCCAACAAAATACTTGTAATTTTAAGTTATTTCAATAAATCTGACATTGACCATGTATTTCTAATAAGTCATTACATAATGTAGTAATTTCATTTACAAAACATGATATTGAGTTAATTTGTAACTCTTTAGCAAATACCCTTACAGTTTACCTTACATTTCGTACTGAATATGACCGGCACGTTATTTTAACAGTGTGGGTATCCCCTATAATTTATGTTCTTATTTCAAAAAACATAAATGAGCACTGTACTAAAGATCAATGTATTTTGTTGTGGATATTTCAGGCCAACTGTAGACTACCACAATGACGGACGCTCCAGGCCGCCCAATGAAATTCCCCTACACCCTCACCGCTAAGGTGGCACAGTTCCCATTCAAGTTCCATGTGCAAAACCAGTGGATCTGGCGCTACTGGATGCTTGGAATCGCTGTCAGCGTACCCGTCTTCTACAAGATCCACAAAATGGGTAAGGATATTATTGATCAGACATAACAAATGGCCTGTATTCAAGTGTCTGAGCTAAAAGAGTTGTTAAATCAATGGTAACAAAAAAAGATACATAATTCTCCTTCTTTTATTCATTACAATGATCGAAAGAGACCTATGAATGTATTACTATATATTACATTAAGCTAAAGTTCCACTAAAGTGAAAATTATTCATCATGATGTAAGGGAATTTGATTCAGATTAAAATGATTAGCGATGTACATAACATACACACACTCACAAATTATATCCCCAAAGGGGTAGCCAGAGGTGCAACTAGTGCACCCACTTTTCACCGTACGTATTCTGTCCCATAACGTGATGGGGACGACCCTTTCGTTCGCCACATCAGGCACAAATACCAGACTCCGGACTGATCCTGAATGGAAAATCCCAATATCACTTTACCTGAGCCAGGGATCGAACCTGAGACCTTAGCATTGCAGTCACGCTGTAATACAACTATGCCACCGAGACAGTCAGATTAGAGTTAGATTTTCAGATTAGCGATAGGATAAATAAATATCTACTCACTATTGAAATAAATCCTTCATGAGATGTGTTAATTCAGTTTATAACTACAGTGTGTGTAGTTAATAAGTGATAACAATAAGAATCTTATGGTTGTCGTGGAATTACACAGCATATAGTGAGGTTACAAGAATTACAATATCCAGAAATAGTAATTTTCTATCTTTTCCAGATCTCGGTTGTACTAATGTTGTTTATGTGTGGTATTAGGTGGATATAGTTAATTCTCTTAAAGTGTGTTTACATATCTTTCACATATAGCAGATGTCTCACAGACTAAACAAAAGTAATTTAAAAAAGCTCACCATTTATGTCAAGACTTTATTTATTTGTATTTACCTTAATTTATTTCTTTCCCAGCTAACTCGCCTGGGAACGTGAGCAAATGGGCTGAGATGAGAAGGAAAGAAGCTGCCGAACACCACTGAGTGTCACTAGCCGTCAAGTTCCAATGTAACAGTGTATGGTTTATTTATGTTATAAGAAATAATTAAATCGAGAACTAGCTATTTTGGGTTTTTTATTTATAGTTTATTCACATTATAAACCCATTTTTATACTAATTTTAGTATACAATCCCAACCACTTTCGGACTGAGGGTGAAAATGCACCAATCGGAATTAGGTTAGTTTAACCAGCGACTATTGGCTATATGGTCGCTGAGTTTAACATACTTCAATAGCGTAGTTTCCTATGTTTGATTTTCTACATTATTTTATATGTACTAGAATAGAATACGAAAAATACATTCTGTGAAATTAGCATCGAAATGGGTTGAAAAATAAAGCATTCATTTGTATTTGAAATATTGTTGTGTTGTGTTGTTGAGCAAAAGTGGGAGCGTCGTGGGGATATCGCGCAATGTCTTGCACATGCACGCAGCGTCATGGCGGGTGACACTCGGTGACGTCACAGTGAAGATTATGAACTCAGTGGGGTTACTCCTGACACGTTCGAATCGTAAATCAAATCGAGTTTGATTCGGTTTCAAGCGTTTTGGTACTCCCGAAATCTACACTAGCGCACGATCGAGCCGTGCTTCAAATTGGAACTTACTTGGATCAAAAAAATCCGTTAGGATCGAGAAATGCTTACTCTCCACCACAGAACTATAGTTCTGTGCTCTCCACTCGTTCGTACGATCGTGAATCGAGTTGTCAATTCGACTTTATCTGTCAAATTCTACGATTGCTAAATAGGTGCCGTGTACGGTTCAAGTGAAGTTGTTTTGTGTTTTGGTGAGAATTTTTAAAAATATCTGTGCATTTATGGCTAGATTTCAATCATTTTTTAATGTTCTTAAAGAACCTAACCGTATTGACAATCGAAGAAGAAGAAATTTGCTTAGGATGGGCCGTTTTACTAATCGGGTAATTAATATGGATTGCGTAGAGTTTCGAAGTTTGCATAACTGCCCAACCCTTATTATTATTGCTGAAGACATGGAGACAGGAATTGCAAACAATGTCATACATGCCTCATCATCATCTCGACATGATGCGCTACGACGTAGGCAAAATGCACGGCAACGTCTTGTTCAAAGTCTGTGGAGGAGTAGATACAATAGGCGAAGCTGACTTATTGTTTGACTTTTTTAAATTTAGTTGTTTCTTAGTTTGTTATAAAATAAAAATATACATGTTAAGACAAAAATCTACTTTTTCCTTTTATCTCATTAATCAAATAATCTTGACCACTGGGTGAAGTCTAGTTCTTATTATATTCATATCATAACCATTATAATCATTCTGATTTACAAATCATATTATGTTCAAACTTTATTTAAATGCTGATACTGAAAAGAATATATTTTTTTTGTTTTCACTTATAATAAAACCATTTTTGAGCCTAGGACTTGTCTATAACTTTTTTTTGGAAACTGATATCAATTTATTTTTATCTTTACACACACACATACTCACGCCTTTTATCTCCAAAGTGGTAGGCAGAGGCGCTACTACTAATGCACCCAATTTTCATCGTGCGTATTCCGTCACATGATGTGACAGGGAGCGAGCCTATCGCCATATCGGGCACAAATTCCAGACTCCGGGCTGATACTGAATAGAAAAATCCAATATTACTTTGCCCGACCCGGGAATTGAACCCGAGACCTCAGCCTTGCAGTCGTACCGTAATACAACTACGCCACCGAGGCAGTCTTAGTAGTAGTCTAGTCAGATTATGAATATGTATTGAAATTGACTGGAAGTCATGAAAAACGATGATGGCATCGTAAGTCAGGCAAAACAAAAACTCAAACATTGCGGTACTGTGTGCTTTATTTGTTACAATATAAATTAAATACAAAACTAATAAATTACATTGAATAAATAGTCGCGGACACATCGACGCGTCAGAGCTGCGCCGCACGCCCGGGAATGCACTGGATCCATTACACGATGCCCGGACCGTCACATGATCATTTCAATATCATATTTGGTACAATTTATTTAGTAAAATGTCGATATGAATTGTAAAGTCCAACTTTCACTGATTGGTGGACTTTATGTAGATCGCAATTGAGCATACAATGATTCATAAGCAGTTTATCGTAATAGCTTTAATAAAGCGCAAAGTAGTGTGTTCCGTATCGACATTATTTTCATAAATCATAAAAAAACGTTTTTTTGTAATTACATAGTATTTGGTTTCAATCACCGATAATTCCATGTGACGATCCATAGTCCTATCAATCAAATAGTAATACGAATGGGCCATGCCTCGGAGTAATAAAATAAATAATGACAGAACAAAAAAGCAAAAAAAAAAACGAATCACAAATAAAATTTTGTAAACAAAACGTAACGGTGTGCTTGCGTTGAGCGCTGATTTTGAGTACACACAGGGGAAAGTCAATCGCCATCTTACACGCTACAGATTTAAACACCTAAATTAAAAACTAAACAAAATTGTATGTCTATAATAACAATACTAATAGTAGGCAAACACAAGCCTTGATCAAATAACGAAAGCGATGCGCGCGGATCTTATCTTAACTATTATCGATAAACTGTGTCCGGAACGTTCGATACTTTGTCATAAAATATCGATATGAAATGCAGTATTTTTGAAATGAATTATAAAATCCGCAAACATCATTACACAAGTAAATCTAAACCATTATTCTAGTGTATCTACTGAGGTTCGACGCTAAATGCAGGCACGTTGCGGCCTCGGCGACCGTCTCCGGTGGTGACGCGATAGCGGGCGTAACCGAAGTCGATACATTTTATCGATATATTTCAAATGGTTAAAAAGGAAAATCTTATGAATCATGCATTAATGTTGAATTTCACAATCGACTTCGGCTAACTGCCGCAGGACTTAACAACATTACACTAACTTTATACAAATTATGAATATTTAAAACAACACACTATCATTTGGAAATCAATATAATTGTCATAATGCTAAAAATCATTTCAGACTGCAAATTCTGAGGGCATTATTGATAAATTACTGCTAAGCATAAACATTAAAATATCAACGTAACTGCTATTACAGGACTGCCACATCTTTATCATCACCATATCTCTAGATACTTCACAAGTCCAGCAATAAGAGACCTCTCTCTAGTAACAAACGCATACAACAAATAGACATACAAGACTGGTTCTTAATGCTCCACACCAAAAAAAAAGGAACCAAAGTATTTTACATAAAGCAAATTTTCGTATGTTACTCACTTTCCGCACGTTTTCTACAATTCTTTACGGGTACAGCTGTCAGTAAACAACTTGACCTATCGTCTGTAGATGTCCGCAGGGAAGCGTACGCGGGACGACAACGTATCGCCCGAGCGATTGGTAGATCAGTGGGCTTAGAATGTGGCAAAACAACGCAACTCGTAGGACGATGTCGTTTAATTTTGATGTTTGTGATTGATCGAGAGACCAATACGTCAGTCACGTGTCAGTCTCTCAACCAATCCCAATAAAACGAAATGGAGTCGTGTTGTTTTTTTGCCTCCTTCTAAGCCCACTGGCAACGTTTGGCTCCCGCACATCGCTCAAGCCCCACCTATTGGGTCAAGATTTTATTTCCAAACGACCAAATTGTTTTGATCTTGGTTCATGATATCATAGTATTTCCAAACCATCCAAATACACTGTAAGACTTGTTAACTTGCGTAAGAGATGAGAATATATGAGACATGTTTATACCAGTATTTTCAACTCGTATAAAAATCGGTGATAAACGAAACTAGTCTGCATTAAAAATTAATGACAATAAAATAAACGAATGTTCAATGTATCAATTGTTATCATAAATCATTTTTATACATCTGTCACGTGGCTTAACTTACTTTTGTACATTGCATGAATTCTTTTCTGGAAATGTTTGCTATAAATTATTAAGAATTGTGCTTGGATTTTTTTCATTCACTATACATATCAAACTCACAAAAGCCACTATCAATTTCCTAACAATTCGTCAGTACAAACACGAAATACGTACGCTCGTGAATACAATATAAGTCATTGCAAACCGTTGCTACGCGAAAAACGAACTAAACTTGCTTAAATCAAATATGATATTTCCGTACGCGAAAAGCAGTCATACAAAATTGCAGCAAAAAGAAAAATCGATCTTAACATGAAGGGTAAAAGAGTCTGTTTCGCATGATATATTTTAACAATTTAAGATACTTTATTAAAGAGCTTATTTAAGCCGATCAACAGCAATAATTGCGGTATTTGAGACTTTTTAAAATTACTTTTGGTACATTATGAGCTATTGTATGATTGTTCTGTAAAAAGCATCACCTAATCTATTTTTGTCTGTAGCTACTAGTCGTTTAAGCCAGTCCAATTTTTACGAATTCAGTCTATGTTATACTAGGTTTATTTATTAGTTTCAGTTTATGTAGCACTAGCTTTTGCGCGCGGCTCCGCCCGCGTGGAAAAGTTTTCCGGGATAAAAAGTAGCCTATATCACTCAGGAGTAATGTAGCTTCCTATTAGTGAAAGAATTTTCAAAATTGGTCCAGTAGTTCCTGAGATTAGCGCGTTCAAACAACCAAACAAACAAACAAACTCTTCAGCTTTATAATATTAGTATAGATTTTAAAATAGATATAGGATGTATTTTTATTGCATTGTGAACTAAGGCATTCCTGTGACTTGAATTATGGCTACCAATCTATACATTATTTTATATTGATCATACAATTGACATACTCTAAATTTGAAACATTTCAAATTTCTATCATTCATACTCCGGATTTTACTAAAAGCCCGAATTTCTTTTGACAACATGCCTTAATCTAGGTACTTAATTCTTCGGAACTAATCTTATACAGAGCAATCACATAACACCTTGCGGCAAATCAATTTTAAACCTTATTACCCGGAACACTAAAATATATTCAGCATGTGCCACCCTCAAACTTCAGTCACATCCTAAATTAAGCAACAATTTCCTCACTATCACAGTGCACAATTCTTCCATCTTATACACACAATTTTAAACCTTAATAATTCAAAAACACTGCACAATTTTCTGTCAGTAAAACACATAGTCACCAAGATGTGGTGGAGTGACCACCTGTCACTTCAGTTTGGGTCGCTTGGTCTTGGGCCCTTCTTCCTCCAAAGTGTCCTGCTTGCAGCTCTCTTCTGAGGGATTCAAGTCCGGCATGGGAGGGAGTTCGAGCTCTGTGAGGCGCTTCGTTACGTATTTTTCAAGGCGGTTACCAGCCCTGTCAAGAGACAATGTTGTTATTCTATAGAGAAAGAGGTGGTAAAATGTGTGTGTCTGTGTGTTAATGTGTGATAAGCAGAGAGAGAGAGATAAGACATGAGGGCCGGTCATACAGGGAAGAGATGAGAGAGAAAGGAACAGAGAAAAGAACTAGGTATAAGACACAAGAGGGGAAAAACAGATGTCAAAAAGTTATTGTTGGAAGAAATAGGCATCTGAATAGACAGAAAGAGAGAGAGTCAGCACTCACTTGGCGACAGGATGCACGTCGTTGTTGTAAGTGTAGCAGTTGTGGAAGACGAGCGCCATGTCGTAGAGCAGCTCCTCATCGGTGGAGTACTCTCCCGTCTCCAGCTTGTGTTTCATCGTCGTAAAGTCCATCGGCTGCTCGATCACGTCCAAGTAATCTGGCACCTGAGGAAACAAGCATTTTAAATAAACGATTATATATTCCATCTACACACATTGAATATGGATATATTGCTTTTGAGCGGACAGAGGCATCAAGTCCCTCTTCTTCTAAATGTACATTAGTCAAAACTTCGAATTACAAAACGCTCAAAACGCTCAAGTCATAAAATTAACATAAACAAGCCTCTCCCGTAGGAAACAATACATACATCCTCAACAGAGACCGGCTCGTAGAATGGCCAGGAGTCCTTGTGCTTCATGACGTCGCGGACGAGCTGTTCCAGCGCGTCCACGTGGATCACCACCTCCTCGTACCTGATGCCGCGCTTCTTCGCCGTGCGGGGCTCCTCTGGTCATCAAAAAGATATATTGAGCTATTGTTCAATGGCCCTTCTTCCTCTCATTTGTATCAAAATATTTTTTAGATGGACCAATTAACTGACCATATGAGAGATGGTACTGAAGGGATTTTTTATTGTATTTTCATGTGTATAATAAAGGCAGTACTCACCATGTACACCATTCGTTAACGAATCTTTGGAGCCGTGTTCTTTGGGTCTGTAAGGAAAAAAAGATATATTAAAACGTTGCCATACGAAGTATATAAACGTCATCGACGGCCCATTCACTAAACACCGTTTTCAATAAATCCGGTCGCTTTTTTCAATCCGTCGCAAAAATGGACCAATCAGATTCATGATATGTTTGAAAAATGACATATTTTGGTCGGTTAATCTTCGGGATCGGATCGAAAATAAGGAATGAGATTCTTTATCGAAAACTTCCGTAAATAAACTACAGGATTATATTTTTACACTCACTTTCTGCCCCGCTTCTTGCCGGAGCCGCCGTGTCCGTTCATAACGGGCGAGGGCTCCTTGCTGCCGCGCGACTTGCGAGTTTTCAACTTCACCAACGCCGTGTTATATTCACTGTCGTCGGATTCTGTGAATAAAGATACTTGCTAGAATTATTGTTAAGCGACAGATGTATGATAGTTAGTACGCCAAAACCAATGAAGAAAGATGGCATTTTATGTTAATTATAGCAGTATTTGCAATAATAAACTATAATAATTGATTTCTTTCAATTCATTCACCTCTTAATTATTTTTTTCTTCCTATCTGGCTCTGTCCTTTAGGAAAATTTTGCCAATGTCAAGTGAGGATGAATCCTTAGTAGTAAGCAGTGGCTATCTTACCAAGACTTTATCGAGGAGTTTTGGCGGCAACAAAAAACACTTGATTAGCACAGTTATTTCAATTCACCTGATTTGAGCCCTTCAATAGAACTATATTGGATAATATACCACCATAATTATGCAATATAACCCAAGTATCACCAAAATAATGAATTAAAACAAGAGCACCTCATGACACTTCCGAGTACCTGCCAAAAAACCCACCTCTTAATTGTTTTCTGAATCTGTAATTTGATGTCCGAATAAAAATTACCTTTTCTTCCTATCACACTCATAATATAACTAATTAGATTCATTTATTCAGTCTCAAATAGCTATAACTGTTAGTCTCCCACACAAGAAAAGCTGTTAGATAGTATCTGATGTCTGATGACCTTGCCTGAGTTAGAAGACTAGCTGATAAGGAGGCAATGGAAGATATTGGAGAGCGGGTATAATGTGTTAATGTTCAAAGTTACAGCAGAAATGTAACAATTAAGAATGATATAAGATTAATTTGAATCAAGCATTTCTTAAGGATTAATATTAGAAGCGGATATACGACAGCAGGTGAGCTTTTCCATGAATAAAGTGAGTGCTTAAATAGAAAGAACAAAACTAGAGGGAGAAAAAAGTTGATTATGCAGAAGCCACCATGTTATGTACTAATCTAGACAAGCAGGTGAAGAACGTTTCTTGGATATGAAGAAGCAAATATGGATGAAAGATCATGCGTATATGCCCACGGATGACAGAGACAGATAGTGTGAGAACATGCGTGATACATGAGTGAAGCTGTGGTGGGAGTGAGAGGGCGATACGAGGATAGTGCGACGCACCGGACTCGTTGTGTAGGGCGCGTGTGTACTGGTGGATGTTGGACAGCGCGGTCGCGGCGCAGCGACGCACCGCGTGTACCGCTAGCCAACACATTACACATTATTATATGCTTATATTAGGGCCATACTAAATGCAAGGGGTGTAGCCATGTCAGGTCTAGAGATCACTACGAGAGGCTATGGAGTGGGTTTAAGGTGTACCTTACAAAAATTGGAGATTTTTGCTAGTGTTGGTGTTCTAAGTACGTGTAGTGAAGTTTATTAAAAAGGATGTGGTTCAACTACTTTTTTAATTTTATATGTGACATGTGTCTACAGTTTATACAAAAACAGTATGTTAGATAGCAAAAATGTATTATGGACAGCTATTAGTGTAGAGTTCTTTTTGATTATTCATATCAGTGAATAAGTGATATCAGATTGAAAGAAGCAGGAATAATTCGACACGATTTGGGCTAAATAAGACTAAGGCTTGGTCTCAAACAATAACCATCCTTCCATTCAGTTACAGTTAAAGACATTAAACAGTATACCGGACATCAGGACCAAATTTATCATCCAAAAGTTAAATTACAGTCACTGTCTTATCTGTCATGTCCGTGTAACAAGACGTCTTGGTATGCTTAAATTTTGTAAAGAAAACAACATTTTGGAAGGAAATATGCCACTATAGGCACGGCCATGTCAAAGTATGTTCTTATGAATTTTATATTTTTGTTATTTCACGGTAGATTGAGTTACTGACGAACAGGCTCAAAATTTTTAATTGACAATTCGCACCTTTAGAACGAAAACGACACAATTCAAAAAATCGAAAATTGAGTTTTCGTCTAAAAATTACTTAAAACGAAGTTCTCATTACAATAATACTTCAAACACAGCCATATTCAAGCAGGAGTAGGACAAAACCGTTATATCAGTCCCTTTTTTTCTATATTTTTATACAAATGGGACCTGTTTTAAATCCTTTTTACACGCTTTATATTAGCTTCACTTGTATGCTTGTATGTTTGTAACTCTCCGACTCCGACTCCTTTGGGTGCGATTTTGACCCACTTTAAACGGTCAGATTTTATTCAAACTTTACCCTTTTTTTTACAATAAAATTATTTTTTTCTTATTTACACTATTCTTAATTCAAATTTATTTTTTATTTTTTAGTTGGGTTTTCTATAAAGCGTGTTTTAGTTTTTTTAAACTATTATTTATTTAAAGATAACTCAATTTTCAATTATTTTGAATTGCGTCGTTTTCGTTCTAAAGGTGCGAATTATCCAATGTCCGCTCTGTATAATCTTAGAGCTCTGGTTACAGTACTAGGTGTGAAGATGTATAGTATGTACCTCTAGCGGGATGCAGACAGTGTTCGCAGTGCCAGCGGCGAGCAGCCCGGGCGGGGCGGGGCGCGGCGCACTCGTGGTGGTAGCGCGCGCCGCACGACGCACAGCGCGCCGCCAGCCGCCCGCCCGACCCGCACGCGCCGCACACGCCGCTGTCGATGTTGCTCTCCGACGAACTGACGACAATGTATTAAGAGGCTATGTCGAAAAATTTAAGGTTATTTAAATTCAAATTTCTCGTAAAGTACTAAGATCGGAAGTTTGATTTTTGGGTATGTGTAAATTGAACATATAACTCAATGATTTTCGAAAGCCAAAACACAATTACTACAAATTTTCTCGATAGAAAAAAAATCCAAAGTTACCTCTGATATTTTCTTTAAACACGCTTTATCTCTAAATGGTGTAATATATACATTCGTAACTTGATTTAAATACAAGAACTCAATATTTTCTAAGGTCACAGAAAGACGCAATCAAACTAAATTTAATAGTATAATCACAATTAAAAGAAAATTGGTTTGGCGCTTACGCCATTTCATTTCGGCATACGAGTGCGCTTCCCGTCTCTTCCTCTCATCCGCGACGGCTAAATACGCCATCACTGTCATGGGAGTGGCCCGTGCCGACTTCAGTCGCCCGGAATCTTTACTGACGACGGACGTGCGCTCGACATTTTTGGGCGCCTTCAAAGTTCAAATTACCCGTTTGGTATAGGGATGCGGCCGCGCTGCCGCCGTGACCCGCGCGGCAAATTTGAAAGTGCCCTTCAAATTCTATTTTACAGTATATCCAGCTCACGTCCGTGTGTCAATATAAAATTATAGGCTCTATTAGATCTATGAGATAGGTAGCAAGCGTAATTATTACATCCTTTCACCTTTGTAAATTATTTCTTTTCGGAGACCTATTTTAGTTATAATGCGTGATCGGTACGACTACCGCGCTCCCGGTCCCGGGTTCGAATCCCTGAACGAAAAAAAATTGACGTTGGGTTTTTTTGTATTATTATTTATATTTCGTAATCCAGAGCTAGGGACGCGTAATACCTGGAATGCCATGCTGGGCCAATTTTGCGTAAATGACGCTTGCGTGCCGGTCATACATTTGAAAAATTCAGATTTTGGGTGCAAAGGCTGTTCAAATTTTTACACCATAAAATTATTTTAGTATGAATTTTTATATTACTTATTTATTTATTTATTATGGATCAATAGTCACTAAAATATTCAGAGCCAATGTTAGAATTGGTATACACGGCCGCCATTTTGAATTTCTTTGTTTTAAGGCCAATCGACCTCAAAATCGATTTTTGGGTATAACTTTGGTTACAAAAGACTGATCCAATGTCAGAATTGAATTAAGTGGCCGCCATTTTGTATTTCTTTGTTTTAAGGCCAATCGACCTCAAAATCGATTTCTGGGTATAACTTTGGTTACAAAAGACTGATCCAATGTCAGAATTGAATTAAGTGGCCGCCATTTTAATTTCTTTGTTTTAAGGCCAATCTACCTCAAAATCGATATCTGGCTATAACTTTGGTTACAAAAGACTAATCCAATGTAAGAATTGAAAGAAGTGGCCGCCATTTTGAATTTCCTTGTTTGAAGTCCAATTGACCTCATAATCGATATCTGGTTATAACTTTAGTTACCAAAGACTGATCCAATGTAGCAATTGAAAAAAGTGGCCGCCATTTTGAATTTCTTCATTTTAAGGCCAATCGGCCACAAAATCGATATCTGGCTATAACTTTAGTTGCCTAAGACTAATTCAATGTCAGAATTGAAAAAAGTGGCCGCCATTTTGAATTTCTTCATTTTAAGGCCAATTGGCCACAAAATCGATATCTGGCTATAACTTTAGTTGCCTAAGACTAATCCAATGTCAGAATTGAAAAAAGTGGCCGCCATTTTGAATTTATTTGTTTTTAAGGCCAGGCCACGGCGCAGCGTCGGCCGTCCACCTGCAAGGTCACATAGATTTTAAAGCCAATAAATAGCCCTTAAAACAAGAAATATCTAAATGGTGGCCACTTTTTTTAATTCTAACATTAGATCTGCCTCTTGTACACAAAACAATGCCCAGATATCGATTTTGAGGTCGATTGGCCTTAAAACAAAGAAATTTAAAATGGCGGCTACTTTTTCAATTGTGACATTAGATCAGTCTTTAGTAACTAAAGTTATACACAGATATCGATTTTGAGGTCGGTTAGCCTTAAAACAAAGAAATTAAAAATGGCGGTAACTTTTTCAATTCTGACATTGGATCAGTCTCACTATGTCGGCCACTTTTCTCAATTCTAACATTACCTAAGTCAAGATCTTGCTTTCAACGGCAAGCCAAAAATAGCGAAAGAAGAAACAACCTGTAGATGTTCAGTTTGATATATATTTTGCAGAAATCGGCCCGAGCGGACATGTACGCTCTCAAATTCAAGATGGCAGTCACTTTTTTGGCATTAGGCTCACCCTCTGGGGCCAAAGTATGCCTAGATAACAATTTTGAGGTCAATAGGTATAAAATCGGATCTGACCTTTGTAACCAAAGACGCAAAAGTATCGATTATAAAGCGAATTGGCCTTAAAAATTAAAACAACATGGCAGCCACTTATTCCCCCTTGTACATTAGACACATGTTTTATTGTCCAAAATTTGGCCAGGTATGGATTTTGAAGCTAATTGGTTCTTAAATAAAAATGTTCTAGATTGGTAACGGCCACCTTCACCATTACAAACATTTATACCCTATCTAGTGACCATTGAACCATTATAATGTTTTCAAACTTCATATCAAACTAATTTTATGGTGTAAAAATTTCGAACACCTTTACACCCAAAATTCGATTTTATATGGCGGCACTGAAGAGTGAAGCATCATTTAGACCCGGCAAAACCCGGTAAAATAGACCCGGAATTCCAGGGAAGAGGTAGCATAGTGACTGACTTGTCGAGAGTCAAGACTACCTCGATGTCGTAACTCGTAGCTGTATTGCGTGCTCGGTACGGCCTCCGCGCTGAGGTCCCGGGTTTGAATCCAGAGTCGGGTCGTAAAATAGTGACTGCATATTTTGTATTATTATTTACTTTGTGTCAATCAAAGCTAGGAAAGCCTACAAAAATAAATCAAAACGATGCAAAATATAATTTAAAATGTATTATAGAATTTTCATACTGCTCTGTTTTTTATATACCTACGTACGTCCGAGACCTATTTACCACCATACCAAATTTTACCGAGAAAGTGAATAATCCTTTCGATGAGTTTAAATAACTTACAATGTCATTTTACATAATGTTCAAGTAATTAGGTAGTATAGTGACATAATAATGATTCTATAGGCGAATTAAAATAAATTACATGTTTTATAAGTTATAAAACATAGAATTTATTGGAAATTTTAACTATAATATTTATAACGCAGCTGTGTATTTGCATTTGGAATGACGATCTTTTCGCGGGCTTGAGCGCAACGACCTGATGCGATGGCGGTGCGACGCGCGCGATCTGTCGCAGCGGGTCGGCGGGGCGCCTCGCACTGGAAATACGCTAAGCCACGCCCATCACCGTCCGATATTTTTTCGACATAGCCCCTTAACGTAAGTGCTCCAGTCTTCGACACTTTAAGGTAGTCTGCATTTGGTTTAAAAAATTAAATACCTTTTTTATGTTTAGAATAAAATTGATCCGCTAAAATATAAAAATATATTCTTATCTTGCGATAATATTGTAAAAACATTAATAAAATTAAGGTTCCAGTACAAAATTCGAATAATCAAAACTACTTAAAATTATGTATGGGTTCCTATTACCGACATTAGTGACACCAGTTGTCGCCTTTTATCCCCGAAGGGGTAGGCAGAGGAGCAAATAGTGCACCCACTTTTCGTCGTGCGTATTCCGTCCCATGATGTGATAGGAGGCGAGCCTATCGACATATCGGACATATAAATTCCAGACTCTGGGTTGTTACTGAATATAAAACCCAATATCACTTTGCGCGACCCAGAAATCGAACCTAAGACCTCAGCATTGCAGCCGTGCAACTACGCCACCAAGACATTCTACAGTAGATTTACAGGAGCGATATTTTTTTTATACGGGAACGGCCATTTCACCCCATTGTACCTGATGGTTAGCGGAGAAGGGTCTATATAGTGTCGACTGACACAATTTTGACAAATAGGTTGACAAATTAAATGAAAAATCCATTGAAGTTTTACAAAAACCAAATAGAACATTTCTATAAACTACCACTGCAATCACAAATATTTTTAAGCACACATATTTTATGGAGAGATTATGATCCCACGAAAAAAAAATTAAGTAAAATGTTGCCAAGACAAAAAAGTTTCCAGATCTCATGTAGAGCCAAGCTTCTAACTATACAAGCCCTAACTTCACAAACTCTACACCTTAGTCAAAATATGTGGCTTGGCCGCATTACCGTGTCCCCAGACACATGTGAGAAGACATGGAAATGGCCTTCAATTGTTATGAATAATTATTAAAAATTAGTCTTTAAAACTTACCTATTCATCGCCTCCTCAATATCCTCATCAGAGAACAGTTTCCTCCGCTTTCTGGGCGTCCTCTCTTTAGGTCTGCATACGTCACAGAACCAATCGCCCTCAGGAACTTTCTGTTCACATAATTATTATATTTAATATGAATATTAAACTGATCGAGATTTGTAAATATAGATTACTAGAACTACCTTGAAACAAAGCAAAATCATGTCAAAGAAACACATCTACTATATGTCATACGAACGTGTTAGCATGTTCATCTTAATTTATTAAACTTACAAGTTACAATTTGGGAATTAAACATGTGTCACTTCACACAATAATTACAAATTACCTTGATCCGTAAGCCTGACTGTTAGCATGAAATAAGATGAGATACATTACACCAAATAATAAACTGTGTACATTAAAATATGTATCAAATTGTTCAAAATCAACACACTACTGTAAAGGAGGATTTGACGAGGACACGTGTTGATGCGACGATGATTCGTTTTGGACTCTTTTTTGGATACTGAACTGTCATTACATATTACAGCGTCTTAGATACTACACTATACTACCATGGTTCAAAACTTGACACGACGGTGGTCAGTTATTTCGACTTTACCGTTACTACAAAAAATTACTTCATTTATAATACCTTCTAAAATGTTTGTTTTAAATATTCACTGAAGGACACCATCTGCTTCAACGTCCATATCAGACGTAATCCCCACATTGCCGTTCATAACAGGGGTTGCATAGCGTAAGACAATAGAAGGTAGCTTTCAAACTTACTGTAAGCTTCGGCTTCAGACAATACAGATGATGTCCTTTATTACACCCGTCGCACAGCAGCATGGAGTCAGGGTCGGTCTTCCTGCGGCACAGGCGGCAGCTAGCGTGTAGCACGCTGGCAGACCAGCTCACGGACGAGTCCAGGGTCATGAGGTGCAGCGCCACCTGCGCGAAGCTGCGGCACTCCATGAGAGACACCTCCCAGCGAACCAGCGCCTCGAGATCCATGGATTTGTTTTTGGCTTCGCGCTCTTTGCGCTCTTTTTCGTCGAGACCTGTTTTGATAAGGTATTTGGTAAACGTTCATTATCTAACAATTTTAGTAGCAATTAGGTAATGTCGAGTTTCAGTTTATCGTGCACGAATAAAACAAATTCGCACAAATATTACCTGTGCATCCGGTTCGAAGGACCACACAAATTTAAAATACCAGTGAAATATAATTTAGCCGCTTTGAAGATAGTCACGAATCACACAAGTTACTGATTTTTAGACTAGAGGGTAACAAATTCTTGACCAGCAACTCCTTTTCTGCTACAATCAATTGCGGTGAATTACCTAGCGGCCTCCTCAGGTACTTGTGGTGTATGGCCTGCGACACCTGCAGTAGCGCGCACGCGAGCCCACGCACCACATCCGCGCCCGCCGCCGCGCCCGCTCCCGCCTCCGCCTCCACCTTCACGCCGTTCAGCTCCGGCGCCAGGTAGAACCCGGGGTCCCGGTACTTGTTCACGGGGATCGACTTCATGTCAGACTCTTCTATATCTGATGGGGAATTAATATCTGATATTATAATTTCGAAGTTTGTGAAGATGTTTGGATGTTTGTTAGTAAACGCAGAAATCACTGAACAAACTTGTATGAAATTCGCACACAGATAGACCATACACTGGAATAACATATAGGCAACTTTTTTTACAGAACGACTTTTATCTCGGGAAAGATATTACATGCAAGAAGGGCAAGTAACACTTACTATAAACACTAGACTAAAAGACAATGTAACGAGTACCTTGCGGTATGTTGAGCACCCCGTTGGGCTGATGGTAGTCATCGCGGTACATCTGGTCGGGTCCCCACGTGAGGTAGTCCGCCTGCTTGTCGTACCCGCGCAGCATTATCGTACCGCGCCACGCCTCGCGGTCCTGGGGGGAGTAACGAGTTTACAGTACGGTTTTAGGGAAATTTCAGGGACGTCCAGCTCGAAGGATCACAAAGTGTTGCAACATTGATTTAATTTTAAGATAGGGTAAGGATTACAAATATATAGAATTTTGATCAATATCCCGTTGAGTGTAATAAATAGCGTGCAAGTGTCATAGTTTTGTACTTTTAAAAAAGAAATCCACTGTGACCTTTTTGCTTCTCAATCAACAATTTAGTAGCATTTTTTAACTCTTTACCAGAACTTACCTTAACTTTGAGCGCTCCGAGACATCCGTGGAAGATCTTCTCCTCCAACTCCAAGATGTGGTCCCTGAGGGAGAGCTCGAGCGCCTCGCTGAGGGAGCAGTCCGGCGGAATGTTCAGCGACGGCTGGAACTGCTTGCGTCGCGTGAAGTGGTGCGAGGGGACCGGGGGAACCTGGCAGGGAAGGTGGAGGTTACTTAACTATCGTACACATAAAATAACACGTTACATATAATTCCAATTAAATAATATGATTTATTTTGTAAGTTTATATCATACTTATGAAGAAAAATTATATCAACTACTTTATACTAAAATTCATAGCATTAATCGAGACGAAACGTTAATATATTACTATTACGATAACTTATTGTGTGAAGTGACTAACTTCCGACCGCAGTAAAGTTTGGCGTAGATTACTATAATTTCAACTCACTGGAGCTGCAGCAGCATTCAGCAGATGCACAGGACACTTCCTCAGATACTGCACGATGTTGTCCTTGTCCAACTCGAGGGTCTGTCGCAGCTCGCTCTCTCTGAAGCCGCGCTTGTTCAGCGATTGGATGAGGGACTCGATCTGCTCTTCCGTGTGGTAAACCCACCACTGTGGACGATCATGCTGAAAGAAAATGGATATTATTGTAGGCAGTGAATAGGAAGAGGGCATTTTCAAACGCAGATTGGTGGTAAAAGCCATTACCACCAATCATTACCATCATCATATCGTTGAATTAAAAACTGCATCGCACTACGTTGAACTTGCTTCCTGAGACATCAGTTTTACTTATTTTAAATTACCCTAGATTTAATAGCAATGAGCAATTATTAAACATCCTTAGACTCTAGCCTAGGTTATGAATACTTAATTTTAAGACTAAAAATTGCGACATAATGAAACTATGTATTTCCGAAACAGACATCTGTATGAATAAACGTACCTTCCCATGGACACTGCAAGTGGCTATATCCCCGCTGCACACGAGCAGCTGCTGGCTGGCCGTGTCGAAGCCGTTCAACTTCTGGGAGATCCCGTTCATATTGGCTAACGGCTTCTTCGGGGAATTGCCTCGTGAGTTGGCTGCTGAGTCGTTCTCTTTATCACTACCAGCTGCAATGCAATAGTATGTTGTGATATTAATACTACAACTGTTAGTCACCTGATAGTGAATGTGCATAGCCTGAATTTAGTTTTAATGCTACAAATATAGTCAATACGAAACACCATCTCATCTGCAGCATGATATTTAGCAGTGGATAAGTATAAATCAAGATACATGAACATTTTCAATTTGAAACTGTTCCTAATTATATTCAATGCAGAATTAAATAAGAATTTCATAGATACCTCTCTCCTTTTCAGTCTCGAAGAGCCTGGTGACGTACGCGAGCGTGTCCTCTCCTGCAGCGGCGGGCGGCGCCGGGGGCAGCGGCTTGTCCGTGCAGCGGCCGCGCGGCTCGGAGCCCGCCTCCACGAACAGCCCCGCCACCGCCTGGTTCAGCCAGTAGCGACGGAACGCGCGGTCCATGCCTGACACAGTGAAAAACGAACCTAGGTAATATGCTATAGACTCAAATATAATTTTGTTAAACGACATTCGTAAGACTTGAGTGCGAAGATTATTCTAAGTATCACAACTTTTCAAGTTCTATAGCTAAGTATTAAGTGTGTTATCGATGTGCACATATTACATTCTGGACGGAAGAAAATTGTACTCAATCTAATAATTGTTTAAAGAAAGTTAAAATCTAATGTCTCACAGCACCATGATGTGCCTACGTTAATTCTCTTGTATACATTAATATTGTTTATACATAGACTATCACAAAACGCACAAATTCATTTCCGTAGGCTTAAAAAACATACATCCGCCTTCAAGCACCGACCAACTCACCGAGATAAGAAGAGTAGTCGAACAGGCCCATCTGCAGTTCCTTCAACTTCTTCTCGTACTCTTTCTTCTTCTCTTCGTTCTCCGCATTTAACTTCTCTGTATCAAGTCGTAGCTGCTCATCTACCGCGCGAGCTTTCTCGCCGATCAGTTTGTTCTCTTCCTTCTTGGCCGCCGCTTCTTTCTTTAACTCTTGGCGTGCAGTTAGAAGTTGGGCTTCGCGCTTGCGTTCATTTATCTGTGAGTAGGTGGATATGCTTGTGAATAAATGGTTTATCGGTATTTATAAAATCTACCACACGACGTGGGAAATGTACTACTAATCTGCGCGAGTGCTATGCGCTGCCAAAGAAAGTGCTCATAGGATATCTTTAGATATTACTGGCTAGTGCAAAAATACCAGTACAACAAATAAGATCATATTAATTAATCTTTATCCTATCTTAGGTTATTTTCTGCTATAAAAAATCCAACCTGCAGCATCCTAAGCGCCTGCTTGTTGTTCTTCATCTCTTCGAGTTTCTCCTCGATGACGTCACGCACTGTCGCATAGCTCAGGATCTGGTTCATCAGACACTGAAGAATCAGGAACTTGTCATCTAGAAATCAACATTAACCCATTATGTCTTTCATTGTGATTCTATAGTGGTATTAAAATTGATATTTAGGTCATGTATGAATAGTAAACTAGCATGTGAGGTAAGATGTGGTGAATGGAATATTTAATAGTGTATAGTAATGTAAAGTCAGCAGCATAAATATCTGTACAAAGTCAACATTTCAAATCGCCTATATACGCGTTAAGTTAAACTGAAATATTTTTTCTTCGTTTGAAGTAAACCTTTTATTCTATTTTTGCGAAGAGAAAAAAAAGATTAGTAAGAACACAAAAGTATGTCATGTAGGCAATTCGAAATTTTGAATTTGGTAATCTACTTATGCTGCTGAGTGTACAATGGTAGGATTGAGTAAGGTACCGAGCGCGAGGTCGGCGGCGTGCGCGTGCGCAAGGCGGCGCAGCAGGCGCGGGTGCGCGAGGCGCAGGCGCAGCCCGGCGTCGTCCAGCCCGGAGTACCCGCCGCGCTGCTGGTAGCGCCACGACGCGCACCGCGACCCGCCCGTCGCGCCCGACGACAGCAGGTGCAGTCTACACACAATCCGAATTAATACTCTACACCTGATCAAAAGAACAGTTGAGAAACCATTGCGCTGCTGGACACTTATACAATTATGCTAACCTATCATATTGAATATGCAAGGAAATGTCGCCGGAGCGAGCCACTATGGCCAACATGGTGAAATCTTACTAACAAATTTAACATTTTTAGCACTTACCTCAACACTTCACTAATAGTGGTGGGGTCCAGGGGCAGTTTGCTGAGCGGCGTGCCGAGGTACGTCTGCGACCATTTACTGGCCTTCGTCGCTAATTCAACAGCTTTCGCGAGACCCATGTCGGAACCCATGCGTTTGTCCTCTACGAATTTAAATTAACTAAGTAACATACTAACAGCTAATTCGCAATTAGTTATTACCCTTACATTATAAGACAAAATGGGGACTGTCTGACTGACTGCCTACATATGTCTGGCTGTCTGTCTGAAAGCGATAAACTCAACAACAACCGAACAGATTAACGAGAGATAAACGAAACCCTGGAAAGGACATAGGCTACTAATTATCTAAGAAAAACTCTTCCACACGAACAAAGCCGCGAGCAACAACTATTGTGTCGTAACTATTACTTTCTTTCATTGCAATTTTTTGTAGCAGGCACTTAAAATCTTTTATTAGGGTACAACAAGGTGAATTTTCCACATCTGGTGGTTAGCAAAATCACGTGGAATCATCAATCGCTTAGGAAAACTAAACCACACTCAGACCAAGCTCAAAGTGTTAAAACAAAACCATATCAGTACAATAACTCTAACATACCATGAGACAACTGTATTCCTCCACTTTCATTGTATTCTTCAGCCTCATCCTCTTGCAGCGAGAATATCGTGGTCAGAAACATCTGCAGCAGATCGCTGAAGACACCAGCATGCTCCTTAGATATTATAGCCTTCCTGAAAGTCTCCAAGTCAAGCTGGTTGTGGAACACATCCTTCGTCTTCAGGATGTCGGAGTATATATACACGAACTCCAGTACTGATAGGAAATCTCCGAAATGGGTTTGCGGTATGTCGGCTATCTCGATTGGTGTTCCTTTGGGTATAACCTGTGGGGAAGATATTGTTTCATCTATTTAAGAGTGTTATAAGTATTGAGCCAGAGTATTTAATTGGTATTGACGCTCAACATATAATATTTCAGGCTGATGGGTTCAATCCAATGTCATGCAGTATTTAAAAGTTCAAAAGTATTGTTGGTGACACTTTGTCAGTAGTCTCCTATGACACGAACATTTAATGATGAAGTAAAATAGTACATACAGAAAAAGAGAAATAACTATCCCTTGTAATAAGATTAATTCACATTTACTCAAAAGTCCAGTGTGGCCAGAAAAGCCGACCCTTGTCAGGCTACTGGCAGATAATGCAATGCAATCAGCCCTGTATTATATACTGCCTACTGCTAAGCACGGGCTTCCTCTACAACTGAGAGGGGTTAGGCCTTAGTCCACCACACTGGCCTAGTGTGGGTTGGCAGACTTTTTCTCAGAAGAAATTTCCTCGAAATTCTTATAGAGAATTCTCAGGTATGTAGGTTTCCTCACGATGTTTTCTTTCACCGTTTAAAGTGAACGATAATTGATAAACAAGCATTGGCAGACTAGGCCATGACAAAAAAAATTACTCAATCACTGATAACTTGCTGCCTATTATAGGGTGAAGCACGGCTATACCATATCTTATGCCCACATTAGGCCAGCGAACTCATACCTTATGATCTTCTAAATCCAAATCATCCTTGACTTTCTGCCACTCCTTGAGATAGGCCTGCAACCGTGCAGTCTTCTCTTTCTTCTTGGCTTTCTCTTCTTCCTTGCGCTGTCTCATCTGGTCTTCCGCTCTGCGCATCTTCTCCGCCAGCTCTTGAGCTGACTTCTTCGCTGCTGGGTTGGGCGGTGGTTTGGATTTCGCCACTGGAAAATTCAAAATAGTTTTGGACACACTAACATAGTATGATAACCGCAAAAATCGGACAGGGCTGAAGATATTGAACTGTACAAAATTTGATGTTATGCTCCATAACAAAAGTAGATTTGGAGCTAGAGTGAGGGATGGTGTGATAAAAATGCAATGAGTAAAGAGATAGTACTAAGAATTTCAGTGTCGTGTACAATGAGGTAACTGTTGGACATTCTACCTTCATTTTTATCCGTCTTCTTAACAAACTTGTCCATGGACACTTGTCCTTTCTTGTCAGGGCTGGGTTTCTTCGCGGACTTGAGCTTAGCGGCAGAGGCTGGCTTGTTGTTGTTCTTAGAGACAGGTGGTGAGAGGCTGGTCTTAAGCAGCCTTTTGGAGGACGCGAACTCTGGCGGGTTACCGGTGAATATCTGATCGAATGCCACTTTGTGTATGTTGTATTTATCCAAAGCTGATTTCTGTAACAGAAAAAGTACATGTTATCATGAAGAAAATTATCTTCTTCAGCCTTTGGAAGTCCACTGTCCACTACTAAAAATAGGCCACCCCCAACGTGGACATCATGTAGCTGATTATGATTGATAAAGTGTAGTATAAAAGATCTCATGTACCCATAAAGAGGACTTAACAGCTAACAAACTTAAAATAAATTTATTTTAAAGCATCGTCTCGATTGACCAGGACTACCAGTCCTCGGCCAATCGTTAAAGGCCGCGCGCTAATTATATTATCGTAGGTAACTAAGGTGTTGGATATTCATCTACAGACATTACGAATTAACGAAGTTTTGCTTATTATATATATTTATAGAGGACAATCTGTTCCAAGCAACTGTAAAGCTTTGTTTAGACTTCCAAGTTATCTCAGCAATATATTCAGCAAGAACTTCCAGAGACGTTCACACTAGCATGTATATTTCAACAGTTCGATACACATGACTCGCCACATATCCTGCAAGCTTCAAAATTTGCATGAGTCAGCTTATCATCACTGTTTACACGGTAAAAATCGTTCACGAAAGTTTTAAACCCTAGGGCTCTGTTAGTACCTTGATAGCGATGACACCGCCAGGTCCGTGCTCAACAAACTGCTTTAGGAACAGCCGGTTTTTGTCCCTGGTGTAGAGGCCCTTGCGCCTGCGCACGCGGTCGAACGGTGCGGTGCCCACCTGCCCCGACGCAGCTGGTAAATCCGGAAACTGCTCCACTTCGTACACGTACGCTGCTGCGGGTGGCGTAGCTTTGCTGAAACAATATTGGGATTTAAGTATTTTAAATCGTATCCTGCTAATTAATCAGTGAGTGTAAACTCGTTTGAAAATTTTAATTTGTTCAGTTACTTATGTGGGTGACTGTACATTTCATGGATTAATGCAGAAACATAATATCCGAGTTTTGGCGGGAACTTGAGAGTGTCATGAGGTGCTCTTGTTTTAATTCATTATTTTGGTGATACTTTGTGTTATATTACATAATTATGGTGGTATATTATCCAATATAGTTCTATTAAAGAGCTCAAATGAAGTGAATTGAAATAATTGTGCTAATCAAGTGTTTTTTTGTTGCCGCCAAAACTCCTCGATAAAGTCTTGGTAAGGTAGCCACTGCTTTACTTCGACATACTACAGATAATAAAATAGACAAACCAAACTTGACATTGGCAAAATGTGAACACAAATGCCATTATAAAAAAAACATAATATCCAACCAAAAATATTTCATGTAAAATCTTGCCAAGACGAGATCATAATATGGCTCGCATTCTCAAAAAGTTATCAGATCTCGTGTAGAGCCAAGATTCGAACTCTACAAGCCCTAACTTCACAAACTCTACACCTTAGTGAAAATATGTGGCTTGGCCGTTTCGCTACCGTCACATGCGGTGAAAAATTTATTCACTGTTCATTAAATTTCTGTTATACAATAGTTCTTGTTGTGACCCTTGATCTTGTGATTTAGATGTGTACTTCACACACACAATATTGGCTGACCGTTTTCATGTGGTGGTTGTATAGATCTAGTTAAAGTATCGAGGTGGAACCAGTCATAATTTCTTTCTACCACAAAAAAATCAAGTATTCGCTAAGACGGGAAGTGACTTGTGATAATCAAATATACGACTAATATGTATGTCAGAAAATAGTTTACTTTTGCAACAAAAAAACTTTAACCTTTACATATTTAAATATTATCGTATGTTTTCAAATCAAAACGCTAATTGAATGCACTTTCTGATCGCGTACGTATTGCTTTTTATACGGGTTCGCCATAGTGACCCCACAGCATCTGATGGTAAGCGGAGTGGGGACCAGTCCCCTAATTCTCTATGACAGTGTTAACTCGCAAAGCGGCCGTCACGTTAACGTCGTGTAATTACCGTTAAATGATATTATTCTGTATGCCAATTTGCATAGTGATAAACGCGATGAGTTACGTTACGCGCTTGTTACGAGCTTCAAAATAACGGGTGTCATCTATACTCGTATATAAAGCTGAAGAGTTTGATTGTTTGTTTGTTTGAACGCGCTAATCTCAGGAACTACTGGACCGATTGTGAAAATTCTTTCACTAATAGGAAGCTACATTACTCCTGAGTGCTATAGGCTTCTTTTTATCCCGGACTAACTTTTCCACGCGGGCGGAGACGCGCGCAAAAGCTAGTATAATATTATAAAGCTGAAGAGTTTGTTTGTTTGAACGCGCCAATCTCATGAACTACTGGACCGATTTGAAAATTCTTTCACTAATAGGAAGCTACATTACTCCTGAGTGCTATAGGCTACTTTTATCCCGGAAAAACTTTTTCACGCGGACGGAGTATACAATGTATCGACTGGCGAGAGATGATTATCCCTCGTCAGTCGACACAATTATGCCGGCCTGTTTGAACCGGATATACACAGGCTGATCCCGGCATACGATATACTTACGTGGGCCACTATGGCGAGTTTAACACCTTATACGGTGGTCGCTATCCGGGCGGATTCAAAATATATCCTACCACCGGCAAGGAAATGCTTATTATGTCATGTGAAAGGTTCTGAATACGATTCTCATATTTGAAAATTTAAATTTTTAATTTAGAAAGACGCATAGGCAATTATATGTCGCTGAACTATTATTCGTATAATGTAAGATGTTATTAAATATTATGTATTGCCATATCAGGCAAAAAATCTCATTACAGAGTAACTTAAGGGTCTCTGATAAATTGTTGACCCACCTGTGAATCGAACCCAGTAGTTCACAGATGAAGTACGCTGATAAAAATCAAGCAATAGAAAACAAGTTGCATTGCTTTAAGTTTTATCTCCTTTGATTGATATAGTTTTATTTGATAACCTCATAAAATATCGTGATAATATTTAGTAATAAGTAATGAGTATTTTTGTTTGGTTACATTTACGTTAAGTATGTACAAAGACGCGAGGAGAGAGGTGAAGGGTTTGACTACCAATTGTCTAGACGAGACGTCTGCAGATCGATAACAGCACAAAACTTATCCCTTATACTTGTAAATTCACCATAAAAAATAGGTATAAGAAGTCTACCAATGCATATTAGGTTCATAAGTGTAATCAGAGGTTCTAAGGCCTCATTTACAGAGACGCGGGGCGTTGCGCGTTGCGTTGGGCGGCGCCACTCTTCACGTCTCGCATCTTTATAAACACCATCGTACATTGTGATACGTTTGTTTTTACGCGTGTAATGACGCAGATCGCTGAACGCGCCGCCCCTCTGTAAACTGCAAAATCACCCAACGCGACGCGAGTCACCACGTCACACGCCGCGCGACGCCCCGCGTCTCAGAAACCGAGGCCTTAGGCCCCGTTTTTTCAACTGTAGTTATCTTTTTGTCAGGGTCTTATTAGGCTGGACGTGCTCGGAGCACCTGGAGCACTCGAAGCTCTGCGAGCGTGTCCAGCTTAATGACACCGATGATTACCCTAACAACAGTTGAAAACACCCGGTCTTAGTCTATCATTAAATCAGTCTGATTGACGAAACAACTATCAACATTTATACATGGCAAACTTAAACTTATATGCTGAAGCTACGGCACGACTTCCCTGTTGCGTATACAATATCTTTGATATCATTAAAAATACAGGGAACACCCTTATGACTCATCAACAAGGAAACGAAGGATGTCGAAAGTTGGCAGCAGTTGCGTAGCGTGGTTGAGGCGCGTCAAATGCGTAAAATATGAAATGAAAACTTGAAAATTACAAATTGTAATTTTGTGACTGGCTAAATGGGGGGAGGGGCGGTCACTCGTGACTTATTTCTTGAAATGACCTTTTTTGGTGCCTTGGCTACTGGTAGGCAATATACTATGATTAATACTTATGGCGGAAATCGTGAACCAAACCTATTTACGTCTATTTTTATAATCTGTTTGTATTTGTATTCATAGATAGATTAAAGAAACAGTTTAATTTGGTCTCTGGATTATCACGGCGCGGCGGGTAATAATAAGGGATCAAGTCGCATCCTTATTTGTGGCGTAGTTACGTCGCGTAGTTACTTCTTTAAAACCTGTTATGACGTAACCCAGTGTCGGTGTCGCAGTGTGCTAACAGCCGACCGTGGACCAAGAGGCCGCGGGTTCGATTCCCTCTATGAGACATAATTATGTTATGCAAGCAAACTTTGTTTTGATCTAGGTATTACAATGTGTAAGCCTTCTTACACTTGACTCTTATGCCGCAGTTGTACGCTCTGTGCTAACGCCACACTCGTAAATTATAGGGAATCAGAACAATTTTATTTTATTGTTGTTCTTGTTAATTTATTTTATCAGAAACTGATAATGATTATTTTTTAAACATATCAACGTTTTTTAAAACGTTAATCGCATCAAAATTGATTCAGTAATTTTTCCTTGTTTATGAACAAACAAAATTTTTCAGTCAGTTTATTTTTTTATGGTCTAAACTGCTGGATAATATTTATTTTGATATATTCATTGTAATGTGTACAGGGTTGTATATAATAATAATGGATATAAAGTAAATGGAAAATACTACAGGAAAAGCATACATACTCATTGTATTATAATTCATAACTATTAAAGACTTTTAATTTTATAATACACATGTATTTATATTATAATAGCTTTTGCTCACTGCTCCACCCGCGTGAAAAGGTTTTTTCGGGATAAAAGCCCCGCTTTATATTTTTCCGGGCTGATACTGAATAGAAAAATCCAATATCACTTTGCCCGACCCGGGGATCGAACCCAAGACCTCAGCATTGCAGTTGTACCGTAATACAACTTTCGCATTTATAATATTATAGTATGGATTTATGTATGTACTGGGCATAGTTGCTAAGTTTAAATAAAGATTCAACATTATTTAATCAATACTTTCTATATAATAATGTTATAACTATTAAAATTATGTAATTATTCCTATAGAAAACCTTGAACCTATAAACTTTACTATGTTAATGGACAAATAAGATAGTGGATAATATATTAATACCTTTTAATGTTGGGCAATATTCCCAGCCCAGTTTATAAATTGAGCAGATTGACACCCAGCAGTGGGATATTATAATACAGGAAAGACATTATAATATTCTTATTTGCCTGTACCAAAGAGGTTAAACTTCTTTCCAAAAATTGTATACAAAATATATTTGAATTGTTGAGAACAAATGGAATAAAAAAAAATATAAAATTGAGTTTTTAAAACCAAATTCTAAAATTACTTTTATTCTATAATACATTAGTATAATTATTATTTTTTCTCATGTCTGTAAAAATCATTATGTTGTTTAGATTTAAAGGTGAGAAATATACATAATATTGCATAACATTTGCATAAGATTATAAAATTAAGTTAACAATGTTTTACTAGAGTTTTTTAAGTCTTGTAATTACCAGTGGTAACAAGGGATATAGTTTGTATAACTATTTGAGGACAACTGTATGTTAGAGCAATGTAACCTATGACTTAGTTGGATTAAATCGAATTTTAGTCCAAGTGTTTTTATGAATAAACTTGAAACTGTTATAAAATGTATAACTACTCTCCATTAATAATTATGAGTATTGCAGATTTTATGTATGCTTATGTATAATGTAAGGTATATATTATATAGGTACATAAAACACTACAAATGTGGTAGATAAGAAATTTTAAAACATTTTAGCAAAGTGATGCCAAATGCATTAAAAATATGTAATGTGTTCTGGCCATACCTCTTTGTAAGTTACAACCAATAAGAAAAATCTAATTACCTGTCAGGGTGTTGCTTCTGTGCAGTGACAGATAGTGTGTGAGCCTCCTTCCAGTGGTCCCCCTCCAGGCAGGCCTCCACTGTTTCCCCCACAAAGTATCTGTCCCTCACAAAATTGAAAACATCCTCTGACATCTCAGCAAAAGAACATCTGTTGGTCTTTGCTGCCAGGAACAGGATGGGTATCCTCAACTCCATTGGGAAGTCTTTCAGCTGCCTCCTGGCGGCTCTCTCCGACTGCAGCGCCTCCGAGTACGTGAGGTTATTCTTCCCGGTCATCTCACATGTCCACACCATAGAGTTGACCAGTATGATCCTTTCACAATACTCCCTAAAACAAAATAAATACAAAACCATAATAAATAATGTGACGCCATTGACAGAAATAGCGAAAAACCGTGTCACGCTTGCGTAGTTACGCGACCCGTGCGCTCGCAATGCCAACGGTCTTTTACAATAGATAACTCCAGCCACACGAGCGAAATTTCGCAAAATTCGCCGATGTATCATGTTTTCCGTTGTACTCACTCGTAGTCTTTGAATATCTCGTCGGTGATCTCGCAGTGGAAGACCTCATCGTCATCTCGGAGGTATTCCGACGCCGTTGATTTCTCGAAGGCTTTCCTTTTCAACAGAGGCATGTTGAGAGTTCGCGGGTCACAGCGGTGGGAAAACCGTACTTATCACTTTAGACAATAACACTTGGCTTGAATATCACTTAACTCTGTGCGGCGCATTTATTACTACATGTCACTGAGTAGCTCATCAGGAAAATATAATGCTTTACAAAATTATTTCGCATGAAAATGTTGCGTGGTTTCGGTTGACAAGCCAAAAAACGGCGCGCTGCGGCGCTTCTTTTTACGCCAGAAACATATGAACAGGGTTAAGGTAGAAACCCAAATTGTACTGTTTTGGTAGGATATTCATGACTCTTGTAGTAACATGTTGACTAACATTTAGGCATTTCTGATAACCAGCATTATTTGAAACAGATTTAAAATACTTTTACAAATGTTGTTATCATACATGTTGATTTATTTTTACCCAACACTAAACGAAAAAATAAACAATAATGGGTCATTATTTTTAAGAACCACACATATTATGAAAAATACAGACAGATGTTAATGAGGATTCATAATTTCAATCATATGTTTTTTCATGTTAGAATAGTTTGGTTTTAGTACGATTTATATTTTTTATAAGGTATCACTACATATTACTGCGTTCAGATAGAAACATTTTAGGTTTTTCCAGTGTTGCTTTAACGTTTTGTTTTTATATCAAATTACGAACGCGTTCTAATCAAATGTCAAATTGTTAAACAAGATGTGATTTTGTGAGCGGTGTTTTTATGAAAAAAGTGCACTATATATTAAAATTATCTTTTTAGTACATGTGAAATGACTTCATATAAATAAATCCAAGATGCCGAAAGAGCAATATCGTGAAACGTATGTTGGGAGAAAGATGTAAGTGAGGTTATGTTTACGTCCACACAACTTGTTAATTTAACGAAATACGAATTTACAATGATATTGTACACAAATCGCCTAAAAAAATTATTGCACACCATGATTAATGTACAGCGCATCGCATACGTTATGACTAACTAGTTATAAGCAAATTGAAGCTAACATTCTGTAAGTATGCATATAACATAGTACTATTTCCACGCTTATAACACGCTAGAATACTCCCGGATTATATTTATTTCCTATTCAAATTATGAACCTTACTGCATTAAGCAATTTTGAAGACAATGATGTTCCCAAATAATCACTAAAAGTCGGAAAAAAAAAATTTCTGTAGGATCTGTAATTCTTTAATGTTCTTACAGATCCCACGTTACCTTCAACGTGGACAGCGCGTCTGCTATCCAGCAAGCAGCACACATCCAAGTGATCACCAAGAACCTGTACGCACAAGATGGGCAGAGGCAACCTGCTCCGTATGGAGTCCTTGACAGGAGAATGGTATACAAAAATATGACACATTAATAAATAACATAGTCCTGAATTATATAGAATTTGTGATTTTTTTAACAATATTTTATTTTGAGACAGCATATTACTTAATTTTTAGTTATCAAACGCCATTGTATTGGGAGTAGTTATTTATTAATATGTTATTTTACATGCTCACACACTATTATAAAAATAAAATAACTGACCAAAATGTATTTAATCAGAATTTGTCCAAAAAATAAACACTTAGAAATGTCTCACCTTCCACCTTTCATGTCACTCCCAGGGTACGAACCAGAAGGATGCCAACTGTGAGACATGTGGTCTCGGGCTGGCAGACTGTGTGGGGCACTATGGATACATTGAGCTTGCCCTGCCTGTGTTCCATGTGGGCTACTTCAGATCCATCATCACAATACTGCAGAGTATATGCAAGGTAAATGACTACTCTAATAAATACTCTGTTTAGGTTGATGTGAAGATTGGGCGTTTTGTGCTCGCCTAGTTATATGTGGCCAGAATAATTGCCATATTGAATTCTGAATGCAACATTTTCTGATTAGGTGTAATTTATACCAAGTGTTCGTTTTTCTTTATGCAGTTGAATACAAAATCTTTCCATTAACTTATTAGCAATGTATACCTATTATAAAAGTTGGTAACATAATTTTGCAATTACTTTTTGATAAAAAAATCATATTATTCATTAGGAATGTGCCAAAGTTCTCCTCCCTGAAGCTGTCAAGAAATCATTCCGTCGCAAATTCATGAATCCGGACATAATGTACCTTCACAAGAAGAACCTCAGAGCAGCGGTGCACAAAAAGGCTAAGACCTGTTCAAAATGTCCCTCATGTGAATCTCTAAATGGCATGGTGAAGAAAAGTGCAGCTGGCATATTGAAGATTATCCATGATAAATACAGAATGAAAAAGCAGACGGATGCTGTGGTCCAAAAGGTTCTGAATCAATTCCATGAGGCCAAGGAATCTAATAAAGAACTGGCCACTATGATCAACAGTGGACTTATAATTGAGTTAAGTCCTTTGGAGGTAAGTGGGTTTCTTTTCTGTTTTCAGTCTGTCTATTTCTTGTTTAGGGGCTACTTATTCTAAAAGGTTTTAAAAATCAATTGCTTAATTTTGTGTTCAAATAATTTGAGTGATATTGATGATTTTTATCATGATTCCAATCCATCACAATAATAATGACCCAATTATGGTTCCAAAACACAATAAAACTAAAATACTATGTCCTTGTTTCTTCAACTTAACCTTCGTTTCAGGTACTCAACCTATTTCGGCGTATTCCTGAAGAGGATATTCCACTCCTCGGCATGAACGTGAAGCAATGTCGTCCCGAGGACCTGATCCTCACGCGGCTGCCGGTGCCGCCGCTCTGCATCAGACCCAGTGTTGTCTCCGAGATTAAGGCCGGCACGTAAGTACACGTCATTTAAGAAATAGAGTAAAGGGGTCGACTTATTTAACAGATAGATGGAGATACCTCAGAAGTCAGAACTATGTCATGTTTTTTATAATTGGCCTTTGTAAAAAAGGGGACTTAAGAGGAGAGAGTTAATTGCAGGCTAATGGCAATATTATTTAAAAAAACGCAATAACAAAAATAATTTCTTATGAGACTACTCCAAGTAGGACATCCAGGTCTAAGGTCTTCAAATGTGGACACTGTTTCCAGAAATGAAGACGACCTCACAATGAAACAGTCAGAGATCCTTTTGATCAACGACGTGATATCACGTCACATAGCGAGCGGCGGCAAGAGTGAGCTTGTGCAGGAGGACTGGGATTACCTGCAGCTGCACGCCGCGCTGTACATCAACAGCGAGATGTCGGGCATACCATTATCTATGCAGGTACGTTTAAAAATTGATCATAAAAGACGTCATAACACATCATATGACATTAATAATTATTTTAAAGAGAGATTTTTTTATTTATTGTTTCAACCAATATACATTATAATGTTACATTTAAATGAATTACATTTGTCGCAATAAAATATGATCTACTGATACCTATGCTAGGAGAACCAGTGTTATAGGTATGAGATGAATCCTAACTGCAATGAGATTTGTGTAACTTTTACGGTTCATTATTGTATAATTCTGTGTACAGCCCAAGAAACCTGGTCGTGGGTTAGTGCAGCGGTTGAAGGGCAAGCAGGGTCGGTTCCGTGGCAACCTGTCCGGCAAGCGTGTGGACTTCTCCAGCAGAACTGTCATCTCGCCAGATCCCAATCTACAGATTCAGGAGGTGAGTGTTAATTTTAAGTAATATGTGATCATAATATTGTTGATTTTTGTAGACACTGCCATTTTTTTCAAGTTCATTGAATGTTGATAAACAAATGAGATAGATTAGTGTAGGATTAGCGTAAGTGGAAGTTAAATCTGGGATCACGATAGTTTAGTGGTGCATCAGAGAAATTGAATGTGACCAGTGACCATCTTAGTCTGACAAACATTAAATCTATACTAATATTATAAAGCTGAAGAGTTTGTTTGTTTGTTTGTTTGAACGCGCTAATCTCAGGAACTACGGGACCGATTTTGAAAATTCTTTCACTAATAGGAAGCTACATTACTCCTGAGTGCTATAGCCTACTTTTTATCCCGGAAAAACTTTTCCACGCGGGCGGAGCCGCGCCCAAAGCTAGTTCAATATATAGAAAACTGATACATGCCTAAAATAATTTTGTTGCCCAATAAAAGCTTATTTATTTGTCTTCCCATTTCCTATCCAGGTGGGTGTCCCGGTGCACGTGGCGAAGATCCTGACGTACCCCGAGCGCGTGTTCCCGGCGAACCTGCAGTGGCTGCGGCGGCTCGTGTGCAACGGGCCCGACGCACACCCCGGCGCCAACTACGTGCAGCAGCGCGGGCTCAAGCACAAGAAGTACCTCAAGTACGGGAACAGGGAGAAGATCGCGCAGGAGCTCAAGGTCAGTGGGGTTGGGTAAAAACTATCGGTTTTAGTGCAGGTTTCTGTGTGAGGTTTTGGTGGGATTTTTTTATGTCTACTCGAAATATTACGCGAATAGTTCGGTTTGACTCGAGAGATATCAATGCGTCAGAAAAATTGTGAAAAGTAAAAGTGTTGAAGTGAAGTTGTCACCAATTTTACAAATTTCTAATTTTTGATTGGTCGGTAATACATTTCCTAATATTGTAGTATTTTATGAGGGCTAGAGGTCATATTTAGCACTCAGTTGCAGTACTTCTTATCCTAAAAGATACCTCCTTATTTTTAAAAATGAAAAGACTAACTTCGGACATAAGTGTCCATAAAATATTAATTGACCTAATTATACCCCCCCTTAGTGCGGCGACACGGTGGAGCGCCACCTGGTGGACGGCGACGTGGTGCTGTTCAACCGGCAGCCGTCACTCCACAAGCTGTCCATCATGTGCCACCGCGCCAAGGTGCAGCCGCAGCGGACCTTCAGGTATTTAGATATTGAATGAATGAATCCCCCCTAGCTGAATTTCGGCCACGGCGGCCAATCTCAACGGAGACCAGCCAGGTACGCAGGAGATATTATATTGCACAAGTGTGTGCGCAATACACAGGTGCACTCGCTATTCCTTCACTCTCATAGTCCGGTGAGACGGCAATCCGGAGAGAGGTCAGGCGCAGGAAAGGCTTTAAGTGCTTTCCGAGGCACGGGGGTACCACACCGACAACTTCCTGAAAAACCCAGTCACAATTTAGATATTATACTAGACCTTTCGACAGAAAAATCAGCACTTTTAATGATACTCAGCACCTGTAGAGCTTTGATTTAGAGTCTGATTGACGAATGTAATATAAAAAGCAACCAGCTAGACACCGTCATATGTGATGGCTTGATGTTCATTGCTAGAGACACAAGAAACTTCCTGATCGTTTTATCTTTATAGAATATTATGATTAACTGCCTCGTGGGTCTCGGGTTTGATCCCCAGTTCGGGCAGTGATATTGGGTTTTTCTACTCAGTATCAGCCCGGAGTTTGAAATAGTACCCGCTATGGCGATAGGCTCGGCCCCTATCACATCATGGGGCGGAATACACACGGCGAAAAGTGGGTGCCTTAGTTCCGCTTCTGCCTACCCCTTCGGGTATAACAGGCGTGAGTGTGTGTGTGTAATTTTATGATCTTGAATATTAGTGCGGTGGAGAATACACATCAAGTGACGCACCTCACATTTTAGGCCATAAACCGTGGAGATTTACCATACCAGCCCTGTATTATATACTGCCCACTGCTGAGCACGGGCCTCCTCTACAACTGATAGGGCCTTAGGCCATAGTCCACCACGCTGGCCTACTGCGGGTTGGCGGACTTCACATTTACATTTTCCAGTATTTCTGCAGGTTCAACGAGTGTGTGTGCACTCCGTACAACGCTGACTTCGACGGCGATGAGATGAACATGCATCTCCCGCAGACAGAGGAGGCAAGAGCCGAGGCACTCATACTCATGGGGGTCAGTATTATGTACTACTAGGTTCTGCCCGCGACTCCGCCCGCGTTAAAAAGTTTTTCCGGGATAAAAGTCCCGCTTTATATTTTCCCGGGATAAAAAGTAGTCTATGTGTCAATCCAGGACATGATCTACCCGTGTGCCAAATTTCATCGAAATCCGTTCAGTAGTTTTTGCGTGAAAGAGTAACAAACATACATACATCCATACTGACAAACTTTCGCGTTTATAATATTAGTAGGATAGAAGGCAGGATATGAAGGACTTATATGGTGATAAATAAATAGTCAAAACTGCCTATGAATAACACGAACTTTGTTTTCTAGCTTGTTATAGAAAGGTAGTATTTTTTTTTAATTACCTGATGGCAAATGATTTAATTTTGAACTTGTTAAACTCAGTTACTTTGTTGATAAAGTCAATATAAGGCATCAATTTATAAAGTCAGCCGTATACTATCAATACCTTAATAAAATTAGGTGTAAACTTAAAAACTTCAACAATTCGAACCATCGTCATGAAAAGTCAACTTTAACCCAAAAAAACCCGCTCAAAACCCATGAACCGTTCCAGAACAAATCAAACCTGGTGACTCCTCGTAACGGCGAGCTGCTGATCGCCGCGACGCAGGACTTCATCACGGGCGGGTACCTGGTGACGCAGCGCGACACGTTCCTCACGCGGCACGAGGCGCAGCAGCTGGCCGCGTGCCTGCTGGCCGGGCCTGACAGCGGCATGAGGATCGACATGCCGCCACCAGCTATACTCAAGCCGCGCAGACTGTGGACCGGCAAGCAGATATTCAGGTATATTACTATCACATCATGGGACGGAATACGCACGGCGAGAAGTGGGTGCACTAGTTGCGCCCCTGCCTACCCCTTCGGCGATAAATCTGCCATCCTCACCAGGGGCAGCTGAGTCGTTCTTAAAGAAAAATCTAGAATTATCAATTCCAAATTTCAAGTTTGAATCTGTTACTCATTACGATATTATAAAAGTTTTTAAGAGCTTAAACTTGAAGAGCACCGAAGATCTTTGGGGTTTGTCTGTTAAAGCGTTGCAGTCAATAATAGTAAGCATTGCCCCAATCCTTTCAGATATTTTTAACTGCTGTATAAGAGACGGCGTATTCCCTGATCTTATGAAGATTAGTAAAGTAATACCAGTTTTTAAAGCAGGTTGCTCTAACACACCCTCTAACTATAGGCCTATTTCTATTTTACCAGCCCTAAGTAAAGTATTCGAAAAATTAATGCTTAATCAAATGCTGGTGTTTTTTAATAAAAATGAGATCTTACATGATAGGCAATTCGGTTTTACAAAGGGTAGGTCCACGCAAGATGCTGGATGTGCATTGGTAAAAGCTGTGTTGGATGCCTGGGAGGGATCACAGGATGCTTTAGGGGTATTTTGTGATCTTTCCAAGGCGTTCGATTGCGTCGATCACAGTACCCTCATCCTAAAGCTACACCATTATGGTATTAGGGGAGTAGGGCTTAAACTAATATCCTCATATTTATCAGGCTGCAAACAAAAAGTATTTATTGATAATGTCTCCTCTGTAGGGTCCGCAGTTAGGATTGGGGTTCCTCAAGGATCAATTTTGGGTCCGTTCTTATTTTTAGTATACATTAATGACCTGCCTTATATGATTAACAATATGGCAGATGTAGTATTATTCGCAGATGACACCTCGTTAATTTTTAAGATAAATAGAAGGGAACAAAATCTTGTGGAGCCCAATAAAGTACTTAGTTTGATTTCTAACTGGTTTTCAGCTAACAATTTGCTGTTAAATGCGGCAAAAACTAAATGTGTCCGATTCTCGCTACTGAGTAATAAAAATGAACCAAATATTGATTTGGATGGAAATAAACTAGCATTAGTTCCGTCAACGGTTTTCCTCGGGGTTTCAGTAGATAATAAATTGCAATGGGGACCCCACATTCAGAAAATTTCGAGTAAATTGAGTTCTGCCATCTTCGCTATTAGAAAGATCAGACATTTAACTGACGTGGCTACGGCAAGGTTAGTATATTTTGCTTACTTCCACAGCATTATGTCATATTGCATTCTTCTGTGGGGTTCTGCCGCAGATCTGCAGACCATTTTTGTCTTACAGAAACGAGCGATTCGTGCTATTTACAACCTTCGATCTCGTGATTCCCTTAGGGAACTGTTTAAGGAGGCTAATATACTGACTTTGCCGGCCGAATACATTTTCCGGAATATTATGTATGTCCGCAAAAACCTTAGTACTTTTATTAAAAACAGTGACTTGCACTGTCTGAACACTAGAAATAAGAATAAACTAGTTGTTCCAAATTTTAGGCTCTGTAAAACGAGTAAATCATACTTAGCGAATAGCATTAAATTTTACAATAAACTTCCCTCCGAAGTAGCCGATTTGCCCGGACACCAGTTCAAGTGTTATGTTAGGCGCGAGTTAATGTCTAGAGCGTATTATAATGTAGCGGATTACCTCGATGATAAGACGGTTTGGAGAAGTGGTCCTGCACACCATGGCCAACCCTGTTAACACTTACTAGTGATTGACTGCATAAAGTGTCTCATCTGTATCTATCTTTAATATTGACATTACAATAATTTTAACTTTTAAATCTACTGTGACTATTAGGTATATAACCTAATTACTACAATTATAAATATTCCCTCATTCATATAATTTAAATTTAGGGAAGACGACCGACCGATCATTTTGTTGCGCTTGCCTTTATAAGTTTCATTTTATTAAGAAAGTAGGAAGAGCAATACAACAAAAATAATTTTGTAAATGTAGGCGAATGCACATTGTACACCGTTATTTTATTATTTTTTTGTGTTATGTCCAGTTTTACGTATTTGTACATGCCTGTCCAGGTATTCCCTAAATCCCTTCATTTGGATTTTATCTTATTTCAACGGTGATGTGCGTGCATTAGCTTATATAACTAATCTGACTTTGTACACAGCACAAAAGAATTGAAAAAAAAAAAAGAGAAAGAAACAATGAACAATTGATGACAAAAAAAGTAAGCCCGGAGTTTCTTTCTGCCTTTCTTCTTCGGGTCGTCATCGCTTAGGTAGCTAGTGAAAGGCTGGTAGGTTAGCTAGGCTAGGGCCTGTAGTGTCCTCACCGGTGAGGATCGCGACGCGTTCCTCCCATTATTTTAATAAAATGATGTCCTTTTTATATCCCCTTTCCTGCCAGCCCGAGCTGTTTTTTTTTTTGTTTTTGTTTATTTCTTATCATAGATTTACTCCCAATAAAAATGTCGGTAGTTATATAAGTGACCATTGGTATTTATAATAATTATTAATATAATCAATTTAATGTATCTTGACTTATCATAAGTGCAACTATGTTCGCCTACGTGATGAATAAAGTATTTTATTTTTATTTATTTTATTTATTTTATAAAAGGCCTGAGTGTGTCTGTGTGTTTAAATTATAATTAGTGGAGAAAATATTTTATATTTATTCATATTAAGACATTTCGAAAACAATAAAATATGTTTCAGTTTAATAATGAAGCCAAACAACAAGTGTAATGTGAAAGCGAACTTGGAAACTAAAGGGAAGAACTACACCGGGAACAAGGACATGTGCGTGCAGGACTCTTGTGAGTGATGACCCTATTGTTCTACTATTATTATAAATGCGTTTGTGAATATCGGTGACACCGCTCTGAAGTCCCAGGTTCGAATCCCAGGCTGGAAAAAGTGATATGGAGATTTATGCCCGATATGGTGCTAGGCTCGCTCCCTATCACGTCATGAGAGGGAATACAGGCGAAAAGTTGGTGCCTTGGTTGCACCTTTGTCTATCCCTTCGGGAATAAAGGCATGATGTGTGTGTGTGAGTGTGTGCGCGCTTAGATGTGTGTTAGAACTTAGAAGTAAAAGCAGAAACCGTTGTACTGATTTGATTGAACTTTGGCACGCGATAGCCAGACCTGTATTAATAAATAGGCCCACTTTTATTCCGAGAAACGTCATTAACGCGGGCGAAACCGCGTGCAAACAGCGTACTCATATCCTCTCCTAAAAAAAAAAGACATTTACGTAGTTTAATCCCCTGCCTCCCCTCATCAGACGTGATAATCCGCAACTCGGAGCTGATCTGCGGCTCGATGGACAAGAGCACGCTGGGCTCCGGCACCAAGAGCAGCATCTTCTACATCCTGCTGCGCGACTGGGGCGAGGAGTACGCCGTCAGGGGCATGTGGAGGTCAGTACTAAGTACTCATCTTCAGCATCTTTGTAAACCTATGTTATCAGTATATAGAGTTCTTATAAAGTCAAGTCACTTGAAATCTATCAGAGGTGAATCCAGGGGTTCGTCGTGTGGGATAGAGTCTATGTCATCAGTTTGAAAATACCCCTAATAAATTTAATCAAAAACAGTTCAGCCGTTTAGCCGTAAAATGTAACAGGAGGTATTTTATATGCATTTGTTTCAGGCTGGCTCGCATGGCGTCCTATTACATGATGAACCGAGGCTTCAGTTTCGGTATTATTGACGTCACACCCGGCAAGAAACTCATCGAGGCGAAGAACAAACTTCTGGAGTCTGGGTGAGAATTTATACTGGCATTATGTGCATATAGTACCTCGCCAACGAATTTTAAATATTTTAGGTATTGATTGGTTATACTAAAGGGTATTGGACAATTTGTCCGCGTCATTAGAAAACGGATGAATTACTTACATCGAGGAGGAAAGACCATCAGATAGTACAGTTCGTAATCCTCCGTCTTTGAAAACACGCAAAACACATCACCAGGGATGGCCACCATCAACAAACAAAATTTTTGGTGGACAAAATGTCCATCGCGTCCGATCAACGGTCAGAGAAAAACAATGAAAAACAAAAAAAAACATATTATTCTCAACAACTTATAGTATTGGGTCTCGTTCATCAGATTTGTGTTCGAAGAACAAAAATATCAATATGCTCAGCTTACGTTTTTTGGTTTTACGCCATTAGGTACTCTAAATGCGACGGCTACATCCTGGAGATGGAGAAGGGCACGCTGCAGTGCCAGCCCGGCTGCACCATGGAGGAGAGCCTCGAGGCAGTCATGCTGAGCGAACTCAGCAGCATCAGGTACAGTACTAACGATACCGCTTTCCGAGAGATCTACAACATCCGCCGCCGGTCCTTTTTCTTGGAATTTACTAAACTAAACATGTGGCACAGTTACTGTTAAACCAAGGTAAAAATTACAATATACATCAGGCCTTTTTCTATTCCTAAATAAAATCTACATAATTTTTGTCCTACGGAAGATGGGATCTATTAGGTAAAAACTCCGAATTTTAATGAATGAAATTGGTATTTCCCACCAGCCCTATGGTACGACTCTGTGATATCCTATTGAAAATGCAGAGAAAGTTCCTTTGACTATGTTCCTTTGAAACATCGACATAAACATAATAGTAAAATAGGAATTTCACACACGCGTACAGACATCTGAACGTCTGTATACCGCGGCCATATTGTAATAAATAAACAACACATTATTTTCAGAGAGCTCGCGGCTCAAGCGTGTTTCCGTGAGTTACATACCACCAACGCGCCACTTATTATGGCCCAGAGTGGATCCAAAGGTAAAAAAATAAACATTTTAAATGAAAATTAAGTTTTGTTTTGTGTGAGTTATATTAATAATACCAGCCTTGTATTATATACTGCCCACTGCTGAGCACGGGTCTACTCTGCTATGGAGAGGGTTTAGGCCTTAGTCCACCACGCTGTCCTAGTGTGGGTTGGCAGTGTGTGTTATACATTGATATATTGTTGCAGGTTCAAACATCAACATATCTCAGATGATAGCGTGCGTGGGACAGCAAGCTCTCAACGGAAAGCGGGTCCCCAATGGATTTGAAGACAGGTCTTTGCCGCACTTCGAGAGGCACTGTAAGTTATCAATCAAACAAAAATCAAGTAAAATTATGTAACATTGAAAATTAAGTTCGCAGCTTCGCTAGCGGAATAGTCTTTTTGCCATTTGCGGTATTAGGGTCTTATTGCACTTTTCTGAGATAAAAAGTATCATATCAGTTCGCTCAGGACATTGTCTACCTGTTTGTAAAATTTCATACAAATCCGTTTAGCTGTTCGTTACTTACTTCTAACAAGCATCCAAACAACTTCACTGAATTTTGCATTTTTTATGCAGTAGAATAGTAGGATTAGTAGAAAGGAGGACTAGTAGAATCGTAGGATTAGTAGATTAGTAGGATAAATAATTTTACTAAGACGGCTAAGAATAACCGGACGTTTAGAATAAAGGTTGACAAATAATACTTTAATCCTTCTTTTGTGGTGTAGCCAAGATCCCAGCGGCGCGTGGTTTCGTCGAGAACAGCTTCTATTCAGGACTGACTCCCACCGAGTTCTTCTTCCATACGATGGGCGGTCGCGAGGGTTTGGTCGACACCGCCGTCAAGACTGCCGAGACCGGGTATCTGCAGCGGAGACTGGTCAAGGTAATGTTGATACTTCGGACCATAAAACTGCCAGACATTAATCGTCTCTGGATATAGCTCAAGCCGAGATACAGCCAAGTCTCTGTACTAATATCTTTTTATTACAGAAACATATTATATTATTTCCCCAGGTCTATAATATCCATCTTCAAATGAGTTTTAAAAACCATTTAGTAGACAGCAGCAGGATACGCTGTGGCGGTGACTATTTATCATCACATATGCTAAAAAAATATGACATTGCAGTCTTTGGAAGACTTGGTGCTCCACTACGACATGACAGTCCGTAATGCGACCGGCGAGGTGGTGGAGTTCAGGTACGGCAGCGACGGGCTCGACCCCAGCTACATGGAGGGCAAGGACCGGCCCGTGGACCTCGCCAGGGTGCTGGCGGACGTCAGGGCGCAGTGCCAGTCCAGGTGAGACAAGCCAATTCATGGAGGCGGTGATGGTTACAATCGCTCTTGAATATCCGTCATTAGTGATATATTTGCTTAGTGGAAATGGTGACCAATCTTTTGCTAATGAAATGATTGGCGAATATTTACCTTCAAATATTTTATTTAGATGTGTTTTCTTACAGAGAAGAAGAGCCATTAGACGGAGAGGGTATAGTGGTCGCAGCTGAAGAGACGCTAGCCTTAGATGACTTCAAATCCTGCACAGAAGAGTTCAAAAAAGAATTGTTGTGAGTGAAACTGTATTATGTCAAAAATAGATGAAGCTGTGACACGTGTAGAACGACTTTTGCATATGATAACTACAAGTTATTTAGCTTAATTCTGTTTGTTTGTCTTTATCCTGGAGCTTTGAGGGTTGGTCTAGTAGTAGTAGCAGAGAGTATGGCCCTTGAGATCTTTTACTAGGTGGGGCTACACTTGACTTGACGTCAAGCAAGTAACGTGGTAAATCTGAGTTAAACCCACCCTGCAATATTATACTTAAAAATTTGGGTTGTTTTGAGTTTGTAGTGGGATTGAAGCAGGAGGATGATGAGGTTGATGACCAATCATGAAGCTTAGAGATGTATTATCATTCCAGAACATTCCTGAAAGTTGTGGCCAACAAAGTGAGCGTGCTGCGGCGCAAGTACTCCATCTGTGGTCCCGTGAGCCTGCAGCTGGAGCGGCTGACGCTGACGCAGCTGGTGCGGTTCATCCGCGTGTGCCACGACAAGTACCAGCGCAGCACCATCGAGCCCGGCACCGCTGTCGGCGCGCTCGCCGCTCAGGTACACTCGTTGACAGGATAGCACGGAAACACCACTGAGATATATAAATAAATAAAATAATAAAAATAAACTTTATTATTATTAATTATTTATATTAACTACGATTTTCGGTCCTTCGAACCGGAAAACGTCAATGCATGAACAATGCTGCTCGGCGCACAAATAAACATTGATAACTTTCTGAACGGACTCTTACATACGATGAACTTACTAACCAATAGCACTTATTTCCTCTATAACTCTTGAAAGATGTAGACATAAGCTGCTCATAGTAAAATTATATTTTTCCTCAGAGTATCGGCGAGCCCGGCACTCAGATGACGCTAAAGACGTTCCATTTCGCTGGCGTGGCGTCGATGAACATCACGCAAGGAGTGCCGCGCGTCAAGGAGATCATCAACGCGTCGCGCAACATCTCCACGCCTATCATCACCGCTGAGCTGAAGCAGCCATACGATCAGGAGTTTGCAAGGAGGGTCAAGGGGAGGTTGGAGAAGACCACGCTTGGAGAAGTGAGTTAGGCTGGTGAAATGATACCTTAATTTTATTCAGGATGTAAGAGGTTCTTGAAACAACTCGTGGTGACCACTTCATCTCCAAGTCTGACTTACTGGATGTACACAGGTTCGCCCCGGAACTAATCTGATACTTTGTATCGTGTAATATTATTGTATTGCTGCAGTATATAGCCGTTGGAGTCCGCTTACAATCAGACGGGCTGCTAGCTCGTCTGCCTGAACCTCCAGAAGGTACACCAACAAAGCTCATCAACAGGCCCCACTCAAAATACTTCCTTACTATTAGGTAATTCTGACCCTTGATTACTCTTGATTTGCAGATCACCACGTACCTGGACGAGGTGTACCTGCCTCATGAGTGCTTCCTGCTGATCCGGTTGGACGCCGAGAGGATCCGTCTGCTCAGCCTTGAGGTCAACGTCAACTCTATCGTATACTCGTGAGTAAATATGGATGACATTGGCTTAGAGTTAATTGGAGGTAGAAGAGTTTGAGCTGGAAACGCGAGGTGTTGATATATGGTGAGCTGGTGGTAAATTATCACCACAGGTATTTTTTTTTTATTGCATTGAATGACGAGACGAGCATGCCGTTCGCCTGATGGTAAGCGATACGACCACCCATAAACAGTAGCAACACCATCCAGCACCTTGGGTTACTAAGTACTGTGTGGCATTCCACTGCGCTCGTCATCCTGAGACATAAGATGTGAAGTCTCATTATGTCCAGTAGTTATACTGGCTACAATGTCCTTCTAACCGAAACACAACAGTACATGCACACTGTTGCTTGGCGGCAGAAATAGACAGTCTCGTCATTCAAAGCAATAAAAAAAAAAAAAAAAACCATAGTTGTGTAGCTACTTTTGATGCTGACTGTACCCACCCAGACGGCCTCTAACATAATGAGTGACCTACCATCAGTAAAATTAAAGTAATTAGAACATAAACTTCTGAGGAAATGGTGTTAGCTTTATTTTCATGAAATAGTCATGTAGTCATATTTGTCTGTAGCACCTGTTATCTACCTTTAACATTGTTTAGATGTAGTAACGATCTTCAAAACATCAGATATCTCATTTGTAATTCTAGGTTTATGACCTTAAGTGACTAACTAGTTTCCTTGACTTCAAAAAAAAATCAGCATCTGCACATCGAAGCTGAAAGTGAAGCCGGGCAACATAGAGATAGTGTCTGAGTGGGCCATCAAGGTGAGCGCGGAGGCGGGGCGGCAGGGCGCGTGGCTCAACATGGGCCTGCAGCAGCTCGCGCGGCAGCTGCCCTCCGTCGTCGTCAAGGGGCTGGCGCAGGTGTCGCGCGCCGTCATCGCCTGTGACGACACTGGCGGGGACCAGGCGGGCACTAGGTAAGACACCACTCAACGTTCTTACCATCAACAGGTGCTTGTAGTGGGTTAAAAGTCATGTCCGCTTTTTGTACGGGTGCTGGGCCTCAAACTGTAACTAGGCTCAAATTTTATGGATATAAAAGGGGCAAAAATTTGGATATTAATATATAAAAAAAATATTGACTCCTTTATTTATAACTGTGGGCTTAGAATGTGACACAAAGACGCAACTCGTAAAACGATTTCGTTTAATTTTGATGTTTGTGATTGATCGAGAGACCAATACGTCAGTCAGGTGTTTGTCTCTCAACCAATCCCAATAAGACGAAACGGAGTCGTGACGTGATTTTTTGTCACATTCTAAGCCCACAGAATCCTTTACTTATCAGTAAAGAGACGTCACTTTGCTGTACGGTAAAAATATACCCAGTATGGTATACTAGACCAGACAGCAAGTGGATGTTATGGTAGGAGTATGATTAACTGACGTCAGATGGGGCAAAATGGTTCTCGAGTGGAGGCCACGTACTGGCAAGCGCAGCTTCGGCCGTCCACCTGCGAGGTGGATAGAGGACATGATAAGGGTCGCAGGAACACGCTGGATGCGGGCCGCTTTTGACAGATCCGTCTGGAAATCTTTAGGGGAGGCCTATGTTCAGCAGTGGACGTCATGTCGCTGATGATGATGATAATTAACGAGAGAAGAGACACAGTACTACAAAACGAAGCGACATAATATGACTCCTACTTTCTACTATTATAAATGCGAAAGTGTGTGTAAATGTTTGGATGTGTCTTAGAGGTAAATGCAGAAACCATGGATCTTATTCCATATTATATATTCTAGGGCTGGTAACGTTAATACAAAACCATTTCAGGTACAAGCTGTGCGTGGAAGGCGACGGCCTCAGAGACGTGATGGCGACGTATGGAGTCGAGGGGACCAAGACCTCCTCTAATAATATTTTAGAGGTATGCAATCTCAATAAGTACATTTTCTATATCCTTTTCCATATTAAAGATTAAAAAAAAATTGTTACTGTCACTCTGCAACACCCATTCTACTACCCACTTTGAAGTGTAGACAAAAAATTAATACAATATCTCGAAGGTGGAAAGGAACTAAAATATTACATATATACATATCATCATGCCCTTTTCCTTTTTAAGGGGTAGGCAGAGATGTATCACACCCACATTTCGCCAGCTATGTTAGATCCCATTTAATAGGGGTTGGGCCTATTGCTATCTACCGGAAACATTTCCAGACTCCAGGCTAATACTGAGAAACGGAGAAAAACCCAATATCACTTTACCCTACTCGGGAATCAAACCCGAGAATTCAGCACCGCAGTAGTACCGTAATACAACTACGCCACCGAGGCAGCTAGAACTGAAATATTGTAAGCTTTAAATGACGTATTGCCACACTGACCATAATGATGGTGTATTGAACGACAGGTGTACCACACGCTGGGCATCGAGGCGGCCAAGTCGACGATCATCAGCGAGATCCAGGCAGTGATGTCGGGGCACGGCATGAGCGTGGACCGGCGCCACGTGGAGCTGCTGGCGGGGCAGATGACGGCGCGCGGCGAGGTGCTCGGCATCACGCGCTACGGGCTCGCGCGCATGAAGGAGTCTGTGCTCAACCTGGCCAGCGTCAGTCACTCATCTACTCACTCCTCACTCCCTCACTTTGGGTTGTGGCGTTCATACAACATACTTGTGCAACATTTGTGCAGAAACAATATGGTTTATTTTTCACGACCGGCTTCTTGCCTAATGTTAACCCTCTGAGGGATCCAGTCCCGGGGAAATAATTTTAGAAATACCCACTAATCAACTCTTTACTATTGGATTCATTTCGTTGCAGTAAAGATAACTTATCGTCGATTTATTAAACGATTCGAATTAGCTTTTTCGATTGATCACAAAAATTGACCAATTATAATAAAGTTTTTATTGACATGCTTACAAATTTTAATTTCATTTTTGATCGATATATTCTCGGGATCGGATCGTAAATAAGATTAGCATCGTTTATTGAAATTGACTGAGAGACATTTTCAGACTCGCTTTAAAATCCACCCAATGTTACAGTTCGAGAAGACAGCGGACCATTTATTCGACGCGGCGTTCTATGGGCAGCGGGACTGCATCGAGGGCGTGTCGGAGTCGATCATCGTGGGCGTGCCGGCCGCCATCGGCACCGGCGTGCTGCAGCTGCTGCACCAGCACGCGCCGCCTGCTGCGCCACCCGCTGCGCATGCGCAACCACCGGCGCTGCTGTTCGACAGGCCGCAGTACCACACCTCTATATGGGACTAGATTTTATCTTGTATATAAAACTTTCACTTTTCTTAACACGTTGACGCAACGCGTGTGCGACTACCACACAACTGGAATGTTGAAAAAAAAAACTATGAGTGGCTGTTTCGCTCACTCGCGTCGCGCAGCCAAACGCCAGAGCGAGACAGAACCATCTTTCCGTGCCGTACTGGTGGATAGTTCATTGTTTTGGCCTCGCAGTCAAATGTTAATCCAACGTGAAGTGGAGGCAACAGTTTCAACACGTGGCCGAAAGTATTTGCCTTAGTTTTTTAAATTCCCATAAAGTTGCGTTAGAAAATCCTTAGGAAGTGTTGACTGACCAGAGAATCAAATCTAGGACAAGCCCACAGCTCACATAAGCGGCTACTAGACAAGGACGCGATAAATATAAGTCGTAAAATAAATATAAGTTTTTATTGAATTTATGTTTTTTATTATTTCATTGTGCGGAAAGTACTTTTGTCTTGGGTACATAAAAACATCCACAGATCTTCCAATATTTTATTAACAACTAAACTAACAAATGCATTATAATTAATAATAATTTTAACAATATAAACATGGGTGAACCCAGATTTCAATGAACAAAAATCAAACAAAATCTAGGGAGGGGTTGGCATCCCCTGACCCCCCTGGGTCCCCCTGACGCCCATGAATGTAAGCTATTATTTTCACCCTGCCTTCACGTTGTCTATGGTAGCCTTGTGTTCGGCGAGCCGCGTCCACTTCTCGCTGACCTGCCACAGCCACTGCGCCAGCTCGAAGTTGTACGCTTCTTTGGACGGCTCCACTTTTTTCATGTCTCTATGATCCAATCAAAGTTATATCGATATTATACCTTAAAACTATTACCTACATTTATATAGAAGGACTATAATTCAATAAATAAAAATGGATATATAGATCTGTTACACCACATGAACAGCTCCTGTTTTTTGCTAAATATACATTTCGAATGGCAAATAAAAAAAAATACGCCTTAAATAATTATGAAGTATCGATTATAATCGATACTTAATCGTAATATAAAACATATTCATAAAGAACTTACACAAAATAATCTCCGGCGCAATTATCCAGCTTCGGATCGAGTGCAGCATGGATGATCACCTGCGAGCCGATCTTGGCGTTCTTCATCACCGGCCAGAACAGCGGATACACGAAGAACCGGGTGAGGCTTTTCATCATCGACATGTGCCGGGTGATTTTTGTATCCGTCAGACCGGGGTCTACCACTGCCACGCTTACACCGCTGCCTGGGATGTATAGAATTATGTTAGCATTTGCAGTATGTAGCGTAGGGAATAGAGATCTTAGGGTTGGTTGCAGCGAAAGGCACGCCTTGTTGCTCAAAGAATCCGGAGCAGTGTCTAATGCGTCGAAGAGGGCCAACGCGAGGTATGTATCCGCCTCACTTGACATTGGCAAAATTGTCCTAAAGGACAGAGCCAGATAGGGAAAAAAAAAAAAAAAAAAAAAAAAACGCGAGGTATTGAAAAATAAAAGAGCTATCGATCAGAATTCGTGTCTCATACTATGATACACCCTCATGGCAACATGGGACAGATATAAGTACAATTTTTTTTGTAGCATTGAATCACGACGAGCATGCGTTCGCGTGATGGTAAGCGATACGACCACCAATAAACAGTAGCAACACCATCTAGCATCTTGAGTTACAAAGTACTGTGTGGCATTCCACTGCGCTCGTCATCCTTATCTGATTATGTCCAGTAGTTACACTGGCAACAATGTCCTTCAAAATGAAACACAACAGTGCATGCACACTGCTGCTTGGCGATAGAAATAGACATGCAGTGGTATTCACCCAGACGGACTCTTACATATGAGTGACCTACCACCAGTAAATGTGACTGCACTAGTTGCAATTCTGCCTATCTTATCTGACAAAGTCCCGAGCTTATGTATAAGAGAAGAGCAGGTGTTACCCAGCAGCTGGCGCGAGAGCTCCGTGGCGAAGAGCACGTTGGCGAGCTTGCTCTGGCTGTAGGCGGCGGGCGCGTCGTACTGCCGCGTGTGGTTGAGGTCGTGCCGCTCCACGCGCCCGCGCCGGTGCGCCGCACACGACACCACCACCACGCGGCTCGGCGCCGACGACTGCGGACAGTGTAGACACGATAACTAATAACTGCGGCGCACCGCGCACGTAACAGTTACGTGCGGCGAGTACGCACCTGTTATATATTTTGATGTGAAACTTCTTTATCTACGTATGGATACGGAAGCAAATAATGTAAAAAAACGTCACACACAAATCGTCACATTTTCTGTCACTTTAGACCGTCACGGCGCCGTCTTTTGGGGTCATTATTTCGAAGAGAATCTTGACATCGCTATGTAGTAATTAGGTCAAACTTTACAGAGCCATCTATTGTCGACAAGCGTAAACGTGATTGTGATTTTGGTATTATTTTTATGTTAAACTCACTTTTGATTGTAAGTATTAGTAAATGTATATTAATTTATTGAAATTAACCACCATTTAATAATCTGATTCAATTTAGCAGACATTTATAATTAAATAATAATTTGACCGTATTAATGGAATACAATAATTATTATATGTAAAGTGAAAAAAATGAATTGATTGAAAAAGTTTCACTTCATACTTGTGTACAGTCAGCCACATAAGTAGCTGAACAAATTCAAAATTTCAAATCACCTCTACGCGTTAATTTTAGTTGAATCATTTTTTTTTCTTTGCTGGAAGTAAAGTAAATGCCTTTTATTCTATTTTCGTGGAGGTAAAACTAAAATTGGTAAGAACACAAAATTATAGGGGTGTTTTAAAGTTTTGAATTTGTTTAGCTACTTATGTGGCTGACTGTACATTAATATACACACACACACACACTTTTTTATTTCTGTCTCGCTCACTCGCGTCGCGCCGCCAAACGCCAGTACGGGACAAAACACCGTGCGAGGTGGCCGCGCTGATAGATAGTTCATTGTTTTGGCGCCGTAGCGTTAAATACTATACTGTACAAGGGTTAAACACTGATCACGTCTATCCTTGATTCCTTGCATCCTTACATATTTGAAACAAACTCCTCCCCTTGTCTGTCTGAACGCGATAATTTCAAAACTGCTGAACAGATTTCGATGAAATTTTGTATGGATATGGTTTGACCCTGAGAAGAAAATATACTTTTTATCCCGGGAAAATATATAGCGGGACTTTAAACCCGGAAAATCGTTTTCTCGCAGGCTAAGTAAAGCTAGTTCTGGAGATTAATAAGGTTAAGACACACGGATGTACCCTCAGGTGGGGGATATCTGCCCCCATCACTTGCCCTGGGTTTCAAGAATGCTGAGGTTGTTAGGACTACCGATAAGAAATGTCCGATGTGATCTCCCGTTAACACTTATACCCAGACACTAGACAGTGGACAGTCAAAACAATTGCCTCACAGAAGCCATTGGCACAAAGTACAAACGTTTGCCTCAAGATAAGTCGCCTTAACGTTGGCACCGCTCTTTTGCAGTAGTAAACAAAGTTACATAGAAACCGAGAAGAACTCTTATAAGCAAGAGTCACAAGTTGTACATCAGTACATGCAGCTGCAGTTCCTCGACCTGCTGCTTGAAATGGCACGAGACTATTTACCTTGAGAGTGTCGACAAGTAGATTGGTGAGGAGGAAGTGTCCGAGGTGGTTGACGCCGAGCTGCGTCTCGAACCCGTCCTTGGTGACTCCTTGCGGCGGCTCCATCACCGCCGCGTTGTTCACCAGCACGTGCAGCTGAGGCTCCTCCTGCTTGAATCTGTAGTAAAGATTAATGGCTTAGTCGTCCAATTTCTTACAAGTGAAAGAAGCATGATGTAGCAAGTTTTAAAGGAGTGACTGCATGACAAAGGTGATGTTTATTTTCAGCACTTTTAGTAGTGATGAAGGACTAAGGGACATACTAAGGACTGTGAACTACGGCTAAGCTAACACATCTTCCGTCTATTAAATGATATAGGTTCAACCCAAATATCAATTTTAATACAAAATTAGATACTTTATATAAGCGACGATAGCCAAGTTGGGAATGGAACGGTCTGCCGAGACAATTTCCGCAGGTTCAAAACCCAAGGCACACACCTCTGAATTTTCGAAGTTACGTGTGTATTGTTTATCAATTATCGTTCGCTTTAACGGTGAAGGAAAACATCGTGAGGAAACCTACATACCTGAGAATTCTCCATAAGAATCTCGAGGGTATGTGAAGTCTGCCAACCCGCACTAGGCCAGCATGGTGGACTAAGGCCTAACCCCTCTCAGTAGTAGAGGAGGCCTGTGCTCAGCAGTGGGCAATATATAATACAGGGCTGATGATGATGAGATACTTTATACTACTTTCTTGCACCCACCAACTTCCCTCGACCTTCAGCAGGCCGTCTACGCAATTCCAACGCTGCTTGCCGGTACATTTGTTTTCAGAACTTGACCTTCAGCAGGCCGTCTACGCAATTCCAACGCTGCTTGCCGGTACATTTGTTTTCAGAACTTGACCTTCAGCAGGCCGTCTACGCAATTCCAACGCTGCTTGCCGGTACATTTGTTTTCAGAACTTGACCTTCAGCAGGCCGTCTACGCAATTCCAACGCTGCTTGCCGGTACATTTGTTTTCAGAACTTTTCTATACAGCTATCAGTTCTGCGAGTTATGTAACCCGCCCACCATTTCTTTTCTTCAAACTTTAGAAGACTACTGCTGATAGGCCTCCCCCAAAGATTTACTATGTGTGACTGCCTCGGTGGCGTAGTTGTATTGCGTACGCGTTACGAGTACAATTTGCGCGCTGAAGTCCTGGGTTCGAAACCTATGTCAGGCCAAAAAAGAAAAAAAAAATTGTGACTGGGTTTTTCCATCTTAAAAATTACTCAGTCGCAGCTCGGAGTCAGGAAGTTGGCGGTGTGATACCCGTGCCTCGGAAAGCACGTAAAGTCGTTGGTCCTGCGCCTGATGTCTCTCCGGTCATGTCGGATTGCCGTCACACCGAACTATGAGAGTGAAGGAATAGTGAGTGTACTTATGTATTGCGCACACACTTGTGCACTATAATATCTCCTGCGTACCTGGCTGATCACCGTTGAGATTGGCCGCCGTGGCTGAAATCGGCTAGGAAGGGGGGATTACTTACTACGTGTGTCTTTATTTAAAACTACTGATACGTGCATGATAACTGTGGATGTACACTGTAAATCTGATTGTACATTATAGGCTCAGCAGCATAAGTAGATGAACAAATTCAAAATTTCAAATTGCCTACATACTTTTGTGTTCTTACTAATCTTATTTTTCTCTTCATAAAAATAAAATAAAAGAGATTTACTTTACTTCCAACGAAGAAAAAAAATGTTTCTGTTTAACTTAACGCGTATATAGGCGATTTAAAATTTTGATTTTGTATAGATATTTATGCTGCTGACTGTACAAGACACAAAACTGCGTGTTACCTGTGAACAAACTCGGTGATGGAGCGCGTGCTGGCGAGGTCGCAGGGGCGGCAGTACACGAACTTGTTGCGCGTCTCCAGCACGATGTCGCGCCGCTCCGCCTCGCACTTCTCCATGTCGCGGCACGCCATGAACACCTGGACGGTGATGCGCACCATGTTATAAATGAGAATCCGGTGTTGAGGTTTCTCGTTGTAACCCTAGATCGGGATTTTCTATTGCCAGGTAGGTGCATCAAATAAATCACTATCATCAAAAACCAATTACTCTCCATTAAGACTAATAAGCAATAGACTCATAAAAAATATTATATAATAATATAAAGTTTATTACCAAAATATAATTATTTTACAACATATAGGATTTTTCTATTCAGTATCAGCCCGGAGTCTGGAATTTGTGCCCGATATAGCGATAGGCTCTCCCCCTATCACATCATGGAACGGAATACGCACGACGAAAAGTGGGTGCATTTAGTTGCGCCTCTGCCTATCCCTTCGAGGATAAAAAGCGTGAGTGTGTGAAATTACATTACTTCGTAATAAATATACCTTAGCGCCTCTGAGCGCGAAGTCCCAGGCAGCCTCCCTGCCGATGCCGGTGGTGGCACCCGTCACTATCACAGTCTTGTTGTCGGCCCGGACTTCCCGGTCGAATGGCGGGCCTCCGTACATATCCCTGGAAACATGTTGAAGGGACGAACGTGATTTTTTTTACTTGCATGGCAGTGTCTGATCTGATTTCATACTTTAACAAAATGGGGTTCGTTTTAGATGTATAATTACTTATGATTAATTCATATAAATGATTTTAACCATTACCGTCGGATCCTAGCAAAAATGGACAAATCAGAATAATCTGTATGACATGCTTATATTATGAGTTATTTTGGTTGGTTCATTCATACCATTAACACGAAGTTAGCTGTCAGGATAGTTTATGGGAATCGGTTGTTGATCAGTTTATAGGCCAATCATATTTAAGCATCAGATTCAGAGAAACCCAAGGAGGTTACAGGACGCAATATTGGAGATTTTATTGCTTTTTCGCACAATACATTACTTGAATATGCAGACGGCGCCAGCGGTGGCGGCCACGGCGCTGATCAACGCCACAGGCGCGCTGGGCACCCACATTTTGACCTGCAAATAAATACAATTGCTAAAAACGGTTTTCTTTCCTACCTTTATTAAAATTGGTCCTTACACTAGTGTCTATACTTTCCTCATATCGACGATCCAGTTACAACTCTTCAGGTATCTATTGTGAGTGCTTATGGCTAGATAATAATGATTTTAAAAGTAAACTGCGCTATAAAAATATTGATAAAAAAAATAGGAATTTAAATTGATTACTCTTATGCCAATTTCACTATTTTTTTCTATCTAAAGATATGCGTACCAAATTAATTTTAGAGTTGATAATATTTGAAAGAAAAGGCGAAGTAAAGTTGGTACGTTGAATTTTTGGAACTGTTTAGTCACTTCTATAAAATCGTTTACTATTGGAAAACAGTAATAGAAATCAATGTGCGACATAATTGTCAAAAAAAATTGTCCGGTGAGCTGAAATTTCCACGGAAGACATTCGGAAACGAAAGTACTTACAACAACGGGTAACCACAGCTATAAGTATTTAGGTATCTATAACAGATAGTTTTTGTACTTTTTAGTTCCCAGTTCGCGCCCATAAGCACATTTCCATATTAATAGAAAGATTCTAAAAATATGTGTAGCAAAGGAAACACCAAATAATCTGTTTATATTTTATTATTTTCTTTATGACATTACATTTTCGAGTGTATATCTAATAAGTGTCGTTAACATGTATGTTACAGTGCCGCAAACTTAACACCCAATATTTATACTGTTTTTATTATTATTTAACAATTACTTTCAAACTAGATACGTAACAGATTCAAAGATCGTCCAGTGATGAATTCAAGATAACGCTGGGGGGGTTGTCCCAGCAATATCTTGGAGGTCGAATTTAAATTGCAGTTCTGCACCTCTAGATATTTTTCCCGAGGTCAAAATCACTTTTCCTACCCTCTTAAAATTAACTTCTGAATCCGCCACTGGACTTCATATTAGACATTTAGGTTTATATTTTTAAAGTATGATCACATAAAATCATAAATATTTATTTTATTCGCCATTCAAAATGAATTTTCTAATCATTACGTTTCAGCATTGATATGTTTCCGGTATAAACTCTGCAATCCGTTTGAACCTGTCACAAAATCTAGATCTATTACAATCTATTTCAGTCTGACTGAGCGGAAGATGTAACATGACTATTATCTAAGGCTTATAATACACACGACATTCGCCACCACTATGCGTAGAAACGCCTCAAATTCCTTAGAATTTTGGTTTAACAAAGCTCGGTATGCTACTGTACATTGTAGTGAGACATAAGTTGTCATGTAAGAACTAGTAATTTTCTCGACTCATTACCTACATATAATAATAAGACCAGCCCTGTATTTTATACTCTCCACTGCTGAGTACGGGCCGGCTCAACTACTGAGAGGGTTTAGGCTTTAGATTTCACATACCCTCGAAATTCTTTTTTGAAGAATTCTCAGGTTTGTATGTTCCATTCGTTGCATCAGACCGTTTCATTCCTAACTATGGGACTATTTATAGTTCGTCGCATTAAATAGTAAAAGAGAAAAACTACGTGGTATTCAACTATTCATACTGGCAGCAAATGTCACCTATATCAAAGAGCCTTCATTACATATCCCATGAATTGACCCTGTGGAGAGTTTACAGAGACGGATTTCATATTTTAAGGTGGGACATTACCACCCTGTCCCGAACTGAGGTTGTTACCAAAGTGATCCCTTAAGAAATCAGTCTCTGCCCGATTCCTATTACGATTTGGGCAGTGTTAAAATATTTCATTTGCAGACATCAAAAAATAGGTCAGTATTTTTAAGATTCTTCTTATCGGGGCATGGTAAATTGTTTAATTGAACCTTGTCATACGTAGAGTGAAGCTCAGATCAGATTCCGATCCGTAAAGAGACGCTATGTTTTTCGACGGTGGTGAGGTGACTAAGGGAATATATTTAAATGCAAGTGTAGTTACTGTTGATCGAGATTTAAACTCCTTTCATTATAGCCCCGAATAAAACATTTTACATTAATGATTTTCAACATTGCTTATACAGTCATTTTTGACATCATAGAGGCAACTTTAAATTAAATTAATAGGGGAGAAATTTTTGTTTGAATTATTTTAGAAATTATTAAATTTAAGATATACCTACAACTGTTTTGCGTTATATTAGAGAAAAAAATAAACGTCAATCCGTGAGACGACGTAACGCAAAATGGGCTGACGTAGCGTTGGGCCGCTCGAGGCCGATCAACTTAGTATGCAAATGTCGGACCAACAGACATTAGTATCACAAAATAGCTGCGCATTAACACTAATAAAATTAAAGCGATGTTATACAAGCTATGCATACAATTATCATGAAAAATATATAAACGTATACAACATAATATCTAATATTCTGTATTTTCTGATAATATAAATAAACATTTATAAATTTAACAAAATACTATATCTCTAAACAGGATGCGGATAATACTTTAAATTTTTAAAATGTTTCCATTATCACTCAATTTGTATTTTATTTACCGATTAAGTTTCAAACATTGTTTGGAGATTTTAAATGGAAAAAATATTTAGTCCACCTTGTAAGATCGAAGATCGTGTTAAAAAATGACATTTTCAAAATGTTATAGCAACTCTTTATAATACTTTCTGGTTCCTGTGTACAGATCCGTACTAGGATTACGTATTGGTAGGTCAAAATAGATAATATTTACATTGCAAATACATTACTGAATACTCGTATTTGTGACATAATTATCTCATATTTCGTGTCTATATTACATAGATTTTAGAATTAGGTGTAAAAAATAAGCGGTTACTATACCTACGATTTTTGAAGTTATTAGTTATTACTACAAGGCCATAAGGTTACATTATGAGTGCTGTTTAAAAGTACTTTATGATATTTAAGTGAACATCAATGAGTTAACTAAGTTTGGTCGTCTTTATGTCTAATATACGACTCTATGTATTTATAGTAATGTACAATTTTCTATTAGTGATGTAGCGAATGCCCAAACTCTCAAGATTAGTTGTATAGTATAAACAGTATACAATAGAGTGTGGTAACCAAATGTTAAACAAAATACTTCCGATATTGTAATGTTTAAAATAAAATAATTGTAAATGTTAATGGCACCATTTGCTACATCACTGCACAATATTAACTCTAGTGTAGTTGCCACAGCCAGATTTGATAAATCAATGAATTCCTTACAATTATCTTCATATTTAAATTCCTTTGATAATGACTAGTAGCCAGTGAGGATTATACTAGTTTTTCACAATAAAAGCTTGTCTACTTTTGAAAAATTATTATAAAAAAGGTTAGAATAACTGCTAGACATTAAAATATTGTTATTAGTAGAGATTCATGTACATGAGTTTATTATAAAGCAATTTTATATAAAATATTTAAAACATAAGAACATTTAAAAAGTGCAATGTAATACTTGCGGGCGTAACTTAATTTTAAAAAAATACATTTAAACTAGCAGAGGATATCCAAAAACTATTAGATACCTTAAGTAAATGAAAACGATTGAATTTGCAATCTATACTCGAACTGACCACAACATTCATAAACTGACAATGTTAGACGATTTGAACTAATTAGATAGTGGAAGTTACTGAATAAACGAAGAAACTTTGGAGATCTGTTGCAGATTACCAGCTAATCATAGCGTCATAACAGACCTACACAGATTCTGCAATAATCTTGTAACAACCCTTGCATGTGCTCACTAACTTTCTACTATATTTCGAGATTTATCATCTACAAATACCATTTGTAAATAATTCCCTACAATAAAAATAAATGGGAAAGGGAGGAATACTTATAGCACCCTTATTTAACTTCACATTAAATCTACCTAAGCATATCCTTAATAAGGAAAACAAAAACAAAACACCATAAGATCTGTACATGTTAATGTAAGGGCAAGAACTTATTCATATTCAAATACTTATTATAACTATGTTGTGAGATTTAAAAATGTTTATGTACATTACATATATAATTGCTCCCTTAGGTTAATATCTACAGGGTTGTGATATTATTCTTTACAAAAATTATATCTTAATATAAGGAATAATATAATACTTATGAATTAGGATACTTTGATTTATTGTAGTAGGTAAGGCATAAGTAAGTATAAGGAAGTAAAGAATTTAATAAAGTACTAACATAATGTTCTAAAAGCATAAGTCTTATAAATAAAATAATATTGTAAGATTTTTATCAGTTTAAAAAATACTGAATACTTGCAATGCAATGGATTTACTTTAAATGCATTAGATACATTTTTTTCACGAAATAAATAGTATAAAACATTATCAGAATCATAATATGTGACCCCCCATTTGTTGGCCATACCAGCATCCATACCTGTATTTTTTTTTTTAAAACTCACAAACAATATTAGAATACAATAAAGAATCATTTTTGATCGCATTGACTTACAAGATTGATTTTTTCACAGCTGAAAGAGATTGTAGACCAGAGTATTTGATTTAAATTTCAACTTGATACCTTTATCCGTTCCTGAGAAAAAGGGTCTTGACAGATCGATGGACAGACGGACAAGAAAATGATCCTATAAGGGTTCCTTTTTTTCTTTTGAGGTATGGAACCCTAAAAATTGTTATTTCGCAATTTATATGGGCAAACAGAAAACTTTTTTAAAGCTAACTCTTTAACCCGTCAACGCCCGCGGTGGACAGCGGTGTCCATTTATATAAGGAAGCTAGCTTTTGCCCGCGGCTCCACCCGCGTGAATGAGTTTTCCCGGGATAAAAAGTAGCCTATGTGTTAATCCAGGACATAATCTACCCGCGTGCCAAATTTCATTGAAATCCGTTCAGTAGTTTTTGCGTGAAAAGTTATTAAATTACTAATATCGCTATAAAAAATAGGGAATGATGGAAGAAGGTAGAAAATTTAACGTTGTATGTATTTTGTAATGGCACATCATAAAAATAAAAAAAATAAAAACTGTCCGAAAAATAAAAAAAATTGGGGTGGGCCACCCTTATCACTTAGGGGGATGAAAAATGGATAACAACCTATTCTCAGACCTACCAAGTGTGAATATAAAATTTTATCAAAATCGGTTCAGCCTTTTCGGAGGAGTATGGTAACAAACACTGTGACACGAAATTTTTAATAGATATAGATTAGCTTATCTATACTATTATATAAAGCTGAAGAGTTTGTTTGTTTGTTTGAATGCGCTAATCTCAGGAACTACTGGACCGATTTTAAAAATTCTTTCACTAATAGGAATCTACATTACTCCTGAGTGCTATAGGCTACTTTATATCCCGGAAAAACTTTTCCACGCGGGCGGAGCCGCGCGCAAAGGCTAGTAGCTATATATAAGCGGGCGTTCATGGATTAATGGAAAAAATGCTAATAATAGTGAGTCTTGCATGTGTCCTTATTCCTGAAATTTGTTAATACTATATAGAGGATTATTAATTATTTATGAATAAATATACCAAATAAGGAAAGAACAGAAACTGAAAAGCCCATCTAAGTATATTTCTAAATAAATATTAAATAGGGAGTTTGTTACTGAGATAGTCCCTGACACTTATGCTAAATATAACAAAATGTATAATTTAGATTAAACTACAAGGAATCAAAGTACACCCAAATGGCAATAAAATGTGCAGTAAAATATGTGATGTGTCCTTACACACTAATTACTCTATGTTAACTAGTAAAGCGTAAATTTATTATTGTATCATATTGAAGCTCTGTCCGTGGTGTATCAACTACTTCTACACCATGCCTCCTGCTGATGGACAACCGAGCTCAACCCTTATCATACAGATATGACTTCATTTGACTAGTAAAGTTGTAACCACAAGGCGGGATTAGCTTTTGTTCAGGGTTGTCATGCTTTTGGACTTGGTGTCGTGCGGAGGGAGAGGTCGCGCGATTCCAACCTTCACCACGCCCCTCGGTGCACCTTTTAAAGCTTGGACAGCTTGATCTAATGTGGCATTTTTAATACTAGCTCCATTAACCGACACTACTCTATCGCCAGGGGAGATTTCACCATTCCTCTCAGCTACTCCACCAGGAACTAAACTCCTTACCACTATGACTGTTCCATGGGGATCAACAGGATCCTGGTAGTCCAGTATAGAGAAACCGAGGCCCTGGTCCCCTTTCACAAGCTCTACAATCTCTTCCTTATCCTGCCACATAGCTAAACCAGTTACACACTCCAGGGAATGCGACTTTTTGGACTGTTCTGAGTGATTGGTAAGGGTTGCAGTGCTAGATGTGTTTATGGATGTATCAGACTGTGCTTTGACCAATGTTGTCAGGTTGTTGAGGCTGCCAGATATTATTTTCCTGGCTTCAAAACCTTCTCGATCTGGTGCCAAATTAACCACAGGCCGTGGACCACTCTCTGTGCTGCTTCGAGCACAAACCAAACGCACTCTGTTTGGAAGATGCTTAAGTATGTTCACTACTTCAGTGTGTGTTAGACCGTGAAGTCTAAATTCATTGGCTTCTAACAACTCGTCCCCTGCAGTCAAGGTACCCTGCAAGCCAACAGGACCGTCAGGAAGCACAGACCTGATATAATGATGAGGTCTGACCTCTTGCCCACCTTCCACGTCAACTGTACCTTCAAGACTGATGCCCAATCCTTCCAATCTGTTAACTTCAGCAACAATTATCTCCTTGTCAGGACCAAGTTCTTCTTTCCACTTGCTTTTAACCTTCTCTTTATCAACTGCTAAAATTTTATCAAATCTGTCATCTAATTCTTTTTGAGTTGGTTCGTAATAATCACCAACTTCTAAGACACTGGAATCAATAGTAGTGTTAGATTCTGGTTCAGGTTCTATCTCTGTGGTACTATTTTCAGCTTGGGAAGGCACTGGGAACCAGGATAAAGTAGTAGCTGATGGAGAAGGCGAGGTCGGACGCTCCTCGTTAAATATTGCTAGCTGGAGGTGCTCATACTTCGGACCTCTCAGATATCTCTCTAACACTAAATGGACTGATATACCAGTGTTCCTCAAGATCTCAACGGCCTGAGGATTGCTCTTATCAGCTAAAGACACACCATCAACTTCAATGATCCTGTCATTGAGTTTGATTTGTCCACTCTGTTCTGCACTGCTACCTTCAATAATACTCTTCACAAAGATGCCGGATAGTTCCTCTTTCTCACACACATACCCCGCTACTGTGATGCCGAGTCCATACACATTCTTGTTCAAATCCACATGCACAATTTCAATTTCAGGGAGGCTGGGCAACTCTACTGGGACTGTTATAGTGATGGTGGGGGAGATGGCGTCAGATATGATGGGGTGGTCCGGTATCTGCTGTGGGTTGTCTCCAAGGATGCTCACCGCTGAAGCCACTAGACTATTTTCAGCATCACCATTCTGTCCGTTAATATAGTCACTATAGCACTGAGACAAGTCATACACCGCGCCGTACCCGGTTTCGATGAGGTGGCGGTCGAGCAGCTCAGGGTCGGCGAGGAGCTTGGTGGGCACGAGCGCTGTGCCGGGGATGGGTGCACGCAACGCCGCCGCGGGGTCCGCGGGCCGCGCTACCAGCAGGCGCACGGCTGGGCCCGCCTGTCGCAGCACCGCCGCCACTTGCTCCGAGGTGAAGCCACGCAGGTTCACCGAGCCAACCTGCAGCACATGGTCGCCGCTCTGCAGCCGCCCATCTTTGTCCGCCGCGCCGCCGGGTAGCACGTACTTGATCACTACGCCCGTGCTTCTGCCGCCGACCAGGTTGAACCCGAGGCCGTTGCCGTCGTTAGTGAGCTCGACCACTTCCACCTGCGCCCACTCAGTACTCAGCACCATCGCGCTTCGTCTCACCATCACCACACACCGCACACCGTCCGATGTTACGTGACGGACATCGCCGCGCCGCTTAGGTTATAGGTCCCCCGTAACTGCATCACTACACGCACGCCACCGCAATCAATACCAAAAATCACGCCCGATCGTAAATAACAAAGCGCGCCACTCGGTAACGTATAAAAATTGAAAATTAGTTATAAAAATGACATTTACATACTTGCTGAAAGGAGACTGTGATAATGTAGCCAGCCGCTGGAGAAGGTGTCCGTCGAATAAATTGAAAAACTACTTTATTACCACGCTAAATGTCAAATTAATAAATAAAGCACTAATTATTATTTTTATTCATTTTAATTTAATTTTATTTTAATTATAACTTTAAACTAAAATACCTAATCAAAATAGGTAAGTTATAAGTATATGGACATTATACATACGAAGCATAAGTATAATAAAACATTTTATGAACTGATGGGTGTCGAAAAGCGCATATTAAAATGCACAATCCGTTTTATTTTATTTTATTATTTATTTAAACCCATTTATTCTGAACTATTTGGTTACACTTATAAAATTATACTATACTATAAAATGTCCCGCAGTTCAGCGTGCCTCTTGGCATAGGCATCCTCTAACGCTTTCCACTGGGTTCTATCATACGCTGCCCTTCTCCAACGGTGTCCTGCCGTGAGTTTTAGGTCGTCCTCCCATCTCGTATGTTGGCGACCTCTATTTCGCTTGCCGTCTCTTGGGTACCAGTCAGATACAATTTTGCTCCATTTTTCTTGGGGGTCACGAATCATGTGGCCCGTCCATCTCCACTTTTGTTGGTCTATGCGAGAAATTATGTCAGCTACCTTAGTTTTTTCTCTGATTTTGCTACTTCTTACTTTGTCTTTTCTTTTTATTCCCATCATGCTTCTCTCCATGGCTCTCTGACAGCGTTCCAATTTCTCTCTGTGGTGTTTAGTGATTGCCCAGGTTTCACACCCATAGGTAATGACTGGAAGTACACACGTGTTGAAGACTTTCCTCTTTATTTGCATGCTTAGATCCTTGGATTTTAATATTTCTTTCAAAGACCAGTACTGCCTCCATCCATTTGCTATTCTTCTGTTTATTTTCTTTGGTGTTCTCAGCCGTATTGGAAAGTATCTTCCGTAAACTAGATTGGGATAAATTTGGCATCAACGTGCACAATCCGTTTAACATTATTAAATTATTCTAACGTAGAATTGACCATTTGGTGAATAGTAATTATAACACTAATTATTATTATAACATATTAACATAATTGTTATTATAACATAATTTTATAATACTAGCTTTTCCCGTGGCTCCGCCCGCGTTAACAAGTTTTGCAGGATAAAAATCTCGCATTATATTTTCCCGGGATAAAAAGTAGCCTAAGTGTTAACCCAGGACATGATCTACCCGTGTGCCAAATTTCATCAAAATCCGTTAAGTAGTTTCTGCATGAAAGAGTAACAAACATCCATACTTAATAACTTTCGCGTTTATAATATTAGTAGGATTAGTCACGTCTTTCCGTACTTTGAATTTTGATATTATAGGATTTAGGGAGGGAATTTCGTACGCATAGAATTGGTGATTATAATTTATAAATAAGATTTATAACGATTTCCGGAGGCTCGAGCATTTCTCTCTGTAATAGCCCCTATGACCTACTAAAAAACTCACAAAATTTTCCTGTTTATAATATTAGCACAGATAGGGATTATTAGTGGCGGCATGAACCAACGCAAGGCTCCAAGGGCTCCAAGTAGCAGATCTTTGCGTGGCATTTTTTCTTTGTGCTCCTTGCCATGCCAGTTCGCTTCACCCTATGGCTGCTACTATAGAGTATGGACTATTTAACATCAGTGACCTCTTTCATTACTTGTTATACCTAGGTAAAACAAAAATAATTCACGCAATGAAAAACTAAATTAACTTGAGAATCTTAGAAATATGATTTTTCTATTTAACCGTTTAAACAAGTTACCTATAAATGTAGACCACAATATTTATTATCGAGACCGAGATTAACAGCATAATAATAACAAAATGAAAATGTTACTTTTTAGTAGTATGGTTTGAGCTTGCAATAACCGCATAGCAGAACGAAGCGGGAAATTCGAAAAGAGCGTATTCCCACCTAAAAGGCCGGCAACGCATCTCTGTGCCCCCTGGTATTGCAGATGTTCATGGGCGGCGGTGATCACTTACCATCAGGTGAACCGTATGCTCGTTTGCCCCCTATACCATAAAAAAAAAAAAAAAAAAAATTCAAATGTCCATAGAGACTGGAGGACAAAGAGAATTATAATACTACTGAAACTGGAGGAGCTCTCGCCTCTCCCACAAAGCACAGTACGAAGGGCATTATAATATAATTATAATACTGCGAAAACCTCAGTACGACTGAGCACGTGATAGAGCATTAAATCCATTATTAATTTAATTTGGTCTTGTAATTGGAGATATCCGGCAGACAGGCGATGCAAAAAAAAATTAATTAAAAAGCCAAAATTAATTTTGTAATACGCTTGAATAAGTGAGCTGCAAGTTGCAACGACTCCACAATGAAGTGGGAATTGGGATAAGGGCAGATTTTTAATAGCAGAATTCAGCAAATGAATACGTGGGTTACCTAATATTATTTTTATTTTAAACTTTTTACATTACTATTTGCTCCACGATGTGGCCTCGGTCATCATCTATCTACGACCTAATCATTGAGACCATTATTATGAGCCCAAATACGCTATCTCTGCTGTAAGTTAATAAGGAGTTGGGTATTCCACAGAATACTTGATGCTACAGCATTAGCTTAAGGTTGCCATGTCTTGATAATATCACTGAAGTAACAGTACACCAAATTTCTAAACAATCAGAATTGTGGTAGGAAATGAGCTGAATATACCTTTCAAATGATTAGGTACTAAGAACCATCTCGACTCTCGATCACATAAACTATCAAACAAAAAAACCGCATCGAAATCGGTCAACTCCTTTCGGAGCTACGACGCTACAGACAGACACACAAATACAGATACACACCATAAACTTATAACACCCCTCTTTTTCCGTCCGGGTTTAAAAAGTGTTATCTTAACATAGTATAAAACAAAGTCGCCTTTTTTTAATAGATAGAGTGATTCAAGAGGAAGGTTTATACGTATAATACATGCATAATATAGTAGAGAAATAATTTATATGTTCTATTGTGACTGCGACTTGCGAGTGCCTTTCTGACAAAAGTCGGGGATCTACTTTTACTGGACGGAAAGGCGTTTTGTACCAAAGTGTCGCTGACCGCCCGTATTGCTGTATCAGTTTATTGTCGCCTGGTACATGAAATTATAACGGATACTGTTAAAAAATTTATAGTTTGTATATAAAGTGACCTTTATACAGGAAAAACTCTTTAATGCGGGCGAAGCCGCGGGCAAAAGCTAGTTTTAATTTAAATCTGAAAATGCGTTTCAAGCGTGCATCAGCACCTTTGGCACAAATAAAGCTAATATTTTTATTTTTTCTTGAATAAAAGTTGTAAGTATTGTACCTTTTTGAAATCTCTATTAAAACAAGGAAGTTTTTTTATGCAATGTGCAGTAACAGCCCAATACATTCTTTTTTCATCATCAAAGTCCAAAGTTGTGAAAAATAATTTTCCTAAAATAGATTATGAGGGAAACTATTAATTTTTTCAAGGTCTTTGAATGATATTCAATAAAATGATTATGGGTTATGGTAGACCCACTACTCCCGAGTCTGCTGCAGAAAAATTAAGAAAATAACTGAATATTTGCACGTACAGCAACCAAACATAGGTCAAAAAGCGGGATTTTTCTTTAAAAGTACAAAGTCTTCAATATTTCGAAAATGGTGACACTTTTATAGATGTAATCTTTTCATGTCTGGTAGAGCAACATTCAAGCTATCTTCCCTTTAAGTTTGTCGTGTTATTTATGGGACACCCTGTATATAATGTATAAGTCTATAGCGCAGGTCTACCATTTTTAAAAGAAATTGGGAATAAGCTCGCCAATTACCGATAGGTACATATATAAGACAAAAATCTAAGCGAATGGCAGGTTTATTGGTTTCACTTGTTCATCCTCTTCCAATGACATAATTAACTATACTTATAAACGGGTGATCAGGAAACGCGGTAGGCTTATGTGGGTCATTATAGCCGGTTTGATACTCCATGTGTGTAATTGTTAACATACGGGCGGATACATCATAGAAGTAGGTATTCTACCACCTGGCACTGACAAACTTTGGGCAGACTAAAAATATCGGATAATCAGCTTAAGTTTTGTTTACTTGAGATCCTACTCAAAGCTGAGATGGGTATTAACTTCTATGGGTGGTATTAATAAATCAATCTCAAGTTTGAGTTACATCTCAAGTAGACATAACATATTGAACTATCAATACTTGAGATGTAACTCAAACATGAGATTGATTTATTAATACGGCCCTATGACGTTAAATAGCGTTTCGTAGGACGGTGTACGAGATGCGATCCCCTACGTCTCCGTCTCGCAGCCTTCAAGCATGACATCATCGGTATGATATCACGAACAGCTTCGCACGAGCGCAACAAGCAGTCTGTACCATAGAGGAGAGTAATATACTGGGAATAGAGAGCCCACTTACGTGTTTTTTATGCGGACTTCATTTGATGTTTTGATTAGTAAACTGTTACAGAAGACGCTAAGAGATGGCGCTGTTTTTAATTTGTTGCATATATAGGTATATGTTTATGTCTATACACAGTCGGCCTTATTCATAAAGACTTTATAAACTTATTTTAGTTATAGAATGTTTTTTATTCCTTCAAACTCAATTCAAAATTTGTTCGAAAATAAAACATTCGATAACTAAAATAGGTTTATTAAGTCTTTATGAATAAGGCCGACTAGATCTATATAATTTTTATTAAAAACTAAATTAAGGATTACCAAAAAGAGATACATTCCATACTACATTGAAATTTGCATTTGCAATAAATTGTACCATGAAATGGCGCTAAAAATAAAAGACTATATTAATTTACTAAGTATCGAAGTTTATTTGGCCATTGTTACTCCACTAATAACTATTTATGAAATTTAACATTATGCTTATTTCTATACAATTGAGCAGCACTTTTCATCTCATCGTCACCATCATAATAGGTAGCTTTGCCAGATAAAATTCGGTTGATGGAGCGACACCAACTATGAATTATAATGTTTATAAGGGTGATTTCAAAACAATGTTTAAAATCTTCTTTATGTTTTTCACACTTAAAGGGATATTCTACAAATATTTCGGTAAACATTCTTATTTTTTCTTTTAAATTATTTTGAGGTACATCTTTCTTTAAAAATTCTTGTACAATGTTTTGTATTTGTGTAAAACACTTTTTTACACTTCTTGAAGGATAACATAAATTTCTGGATTTATTGTATTCCTTGGCCTTAAGGTACTCATTTGATTCGTCTGCAGGGTCACCAAGAACGTCAGTCCTACAATTTTTACATGACTTTGATACTTTTTTTAAACATTTAGTCAGAACCCACCCGCAGACATAATTTCCTTGACCCGCATCAACAGTTTCATCACTTAAATTAACACATGGTAGATTAATTTCATCATTAACAATATTTTCTTCATTAAATTCTTCAGTAACAGAAGAAGTTGCGTTTTTTTGAGTAAAAAAGTCGAGTCTTTGTAAAAAATCATTTTCATCAACTTCACAATTAGCATTTGAAGAGTGGGGTATATTAAAATTATTTAAAAGTAATGATTTATATGCTCCTTCAAATGCTACTGTATCTGGTGCAGTGTTTCTCACACCAGAACTTCTTATGTTACCGAAAAAGTTTTCAAGTGGGTCCTGATTAAAATTCCTGGTGAACATACAGTCAAATGAGTGTTTTTGTGATAAAATGGCCCATACATTTTTAATGCCTTCTATAGTTTTTATGAAATTTAGGATTGATGGTACATTTGATGTTTCAACCAACCGAACTTTATTATTTTTTGTTTTATCTATCTTAACAAATTTAATGGATTTCAGCATTTTTATGGCATTGTTCCATAATTGATGGTGCGGTGAATTTCTTTTTACACAACCTTTATAAATTTTGCCGTTAGGTACATGAAAAGTGCTGCTGTTTAATGAGTCAAATAAATTATCTATAGTTTTTGTGAATTTGATGATATTTCTGCACTCTTCAGGTAAATCACCTCTAGCCGTCAAATGTTCAGTGACGACGGCAACACTATGGCTAAATACTTGGGTTGCCGTTTTTACCTTCATTTTTCTTATCTTTTCAGGATAAATATGTTCGTCTGTCAATTTTTGTAGAAGTTTTAATTCGCCATAGGTTTTGTCGGCTTCGTACACTTTTTTATAATAGTCCCATTTTATGGTTTTTTCTATTTTTAAGTCTTCATCAAAATATTTCAAATCTTTTGTCAGTAAATTATTTCGTATTCCTTTTATAAGATGTGGGACATCATATAAAGGGATTATTCTTGATTTTCCAATTTCTATTATATCCTGTCGCCATTCTTTATTTTCTTTAATATATTTTTCCTTGGTGCTGTCAATTAATAAATTTATAGCACCAACATTTGTTGTGCTCTGGTCACATACTGTGCATAAGATATTGAGCCCAGTCCCCTGGACATACTTTGTTACTTTTTTTATTATATCTACAAGTTGGTATTTATTTAAACAATTTGTAAAGTAATAGGCTACTGGCTGTTTAAATTTTTTTTTAATGCCTCTTATCATTAGTACTAATGCATGATCAGCAAAAGATTTATTATTTGAGGCAAATCCTCTTAGCTTATCTTTAAATATGTCATATTGAATATTAGGCTTTATGGCCATTTCATCAAAGATGAGCGAAACTAAGCGGTCTTCTGGATCCAGATTTTTTACAGTTTCTTTTATTTTTAAAAATACCGTCTTGTTGAGACCTTCTTCAAGTTTTAATTGTGACAATAATCTCTTCAAGCATTTAGCTGATGGCAATGTGAAATATTTATATAATAAAGTATAACTTTTTGGACTCCTTTTGTAAATTGAAAGTGATAATATTTTTTCTTCCAGAGTAAATCGACGGCCTCCACGCTTCTTCAAAGTTTGGCTGTACTGCATTTTAGTAAAAATTTTTGCAGCTTCTGTCATATTTTGTGTTAACATTTCAAAATATTTATTTTTACTAATTTTTTCAGCATTTGCCAGCCTTTCATTGAAGCTGTTACACCTCTTACGCATTCTTGTGATTTCAGTTTGCAATGCTTTTATGTGTTTTCTATACACTCGAAACTGATTGGCAATATATACTGGGGCGAACTTCTGAGGCACTGCCTTCCCTGAAAATTTTAAGTTATAATTTATTAAATACTTCTAAATAATTAATCAATTAGATGGTTTGCAGGTAAAATCTGTTTATACAATAAACACATATGAATCAAGTGAAAATAGGACTTACTTTTCAAATTAGAAACAGTTTTCTGTTGAGTTTTAAAATAGTTATGTTCTGCTGCTATAGTCTTGAGATTACCATACTTTTCTGAAAGAAAAAAATCAAAATGTAGAAAATATTTTCCAATATCTATAACAGTTATCATTATATTTAACATATTACATATTTGGATAGTACTCCCAAAAACTAGGCCTTTGCAATAAATCGTATTTTAAAGTCCTCCGATGATGAGATTTATGTAATTTTATTTTGCTTAAAAACTACACTTATATGAACATTTTTTAAAAAGTTACTCATAAATGGAGGGGTCTAAAATATTCTTTAATGGATCCAAGATCTATATTTTTGCCTTTTTAATATCTATAAAGTTTGAGCCTGGTTAAATTTAGAAGCCCAGCATCCATACAAAAAGCAGACATCTCCTTTCAACACAATTGATTGAGGGTAACTGCTTCAAAATAGAGTTGCAAGATTCCTCCCGCACAAACATAGTTACATACATTGCAAGTTAAATAAAAGCTTATAATGACAATAATTGTTATTTCATTTTACTCTAAAAAAAGATATTAAACTAAATATGTATAAACATCCCTCCTTTTATCATTACACCTTGTTCAAATATTGAGGTGCACCACATATTAATTTGTTATATTTTAATTATGTGCTTACTAATATATTAATTATTGTACTTTCTACTAACACCATGGGTCTTTGGTTACTCAAATAAATAAAATATTATAAAAAAATGTACACCTTTGTATAAGTAAGTTCGAGCATGTTTACTGAGCATGAGTAATATAAAACATCTATACTAATATTATAAAGCTGCTGAGTTTCTTTGTTTGAACGCACTAATCTCAGGAACTACTGGACCACTTTTGAAAATTCTTTCACTTATAGGAAGCTACATTACTCCTGAGTGCTATAGGCTACTTTTTATCCCGGCAAAACCTTTTCCACTCAGGCAGAGCCACGCGCAAATCTAGTAATATATATAGAGGACCTAACGGAACTAAGAGACTTAGCGTTAAACAATCTAGAGATTAAAAGTTTATAAAATGCTGTACCAGTTATATGCGGTTGATTAATAGAAGACAAGGAGATGTGCTCTGTCGGTATATCTGGAGTATCTGATGTACCAGGAAGTACTTCAGCCACAGTTGAAATGTTGTTTGGCACTTCCACCTCTTCCATTGCTTCCACACCTGAACAATAAATAATAATACAAAATTCATATTTTTAGGCATGTCTAGGTTATATTATGTTTGCAATTGTGTCTTATTTACCACATTTGAATTATAAGTATTATAAAAAAATACCTGTCAGATGCAGTGATGGTACTGCCATAAAATTAAGACGATTATTACGATTCTTGTCTTCTGCTTTGAAATGTCTATCACAGATTACTCTTTTCTTGTAATATTCATAGTCTTGTGGGTTCTCCAACTTTCCTCCCACTAAAAGGACCCAAGCCTTAAAGCGGTCTGAATTCCTTTCTGGGTGAGGAAATTGATGATGAGTAACACCTGTTGATATTTATTAACATTAGAGTCATATACATCTATAATTAAGATAACAGGGGCATGTTCCTTTGTCAGCTATACCCATTAGATTCCATTGAAAAATATAGAAAATTTGGGAAGAATATCAACATTAATGGCCATATCTTTGTATCGCGATTACATACAGTCTTGATAATTTCAAAGCTTCAAGGGACCATAGCCTTGGTTCAGATGGCTTGGAATGTTGGTCTTAGTGCACGAGAGGTTTTATAAGATATAAGTACAAGGGAAACATATTTTTTGTTATGAAACCTAATTAACCACCACGATATCTTTCGTGGTGATTAATCGACACGTGGTAATTAACAATAACAAGAGGGCTTAAGCAAAATAGTCCTTGTTTTATTGCAAATCTAAAGCAGTCATATGGGCTCAAACTAGTAAAATTGATTACACTTACCGAAGCTGTGGGGACAACCAAGTTCGCAACGTCTGGGCATGATGATTGTCATACACAACAATTCACAAAGTTTCTATATCGCAAAAAAATAACTAACACTAGAAAACGTCCTGTCGCATAAAACTATGGAATTGGAGGAGCTGTGCTCGACTCACAAATGTTTTTTTTTAGGAAAACTTCACTTTTCACAGCGGAGGAGTAAAAAACTCAACTCAACGCGGATCAACAGCAAATTTTCATAAATAAAACACAATATGAAAACAATTGTTCGCCGCGCAAACGAAGAATATAGTCGTTACATTCAAACTTCAAAGCATTGTTTTTTTACATCAACCATAGATATTATACCACTATATAACCATAGAATATTTAGCTGACATGTTATTTACCGTTGACGGAAATAACATCTTTTTGTTTTTATTATATATTCAAAAAATAAAGAGATTTTTTTAAATGAAATTAATAATTATTATGGGTTTTTAATATTGAATTGCTGATATTATTATTTTTCTTCACAAAATATAGCGCCATCTATGGTACCTTATGGAACTATCTTTAAGCTATTTTTCGGGCGATGATAAAAGATGTCGTGAATACATAATGAAATACGTAACATAAGCAAGTGTCCAGCCCCTGGTCTGTACTCAAGGCGCGGCCGGCGCACACGTACTCTGACGTCATCACACTATTTACTGAACACTGAAAACATGCCAGGTGAGATTTACATGTAACATTACATGTTTATTGTACATTATATGTTTACTGTTTATAATTGTATAATGATTGAACCGGGATTATCTATTTGCGTTCCGTTATGGTGTTGCATAACTATTTATAGTTTTATTATTGTTGATACATGGGTAATCGCATGCGGACGTCCGGAGAGGTAGCAGGTTCCACCGGCACGTCTATTTATGTTATAAAGCATTGTTTGAAGGACATTGTTATATGTTAAAAACAGTGTAATTAATGGATATTATGCGATTAAACATCTCAGTGTGACTAGTGTAGAGCAAGGCCATGTAGAGCTTTAAAATTAAAAGTTCTGAGACGTGTTGCCTCTGTTTATGGGTAACCTTGATGTTTATGAAGCGAGCGATTTGTTCAATTCATAAACATATACCATAAAATAAAAAATACATGCTAACTCCCCATAATATGATTGCATTATCAAAAAGTTCGGTTTGACCGCTTTACGCTTGTGTGCGTTTGTAACGTATTCTTTTGGCTGTGTGAGAGAATTGTAGCGTCTAGACTTAGTTATCGATAATTTTGTCGAGAAGCCACTAGCCACTGGCGGTTGTCCATATTCTGAAGACTACTTTACGCGACCGGCTATTTCGACTTGTTTATAATGCGAGTGTTATGGTTTGTTATGGTTGGTTGACTAAAAACCTTATATAAACACGGAAAGTTATGCCAGAACTTGTCGTGTCACTGACAAAGCGTGACGATATTACCTATGTTATTTTGGTAGTTAATAAGTATACCTACCCATAAATTCGTAGCTTATGTATGGGTAGGTATATCTTTTTGTGATAATATTCATCGTTCAAAAACTAGCCGGGGATAATATTATAGCCATTAGCCTCCTATTAGTGAAGAATTTTCAGAATACCACCAGTTAGTGGTTCCAGAGTTAGTGCGTACTAACTACCAGCTATATCTTTCTAAGTTTTTTTATTTTGATAAAATCATTAATGAAGTTTAAATTGAAATAACCTTTACATTATGATAAACATAAAGTATCTGTATATTTAAGATTTTATAAAAGCCTTTAATTAACAATAAAACTCACATCGTAGCTGAAGATAAACGATTTTCCTGATTTATTATTACATCGACATCGTTGTATGTGAGTCATCACTCGATTTACAACTGTGAGCCTTGACCAAGTCGCACTAGTTTTTTATTCCATACTAGCTTGCGCTCGCGACTTTGCTCGCGTTAGTCATCAAGTGCAGAAGGCTGGTTGTGCAGCCTTAAGCAATGTTTAGACTAGCAACTTCTCGCAAGAACACATTGCTCAAGAGCTTCTGATGCGCCAGAGTAGCGGCAATATTTTAATATTTCCATACAAATGAGACTTGCCACAAGCCCATCAAGCTCCAAAATTTGCAGAAATCAGCTGGCCGTGACTGTTTACACAGTAAAATAGCTTGTGGAAGATAGCTTTGCAAGTTTTCTTGCTAATCTAAGCCCCACTTTACTGTACAATCGTGCCGTTCCTAGAATCCCTTACCCTTCCAATGTGTTTTTAATAGTTGTAGCTAATACTCGTTTTGTGGAAACCGGGAGTTGTAATTTCATTGTGTTGCACAACCAAGAATAAAGTACTTAATTACTATGCGTTTGACTAGCCTGATCTGATCCTTGGATAGGTACCACTTACATTTATAACGTTATCCCAAACATTTAACCAGAGGCAACGATACGTCGAGCTCAACAACAAATGATTTTAGATATATTTTATAAATTGCGAAACATCATTTTTGGAAGTGATTCCAAAATTATATATTATATAACCTTATAAGGATATAACTTTCGTTTGTAACGACACACTACATGTTTTAATTGATGAACTAAAACGTAGATACGTATGTGGCATTGATTTACGAAATCCTGACATCGAATGACCTACGAGTATGTAAATGATAATGTAATTTACATAAATTATTTTCCTAACTCAAACAATTGAAACAATGCTGTAGCGATTACGAGGGATGTCAATATTAATTGAATATACGTACAATTCGACATTTCATTAGTGATTTAGTTGAAGAAACTGACAACGACTCAACAACAGTTGACTAATCAACAGATTAGTAGGTCAGTTCGGTCAAAGCATCTGTCAGTTTCAATACAAATATATGAAAACGTAATATTGACAGTTTATGACATTTTGTGTCATGTGTGTGTAGAAGCAAAGTCTGCGCTAAAATTTTAAATTGCGAATTACTGCAAGATAAGTCGCTCCAATTGGTCATATAATGAGTTTCAGGACATAATAGTGCGTCTACAGACTACACAGTTGCTCAGCAAAACACTCAGATCAGCTGTACTAAATATTCTAAAATCTCATATACCAGCTACGTATCTACCATCCATTTTGACTTGCTAGATCTCGGTTGTACTACGCAGAATCCTAATGCTAGTGGCGGCCTTCCGAGGCCTCCCGCAGCCTTTTTTTACTTACCTATGAAATTGTTGAAATCAAGGATCTATTTTGGTCCCGCCCGGACCGTTGCGACGACAAAGGCCGCCACTGGCTAATGCAAGCCTGCTGAGTTTCCTTCTCTTTTATGTAGATACATATTGTCAGTTCATTTGGGTTGTAAATAGATACATATTATAATCTTACTGAAGGTGATATACCGGCAGCCGGCTTGGTGCCAAGGCAAATAAGTGTTTCTTCTTCACCCTTAACCCGATTATGATCAACCTCCTTAGTCAAAGCATGGCTGTTATGTCTGCAAAATAGCTAACAGTAAAGCTAAGGTTTTTTGGGCTGCAAGGTATACCTACCCTTGATTTCCTTACAGCATCTATATACGGATTTCAGGCGCAACTCCAAGTTTGGAGTCAGGCTGGGGGATTCAGGTGGTGGTGCCTGGTCCGGAGCACACCTTCACCCTGAACGAGGAGGCGCTCAGCGCGCTGCTGCTGCGTGATGATGTGAAGGATCGCGCCGCGGTGGTGGTGTCCGTCGCTGGTGCCTTCCGCAAGGGCAAGTCGTTCATACTCGACTTCTTCCTGCGGTATATGCACCACCAGGTAATGAAGCAGTAAGACGATATTAATAACACTGTGCTTAACCGTATTTATACATCCATATAAAAAACATAGCTTAATTGAACCCTTTTCCACCAGTGCTATGCTATTTTTTTTTTTATTTTTTTTTTATGGCATAGAATGACGAGACGAGCATGCCGTTCGCCTGATGGTAAGCGATACGACCGCCCATAAACAGTAGTAGCACCATACAGCACCTTGAGTAACAAAGTACTGTGTGGCATTCCACTGCGCTCGTCATCCTGAGACATAAGATGTTAAGTCTCATTATGTCCAGTAGTTACACTGGCTACAATGTCCTTCAAACCGAAACACAACAGTGCATGCACACTGCTGGTTGGCGGTAGAAAAAGACATTGCGGTGGTACCCACCCAGACGGTCTCTTACATATGAGAGACCTACCACCAGTAGGACCCATTTGGACCAATGAATACGGTTGATGGATATCAAATGCATCCATAGCAACGTAGCGCAGCACATCTGTGGTGGAAAGGCACCCTTAATGTCTAAATCAGATGCAGCTTTTAAAATAGCGTCCGGATTCGGAAATCGAAATGGATTAAATTATTCAGTAATATTTCCTTATATACCTACCTACTAATTAAAATTTAAACGCACCGTCGTAATGTTTTTCATTTTCAGTACAACACAAGCGGTTACAAAGTAGAATGGATGGGCGCGGAGGACGAGCCGCTGAAGGGGTTCACGTGGCGGGGCGGCTCCGACAGGGAGACCACTGGGCTGCTGCTGTGGTCGCACCCTTTCAAAGTCACCTGCCCGGATGGGGAAGAGGTAATTGTCAGAAGTTCCCGAGGATTTACTGGCGCGGCGTACGATAGTTAAAACTCAAAACTATGCAAAATCATATACGAAGTAATTAATCATATTTAAAACATCTAGTTACGTGGTAATTTGTCTGTTTTTCGACAACAGTTTCATAGAATAGATTTTGAATATTGATATACGTTTGACAATGAAATTCGATTAAGTACATAATATTATATTGGCGCGCGCATGCTCACGCCTTTTATCCCCGAAGGGGTAGGCAGAGGCGCAACTAGTGCACCCACTTTTCGCCAAGCGTATTCCGTCCCATGATGTGATAGGGGGCGAGCCTATCGCCATATCGGGCACAAATTCCAGACTCCGGGCTGATACTGAATAGAAAAATCCAATATCCAATATATAATATATTATGTTGGCTATAAAAAAATATGGAATTTAAGTCGCTGACATAGTTTAATAAATGTACCTACTTAGGTAATTGAGCGCGGCGTGTGACGTGATCGAGTCAAATGCTACTTGACTACTTTGGTTATACCTACAACTTTGATTTACCTATAGTAAACTAACGCACAAAAACAAAAATTACGCACTTATCGCCGAAGGAGTAGGCAGAGGTTCAACCAGGGCACCCATTTTTCGACATATGTGTTCCATTCCATGACGTAATAGGGGGCGAGCCTATTGCCACTCCGGGCACAAACTGCAGACTTCAGGATAATACTGAGCAGAAAAACCTAATATCACTGTCCGATCCGGGATTCGAACCCGAGACCTCAGAGTGGTGTCGTTCTGCACGCAATACAGCTACGTCACCGAGACGTTTGACTAACGGACGATTCCAATAAACAAATCCAACCCCTAACTTCGCGTTAAAATGGTAAGAAATAGGAATGAGCCCGCTAAAACAACTATCTGTAACATGTCAATGTGGACAGACGAGTTCGTAATGATCGCAGGAACCCACTTGATGTAGGCCGCTTCTAACAGGTTGGTCTGGAAATCTTTGGAAGAGGCCTTTTTAACAGTGGGCTTAAGGGCTAAAGGCTGAAGAAGAAGTAATATGTCAAACAAACTATATTCTGATTGGTCCATTTTCGACATGGATAATATACCTACCACAGCATACGGTAGCGGTTACGATCATTTAAAGTAACTGGCCATAGAACAACGAAGCTCATCGTCTTTTACAAGATCTTATGGAGATATTCAGATTTCTTCACCTAAAGCGATGTATGTATTAGCTATTTCATTATCATTTCCAGGTGGTGGTGTTCCTGATGGACACGCAGGGCACCTTCGACTCGGAGTCGACGGTGAAGGACAACGCGACAGTGTTTGCGCTGTCCACCATGATATCCTCTGTTCAGATCTATAATCTGTCGCAGAATATTGAAGAGGATGATCTGCAGCACCTCCAGGTAATGTAAATTAGAAGTTCAAGTTACACTGTAGGTATTTCTTCCCTCGGAGGCCGTCATTTCCACACAAATATCATGGGTGTATATTACAATAAATAATAATAAGTATTTGATAAATAAATGTGTAAGAAGGTAAATCAATCAATCTTTGGGGGAGGCCTATGTTCAGCAGTGGACTTCTAAAGGCTGAAGAAGAAGAAGAAGAAATAAATGTGTGTGCGTTTCTTAAGTTTTATTGACAAAACAATTGTACCGATTTATAGCCCGGACAAGGTCTCTAATGCGAATGCAGGCGCAGTAAACTTGCAGGTTTTTTTATTATATTCAAGAAGTATTAATATAATAATAACATATAATTCACTATCTTTTCCATTTTTGTTTCATCGTTTTCTCATCATTTCAGCTTTTCACTGACTACGGCAGACTGGCCAAAGAGAACAGCATCGGCAAACCGTTCCAGAAACTGCAATTCCTCATTCGCGACTGGAACTACCCGTACGAATACCCGTACGGCGCTGAGGGCGGACAGAGGTATCTCGCCAAGATTCTTCAGGTGATTTTTAAATTAGGATTTACCTCCTTACACCTTTTTTTTTATACTATTAAAATCAACAAGCAGTATAAACCTTGCTGAAAAGCGTCATATTACTCTAAAGCAACACCACCTAAAATACCACAAACAACTGCACGGTATTCCGCACTGTATACATCAACCCTGGGTGGCTAATAATTTCAATATCTACAACGCCTTCTTCTGAGTGCTTCCGAATACAACAGTGTTTACTTACATAGCATACGAGAGATCTACCACCTAGGTACTTGGCTAATATTGCTCTTTATTTCCACTTTGAGTGATATTAATGAAGGATAGCTTGATGTCACGTAAAGGAATTTTCATGTGCCGCTTGACAAGGTGGAGGAACGCCAACACGAGGAGCTGCGTAACTTGAGGACGTACATCACCAGCACATTCGATGAAATAGCCTGCTTCCTGATGCCGCACCCTGGGATGACGGTGGCCACACACCGGGAGTTCAACGGGAAGCTGGCTGGTGAGTCCCAATCATAAATGATTTGGTAGCCAAATTGGAAAAGCCGTGATGTAGCCAGATTATTCACAGATATGCGACCTAGTGAGCCGAGATATGAGACCTAGTAATGGGCCGGTTCGACCTACACGGAAATTCGATGGGAAAAGACACATTATTAGATTTCTGAAGGCTTAAACATACTTTTCCTTTTCCTAATGTATAGATATTCCCTTCCTTTTCTGGTAAATTCGTTGCTGATTTAACTAGACTAAATTTAAATTCATTTATACATTTAATCACTGCTATTTTGACTAGACTCTTTAAGGTTTTTCTTATAATCAGTGCTACAGAACCATAATAAACTGTTTCTCTTTAGACATAAGCGAAGAATTCAAAGCAGAACTCAAGAAACTTGTACCGATGGTGTTGGCCCCAGAGAACCTGATGCCGAAGCTGATCGAAGGGCAGAAGGTCAAGGCCAAGGACCTGCTGCACATCTTCAAGGCGTATATGAAGGTGTTCAGCGGAAATGAGCTGCCGGAACCTAAGTCTATTCTAGAGGTTAGATTTAGTATTTCTTACTAAGTATTTAGAAGATATTATAAAGAGGGAAGTTAGTGGAGATATTTTGATGATAGAAGGAAAAACGGACATTTGTTACACAGATAAGTTGTCCTACTTCTGCCTTGTATATACAGGGTCATCTTGACATTGCTTTATTAAACGAAACCACATACTCGTCTTTACCTCTGTTAACATCGTTTCAAAAATAAGCCATTAATAACGAATATTTTTGACGAAAATTACAGCTCTACTTTTCAATATTTTTATCACATAATGGTTAGTATGAATGTGGTGTGTGTGAGTGTATATACGACGGTTCAATGATGACGGTACAGTAAAATTAACTTCTAAATAAAAAAGACAACAAGAAACGAAACTTCTAACCATAATATATTGTAGGCAACAGCAGAAGCCAACAACTTATCAGCGTGTGCAGAAGCCCAGGACGTGTATAAGACGCTGATGGAAGAAGTGTGTGGTGGCAGCATGCCGTACATCCAGCCGCACCAGCTCGAGCAGGAGCACACCAGGATCATGAACAAGGCGCTGCACGCCTTCGAGAACAAGAAGAAGATGGGAGGAGATGAGAGAGCTAGTGGTTATAAAAAGAAGTTGGAAGTGGTAAGATTCTGATGTTGCTAACTTTAAAAATGTTTACTCTTCGTGAGTAAAAATGTATCCTAGAATTAATCCAAAACATAAATATAGAGAGTTAAAAAGTAAAATGGAGTCCTCTTCTTGCTAATCAAGCAATGACGAACAGATCATAATTAGTGATCTATACTGGGCGTTTGATAACCTTTAGAAAAAGTATTGGAACGAACGAGATGATTCTTTGTAGCCCTAGTAAAAGAATAAAACTGATCAAATTCTATAAAACGATCCGCATTGGTTGAGCCGGTCGAGAAATAATAATAACAAACATCTGTCTTTCAGGAATTAGAAGAATTATACACGCAGTACAGAGCCCACAATGAAGGGAAGAACCTTTACAAGATGTTCAAAACGCCGTCGGTGTTCCTGATGCTGGCGCTGGTGCTGTTCCTGTTCTCCGTGCTGGCCGACATGTTGGGCATCCAGAGCCTGGAGAATCTATTGCAGATGCTGGCCATGGGCAGTCTGGGCATGTCTGCTGTGTGGCTGTACGCTAAGTGAGTAATTAATAGTTTAATACAACTATTGCTATATATGATAATATATTGTATAATTTTCATTGGGTACTCATTCTCATTTCCTTTAATGTAATTTTCAATTTAATATACCTACTTATTACTTTAATTTCACAAAAAGCAAAAAATAAATAAAAAAATGTTTGTATAGCTAATATTAATACTGGTGTTACTTTTTTTTTTTCAATGCATGCTGTGACACCTTAAAATGTTGTGCATTTATGTATATTATTATTTTTCTTTTTCTTAGAGTTAAGTTATAATGTAGCAACTACTGGATGTCCTAATAATAAATAAATAAATAAATTGCTATTTACGTACCTAAGGTGAATGGAGTTAAAAAAAAATCTCGAGTAGAGACCACATACCGGATGCAGGCCACTTTTGACAGGCCCGTCTAGAATTTTTTTAAGGGAGGTCTATATTAAGCAGGGGATTCCATATGACTGATGATAGAAAGAAAAAAAATCGCATCTGCCTACCCCTCCGGAGGTTAAGGGGAGGACCTAATATTTTAAATTTTGCAGGCTGTCAGGCAGAATGCGCGAGACTGGCGAGTGGTTAGACGAGACTGCTGATGCTGTTCTGGACACGGTGAGTATTTTCATAATCCTACCTCTATGTGTGATTTTTTTGTGATTGGTCGAAACATACTGCAGTATGTTAATGTGACCTACTTGTGAAAAAAGAGTTGGTTAACACGTAATGAAAGACTTTAAAGGACCAATTTTTTTTGAAATCAGAAATTTCGTTTTATTTCCTACCTTTTCCAATAGCAAGGTAAAAATCATGACCTATATTGTTGCAGTTACGGAGCCAAGCGCTAGGTCCTCATGCAAATCAAATGCATGTGCGGCCTGCAGCACCAGCCTCCAGCCAAGACGACAAGAAAAGCTCGTAACGATCCATGGCTCATCGAATTGGTCCATGAACGCAGTGGAGTTACTGCGCAGTGAAACATTGATAAGTGCAGTGCAGTGACCTTTGTACAAAGTTATGGATGGTGTTACGGCAAGGCGTTTAACTAGCTATGTTTTATGTATCATCAATAAAATCTGACATGTTGGCTTTCCTGGGAGTGATTTCTTGCCTACATCATAGATTTTTCCTTTGTAAAAGGTCAATTTACAGTTCAATGATGATATTTAAAATGTTAACAACCTATAAAGCCACAAGAGTAGTGGCTGCAAACTTTTATGGACAAAGCATTGGGAAAAAGAAGGACTTTTGTGTCGGATATGTTACTGAACTTAAAAGCGAGAGTTGTCAATTCATTTTTTTGTAAGAATTTGGGATATCACTTCAGTACATTTATGCTTTTCATGTAAATATGATATTAGAGGTCGATTACCGAAAGCTGGCGCGTACAACACATACGCATGTGCGCGTGTGTAGTGTCTGTGAATAAACACATGTCAGTCGTCATGACAACGCATCAACAAAGTCAAATATAGCATGATGTTTTGTTTACATTTATAATATTTATCTTTTACTTAAATTTTAATAATTTGAAACTTTTTTTAATATTATTTGTAAAATTGTACTGTGAACGTGCCAGCTTTAGTTAACCGATCCATACGTGGCTCAACCATAGATATGTTAATGTATTATATTTGTATAGTCAGACAGATAAGTAGCTGAAAATTCATAACTTCAAATCAGTGAAGTATAGCAAATCACTTATATTTTAATTTTGTGAAGGACAAAAAAAGTTTGTTAGAACACAAAAGTGTAGGGACGATTTGAAGTTTTGAATTTGTTCAGCTACTTATGGGGCTGACTGTACATACAAAAAATTGATACTAACAGTCTGTAACTAGGATTCTATACGCGGACGATGCGAGCTTCTGCAACTGCGCCCATACATGACCCAAAACTTTAGATTTTCTAACGAAGTTCTTGGAGAATTGGGTAGTTGACTACTTTTTTTTATAAATTTATCAAAATATGCCATCCAAAATATAACTGAAATAGAATTTTCAAAATTGGCGCATTAATAAGTAAGTAATAAAACTTTAAAAATTGGTAGAAGAGGTATTTGTCAAATAACAATAATATCAGACTGTGACGTCGAGTGTAACCTATAACGCTGCGTGCGAAAAAGATAGCGCGATATCCCCACCACGCTTCCACTTTTGCTCACGATAATATTACAAATGTGAATAACTCCTTTAATTTTCAACCAATTTTAATGCTGATTTAACAGAAGAATTTTTTTTTCGTATTATTTTTTGTTTCATATAAAATAAAGTACAAAATATAACATAGGAAACTACCCTATTTAACGCCCCTCCAGGGTCTGGGCCCGTCGGCACCGCTCTAGTTACGAAATTGCTAACATAATATTATGTTACATTATAATAAATTATATCCTCTAAATTATTTTTCAAATATAATAAACTAGTTGATTCCACCGGTTAACCGTTTACATTTTATATTCTATTGAGTGATTTTACTTTTATGTAATATTGCAGTTTCAGTTGACATACCTGTAAATCTGCATCGAAACTAATTAAGCATTTTTTGCCGATGACTACCGAGGCAAGATATGCGCTGTGGTTACGCAATAACATTTGCTTTACATGACCAGTGTAAGGATTGAACCTTATTCTACCTGCAAGGAAATCCAGCTAGATGTAAAACTTCAGCTTTCGGAAGAATCTTAAACTAAACGGTACCGGTTTAAGGGTAGGGCGAGTGGGTGGTCGTCCAGGCCGCAATGCCTTAGAGGGCGCCAATGCCGCTGGATTGCACCCCATAAGATGGCTTTTTTTTGACACCAAACATAAAAAAATAGATCGCCGGAAAAAAGGGCGCTGGTAGATCGCCCGGGTAACTTAAACCGGCCCAGACTACAAATGGAGGTCACACTCCAAACACCTATGTAAAGACATCAAATTTTAACAGCTCTCTCTATGTTTCCTATTCTCTAGTCTCTGAAAACAAACTGTGGGTACTTAGCACCGTTCGTAAAGATTGGCGTTAGTTCGAGTGGATCCGGTTTTTAGTAAAAAATTCGGCGCCTGGTAAATTTTTCTATGGTGTAAGTTGTAACATTAGAATTTAGAACCACGTGAAAGACAAATGTATAAATTGAATATACCTAAAGAATAAAAAAATATTTTTTATAATTTAATAAAGTTATATGCCTATTAATTTGTGTTATTACTTGACCATTATTCCAATAAGCAAATGAAAATTCGAGCTCACCTCTGGAATTTTATTTACCTACCATAAAATCCAGCTATTTACCTAGAACTATTTGAAAAGAAACCAGTCACAGAAACAAAGCCGGCAGGAAGAATCGAATGTAAAGTTCTTCATACTTGTTCTTGTATTTATTACAACTGTTGCTGCGACACGGAAAAAAGCAATATTGTATAGTACGTAATAATTTGTTCTAATAAACTGTGACACTCGAAAAGATTAATAACGGACTTATTAAATATACATTTTCCGTACCTTAAGAAAATTTTTCTTTATTATTTTTCGAATTAGGTACCTAAATAACATAGTCCAACAAAAAAGATAGGCAGTAAGTACTAATCAAAATATTAAGACAAACATTTTTTACGTAACCAAACGGTTAACACATTTGTCCGTCAACAAGTCAACGTGCTTAAATACCCTTTCGATATTATTTCATTACAGGCCAGGTACCTTATTTTTTTAAATTAAGGTATTTAAATAATTCCATAATGGAGGGTTGTTAATAAGAATCAAATTCTAGGAAGTAATTTGACTTACGGCAAACTACAAGTTCAAGGGACCAGAATTTAATTTTATTTTTAAATATATAATTTCTCAAACGCCAGGCAAAGATTGAGACCCGGTTAAATGGCCTAAATGGCCGTAAAAAAGACATATTCAAAACGGGGAAAAATTCTAACCATGATAGTTTATATGTATAGTAGGGTGGGTCACTTTTGTATGGAGAAAAAAAAAAGTTATTTTATTGACTTGTAATAGCAATAAAAACGTGTCTTGTGGTTATATGAACTATTTCAGAAACAATTATAATAATCGGATACTATTTTCTGCCTCCGGATATAACTTAAAAATTTGAAATATTTTAAAAAATCTTGTTACTGATAACTATTTTAACTGCTTATTATTTTAACTAAATGTGGATTTAATTAATAAAAAAGATAAGTAACTATACTATATTTTAATTAATTATATAGTTATACAGGCATAAGTGAATAGGTTTTCCTTATGGAGTTACTCTATTCTACCAAAAAATCCTTTTTACTATCAAAAGTTTGGCATAAGGTTACGAGACTCGATTAAGCTTTGATGAACCCCTAACATCCTAATTTCGTGCAGAAAGTTCCTAAAGCTTTCTTAAAAGTTTCCACTGACCTCCCAAAAACAAAAAAACGCAAAAAATCATCTTTTTTGTCACTTCCTCAAACAATGCGAGATTACAGCTCTTCGGTCGAGATTTGCTTTGGGAGAGGTGGTTCTGTAACATGATACTGCCAGTTTATAAGATCGCAATAAACTCTTGCATCCATGGTTTACTTCTGGAACCTGAAACAGCCAAATTTTTTAAGATTTTTCAACATTTTCACTCAAAATACGACGCAAAACCAACTCTTTTATATATTTTTCAGAGTCTGAAATCCCAGTGCAACCAGTAGATTTTCAGGAGAGGTGAAATAACTGTTGCGTTGTATTACCGATATTTGAGCACTTGTAAGAAAAATTATTAAGTAAAATTTTGCTGGAAACGAGTATAGTGTTTAGAAGACCTAAACTTTTTTAGTTATGTTAGTGTAAAATTTTAAAATATTTTAGAATTTGAGGTGATAAGTTTTAAGTATTTGCTGCAGTATAACATGTGAAATCATTGCTATTGATGTCTTCTTTCATTATGCTATCTATTTTTAGGATGACAATAATGGTAACTTCTTGAAAATTTGGTTCCTTTGTCCTATTTTTGGTTTATTTCATTTCAATTTTCGTCCACTCTTAGCACTTCAATACATCTAACATCTTCGTGTAAGTCAGAGGCATAATATAATCTTTCAAGTCACTTGTATTACCAAATACAGTAAATTTAAAAGCTTTTCGAATACAATTAAAAAAATGAAAGTAACACAACTTTGTTCCAGCTAAATGCAACGCAACTAAACGACTAAAAGATCACTTTGCGAATAATGAAATATTTACATCTATCAAGGGTATTTTTAATGTTTTCGGTACCGTTGTAATATTAGACCTCATTTTAATATAAATATAAAGCGTTTTTAAAGCATAAATGGTCATATTTATTATTACGATTACTTTGAAAAATTAATAAATTTAATGAAAATTTCAAAATTCAAACCTGATCCGGAGGCAGATATACTATACCAATTACAAAAATATTTTACACACGCCATACCAGCCCCAGGTGACACCATATTATTGCTATTAGAATAGATAATTACAAAAAAAAGTTTTTTGACCCACCCTAATGTATAGTCTAATATATTTTGGACAGAATTCCCAAAAACTAACCGTCCACAATAAATCGTTTAATTTTAATTTTTTCCAATTTTGAGATTTATGTATTTATATTATGAATGAACGTTTTTAAAAAATAAGCAACGATATCCAATTTCAGGATATAATGTGTTACTAGAGGTATAATATTGATACACAAACTTATCGATCTATTAAAAGATTACCATTAAAAAACTAACTAAAGATTTAAAGTAAAAATATCAATTAAGTTTTTTTTTATGTCTGTCTGAATATTAACATCAACATATTAATTTTCATTTATTCACCTCTAAATCTAACATATTTAAATTCCACTTTCTTCAATGAATCAATAGTAGCATCCATGAATTAATCATAAATACCAAAAATATTACTTTTTTATTTATTTTTAAATGGAGCGGTCTAAAATATTTATTTATTGGATCCAAGGTCCATATTTTTGCCCCTAACCAGACTCAAACTGTATGACTACATACAGTTTGAGTCTGGTTAGATTTTGAGAACCAGCACCCATACAAAAAGCGACACTAGTTGCGCCTGTGCCTACCCCTTTGTGAATAAAAGGCGTGAGTGTGCGTGTGTGACCTTAACAATACAGAAATTGCTTAATTATTTAGTTAGGTAATTTATTATTGTAAATCACAAAATAAACTGGTCGGCGTCAACTGATAATAAAGAATAATAATTAGTGGTGAATTTTGTGAAAAAGAAAATAGTGGACGACGTTTGTTTCGAATCAAATAACTTATCCACGCCATCCAGTTAAATTAAAATGGAACATAGGCACGACGTTGAGAGAGCTTAGACATTAAAATATTATAAGTACTTATATTAGCTACTAGCTTGCCCGCGGCTCCGCCCGCGTGTATGAGTTTTCCCGGGATAAAAGTCCCGCTTTTTATTTTCCCGGGATAAAAAGCCTATGTGTTAATCCAGAACATAATCTACCCGTGTGCCAAATATCATCGAAATCCGTTCAGTAGTTTTTGCGTGAAGTTGTAACAAACATCCAGACATCCATACTTACAAACTTTCGCGTTTATAATATTAGTAAGATTTCCTACAACAGCGAACATTTTAATGTTTGTGTTTTTTCACGAACAAAAACATTGCATCTTATTATCAAACCTTTAACCTGTATTAAACCTACACCTATATAAACATTTAAAATTAGTGACAGCCATAACATTCGCGCGACTCTAGACGAACAAACATGTTGCAAAAAACAAAATCACTTGAGAAATATTTAGGTTTAAAAAACGACATTAAATGGGACACCACGTTGTTTTTTCTCCTGTATCACTCACTAGCTGTGTATTGGTGTTATCATCACGCTTTTCCAGTGAAATGGCAGACACTTGCGTTGGGTAAGTTTACTATAAAACCGTGTTTAGATTAGCAAGTTCTTGCAGGAATATAATATTGCGCAACAACTTCCAGTCGCGGTCACGGCTCACGGCAAAAATAGCTTGCGGAAGATAACTTCTGCAAGTTTTCTTGCTATCTAATCTAAGAAAAGTATATTTTTTAATCAAATGGGGTAGGTAATTTAGCGATTTCACCACTAAGGCCCCGTTTTTTCTACCGTGGTTATTTTTTTCTCTGGATCTTATTAAACTGGACGCGCTCGCAGAGGCGATTACCGCCAATGAACACATGCAATACACGTGATTGTAAAAAAGGTCAATTACTTTATGACAGTGTTAGCTTTATAGGCAGTAGAAGGGGCTATAAAATGCCTAGACGACGGTCGCAGGTTCGAAATCCGAACACCGACTGGACCGCAAAGCACTACCTCGTTTCGAAACTATGTGTCACGTATTATCGCTTCCTTTAACTGTGAAGGTAAAGTGTAAGCATCCCGTGGAAACATAGACGGAAATTCTCCGTAAAAAAATCCAAGGAGTGTGAAATCTGCCCATCCGCACTATCTATGTTGGACTAACCATACTACCTTAACCCTTTCAGTAACTTAGAGAAGGCCTGTTTTCAACAGTGGGACACTATGGAGGCTGACAGTGTTAGCCTAGCAGCTCTGAGCCCAAAGTCCCTTTATCATACGAATCTTCCTCGTGCACTATGTGGTCAAAAATGAACTCTTTTTTTATGTGTGACAGTTGGGTGTATGAATGATGTGTTTTCCTCACCTATTCCAGCGTATTTCGTATACGCGTGCAACGGCATCGGCATCGGCGCAGGCGTGCACCGCTACTGGTCTCACCGCTCCTTCAAGGCCACCATACCCATGCAGGTGATGCTCTTCGTCATGTACGCTTCTGCTGGACTCGTAAGTATGCAACCATAACATGGTTTGAAAAATCGCGTTATAATTTGAATTGAGTAATAAATAGTTTTTTCGTTTCCATGTAGTAGCAGCGTATAAATAATAGACTTTACCTACACAGGCAGGTCCTAGTTCGAATCCTACCTCCGTGAACAGTTTGTCAATGTTTATTCTTTATGTAACGAGATTTACTTGTAACTGGATCCTAACAAATAAACCAAATCAATCCTACAAAGTTCGTAAAAAATGTGTAGGGTCTACCAGCGTTGGACTAAAATGAAGGCAGGTAGAAGAACAGCATAGTTTGTGGCCGCTGCGAATAAAACTTGAAGAGCGGCTCAGATATAGCATATGTATACTGTGGCTCAGATTACAAAGACTATTTTTTACTCACCTTTTTTTTTTAGGGTCAAAGGAGAACCTCAAACGTTTTTATACACTTAGGTAAATAAATAATGACTTTTGAAATCAGAATAGAGGTGACAATGGCACGCCCTTTTAGCGGACGGCGCGTTGGTGTAAGGTCACCCAGGTTTATTACTTAGAACAATACATATAAGCAAATTATACTATTTTAATGATTTTATTAAATTAAATGAGGTAAGCAGGTCATTCACCTAGCCATTTACAGTAACAATGTCACACAAACTGATTTGCAAAGCAAATTGCATGAAACTGCACTGGAATTTTCAATATATGGGATGCTAAGTCTCATGCACATGGAAAACCTAACACCTTCCGAAAATTGCAGGGAATTGCCGGTGCACAAATAATAATGGTCGGCATAATACTGGCAACTCTAAATCCCTGCAAACGTCTAATTCGTTGTAATGATCTTCGGCTTTGCCGTGCTATGTTTGCAAAATCCAAGGTTATTTTATTTCCAACAGACCTCAGTACGTCGTTTCGTGCGCAACCACCGAGTTCACCATAAATGCAGCGACACAGATGGGGACCCTCACGACGCGAGGCGCGGCCTTTTCTTTTCCCACATTGGCTGGCTCATGGTGAAGAAAAATGAAGAGGCTCTGCGCCAGGGGAAGACCATAGACATGAAGGATCTGGACAATGATCCGTTAATCGTGTTTCACGAAAGGTTAGTTCCTACTATTTTGTCAGTCAGAATGTCAGGCTAGTTTTCAATATTACATACATACTTCTACATAGCGATATTATAAGAATAAAATGAGAATATTTACGCGTGACTGGCACGCTAAGATACAAGTCTTGTGTTCTGGTTATCAATGCAACAATAAATGCAACTTGTTAGTCTTTGTGTAGAGCGAGAACTGAGTCCGCTTCATCTAGCTCCACCGTAGAATCATTGCCCGCTGTTATACGCTAAGCTACAATAAACTACTCTATGTTTTCTGTTAAGACACATGCTGCTGGTAAATGGGACGCTTTGTTTCCTGCTGCCAACGCTGGCGAACGTCTGGTTCTTCGGGGAGAGCTGGCGCTGCGCGGTGGCCTGGCAGTGCTTCATACGGTACCTGACCACCATGCACGCCGCCTTCAGCGTCAACAGCCTCGCACATAAATATGGACACAGGCCCTACAACAGGTCAGTTATTTTCAATATTAACTAGGTATCTACTGGGTATTATATGAATCATTTGAAAGCCTGTTATAGAATAGTTAGGTAGGTCATTGCCAGAAGAATTGCGAGTGAATTGCCTTTCGGTAGAAGGAATGGGGATTTGAGAGAGAAAAAGATAACCCTCCCACAATATCACTGACCTTATGAAACTTACTATTTTCTATGCCCTTCCATAGGTAACTGGTCGAAATCTTATAAGTATTCTACTTAAAATAATCTACATTGTATCTCTCCCATTAAAATGGTTTCAATATAACAAAATCCTGGACATGATATAAGTGCTTTCAATACTTTAATTTCCAGGAACATAAGACCGGTAGAGAACCTGTTCGTGGTGTTTGCGACTTTAGGAGAAGGCTTCCACAACTACCACCACGCATTCCCTTTCGACTTCAAGGGCACCGACCAGTTGCTGACCTTCAACATCGCCACTCTCACTATCAAGATCTGTGAGAAGATTGGATGGGCGTACGATTTGAAAGAAGCCTCGCCTGAGATGGTGGCCTCCATGTCTCAACGATTAGGAGAACGGTTCCAACTCAAAGAGGGATTATCAGATAATTTGTATTAATAGAGCAGTAAATATCACCCAAATAATGGAAATTCTTTTATTAAAAGCTTTAATTTAACTTGCAATGTATGTATCCTATGTATGTATCCATGTTCCGGTCAAATCTTGCAACCAGTTACCCTCAACCGATTGAGATGTAATTTTGCACGTTTAGTTTGGATGACAATGCATGTTTCAGTCTTAATATATATAAATCTCGTGTCACAATGTTTGTCCTCAATGGACTCCTAAACCACTTAACCGATTATAATAAAATTCGCACACCATGTGCAGTTCGATTCAACTTGAGAGATAGGATAGTTTAAATCTCAAATTATACTCGCAATTTTAATTTATTGCTAATTATTTGTCTGTTATTATTTGACAGTCACAATTATCTGTTAACTGCAAATGATTCTAACAGATGTCGATACCTTTCGACTGGGTTGAGTAAGTAATCAATAGATGGCGCTGCTATGGTAAATCTACGAACGTGTCATATAAGCTACGGGTAGATTATGTATACTTTTTATACCGGGAAAATATAAAGCGGGACTTTTATACCGGGAAAACTCATTCACGCGGGCGGAGCCGCGGGCAAAAGCTAGTAGTATTATAATTCTCTTTGATGCATGGTTAGGTAAGTGACGTTATTCTAAATCCAATATGGCGGACGGTTCAATTGGTTCAAGATAATGGACTATAGACACTATAATTGAGACAAACTATATAAGCTTGCCGGTATGACAATTTATTCACATTTCACGAAATACTATGTGTAGGGGCGAACAAATAAACGGTTGGTCCAAATAACCGATTCTTGAATGTAATCGATTTTTTATTCAAAGAGTTTATTATCGTATGTAAAAAGAGTTATATTGTTATTGAATCTTACACATTAGAATCAGGAGTTTTTTTATTACAGTAGTTAGTTACTGTTAGTCGTTCATTTCGTTTTGGGACAGCGTTCCGAGATCATCTTTCATGTTGTAATTTTGCTGCTATCCACACTCACTCTGTATGTTGTAATTTTAAAAGTTATGACACAAGAATCCTATTATGTTAGTTAGGTTATATTAGGTTTGAACGATGAACACTAATAATAGACACACACACTCAAGCATTTTATCCCCGAAGGGTTAGGCTGAGGCGTAATTAATGCACCCACTATTCGCCGTGCGTATTTCGTCCCATGATGTGATAGGGGGCGAGCCTATCGCCATATAGGGCACAAATTTCAGACTCCGGGCTGATACTGAATGGAAAAATCCAATATCACTTCGCCCGACCCGGGGATCGAATCCGAGACCTCAGCATTGCAGTCGTACGGTAATACAACTACGCCACCGAGGAAGTCATAACAATAAACGTTTAAGAAATAAATGCATAGTTTCACCACGGTAAGTTTCACTGTCAAAACTAAAATTTACCAATCGTTATGGTTATATCCTAGCATGCATCAAACTGTAATAACAAATCAGAAAAATCAGCTTTTGTATATAAAGTCCGCACATTTACCGAAATACGGACTTTTATAGTGACATATCAATACATTTGAGTAGATTTGATTTGAGTAGACCTCCTCACAGAAACTTTTGTTTATAACGTGTTCATATAATCTATTACAAATGCGAATATTCGTTACACCACTAATTCCTTTACATGTATTCATCGCTGAAAATGGAAATAAATAAACTTAACGTAGTGGTTACATTCTCTTTGTAAATAAATAAACAATGAATATGAATGAATGATGCGACATTCAAATAAATTTAATTTTATTAAATGCAATTTCAAAGAAATAACAAAAGGTCAAATAACTTTAAAGGTTGTTACCCGTTCGTGTGTAAGTAGTAATTTCTGTTACTACGAAACCACAATACTAATACTAAAAATACTATCTACAAATAACTAGCTAAAGAAATAGTCATTAAATATCTGGTCCCGTCGAAATAAACTTATTCTTACGTCCTTGTAAAGAAGCCTCATCATCATCAGCCACACGACGTCCACTGCTGAACATAGGCCTCCCGTAAAGATTTCCAGACGGAGCTGTCAAAAGCGGCCTGCATCCAGCGTGTTCCTGAAAAAAAGAAAAAAGAAAGAATGACGAGAAAAGAAGAAAGAAGTAAAGAAGCCTAAAGAGTGCGAATCCGCTATACACTTATTAGGTAAGAACTTTTGGACTACGAAATGGACATATTATCAGCCTAAACTTATTGCAGTGTTCCACTGCTGGTCACGGACCTCATCTACTAACAGACATCTAGAAACAGGAGTTAACACTTTCGTCTACCATGCCCGTCTAATGTGATTTGGTACATTTCCTAAGTTTTGATGAGGTAGGTAAATGTCCTCGAGTGAACTATCAAATAGAATTGAACCCGCATCTTCATTTTCCACAAGATTGACGCAAAAAAAACTTTATTTTTATTTTTTTAACTCGTGTACAATATTCTGTAGGTAACCTTCGTTTGTAACTTCAGTTTCGTATTCTTAATGTAGTACGTAATTCGTAATGTACCTACCTATCGTATTCGTAATGTACCTATTTCATATTTATTAATCACCGAAATCCAGCTTTTCCCCGCTGGTTGGCTCTTGTGAGAAATATCCCACTATAAAACTCTCGCAAGAAAGAGATCGGTCCGAGATCAATAATATTTTACTATGCGTTCTATAAATTAACTGTAATGTAAATATATATTATCTATTAATTACATGTTAACAAAAAATCAAATCGATCTTTTGCTAAGTTGAGTGAAAGAATAAACCAACAAACACAATTTCCGTTTAGTACAAAAAGTTTAATACTTAAAAGATTATCATAAATAATATCTTTGAACCTGGACCTTTTTTTAAAGTATTTATTTTGTTATATTTAAAAGGTTAAACATTCAACATTGTTTTGTCGTTAACTAAACATTAACGCGATAAAATATACGAAAACCACAATGACAGTCGTGGATTTGGAAAAATCATTTGGATTCCAGAAGAAAATAAAGTGGGAGAGTGTGTTGATCATATCAAGTGTGCACGTTTTAGGGGCGTATTGGTCATATTGTTACGCTTTTCCCGTAAAATGGCAGACACTTCTATTGAGTGAGAAAATTATTTTATTTGTAGAATCTATTTACTGTAAATCAGAAAGAAAATGGACAAGTCAGCGAGAAAACATGTAGCTGTATCAGATACCTTCTACAAAATCGAACCTAATCAATTATCTCTTTCTAAGGTCTAGGTATGTGTGATATTCACTGCCGCGTACTTTATTGGCACAATTCATCAAAGCATTGTTTTAGCTTTATGTTTACTGCTGTATACAGTGGATGTATTCCTTCCAGTCCCGAATTTATACTTAGTCTTATTATAAAGGCCACTCAGTATGTGCAACCCCGCATATCCTGCGGGTGCCTATTTTGCGGGAGCATAAAAAAGGTCCCCGATTGTAACTATACCGCCCCTAAAGCCGCAGCGTATACATACGGTCTATTGACAAATCCGGTACTGATTCCAGCTTCTTACCTATACGGAGTGAGTGCGCTGGGCATCGTGGTCGGCATCCACCGCTACTGGTCGCACCGCTCGTTCAAAGCCACCCTGCCTCTACGGGTGCTCTTACTGGTCATGTTTGCCACATCTGGTCAGGTATGAAACATATTTATTATTAGTATTGCTCGCGACTCCGCCCGCGTGAGCAAAATTTTCTAGGCTAAAAATATTTTCCAGGGATAAAAAGTAGCCTATAGCACTCAGGAGTAATGTAGCTTCCTATTAGTGAAAGAATTTTGTGAATTATCGCTCGCTTTAACGGTGAAGGAAAACATCGTGAGGAAACCTGCATACCTGAGAAATTCTCTATAATAATTTCGAAGGTATGTGAAGTCTGCCAAGCCGCCCTAGGCCAGCGTGGTGGACTAAGGCCTAAAACTCTCTCAGTTGTAGCGGAGGCCCGTGCTCAGCAGTGGGCAGCATATAATACAAAGCTGGTCTGGTATGATATATGTTTGTTATATTATGGAAGACTAGGTATAGACCTGTACCACCACATTACTGTTAAAAATGAATTTAAACATTCATTGAAATACAACTATTTTACGGATTTTATCGAGGTTTTTTTATTTTTATTCTCTCCCGGCGTTTCGAAGACTTTACAGCCTTCATGGTCACGGGGCGGACTGGACCACTGGTCTGGACTATGAAGGCTGTAAAGTCTTCGAAACGTCGGGAGAAAATATAAATAAAAAAATCGCGATATAAGCCATAAAATAGTTTTATTTCAATGTCTAACATTCGCGTAAATATAAGAAATCATTATTAAAGATTCATGTAGGTTATACAACGTGTGCGCAAATATTAATTGTAGAACGGAATCATGTGGCAAGGTACTTGCTCGCCTGATGGTAATTGTTGAGATTGCCCACCATCCAACATCAAATTCCAAAGCACTTCCCAGCATAACACCGCGCAGAGCACTCGTACTGCATGCATCATTAAACAAAACATACTGCCGAAATGAACCCCCGAATACGAGAGGTAGTCTAAGGTGCCATTGTCTCAATCGTGTTCAGGTAAAGTAAACGGCCCCATTACACTGGATGAGCGCTTAGTGCTTTCGCCTCGATGGCAATTCGCCACTGCTACAAAAGGTCTAACTTCACCTGACTACGGATAAATCAACCCAGCCTAAGTCTAATATAGATGGTAAGTAATCCAAGTAACCTTTGTCCACAAATAAATGTAATTTGTCCGCTTTTTTTGACAGTCAACGATAAGGAATTGGGCGCGAAACCATAGATTGCACCACAAGGTGAGCGACACGGATCTGGATCCGCACGACGCGAGGCGAGGGCTGTTCTACTCGCACCTGGGCTGGCTGATGATGAAGAAGACTCAGCAGCAGATACAGCACGGGAAGAAGATTGACGTCGCGGATCTTGATAACGACCCGTTGGTCATGTGGCATGAAAGGTGAGATCGATATGGTATAATGGGTTCTACCAGCTTTCTTCGTCCCAAGTTCATCTTACATTACCTAATCTCCATTCTAGCTACCAAGAATGATATGAACGCTAAGGAATGTTGTTATAAAAGCTTAAAATAATATTCGGAGCCTAAGTTTACCCTAACAATATGAGAATGAGATGAGATTTTGTGTAGACTAGTTATTCCTATATTACAAACTAAAAACGCACCCAACCACGTCATGGTTACCTAATCACCCGATATAAATCCTAGGTGCAGCAATATGTGACCTTCTTCTTCGCTTCGCGCTTGACAGAACGGTCGTGGTCACTATTATTTGTGTCCAAACGATGATGTAGCTCGCCGCACGATATCTCTCCATCTGTCTCTGTTAGACGACAATCGGGTACATTCGTATACAGGGCCTCCTACTGCTGATTTAATTTGGTCGGTCCACCTCATTGGTGACCTACCACGAGGTCTATTTCCTTCCACTCTTCCCTGAACAACTAGATGCTCCATGGAGTCATTATTTCGCCGCGAGATATGACCGAAAAATTTTACTATACGGGACTGTACTAACTCGGATAGACGCTGCTTGATGCCGAGTTCTTGGAGAATGGAAAGGTTTGTGCGGAGTTCACCAATATGTGACCATTGGTAGACAAATAAAAAGGCGTTCGAAACGCCTGAAAATAAAGACCCTGGCCCCTTTCAGGAACGTATTGGTAGTAAACTTACTGATATCCATGGTGCTGCCCTCCGTGGTGAACGTGTGGGTGCTGGGCGAGGCGTGGCGCTGCGCGGTGGCGTGGCAGACTCTCCGGTACTTCTGCGTGCTCCACGCGCAGTTCACAGTCAACAGCCTTGCCCACAAGTTCGGGGACCGGCCTTTCAACAAGTATGTACTATTAAGGTAACTTGGTAACAGTGGCATACCTACTCCCGTGTAGGCCGGTGGCAAATTCATGGAATGGGAAATGGCGTAGCGCGGATTCTTGCTGCCCGGAGCGGACACAAATTTGCCGCCAAGAAAAGGTAATTTTAAGAAATTAAAGTCACGCGAGTAACCATATTTCACACTTTTTGCCGCCCCGCCTAAAAGTGCCGCCCAGGGCGGACCGCCCCATAGACGCTATGCCGCAGGGAATAGGCCTCTCAGCAGTACCTACTAAATTTAGTGACATTTTTTTCGGACTCTCCTTACGGTCCTCTCCCTGTCGGGTCGGGGCCAGGGGCCCCTGAAGGCGGCCCGTAAACAAAAATCTTTCCTTACCCACATCCAAACCAATACAAATATTTAGTATTACATCATATTATATAGATAAAGTTCCAGATTGTTCTTACTTTCTCAATTAGCACGCCACTGGAACATAATATTATAAATAAGTATAAGTTGGTAAATACTTAGGTACTTAACTGATCTGAAGCTGAGGTCTTGGGTTCGAATCCTGGGTCGGGCCAAAAACATTGTGACTGGGTTTTTCCATCTTAAAAATTACTCGGTCACAGCTCGGAGTCAGGAAGTTGGCGGTGTGATACCCCCGTGCCTCGGAAAGCACGTAAAGCCGTTGGTCCTGCGCCTAATCTCTCTCCGGTCATGTCGGATTGCCGTCTCACCGGACTATGAGAGTGAAGGAATAGTGAGTGCACTTGTGTATTGCGCACACACTTGTGCACTATAATATCTCCTGCGCAACTGGCTGATCTCCATTGAGATTGGCCGCCGTGGCCGAAATCGGCTAGGAAGGGATTATGATTACTTAACTGATCACGACGAACCCGACGGCAAAATTCTGGCGACTATTAAGACATCCTAGGGATTATATTTGAGATACCTACAGGGTATTTAGTTTTTATCAGGACCAGTACAATCATTTATCCGTATAAAAACTCGTTTCCCAGGATCATCAAACCTGCAAACAACTGGTTCGTGTCACTAGTAACGTGGGGAGAAGGGTCCCACAACTACCACCACACGTTCCCGTGGGACTACCGCGGCTCGGACCGGCTGCGGTACTCCAACCCTGGCGGCGCCTTCATCAAGCTCTGCGAGAGGATCGGCTGGGCGTACGATCTGAAAGAAGCCTCTCCTGAGATGGTCAAGTCGGTTGTGCAGAGAGCGGGATGAATATGTTCATAACAGGGCTGACTGATATAAATAATTTATGTAAATAAATGAAGTATTTTTTTAAAATCATGATTTAAATCAAACTTTATTTTTTGGGAAATCAGCATCAAAATTTATTAAAAAATGAGGCACTCTATCTGATTTGAAATATTGTTATAGGTAAAAGTGTTAATGTGGTAGGGTTTCCCTTGCTATTTTTTTTCTACGCACGCGGCGTTATGGCCGTTTATTTTCGGTAACGTCATAATGTGCATCTGATACTTAACAGTTACTCTTTCACTATATTTCAAAACGTTTATACACCTAACTAATTTATTATTAAACGGATTTAGATTTTTGTTGTTGTTGGGTTTTATTTAATATACATTTTTGATAAGTAAACAAAAAATAATTTCTCATGTATCCAGTTTCTTACGATGCGCGATTCAGTATTCAACCTGCAAACGATTCAAACTCTCATAAAAATTGTAATTCTGGCGTTTTTATTAATTTTTCTTACAGTTGTGATTTAATAGAGTAAATATACACCATTTACGGAAAAAAATAAACATAATACTTACAATAAACATAAAAAATCTAATAAATAAAAAAAATCATGTAGGTATTTTTTATTTTTTTTAAATCAAAAAAATCTGTTATCAACTAAATCATGATTTTTATATACTCTGGTACATAATAGGTTTCTTTCATCCCCTACGGTATGCCTGTCCTAAAAGGCGACTAACAGGGGCCACCGGAGGTCGCAGGCGGGCGGCAGGGGTCTGTCCGTCTTTAGTTTTGTGATTTTCTTTATAGCACATTGCTGCCATCCCTGTGATTGACGGCAGCGTGGCAGGTAGGCCTCACGCTGTCTTTGACGCCGAGGGCGTCCTTCGGTGCGCGGGGGCTTCTGATATCATAAATAAAATCTGTCCTTGTTTTCAATAAGCTACCCACATTTCATATTTTATTAAGTTAGTGATTATCTCTTTGAATTTTAATTGTGTTGACATTGGGTAGTTGATAACCCACGCGTAAAAAAATAGTCTAAGGAAATGAAATACTAGAAATTACACTTATTAGAAATATCTTAAAATTTTGTGTTAATTTGATTATTTATTAATTAGTATGTATTTAACTATGCTTGTATTTACATACATACATACTCACTCACTCCTCTGTCCCATTGGGGTAGGCAGAGACTATGGATTGCCACTTTGCTCGATTCTGGCATACTACTTTCGCTTCCTCCACCTTCATCAATCTTTTCATGCACTCCTGTCGGTTCAGGGTACTTTTGACCTGGCCTTTAATTAGAATGTCAGATATCTGACATTCGAAGGTTCGGTGCGGTCGACCCCTGCCGGCCCTTCCATCCAAACTCGCCTTATATTTACCTTTTGTCATTCTTGTATTTAAACTATGTTTAATAAATTGTTGGACTGTAATGTTTGGTATTTATTAAAAAACACATAAGCATCGTATTTTTTTTAAATAATGGAATCTCATACTACAAAAAAATCAACTTCAAATAAAAACTATTTTTAACGCCGTAGTAGTTTCTGTAAACAAACGTCTACAGGGAAGCTCCGACGCTTTGCAATACTGCAATAAAAGTTTGTTTCAGAATGTTTTGGAGTACACTAAAACCACAATATTATCAACAGTACTTTATTTAAATTTCAAATACTTTGTACAGATAATATGTCTCACGCGCCCTCAGGCAACACCCGATGAAAAACTTAAACTCTCAACTAACCGTTCAAACAAACCTTACTCTAAAACACGTAAACAAAATGACAAACAATATTGAACTATATACCATTAAACACCGAAATGAATTTTGAGTTTTGTAACATATATTTAATTATGTAATAGAAAACTTGTAAGAATTTTGAAAGTTAAAAATACCGTCAACTGGCACTTGGCCAACGTAATGAATGGCTGAAACTCTCTTGATAACTGTTAAGCAGTGGTATTAATTAAAAGTATCTACAAGAATTCGCCGGCTCGTTCATGGTGTAACTCTTTACCAGAAAAAACGTGGCCTATCCACGAACCCCCCCTATGTGAAAACTATAGCTACGCCCGTGAAAGTCAGCATGAAATAACACCTTTCTTGTTGCGTATGGTGTGCCTAACAAGATCGCTCACCAACCCATCAAGTTAGACATCGCACAGACGATTCTTATCGAGTTGTAGGTAACGGGGGGCGGCAAACACTATCCATCAGGTTACCTATTTCCAAATTTTTAGGTCCAAAAGAGACTGATGTATTCATAGTAGGCCTGATGCACAAGTTATAAGTTGCGTTTTTTAATTTTGTAAGATTCATATTGAGCACAAATAAAAAATAAATTATGAAGAAGAAGAATCATGAATTGGTAGACAGATTTGATATTTTAAGCCAGAATTATACTTGAATATGATATATTAGTTAATTTGTGACCCAATATACATAGCAATTAAAATTTAGTTGAAATAGAGTAGACAGTCATTATTCTACACATCTTTTTTATAGTCAAGTCAAAAGATATGATACAAAACTCAAAAAAGCCGTTAATTGACGAATATGTTAACATAATATGTATATGTTATCAGGCCCGGATCCAGAATTTACAGAAGGGGTGGTTAGAAAATTGTTGTCAATTCTTCAAGTACTTTGAAATGAACACCGAAGAGTTTTAATATAGTTGCAGTATTAGGCGGCCACATTTTACAATCCTATATCATGAACATTGTCAAAACGACGGTAACAAGGAGTCATGGCCACAATGACCTTCCTTCGGATCCGCCACTGATTCCAAACCATTTAACATCAAACATATCACTAAAACCTAAAGTGAAAATTGAGCATACGGCCAGCGTGATATAGCGACCAATCAGAAGCCTCGAATTTCAAATACAGACCTTTGATTGGCTGATTTAATGGCCACGAAGCGTATCAATGCGTATGCGCATATTTCATATTATTAATTTGGCAAAAACGTTATTTAGCGTGATAGTAAAACTATACTATTACGATTCACTGTACACATTATATTATAAATAAAAAAATCACTATTTCAACATATTTATGTGACATTTACGCTAAGATTTACATAATTATTTGACATACTCTATTATAAAAGGAGAATAGATTACAAAGTAACTAGGTAATTGCGTTTATATATTTTGGACTTGATTATTGACTATTTTTAAAATTGAAGGTATATTGATAAGATAACGGGTTGCACATAGATATAGGACACTCAGCATTAAGTTTGAACGAGATTTCAAAACTTCGAGAACTAAAATCAACCAGTGGATTGACTGGCTAAAAAAATAGTAAGCCAAAATGTGCATGTACTATATATTATTTCTAAAAAATGTTTTCTTCAGGAAAATACCAAACAATAGAACTAATAAGGAAGAAGAATACAGAGAGATAAATTACTGGTTTTGAAATATGTCTAGAATTACGAGGACTTGGATACTATTTGTCAATATAATTCTATGATTTTGTCATAATTTCGGTGGTCATAAAAGCTAATTCTTTTTAGGTATTTACAAAAAGCTTTTAGTTTGTCTTATACCACTTTCCATCAGAAGTTTATATAAAAACAATCAGCATGCCTAATTTACGTCGTCATGCTTTGTTTAAAGCAATTCGACCTTTAACTATGACGTATAAAGTGCACTTTGCAAAACAAAATCAATAGCAAAAAGAGATTGGAAAGAGCAACGAGTGAACGATTGAATATTTTAATAGATTCAGGCACTTTTGGCTTTTATTTACATAAATATTTACAAGTTTGAAAATTAAAGTGAATTCCAAGTACAGATATAGTACAATTATAAAATATGGTAGGCCGTTAGTTAGAAAAATAGTTAATTTTATTGTATTATAGGACACTAATATTGTCCGTATAAAGGTACCGAGCGCAAGAACATGTAGAAACTTACCAACATTTTATTATAAAAAACTATAAGTTTGGCTTTTTATTAATTTGATTATTATCCTTATTTATTAAGCTAATAAAGGCAATTTTGGATTATACAGTTTACGAGAAATAATTACCTTCCTCATATTTATTATAAAGTAGGTTATACCGTTCTTACACTCGGGGCTTCTCATTATGTCTATATTATTATGTTGATAGTTATTTATGGTGTGATATGACAGTGATTAATGTTGAGAAATGTAAGCATATCAAATTCACTAAAAAGAAATACTCTATTTCCACCTCATATACCCTTGGAGTGAAGGTTTTGGATGAAGTAGACCATATAAGTGATCTTGGCGTTTTATTAGATAGCAGACTTTCATATACTCTCCATGTGAACAGCATAATAACTAGATCTTTTAAAATGTTAGGTTTTGTGTGGCGAAATTGTAAACACTTCAAAAATGTATTGGCATTAAAGCTATTATACATTGCATTGGTCCGTAGTATATTAGATTATGGGTCTAGCATTTGGAATCCGTTTTATCAAATTCATATCGATAGAATCGAAAAAGTTCAAAAACGCTTTGTTTACTTTCTTACCATTCACCAAAAGAAAAAAGACCAGCTGAAATTGTATCCGGATCGCTTATCTAATTTTTATTTGTTAAGTTTGGAAAATCGTCGTTGGATAACGGATCAAATTCTATTGTATAAAATTTTAACTGGCTTACTAGATTGTCCCGAACTCGTCTCTAGATTTTCTTTTACTGTCCCTCGGAAAGGTGCTAGAATAGTTAATTTTTGTCCATTTACTACTAAGAGATCTAGAACAAATGTTGGGTCTCACAGTTTAATTGCAAGAATCAGCCGAGAACACAACATATTGTATAAATCTGTGCAGGTTGACTTGCTAAATTGCTCGTTGCTTAGCTTCAAAAATTTAATGTTTAAGTTTAAAAATAAAACGTAAAGATTAGTTATATATGTGTTGGAAATTATACTTATTCTTAGTTACAGATCGAGCAAAGTTCTTTCAATAAATGTTTGAAACTTTTCTACAGGACTAATACAGTCTGGCATATATTAACTTATTGCGTGAACGCCTCCAAATTATATCACGATATTGTTTGCATAATTCACTGCGCTTGAAATTAACTTTAAATTATATACATGTTGAGTTTTCCTAACTTGGGCTTACATTATAGCTATAAGTTATAATATTTTTTAATTTATTGTAATCGTAGTGTTAAGTCTGCTGGAAAACCTAATAAATAAAATAAAATAAAATAATTACAATTTTTTGGCAGATATGCAAATCTATAATTCTTAAAATATATTTCTTTGTTAAGAAAATATTTTTTGATTTACATAGGTAGTTATTTTATATTTCACTTCTATATACTATGGGCATTAAGTATTTCCTAAAACGCCCATTTTTAACCTTTGCCTAACCTAACCTAACTTCCAACACTCTAAAAGCATCATTCAGGCCAACAAGTGGTCTAAAGTTGGGGGAAAGTCGGTGAAAACGGGCACTACTATATCTGTATTTGGAATACATATAGATAAGTCACAACCAAAATCAAAATACATTTTATTAGAGAGACTAAACAGTACTACTAAATGTATAAATTACTAAGCAAAATTAAAATGCCACACACGGCTTGACTGTTTTTTGTCATCAATTCTGAAATATAAAGCCCTTTGATGCCGAAAGGGTTCTTTTAAAATGCCACCTTTAAAATATATCGTGTCTCCACGCTCGACATTTCAAGCCCCTCGCTGGGGCCGCCAAGTCGTCCAAACGGAGCTTCGGGAAATATATTGAAACATGATTTTCGTATATCTAAATTTATTTAATATTTTTGTTAACGATCTGCAAGATTTAGAGTATATAAAATTAAATCTATTATCATTAAATCGTTCCGTATAACTTCCTACAATAAATGTTAGTATTTTTTGACAGACATGCTAAGCTCTTAACAAAAACTCAATATTTGTAACAAATTTTATTTAATACCTTGTTCCCGATCGCCGAACGAGTACATACAAAATACAAATTTCAACGAATTTAAAAAACAATTGGCACATTATTCATTATAATATTCAATAAACACCGGACCGCGACACAGACATGATTTTGAAGATATGTTGCCGTTTTTCTAAAACTATTTACATTTGATATAGTATGCTGGCTAGTGTTATATGTGGCTAACTCTGAAAGCGTTCGACGCGGGTGTCGCCGAGGGTCAGGAAGCCCCTCCCGTAATGACATTAAAAAAATGTAGCTTAATCGAATCAGAGTTATCCATTCTGTAAATTGTATATGTGTACATTTTAGTTGATTCATATGGGGGGAAGACGTTTTCTATTCAGTGAACAAGTCTTTTTCCCGTGACCTGGCGACGCGTTTACTTCAGTATTATACTCGTCGAGACTTAAATTTTACATATATTGTCTTAATGTTTTTACCACAGTTCTTACATAATAAACATGCCTTTTAAAAGCATCATATAACAATATATATTTGAAAATTATCCACCGACATTTAAAGCCCTTACAGGGGCCGTATTTGAAGCCAATTAGTGCACCTAGGGGTCGTCTAAAATTGAGAACCAAGTTCCCACAAATTTTCACAATAAACAATGAGCGGAGAAATAACCAATATTCTATTCATAAATATGTACAATTTAAAACATAGCAAACGTTATAAGGCTTAAGTTATATTTTAGCTTGAGCCCTTTACTTTTACATTTAGTTTCCCGAGTGACTATTATCTACATCTAACCAGCGTAAAGCTTTAAAATACAAAGCGGCTTTCAGAGTTAGACATTTACAAGAACATGGCAGACTTGTGGTCATTGCTTCAAGCGTTTGACGAACTGTCACGACACTGGGAGCTTCAGTAAAGCATTTATGAACAGTAAAATAGTCTTAACACCTACTAGATTAAATTCTGTCATGATACCTACGAGGGGGCCTTGCATCGAAAATATACAGGACCCTTAATTTTTCTTTAATACATTTGTACATCATACACTGTCTATGTATTAATCTTTTCGAGCCCATAGTACTGAGACTCTGTGCGAACGCGATACTAACGCGTGACTACGCCTGAGGCAACAACCAAAAGTCATCTTAACAACTAGAAACTGTAAAACAAAACACAAGTAATAACACTCCACGAAAACAATGACTTGCCAACTTAACGTAAGTGTGGTGCGGGATTGTTTCATAAAATATGTCCATCCCTTCTCGCAACCCCGCACGTTGTCTAGGGGACGTTTAAGTACAGTTTGGCAGTATCGTGCGGTACAACAAGTGTGTTCATACAAAAATTAGCTATTTTATTACAATGGTACTATTAAAATAACGACGTTTTGTGCATATCCCTAGTGTTCGTATGTTATTTTTTACAAGAGATTTTTATTACTACTATACTACAGTTAGTCGACATTGTTTATTAGACAATATTAACAATTGTAACCCCGTTAAACTAAATATTGCTTCAAATCAACATCATTTATATATCTATGTAATTACATTCACGCACGAACGTATCCATCACGATAACAAAATATATTCGTAATAATCCCTTTCGGTCACCATGTTTGTTGATTTGGTTCGAAATTTGACATAAAAATATACGGACGTTTATCTCCCACCGTAGCAGCGCTGTGCAAAATATCCCGGACATTTATGGCCCGGTACAGGGGCACTCACAAAACGACCCGGACATTTTGTCCAGTCGAAGGGGCACAGACAATTATTCGGACATTATGGCCCTTCTTAGGATAAAATCACGCGGACATCCTAGCCCAAACCCAACCAACAAACGTGCACCGACACCAACGTTTTTTGTAACTATTCAGCGCCAATAGATCTCACTTGAAGGATCATATACAGTCCCCTGGCGGGTATCACTGGCACAGGGTGGGGCGGGCATCACAAGTGTTTGTGTTTGCCGTTGGCGGGCGGCGTGGGGGTCGTGGGGGTGGAGGGCCCCAGCGCTCGCTCCGCCGCCGCCGCTGCCGCGTGCTCCATGCCTTTTTCGAGACATGTCTGGTATAGGGGTTTCATTACCTGTGAAAAAATATTATACTGGGTCATTTTGACATTAGTTTACTAAATTAAACCACATATATATCTTCCTAAAAATGACACTTTACAAAAAGTTACTTGAACCGAGGATGTAAAATAAAATGTAATTATCATCATCATCATCATCATCATCAGCCACATGACGTCCACTGCTGAACATAGGCCTCCCCCAAAGATTTCCAGACGGACCTGTCAAAAGCACAACATTGATTATAATTTTGTAAAATTATAATTAGCATAGCATAGCATTATATTTATGGCCGGTGTGAAGTGAGTCACAAGTGGCGCCACGGTTATTTTCAGAAACTTAAACCTCATAAGAGGCTTTAAGAGCGGATGGAGTTTCTAGTTTAAACCAATTTTCATACGGATGCACGGACTGTTAGGTGTAAAAAATACTCACATTATCCCATAATATATTGGCGGTGTCGTCTATTGTGACGCCAAATTCTCTCATCTCACCACTGTATCTGTAATTGATATACTTACTGTTAATATCGGTTCGAATGTGTGGTTTTCAGTTGGTATTTAAACCAATCAATACCACATCATGGTACCTGTAACCGTGTTCGATTCGATTTCATTATAAGCGGATTCTACTTTATTTACTTACCTGATATACGCCCACATGACAAGCGTGAGCAGCGCCATGCCCATAGCGAAGTTGCACAGGTTCGCTACCGGGTACAGGCCCACCAGCCCGAACACGCCGCTCAGAACGTAGAAGAACAGCGCGATCGCGAAGAACACGGACGGCGTGCGCGCCGCCTTGAATATGTTCTTGCTCTCGTTGTGCGCCTTGAACTGCTGGAAGTGATCCTCCAGGTCCTGGGAACATAGGGGTTTGATTATAGTTTTTTAAATCTATGACGGAATAATCAAGTCGCTCTATCGATGATAAGCGCCACTACGAAGCATGCGTTTGTATTGTACTGTGCTTGTTAACACTAGATATATGTTTCTTAATATCGTATAACGCAACATTCTCATACAACTGATCCCTGATGGCAACTTCTAGAGCGTCAGCAGGCACTGTGCGATTGCTGACGGCTGTAGTCACGAGTGGCCACAATTATTGTTCGTAAGGACAAATCGATGTCCAGAGATACGCAGAATGGACAGGTATCTCGGTACCTTTGTGAGCTGCTCGCAGTAGGACTGGCTGAACTCGTCGCCGCCCATCTTGCGCTTGGAGTGGAAGGCGTGCAGCGCCTTGTCCCTGACGCGCGCATGCTCGGCCTCCAGCAGCTGCGCCTGCAGGTAGGGCTTGGCGCCGCCGCACACCTCCTCCATCAGCGTCGTGTACACCTCCTTCGCTTCCGCCACCGCTGTTAAATTGTTCGCCTCTGCTGTCGCCTGGAATAATAATGTATCACTTTTAGACACACATATAATTTTATTTATTTGTGCATTAATGAAGCATTTACATTTTTAATTTGTTTTTCATTTTACCATACCATATCACCATACCAGCCCTGTATTATATACCGCCCACTGCTGAGCACGGGCCTCCTCTACAAATGAGAGGGGTTAGGCCTTAGTCCACCACGATGGCCTAGTGTGGGTTGGCGGACTTCACATACCTTCGAAATTCAGAGAACTTCTCAGGTATGCAGGTTTCCTCACGATGTTTTCCTTCACCGTGAAAGCGAGCGATAATTCACAAAGAATACACACATACCTTTTTAGAAAAGTCAGAGGTGTGTGCCCTTGGGTTTTGAACCTGCGGACATTCGTCTCGGCAGTACGTTCCACTCCCAACTAGGCTATCGCCGCTTTTACGTAGTGTTATAAATAGTACTTAGTTTTCAAGTCATTATCGATAATGGCCAGCATAATAGTATCGACTGGCAAGGAGTTGTCATCTCGCATCAGTCAACACTCTCTCTGGACTCTACTCCAGGCACCATCAGCTGCAGTAAGTAGGGTTACTTGACAAACACATAAAAAAAAACTCTGCCAAAAATTTTGCCATATTATGTTTGACAAAGCACAAAGAATACATCTAGAACAAAACTATGGCACATAGGGCGTGGTTATGAATTACCATCAAGTACATTACTCGCTTTCTGATTTACCACACACACACACACACTCACGCCATTCATCCCCGAAGGGGTAGGCAGAGGCGCAACTAGTTACAGCCACTTTTCGCCGTTATTCCATCCCATGATGTGATAGGCGAGCCCATCGCCAAATCGGGCACAAATTCCAGACTCCGGGCTGATACTGAATAGGAAAATCCAATATCACTTTGCCCGACCCGAGGATCGAACTCGAGACCTCAGCATTGCAGTCGTACCGTAATACAACGCGGCCAAAGCCACCGAGGCAGTCCACCACTTCTACTTTATAATAAATTATATTCTCACCACAAGCATGCTCTTGGGTTCCGGCAGCTCGTTGCCTTTGTATATGTTCATGTACGACTTGAAGTACTGCACCAGGTCCTTGGCCTTGACCTTCTGGCCGTTGATGAGCTTCGGCACCAGGTTCTCCGGCGCCAGCAGCATCGGCACCAGCTGGTGCAGCCCTCGCTTGAACTCCGTTTCGATGTCTACAATGAGTAGATAAAGATGAACGAATGGAATCGTTTAATGATTTCAACCGTAACCCTGTGTTTCAAGAGTATTTTTTTTTCAGATTTTATAGTTTATGTTTATCTATGGGGTAAACTTTTCATAGTGGCTTTTTACCTGCAAGTCTGCCATCGAAGTGCGGGTTGGTGGCGACCTTCAGGCCGGGGTGGGGCATCAGGAAGCACGCAATCTCCGAGAAGCACGACGTGATGTGTTTACGCAGGCTCTGCAGCTCCGGGTGCTGCTTGTCAGATACCTGAAAAAATACGGGTTTGATGTAGAACCATGAAAACTAGGTCGTCTAATGTTAGTACATGAATAGAAAGCCAAGTTTCTGCATAGAATTTTTCCAAATATCCTTTCACTTTCCCAAAGGTCGACAAGGTCTAACCTAATCTAACCTAAACACTTCCATGGAATCGAAGGTTTCTCTGACATCAATACTTGTTGACCATCACCTAACATCTAATTACTCGATTTATTCTCCTGTCTCTCAAAAAAAAAAATTATTAAGGTAACGGAGTCATTTACAATCTTTATAAAATCATTTCGAGAAATATAAATAAAAACCTTTAATTAAGTAATAAACATATCAGCAAATGTTATAACATGTAATAATTAAAGAACTAACAAGTAATCATAGTATTTTTTTGCATTACAACATAAAAAAAGTATCGACAACATGGGTAGGCCATGTTAGGAACTGGGCTATCTTTGGCACACTACCTTATACAGTTTTGTTCCCCTTCCCTTCCCCCCAAAAAACTTTACTAAAATAATATCCCTGCAAACAAACTGACCTTAAGTCTCCTTTGTAATATGTTCTGTCCCCCCTCCGCGCCGTAGGGCGCCTCGTAGGGGAAGCTCCAGTCCCTCACGAGGAACTGAAGCCGTTGGAACGGCGTGCGACCGCTGTCTTCCAACGCAAGCCGACCGTACTCCGTAAATAGCTGGAAGAAAAAGAGGAAGTTGGCAAATTCAAAAATTGACAAAATAATGCAATGCAATGCAATCAGCCCTGTATTACTGCCCACTGCTGAGCACGGGCCTCCTCTACTACAGAGAGGGGTCAGGCCTTAGTCCACCACGCTGGCCTAGTGCGGGTTGGCAGACTTCACATACCCTCGAGATTCATATGAAGAATTCTCCGGTATGTAGGTTTCCTCACGATGTTTTCCTTCACCGTTAAAGTGAACGATAATTATTGATAAACAATACACACGTAGCTTGAACCTCCGGACATTGTCTCGGCAGACCGTTGCATTCCCAACTAGGCTATCGTCCACTTTAAAATAATAATATCTTATAAATGATAGCATGATTTTTTTTTACAATATTTGCACATTATGATAAGTACAAAATTGGTTAGTTTTTTTTTTATTCAGAAAGAGTCAGTGCCGTTAATGACAGACAAAAAAATAAAATGTTCAACTGTAGTGCAGTGGCATTCAGTACTTTGTAATTTAACATCCTGGTTGTATTGGTACTAACTAAAAGGCAATTCTGGCGTCAACCATTAGGCTCGTTGCCTAATTATTTGGATTGAAGTAGATACCAGACATTCCTTTGTGGCAAAACATATTGTGTGTTGCACTACATATCTCGCTGTCTACTTTACTACACTACCTACCCATAAGGTGATTTCCTCGTCTAACAATTGAATACAATAAGAAGTGAATACAAGACCCTCGTAGTACTGTAGTCAGAACTCACCTGCAGATGCTGCAGATCGTCCTCCTGTATGTTCTGCGAGAGGTTGTATATCTGCACGGAGGACAGCATGGTGGACAGCGCGAACACGGTCGCGCAGTCGCGCACCGTCGACTCGCTGTCGAACGCGCCCTGAGTGTCTAGTAAGATTATCGCCACCTGATGAAAAAAAATACAACGCTGGATACTAGTACTTTGAACATACGATACCTGGAAGCTAATATTGTTTATGGCTCTGCATACTAGTCTCTAGAAAATCTTTAAAACAGTCGAGATTAATGGATAGTCAGTGCAAACTTGTTTTCTAACTGCCCTTACTTATTGATCACTTATTCTGAATAGGTCCGCTTGCACACACACCACGACATTCGGACAATGCACTTAATATTTTAATTTTGTTTCTTTTTATTAAATTATATTTATAAAATCAATAACAATAATAAGCTGCATTCATCTTCCTGTCATAGAGGTGCTGTGGTGTTTTAGTCGCAGCGCGGCACGGCTGTGGCGTAAGAGCATTTGGCTAAATACTCAAAGGCTGTGGCAGATGAATGCAGCTTATTTATCGTGTGTGTGCGTGTGGGATTTTTTTTAAATTGTTGTATTGTCCCTCTTTTATCCTTTTTCTTACTTTGTAATTGTGTATGTGGTGTTTTGTGTGCAATAAATTATTATTATTAATAAATAGAACAAAGTAAGTGAACAGTTATAATTGATCGCCACTGCCCACGACTGCCCATATCGGCAGCGCATCTACAAATCTACGCATTTTGAGTGCGTTGGACCATGGACCATGGTTGAATCATGGATCTGACCGAATCTTTGAATCCAATCTCTATAAATCGAAATGCAACGATTACTTGGACGAGTGTTCACACATTACAAAATTTCCTCAACTAAATATTACCCTCCTTCCACAGTTGGGTACAACAAAACAATGCACTAACTTTTTCGCCATTTTCGAGCGTGGCCTTGAATATCTCTGACCACATGAGTATGCCGGTGGTGTCGCGCTCGGAGCCGCCGCGCCAGCTGAACCCCTGCAGCGGCTCGTCCTCCGAGCCGAGCCAGTCGCCGCCGCCGCCTCCCGCACCATACTGACGGAACAAAACATATTAAGATTAACCCTAGGCCTATAGCCCTCTTAGCTGATGAAATCCTTAATTCTCTTGAGTTCTTAACTACTCTTAGTGCGCACCTACGTTAGTGTGGGATTTGTAAAATTATATTCTAATGCGAATGTGACTAAAGAGTGAAATTCTGACTGCCTAGGTAGCGTAGTGTTATGGAGTGCGTGGTACTACGCTGCTCTGGGGTTGCGATTTCAAATCCCGATTCGATAAAAGTGATATTGGGATTTTCTGTTCAGTACCAGTTCGGAGTTTGCAATTTATCCAATATAGCGATAGATTCGTCTCGTATCACATCATGGGACGGAACACATATGGCGCAAGTGGATGCCCTAGTTGCATATCTACCTACCCCTTCAGCGATAAAGGTGATGTGTTTGTTTATACTATCGTGATAGGATGGCGAGTACAATGCAGTGCCACACAGTACTCTATAATTGATATTATTCTGGTTGGTGTTGGTGCTGTTTACGAGGAGTCGTAACTCATGACGCTTAATCCGGTGAGTGACAGCGCAATGACTTGTGCCGTACAGTGCTTAGTCATTAAAATTTCTGTAAGAGCTACTATTATTTACGGAATAGAATTTCGATAAATTCACAGATGTTCGGAATGATAATTTCCAATCACAATGACTAAGTAGAAGTGTAATTAGTCACCTTCAAATTTAGGATTGCTTATCTCAAACGGAATGCTCATTGCAATTTGTGGGACTTACTCAATAGCTTTGACGGGAAAAACACACACATAGGGTAAATTTTTACCTCCTGTTTGGGGTATCGGGTAAAAATGCCGAGCAGCTATGAAATTGAAAATTACCGATATTAAATGTAACGCACATAGTTTGGTTCTTATTCAATATTGTTAAGACTCAAAAAAACAATTTTTATACTTCCAGGTGTTCCAGGAGTAATGAACCTAATTCAATTTTGACATCTGCTATGGAACTCTGGTGAACAAATAATTGCTGGCGGTACTATAAACAGCTAGATGACATAACACGAGTGCGAGTGAAACGACATACTTTATCCCGCTCCCACCTCCATGTATTTTCCTTATCACAGAAGCCTCTGTTACCTTGTGATGCATGTACCGCAGGAAGAAGTCGAGCAGGAACGACTTGCCCTTGCGGAAGGCGCCGGCGACCGATATCACCACAATCGCCCTCTCCCTCACATCCTCGCGCAGCAGTAGCGCGCTGAGCGCCTCCTCGTCGAGGGTGAACGTGTGCTCCGGACCGGTGTTCACCACCTGCACGCCGTACGGGCCAGCCCGCGGCGCTGGCGCAGGCTTTTCCGTCACTGCCGACCAAAGGATAATAACACTGACATTTTAAACGTTAAGGTGCTTTTTGGAATGTCTACAATGGATACCACATGGATGGTGTTGAGGTTTGGCGTACTGATATTAATTGTAATAATAAATGCTGATTAATAACAGCCGATGTGTTTCTAGTGCGTCCTAAAAAAAATAGATAACCGGATTTAGGATCCGTGCAAGTTGCGACTATGAACATTGTATTATTTAAAACGCTACTGCAAAATAATATAGATAACATAACGTACTATTACGTAGTATGTTCACATAAAGTGTTAAAGTAACTTTGTGATAAAAACTTAGAACATTTTGAATATTTTGTTTTCTATATTTATGTGGTGTCTATTGAAGGTTTTTTTGAGTTTATTTATTATACAATATTTACGATGCGGATTTTTTCAAACTAGTTTATGAAACAGATATGATTTTTAACGGGAACAGTAATTTTTATTATAGTTCATGATCGCATCTACATCACAATCAATGTATGACTAATGACACAAAAATTATACACGCTAATACTAACACATAAATGTAATAATTCTGATTAAGTACTATAGAAATGTTTGGAGACGTCGCAGTTTAAATTTCTGGTACACAAATGATAGAAAACATTGATTTAGTTTGCACCAGATTGAGTAGGTACTGTTGACGAATTGACACTCAAAAAAACATATATCTACTTTATTATTAGAAACTTTAAAACTCTATTTATGAAGTTCAATAACGTATTGACTAACTTTTACAGCGTTTGTAGCAGATCGATAAGAAATTAATTCATCAATTAAATTCATATTCTCCGTGATATTTTTGCAAGTTGAAGTCATTTAAAAACCTCTAAGACCATTTCCGTAGGAAATTAGTGTCTAGGGACGGTTATTAAATATAGTGAATAAAGATTGACGCACACTTATCGCATCGGTACTAAATTGGTTCAAAATAATAATACAATTCACAATTGGGTATACAATATCGCGGTTTCCCCGCATAAAAGTTCACGCGATAGAAAGTAGCCTACTAGGAACTAATGTAGCTTCCAATCAGTGAATTTTCACAATCGGAGCACCCGTTCCAGATTATTAGCCAGTTCAAACAGGCCGGCATATTTGTCTCGACTGACGAGGTATAATCAATTCTCCACAGTCGACACTATCTGGACCCCACTTAGGGTTGCCAGGTCGCCATACCTAATAGCCGGACAGACCAGTAAGTTTGGCCGGACATTTCGGTAAAAAGGCCGGACACCCTAAATTATTATGGATTTTGTATCTTAGTATTAATACGATTTAATCGCGCCCCATTTTTACTGGCAACCTTTTTTTATCTTCAAATGGAAAAAGCCTAACAAAAGCCGGACACCGTTTGATTTGGCCGGACACACGTTCAAAAGTCCTAACTGTGTCCGGTTTTATCCGGACGCCTGGCAACCCTGAACCAGAAGAAAGCCATCAGCTTTAAAATATTAGTAAAGGTTTTAAACGTTGATTTAAAATTTCTTTTGATTTAACTAGTGATTTCTTGTTATAATGCACTGCAGGCTACATAGCCTAAGTCTACTTTAAACACTGTTTTGAGGCAGTTTGATCGCGGGCGATAAGTCTGCGTCATCATCATCAGCCACATGACGTCCACTGCTGAACATAGACCTCCCCAAAGATTTCCAGACGGACCTGTCAAAAGCGGCCCGCATCCAGCGTGTTCCTGGGACCTTTATCAAGTCGTCCGTCCACCTTGCAGCGTAGTCTGCGTAGCCTCTTATAAAACTTTATCAACGGTCTAAAATAAATTAATCATATTCCTGCGCTGTTTGATAAATACCAGACCGCGTTTAAACAGCCAGATATATGTTCCGATTCAATTATCGTTAAAAACAATTGATAAATTTTATTGTTATCGTATCGGGGTAATCAGCGTATTTTTAAATACACTGCTGTTTATAATTCAACATACACCTCCATTATGATCGAATATAATACCTCTCGTAAATATGACAAGCTCATGCCTGCTCTTTCAAGATAGACTAAGATGCAATTGCAGTTCGCTGAATAGTTCTGGTGGTAGGTCTCTCATATGTAAGAGTCCGTCTGGGTGGGTACCACCGCAATGTCTATTTCTACCGCCAAGCAGCAGTGTGCCTGCACTGTTTTATTTCAGTTTGAAGGATATTTAAGCCAGTGTAACTACTGGACATAATGAGACTTAACATCTTATGTCTCAGGATGACAAGCGCAGTAGAATGCCACACAATACTTTGTAACTCAAGGTGCTGGATGGTGTTGCTACTGTTTATGGGTGGTCGTATCGCTTACCATCAGGCGAACGGCATGCTCGTCTCGTCATTCAATACCATAAAAAAAAAAGTTCGGGATTAGTATGGGAGAACATATTAGATTATCACTAAATTCGAATCCTAAACAACTCGTGCTGTTCCAATCGAAATAATTGCCCTACCAGCAGCATACCTGCCTAGAATCGATATCAGGACCTCACACGGGACCTCATTAGTTGCTTTGTATGATTAATAAATTTAATATTTTCCTTAATACAATAAACCACCTAAATTAAATCTTATTCATAAGTGCGAAAGTTTGTAAAACCGTTTGGGTGTTTGTTAGAAGTAAACGCAGATACGGATTTGGACGAAATTTAGTTCAATTAAGACCGACCCTTAAATTACCTTTGAAGTTACTTTAACCCTGTAAAAGTAAACACTAGCACTTTTATTCCAGACTAGCATTGCGCGCGGCTCCGCCCGCGTGGAAAAGTTTTACCGGTATAAAACTTATGTTGAATAGGTTAAACAAGGTTTTGCTCGCGAATCCGCCTGGGTCCGTCTATATCTATACTAATATTATAAAGCTGAAGAGTTTGTTTGTTTGAACGCGCTAATCTCAGGAACTACTGAACCGATTTTGAAAATTCTTTCACTAATAGGAAGCTACATTACTCCTGAGTGCTATAGGCTACTTTTTATCCCGGAAAACTGTTCCACGCGGGCTGAGCCGCGCGCAATGCTACTGTAAGGATAAAATACAAAAGACAATGAACGACGTGTATAAACAAAATAGTAAAGCGTGCACACTAATCGACCATAAAGCATATGGGCCGCGACCTTACCGGGCCGATTGTAACACAGGCGGATAGCAGTTACAAATCAAACGCAATGTGTGCCGTGAAATCGGGTATGGGAAAGGCGTGGTATAAGGTTTTTTGGGGGGTAAACGGGCTAGTAGGTTACCTGTTGGTCCATACTCTCAATATTATACAAACGAAGCGTGATAGATCTTTCAATAGTGGCCAGAATCCGATTGGGATGTACCCTCAACCCTGGCTGACCCCGGTAATCAAATAAATAAATTAATTTTAGTTATACTGCCTCGGTGGCGTAGTTGTATTGCGGTACGACTGCAATGCTGAGGTCTCGGGTTCGATTCCCGGGTCGGGCAGTGATATTGGGTTTTCTATTCAGTATCAGCCCGGAGTCTGGAATTTGTGCCCGATATGGCGATAGGCTCGCCCCCTATCACATCATGGGACGGAATAAAAATGGCGAAAAGTGGGTGCATTAGTTGCGCCTCTGCCTACCCCTTCGGGGATAAAAGGCGTGAGTATGCGTATTTTAGTTATACTTAAAATATCTCAACTTTAGGGACAAAAAACAACTCTTTTTGCTAATCACATACCCGACCATTCAGTTAAAGCCGGCTCTAAATTATATCATAGTCCAAAACAACCTACATTCTAAAAGCTACAAACAATCAAGTCGTTTCGCATACAGACGCAACACCGATCGTGTTCTCATTAACTTCTTATACATTTTGTAATAGAGACGCGCTGCAACTCGGCCGAATAGCCGGTAATACCGGCTAATCGGAAACCTTACGTCTATGTGCGTCGAGTGTGAAGGACGTTAAGACTTCCGGCCGGGAATGTCACCGTTTCTAATATTAAAACGAGAACAATGGAGAGCACACGCGTGAAGTAACTAGTACGTAGGGTTGTTAGACTGTTTAGTTTTGATTTAGTTATACTAAAATCTCTTTTGTATCTATACGCACCAGTACTAAAATTATAAATATAGAAATGGCATGATTGGTTGATAAGAATTATCTCATTGTGATATGACTGAGCCAAGTTTCGACAGTACACTCCCGGCACTCACGTACTGATATTCCAAAGGTTCTATGCACCGTTTTAAGCAAACGTTGCCTTTAAAGTTTAAACTCATGTTATGACAATTGTGTATTTTTAAAATCTTCAAACACGCAACTATGCTGTTTACATAAGCATTCTATACTTCCAAGAAACATTTTTGTAATCAGTGAAAAAGGAAATGCCATTGTAATAATTGTCAAAAGCCAAATAATATTTCGCAATAAAAATCGCATTACTGTTGTATAAACGCATTTTGGGCCAAATACTCTGTGCTACCTACTATGATATATTATGTCACCATGACCGACTACCATAACAATTTAAATTCATTAAACGTTACGCTCTAAAGGCGAGGAGAACACCGTGAACAACTCGCGTGTAATTTGAATACAATATGCAAAAATAAACAATGCCATAGGAATGCGCTTAAAGGATGGTTTCAAGCGAGATCAAGTCATTGCTACATATTTTTAATGGCATTATTAGATCGATTAACTTGACAAGTAGTGATGCACGACTTTTGACAAACTGACTTACAATTTGAGTAAGTCAGACGCTGGATAAATAGCGCATTTAAGCAACCAGAACTTTGGAAATGTATTGTGCTAATCCCACATTAGATGCAGTCTTATAATGACCAGTTATTTCAAATTCAGTTTTTTTTTTATGGCATTGACTAACGAGACGTGCATGCCGTTCGCCTGATGGTAAGCGATACGACCGCCCATAAACAGTAGTAACACCATACAGCACCTTGAGTTACAAAGTACTGAGTGACATTCCACTGCGCTCGTCATCCTGAGACAGTCTCATTATATCCAGTAGTTACACTGGCTACAATGTCCTTCAAACCGAAACACAACAGTGCATGCACACTACTGCTTGGCGGTAGAAATGGACATTGCGGTTGTACCCACCCAGACGGACTCTTACATATGAGAGACCTACCACCAGTAGAATAGTAATAAATTATAAAACACAACAGTACTTGTACTCCATTTACGGACAGATATAGACAAAGCGTTAGTAGTTATCCAGACTCTAGCACACGACACTTATAACATAGCACACTAGTACCCTGTTAAATAATGTTTACCCAATAGCTAATGCAAGAACAATTTCAGACAGAGCCTTACGAAGCCGTTTTAATTGTAGATAAAGAAACTAGAAACAAGCTAACCATGTTCTCGCCACTCGGGCCATAGTAAACCTAACTAATTAATACTGTGCCGGGGCGTTCCAGGCACATAGACATAAGGAGGGATGTCTAGACACATTTTTCACAAAGGACTTCGAATTAGATTTTGTCGATTACACAAAATAAATTTATTTTCGATTGCTCTATTTTGCGGAGGGAGAGGTTACAATGTAATTTTCCTTTTATTGGATTCAAAATAAAAAAGTTAGCAAATCGTTTTTGCGAAAATATATAAGTTAACCAATATTCTGTTTAAAGAATCTTCGGATAAGCCGGCTGCCGGACTGTCCGGCAAAAAACAACCGTGAAACACCTTATGCGATGATCGTGTACACGTAATACGAATCGATTGTGTTTCAGTGAAAGTGCAGATTTTTATGCACCAAATGGGTTGCCGCGACCTTGGGCCGGCACTCTGAGGTCATCACAACCGGTCCCGCACTCGACACTCGGGCGTCTTACGTCACGTTCTGAGCGGGGGCCAACGGTTGTGACAGTTGCGAAATTTGGGAATTGCTTTCGATTGAAAATGGAATGTTTGGTACACATGTAGATTTCGCGAGTTAGAAACTCACGCAGTTTACGTTAGATAGTCAGCCTCAAAAGTAGCTGAACCAATTCAGAACTTCAAATCTCCTATACAATTAAGTTAAATTGAATCATTTTTTTCTTTGTGTGAAGTATTGGAGAAGAAGAGCTGGTGGGAGGTCTCTTGAATGCGAGAGCCGTCTAGTAGGTCCACCCACCACCGCAATGTCTATTTCCACCGTTAAGTAGCAGTGTGCATGCACTGTTGTGTTCCGGTTTGAAGGACATTGTAGCCAGTGTAATTACTGGGCTTTAAGAGGTTTAACATCTTAAGTCTCAGGGTGGCGAGCGCAGTGGAGTGCTACACAGTACTTTGTAGTTCGTTCTGCAAGGTGCTACTGGTTATGGGCGGTTGTATCGCTAACCACCAGGGGAACGCGTGCTCATCTCGTCATTCAAGTGCAATAGAAGGAAGTATAGGAAATCCCTGTAATTTTACTTGTTTGTGAAGTAAAAATATGGTGGTAAGATCACAAAAGTGTATAGGCGAATTGAAGTTTTGAATTTGTTCAGCTACCTATGGCGCCATTGTATACTTTTGTCTATTTCTGCCATCACAGGTAAGATTTATAAGACTTAACATCTATATCTCAAGATGATAATATTATGGTGGAAAGAAGAACACATTTATAAGCAATCAGACCAAATATCGAATACCTATGTAATTTTTTTTTAATAGAGTTAATTGACTTTATAAGTACAGAACAGTAAAAATCAACCAACGTACACGTCCCGTCCGCGAGATATGCAGACATGTCTATAAAGAAAGAGCTTTGTTTTAGGATATCGCTCATAAGACAAAGAGATCATTTGAATCATCGAGGCATCTCAAGTTAGCGAATTGAGGAGATAATTACATTGCCCTTGATAACCTCTTGAGATCACGCTGCGTCATGTTTTACATCACGCGAAATAGAACCTGCGTCTATGTTTTTGTTCTTAGATGATTAACGGCATTAAGTTTTTATAAGTCTGGCTGTACGTTTTCGAATGTTTATTATTGATGTTGCCTGTCACTGCGTGCATGCCGCTTGTAATGTGTGGTAACAGGTCGATCTGGAAATCTTTAGAGGAAGTTTATGTTCAGCAGGACTTTCTGTGGCTAATGACAATGATGATGAAGTGACTGCAGAAAGAGAATTAGCAAATCGACTACGGTCACATAGTTAGATGTGAGTGACGACGCTCTATGAAGCCGAAGCTAACTGATTCATTGTCTTTCTAAAGAAAATGAATGCAAATAAATGTACGCATTTTTCACTAATTTAAAATTATCATAATTCCAGAATTATTATCACAAGGAACATACTATTCTCATAATATTTTCTTTTGCATTTCTTTTTAATCAATCTATAATCCGAGTGAAACTACATTCATAATTCTATCCAGACAACCATCACCGTAATCCAAGGAGAATAATAAAAACTCTTCATTGAAACTCAACCATACTGCTATTAACTTAGAATACATTATTACGATGAACGATCGTAGTTGAATATGCATAAAGGAGGAAATTAGCTTATGCATAATGTTTAGCAACTTGGAAGGCGGTAATAGGTGGTATCCTTAGAAGAGCTTGAGCGCAGAGTATTTACTGGAGGGTAGTTCTCTTACGCCCGAATACTGAAACGCTACTCAACCAACCAAGTTATCTGAGGCCTACTTAATTTTAACAGGCTTCTTATTTTAAATGGCATATTCAAACGGACTTTAATATATTTGACGGAAAAATCAGCTGAGGAGCAGTTATTTTGCTATAGATTATAAAAAGTTTGTTTTCGATTACATATTTTTAAAACATTGATATTTATGTGTCGTTTCACGCAGTATAATTTTTAAAATGTTAAAAAAATAAATGAATCAAATAACATAATACGCACTTTAATAATGTTTTTAATGTTATATGACTATTATATGTAATTTTCGTGAGTATTTTATGTACTATGTGCAGATGCCACACAGTAAAAATGTTACGTAGAATGGTTTTTAATACCTATAGGGGCTATGGCATATCCATTATTAAATAGTTTATCAATTATTATATTCTTAACATTGAAAGCATTGAAATGATGAACCCGTTGTAATTTATTTATATTTGCCACTTGGCAGTATGGTCAGTGTTGACATTAGCGACGTTGGAAAAAAACTAAACAACTCAACAACAATAATATTCATAATTCTTATTTCGATCTTATCATCAGAAGTAGGCATATTTATAAATCAGTTTTTTAGTTGTGCGAACTTAATCGCCACTATGCACAATACGATGTACTACCGTCGCGTTGGTTGTTTCCCGTGAAAAATATCCCCGATGACCTTGGTCGATTGCATTGTCTGATTTCTTTTTGTGACCGGCTGGATATTGTCTTGAATTAAGGACCATAAATGAAGAACTGTTTCCTTGCTGAGACGGAATTTTCTTTTAAATTCATAATTATTGTATTCTTCGAAAGCGTTTAATTTCTCTCGATTTCTTCGATTGACACTATATTCCTCCTCAGAAAATGATGATAGTGAAGAAAAAGACGTTTTACTAATTCAAAAGAGAATATAATAAGTAATTATTACGCAATAAAATTATTAAAGATTTGACATAAAGCTTTGAGACTAGTCTGAAGCACTCTCAAATTGATCTCGATTAACAGCCATATGAGGAGGCCTTACATACTTGTCAAACTTTAAGCAGCTTTTGTGAATACCGTTTGAATCAATAAGCGAACCTTAAACTGAGTCGCCTTAAATTTAAGGTTAGGAGATAAGTAACGTTTCAGTATACCAATTTCAAGCATAACGACTGCTTAAATCCGTAAGGCCATCTCAAATATTTAAGAAGCGTTTGAGTATTCGGGCGTTAGAGTAGAGAATTTTGTATGAAATATTATCTATGGACAAAGGCTATGGCGCTAATCTAATTTGAAAAAACTGTATTGTGTACCTATTTAGGTCACTGTAGGCAGCTGTGCTGGTGGTAGGATATATTTTAGGCGTAGTTGTATTGCGTACGCGTTACGAGTACAATTTGCGCGCCGAGGTCCTGGGTTCGAATCCCAAGTCGAGCCAAAGCACGTAAAGCCGTTGGTCCTGCGCCTGATCTCTCTCCGGTCATGTCGGATTGCCGTCTCACCGGAATATGAGAGTGAAGGAATAGCGAGTGCACCTGTGTATTGCGTACACACTTGTGCACTATAATATCTCCTGCGTACCTGGCTGATCTCCGTTGGTTGGCCGCCGTGGCCGAAATCGGCTAGGAAGGGACATATTTTGTATCCGCCCTGATAGCGACTATACGTACATAAGGTGTTCAAACCCGCCATAATGGCCCACCTAAGTGTGCCGCTTTCCGGGATCAGCCTGTATAGATCCAGTTTAAGCAGGCTGGCATTATTGTGTCTACTGGCGAGGATGATCATCGTTCGTCAGTCGACACTGTCGTGACCCCTCTCCGCTTACCATCTGGTGCAGGGGGTCACTTTGCAGAGTTAGTATACTAAAAAAAAAATACTCCAATGTGAGTCTTCACATCTAAGAATAACAAGCACATTACAATTTTTTTTATGGCATTGAATGACGAGACGAGCATGCCGTTCGCCTGATGGTAAGCGATATGACCACCCATAAATAGTAGTAACACCATCCAGCACCTTGACTTACAAAGTACTGTGTGGCATTCCACTGCGCTCGTCATCCTGAGACATAAGATGTTAAGTCTCATATGTTCAGTAGTTATACTGGCTACAATGTCCTTCAAACCGAAACACAACAGTGCATGCACACTGTTGCTTGGCGGTAGAAATAGACATTGCGGTGGTACCCACTCAAAAAGCCTCTTACATAATGAGATAATATCCCAGTCTCATCTCTGCATCATCCGAAGATAGATTGTTTAAGAATGGTTCTGGAATTAAATCCATCTGACTACACTTACTTATACATGCTATAAACATCTCAGGGATAGGTAATTTCAGTACGTAAACATTAATGTCTAATGGGCCATATACATCTAACACATCAATAAAATAATTTTAGGACATGAATATCGCGTGCGACTGACCACCGGGAACTGAAAAATGTCTCGTACGACATGCAGAACATAATGGTTCCAAATAAATGTCTACTCAGTTTGAATTGCCTCCCTAGGCCCTCCAAGATTTAGCATCTAATGTCTCAGGGTGTGCACTTAACAACCAGACCGCCATTATGAAGATATTTGTGAGGATTAAAATCAGAAACGCCTGAATGAATTCTGATGAATTTCAGCATACAGTTATACTACGTTCTGGATTAACATTGTTTATCCCAGAAGTCTACCACGCGGGCGTAGTCACAAGCAACACCTGTTATACCATATAGTAGGAAACTAACTGGTACATAATGTTAAGCAACATGGAAGACGGTAATGGCCGCATCCTCCGAGGATACGTTGCGGAAGGCGGCGCGCAGTGAAGGTCAAGATGATACCGTTTATTTCGCACGCAATATCTAACTCAATTTAATTACATACGCGTCTATTGTTTGGACCTGAATTACTCTGAACATTGGTACAACAGAGACACGTCCCAGACAACCTCCTTCTTGAAGATAATTAAAAGTTACCAAGTAAAGAGAATTTGGAAGGAAGGTCAGTCATTGATGTAAAGATTGCATCGTGTCTTTAGCCTCTACTACGTGGTTACAATAAATTTTAACCCTAACGTTATCCAAAAACAACCGCTATCAACGAGAGATGAGATTATCAGCTCCTATCTCATATCGCGTGTGATATAACAATCATCTATGGTTACAAGCTACAGGCAACCACGATAGGACCAGTAACCTTGCTCTTTTGTATTTTGATATTGTGTAAGCAATAATTTGATTTTATTTTAAAAGATTAGACGTTTCATATTATCACAACCACCTTATTTTTATTTAATTATATCCTTAATTATGATTGACTAATTAAACTGGAAATTTTTAGGGGAGGCCTATGTTCAGCAGTGGACATTACGTGGCTGATGATGATGAATCATTAAACTTCCATTGGATTCTTATCTAAACTACCATCATTAATTGAAAGCTACCCTGACCAGACCACTCACTGCGCTTGCTGTCTACCGTACCATGATTACCTCCTCAAAATTTATGTATATTTACATAATGAGATATTATTTTATGATTAATGTGCGACCTCATTAGACATATCGCTGTGCATGATCACACTGGTTCACTTACTCCTTTTATGAAATCGTTTGAAAGCCACGTGTATAGACAGCTTACCGACTACAGCGTGCGCTGGAAAACATTAAAAACACACTTTTACTTTAGCACTGCAAAACACACTGTTATCCTGGCACTGCAAAAGATACTGTGCAGTGTAGTCTAAGTATAGTATCACCTCATTGATGCATCTTTCGAGGGACTGCAGAATTTATCCTTTGATCTACACCGAGATTACGTCATTTTTTATTTGATTGGTGGTTGTGGTACATTCCGGTATAAAATATTATATCAACTAGCAAATATGTACAATGCAGGCAGGTAGAATGATCGGTAATATGCGAATCGTGAATAAATTAGCTATTACATTTTATAATGGTCGCGAAATGTGAACATCTACCTATCTCCCTCACGCTCCCGTCTTTTAATGACCGTGACGTAACTTCGGCATTCGTGCATCATTCATTTGCTTTTATAGTTGAGTACTGACCCCGTCTACTATATTTGAAAGGCTTGCAAAGTATAATTTTCACCTAATGGTTGATATACCTTGTCTTCTATTTATTCAGAGATTTGTCTGATATGTTTTTATTATATACCTTGATGCTCTAAATATAGTAATAAATCCCCAGACTTCCGCGATACCGCCTCTGTTCTGGTCTCTCTGATAGACTTACACGGAGATTGAAGCGGCTTACATTGTTTGACTCAAATACAAGAGAAAATAATGCCCGAACGAATGAAGGCTAACGGTTTTAATTTTGTTGATATGTATCTTTTATTTGAGTTAATTTCATAACCTTGATAGGGGTAAAATAGAAGATAAATTAGCAGATGGTAAGTGACTTAGGCCTATGTTCAGCAGTGGACAACATGTGGCTGATGATGATGATGAAGTAACCGCTGATGCCCGTAAAACCCACAATAATAGAGAAATCATCGACAGGTTGTCGGCGTTGGAGGTAGGGACGCACTGAGATAACTCCCAACTAATATAATTCTCTGAAGCATGAAGAAATAAGATCCTACTAATATTATAAACGCGAAAGTTTGTAAGTATAGATGTATGGATGTGTGGATGTCTGGGTGTATGGATGTTTGTTACTCTTTCACGCAAAAACTACTGAACGGATTTCGATGAAATTTGGCACACGAGTAGATCATGTCCTGGATTAACATATAGGCTACTTTCTATCCCGGGAAAATATAAAGCGGGACTTTTATCCCGGGAAAACTCATTCACGCGGGCGGAGCCGCGGGCAAAAGCTCGTAATACATAAATCTTATCTCACTATCGTTACAGATGCAAAGTGAAGGAGTTGGAATGTATATGTGTCAGTAAGGACTAAACGCAAGAACAGCTGAATAAATTTGGATGACATTTGGCACAGATACCTACAATAAATCCTGAATCAACATAATTATAGGCTTCTATTCAGGAAATGGACATAACGGAACTTTTATTTTGGGAAATATCTCAAATGGGCGCAGCCGAAGCAAAACCTATCAATTACCATATTATTTATGATTTATCTCCCAATACCATAAACCACAGATCCTATTTTTATCTCAAAGCAAAATCGAACTATCCCTTGTACTACAGCTATGGTTCGTATTATACTCATTCTTAGTGTATACTTTTATTTTTTAATATAAAAAGCATAAAGTAAATTGGTTGCAGTGTGAATGCACTTGTTAGTCGAGACTCCGGAGACAGCCCGCGGGCGATCTTGGCCTTGCCTCGGTTGATATAGGACCTGCCTCACAAATGATGAGCCTATTTGTATTTATACGTTGTTACTCTTTGAAAGTTGTTACTACAGTTTTTTTTTCTTAAAATTGCTATTCGAGTGTCATATTCTTGTAATTTTTTGCTATGTTTATGTCTTGTAATTGCTATGCCAATTGCCAAATGGAATTTGGATACCTGTTAAGTGTTAATGTTTTAAGTCTAAATGAACATAGGAAGAATGGTAACTTTTAATAGAGAATAGTGTAAAATACCTGCGCAATATTAATATTATTAATACTTCGATATATCAAAAAAATACATCTACATATTTTGAAGTAATAAAATTATTATCACAATATCAACATAGAAAAAACTGTGCTTAAAACTGCACATTTTTCACAAAACTAAGATATATATACCTACACTTTACAAGCTTTTTTATTTATTCGTCCATTAAGACGCTTACTGATGCCAACGGGAATTCCGGACACGACTAGTGAACAACAAACATCTTTATTACAATTACCGGACGACACACGATAAGATATCGTATCGATATCGGCACGATATAACGCTACCCGTGTTACTGATCCCGCCGTAATACCATCACGATAAACGGACACCGTGTCCTTCTGCTAATATAAGGCGGTTGGCATACTGTCACACAGCGCGACATACACATAATATTCAAATTATATAGATAGATAAATGGCTTATGATAAGCTATGGTCGTGTCTTCCCGAATTAAAAATAACAGAATCGGGATTAAAGTAGCCTATGTTATTCAAGGAGTGTGGTGCATTTTATTGGGTTTTTCTGTGTATTACCCGACAGGCCTGGAAATGTGTCTGATTTATTCCCCTATTATAGCTGGCAAATTTTTTATGTTACTCCTCTGCCTACCTTTGAAAATGGAAAACGGCGTCAAACTATGTACTAGCAAAAAGCCGTTCAATATCTCTAAAGTTTAACAAACGTACAAACTTTACTTCTAATATTCTAATTATTATAGATACAAGATAAGCGTGGATTATCGAATTTATGATATCAGTAAAATACAATAAGTCGATCTGTGTAGATACAATCGCTATATTTATGGCGCCAAGCAAATGTGCCAATATTTGTGTTCCGGTTTAAAGAATACAATGTAATGTAATCCCTTCCTAGCCGATTTCGGCCACGGCGGCCAATCTCAACGGAGATCAGCCAGGTACGCAGGAGATATTATAGTGCACAAGTGTGTGCGCAATACACAAGTGAACTCACTATTCCTTCACTCTCATAGTCCGGTGAGACGGCAATCCGACATGGCCGGAGAGAGATCAGGCGTAGGACCAACGGCTTTACGTGCTTTCCGAGGCACGGGGGTATCACACCGCCAACTTCCTGACTCCGAGCTGCGACTGAGTAATTTTTAAGACGGAAAAACCCAGTCACAATGTGTTTTTGGCCCGACCCAGGATTCTAACCCAGGACCTCAGCGCGAAAATCGTACTCCTAACGCGTACGTAATACAACTACGCCACCGAGGCAGTCTAGACAGTAAAGAATACAATAGGCAGGGCACAGGACATTATGAAACTTCACATAAAGCGTAACAAGTTCATTGGAATATAGGATAGTTTTCATGAAGTAGACATTTATATCTAACTCGCTGACCCCGCAAACGTTGTTTTGCCATCAGTTACCGACCGGGGTTAAAGTTATAAAAAAATAGGGGTTGATCGTAGAAAGGTAAAAATTTTGGGTTGTACGTATTTTTTAATACTGTATCATAAAAAAAGAAAACAAAAAAAATTATCTATAAATAAAATAAAAAATTAAGGGGTGGACCAGCCTTAACATTTAGAGATATGAAATATAGATGTTGACTGATTCTCAGACCTACCCGATATGCACACAAAATTTCATGAAAGTCGGTCGTGCCGTTTCGGAGGAGTTTGGCAACAAACACTGCGATACAAGAATTTTATATATAAGAAAGACCAAAATAATTTGGACATATTATTATTATGCATTATGAATGTCACGTGCCACCAGCGTGCAATTGGACACGTTGAATGTCGTACGCTGGACGACAAATATTTCGTACGACATATCTAGCAGGAAAAAATATTATTGATGGACACTAGACATTTCATTTAAAAATGAAATAATACTATACTACTACACACTCACGCCTTTTATCCCCGAAAGGGTAGACAGAGGCACAACTAGTGCACCCACTTTTCGCCGTGCGTATTCCGTCCCATGATGTGATAGGCGGGGAGCATATGGCCATATCGGGCACAAATTCCAGACTCCGGGCTGATACTGAATTTAAAAAACCCAATATCAATTTGCCAAACCCGGAAATCGAACCCAAGACCTCAGCATTGCAGTCATCACGGAGTCGTGCGGTCCATGGCCCTCTATGGTAGCCCCGTTTGGGCTGACTCCCTGAACCGCCCCTGCGTCGCCCTCCTGCGCACCCCGCAGAGAGCTTTGGCGCAGCGAGCGATCAGGGCGTACCGCACGGTCTCTTTCTAGGCGGCTTGTTTGTTGGCCGGATTTCTGCCCTGGGATCTGGACGCCAAATCCCTCTCCGATGTCTTTCATTGGCGGGAGGAGGCGTCCAGTCACGGGCAACATCCGGCCCTGAAGGAGGTGGAGGCCATGAGTGCCTCCCTACGGCGAGCCGCCGTGGAGGAGTGGCGTCTCAGGCTGGAGGCCCCGTCAACAGGGGCTCAGGGTCGTCGCGGCAGTGCGTCCTGTCTTTGCTGAATGGCTGGACAGGCGCCACGGTGCGGCAACGTTTCGCCTGACACAGGTGCTCGCCGGGCATGGCTGCTTCGGTGAGTACTTGTGGCGGGTAGTGGCGAAGGAGGTGTCGGCCATGTGTCACCACTGTGACAACTGTCCGCTGGCTACGGCCCAGCATAGTTGCGGGCGGGCGGCAGGGGGCTGTCCGTCCTTAGTTTTGTGTGTTTTAGCACATTGTTGTGACCCCCGTGATGGACGGCAGTGTGGCAGGTAGGCCTCACGCTGCCGTTGACGCTGAGAGCGTCCTTCGGTGCGCGGGAGCTTCTGAGCCCCCCCCCCCCCCCCCCACAACAGGAGACGGGCCGCACCAGGCGGCACCGCGCAGGGGCGGTTGCGGACGACAACTTAGACATTAGTCAGAGGAAGCCCGCAGCCGTCCCTAATGCGCCGAAGATGGCCACCGCGGAGTTTTAGTTGGTATGCCGTGCGGTGTACATAGGTTAGGGACTCGGCCCGGCGGTCGCCCGACGTTTTCCATCTCTCCGGGCGGCTCAACGCCGGGTCGTAAGGCACGGTGAACCCAACATAACCGCTCGGTCACCCCCCACGAAGGCCGGGTGGTAGTGGTAACGAACTTTCTCCGCGAAACCAAAAAAAAAAAAAAAAAGGCATTGCAGTCATACCGTAATACAACTACGCCACCGAGGCAGTAAATAATACTATGTCAGTTATAATAATCTTCATCACATAGATTACAACCCTGAAAGTTTTAATAATTGTTGGTGGTATTGCTGCTCTTCATCATGCAAATATACCTGTACTAGGTGTTGCTTGCGGCTTCGCCTGTTTGAAAAGCCTTTCCCACTACAGAAGTCCCAATAACGGCAGCGCCATCTATTAAAAATATCTGATGAAAAATAACCATTATTTCCCATTATTACTGGGATTCAAGTAACCTATGTGTTAATCAAGGACATGGCCTGCCCATGTGCTAAATTACATCCAAATCCGTTCAGCAGTGTCTGCGTTTACTTCTAACAAACATAAAAACCTACAATTTTTTTAACAATCTTTCGCATTTATAATATTGATAAGATTCGGTCGATCTGTGCTAGCATGAGGACTTCAATACGACACCAATAAGGCGATACGATAAACACGCAAGTAACGTGTTGCAATCCGCCAGTTAGCCGGCAACGCATTATCTGCGATGACCTTGCAGGCATTATCGCTGAGGTCACGTACAACGCCGCACCAAACTCACTTTATCTCTCATTACACGAGAGCAAGCCGGCAATCTACTGCACATTCCGTCACGAGTTATCTATGAAAGCTATTTACCAAGAGTTATTAACGGCTGTAAATGTCAAACTCTGGTGGTAGGAGGTTTGTTGCCACCCGGATAGCGATCACCGTAGGTACACAAACCCCTTATTGTCTGTTAACTCGTAACGTGGCCACGTTATGTTCTTCTTCGTTTAATTAGCGTTAAACTGTATTCTGTATGTCAATTTCCATAGTGATAACCGCGATGAGTTACGTTACGCACTTGTTACGAGCGATGAAAATAACGTTGTCATCTATACTATTTATTAATATTATAGAGCTGAAGAGTTTGTTTGTTTGGTTGAACGCGCTACTTCAGGAACTACTGCTCCCTATTCTCTATGACAATGTAAAATAATTTATTTTTGTGAGATGGATATCATATCATATAATAAAATTTTACACACATTTTATACGCGTTTCTATTGTAGCTACTGGCTTTATTCCGTTATTAGTTTATGATATAATTAATATTATTGCGGCTATTATGTAAAACTTGTGGTTTTTATACGTATACGGATTGATGATAAACTGGATTTGATACAAGTACAGTACAAGTCTAAATCTCAACCAGAGCGAAAGCTTCCATTCCCAGTCATCAGATTTATGCCGACCACTGGTGCTGGTGGTGTACCGATGACTCAAACGCGGTGGATTACTCGTTCATAGTCGATTTCGTTCAGTTGAGGAGGCTACGCAAACGACGTTTTTCTAAACGAGCTGATGATGTCAAACGCAACTAAGATGTGCTAAACGCAATGCAGTTTGGAACTGTATTATTTACATACGCATTTGCGCACTGTGTATACGCAGAAAACGCGTACTTTAAAAATAATTCGTATGCATACGCTCTGACGTCACTATTCAACAAACCCAACCAACGTAATCCCAGTCAGCTATGACACAATCGCTAATGAATAAACTGATATCTGTGTTGAACAAGCGTCTTCATTAATAACATCAGCTGAGCGCTAAATCTAGGCATCTAGCGCGCACGCTGGACCTAGCCATTACGCACGGCGACGCGCCACCGCTGCCAACCTCCATGCATCCATGTCAATAACCTGACGCTTGGATGACATCCAAGCCGTGCATCCCGCGGAAATATTTATACTATTCGATTTGATTTCGACGTCTAAAGAATTTTGTTGGCAACTACCATACTGGTCCGCACATTAAAATATAGACCTACAATCGTACGCACAAGGTAGACTTTCAATAAATCGTTACTATCAAAACGGAGCTAATGCTAATTATAACGTATTGAATAATATATCTTATGTCATATAGTGAGAGTTTATTTTTGTTAGTTGCGTATTAACGGCCTCGGGTGGCCTTTACGGCGCTGGTGCTTGGTGAGCGATTGAGTTTTGATCGAGATAAAAGTGAGTAGAGCTGGGTCAAGGCCATAGACTCTTGGCTGGGACTTATTGGAGAAAGGAGGGTAGAGACTATCCCGCCCTCACACCCGCCACTGTAACTCCTGTAAGCCAGGATCAGCAGTGGCACGCATTTTATGACACCGAGCGGTGAAGCTCGGCGAGTCTCAGGGAACACTAATCTGTCTTAAACCCGCAACGAAATTAATCAAATAGAAGGATAGGGAGGAGTTGGAAATATTAATTGTCCACTTCCCTCCATAGCAAAACGGGCGACAAAAATAATGAAATAAGGAGGTATTTTAACCTCAAGTTTAGAGACGCTTACAACTAGAAAAGCCAGTTGTAAAGCACCACGGATAAAATTTGAATGAAAGGGTCCTATCATATGAGCTGTCAGAAAGGAGGGTAGAAAGTAGTGTAACGCAAATCCTCTCTGGCATTATTCCAAAAAAAGGTCTCAATCAAGATGATTTAACTGACCACTTGTTGGTATGCAATTCAAAACCTATATGGTTTTGAATCTGGCTAAAGGGTTAAGTGTGAAATAGCAGTAAAAACATAAATAAAGTAAAATATATAGAAATAACATTTGGTTTTCATTTTCCTCAGAGGGTCGCGGTTGTTATCAAGGCATAACATATTTCATGACAATGAGTTGCTTTTATCGGCTAGGATTACTTCCTTAGAGATATTTACATAACCTAGTCGCCCCTGAGGCTGGACGGTAACGGTAATTCATTTTAATTTATTTTTCCACCAGAAAACCAAATAAGCAAGGTCCTTATGGAGGACCTTCCATGCCAACCCCTCCACACTAACTTGGTATATTTATACTCCGGAGAGGTGGAATGGTCCTGATTCGCACCATCAGGGTCTCCACGAGGGATAATTTTAAACGCATATGTGTGTCAAATATTTCGGATGTGTGCGGAAATTTGCGAATATTGGTGGTCTGCCAAAATGCATGCGTGGGAAAACGTACGATCGAATCACCTAGGCGGCACTCGACACCCGTCAGACGATAGCACTAGTCTGACAGCTCACTTTATTATAAATGGGCCGTGTAGCGACTGATTAACGATATTAACTTTAATTCCAAGGTATAAAGGGTGAAGTTTGGATGAAGGGTGGCAATCTCTGAACCAATTTTAAAATTCCTACCGCAGTTTCCAATAAACGACCCCAATCGCTTGTTTCGATCCTGCGCGAAAATAGATCAATCAGAACAAAGTATTTATTACATAAATTGTATTTATTATTTAATAACTTACTTTGATTGGTTTATTCTCGGGGTCTGATGCAAGATTAACATTGGGATCATTTATTAAAAACGGCCGTGAGAAAATGAACTCTTATCCAAAATAAAAAGAGTGAATATTAAGTGTGTGAGGTATAATCTACGGAAATACTATCTAATTTTGAAAATTAAGCCGGATTATCTCTCGAGGGGTGTAAGGGATTCCAACCATCATCTCTAGGAGTCCAAACCAACCTCACCTGCACGTGGTGCACCCTGCTAGTTAACGGACGAGGCTCTGGTGACCGACCGATGGCGGGATAACCATCGTAGTCATGACACAGCTAAGTGCCACAGACTGATTATGGGCAGCAGCATAATCAGTGCGAGAAGCTGCGTCCTGCGCTCGCCAACCCGCCTGCCAAGCGTGGCGAGTATTGGCAAAAACCCCCCCTTATGAGGACTAAGATAGAGACCAGGCCCCCAGTCCCCGGCAGCCCCGCTATTCCTGGCTCCGGTAGCGGCCACGGTAACGGCGGGGCAGGGGGTGCTAAGAATCCCCGGGTACGATCCCGCTACCACCCCCGACGACGACTGGCCCTGGTAACACACAACATTCGCACGTTGAGGACTGACGAGAAGATTCTTGAGCTGGAAGAAGAAATGGGTAGGTTACACTGGGACATATTGGGGTTATCAGAAGTCCGAAGAAAGGGGGAGGACACGATAATTCTCAAGTCTGGTAACCTACTCTACTACCGGGAGGGCGACCAACAGTCCCTAGGTGGTGTCGGATTTCTCGTCCACAAGTCCCTCATTAACAATATCACAACCATCGAAAGTGTGTCGAGCAGAGTAGCATATCTTATACTCAGAATATCTAAAAGATATTCGTTGAAGGTCATACAGGTATACGCGCCGACCTCGACACACCCAGATGAAGAAGTAGAGGAGATGTATGAGGACATTAGTCGGGCCATACATACCTCCGAAACCTACTTTAATGTTGTTATGGGGGACTTCAATGCTAAGCTGGGTAAGAGAAGCGATGAGGAGCTGAGAGTTGGGCAATTTGGATATGGGTCACGTAACCCAAGGGGACAAAGGCTGGCTGATTTCCTGGAGAAAGAGGGACTCTTCGCGATGAACTCTTTCTTTCAGAAGCCACCTCACAGAAAATGGACCTGGTTAAGCCCGGATGGTTCGACAAGGAACGAAATAGATTTCATCTTGGCGACGAAAAGACGGATATTCGATAATGTCTCTGTGATCAATAGGGTGAAAACCGGAAGCGATCACCGGATGGTTAGAGGCATATTGAATATCGACGTCAACTTAGAAAGGTTTCGCTTGATGAAGTCTACTCTCCGCCCTACTAGTACTTATATCCAAAACCCAGAAAGCTTTCAGCTCGAGTTGGCAAACCGCTTCAATTGCCTAGATAATTGCGCTACAGTGGACGAGATTAATGGCGGGTTGGTAAAAGCTGTCCATACGGTGGGTCCTAAATTCTTTAGACCTCGCCGAAGAGATAGACCTCAGAAACTCTCGACTCACACACTCGATCTCATGGCCAAACGTCGATCTATGGCGTTGCAGTCTTCTGATGATGCTGAAGTATATCGGCAGCTCAATAAACAGATATGGAAATCCTTGCGACACGACGTCCGTACTTACAACACTGTAAGGATTAAAGAGACGATTGAGCGGAACAAAGGCTCCAAAGTGTTCGCAAAGGACCTGTCTATTGGGCAAAGACAGATGACTAGGCTGAAGACAGAAGATGGTAACGTAGCGTCGACGAAGGCTGAAATATTGAGGGAGATCGAGAGGTTCTACGGACAGCTTTACACCTCAGTTGCCAAACCCGACACCAGCTTGGCTAAAGACCCGAGAGCCAAGCTGGTCCGGCACTACAGTGAAGACATCCCGGACATCAGTCTGTGCGAGATTAGGATGGCTCTGGGACAGCTTAGAAACAACAAGGCGCCGGGCGAGGACGGAATTACTGCAGAGCTTCTGAAGACGGGCGGTGGGCCAATACTTAAAGTCCTTCAGAAGCTATTCAACTTCGTTCTGCTCCAGGGTATAACGCCCGAGGCATGGAACAGGAGTGTGGTGGTACTGTTCTTCAAAAAAGGTGATAACACCTTATTGAAGAATTACAGGCCCATCTCACTCCTGAGCCATGTTTACAAGCTGTTCTCAAGAGTTATCACGAATCGTCTCGAGCGCAGGCTAGATGACTTCCAGCCTCCCGAACAAGCCGGATTCCGGAAAGGTTATAGGACCATAGACCACATCCATACGCTGCGGCAAGTTATACAAAAAACTGAGGAGTATAACTTGCCACTTTGCTTAGCGTTCGTGGACTATGAGAAAGCCTTCGATTCGATCGAGACCTGGGCTGTGCTGCAGTCTCTCCAGCGGTGCCACATCGATTATCAGTATATCGAAGTGTTGAGGTGCTTGTATAACAACGCCACCATGTCGGTCCGAGTACAAGAACAGAGCTCGAAGGCTATTCCACTACACAGAGGCGTGAGACAGGGAGATGTTATCTCTCCGAAACTGTTCACTGCCGCGTTGGAAGATACCTACAAGCTCTTGGATTGGAAAGGATTTGGCATCAACATCAATGGCGAATACATCACACACCTTCGTTTTGCCGATGATATCGTTGTACTGGCAGAATCGCTGGAAGATCTCAGCATAATGCTCAATGACCTCAATCGAGTTTCTCAACTGGTGGGCCTTAGGATGAACATGGACAAGACCAAGATCCTATCGAATGTTCATGTTGTGCCTACCCCGATTACCGTTGGGAGCTCAACTCTCGAAGTTGTGGACGATTACGTCTATTTAGGGCAAGTAGTCCAACTAGGCAGGTCCAACTTTGAGAAAGAGGTCAACCGTCGAATCCAGCTCGGTTGGGCAGCATTCGGGAAACTAAGCAAGGTCTTCTCGTCCAAAATACCTCAGTGCCTGAAGACAAAAGTTTTCAATCAATGTGTGTTACCAGTGATGACATACGGCACTGAGACGTGGCCTCTGACTATGGGCCGCTTAAGACGGCTCACGGTCACTCAGCGAGCTATGGAGAGGGCTATGCTAGGTGTTTCTCTACGCGATCGAATCAGAAATGAGGAGATCCGCAGAAGAACGAAAGTCACTGACATAGCCCAGCGGATTAGCAAGCTGAAGTGGCAGTGGGCAGGGCACATAGTTCGAAGAACTGACGGCAGATGGGGCAAAAAGGTTCTCGAGTGGAGACCACGTACTGGCAAGCGCAGCGTCGGCCGTCCACCTGCAAGGTGGGCAGACGACTTGATAAGGGTAGCAGGAGCACGCTGGATGCGGGCCGCTTTTGACAGGTCCGTCTGGAAATCTTTGGGGGAGGCCTATGTTCAGCAGTGGACGTCATGTGGCTGATGATGATGATGATGATCTCTCGAGTGCTATAGATTACTTCTGTCTATAAGAACGGACTTGTACGGAATCGAAGCCCACGAGAAATCCATTTTTAAGATACCTACATCGAGCTTAATTCCATCCCTGGATAGATGACATCAATGTTAACTATTTTAAAACAAATAATACATATTTCTACGTTCGACTTGAGATTCGAATCATGACCTCATCAGTTTCATAGCCTAATTAAACCAGGTATTTTAACAACCAACAACAAACTTTAGCTGTTCGACATAATTTTGCTTCTCATCAGATTTAATCGTAATTCCGCGGCCAAGACCACTCGTATAATGATGTCATTGGTACACATCTTTTACTTGCAATATCTAAAAATACTTCAATACTTTTATTTAGCATCGTGTGTACGCATAATCGAAATATTACGAGGCCAAATTACTTTTACATGTTCCGCAAAAATGGATGTATGATGATAAAGATGCTATAGCTTTCGCAAAGGTCGCTTTGATAGCCAGCTGGCGCCTTACTTTCAATAAATGACTAGGCTTTGCCCGCCACTTTCGCCCTCGAGGAATTCACTCAAGTATTTAAAAAGTAGCCTATGTCCTTTATCTGCGTTCAAACTATAGTAGGGACAAACTAATATGGCCGGTATGACATGACACGGTTTTGAATTTTTTGGGTAGACGTTCTCATAGAGTTATCGCTTCGGGAAAAAAATTTAATTGTCATACTGGCCAGCTTAGTTTGTCCGACCTATAACTCCGTACCAATTTTCATCAAAAACTGTTCAGTGGTTACTGTTTAGCTGTTAATGCGTAACTGACACGAGTTAATTTTAGTATTCATTATAATTAGTCCGAGCCTCCCTAACATCACCATCATCAGCCATATGGTACACTGGTGAACATAGGTGTAGGGACACATATATAATTTAGTGTTAGTGGTATGACGAATGTAACGTAATATAGGTAATTAGTTATATAAGCTAGTATAGTGTAGAGGCGGCTGCGCCCGCTAGTAATTAGAATAAGAGTTAAGTCGCGAATAAACCTTCTTATCTTACACCTGTGTTCTAATTGTCCATCCTCAAATAATAGGTAACGCATCTGTATAGACATTACCGAAAATAGGCCTGCCTTAAAGATTTCCAAATGGACCTGTCAAAAGCGGCCTGCATCCAGCGTATTCCTGCGACCTTACATCACTACCATCTATACTCATATTAAATACCTAAAGTTTTTATTCCCTTAAAGGCGATAAATGATCTGTAGTACTACTGCTTCGATTATAGTAAAACTTCTTACTAAGAAGTAACAGTATCTTCGATTTAAACTACTTTTTATCCCTTTAACGGACATTCAGGCAAACTTTTTATTAAACGGGCACAGGAAAGTGACCCCACTGCACCTGATGGGATGGTGGGGTCCAGTCTCGACTGACGAGCGATGATCATCCCACGCCAGTCGGTATTATGCCGGTCTTTACCGAGCAAGCGATGCATTGTACATACAAATTATAGTATCTGTACTAGTTATACAACGTTTATGTAACTCCCTTCGAGGTTGAGTGTCACATAACAAGACACTGTTTAACTATCAGACGTGCAAGTTTATTAGTAAACTCGTTAGTGCCTAGTCTGAACTTCGTCTTTTAATTTAAGTGGGTACAGGGGCAGGGGAGAGAAAAGAAAAGCCGTTCAAAAAGGTCGAAGATATTAATTATCATTATAATATAGCTGGCCTGACTGGACTGATTAGAGTGTCTCACAAAAATCAAACAGTCGAATTAACAGTTTTGTCGACTGCCTCGGTGGCGTAGTTGTATTGCGTACGCGTTACGAGTACGATTTGCGCGCTGAGGTCCTGGGTTCGAATCCCAAGTCGAGCCAAAAACATTATGACTGGGATTTTCCATCTTAAAAATTACTCAGTTGCAGCTCGGAGTCAGGAAAATGGCGGTGTGATACCCCCGTGCCTCGGACAACACGTAAAGCCGTTGGTCCTGCGCCTGATCTCTCTCCGGTCATGTCGGATTGCCGTCTCACCGGACTATGAGAGTGAAGGAATAGCGAGAGCACCTGTGTATTGCGTACACACTTGTGCACTATAATATATCCGGCGTACCTAGCTGATCTCCGTTGAGATTGGCCGCCGTGGCCGAAACTGGCTGGGAGTATTAAGATTTTTGTCGACGCATTATAGTTAGTAAGATTGTTCGAGAGCCGGAAATCCCTGAGGATAAACTTTCTTACCACTTTAAAGTTTAAAGATATACACACGATGTTGCTATACAATGATTTATTGTCATCGTTGACAGTCCTTCATTCCTTAGATTAAACAACTATGTATTGCGACATAGGATTGCATTTACATTAGCTAGAGTCTCGACAGATACAAGTTAACTACGATTTAGACTGCCATACAAGGCGGCAATTATAGTTAGCCCGAGGATATTATTCGCTTACAGTGGGCGGTCGGTTAGCCACTTTACTAGAAAAATGGGCTCAATTATGTCCTCAGACTAAAAGAATAATTATGGCCTCGCTGCCTTAGGCTAGCGACAACGACGATGCGTTAAGAACCGGAAAGTCCTGGGGTTGAATACCAGGCTGATCACATTACTTTTAATTTATTTTTAAAACGGGCACGGAAAAGTTACCCTTAGCACCTGATGATAAGGGGTCCAGATAAAATGTCGACTGACGGGACGTAGTTATCCGTAGCAGTTGACATAATTATGCCGGCCTGTTTGATACTTTGTCTAGGTTATCCGACACGATTTTCCCAAGAATGTTTTTCCCTGAGAGGCTTGACGCCAGACAAGAGGCTACTCGCAAAAACTAAGAGAACTCAGCGAAAAGTTTGAAGTGTGGTGCAAAGACGCTATATTGGTGTGGAATAAAGCAAGGTCATCTATGCAAGTTCTTAGTACTATGCTGGACTGTGCGTAGAAACATTGTGCTTGTTTGTTTGCTTAACATTTTAGATAATATGCTGTGTGGGAGTACCAACTAAGTAAATCTAGGAAATACAAACATGCACAATGTTTGTCGGTTGCGGTAACAAATCACAATAGCCTAGATATAATATGTCATCGCAGATTAAGAACTTTGAAACACAATGTATTTTCTAAAATAACGACACTGCTGTAGAAATACTATTCATGGAACTGACACTAATCGTGAGAGAATGCACATGGCATTAAGTCCGCCTGTATACCATGTGTACACAGTGTAATAAATAAATACGTCTCAGCTTTTGTATTTGGGTTTTCCGCCTTATTTGCCCATATTGTGGTTTCATGGATCAATTTGATTGAAAAATAAAAAGTTTTGAGGTTTGTTTCTCATATTATACGAGATTCCGTCTGGGTAGATATCGCCGCTTTTTTCTAAATATGAGCGGCGTCATTTACTACACTTACCAGGGAAGGAAATGTATCCTAAAAAGTACCCGCCCGGATAGCGACCAACGTACATCTATCTATACTAATCTATACTAATATATAAAGCGGAAGAGTTTGTTTGTTTGTTTAAACGCGCTAATCTCAGGAACTACTGGACCGATTTTGAAAATTCTTTCACTAATAGGAAGCTACATTACTCCTGAGTGCTATAGGCTACTTTTTATCCCGGAAAAACTTTTCTACGCGGGCGTAGCCCACGTAAGTGTGCCACGTTCTGGGATCAGCCTGTGTATATCCGGTTCAAACAGGCCGGCATAATTGTATTTTTTTTTTTAACCGTTTCTGGACAAAGTGGCTTCACTGCACCTGATGGTAAATGAAGTGAAGCCCAAAATAATGTCGACCGGCAAGAGATAAACATCCCTGGTCGGTCGGCACAGTTATGCCGGCCTGCGAATTGTGTCGACTGGCGAGAGATCATCGTTCGTCAGTCAACACTCTTTCTGGACCCCTCTCTGCTTACCATCCAGTGCAGTAGGGTCAATTTGTCGTACCGGTATAAAAAAGAGACTTTATTTTCCATTACGTTTGCTACATCCAACTACTGTCCTTAAGAATCTGCATCGGAAAGCCATACGCATCAGTAAAAGCTACACCCACTCGCGATTAGCGTCGATCGGGGTCGGCTATAGGCGTTGACGTCATCGCGTCAGCGTGATCTCGCGTCGCCCAAGCGCTCACCCGTCTTGCACGGAACATCTGGTGACGCAGCGATCACCTGATCCGGTTGTTCGAACATTAATAAAATTTCTGTCATTTTTCGTTACTCATTAGAAAAAATGATTTTGTTTTTGTGGCGCGTACGCATCTAGTATGGCGATAAGCTTGCTTATCAAGGCACAGATAGAATTCAATATCCCGTGGGTGCTCACCTCACATCATTCTGCCCCTTCATAAAAAAGACGTCAACTTATTTTTTCTTTTCTTTTATACAAATTAATGTCGGGACGGATAAGCCGCTGGGCTCATGGTAAGCAACACGACTGCGAACTGCCCATAAACAGTAGCAACAACAACCACTACTGAGATTAGGCATTGCGTACGCTATACTGCATTTATCACCCAAAGACATTAGAGGTAAAGTATTATATCCACTGCTGGTGAAAACAGACAAAGAACTAAGGACTCTATCCCTAACAATTCAAATCCGCTCACAGATAACGGCACGGTTGCGTAACATACAAACTGTCTTATTATAGCTAATAGGATGCATTGGCTCGGCTAAAGAGAAATTCTTTCACGATTTGTCTATTCGTCTTAAATACGAGGTCAACCAGTTCAAAGAATTTAAACTAACTGAACATAATACAATATATGTATTTAGGTAGGTTCAAATTATAGTTTTATAATGACAGGGATTCGTTGGTTTCAACTGATGTTATCTATTTTATGGTATTGATAGGCTTACCTCTGTACCAGACCTGTGTAAAATTCCAAGTTATAAGGTGGTGGTCCACCACCTTATAACTTAGAATCTTCTACTAGACACTAACTAATTACTAACTCTATGACTAATTGTGTGATTTCCCCGAGGTTTCGATATAAAGAATCGCTAATGAAACGCTATGGATGAAGTTCTTTGACCATGGATACCTCAAGTTACTTACATCACTAAGATAATTTTAAAGATTCATAGGTGTAGAAGTAGTTCGTATGTTATAAATCTCGTATAGTCTCGTTTTGATAGTCTTTTTTTTATTGCTATAGTAGGCAAACGAGCAAGCGGTCCGCCTGATGGTGCTTACCATCCGTCGCCCATGGACTAAAGCAATGCCAGAGGCACAGCCAAGCCGTTGCCTACTGGGAGGTGAGCACTAATTTTTTTTAGTCTGCTGCCAAACCAAATGTTTGCTCACATACAGAAAAAAGAAAAGTTAAAGAACAGTACAACATTGCACTTTGCTCGATGACTTGGAACATTATCTCGTTATGCTGATTGAGAGCAAAGCGGAACACAATGCTGCTTGCACAGTGCAATGCTGCTTAGTGAACACAAACCTAGTGATTTTTTTTATTCATATATCTATACACCACAACAGCTACTAACACTACTAAAGCGGTTTGTACAAAGTAGCTATTTAATAATTGGCCTCAATACACCCGTGGGACACTTCTGTGAATTCCTGCAGGTTGTAAACAAATATATCTACGTTGCCGGAAATAATATTGAGCAATGGTATGGGCCGCGGCAAGGGCGCAAACCGAAGCACATTTGTCCATGGTGTTCGGAGGTGAATATAAATTGTCCAAGAACACTTGAACACGCTCTAATCACTAAGGGAAATCAGCTTTTACGGCGTTCTCGGAAAGTGCGAACGCACCTTAACGCTAGAGATGTGAAAAACAAACGGCAATAAAAGCCGACATGTCAGTTATTTTGGCAAATAAACCGGTGTGTCCACTTTCTAAACGACTCGTGTGATGGGACACGCAGTCCTATTGTAAAACCTTGTACACATAGCATACAATCAACGCGCATATTTAAAATACAAATATAAACTAAGACCATGTTTAGATGAAAGGCACTCAATCAATGCTCGTTTTCAGAACATTTACACTAGGCACAACTGAGGTTGCTATGAACTGTTGATGTATTCCAAAACAAGCATTTTTGGCGTGAGAGCTGTACTAATTGTGTCAATTTTTCATTGTTCCTAGATGCACGCCACGTGTCTACTGTCTAGTGACTACTACAAACCTTTTCAATACAAAATATCGCACCTTTAGGACGAAAACAACGCAATTTAAAAAAAAACAAAAATTGGGTTATCATCATAAAATGATGATTCCTTATGTTTACGCGAATGTTAGACATTGAAATTAAACTATTATAACGGATTATATCGCGGTTTTGGGACCCGGTCATACATCTAATTAAATCGGGCCCCAAAAGACTTGCTGCCAGACCTCAAGACATTGTGAGCTCTTACTGCGTAGACCGGACCGCAAACAATGACTAACATCTTTAAATTGTATAATTGTAAATTGAAGGTAAATTTGTAACACTAACTTTTCGGACCACCAACACCTCAGTCCGCCCCGTGACCACGAAGTGCTGCAAAGCCTTCGAAACGTCGGGAGAAAAATTAAATAAAAAAACCGCGATAAAATCCGTTATAATAGTTTAATTTCAAATCATAAAATGACTTAAAAGGGGTCCTTTTTTTATGAAATATAATAAAAAAAGGGACCGATATAATAGTTTTGTCCTTTTCCCGCGTGAATATGGCGGGGTTTGAACTATTGTTGTATTGAAAAATTAGTTTTAAGTAATTTTATGACGATAGCTCAATTTTCGATTTTTTGGAATTGTGTCGCTTTCGTCCTAAAGGTGCGATATGTCAACGCACGATTACACTTAGCGCTTTTTCATCTCTTATGTACGAGCCCTATTACCAATACATAATGTGTATAAATAGTAACGTGGATTTCCTACCAAAAGTAAATAGTCATAAAAGTCGATTTCGGAGGAAATACGATGTTTTGTAATTTATTTATTGGCTTCGTTACCTGTTTATATTTAGCTTGGGACAAGTTTGTTATGTTTGGGTGAGATTTCAATGTTACACTGTTGCCAAAAATATACCTGAACCAAAATGTACCAAAATATTTTTGGAAATTAAAAAATATGGTAACATTTAAATTTACGTTTGTGCTTTTCGTTATGTACCGTATGTGATTACTTTGGGCTTGGGTTTTATCTCTAAACCTGACAATCTAGTATATTATACCGTTCGAAAAATATTTATGTATTGATTATAACACGAAAATACCGCGATGCTCAAAACCCTGTCTGCTGTGCAAAGAAAACAATAGAAAAATAGGATGTTTGAAATTGCAAATTTAAACCCGTAACACCAAATTATAGAATTCAATTTACCTCACCAACATCGACGAGCGTGAAGCGTCTGACTGGTGGAGATATAATGACAGTGGTTATTCGAGTCGCTGCCCCACGTGTAATTTCAAGCTTCGATTAATTTTATATCAAGGAGACATGTTATTACGGTTGCCAATTCATTGCTGATTAATTCAATTCCTAGTTATAAATGTGAAAGTTTGTAAAGTTGTTAGCAAATCTTTGAATAGTTTTATATTAAAGGACATGTCCAAAAACGGGCCTGAAATTTTAAACAAGACAATTTATATATATTTGGATAGAACTCCTGAAAACTAACCTTTTGCAATAAATCGTTTAATTTTAAAGACCTCCGATTTTGAGATTCATGTAATTTTGTTTGGCTTGAAAACTACACTTAATATAAACGTTTTTAAAAAAGTTGGTTATGAATGGAGGGGTCTAAAAATATGTTTTATATGGATCTAAGTTTCATATTTTGCCCTTTGAATATCCCTAAAGTTTGAGCCTTTTTAGATTTTGAGGCCCAGCACTCATACAAAAAGCGGACATCTCCTTTTACACATAGATTAACATAAAGTCGTGTAATTATTTTGAAAAGCAAGGCCTATTCCAGTGGAACATTTACCGCGGCAAAAGACATTCACACTGATGGTACCGCGAACAAATACTAGTATACACTATTATATAACTAGCTTTAGCACGCGGCTTCACCCGCGTGATAAAAGTCCTGTTAAATATTTTCCCAAATATCAGCTGTAATTTTTTTGTTTACTGGTAGTACCGTACTTAAGGGCGGTACCCTGGCTCAAGGCGCAGAAATGACCAGAGAAGACCCAAGTTTTGGGTCATGCATGGCCGCAGTTATAAAAGCTCGCACCGGCTACATGAAAGGCCAGTTACATCAGTGGTAACCATAATTTTTATTAATAAAATTTTTGCACAACCCTAAACGCTAAATGATGCACGCTGTATACATCTTTATAAATCATACTTGTCATAACTGCCCGGTGCAGTGTCCCTACTGATTCATCGAACTGTGGGAATACCTCGAACTTTAATATCTGTCAGAAACGTCATACAATAATTATTAACTAACATCTACACTATATCCATGGAAAGAATAAAAATAATTTAATGTTAAAATACTTAATTTTCAAATAATAAGAGTTTTGTTAGGAACTATCCAATACAGGTTGATTTAAAATTCATAATATTTAAATAGAAATACAAAGGAAAGTTTTATATGCAAAACTAAAAGATATGCGCGTGTTCTGATTAAAAACATATTAACTGTGACATTTGCCGACGTAAAATATTGCCGAAACTAGCTCGAAACGAAAGTAGTTCTTCATTTTCATCATTAATAAATTTCTAATTGGCGACCGAAAGCTACAGTGCTAAATTAGATGCTTAATTAATTTCAAGGCTTGCAGTGTGCGGGATATCGGGGGCCCATACCCCCCCTCTTAGTAAATTTACTTTGTGCGTTAAGGGAAATAGTTTCTTCTTGTTAATTAATGCAGTTTGATGAAGGCCAGTTTTACCGACAAAACTATAATATAATTAATGTGAGGTTATCCAACCTCAGAAATCGGAATAAGATTATCGCCAAGGGAACACCGAGCATATTTGTCGATAAGGCGAGAGCGAAATAAATTTTTACCTATAAAGGGCAAACATATAATTTGCATTTAACATTAAAAAAAGTAACAACTTTACGTACATCCCAAATAAATTACATGATTGAATTTTATGTCTCTTAGCGGGGTGGGGTAAGTGCACCAGCTATGTCCCCTGGATTCGCGCCTGGCTCTACCATATCGACACATAACGTAGTGCCATCTAATCGAAAACATCGTTACGACAGCCGAGTGTCGTTATATTTTTTGTCTGTCTGTACATAATGTGAGAACGTTGCTAGTGATTTTCCCAGGACTTTCACTTGCCGATAACCGTCCTACGGCTTTAACGACACTTTTTATAAGCATAAATAAAATCCGATCTCAGACTGTCTAAAACTATTAAACACGTAACAAACAAACATAAACATTTATGAGAAATTTATGCTGATATTTTTTTTTTCTTTTGGTTTCAAATTCTTTCATGATCAAAAAAAAATCATAACTATACTAGATTTTATTTTCAAGAATAAAATGATTGAGGCAAAATAAAATATTACGAACTTTATCCAGGGAAATATAGGCACTAGGCAGCATATTACTGACAAAATATTTAGAAAAGGTTTGATAATTCCAGGGATTATATGCTCTCAGAATATAAAGTCATGAACTTACAAATTCTATGAGTATTGATTGAAAGACACGATCTAAAATTTGTATAAAAAACGGTTTATTTATAAACCTGTTGATAAAAACAAGTTATGCAAAAACATTTCAAATATAAAAACATGTTTCGCATGAACCATCTCACATCATCAAAAAAAGCTTTGAAGTTGAATTGATTTGCGTTTATGTTAATTATTCTGATACATTTCAAAGTTTATTGGACTAATTAAATTGTAAAGTTCATATTGACTAACAGAGAAATTATATAGAGCGGACATTGCTATTTGAAATGAATAATTCTAGATTTTCTATAAATTTGATCCAATGCGTCATTTATAAATTATAAACGTAATATTGACCATAAATAAATTGTTAAAGATTTTTTTTACGTCTCACTGTTTGATTGTCTTGCAGATGTGAAAGAGTAAAATTTTGATAAAATTATTTGACACCAAGTAAAGTGGAAGCCACCAGGGCAGAATACAGACTCTTGCTATAAGCAGCAATTATGCAAAATAATCCCTATTATGTATTTGGCAAGTATCAAATCCCTATGCACATTGCACATATCATAACAAGTTAACTTAATATAGATAACGCATATAAAAGCATAAGTGAATTGACTTTACTGAGCTTAAAGGTTAAACCCAAACAGGTAATATGTTTTTAACATTTTGTTTTATATTTAATATTGATAAATGGTATTAAAGGGTACAGTAATGACCTTTATGTTGATCATGTGCAATTCTTGTTTATTATAAATTGAACTATTATACAGGGTCATTTTGACATTGCGTTTATAAATGAAATCACATACTTATCTCGTCGAAAATAACGCCTTTCCATTCAGTTATTTTAACCATAGATGTAAAATAAAAAAGTGTAAGTTTCGAACAAAATAAATATTAATAAAAAGTAACTAAGTTTACACGACCTTATGCCACTACTACTGCTCTAAGATAATTCGTCGCAGTGGCAACATTATACTTTCATTCAGAAATACACTTTCGCACACACCATATTCGCACTAAACTACGAAATTATCAAAAAAAATTAAAACTACTACTGGGATTTTTTGCAATAATATTCGTTATTCATGGATGATTTTTGGCAAGATGTTAGAAGAGGTAAAGACGAATACGTGGTTTCATTTAGTAATGCAATGTAAAATTGACCCTGTATATATTGTGGACTGTGGAATATTATTATACAGAAAGATAAAGGTTACCAATAGAATAGAAAGAGATATGTGCTGCTATGCAATTTTTTTAAGTCAGACTAATATTGCTTCACGGATAGTAAGTGACGTGAAGCCCAAAAAACTGTTGATGGGCCAGAGATAAACATCCCCAGATGATAGACTTAGCAATGCCGGCCTACTTGCTTTTTTTAATTATAATCACTGACGAATTTATGGTACACATCAATTAAAGTTATACAATGTTTTGTCCCAATGACATTTAATCTCAAACTACAAAAAAAGACAATGTATGACTATTACAAACACGCTACTAATAAACACTGTATGTCTGTTCTAGTTATTCAGTGTTTTGTCTTGCTATGGTGAATGACATTCACTGTAAGAGGAAGCGAGACAAAACATTGGATAACTGGTAAACATATACAGCTTTTGTTAGTAAGGCCTGTAAAATGTAACATTAGTAACTAGGTTTTCTTTGCAGCTTCGCAAATGTGAATTACTTTTTTCAGAATAATATACACTTCATATAGTTTTCCAGGATAAAAAATTGCCTATATATTACACACAGGACATGTTCTGTCTCTGAAATAAATTTTGTCCAAATCTATACAGCGGTTACATTGTTAACTTCTAAACACACATTCATTCAGATTTATATATTAAGTTTTGGTAAGTATTTCATCATAATGAACAATGATTAAAAAAAATGAGGTGATATTATGAATGTGCTAAGTAATGGTGACTATGCAAAAACAGCAAAAATTATAATATTCAGAAACATTAAACATAATATGTCATTAACCAGACATCATTTTTACGCAGCGGCACATAAGGTTCTAGTGTTGCCAGAAAAGCAAATATTGACCGGTTAAAAAGTTGTTTTAATAACAGATGGACATGATTTTTATTTTGTATAAAAGGAGATATAAGGCTATGTAATAAGATTATCTTTGATTAGGAGAAAATAAATGAGAATCCAATAACATTGCCAACAAAGTAAGATTTTATCCAACACATCACTGTTATAGCAAAGAATTTCAGATCACATCAAAATGTATTTCAAACTACAAGGTATCCACAAAGTAGTTTAATCTTAGATTAATCCTTTTATTAACTTTTACTTCTATTAACTTGCCTTATGGCCTAAGATTATTTTATCTAATTTGACACACAATCTCAAACTTTGATTTCTAGCACAAAATACCCTTAACTCAGTTCTTGGGCACCAACAAACTATGTTTCCTACAGAAAAACCCAGAAGTATAAAGTGGTTATACTTGTTTGTGTTCAATTATAGCATAATCATGATGACCAACTTAGGACCAGTGTGGCAGATTATAGTGCAAAGTCCAAACAATAATCATAAGCTGCATTTGCAACCATTTACTGGTGGTAGGTCTCTCATATGTAAGAGTCCTTCTGGGTGGGTACTACCGCAATGTCTATTTCTACCCCCAAGTGTGCATGCACTGTTGTGTTTCGGTTTGAAGGACATTGTAGCCAGTGTAACTACAGGACATAATGAGACTTAACATCTTATGTCTCAGGATGACGAGCGCAGTGGAATGCCACACAGTACTTTGTAACTCAAGGTGCTGGATGGTGTTGCTACTGTTTATGGGTGGTCGTATCACTTACCATCAGGCGAACGGCATGCTCGTCTCGTCATTCAATTCCATAAAAAAAAAACCATTGGTTGTTATATACTAGTATAAACAGGTCACATACTAATATTTTCCTGTTATTAAGATCTTTTTAAGGGTCACCTACCTGCACTGAATTTTCCAATTCGCAAACATAATTTTATAAGAAATTTGTTATCCTTCATAATTCTTTTTAAATCAACAGATAGATGAAAATATACTGTTCATATATCACATAATATTGTAATATCTTGACAAACGTCACAGGGCTATTAAAAATAATTTTATTGTGATTGTATGATTTTGGAGGGAAAGTGTAACCAAAACTGATAACATGAAATTAGAATGAACACAGACCTGTGAGGACATTAACCTCATTTAATAAATACATATTGATACTCCACAACCTATTTAACGTTTTGTGACATGTCATCAGGCTATAATGATAGAGACAATGCAGTAAAAATGCTGTCAATGAGGAATATGATAATTCTTGTATAACTCCATTTGTAATAAGATATTGTTGACATGTTTAGTACACAATATGATTTATTAAAACCTCAAGATGGTATTTAAAAATGGACAAATACAACACAGATAAACATGTAAACAATGTGAACATGCCGATTACAGGCGCAACCTTGAAATTTTCCCTCCTTTGTTTTAAAACATATTTCCCATATAAACATGGCTTGCTAGTTCTACCGTATAGCACGCATTGTTTTGTTCCGCTAATGTTAGCCAAGTTCGAATCACGTTCATGTAGTTAATTTAAATATATGCTTGTGTCATCGAAACACAATGAGGCGCGCTACGCTCGCAACTCGCTCCGCCGAGCGTGGAGCAAAGTTCAAGTCCTCGCAAAAAGGTTAAATCGTTCATACAAACACCGCTAATTACGATGTACTCGCTAACCTTAGCTAGTGTTCTTATACAATTAGAAAAAAAAGAAACATAGTGTACCTGAGTCGAGATTCCTGTCCGCACCCCCGGTCATTTTCACTAATCTTGGAGTCAAATGGAACCAGTCAACGCGTCAGCGGGCAGCGCGCTCCGCTCCTGGCGGCCCAGCACCACGATCCACGCAGCAATTATAAAAAGAACCCAATTTCAATGTCACAAATGTAACACGAGGGTATTGGCGACGTCTCGCCACCGCGCGCCCCACTGTCACACTAACAACGCGACCTACGCAGTAATATCATAACATAATTTACCTTTTCCCTCATGGTAATTAGTATCCCGATGTTTATGTCCTTCGTTATCAGCCATATTCGATTTATTTATTTCGACAACTGACTTGACTGAACATAGCGACGTGAAATTTTTCCAACTCGACGCAAGTTGACAACCTTGCGGAGGAAAAAAGACGTGTCATTTGTCAAAATTAGGGCGATTAACCGGAATTTACCGATATATAAATATTATCATAACATTGTAAATTCCATAGGTTTCTTTCAGAATAAGATAGGAGCTACCTACTGTCGTTACAATTAAACAATGACTGTATTATTACTTTGTAGTTTATTTAATTAGTGGTAATCGTCACTGCTAGATACAGCATTTGAATTTCCGCGTTATACAATTTATGCAAATTAATATATTTATAAACTAGTTTATTTTAATTAAATAGATTTATTTTTATGGTAATATTGCGTTATTATGTAACAAGATAAAAACAAGTAAAATGATTATCAATCTTTATGCCAGTTGTACATACTCGCCGAATAGCCTGAAACAATATTCAACGCTCGATGAAAGAAACATCGATGCCCAAACCCAAAGAGAATTATAATGGACATTATGGAAACCCAAACCATTGCATCAGTTTTGCATCACAGCACCGTGAAAGTAATTATTGGTGTTGTATGGTTATTGCAACATCAAGTTAAAAATCCATGTTGATTTTTGAGAGCTGTGCACTTAAAGAACACTCAAAAGCTGTGAGTATTTTTTTAGTTATTACTCAAATGTAACAAAGAGATCTAAGAAGATCAAGGTGCGTAATATTATAGTACTTTCTGTACGTACATAACGGTGGTACGTTCACAGTATTCACAGGGCCACACCAACGCAATTAAACACAGTCTGTTAAAAAAAAAGTTTCAAATTATTATGATTGAAGGGAAAGATATATAAGTGTGTGACATCACCACCACTTGGAAACGAAACCGTGAAGCATTCAACAATGAATATACCTAAATCACAAACAGTTTACCTTCCACATACCAGATGTCAGGCGATAAGAAACTTAAGAGCTTGCGAACAATGCAGCATATAACATACAAGTGACTAAAAAGGTTCGTTGTCAACCCCACCACAATAAAAAATCAACTTGTGTATTTATATAAAAACATTAAGCATTTCACCCACTAGCAAACTGTCTTCATATTCACTAGCATACTCTGTACTTGGTCAAATACATCAAGTTGAATCCGTCTCTAAATTTCATTTCTAAGTAGGACGAAATACCCTACGGGTGCAAACAAAATATCATGCTATATTTTTGAAGTGAAAACTTCTTTAGCGGCGTTGATCACTTTTCTTGGGATGGGTATAAAATGTTATACTCGCGTCAGGACACGTGACCAAAGAGCATTATAATACTACGGAAACACGTGACCTTATAGAAAATTCGTAAGATGGAGGTTGTCATTTTTGTGTACGATAGACCAATAAATAAATATTGTATTTAACCACATAAATGCTAGTACTTTTATACTGATAAATAAAGCAATTCGTGCGAAATTATTCCCTAACCATTCCAAAATACTCAAAAATGCACAACGTTAATGTTCAAGTTTTCACTTCTGCCAGCACTCCCGGAGTGCAACCCGTTGTTTTTTTAACTTTGTTGATGCTTAAGCACTGCGTAATACGTTGTTATGACGACTGACGTATGTTTCTTATCAGATCGTGAACGGATACTACTTATTAGCCTTTCCGTATGTATTATAATTATCTTTGTATTAGACACTACACACGCGCAGCTTGTGAATGTGTTGTACGCGCCAGCTTTACATAGGTAATCGAATCGATCTATATACTGCTACAGGCATGGCAGCGTACGGCAAAGGTCTTACGGCTGAGATGCGAACGGGAGGCTTTCAGCGAGTGTGTGCACTTTGCATTATTTATTGGATCATAGACATTTTAGTGCAACCATAAATGACAATAGAATAGTGTTTGGTGATTGGTCTGCTGATTCATCCGTCAAACTTTATTGGCTTTGATTTGGTTTGTCTCTGATTTGGTCATCGGTATCAGATTTCGGAGATTTGTATTTTTTGCTGTAAAATTGATTGAGAAAATAAACAATATGCAGGTATACATTTAATTGTGGATACAAATAACACTATAAAACATAGTTTATGTGAAGACGTTTTGTTAGATTTCGGTTTTTATTTTTAGAATCCAAATGAGGATACGGAATGGAACGATGTCCTTCGTGCGAAGGGTATTCTGCCCCAAAAGGAGAAGGAGGTCTCCGAGGACGACATCGTAAATATGATAGAGCAAACCATCCAACAGAAACAAGCTGGAAGTGAGTAAATATAACTGTACTTTAGGATTTGTAGGTTAGAAACCATCTGGTTACATTTTCTTCTTAATTTATATAAAAAACGGATATCATGAGGTTGTATTATTCATATATGGATATGAATTGATGCAATCTGTCCAAAAATTATAAATTTCATGTGTAACATAAGTATTTCTTTAAATGTTTACATCACAATATAGGAAATGAGAAATGAAACGTCAAATCTTAGGTATAATAAATAGGAAAATCTATGAAATATGTCTCCAGGGCTTTTTCTCATACTTATACAATAGTTATTCTGTACAATATAGACTATATTTTCTTCTCTTTAGTAATGAAAGGATTCAAGGCCTCAACTCAGTAAAACTACACAATATCACTTCAAATAACAGTTTATTATCGCTTTTCAAGAGACGTCTTGCCTCAACTACTGCGCACTATCGAATGCCACTCACAATGCAGTCAACAAAGAAGTGAAGTTGTCAACCTCAGTGTTGCCAACAAAATAAATGTCTTGTCGATATTTACATCGATATGATTTAAATTATCGATCTTCTTCTTCTTCGCTTCGCTCTTGACAGAACGGTCGTGGTCACTATTATTTGTGTTCAAACGATGATGTAGCTCGCCGCACGATATCTCTCCATCTGTCTCTGTTAGACGACAATCGGGTACATTCGTGTACAGGGCCTCCTACTGCTGATTTTATTTGGTCGGTCCACCTCATTGGTGACCTACCACGAGGTCTATTTCCTTCCACTCTGCCCTGAACGACTAGACGCTCTATGGAGTCATTATTCCGCCGCAAGATATGACCGAAAAATGTTAGTATACGGGACTGTACTAACTCGGATAAACGCTGCTTGATGCCGAGTTCTTGGAGAATGGAAAGGTTTGTGCGGAATTCAGTCCATGATATCCCAAGCATTCTTCTCCAGCACCACATCTCTAGAGCATCCACCTTTTTCTTTTCCAGTTCGCGTAACGTCCATGTTTCAGCTGCGTACAGAAATATGGGGAATATAAGTGCCCTAACGAGCCTGATCTTAGTGGCCTTTGTTATGTTACGATTCCTCCATATTTTCTTTAGTTTGTCCATTGCCCCTCTAGCCATCGCCATGCGTCGTTTCACTTCGTCCACGCTACCACCATTGTTTGATATCAAAGCACCCAAGTAAACATACGACTGAACTACGTCGCAATTCGCAATTTGTGTTACTCCTGGTGCATTGACATTAGCGCGGTCCACAATCATAACCTTGGTCTTACTCAGATTAATCTTCAATCTAAATGTAAGACTTACGCGTTCCATCTTGAGCAGTAGTTCTTCCATGTGGCTTTTGCTAGTCGCAAACAAGGTTGTATCATCGGCGTAGCGAAGATTTGCGATTTTGTAACCACCAATCGCAACGCCATCGGTCCAGTCTTCGAGAGTAATGCGCATCGCAAGTTCTGTGTAGATGTTGAATAAGAGCGGCGATATGATACATCCTTGGCGGACGCCCGCGCTGGGATGAAAGCTATGTGAAAGAAGGTCATCCGTTCGTACCGAAGCAGTTCCTTCTTCGTAGAGACCCCTGAGAAGGTGCACAAGATGTTTTGGTGTGCCCATTTCTAGAAGCGTCTTCCACAATATTGGCCATTTCACAGAGTCAAACGCCTTTGAGAAGTCAACAAAGCATATGTAAGTTGGCTTATTGAATTCTCGAGCCTTCTCGATGATTTGACGAACTAGTAGAATCTGTTCCCGGGTTCCCTTTCCCTTCACAAACCCAGCTTGCTCTTGCGCGATTTCTCGTGTCAGGTAAGCTTTCAGCCGTTCATTTAGGATGTGTAGCAGAATTTTGCTGGCATGACTGATTAGAGCAATGAGGCGGTAGTTGCTACACTTCTTGGTTGAACCTTTTTTATGTAGAGGAATGAAGACCATATGGGCCCATTCTTTTGGCCATTTTCCTGACACCCATATCTTGTTGCAGATGGTATGAAAGATATGAACGCCGTGTTCTCCCATAGCTCTGATTGTTTCTACAGGAATTGCATCAGAGCCGGTAGCTTTCCCATTCTTCAGATGTTTGATGGCAGTTCTGATCTCTGACTCAAGGATGTCAGGTTCTAAACTATCTTCTCCAGGTTCCGTTGACTCGAAGGCTTGTGACAGTGGATCTTCAAACAGTGACTGGCAGTAGCATCTCCAACCTTCTGCTATTTTCTCCAATTACAAAATTATCGATACACATTATAAAAGCATCTAAATTGACATTATGTAAATGTAGTTTTTATAATGTACCAATTAGCTTTAATATACTTGTATTTTGATGGCACAATGCTTGTATGATGCTTACAGTAATAATACGAAGTGTCTAGACCCAGTTTTAATAGATTGCAAAACAAATCTATACCTACTAATATTATAAAGAGGAAAGATTTGTATGTAAGTATGTTTGTAACAATAGAAAAGAAATTAGCATACATGTAGATAGCGAACAAATAGACTATGTGAAGACTTACATATATCTCGGACAACTTATCACATTTCAAGATCAAATGGCACAAGAGTTAGATCGAAGAATAACTAATGCATGGAAGAGATTTTGGTCTTTCAAAGACATTATGAAAAACTAAAAATACCCCATAAAAATAAAACGAAAACTGTTCAACTCGTGCATATTGCCAACTCTAACCTATGGCTGCCAAACATGGTCTATGACACGAAAACTCCACCACAAATTAAGAACTTGTCAGAGAAGCATGGAGAGGAGCATCCTGGGCTACAAAATAATTGACAAGAAGCGAGCAACAGACCTAAGAAAAATAACAAAAGTAGAAGATGTAACCAGGAAAACTCGGCAGCTTAAATGGCGCTGGTTAGGTCACATGCTTAGGGAGACAACAATAAAATGGACCAAAGACCTCACAGAATGGATCCCACGATATAACAGCAAAAGAAAAAGGGGAAGGCAACTGAAACGGTGGTCCGACGACATAAAAAAGGTTGCGGGACCGTTGTGGCTCAGAGCTGCAAGAGATAGAGAGGAATGGAAGAGGTTAGAGGAGGCCTATGTGTCTGCAGGACACGCTGATTTAGATGTAGAACCGGACTGATGTGCACACCCATATTTATGTTAATGTATTATAAAATCAGTAATAAAGGCTTTGAAATTTGAATGTTTGTAACAAATAAAATCAAAAACTATGGAATGGATTTAGATGAAATTTGGCACACGGGTAGATCATGTCCTGGATTAACACATAGGCTACTTTTTATCCCGGTAATACTTTTTCACTGGGGCGAAGCCGCGAGCAGAAGTCTAGTATTTCATAAAGAGACCAATCTTAATATATATAAATCTCGTGTCACAATGTTTAAGCTCAATGGACTCCTAAACCACTTAACCGATTATAATAAAATTCGCACACCATGTGCAGTTCGATCCAACTTGAGAGATAGGATAGTTTAAATCTCAAATTATAGTCGCAATTTTAATTTATTGCTAATTATTTGTCTGTTATTATTTGACAGTCACAATTATCTTAACTCCAAAGGATTCTAACAGATGTCGATACCTTTTTTTTTTTTTTTTTTTTTTTTTTTCTCTTTGGCAAGGCGCGGTTTGCGCATCTGCCAGTGTCAAAGTTTTTAGAAGTTACATACTATATAATATTGTTTCTTTGTTATCCTCAGTAGTAGTAGTACTATGTCGAAGTAAAGCAGTGGCTACCTTACCAAGACTTTATCGAGGAGTTTTGGCGGCAACAAAACAAACACTTGACTAGCACAGTTATTTCAATTCACTTCATTTGAGCCCTTTAATAGAACTATATTGGATAATATACCACCATAATTATGCAATATAACACTAAGTATCACCAAGAGCACCTCATGACACTACCAAGTTCCCGCCAAAACCTGTCGATACCTTTCGACTGGGTTGAGTAAGTAATCAATAGATGGCGCTGCTATGAATGATTCTAACAGATGTCGATACCTTTCGACTGGGTTGAGTAAGTAATCAATAGATGGCGCTGCTATGGTAAATCTACGAACGTGTCATATAAGCTACATTTTAAGCGGGACTTTTATACCGGGAAAACTCATTCACGCGGGCGGAGCCGCGGGCAAAAGCTATATTATATATTTTTTCTGTGCGTGTGTATGTCACTGAACTCCTAAACGGCTGGACCGATTTTAATTAATTTTTTTGTGTCTTCAGGTGGATTCGAAAACGGTTTAGATTTACAATTGGATCCGGTATATAGCGCTGTACTCGGGTTCTAGGATTTTATCTCCTTTTTAGGGCAGGACAACGTCTGCCGGGGCCGCTAGTTTATTATAAAACAAGCATACCATTGACACTACTTTTTCCTGATCCTATCCTTTAACTTTTTTTATACATCCTGTTTTGGTTACTCTCCTCACTATGTTGCTACATTTCCAGAGGACAAACAACTATCAGAACTTGACTTGGACGAGCTTGATGAGCTTGAGGATTCAGAAGACGAGGCAGTTCTCGAGGAGTACAGGAGAAAAAGGATAGCTGAGATCAAGCGGCTCTCAGAGAAGCCTCGATTTGGTGAAGTCAGGGAGGTGTCAGGAACAGACTATGTACAGGAGGTGAACAAGGCTGGTGAAGGGATATGGGTTGTCATACACTTGTATAAACACGGGTAGGTAAGATTTTGTAATATATTATCATAAGGACCAATTTCACGGGTTTCAATTTTTTTTCCTTAAGGAACCAGGCAAGGTCTAAGACCATACTGCCAAGTCATAAGTGATATTTTTGGTTGTCTTTTTTTATTATCTGTAGTATATCGCAGTAAAGCAGTGGCTACCTTATCAAGACTTTATCGAGGAGTTTTGGTGGCAATTAAAAAGCACTTCGTTAGCATGGTTTTTTCAATTCACTTCATTTGAACCCTTTAATAGATCTATATTGGATAATATACCACCATAATTATGCAATATAACACTAAGTATCAGCAAAATAATGAATTAAAATAAGAACACCTCATGAGACTTCCAAGTTCCCGCAAAAACTCCCTCACTGGTTTCAAGTAAAGGACATGTCCAAAAACAGGCCTAAAATTCTAACCAAGACAGTTTATATATATATTTGGATAGAACTTTTAAAAACTAGCCTTTTACAATAAATTGTTTAATTTTATTCTGCTTAAAAAGTACACATTATAATTTATATGAACATTTAAAAAAAAGTTAGTTATAAGTGGAGGGGTATAAAGATATTTTTTAATGGATCCAAGATCCATATTTTGCCCTTTTAATATCCCTAAAGTTTGAGCCTGGTTAGATTTTGAGGCCCAGTACCCACACAAAAAGCAGACATTTCCTTTTATTTGTCAGTTATATTAAACAGCGATCGTTGATAGTACTCATTTAATGCCATTTATTTGGAAGCATAGATTAGAGCTGGGCTTCCCAAACTTATTTGTACTGTGACGCCCCATAGAATTTGCCATTGTATTACGACGCCCCTCAGTCCCCCCCCCCCCCCCAATAATACCTACCAGTTTTAAAAATAGCCTAAAAACAGGTTATCAGAAAAACACTATTTGGACATTTATAATTATTATCTACACTATAACAAAGCAGTATAACCCGTTGTGTCGGTACATTGAAAGAAATTTGATATAAAAGAAAGGGGGTGACTAAAGAAGGGTAATGGAACACAAATTAGTGATTTTTATATTTCTTTTCTGTCTTGCTACACATCTCCGTAACTACTGCACGGTTTTTGATAAAATTTGGTATGGCGATAGTTTGAGACCGCATTCTGTTGTCGCGAGTCGCGACATGGACAGCGTGCCGCCGTCGTCCTCCCCCCACGCGTTCTCTATTCCCCCCGTGTTTATGGCGTTCAATCAAGCTTTTGTTTTATTTAATTACGCACGCGGACGGGACGACGACCGCAAGATGCCCCTGGGACAATGCTGCGACGCCCCAGGGCGTCGCGACGCATAGTTTGGGAAGCCCTGGACTTATGTATTTAGTTGGCTTATACATTTATGTAACAAAAAGCATTTATCAGGAAATGTGAAATCGACCCTAAGTACCTCTAATGTAAGTGTCTCTGAAGCAGACAATGAATAAATTAACTGCAAAATAAGAGAGTAGCTTTGACCAAAGACAAATAATTTTATATTTATGAGTTGAAAAAATATTTGTATTGGCTTTCAGTGCTGAGGCTAAAAGATCTTTTTAAAATCATTAAATACTAATAATTGTTTCTGTCTTAAACTCTTCATTTTTAAATTTAAAAAACACAATTTTTCCCATTCAACATACTTCATAATGTGTACAATATTGTTAACATGGTGTTATCTTCTACTATCCTTTGTTACAGCATCCAGCAGTGTGCCCTCCTAAACCAGCACATGAAGGAGCTATCCATGAAGTATCCATACACAAAGTTCCTGAAGGCGGTGGCGCAGACGTGCATCCCCAACTTCCCGGAACGTAATCTGCCCAGCGTGTTTGTGTACTTTGAGGGTGATATGAAGAAGCAGTTTTTGGGTCCTCATGAGTTGCGGGGCACGTCTCTTACTTGTGATGGTAAGTTATTTTAACACTATTATTCTCCTGGGTAGCATTTGCTACAATTAAAATTGTTTACGATTTTTTTTGTTACTAGTGTGTTGCTAGACTTTATACACTATCAATATTTTTATAGCAAACTATCAAGTGGGCAGGTTTCTGCTTACCATACCATATTACCACCACTATACCAGCCCTGTATTATATACTGCCCACTGCTGAGCACGGGCCTCCTCTACTACTGAGAGGGTTTAGGCTTTAGTCCACCAGGCTGGCCTAGTGCGGGTTGGCAGACTTCACATACCTTCGAAATTATTATAGAGAACTTCTCGGGTGTGCAGGTTTCCCTACGATGTTTTCCTTCACCGATAAAGCGAGCGATAATTCACAGAGAATACACACATAACTTTTTTTAGGAAAATCAGAGGTGTGTGCACTGTTTCTGCTTACGTCTTCGTAATTCATTGAAAACACACAGTCGCACAAATTTAGCTTCTTTACTAATTATGGCAATTTTATATACAACCTACAGGTATTAACGATTTTTTCTGTTTCCAGAATTCGAGTACATTCTTGGTCAAGCAGGTGCAGTAGACACAAAAATAACAGAAGATCCCAGACCGAAAATCAAGGATAAAATGTTCACCGACCTCGGCAGCAATGATTGGTGACCATAGCATTTAGTGGCCATCTTCAAAAGTCTATCAAAACAGTCTAACAGCTAATAAACAATCCCAATTTTAACCTTCGGTCCGATCCCAAGAATTAATTCATTTGTAAGCATGTAAAAAAGCTTTGTTCCGATTGGTCCATTATAGCTATAGATTGACAAAAGTGATCGAGATTGTTTATTGAAAACGGATACTGCGATATTGTCTTGCTTTGGAGATGGCGCCTTAGTTTTAATTTTTAAGATCGAATGACAAACGCTTGGAGCGCGGGTTAGTTTCGCTTGAGATGTATTTATTTATTTTTGTTGCAAAGAGATTAAAGCTAATCACAATTTTTAGATTACTTTCGAATGAAGCGGGTTGATGGTGGTCGGGCTAAACCAATTTTTATTGTATTCTCATGGAACTACCCACCTTCGTCGTCACGCTCACAGTCGAAGGTTCTAGAAGTCACCTCTATTAGCTAGTTTTTATGCTACAATTTTTATTTACTGTCTATTGATGTACTACTAATGTCATAAGGTAGAATCGGAAACTTGCTAGTGTAGGTCTTCTATTGATGTACTATTTAGTAAGATATATGACAATATTTATTTCAAATGGGGTGAAAGGTATTAAAAATTACATAGCATATAATTTTATGTTGATATTGAATACATTCAATAATGTATATTATGTTGAAGATTTCTTCTTTTACCAAAGAATTCTGCAGGCCCTTAACCATTAATGATGAAAAAATCTTATAATAACAATGGTGCTGTAAAAATAAAATAACTTTTCTATATATTTTGTTGTTTATTTGCATTTAATGCTAGTCCTTACAATTCGAGTTTATTTAGATGACAGACGTTGATTTATAACTTAAAAAGCGCGATGACACAAAATTACAACGGTTTTGAAACCGTGAGTCAAGGTTTCCATTAACGGCAGATTGAAAAATTGATATGATTAATTAACGACTGAGAGGATTTTTGACATCACACTTTTCGCCTTTGTTACGCTTAATAATAAAAGAAAGTCCGGTCATGCGATTCACTTTGAATAGTAATTTAAAAATATTGGGGAGTAAAAATACATTTGGAATTTCTTGCACCTAACAGAAACACTGCAAAGGAATTCAGCGCTTTACGTCCGTGACAAATTCGATCAAAATTTACAAATTTGTGTCACGTTAAGTTATCGCAGTGTTCAGCACCCCCGGTGCAGGTTGATGGCGGCGACCGTACGCGCCAGCGCCGGCTCCACGGGCAAGCGCGAGCGCACGCCCAGCTCGAACGTGCGCATGAGCAGCCGCGCCGCCGCCTCCTGCATGCCCAGCACCAGCTCCGGCAACTTGTCCAACGCCGCCTGCGCCACCTCCGCACGGGAGGATTCCAGGCACTCCAGCACTGCGCGGTAACCTGAGATACAGGAATTTTGATGTTTTCTTTATGGTTATCTGACACCACTAGTAAACAGCATAAGTCGGCATAAGTCATGAGTACAGATGAATGGGTGGTGGTCGGAACCAATTGCTTCATACTTCGGCCTGAACGACGTCAAACTGACCAATAAAAAGTGAGCTCAGGACATGCTGTTTATTATATTAAGTAGTGTATTGTGTGTTACCTGGCGTGACGTCATGCACGGCGGGCAGTAGCTTGACGAGTAGCGCAAGCGCGGCGTTCCGCAGCGGCGCGTGCGTGTGCGCAGCCAGTGGCGCCACCGCGCGCACTATGGCCGCCGCCTGCGCCGCCCCACCCCACGCACCGCCACGACGGGAGCCCCACGTGTCCACTTCCTGCACACCACAACCATCATATCTATCATCATCCACATAAACGAGATCATTGTTCACGTCATCGATATCAATATAACATCGATAAAGGCATTAAAATCGAATAAATGTTAATCGATTATAAACGCAATTGTGATGTACAGAATAAAAACATTCACTACTTGACGTATTTTATTTTTATCGTAATAATATGGTTCGTACCTGTATGTACCAGTGCAGGTTATCTGGCGTGTCGACCCGTCGCTGTAGGGCGTGTAGTGCATGTGGGGGCGGGGTCGCCGAGGCCGAGGGCGCAGTCTCCGATGACAATGAACTCAGTGCTGGTACCGCCCTATAAAAAAAGTTTTATAACATGTCCCTAGTATCGATTTATTTAAACATACCAAAATCGAATATAAGTGTCACAAAAACTATCGAGTACTAGTTTTTGAATAGTTTTGGATTTAATCGATATCTTAAGTTCTTCCTTTGGAATAATGATCACTATATTTACTATGTATTTGTATAAAGTGACTAACTGAAGCGTGTCCCTGTGCGCGAGCAGCAGTGCGGCGGCCCGCTGCGGTCTGGCGGCCGCGTACCGCCGCACCAGCGCCGCCACGCGCTGCGTCACTGCCGACCCCCCCGACCCGCTGCCGCCCGACCGCACCATCTCCAGGAAACAGTCCAGGATGCCGTGCACCTCCTCACTGGGAATCATAACTCCACAATATTATCAAATACACATAAATATCTTAGTCGAATGGTTGCAAACTCGTTTTAATTGTTAATCTTTTTGCTAAAGTTTATGACTTTCTTAGGATTATTTTGTTGATAACATAGTTTGTTCTATGTCGCAAATTAATATTTAGCACCACCTCACAGTCCATCCATGTTGTGGATATATGCTGATACTTTAGGTGGAGAATGGTGTAGATTCTGAAATATCGTTTCTGCAGTCGCATCTGCCATTACTTATATAGTTACCATTTACAATAAGTACACACATACACGCCTTTTATCCCCGAAGGGGTAGGCAGAGGCGCAACTAGTGCACCCACTTTTCGCCGTTATTCCGTCCCATGATGTGATGAGGGCGAGCCTATCGCCATATCGGGCACAAATTCCAGACTCCGGGCTGATGCTGAGTAGAAAAAGTCAATATCATTTTGCCCGACCCGGGGATCGAACCCGAGACCTCAGCGTTGCAGTCGTATCTTAATACAACTACGCCACCTCGGCAGCCACTATTAACAATAAGTACAAGGTAATGTTATGGACCTGAGCGGCGGTCGGAAGAGATCGTCGTCGTGCAGCACCTCCAGCAGCGCGAGCAGGTGGTGCAGCGCGTGGTGCGAGTGCGCCCGCGCGCCGCGCACTAGCGCGTGCAGCAGCGGCAGCGCGCGCCGGCCCGCGCACACGCCGCGCCCGCTCACGCCGCGCGCCTCCGCCTCCATGCGCCACAGTCTGACGAACGACAAAACATACGTTCTAATCTAAAATTGATAAAGGTCGCAGGAACACGCTGGATGCGGACCGCTTTTGACAGGTCTGTCTGGAAATCTTTGGGGGAGGTCTGTGTTCAGCTGTGGACGTCATGTGGCTGATCATAATGATGATGATGAATCTAAAATTTATTCGATTAATCGATAGTAGAGTATTCTTGATGCCATTTTTTTTTTGGAAAAAATTAATAATTATTTTATTTTAATACGAAACATGCTCAACATCGAGCGATGTAGGAGCGCTCTAGTAATTAAGCGCAGTTGCAATTAGGCCGGAATAACTTCAGACAAAAGGACAGTATTTTTATAGCATAAGCTGACAAATGTACAAATATTTCGCCTGATGATATTTATAAATTAACTTCACCGGACATATACACCAACAATTTCAGAAGAATAGGCTGGCTTAACTCTGTCGATTGACGAGCAAATCATCTCTCATTAATCAACACTCGTGCCTGCACACCACTACAATGACCATCAAGTGTAATGGAGTCAGTTTGCGTATTAAAATAAATATATGTTGCGAAAGTGAGTGGTAGCGTCGGACGGGGACGTCCTAGACGTACCTTCATGGACCAAATTGACGACCTCCTAAGGAAGGGCCAAATAAGGAGTTCTCGTAACCGACGAGCATGTATGAACAGACTGATGACTGTAGAAGAAGCGAAAGAGGTATGCTTGGATCGTAGTACTTGGCGCTCCATAGTCTCTGCCTACCCCAATGGGAGAAAGGCGTGAGTTTATGTACGTATGTATATGTTGAGACGTACTTCTGCGAGGTTTCCTTCCCGTGCGGGTGCTGCGCCGCGAGCGCGGTGAGCAGCGTGTGCGAGGCCTTGTCCGCGGCGCTGGTGGAGAGCGCGGCCGCGTCCCGCAGCGGCGCCGGCGCCACCAGCGGCGACTCCCACGGCGTGCGCTCCGAGCACCACCGCAGGAGCTGCAGGACGCGCGGCACCTGCACACCACACCACTCATGTTACACCAAGCCACTTGTCAACCTGGCCAATTCCTGATTTAATATTTCATCTATCTCAATGTAACACAACGATAATAACATTGGTGAGGGGGTCTTCTGGCGTCAAACAACCCAAAACTGAAACAATTGCCTTCTGTCGTTTACATGAATGGAATCCTGTGTTAGATTAAAAAAGCTGAACCTATTTTACACATACCTTCATATACAGTAATAGTAGTAACATGGGATGTCCCTTAGCAGCTGCGAGTGCGCAGGCCAGCAGCGCGTGCGAGGTGCTGCAGCAGCGCAGGACCAGCGGCAGGCGCGCCTCGATCCGCCGTCTCATGGCCTCTATACCATCCGGCCCACCCGCCTTCTCAGCCTCCTCGCTCTCCTGGACCACGTAGCGGACGAGCACGTTCAGCTAGAACAAATTAGAGTGGAAATTAATTGTTACGCGTTATACACATCAAACGCTACGAAGTCTCGAAGTGGAAAATACTTTAGACTTCCAATAATCTCAAGACTGGATTTACACTGTTATTTATTGCAAATTTAATACTTTTAAACTGTATCTGTGAGATGATTTTAGAGTAGTTAAAAATTCAATCTAAATACCATATAACGATTGGACTCTTACAAGTCTATAGCGTCTCTCAATAAATCAAACTTTAAATATTTGTGTACCATCCAGGTCGAAGGACCATTTTAATCAAAATTTTAACGAATGAACTTAACCCAATAATCTGACTCCCACCTGTTGATGGTCGAGCCGCAGAGTGTCCTCGTGCACGTAGTGTTTGGGCGTGGCCTTGTCTCGGCCCTGCCACACGCGCGGGCTGCCGATCATCGTCTCCGCGAAGTTCAGCACCGACGTCGCCGCCCACTCACTGAACACACACTTCGAGTTTAGCCTACACATGTAACATCACTACATAATTCGTCGGGGATAGTGCAATACCGCGTAACTAGCATTGGTAAATACAATCATAAGTTTAGTGTCGTAAGTATCAATTTCAATTAATTTTTTTTCGTCACTTAGGCGGTATTTACCTAGATACACGCTTTTGCACTATCCCCGACGATATGTGAGTAACGCTTAAATATTTTGCGTCACTAATGGTACATATCACGAATAACACCACCTTTAGATTATGTTATTATATCATTCGAGTAGCCGGTTTACTGTACAAAATAGTTGTATGGTTTATATGCCCGTCAAAAACTATGCGTGAGCGTACGTGTGCGTATACGTATGTGTGCGTTTCTCAATATGCTCTTACGCAGTTATATGAAATAGCCTTTAATCCCCGAAGGGGTAGGCAGAGGCGCAATTAATGCACCCACTTTTCGCCATGCGTATTCTCTCCATGATGTGATAGGGGGGCGAGCCTATCGCCATATCGGGCACAAATTCCAGACTCCGGACTGATACTGAATAGAAAAATTCAATATCACTGCCCGACCCGGGGATCGAACCCGAAACCTCAACATTGCAGTCGTACCGTAGTACAACTACGCCACCGAGGCAGTCTAAAAATTTTAACTCGAAAACTTTTTTATCATCAAAGAGATGAACCTCACCCGTCAGGATGCAGCAGTGCAGAGAGGCAGGTGTGCAGGGTCCTCCAGGAGGCGCGGTGGGCGAGCAACGTCACCACCAGCGGCCGCCAGCGAGCGCAGCCCGACCGGAACATGAGGCGCATCTGGAATTACGAAAGTTAGGGAAAAAAATTGTGAAGACTGTGAGGCGGCAGTTAGTTTGATAACTTAAAAAGACTTTTGTTTATGAAAAAAATGCGTTTTTTTTTATTTTTTGTTTTAATTTTGAGTCGGTGTGGGCAAGGGACCATACATTTTTGTTTTTCGAAAGAAAAAAGCCTATCCACCTTTTTTCGTGCTAGTGATGACTCAAATCCTCGGTTACAAAAATAAACAAGATCTGACCTGTCTCTGCGGCTGCGGTCCTAGCGTCTCCCGCTGCAGCTCCGAGAGCCAGTCCAGCAGCAGCCCGCAGCCGAGCCCGCGCTGAGAGAACACGTGCACCGGCGCCGAGGTGCCTTCTTCCACCTTCACCTGGTATAACATCAGATATCGGGTTCATGTAAAGAGAAAGAAAGAGAGAAAAACATTCACGATAGAAAAACATATCACCAAAAGTAGAATGTACTGCAGTGTTTAGCAAAGTTCTACCATTCATGTAGTGTGTTGTCTTCCAAAACATATTTAAGAGCTATTTAAACTTGGCTATTTACTGGTGGTAGGTCTCTCATATGTAAGAGTCCGTCTGGGTGGGTACCACGGCAATGTCTGTTTCTACTAAGCACTGTTGTGTTTCGGTTTGAAGGACATTGTAGCCAGTCTAAATACTGGACATAATGAGACTTAACATCTTATGTCTCAGGATGACGAGCGCAGTAGAATGCCACTCAGTACTTTGTAACTCAAGGTGCTGGATGGTATTGCTACTGTTTATGGGTGGTCGTATCGATTACCATCAGGCGAACGGCATGCTCGTCTCGTCATTCAATGCCATAAAAAAAAGCTTGATCCTGAATCTCTGAAAACACTGGCTACAATGCTTTTCAACCTAGAACCGCAGTACTTGTATGCTTGCAGTGTTATTACATTAAAACTGTACCTTAACTTCATAGTGTCCTTCCTGGTTCTTCTCCAGCAGGTGTGATATGACGTCGACAATCAGCCGCGGGTCCTGCGTCTCGATGATCTTGTTTCCGATAGCTTCCAGAGTGCTGGGGGTTGACGCTTCCATTGCTATAGAGGATAGGAATTTTCTACTAGCAAAACTTAAACAAGAACAATCCACCTATATATTATCTTGTTTAAAAAAGTTAAGGCTTAAGCACCTTCTTGCATAGGACACACTCGTTGTGAATGGATCGAAATCGTGCTGCTTACATATTTTGTTAGAACCTGCACTTGCACGCAGAATACAACTGTTTTGTCTGCAATTTGAAGACGCTTTGGGTAAACGCAAATCTTTTTACTTATTTATGTAGGCAAAATATAATTTGATTGTATGGGTTCAAAAATGTGTTTAAATTTTTTATTTTTATGTTCTATAAAAATAATGAACCTGCAATGAGTTGTTCCCTGGTGGCGTTGTGCGGCAGATGTACGGCGGCGTCGGCGTCGCTCTTGGCGAGCGCGCGGTCCCCCTGCGCCAGCACGCGCACCATCGACGCCACGGGGCCCACCACGCACTTCCACTGGCACAGCAGCTTCGACGCCATCTGGACAACAATCACTCGAAGGTCAACAGGTGTCGCAGGCCACACACTTGTTATCAATGATTTCATGCCAAAAGACTAAGATGGCTATAGATTAAAGGTGTGCGGAATGTATATTTATCATAAACCTTATGGCGTCGTCTTGGTGGCCTTTATTAACAATTTATAATGTCGGAAAAGGATACCATACCACCATACCAGCCCCTGAGCTGAACACGGGCCTCCTCTACTACTGAGAGGGTCCACCACGCTGGCCTAGTGCGGGTTGGGAGACGTCACATACCTTCGAAATTATTATAGAGGCAGACGAAAGAGAATATTTTTGAAAAATTAGCAACATAGAAATATGTATTGGGACTCATTAATATAAGTCGTGTTATAGATATCACACATGTTGCCCGCTAATAAGTAGAGGAATAATGACAATACAAGATATGTGTTGATGTTAATCTGGATTAGGTCTATGTATTGTGTATTATGGTTGTTGCGGACCTCTCTAATGGCAGGGGTGTTCAGCGGCAGCAGCGTCCGTAACAGCGGAGCAACCAGCGCGGCGCGGGCGGGCGGCGCTGGGGTCGACGCCAGCTGCGACACCAGCGCCGACACGTACGGGCCTGGGGACCCGCCGCTCACGCACGATGACACTTCTGACGTCACTTGCTGAGGATAAATGCACGAACATTCATAGCTTCGGTTTTACTTTTGGGTTTATTATTGTGAACATACATAACAGTTTTGAAACTATTTTAGACGATGATATTGATTGCGTTATGGTAGCGTTGGTGGTCAACTTTTAAGCTATTATAGTTAAGGTGTCGAATATATTAAGGCGTTGACAGTACGGAAAAAACGTCACATTGACAACTGGTGACAACAATATATGGATTCGTTGATCGACATATCGATATCAATGCATTAAGTTCAATATAATAAACTTAGTCATCCAAGTATTCAAGATACAAACATACGAATTGAGAACCATTTTATGTTTTAGAAGTTGGTTAATAATACTATTTAAATTCAGTATTCAAAATTCCGACACAGGTAACATACTATAACCTTTTTGCATCACTTATTTATCAATGTTTATCACTTATTCTTTCTAAATATTTAAAACACAAAATATAAATCTATACTATTATAAAGCTGAAGAGTTTGTTTGTTTGAATGTGCCTAATCTCAGGAACTACTGGATCGATTTTGAAAATTCTTTCACTAATAGGAAGCTACATTACTCCCGAGTGCTATAGGCTACTATTTTTTATCCCGGAAAACTTTTCCACACGGGCGGAGTCGCGCGCAATGCTAGTATATAATATATATCATTTACCGTGATGAGTTGAGTGAAGGCAGTATCAACGTCTCCGTTGAAGGTGGTGCCGCCGCCGAACACGGTGGCGAGCAGCGGAGGCACTGCGGGCAGCGGCAGCGGCGCGGGCTCCGCGTCCCACGCCTCCTCTGTCTCCAGGGGGAGTGGCGTCTCCGCGAATAGAGGGTCATCTGCAGCGTTGAATAATTATGTTTTATACTTGGAATTTCATAAGATGGTGTCATAGTTGTGAATTTATATTTTAAATTGGCTAAATAATGACCGTAATTAATAAATAGTTTTGATTAATATCGCCTAATAAATTGGGTAAATGGACCAATCAGGATAAAGGTTGATCGCAATGTTTACATATTTGAAAATGTACAGTTAATATATATTAATTTTATGATGATGAAAAAACTATACTCAGCCAAGTGTGTGGCACCGCCTTACAAAGGGCAACTCTCCAAGATCCAAGTCGCATCACTACTCAAGCATTCTTAGCGATCGCCGTTTGCGGCGGGTGTCGACCATGTTTTGCATATTTATATTAATAAAAAGAACTATCACACCATTGACAACGATAAGTAACCTTACTTCTTCTTCTTTTTTTTTGTGGCTTTCACCGTTTATCAGTGATTTCGCCAATGTCAAGTGTACGAAAGACTCCACATAGATATGAAGTATGAGCAATTGGTGTATGGTGTATGGTGTGGTGTAGTGTTGTGTCCGGGCTCGCGTCCAGGGCGCGGAGTAACGCACTATCGAGTGTGAGTACTGAGTGGTGTGTCCGTACCGGGCGGCAGCGTGTGCGGATGCAGCCGGAGCGCGGCGGCGAAGGCGTTGCCGCCGCTGGCACCACGCGCCCGCTGCACGCGCAGCAGCTGCGACATGTACGCGCGCTCCACGCCCAGCCGCGCCACCGCGCCCGCCGGGCTCGCGTCCAGGGCGCGGAGTAACGCACTATCGAGTGTGAGTACTGAGTGGTGTGTCCGTACCGGGCGGCAGCGTGTGCGGATGCAGCCGGAGCGCGGCGGCGAAGGCGTTGCCGCCGCTGGCACCACGCGCCCGCTGCACGCGCAGCAGCTGCGACATGTACGCGCGCTCCACGCCCAGCCGCGCCACCGCGCCCGCCGGGCTCGCGTCGAGGGCGCGGAGTAACGCACTATCGAGTATCGACACATCACATTACATTATTATTAGGGGTAATGCACTGGGAGCCCAGCATTTCTGAACACATACGACCATAAGGTTGTCAACCTCTAAAAAAATACCGTATTCTCACCTAAGAGGCCGGCAACGCATCTCTATGCCTCCTGATATTGCAGATGTTCATGGGCGGCGATGATCACTTTACCATGAGGTAAACAGCTCATTTGCGCCCTATACCATAAAAACAAATGTAGGGGAAAATGTTTAACGCGCGGAGTAAAGCATTGGGAATGCATTATGAATACTAGGCCCCGTTTTTTCAATGTTTGTCAAATCAATGTTACATTTCTTCAATTTAACATTTGTTAGGTGAGAATTTGTCAAATACGTTTTTTCAACTAATGTTATTACTATAGTCAAGGGTAAACATTTGTTAAATTATTGCCAGTATAATAAAGCGGGGGAAAATTTTTTTTCTTTGGGGATGCTTCATATGTGTCAATGTTTGACTTAAAGGACTTATATCCGAAGCCGTATAATGGGATTTAAGAAAATATCTTTGACAAATTTATGATTACATAAAATTATAATTATTATAATGATACTTTTTCAAGATACCTTTAGGACAACTTTTTATTTCTAAGAATTTATAATTATTGTTTTGTATCTGCTATTATTACTTGACATTGGCGAAATCACCGATAGTTAATCGGTGGAAGCCATAATAAAAAGAAGAAGAAGAATTATTATAATATTATAGAATATGAAAAATATTGTATCGTTTGTGCGCAATATTCAAATATTATAATGCGTTCGTGTTACATGGCGGGATGCGGCGACCTGAACAAACTCCGCCAAGCGGCCGCTGGACTTTGGAATCGCAACTCGCAGTAGCAGCATGCGCCAGCATTCACCCGGGCTCGTGCGCGTTAATATTATGATTGTAATAATACTACAATCACAATTTAATTTCGATGTGCGCAGTATTAATATGAGTAGGTACTTTAAATAGTACATTTTCAGGTACATCGAATTATGTTTCTTGTCTTCATCACGTCGCTTAGAATTGCCAAATTTGTTAAAACTCAGTTCACAAGAATCGGAAGAAACAAGTGTGTAGACTGTTACGTGATTGTGAAACGAAAATCCAATGTATTATGTAGTAGACATTCACTACAGGGAACACATGACTTCAAACCGTATTCATTGATGTCAATGACTCATGTGAGTCATGAAGGAATGTTTACGCCACAAGCTTCAGGGCGGCATACTACGGGCTCTTGCGTGCTACCGTACATAATAATTGTAGTGCCGTGTTTTATGTACATTTTTAAATTTTTTAAAGTGTAGATAAGTTATGATGTATTTGATCTTTTATTAAATAATTATCAAGCATGTTGTACTGTGTTTCTTTTCACCACATAATTCAGAACCTTAGACTGTTATTAAATAAAATTATATAGATGTTAACAATGATGTGTTGATTACTTTCACTGTAATTGAACACAAAATAAGTGCGAGTTATTTATATTCTCACTATGTTATTACAAATACAGAGTAATTAAAATGATGCTATTCTTCAGACAAAAAATGTTAGTTCAATGACCTTGAAATCTAAACTAAAACTTTGTATTTATGTCGATAAATAATATTTTCGCGATTCACAAATTGATATACGGATTATTAGATGAGATAGATGGAACTTCTTTAAATAAGCAGGAGAACAGGTGAGTAAATTAATAATTGTATATATTTACTATATTTTGATTGTGTTTGCTTACTCCCAGTTTTTGTAATATTATTATAAAAATAATATGTAGGCTATAATAATAATTATATTATTCCATCGCCCTGTTTAAAAAAAGTCATACCGTGGCTCAAATGTACAGAAATAAATTACTTATGACTTGGCAGCATGGTCTTTCACCTTAGCCGGTTCCTTGTACAACAAATAAAAAAATGTACAGAAATATAAAACTGTCATTACCGAAAACAGCTGTTCGCACGGGAGTTAATCAGCGGCCATCTTGCTAATTGCTCATTCTTGGGTGATCAAATATTTGACAAGCTGTTATAACAATTGTAAGCTAAAAAGGGCTGAAAATACGCGGAAACGTCAAAATCGGTGATTACATTAGATTTAACAAATTGTTAGATTTGAAAAAACGGGACCTAAATAATTTTGGGTAAAAGGTATAGGGAGCGTGCACGAACTATAGGGGGCAGCACAATATCGACACAAGAGCCACAGGTGAATAAAAAAAGAAACTAGAACTAGCACAATAATTTGTTGATATATTCTTTTAAGATGACAAAAATGATAAAATATGTGTTCCGGCCGAATGTTATTTACACCCAGCGTGTCCAGAATATGCTTTTTTTTAGATGGGAGCTAGTTATTTAAGCAAAATTAGGAGGTTATGTTCCCTTAATTAAAGATTTTTTTGTATTGAATATTACCTTCAAAACATATTTATTTTTATAAATTACGCAACGAAACATTTCTAAATGCTTTTGGAACTCATCATTATGTATGTTTTATACAGCTTTTATTATTTATGTCGATTTTCACATAACTATGGAATGTAAGTACTTAGGTACTATTCTTGGGAACATTATATAATTTCACACCATTTGATTTGTTTATTTTTATGTTTTGGAGCATCGGTATACACAGCGATACATTATCCACAAATTAAATGTTATTTTTCATCCTTTTAATGAATATTGTACGTCAATGTCAAGTATCGATGGGCTGAAAATGAGTCGTCAAGTGCCAGTGCCAAGTATCGATTGCGCCACTAGATGGCAGTGCTTACGACGTGCACGTTCAATATAGGATGAAAATTATCGAAATGTGTAATTATTAAGTTATTAATAATGTATTATTAAGTTAAAATAAAGACACGCTGTAAAAACTACTACATCATTTTAAATATGCAATGACTAAAAATCAATCGATACTATGTTGTATAGATATTTCTTTATAACACATTTACTAAAAAAAATTAGAAACTCATTATATTCTTTTAAATAAAGTTATCAATGAAACAAGTACCTTTTTTTATGAAATGAAATGAAATAATTTATTCGAGCCCATAAAATGTTATACATTATTTAGATTCCGTCAATATTAACTCTACCACCAGTTCGGAAAGCAGTTCTCACTAGAGAAGAACGGGCAAGAAACTCTAGTGTTGCTCTTTTCAAAATCAGTTCAAAGTATAAAATATTTTTATTTTTTTTATTGCATTGAATGACGAGACGCGCATGCCGTTCGCCTGATGGTAAGCGATACGACCACCCATAAACAGTAGCAACACCATCCAGCACCTTGACTTACAAAGTACTGAGTGGCATTCCACTGCGCTCGTCATCCTGAGACATAAGATGTTAAGTCTCATTATGTCCGGTAGTTATACTGGCTACAATATCCTTCAAACCGAAACACAACAGTGCATGCACACTGTTGCTTGGCGGTAGAAATAGACATTGCGGTGGTACCCACCCAGACGGCCTCTTACATAATGAGAGACCTACCACCAGTAACATACATTGCATTATGTAGAGAAAAAAATATATACAATTCAGTATTTGTTTACTTATGTTTAGAGCAGTTCATTTATATACTCGCAAAATAGATAATAAAAATTTAAATTCCAACACGAGTGCATAACTATCTCAGGAGTCATGTAATAATTTGATCTGAAATTTTCAAGATGTCGTTATTAATTACATTACATTACATTGAGGGCTCGGCAAAGTGATTCGAAAGAAAGACAAATGTCAGCCAGCAAGAGACGAAAGTATCCCTTGAGGGTCGGCACATTACAACCTGCTTATTTTTCCTTCACACTTACCTCATAGAAGCAACAGGCATCCCGAACGTCTGTATGAACAGCGCCAGCTTATGCGCCGGTAACGCTCTCAGGCCAGCCTCGAGCAGCGACGGCCTCGCCGACCTGACGAGGTGCAGCCGCAGCCAGTCCGGCAGCAGCACCGCCTCCTCGCCCTCTGCAGCGGCCGCGCCCGCCAGCTGCGCGGTGGGGGCGTCCGCGCCCACCCACACCGACTCCAGCCAGGAGTACATTTCTTGGTCGGTGTCGTCTGAGGGTGATGTAAGGTTAGAGATCCTCCATGTCAGATGGTCGATGGTATGATGAGATCCTAATATTGTATGTTTAAATAGAAAACATGTTTTATATTTTATGGTAAAGATAGCAACAGAAAAAATGCGTTAACGGAAGGTAAATGATTATTTTTACTTTAAAGCTGACCCAATTTCAAAGAAATTATGGGTTGCCTAACAATTAAAAAAATGAACCCTGTAACGTTTAAATTGTATGTTTAAATGTTTATCCAAGGGCTGTTAGTTTAGATGTAACGTATCGTGTACTCACAGAGGGAGGGTCCGTAGCAGAGCAGCTTGAGATGCGCGTGCGCAAGCAGCAGCGGCAGCAGCGCGCGCCGCCCACTCGGCCACACCACCGACACGCGCTCGCCGCACGACCACGCGCTCTCCTCCTCCGCCACGCCGGACCGCACCTACACACACACACACACACACACACAATCATCATGACCTCGTCTAATTATAACTACTAACGCTCCTAATAATCAATACCAACGACACACCTCCCAAAACTTTTAATTAAAAATCACTGTACTGTGTTATAAATTAAAATACACGTTATCATACGATGATTTGTATTGAGTGAAATTCAACTTTAAACTCTTCCCAATAAGAGTGATAATCATTTATCACTAAAACGGTTTGGTAATCCCCTCGTCCGTACCATCTGCAGATGCGTGTAGAAGATTTGCGTGAGGGCGTGCAGCGTGTGCTGCTGCGCGAGGTGCAGCCGCTCGCCGGCCGCGCTGCTGTCGTCGGGGGCGCCCCCCACCGCCCCCGCGCCCAGCACGCTGTTCATCACCGTCGTGCGCTCCATCACCACCTGGCTCAGGTCCTGATAGGGAAATAATCACTTTGTTCTCACTCATCATCAACATTTGATCTAATGTCATTAGTTATTCGTCTAGTTCTATTAAACTCTAATATACTTTCTGTAGAATACATTTTCACGCATATTGTAGAATTTACATATTTTTACGGTCGACTGCTAACAACAAAAACTCCCAGGGAATTTATTTCTGGAAAACTATTTAGTAGTTAAAAAATCACACAACTAAGAGGTCAAACTCGGGTTTCGGGACGTCTTACATATGCAAACCACACGAGACATTAGACCACTAAAATAATCCAAGTACTCTGGTAGGTCTGGTACTGGTGGTAGGTCTCTCATTATGTAAGAGGCCGTCTGGGTGGGTACCACCGCAATGTCTATTTCTACCGCCAAGCAACAGTGTGCATGCACTGTTGTGTTTCGGTTTGAAGGACATTGTAGCCAGTATAACTACTGGACATAATGAGACTTAACATCTTATGTCTCAGGGTGACGAGCGCAGTGGAATGCCACACAGTACTTTGTTAGTCAAGGTGCTGGATGGTGTTGCTACTGTTTATGGGTGGTCGTATCGCTTACCATCAGGCGAACGGCATGCTCGTCTCGTCATTAAATGCAATAAAAAAAAAAAAAAAAAAAAAAGTACATTGTAATAAAAACAAGAAATTGACTCACCAGCACGATATCAGTGTGCAGCTTCTCCGGTGTACAGGCGACGTACTTGGCGAGGAAGGCGATGTAGGCGGCGACGTGTTTGGGCACGCACTCCACCAGGCACGCAGCCCTCACGCGCCCCACCACCTCCTCGCGCACCGCCTCCCAGTGCCGCAGCCCCCACAGCAGCTCCAGCCACTCGCTGGGGGGGACTCTCACGTTTACACACGGTACGGAAACTAATACGTTACATTTTCCTGTTTCAAGTTAGTTAAAGACAGTAGTCATGCTCTTATTAAAAGGTGATAGAAAGTCCAAAACATAAAAAGTGAGTAGCCAACTTCAGACTGGACAAGTGGAGCGTGTTTTACATAAATACATTATAATTTTTCTGCGATTTCAACTACATAAATAATTCTCCATTATTTTAAGTACTTTTCAAGAAATACAATTACTTAAAATTGTATTTGTATCTTTCATATTAGTATGGATGACTTACTCGGGGCTAACTTCAGCGTTGTAATCCATTTCTATGTTCTCCTCCGATGACTGTGTAAGGACCAATTTCAAGCCCTAAAATATTTCAAAATACCAATGAACACAAACACTTTTATGGTGATCTATTAAGATGTTAATACCTCTTTCATACTTCAATATCTTTTAAAATCTTAAATTACACTAAGATACCTGCTCAATAATGTATTTGTAAAATTTTCTGTAAAATAATAACCAAAAAATAAAGATTTATCAAAAATTGCACAAAATAATATGTAATAAGACATAATGAGTGAGCACGTACCCTGCCAGCAGAGGCCCTAGTGGGTGCGTGCGCGTGCGCAAGTCGTGCGAGGTAGTAGTGCAGCACCGCGCGGGCCCCCTCCGGCGCGTCCGCCACCGTGCGGCGCAGGTGAGCACACAGCTCGCCCGCCTTGCCCGCCTCGCCACCACCCGCCCCCGCACCCGCCCCCGCACCCGCACACAGGAACTCGCACAGGCACTGCACCGGCAGCACACTAAACACAATACAACAAATACTCGTTCATCTAATGCAGTGCCAAGGAAAAAAATACTTTTATCCATGGCAACACGACGGCCATCAAACACTTTCGTGATTAATGGATTATACGCCATTGACGCTCCTTATTTAATTTTTGAATACCACCTAATCTCCACTCCTTTTCTTGAAGTTCAATATCGTACCCACATTTCACATTGTAACTAAGTATTTATCGAAAATTTTAATTATATTATCTAACCTCAACTCCAACTGGTCATGCCGTAACAGCTGATGCAGCCAAGGCATGGCGCGGCGCGTGCCGTGCCGCTCCACCAGCTCCAGCAGCAGCGCCGGCTGCCGGCACAGCAGCTTGCCGAGCCGCATTTGCGAGTTCATCGACTGCAGCTGCTCTATTATCGACTGCGGAGGCTTGCGAGCTGGTCCCAATGGCTCTAAGGTTGTTAGCTGAGGAGTGAAGTATTAAATTATATTATAACTTAAGATATTACAAGAATTTCATTTCGGATATTATTATAGTATTACATATAAAATAATCGATAAATCATCAATCGATGAGAAATCGATAAAAACATTTTGATGTACTCTAGTAAAACACAATATAGCAACATTTTAATAGTTGAAAAATAGAGGTGTCTGACCTGGCTGAGCAGCCTGGAGGTGTGTTCCGTGACGGGCAGCTTGGCGTTGCTGGCGGCGGCCAGGTGCGTCTCCAGCTGCAGGATGGCGGCGCGCTCCGTCTCACCCCGCTCCACCTCCACCGCCCCCGTCGCACTCCATTCAATACTTGGTTTACTGTTAGGTTTGAATAAGCAATTAAGCTGGCGTTTACTACTAATTTATTTTATTATTTATTTATTTTATCATTTTGTTTTTAGTGAAATGGGCCGGCATACTTATAAAAAATCGGCATGGAGATAATTTAGAAGTAACACAACCCAACTTGGAGTACCAAGAAGCCAGGAAAGAAACGGAGGGGGTCTCACTTGGTGATGCACATCTCGATGAGGGCGCGCAGCGTGGGGTAGGTGTCGGCAGCACGTGGCGCGAACTGCTGCGGGTTGTGAGCCGCCGCCAGCACCAGCAGCACCCAGCCGCGCCAGTACAGCGACGTGATGGCCAGCGCCGGGGGCGTGTACCTGCACACAACCAACCAACAGTTACGATACATTTTGATCTTATCTGTTTGTACGTTACATGAATAGAGTACTTTCCTATGTTTGATTCTGACATTATTCTATATGTAACAGCAAATAGTATGAAAAAGAAACTCTTTTGTGAAAACAGAATTAAAATGAGGCAATGATTCATATTTCAAATATTGCAATGTGGAACAATGAGCATGTAGTGGAGATATCGCTCCATCTCATTCTTTCGCACGCGTGGCAATGCCTGATGACGTCACGTTTCTTGACCTCTTCTACCGAAATTCAAACGCCTATAACTAGTTAATTTTTTACTGAATTTTAATTAATCGTTCTGTGTTTGAATTTCTATGAGATAGATATTTGATAAACCTATAGAACTAAAGTGAGTCCAATATTGTATTGTTCACCAACAGGTAAACTTGCCACAATATGAAGAAAAGTTTGCTAAAATTGTAAGCCTCTGGACTCAGTAAAATAGTTCCCGAAACACTAATAACTCTGGTTATTATTTAGTTACCACAATTGATTGGTTGGTAAAATAAGAGATGAGATCAGGTTCTGAAGGCAGACTTTCTCAATGTCTGTGCATCATCAACAGATTGCTTACCCCTGAGGCAGCGTAATATTATCTGGCGGATTGAACTGGCACAGCTGGAAAATGTAATCAGCGATCTCGAGCTTGTCCACCTGCAGGGGGTTGTCGTCGGGCGGCAGGGCGCATGCGCGCCGCACCACCTGCTCCACCAGCTCGAACACCTCCGCCGGGTTCACCGGGATCTCCTGTAGAGACAAATTGTTGTGTCTTGTTATAAACAAAAGGTGTGAAATAACAGGATTTTTACAATAAAAACAAAGATATTAAAGGGAAGAATAGATGATGTTTGGGTTTCAGGAATATCCAGGGTTTAATTTCTTAAAGCTTAGGTATGAAACTAGGATTTGAGCACATCATATTGCATAACCCTGAATGCTGGAAATACTTAAACTTAATAATGAGGAATGACGTTAATAAATATCTAAAAATAAGGAGAAAACTAGGTCTTTTGAGAAGTTACCAGCTCACCTTAGCCAATCCAATAAATATGAGCCTCAGCAGCGTATTCTCCCTTAGCGGCGCCTCACAGCACAGTCGGTAAGTGATGGCGCGCTCCGACTCCGGCGGCCAGTTGTCCAGCTTGGAGTACGAGTCCGGAGGTTCCAGGAACATCACCTTGTTCAGCGCATGTAAATAATCATGTCTCGAAGGTCGGTAGAGAGACACAGCAGCCTCTAAAAGCCAGCCGAGCGCAGCGCCCTGAGCCGACACCAGGTGCGGTTTGTAGTCGGCGTGGTGCTTCGCCAGCCCTGCTATGAGGAGACAGCAGAGGCAGAAGAGGTCCGCTAGGGAGGCGAAGGCCCGCTCTCGGAGTTCTGCTGCCGGTTCTAGTGGCGGTGGCGCTGCTAGTGCGCGGGCCAGAGCAGCTAGCGCGGGCGCGGCCAGTGCGTCCGCACGCGCCGCTCGCGCCCACTCGCGGGTCAACGCGCGGAGCCCACGCAGGTAGTCCTCGGCGCGGACGCACAGCTCCTGTATAATACACGTAATGTAAGAATGACTGGTGAATTGCGTGCGGCTTGTTGGTTCAAATCCGGCTCTAAGGACCACAGACTAGAATACGGTATAGAGATTAACGCGTAGTTTATATATTGTGACTGGCAACGCTGATTGGTGTAAATTGAAGGCTAAGTTGTGGTATTGAACAAATCAGGATATTGGTCAGAGTTTGTGACGCTTATTTTAGATAGAGTTATATCGTTAAGTGAAGAGTGATAGTACCAGATATGTGTCTGCCATGGCGGCGGGCACGAGCTGCGGCTGTGCGTGCACCAGCGCCGCCAGCACGGCCATGTTGTTGGGCGAGCGCACGTTCGACAACTCGTTGTAGACCGTGTGCGTCACCACGCTGCGCAGCAGTGCCGGGTTGTCTGACACCATCTCTCTGTTGAAAATGTATTCAGTTCTAGATCGTATCCAAATGCTTAAAAACGTAACACTTCCAAGTCCAAAGGATCCATCTCGATTTGGTAGGTTGTTACTCCTTAATCATCAATAAGAAGAAGTCTACTTTTCCTTTCAACCTTGGTTACTAAGTAACTTCTAACTTATTACACGTAGTAACCAAATCATATGTTTTGTGTGCGTGAAGCCAGGGTATGTACCTGAGACACGCCTGGTACGCGAGCTGCAGCTGCTTGGTCTTGAGGCGCATGCGCGCGAGCTGCGCCAGCACCTCGTGGTCGCGCGGCGCGGTGGGCCCGCACGCGTCGCAGTTGCAGCACACGTACGCCAGCAGCTCCTGCGCGCACTTCCACAGCTTGCCGGAGTGCAGCCACGCCTCCAGACGAGACGCGGCTATCATGCGGATCTGGGAACAATAATAATATGTAGTCGTAGTACAAATTGTGCTACGACGCATCACGGTGGACGGTTTATTTTTGCTCGTAACAAATAATTTGTAAAATAGTGTCAAAAGTGATTGTTTTCGTTGTTTGAGTGGTAATGCAATCAGCCCTGTATTATATACTGCCCACTGCTGAGCACGGGCCTCCTCCACTGAGAGGGGGGTTAGGCCTTAGTCCACCACGCTGGCCTAGTGCGGGTTGGCAGACTTCACATATCTTCGAAATTCTTATAGAGAACTTCTCAGGTATGCAGGTTTCCTCGCGATGTTATCCTTCACCGTTAAAGCGAACGATAATTGATAAACAATACACACTTAACTTCGAAAAGTCAGAGGTGTGTGCCTTGGGTTTTGAACCTCCGGACATTGGCTCGGCAGACCGTTCCATTCTTGGTTTGAGTGGTAAAAACTAATAAATTGAGTTTGGTAAATGATTGTGTGCTACTGAATAGCTTGGAGCTCACTTTGCAGTCCATATTTTCACCAAAACATTTTTGAAACTGTGGGTGATTTCGTCTAAATGTGCGTGCGCTGTGTTGACACTGTGTGCTAGCTGGAAACGCATCGGGGTCTGTGCCGTAACTGTGTCTTGCGGCGTGCACTGTGTCGACTCCGTGGTAGCTGGAAACGCATCGGGGTCTGTGCTGCTTCTGTGTCGCCCGGCCTTACGCAATCGCATAAACTACTACTACGGGTAACACGACGCGACGCGGGCGCTCCACGCTTGATTTCTGAGTTGGTTCAAGTGTGGTTTGAAGTTGCAGAAACTAATATCATTATGTCGACGCCGGGCGATTTGGCTAACGTCACCCGTCGAAACGTCTCCAAGACCAAGCTTCGGCAGAAGTCTGGAGAAGCTCCAGTTGAAGTTCTAATATCTAGTGATAATGATAATATTCGTACCATAATAAGAGAAGAAGTGACACTGGCGCTGCGAACCATGACTCTGGAGTTGCAAAAAGTTGTCGAAAAGGTCTCTTCTTTTGAACAATCACTGATGTTTTTTAACACATGCTATGAAGATCTAAAGAAAAGCATTGATGAGAAATCTGCGATTATCGATCAGTTACATAAGAGTAATGAAGAACTTAAAAGCAAGGTAAAAGAGCTGGAAAAAGGTTTAACCGGCCGATTGAATATATTGGAACAACACCAGCGTGAGTGCAACCTAGAAATAAATGGTGTACCAGAAAATCGTTCTGAAAACATTACAAAACTAATAGAACAATTATCAAGTAAGATTGAATGTCCTATCTCTGAATCTGACATTGTCCACTCTTCGAGAGTTGCCAAGTTAAATAAAGAAAATGACAGACCACGTACTATCATCTTGAAGCTGCGAACCCGACTGCTGCGTGACAGCTTGCTCGCCGCGGTACAGACTTACAACAAGCATAATCCTCGTGATAAAATAAACACTCACCACCTTGGGCTTAGTGGTAACTGTGTTCCAATTTATGTATCGGAACACTTGAGCCCTGCTAACAAGTCCCTACATGCCGCTGTCAGACTTAAAGCGAAAGAGCTTGGATACAAGTTTGTCTGGGTCCGCGACGGTAGAATCTACGCAAGGAAGGACGAATTCTGCTCTGCGCTCCATATACGGTCTATAGACGGACTACGTGTAATGGTGACCCGTTGAACAATAACTGTTATTAAATTATTATATTGTTATAACATAAGAATGCGTTGGTAGATAAAGTACCTACATATGGCTACCATATACTATCAAAATGTACGTGGCATGAGAACAAAAACGAACGAAATTTTTGATAATATACTACAAAACTCCTATGACATTTTAGCTTTTTCTGAAACTTGGTTAAATCATGGTATCAGCAGTAGCGAATTTATCGATTCTCGCTACGTCGTACATCGTCGTGATCGTATTTGTTCTAGCCATTATTCTCATGTAAAGAAAGACGGTGGAGGTGTGTTGATAGCAGTTTCCCGTAAATTTGAGTCGATCCGCTTATCAGCATGGGAATCTAGTTGTGAAGATATTTGGGTAATGGTCAATATGCGTGCAGGTAAAAACATAAAAAAAATTGCTTTTTGTACTGTATATCTTCCCCCTCCTGTGAAACTGGTAGAATTAAATGTTTTTTTGGAAAATGCCAATAATTATGTTAACTTGGCTGACGAGGTTGTATTGCTCGGGGATTTCAATCTGCCATTTATAAAGTGGACTAAATGCAACAACTTCACCACACCTTCTAACTATGACAACTTATTGGGATATGCGCTTGTTGATTTTATTTCTATTTCCAACATGTACCAATTTAATCATTTATGTAACGAAGACGACAGAACTTTAGATCTTGCTATTAGTACAATATTGAACATTTCATTGACAGAGCCTATTGATCCTTTAAGTAAGCTTGACCATAAGCATCCGCCAATCTTACTCACATTGCCGAATAATGATTTTAAGTATCTTCGACCAAAATCGTGCTCTGAACTTAATTTTCACAAAGCGGACTTTGATGGTATTAATTCTAAACTAAAAAACATACATTGGAACTCAATTTTTGATCATTGCGCTTCAGTCAACGAAATGACATCGTCTTTATATTCAATTTTAAGAAAATCAATTCAGGAATTTGTACCTAAACATAATTTTAATAGAAAGTTGTTCCCTCCTTGGTTTAACAGATCCTTAGTGAAGATTCTTGCCATGAAGGATAAGTTAAGAACAAAATATAATATTTACAAAAACCCACGCGATCTAATTGAATATAACATTTTAAGAGAGCGTAGTCATAAGTTATTCGAGAATCTTTATTCGCAGTACCTCAATAGAACAGAAGAAAGTATCGCAATAAACCCTAAAGATTTCTGGCGTTATGTGAAGGATAAACGTAAAACGCGGTCCTCACTTCCGGCGCAAATGCACATGGACGATAAATTGGCCAAAACTGGGAAAGAAATAGCTAACTTGTTTGCCGAAAATTTTTCAAAAACCTTTACTCCTAACACGGGTACTACGCCAAACGGACCATTTATAAATACACCTCATACAATTTATCAGCACAATTGCATTGGCAAGGTGAGATTCTCTGAGCGCGAAGTCTTGAAAATGATAAAACAATTAGATGTTCTTAAAGGACCTGGTCCTGATGGCATCCCACCTTTATTAATAAAACGTTGTGGATCAGCACTGGCGCTACCATTGTCACTTATTGTAAATCGTTCCTTATCCTCGGGCATATTTCCAGACGAGTGGAAAAAAACTAAAATTACACCTCTTCATAAAAAAGGTAACTTCAATGACGTAAAAAATTACAGACCAATTTCTATTCTATCATGTTTTTCAAAATTGTTTGAAGCTCTTATATGTCCAATTATCTCTCGTCATACTAGTCATCTCCTGTCGGAGCAGCAGCACGGCTTTATGAAAGGTCGATCCGTTGAAACTAATCTAGTAGGTCTTATATCTGAAATAAGCCAGGAGGTAGATAAGGGGCATCAAGTAGACGCAGTATATACCGATTTCAGTAGTGCATTCGATAAAGTTAGCCATTCATTGTTGATAGTAAAGTTAGAACAAAACGGTTTTCACGGTTCCCTCTTGAATTGGTTTCGGTCCTATCTTAATAATAGACAATACGTTGTGTTTGCTAACGGTTTTGAATCAGAAGCATATCGTGCAGAGTCCGGTGTTCCGCAAGGATCACACTTAAGCCCTATTCTTTTTTCAATATTTATTAATGATATCACTACGCATATAAAACATTCCAAATTTAAAATATTCGCGGACGATCTTAAAATTTATAAAATAATTAATAGTAATGCAGATGCAAGTCTTGTACAGAGCGATATAAATAATATAAAAGAGTGGTGTGACGTAAATCAAATGCATCTAAATGTACAGAAATGTTACTATATTAAATACACGCGGAAAAAAAACTCTATCAATCCTGTATATACCTTAAACGGTGTTGCTCTGACTGAGGTGAGTGAAATACGTGACTTGGGAGTCTTAATTGATAGCAAACTAACTTTTAAACCTCACTTCGATTCAGTGGTTAAGAAGGCGGCACAGCAGCTTGGTTTCATTCATCGAAATACTAAAAAATTTAAATCCTTTCACACCAAAATTTTATTATACAATTGTATGGTACGTAGCTGCCTCGAATTCTCGAGTGTGGCTTGGAACCCCTTTTATACCGTACACTCACAACGTATAGAAAGCATACAACGAGCCTTCACAAGATCACTAGCCTTCTCATGCTCAGGTATTTCACACAGAAGTCCATATGAAAATCGTTTATCATTTTTTAAAATGTATAAGCTACGTGATCGAAGGAAGATACGTGATATGACATTTCTCTATAAACTCGTCCATAGTTCAACAGACAGCCCATCAATTCTAAAAGATGTTTCCCTAAACGTTCCTTACCATTATCCGCGTCAGAGAATCTCAAAAATTCTTTACGTAAGATCTACCAAAACCAACTTAGGGTATAACTCTCCTCTTCTAAGACTTTGTCGGACATTTAACGATTTTAATTCTCAAATCGGTGATCTTGATATCTATAATGATACACTGAATATGTTCAAGCAAAAACTAGCAAAGTATCTAAAAACAGATTGATGTTCTGGAGTCTTCTATGTATAAATTAATGTACTTAGGCACCTGCTTATATTCCTTATGTTTGCTCTCATAATTTGTCGATAACACTAATGTTTGTTCACACCTAAGCAGGGGCTCACAATGCTACTCAACCACTTCTTTTTTTTTCTGTAGATTGTATAGTATAACCGTATAACCTTTCACGAACGTAAATAAAATAAAATTTGCTTTCACCGCTGTTATGGCGAATGTTGTAAACGCCTGTTATAGGTGTACATATCAGTATATAATGTTATGACAACCCTGTCATAATCCACATAGAAGTATGATAAGTAATAAGTGTGTGTAAATGTGTACGCTGTTGGTGTTTCTTAAATAAATAAATAAAAATAAATAAATAATATATAAATACCAGCCCTGTACTATATACTGGCCACTGCTGAGCACGGGCCTCCTCGACTACCGAGACGGGTTAGGCCTTAGTCCACCACGCTGGCCTAGTGCGGGTTAGCAGACTTCACACACCCTCGAAATTCTTATGGAGAATTCTCAGGTATGTAGGTCTCCTCACGATTTTTTCCTTCACCGTTAAAGTGAACGACAATTGATAAACAATACACGTAACTTCGAAGAGGTGTGTGCCTTGGGTTTTGAACCTCCGGACATTGTCTCGGCAGACCATTCCATTTCCAACTAGGCTATCGTTCACTTAAATTGGGAACAATATTTCATTATAATATATTGGTTTTTACAGTTGAAGATGTCTGTGGCAGGTACATGAGAGTACAAGTTTTCACTCTACAGGATGCCAGCTGGAGAAGTAGAAAAGATGACATATGATGATGGAAACTAGCATCTAAACAGAAAGTTTATCTTAGGCGTATAATTTTTTGTGTGGTTCAACTGAGTAGATTTACCTATGTTCATCAGAACTTTAGTTTGCATACAAAAATAATAAATATATCGCCTTTCTCAACTAAGAAAGGAAGATTCTAATAAAATGGTACCTTATTGATGTAAGAGTTGTTTCTGTCATTTAAACTGAAATGCTGTTAAAATATAATAATAACTTATTGGCATTAAAAGTTACCTCTGGGAATCCACAAGTGGCCGAGAGCAGCTTGAGAAATCCTTTTCCTATAGCATCAGGCGCGGCTGATCGTCTCTGCAACTGGTCTTTGATGGCCTCCAGGACCAATGCCTCTACTGCTTCGTAGCTGCTAGAATATCTGTACAAAATAATGTAATCTAATTTACTTCGAGAGCTGGATACATGTGAAAAACTGAGAGGAAAACTGAAGACTTGAGGATACTTCTTTCATTTATCTTCTGCTTCTTCCAGGTTCCAACTGCTTTTATCTACTTCAATGTTGGGTAGACGCAAGTCGCATCACAATTTGCAAACATATTGCAAAAGCCTTAGTTTTACAAACAACTGGCTGAAGCCAAGAAGATCATCATCATCATCAGCCACATACCGTCCACTGCTGAACATAGGCCTACCCCAAAGATTTCCAGATGGCCCTGTCAAAAGCAGCTTGCATCCAGCGTGTTCCTGCCACTTTTATCAAGTCATCTAGCCACTTTGCCGTTGGATGGCTGACGCTGCGCTTTCCAGTACGACAAAAAGGTAAATAATAGGAATGATAGTTCAAAGTAGCATGCACACATAAGACATCTAACTCACCTGGGGAACACGCTGTACTCGAGTTCGTTGTTGTCGGGGTCCTCTTCAGTGCTCCCCATCAGGGGGGACCCAGACCCTGAGGGCGACATTGTACCTGCGTCAATGTTCTCGCTTTGATCAATTCCTTTCACTTTACTGGGTTAGTTATTGGAAGCAGTGAGAAAAGCTCCTCTGATATTTTAAATTATTTCAAGTTGTTAAAAACAATTATGAAATTTAAGTCTATTAAAATCACATTAGAGTTTATTTATTAATCTAGAAACCAAAAATTTTAGGATGCGTGTGGTCATTTATATACTTATAGATGTCAGATGTTCAGGATTACAATTTATTTCACCACCATCTATTCCAGCATGGGATGCAAATAAGTACTATCTATACTAATATTATAAAGGCTGGTAGGTTAGCTAGGCTAGGACCTTTTTATCCTCGCCGGCGAAGACCGTGGCGTTTACTTTCCTCGTAATGTAAAGATACTCCTTCCCTTTCTTTTATATCAGCTCCACTTCTCCTTACCTAGCCCTATTGCCGTCCCCAATGTCCGTGTCCTCTGTACCTATCAGCCCGTGCTGGTTGTTCATTATTTAATGTAGGTACTTTAAATTATTTAATTGGTATATGTACCTTTGTTATTGTCTCTATCTTGTCATGACTTGTCATAAGTGCTCTTTTATAAGCCTACTTGATCAATAAATGATTTTATTTACTAGCTTTTGCGCGCGGCTCCGCCCGCATGGAAAAGTTTTTCCGGGATAAAAGTAGCCTATAGCACTCAGGAGTAATGTAGCTTCCTATTAGTGAAAGAATTTTCTAAATCGGTCCAGTAGTTCCTGAGATTAGCACGTTCAAACAAAAAAACAAACAAACTCTTCAGCTTTATAATATTAGTATAGATTTATCTATACTAATATATAAAGCTGAAGAGTTTGTTTGTTTAGTAGTATAGATTTATCTATAAGCTGAAGAGTTTATAGATAAATCTATACTAATATTATAAAGCTGAAGAGTTTGTTTGTTTGTTTGAACGTGCTAATCTCAGGAACTACTGTACCGATTTAGAAAATTCTTTCACTAATAGGAAGCTACATTACTCCTGAGTGCTATAGGCTACTTTTATCCCAGAAAAACTTTTTCACGAAGGCGGAGCCGCGACCATCACCTAGTTCTTCTAAAAATTGCAATCTCTGACTATCTTTTTGAAGTTGAAGGTGTAAGATTAGCTATTTTTTTCTAACCAAAACAATTTATGATTTACCTAAAGTGGTCTCAGTTGATTTGAGGCTTAGTGGGGGATGTTTGGTTCCGAAGGCCGTGACAATGTTCTCAACCAAGCATTTACACCATGCACAGTCAACCCACCAGCGCTCATTCAAAGCATCCTCTATGTATACCTGAAAATCATTTGAAAGTGAATAGGATGGTACCTTAAAAATATTTGTAAGGGGGCACTATACCTAAATAAATATTTTAATGGATGATAAAATATGTTTTGATATAAAATATTATGCAAAATTTTAGTTTGTGGTTTTTATGACCCGCTCAGCAAATCTAATTCACACACTTGTTTATCAGTGCAGAATTTATTCGCAAATGCATTTTAATACTGCCTCAGTGGCGCAGTTTTCGAAAAGTGGGTGCTCTAGGTGCATGTTATTCAGCACCATTGAAAAGCATGCATACCGCATCAAAATGATGGTGTTTGCGGCCCAAAAAATACATCATTTAGGATATTTGTGTAAAGCATTAATTAACAAAAGGACATGTCCAAAAAATTCCTAAAATATTCTAAAATTAAATTTCCTACAATTCTAACCAATACAATTTATATATATTTGGATAGAACCTTACGATAGCTTTTTACAATAAATCGTTTCATTTTAAAGACCTCCGATTTTGAGATGTATGTAATTTTTTTTTGCGTAGTCCTTGGACGCCCGCGGTGGACACCGGTGTCCATTTATATAAGGAAATTAGCTTATAGCTGTATATAAGCGGGCGTTGACGGGTTAAAAACTACACTTAATATGATTGTTTTTAAAAAGTCAGTTATAAATTTGAAGGGTCTAAAAGTATATTCAATGGATCCAAGATCCATATTTTATTCCTTTTATATCCCTTAAGTTTGAGCTTGGTTAGATTTTGAGGCCCAGCACCCATACAAAAAGCGGACATCTCTTTTTTCCATACCTTTATGAAGATATCCGGCCAGTTTGTACTATCTCTATGTCCAGCATACAGCATGTTACAAGCAAGTACAAACACCAATGGATTTCCCTTGCTCTTGAATGCGGCGCCCTGCTCTCGCTTCAGTAACGTACAGAGGCTCTGTGTGACCGTATCGTGGGCGAACATGTTGGGCCTGATCTTGACGAGGTAGAGGAGGCTCATGCACAGTATCGGATCAGGTTTGGATCGTTGAGACTTAAGGAGACGTATTGACCCTGTTAGTAATCCCAACTGTGGACAAACATTGACAAAATTTATTTTTATTATATTTTTTGTTATTAGGCAGGCAGTTTGATCAAACAATATATCGGCATCCGGAAATTCTCAACCACCTGGCATTTGCCCAGATATTTGTGAAGTCGGTCCATAAACTTGTTTACATTTTCCGCTGAGACAGGGTTGTATGGGAGGTTATTTGATGTATTAAAAATGACTTTTTTTTATGGCAGTGAATGACGAGACAAGCATGCCGCTTGGCTGATGGTAAGCGATACAACCACCCATAAACAGTAGCAACACCATCCAGCACCTTGAGTTACAAAGTACTGTGTGGAATTCCACTGCACTCATCATCCTCAGACATAAGATGTTAAGTCTCATTATGTGAAACACAACAGTGCATGCACACTGCTGCTTGGCGATAGAAATAGACATTGCTGTGGTACACACCCAGACAGACTTACATATAAGAGACCTACCACCAGTATTTCTATGTACACTGTTGTATTTGCCACAATATATCTAACTGAATACATATTGGAGGCATATTATTGGTAAGGGCCTATTCCACAAAATTCATGCAAATGGTATCTAATAGTTGATGTCAATGTATATTCTCTTTTAAGTTCGATTTTTGTGTTTGATTGGTTTATATTATATAGCTTTTGATTGCGACTCTACCAGCATCAAAGCTTTTCCAGGATAAAAATCCCACTTTATATTTTCCTATGTCCTTCTCATGTCTCAAATGATCTACATACGAAATTTCATTAAAATTGGTTCAGTTGTTCCAGATATTACTTCTTACAAAAACTCACAAAATTTAGCTCTTTATATATTTATATAGATTCAACAATTATTTCCTGGAGACAGAAAAAGATAGGATAGGCTAAAATATGAAAATTCTAAATGATAAACACAGACCAATTTGTCCGAGTTGTGTGTATCCAGCGCCTGTAGCACATTAGGCACCAGGTCCACAGGGTCTACCTCCAGAGACGTCCCTCCCACAGCTTCAGCCGGCGAACCGATCCTCGACCTCTTGTTTGGGGGTTGGCTGCCAAATGTTGCGGCTTCTCTTTTGCGTTCTACACCTATGACAGGAAAGTATATTTTAAATCTTACAAAAAGGTGTACAGTCACCAATCTTATGTTACGTTTTGGCGACTGCGGTATATTGTTTTATTATTAGAAAATTACAAATTGAGATTTTTATTAAGTTAAAAGACAACTTCTATAGGTATTGTTAATCATTTTCCTATTGTAATCGCTGTTTACTTTAGAACGTACCGCTAGTCGATGGTTTATGTATATTCCTCTTCTCAGAGTCTCTGGAGACCACCACAGTAGACTTAGAACCTAACGCGAAGATGTCTTGCGGATGCTGCGGGGCCTTGCTCTTGGCCCCGCGACCTGCCGACGGCATTTTGCCTCGGTCCATAGTAGGCTTACGTCAAATATCCTGAGACCTAGGTTTTCTAAGACTCATCGCACTGCAACATAGAGTTTTATGATAACTATTTTTTCGTCTGAAGGAGTCGTAAGTGATAATAATTAAAAATAAACACAAGTACAATCGACGACAGTCGACACAAAATGTGTGATGGACAACTGTCAATTATTTATTATATAGTGTCAACTGTCAACTGTCAAGTAGCTGATAAGGATGGCCGACATTCTTGATAAACTTGCTAATTTGCTTTGTAGATACACGTTTATTCAGCAAGCAATTTTACTGAAAGAATCTAAAATGAAAACTGGTTGAGGATTAAGAATTAATTAATTGAAAAAGAATTTAAGGAATGTTCATATATGACACACTGGTATTAGTAGGGGCTGTATGATTCATAGTTTTACGCCAATGATATGGATTATCAATTATGAAGTATTTTTATTTGTCAAATTGTCACTGAGTGCTGTCAAAATTCCCTACATTGACGAAAAGACATAAAGGTATTATTCGTAAATTTACTAGAATAATTCCACCAATTCTATCACTATCTAAGCTATTTTACACGTCCTTCTATAATTAAAAGTCAGTAGCTATCAATATTATATTTTTCGTAGTTATGTAACTGGTGTTATAGGTTATGTTCTTGTTACCCTCAGATGCTTACCTCAACCTTGGTCGGTCTGCGAGCGGTGACCTCCTCGGTGGTGATCACCAGGAACTTGGCGGCGGCACAGAAGGCCACCGACCCCATCCAGCAGTTGTTCTTGGACAAAATCAGGGAATACAAACAGAAGAGCGCGTAAGTAATTACTGTTACTACTTCAATTGATAGTATATTTTGTGAAGAAAGCCATAAATAAGTTATTCATTATATTAAATTTCTAAATAGTGTATTAACTCTAGTGCCAGAGAGGTATGAGGCTAACTAATGAAAAATCAATACAGTAACTGTCATTATTATTTGTATCCATTATCAAACTTAGTATGTCTCCTTCACAGAGGATATTATCTCAAAGCTCTGTTTTGGCTAAAATATTATGTAAACTCAAAAAGCTTTATATATGTTATATGGTTAATCTATTCTAAAAACCAAGGACATGGTTTTTTGTTATACAATTAATGTCTCTGCGTTGATGGTAACCACCATGCATAATGTGTAAAACCTGCAATAGGAATCCACTTAAGTGTGTTGTATACTGGGTTCAGCCTGTTTTGTTGAGAGATAAACATCTCTTGTTTTCTATCTGGACCTGACTTCTTGCCTGTATAAAAATAAAATAATTAATAGTATAGTTCCAACTAACAATACCTCTCCAGTGCAACTGCAACATGCTTGCAAAGCTGTTGTGCAAACTTCACATTGTATTGAGAATAGGGCAGGTAGAATAATACTACACTGACATTCATCATCATCATCAGCCACATGAAGACCACTGCTGAACATAGGCCTCCTCAAAAGATTTCCAGACGGACCTATTGAAAGCACCCTGCATGTCCCTGCAACCTTCATCCAACTTGTAGGTGGATGTCCAACACTGCGCTTATGCTGACATTAATAATCTTTAAATGCAATATTTATCTACAGAGGTGGCAAACTCCTTGACGCCAGCCCAGCCATCCAGAAGGAGCTCAAAACCGAGCTTGAGAAGCTTGAGAAGCAGTATGGAGGTGGCAGCGGTGTTGACATGACCTCATTCCCCAGCTTCAAGTTCGAGGAGCCCAAGCTGGACCCCATCAACGAACAGCCTGCAGCCCCCAAGAAGTGAATGTTGATACAGCTTTATGTTAAGATGCAGTTTATGTAATAAATAGCCAGTAAATAATTTGGTTTTTTATTTTATACTTTGTGTTAGGTTGCCGTATGTGAGGGTCCATTTCAGTAAGCGTCACCACTATTATTGTATTATTATCAGGCAACTTTAAAATGTTCTGTTATGCTAAGCTATTGCATCCAGAGTGCTACATACAATGTTTCAAGATAGTGCATGCAACTCAGTATGCAGTATTTGAATACTGCATATTTGAATATACTTGTGCACTTTGGGTTCTGTAACCATTTTTTATTTTAGAATTTTGTCTGATATCTGCTTTATGCATATGAAAAAATAAGTTTTAAATCGCAATAGCCATTCGCGAAATTATAATAAGAGAATACTACTGGTTTTTCAAAGCGGAACCTATACTAATATTATAAAGCTGAAGAGTTTGTTTGTTTGTTTGGTTGTTTGAACGCGCTAATATCAGGAACTAATGGACCGATTTTGAAAATTCTTTCACTAATAGGAAGCTACATTACTCCTGAGTGCTATAGGCTACTTTTATCCCGGAAAAACTTTTCCACGCGGGCGGAGCCACGCGCAATGCTAGTATGAAATATAATCACAGCTTGTAGGTATAAATTGAATCACAATGTAGTTAATTTTGGCGCCTGCTAGATTTTAATAGCAAAACCATTTACACATTTTAATTACTGTTGCCAAACGAAAAGGCGTTAATTCAGCGGTGCTTCTTAAGTAATGGGAGTGAGAATCACTCACAATTTCCCCAAGAGCAGTACCGTCTTTTGGACTTGCCAGGCCCTTAGGAAGGTGTCAAGGACTTAGGAAGGGCGCCACGGGTTTTGCCTAGTACGTCGTATCACACAAAACAAAATAGGAACATAAAAAGTTTTTTCACCCAGGGCGAATAACTAAGGCTGTACTGCCCAAGATATTTTAGATGTCAATCAGGGACTTTGTCGTAAAACTAACCCAAATTGTTTCCTACGTTTGTGAAACTACGTTGTGCTAACCACACATACTTACATGTGAAATATGTAACTATGAAATGTTAAATGCTTTAGATGCGCAGTCTGCCGTTAGGATCGAAGCTTGGGCTCTGCTTGGGCTCTGCGGTCCGTTCCACTTACTGCAAGTAGGTATATTTTTAGGTAGGTACTTACCTACTTCACTTACACTAAAAGCTTTTTAAAACAATTTTAATTTGACATCGCTAATCGGTTGCATGATTTATTCATGACTTGCTACCGACCATAAACTTCTTACACTCATTTTTATACGGTTGTCGGGTCGACGTGGTTAGCCTACAGAAAAGGATCTAAAAAGTATAGGTAGAGTTATCGTATTACCAAAAGTTATGAGACACAAAGTAGATTATAAGGAAGCCAAAACTGGGTAGGTATAACGTTCGGTGTATGTGGATGTTTCCACGCCTTAGAGAATTGGTTAATTTCTCTAAGTTCCACACAGAACCGACTAAGAGGAAGAGGAAGGTCGGGCAAAACGGGCGTTTACTCGGGGCGCGCGTCAGCTACTAGGCGCTACAGGCACAGGCTTCTCTTTTCCCCCCGATCTTCTTTTCGGGGTCTTTACAGTTGCTGGGGTGTATCTTTTATAATTGAAACCTTTCGGAGCGCCCTAGGTGTTAGCGGGTCACAACTCACAACAAAAAAAATAATTACTAAAGCTAGTTTTCCATATACGATAGTCCGTCGGAGTTCCTGTCCCTGGTTATCTACTACCGTAGTATTTAATCATCCAGTTATAAAGAAAAGTGTTGTCCTTGTCTTGTATCCCCACGTGTATCCCATTTATGAATGAAAATACCGTTATAATAAATGTCATCATTTATTAATACTTAAGTACTTACTGGGGCTTTTGTTATTGCCTGCCTATTCTAGTACCTATAGTTTAGATTTGACCTTTTTGTAACAACTACTTAATCAATAACTGGTAAAACTATTCAAGCCGTGGCTTGACCTTTATCTACCTTTATATTGTCGTAGGCTTATTCAATAAACATTCTGGTTTTATTTCTGTTTTAGCGCTGGTTTGTTCCCTGAGGATATTATCCATAAGGCGTATTATGAATGAACAAGGAACTCCTTTTATCGGTCTGTTATGTTTCTCGACATTAGAAAATATAAATCCGACACTGTCTTGAACCCCAAGACCTATCAATATACATTGTAATTGCTTTTCTACTTGTCAGTTGTCACAAATCGAATTTCACACGTTTTTTTATTTATTCACAAAAGTACTTAATTTTTGAGCAGAATAATCTACACGGATGAGCAATGATATCGTGTTTGCCCGTTGTTGAGTGGGACATTCGCAATGAACAAAAGCAGATAACTCATTTCCTGTCAATTAATACTTAAGTAGGTATTTAACTAATTAGATACTTGGCAATTATTTTACCTCTATGTATATTTAACACACAATTAGGTAAAAAAGACGGTAGTCACTATATCAGCTGCCATAGGCTGCAATTCAGATAAGTAGGTAAATTTATTTTGGTAAGTACTTACATAGAATTCTAAAAACACATAGGTACATAAACAGTGAACATTAGGTACGTTGTTAGTTGTTACTTATATGACTCATGGCTTAGATGCCTACTATCGTAATACCCAGATATAATAATCATAATCTCTTCCTAGCCGATTTCGGCCACGGCGGCCAATCTCAACGGAGATCAGCCAGGTGCGCAGGTGATATTATAGTCCACAAGTGTGTGCGCAATACACAAGTGCACTCACTATTCCTTCACTCTCATAGTCCGGTAAGACGGCAATCCGACATGACCGGAGAGAAATCAGGCGCAGGACCAACGGCTTTACGTGCTTTCCGAGGCACGGGAGTATCACACCGCCAACTTCCTGACTCCGAGCTGCGACTGAGTAATTTTTAAGATGGAAAAACCAAGTCACAATGTTTTTGGCCCGACCCAGGATTCGAACCCAGGACCTCAGCGCGCAAACCGTACTCGCAACGCGTACGCAATACAACTACGCCACCGAGGCAGTTAACTTGACTGACCCAGATATAACTGTCCAATAAGTGTCTAAAATCTAATTTTCCTATACAGGTAACTAATCGTGAGCATGCATTATATTGTATTCAACGTCAACCTACACTTGCTTTTTACACGCTTTATATTAGCTTCACTTGTATGTTTGTAACTCTCCGACTCCGACTCCTTTGGGCGCGATTTTGACCCACTTTAAACGGTCAGATTTTATTCAAACTTTGTAGGTTTGTCGAGGACCGATAACAATACACTAGATAAGATTAGCCATTATTCAATTTGCAAAATTAGATTTTTGACAATTTATATTTATTTTTAGTGACATCTGTTGGACCATAATAGAATTACAACTAAGCTGGCTACTTTTATGCGTAAAAAAATCCTACTTGTCATAAGACGACGCTTTCGTTTTTAGTGACATCTTTTGGACAATAGTAGAACATAGCTAAAAAATTACAAAAAAATAATAGTTTAAAACAACTAAAAAACACGCTTTATAGAAAATACAACTAAAAAATAGAAAATACTCATGAGTAGAAGTATTATATATCATTTTGATAATATCTTAAAAAGCACCCCACGCTTTTTTACAATAAAATATTTTTTTTTCTTATTTACACTATTCTTAATTCAAATTTATTTTCTATTTTTTAGTTGGATTTTCTATAAAGCGTGTTTTTTAGTTGTTTTAAACTATTATTTGATTATGTTTAACTCTGAAAGTTGCTGACGATTCCCGCGACATCCCCATATCCGATAACCTACATTCATCTTAATGAACTTGCTCCGAACAGCCTCGTTGGGTTGGAAATAATGTTGAGTCAGCCGCAGCTCAGCGTTGAAATACAGCGTTTCTCCGCTGCCACTGTAATCGATTGCCGCGCTATCGAGCGCGTTTCCAGCTGGATTGCCAGGTATGCGACCTGTATGGAGTTACCAGGTAATGCCAGTATTTTTCCGTTAATGTGTTATTAGTTAATGCCCTAGGCCGGTATCCCTTAGGTAACCACGTTGAATTTGATTTCAAGTGTGAAAATTACACATTTTGTTCTTTATGTAGTACCTGCCTATGACAGGAGACCGGGGATAGTTGACCAAATTTCAGCTTGGACGTCTATATTATTTTTGTTTTAGTATATAATGTCAAAAAAACCTGTAGGTTCGATAGGTGCACTAATAAGCTTTCGAAAAAGAAATACCGAAAAACCTCGCGGTTGTTTATAACATAGTGTACAAAAGCCATTTTGTGTGTATGCGTATCAGGTGTATAAATTAAAGTCCGGTTTAAGTCTAGTTATAAGTATAGGTGTAAGTATAGATATAAGTAAAGTATTGTATACATTGTGTAATAATATATTATATATTTAGTTCCACTACATGTGGAACGAGAAAATCAAGTCAACCTACCCTATGCCTGGGGTTAGTGGACTATTCACTGGGGGTAAATTGACCTACGAATTAATTGGTATAAAATACGGCAATAAAATAAAAAAAACCACCACAAGTACTTATTTACTATTATCAATGTGCCTTATTGAGACAAAATATCATTAACATTTACAGCAGAGGGTTTACTGTTTCGATTAGTTATTCTTTTGTCTATCTACATAGGTTTGAAATAACAAACTTTTGATAAAATTGATAATAAACTCATCGTATTCCATGTGAAGAATATTTAGATTACTACGTAGTACATTTTCTGGATAGTCAACTAGCCCTAATATAAAGTTTGACTACCAGCCCCAAACAACTTTTTTAATTTTCAACTACATGTGAGTACTCTAAAACTGTAGCAAAATATTTAAAAAAACCCTAAGATAATCATCAGTAACCAACTCGTACTTTCGAGTTTTCAAACAAATTCAATTCAACAAATTTCTTGAAAGTAAATAACATCGAGTATAAAGGCTCCAATACAAATAATATAAAGAGGTAAATAATTACCTACTCCTAGGAATAATTTTTCGATAAATCGCTTTTTCTCCCGGATTACGTGCGCCCGCGATGCCGCGTTTGCGGTGAAGATTCGGAAACAGATAACGGTTATTCGTGTATATTAGGACGCCGCAACACTTTCAAATAGCTCAAGTTTTTGACTGTTATTCAACCTGCCCCTATCGCTAACGATCCCCGGTCTCCCCTACGTTTAGAGCAACAATTTAGCTGGTAAATAGGTACTGTCGTAGTTATTAATAACCTCTCTATTTTTAAAATCAAATGTTTGGTTACAGTACAGAAAATTGCAACTTCCTAAAATTTATTTTGAAACGGAATTACTCTGTAAATTAAGTACGCTTTCCATGCAAGGCAACAAATTTTGATAACATCAAACGAGGTGTAAAATTTCCGATGATTCGTAAAAAAAACACGCGGTATGGCAGCCCGCACTCGCGTCCCTCCAGTCAACTGAGTCAACCCGCGCAGCGTCGACGCGTGAATCGTTAGATTAGATAAATTATTAATATAAAGTGTCACCATGGCCACGGGATTCGTGGGTTCCACCAAAAACTTCCCCTTCTCCTTCGACATGGACGTTGAAGACGACGAAGCCGGCAGAACAACCCCGCACTTGAACAAAAGAATCGGTAAGCCAACCGGCGCTGTTTACGTCTCGAGTTCTCAACGACCCGGCTGAATGTTTGGAATTCATTGCCATTTCCGATATTAATGACTTAATTATGAAAAGAAAAATCATTCAATTTTTGATAGTGTAATAGGTTTTTCTTATTTTCATAAAGTGACGGAACTAACATCCTTTGTGTGTTTTGTTTTCATGAAATCTTTTTGAAAAGGATTTAGGTTGGTACTTAATTAAAGTTTGCTTTAATTACATCTACCGAGGCTACCCATACCCATTTACTGGTCCAAAAGGAAATAAATACCTACTGTTTATTATCTGCGGAGATTTTGTCCTTGGATGAAACGAGCGGGAAGTATTATGCTCCGATCATTTGCATCACAATGCAATAAAATCCTTTCATTTGCGGAAGTGCCTACTCTAAGAAACATCTATAAAATAAACATAGTCCAGGATGATTTTGTATTGCATTACGAATATGATACAGGAACAATGATTTTCATAAAGAGGGAACTGGGGATATTTGATCTCCTTTTTTATGTATTTCCAAATAATACAATTAAGGAAAGTGCTGCCAGAAATACGATCCTCAAAAGGTTAATATAAGTAACTATAAATTATGTTAACTAACAATGAATTTAATATTAAAAAAAACAAGAATAAGATAGGTACATTGATTATAACTATTTAATAATTATGTGGTTCCTATTCCGTGTGGGAATTAAGTAACTAGGTAATAATCTGGTGGGTATCCGTTCGGATTTTTTTTGAATGTGTGTTTCATGTTTTGACTCGAACAGCTCACTGTGGACAATGGCCGTCCAGTATTATATCCGGGGCTTGCTTTGAGAGAGTTTGTTGTGGCATTTTATTTTAAAAAAACCTCGGCTCATACAAGACCATAACACAATATTTTTGAATTACAATGCAACACATTTCACTATCGTATACCTAAGTACCTACTCGCTACCATGATAGTTTAAGCTCACTCGATGTATTATTATCCTCATTAAATCAAAATTATCGTCAGAAAACAAAAAATCATCTCATAATAATATCATTAGTAGGTAGTCATTTTCCAAAGAGAGGGGCGAGGGGTACCTACGTGTAGATTTAAACTATAACTTAGACTATAAAAAAGGACTTCCGTATACATGCAGCTTTGATAATAGTGGTCCTTTTAAAAAAAAATAGTAATAGACCACCTCAACACTCTGTGGGTGGGCATCACGCAATTCTGGGGTGCACACGGACCACCTGGCCACTTCTAGATACACCTATACATAAATATTTTCTTGTCTCTCAATACCTATCTACTATGTTATCTAAATTGGTAGGAAAGTTTGCACAAATTCTAAAGCAGTTAAAGTCCCACTTCTAGGCAATACCTTCGCCTAACTTTTCATGATTAGGAGATTTTAACCTAACTACGATCACGAGTATAGGCTATATGATGGTTCGATATATCCTCCATTTATCTTTAGTCATAATTTGTTCTGTATGTTTCCCAAATAAATAAATAACTAGTCTTTCTGCCTTGGGTCTTGAAGAAGTTTATTGGACTACAATACCCCATAAACCCATCTCAAAAGTAAGAACATAATACTAAAAAGTAAAGAACTATCATTAAAATAACAACTTTTAAATTATACCATAAAAGCTGCCCTCAAAATTCTACTCAAGAAAATTGTTCGTGTCGCGTCGCGTCGCTATAAGTTGGAAGTGTAAAAACATGCTTTCAAACACTCTATTGCGCCAATGTTACCCAGCCGATTTGAGAAGGACGCCCCGAGTAGCAAACGCGCCGGTTTCAGAACAATTTTACTTTACCGTATTGTCGGATCGATATCCCAACCAGCTGATCGGATGGCTAGACCGAACCTTTGATTGACCGAACACATTCTGTGGTCTGGATTGTATTAATTTTCAATTTCGAACATACCTGAGTTTCGGCTTCCGCCATATTCAAACCTGATTATTATTATGGTCGTAGGGTAACAATGTTGGACTACACACATGTTTGTAGGTACTTAAATTGAGATATTCGATGTTATTTACTGAACAAACGTCGCTAGTTTCTCTTTTATTCATTATAATTGCGATGTCAAATCTTATTAGCTACCTCTCTGACACGGTAATGGAGTCATAAATTCACGCTTTTGGATCAATTTAAAATATTCTATTGTGGAATACTTTAGATGATCTATAATTGTTACTTAATTTAAAATGTGTAGAAACTAAACTATTTGATACGCTAAATTAGACAAGTCATAACGAATTAGGTTGATATAAATAGGCACGAGGTTTAGGTTTTGTTCCTCAGATCGGTTTGTCATATCTTTGACTTTTTTTTATAGCATAAGTAGGTATCTAATTTCAAATTTCAACTTTTGCCCAACATCCCCGTCCAAGTCGAAGGAAAAAATTCGCTCCGCAAAAAATGAACGCACTGGATTTACCTTGTTATTAGGAAGGAATACAGATATGAGATAAACTAATGACGTGGATCCCAATTCGTAAATTTCTTCATTCATGGCTTGAAATTGAAATAGTCTTTTGAATAAGAAAATCCTCTCCAACAAAGGAAGTAGGTATGGAAAAGGCGGTGAGAACATCTCTCGTCTAGATAGGACGCTTCGAGCGCTACCTGACCTACATCCGACAAGTTTCCACTGTTCAATTCCTTGGACAATGATCTCAAGTTTGCTATTTCTAGAGAATATCAAAGACATTAAAGAAATCTTTATTAATCCACAGTGCTTCAGAACAAAGTAAAGACAATAATAACTTGCAAATGAATATGATTAAACAGTTCCGGACAAATCGTGTATCAAAATCATAATTTTGCTCAAAAAGATAGCAAACACTTGCCGAAGCTAAAACACTTACGTTTAGTTGTTAAGACAGTATAGAATCTACGTTGTTATTTAGAGATCTTCAAGGAAGGAGCATATTAATTAAGCGATTTGTTGCCAAGCAGTCTGTATTATCTGATACGAAATCAAGAAGCCTCTAATCAGTATCCATACAATAACTTTGTTACTAAAGGCAATCTATTGAGTCCGGTATTTAGATTGTTAAGATTTTGATTGGTCTATTCACTAGTGACAGCGTAATATCACAGAATACTGTATAGTACTACGTACTATGTAGTAATTTGCGAACTGCTAGTTTCAAGAGCCGCTAATATATGGAAAATATTAGTGAGAGATTTTAATTAAAAATAAGTGGATTTCTCGGATCTTCTGAACCTCCTCCGTTTAACAATGGCGTGTAAATATGATTGGAACTGGCATCGTGAGCTCCTGCTATTGTGTTATGTGATCTAATGATAGCTCGTGGCAAATAGTTCATGCCAGCTCCACTGATTTCATTCCGAGTGCAGCAGTTGCTTGGAATGAAGCAAGAGATATAAAATAAAAATTATATCTCAGGAGTCATCCTCGCTCGTCAGAGCGCAGTGGAATGCCATACAGTACTTTGTAACTCAAGGTGCTGAATGGTGTTGCTACTGTTTATGGGTGTTCGTATCGCTTACCATCAGGAGAACGGCATGCCCGTCTCGTCATTCATGTAATAAAAAAAGATACATAAATGCGTAACACCTACATCGTAATTCGTAGGCCAATATGGCGTATTCACACCTTGTGTGAGTAAAATGTATTTGTAATCTCTTATCTAAAAGCTAAACAATCTTTATGAATACTACCGGCGCGCCGCGGTCTCGTGTCCCTGAAATAGTTGGTGCGTGAACAATGTTATCTAAACTGTTATCAGCTGTTTGATTTACCATCTGCCGGCACCACGCGGCCGCGTGCACTGCAATTGTGTAGCGTTTGCAAGACTATACAGTATTTTTAACTGCTTATGATTAAACCTGGTAAATCGTGTTGATAGAGGCAGATGATTGGTAAAGTAATAGGTTCATTTAATACGCATACTCATGCCTTTTATTCCCAAAGGGGTAGGCAGAGGCGCAACTAGTGCACCCACTTTTCGCCGTGCCTATTCCGTCCCAAGATGTGATAGGGGGCGAGCCTATCGCCATATCGGGCACAAATTCCAGACTCCGGGCTGATACTGAATAAAAAAATCCAATATCAGTTTGCCCGACCCGGGGATCGAACCCGAGACCTCAGCATTGCAGTCGTACCGTAATACAACTACGCCACCGAGACAGCCTAAATTATTAACTAAATAATCTTTATATAAACGGCACTTTAAGTAAATAAGGTCTTAAAAGAACAATAAATGATTAACAGCAAATAAAATCATCGCTATTTGCTACAAAGTTGGCTTTTGTGAACTATCTCATTCAACGTCGGTTTTTCTGTTAGTTAATGAAAACATCCCCGTCAAGCTGGTTCATTCCCATTACAAATAATCCTGCCATATATAATGCGGTTCCATCACCCTCGATAAAATTAACTAAGTAGTGTACAGCACTTTCGCTGCTGACCGTATCTGATATCTATAAATAGATTATTTCTATACACCGACATGTGTTTGGCGTGTCCACAAACCACTAATAGCACGGCAAATAATATTACACCATCGTGGTTTACACTCATGAATAACTGTGTTTATCAAACAGTATCACTTGTAGAATTTAGTCAATGTCTTTAAAATTTCATAAATAACCCTAGATCCTATAATGGCAATAATGATACACTAGAACAGGAATTTCGTGACTCATACTGATAGTGTATCTCGCAAGGCAATGTTTTCCCGAATTAAGTTATTTATAAACAAAATGAATATACTGTAGATTTTCCTATATTTATAAGTATGGAATTGATACAAGTTCTTAGATTGGCGCTAGTTTAGTGAGCACGCGATAGACATCAGCTCGTAATTTGTGCTGCCCTGCACGCTGATTGTCTCCATATTGTATAATTTCTAGCCCGATAATATATGAGTCGGTTCCAGCAGCAATATTTTCTTCTCAGGGTTCCTGGAAGACGCTTGATTCATTATTGAGAAGGTACGATAAAAAATGCCAGAACAGTTGAACATAGGTAATACTTATTTATGTGTTCTGTGAAAAAAAGTTAAGTACACGTAGATTCTAGAATTCGTAGAATCTAGTCAACGAACAAATGTGCTATCTTTGCAAGAAACGTTAATCAGCGTTATTTTATACTGTTTTATCACTTGCTTCAAGTGCAAAAGAAAAGAAACAATAATAAAGTCACTAGATACCAAAAGATCTATAAGATCTTGTACATATTGGTTGCAGGATTAGCTATCCTAAAGTATTAGAATTTGTCTTATATGTCGAATATTATGCAACGAACATAATATTGATAAAATTTATATGTAAGAGCATAAACAACGGACATAAATAATTAAATAACACTTTAATAATAGATATAAGACGTGTGCGACCATTTATACTCGGGTGGTGTTTATTGAAATCTATAAAAGTACTAGCTTTTGCCCGCGGCTCCGCCCGCGTGAATGAGTTTTCCCGGTATAAAAGTCCCGCTTTATATTTTCCCGGTATAAAAAGTATACATAATCTACCCGTAGCTTATATGACACGTTCGTAGATTTACCATAGCAGCGCCATCTATTGATTACTTACTCAACCCAGTCGAAAGGTATCGACATCTGTTAGAATCATTCATAGCAGCGCCATCTATTTATTACTTACTCAACCCAGTCGAAAGGTATCGACATCTGTTAGAATCATTTGGAGTTAAGATAATTGTGACTGTCAAATAATAACAGACAAATAATTAGCAATAAATTAAAATTGCGACTATAATTTGAGATTTAAACTATCCTATCTCTCAAGTTGGATCGAACTGCACATGGTGTGCGAATTTTATTATAATCGGTTAAGTGGTTTAGGAGTCCATTGAGGACAAACATTGTGACACGAGATTTATATATATTAAGATGGAAATGAGGCGCTGACGGACTTATTTATATGGCGGTGTTTTGCTTAATTTTTAATCTTTAGAAATTATGAAAGTTTTCTCAATAACCTTTTCATTTGGTGTACCCATCTACGGATTAACCCTTACACTAATAGGAGCTTATCATTAAATGAATAATAGGAGAGTAAAGGTTTTAACGCAAAATCGACCTTAATAATATTATATAAGATCCCGGTTAACACTTATCAATCATTTATTCACTTGTGATACATAGGTGGTTACATTGTTGAAATAGTAATACTTATGCTAAGTGCTCTATGATCAGCCTCTATTGGCATACAAGCGTGGCTTTAAATATTTTAACTATAAAATTAAACATTAAGCCATATTATCGTAGGGTTTTTAAACATACTCAAAAATTTACCCGGGTTAAGCTCTTGAAAGGAAAAGCTCATATTCGGTCTCTGAATTTAAATAAGCCTATCCACAACAAAGATCATAAAACATTGAACAACCTGGTCCCGGTGTATTGAGCAATAAGTCTTCTGAAGCTAGTATCCACTGGTAGATATTATTTTCATTCTCACACCGAAACCGAGTTTACAATTATTTTGTAGGTCTGGATGGATGAAAAGTTTGATATAGTTAGTATCATCGTGTATTTACTCTAGGATATTTAAAGGCACCATGGAAATGAATTCCGCATAGCACAGTTAATTGCCAAACATCATTTATCACCTTGTAACATAGAGGATATGACAGCTAAACGTCAAATAGCAGAACTGTCATCTTAGGAGTTTAGTTTGTGAAATACAGTTGGCAGTTGGCAATGGTAGAGACCGTCAAACTATTTGAATGAGTAAATGGCACTAAGGAAGCACCATCTAAATAGCCATAATTTTCAGAAGCCAATACGTATTTTATTTGCCATGCCTATGAGTATTTTGAACCTCAACGATGGAAAATTCCGTGCCATTTTAGTTCATACTTTGTTTCACATATTTTCAACATCCACCGAGTGGTAAACAAGCTGTGACGCATCAAATATTATGCTGAACTGAAACGATAACAGAAATCGTCAGGAATCTCACCTTATATTACCTCTACCAGTCATTACAGTGACACGACAAAGTATTTGATTCAATATCGCACGTGCAAGCTAAATATAGGGTCGAGTACTGCCAGCGCGTCTGTCTCTCTTCCGTCTAGCGTCGTATAATTACTGAGTGATTGCAGATTCATGAAGTTTTGGACTGAGAAATATTTTCGATTTCGTGATTCATTTCTGTGGAACAGATTGATTTTGTATCGTCTCCACCTTCGAGAATGTTATGTGTCATTAGCATTGTTGATTGTTGACTTTCCCTTTGTTCTAAATTCTTACTTAGCTCGATTTGGGTATAGGCACTACAATAATTATAACAAAGGACGAATCTCCGTTATTTTACTTCAGTTCAGTTTCAGATCAGAGTCACATAGGTACCTTCATTCTTTTAATTTAAAAAGGGTAACAGCATACCCAAATTAAAGTGATGCGATGAGGCAGCACTATGACTAAGTACCTTTGGATTCCCGTTTAACAAAAATGGTTACGACACTAGAATCCAGATAATGTAGCGTCGTTAATGAAAGAAAGTAAAGAAAGAAAGGAACGTCTATAATATTAATGCTATTTATATTTTATAGAACTTTATATAGAAAATGCACACAATTCAAACATCGAACTTTCTATCATTAGACTTCAAAAGATGTTACAAACAACACCATATATCTGTCATATGCAGAAGACAATCCTTCCGAAAATAGAGACGATGTAATTAATATTTAATATATTGTACCTTTTCACAGTACCTAAAATTTTAGTGCAATTATCGCACTATTTAGCGGTAATTAGCAATAACCTCAGAGCAACACTAGATCGTGCGTGACAAAGCGATGCCATGGATATTGTCTGAAAGCGCGCGGCGCGCCCCGCCAACTCGCTCAGTGCCAGTCGCCGTCCAAACATCGAACATACAATAGTGTCGTGAAAAAACTAAATATCCTGTGTGTTCCCGCGTCAATTAGCCCGCCTTCTGGAACGTTCCAGCGCGACTGACGGGCTAACTTATAGCCCAACAGGTGCCACATCCGATATTCGCAGTTGCAAGCCGTTTTTCATTCATAATTTCACAGTGTATTTGTATTGATCTAGAATGTTTCAGTTTTATAAATCAAGGCCGTTTTAATCGTGACAGGAACATTACGAATGATTTTGGTGACTTTATTCTGCATCATCTCTGTAAACAATGATACTAAGTTGAATAATTTAAACCCTAAAAATGTATCGAATTCTTACTTCTAACTTTCCTTTTTGGCGTGGTTTTGTGTCTTTAGAACTTTCTTTTCTATCGTAAGTTGTAAAGAAACTCTTATTGATAGTAATATATTATTTTAAGTACGTCTTACATTATGTAGGGTTATTAATATCTCAGTTGGAGTTATTCATGTTACGTCTATATTTTGCTCACTTGTAAACAATGTACTCGGCATTAAAATTGTATTGTATTCTTGCTTCATATCATATTATTCTTTAGAATTTTTGTCTTTGTATTACCGAGACGGCCTTCGTTAACAGAAGTGGCACTAAAAACGTCTACCACAAAATATACATATTCCATTCTCATGACCTTGACGTTAAACTTCACCCTCAAAATAGGTACACGATTTACTCAATGTTTCTTGAGTACCGCATACCCTGGCAAAGCAAAATTACTTGGTACACCTGATAGTAAATACTTTGCTGTCTAAATTATGTCTTAATAACGAGCTTACATGTTTCGAAGGTAGTTAGAATTATGTCGGCATTCTTTCTTAGATACACATTACACACCCACTGCTTCTTGATATGAACTTCTTAGCAGATTTCCTATCAGTACGGTGGTTGTTAGGACCTACGATGGCTGATGCTGTGAATTAGAATAAGACCTAAATCTGCTACCTTTTCCTTAACAATCTTCGTCAGTTTTCCACCATTACAAACACATTTCGATCCTAATTCGTACTAGGTCTTTGACTTTAAAACCGGAGTGGGTGTTTGGCACAGTTCCCGCCAAAAATAAACATGGCGGCACGCGGCGCGCACGCGGCTTCCCGGCTTTGATTGTGTTAATTGCAATTGAGAGATAGGTACACATCCTCTGCAACTTATATGATGTGCTGTTTAACGTCAATTAACTGAAACGACGTCTGTGCAATTTTGTTACTAAGAAATGAGATGTATTGCGCTTATGTCTGAAGGTGTCTTCAAGTTTATTTTCCGCGCAGTCCTAGTCATACATTCCTAGAGTCGTGTCGAAGTGGTGCATTTCATCACTTTTCCGAGATAATATTACTTCCAAGACCAAAATAGATGCATTTTGGGTTTATAACACCTTGTTGAAGCGACGCGTCGGGACGCCTGACTACATGACCAAAGATTGCCTTTGAAAGTTTGGTGTCAGCAGGTGCAGTCATCCGTGAATATCAAGGCAACCTTTGTTACAACTTGTATTGTTACGAAACACGTATTGTTACGGATCTGCGATAGTGAGTCCGTTTCGATAAATAAAATACTTACTCGTTTATCGGCATATGTAGTAAAGAAAACTGTCTAGTCCAGTCATATAATTGCATTACAGCAGAAGAGACCAAGGACTTGCACACTAAACTAAGTATACCTAGATGTCTTTTCCAAAACTCAGAACACTGGTTGCAAAAGAAAAATAAACATCTTCGAATAAATTGTTTAACGCCTTCTTGTTAGTAGGCGCACGAGTGTGAGAATCAACATTTTTTGACCTAACGGTGTTTGTTCTAACTAAAGATTTACTTCGGGCGTCTTATTACTAAAAGTTATCTTCGCTAACCAAGTGTTATCAACACACATTCTAGAATTTATAACAGATCAGACTTCTTTTAGCAATATTTACTTTTTGCAACTTTTTATCTATGGATTTTGTTGTTTTGCACCACCTTTTATTTACGTATATATCTTATTGGATTACGTATTACTCTTTAGGGAACAATATCCAAAAAAACTGGCCCAATGGTTGGTGGATCGTCAGAATATCCAACTAAATCTTTGCGACCCCAAGTACACCTATCAGCCTGTATGTCACAATGCAGATCAACAGACAAATTCAAATATCTGAAAACACAATATAACACGATTATTTTGTGACCAGTCACCTGCCCGTGTTGATAAGTGCAAATCAAGGAAAAAGGAAACTTGGCGCCGAGATGATTCCGGAAAAGTGACACATTGTTCACTGAATCACACTCACAAGAATATAACAAAGGAAAGTGCCAAACTGCCAAACTAATTAAATAACATCCTCACCTCCGCATTCTTTGGTTTATCGCTACAACTAAAGAATACGACAAAGAAACACCATCAATCACTATTCAACACTATCTTGGAAATATCGTATACTAGTGTAATTATTTGGCTTTTCTTCCACTTAGCTTTTGAGGAGAACGGTCAGTGTTTCAAAATTACTTAATATTTCGATAAGAAATACGATATTATTGAAATTGTCGAATACGAAAGTAATTAGGTGCCTAATTCTTTTCATTTCCTTTGCATATCGTTCTTTCTTTATTCAGAACCCGTTGATTTCTGCTTTTGTTCACTGATTGCTATTTCAAATACGATACGTGGGAGTATTACGTATTTAATAAAAAAAAACATGCACTTATTCATACCAATGCTATCTCGATAATTCTGTCTGTAAGCGATTGATTGGTCCTTTCAAAGGGTCTAACTGATTCTCTTTATAAGCGCTCTTAGTTCTACACATATCTTTGTCCCATATTAGTTTTCTAACTACTTTCTTTTTTGATTATTAAACAAATCGCGTGAAAGTCATTTCTAAACATTTAACTGTTCATACTAATATTGCGATCAACTTTGTTCATAGGTATGGATACTTCCCGTGCAACAAACAAACTGACAAAACGAATACTTACCTATAAGATACTTATAGCATTTTAATTTATCGGCTTATCAACTGCAAATCTCGGATTCGTGTGTGCCATCGCTTGGCAAACACCCGTTCTCACAAACAACCAAAAATAATCTTTGCCTGATTTTTAACACATAGTGATAGTGATTTAAATGTCTATAAAGTTTTAGGTAAGTGATACTATGTCGATTAGAGGTGTTCCGGACGGATCCAGGTCTCCTCGCATCATCACAGACTCCTTCTTCGATGATGAAGGTAAGCAGAAACTAGCGCAAGAACTAGCTTACGAACCTAACTATGTGTTCGTTTGACTTCAACGGAAGTGCAAACATACTGCCGTTCGGAGATTTTATCAATTTATATTTCTTATAAATTCCTTATTTCTTAAATCGGTCAACACTCAACGTAAATATTGCTTATTCCTTAAGTCAGTAATAGAGCAGCTTTAGTTAGCTTTAAGTGTAGAAATTAAACTGTAAAAAGCCTGTGTCATGATAACTGAAGTACCTAGGGTCACGGAATACGGTAATTAGTTAGACTTATATCCTAGAAAAGTATTATGGCGTATGTAAAATATGCGATATGCGGTGAAGTGAACCAAACCGATGTTTTTTATTTAACACATACATATAAATAGGTTATATCTTCTAAGCATAGTTTCTTTATTTTTGTTTAATTTTAGTTATAAGTGGTTCTTTGTTAACAAATATTTCGGAAACCATACAAAGTTGCACGCACATCTGTGGGTGCAAAGGCCAAAATATAACTACGATCTTTTGATATAATAAAATAATAAAAAAAATAAGCGGCATATATTATTATATTATCCAAAAAGAAATGGCAATACGGCGCTTTGTAAATAAATTGTCAAATGTTCAGGCGCTATTATTAAATAAGATAAAAGATTGAGCAAAAACATCGTATCTCTAAAAAAAAGACATTCAATAGTAATAATCTTAGAACTCTGCTTTAAAAAAAATCGATAGAGATAGTAATTTGCAGTACATAGAATATATATATATTACTTATCATGAATAAAGCTGTTAGTGCATAGACGCATCGCTTATGATTACTATAAAAAAAAAAAAAAAAAAGTTAATACAATCTAGTTATCATAGTTCTCACAAACATTTTGTAGATATTATTATGATTAGGAGAAACATCGTGATTGTAATTAATTAAAATATTATTTTCTACAGAATTGTGTGTATGGGGTTTAATTCTCATCATTTAAAAATTCTGATAAGCTGTAGTAACATTTATGTAGAAGGTATTTTTTGAGGGCGAATTTATATTGTATGGTCGGTAGTTGTTTAATAGTGTTAGGGACTTTATTATAAATTATTGGTGCCAAACAAAATATACTTTTATGCTTTAATGCCGTGTTTGATTTTACAATACATAATCTGTTTTTATCGCGGAGGTTTCTTATTGTGACATCTGATAATTTCATAAATAAGTTTGAATTGCTGTGGACGAAAGTAGCTACTTCATATATAAAAAGGGAAGGCAGACTTAAAATGTTATACTTAATGAAATACGATTTGCAGCTTTCAGTTGTTTTCAGGCCGAACATAGCTCTAATACACCTTTTCTGTGATTTAAAAATCATCTCTTTATTGGTAGAATTACCCCAAAAAACTATGCCAAATCTTAGGACAGAGCCAACAATACCGTGATATGCTGTGATGAGTGCATTAGTACTGACTATAGGTGCCAGTTTATACAGGGCATAAGCAGAAGAACAAATTTTTTTGTTGAGTTCTTCTGTGTGCGCTTTCCAATTCAGATTTTTGTCAATTATTACACCTAGAAATTTGGTTGTATCTACTTTATTAATAACTGTTCCTTGGTAATTAACATTAATAGACGGTTCTGCTAAACGTTGACTAAAGAACATAATTTTTGTTTTTTCTAAATTAATTTTTAAATTATTATTATTCAACCAATTAATTATTGATTTGATAGTATTATTAATTTCATTTTCATAGGTGTTATTATCGGTGGAGTGTATGGTAACCGTACTATCATCAGCGAAAAGAGATATTGGATAATTTGTTATTTTTGGTAGATCATTTATATACAAAATGAACAACAGCGGGCCCAAAACACTCCCTTGCGGGACACCATATTTAACAATACGTTTATTAGATTTGAATACTTGTTCCTTTTTCATATTAAAGTCTATACTAGAAATTTCTGTATATTGTTTGCGATTCTTGAGATATGATTCTAATAGCTTTAGAATATTTCCTCTTATACCATAAGCTGCTAATTTATTCAGTAAAATATCATGCTCAACATAATCAAATGCTTGGGTCATATCGCAGTAAATAGCGCACACTGGTATCTTTTTATCTACATTATCCATAACGTTACGTAAGAAATCGAAAATAGCCATATTTATACATTTGGTTTTGCGAAAACCTTTTTGATAATCGGTAAGGATGTTATTTTTTTCTAAATAATCATATATTTGGGAATAAATATACTTTTCAAACACTTTAGAGAATATAGGAATAAGTGCGATAGGCCTATAACAGTTCATATTTTGTTTATTGTCTTTTTTGAATAATGGCTTTACAATAGACATTTTTAGACTTTCCGGGTAAGTTCCGCTACTTATGCTTAAATTAATGATATGACTTAAATGATCACAAATGTGGTAGGCTACATATTTTACAATTTTAGTGGCGATACCATCATATCCAACGCTTGACGTATTTTTTAAGGATCTGATAATTTTTAGTATTTCGTAGGGTGTACTTGGTGCCATAAACATTGACTGAGTTGGTTTGGTTATATTTGAAGTAACTTGTCTACCAGAGCCTAAAATTGGTTGTATTTTGTCTATAAAAAAGTTGTTAAAGGCGTTAGTAATTTGCTGTTGCCTAGTTATAGCTTTATTGCCAATGTATATGGTAGTAATCATGTCTCTTGGCATATTCATTTTAGACTTATTTATGATTGCCCAAGTAGCTTTGGATTTGTTAGTTGCTGACATTATCTTATGATTATTCTGTGCTCGTTGCGTTAAATGAATTATTTTTTTAAATAACTTTGCATAATTTATAAAGGTAATTTTATTTACATTATTTCTATTCAGCCTATATTTCCACATAAGCTCCCTCTTTTTTTTACTGCATATTTTTATTCCACGCGATAACCACTGAGATTTTACTTTGGATTTAATAGTAATTCTTTTAAAAGGGAAGCACAAATTATATAATAATATGAAAGTATCTATGAAAGTATTGTAAGCTGTATTTGAGTTATCAGTGTTATAAATTTCAGAAAAGGCAATACTTCTTAAATAGTCTTTAAATTTTTTCATGTTTTCTACACTATAGTCACGTCTTTGTATTTGCCAATTGTTGAGTAGGATTTTTTTTTCCACTGGTACTTCTAAAATTTGTGCTGTGTGGTCTGATAAGCCAAAATCGATTACCTGGGATTTGGTTTTTATCCCTAGATTATGTGCAAAGTTGTCAATGCATGTCCCACTTGTGATTCGTGTTGGCTGCTTCAATTGTAATTTTAAATTAAAACTTAAGAGCAATGATTCTAACTCTAAGAAAATATTATTACGTTTAAGAGAGTCAATATTAAAGTCACCTGCAATCACGATATTTCTACTTATTTTGTTTTTACATATAATTTGCAATATTTTTTCGAGTCGTTCATAGAACACACTTAACGCATTATTTATAGGTACTCTATATATACATACAATAGTCGTTTTATATTGAATAAAGTCAATGGCGCAACATTCGAATATGCCATGAATAGAGAGTTGAGCTATATCACGAAGTTCATTATATTGATGTCCTTTTTTAGTAAGAATACATGTTCCTCCTCTTCGACTAGTTTTTCTAGAATAACATGCGGCCAGGGTATAGTTGGGAAGAAACAATAAATGTTCATTACCCTCAATCATGAAGTGTTCTGATAGACAAATTACATCTATTTCTATTCCTTTATCTGACATCTCTTCTACACTAATAGTAAGCTCATTACTTTTATTTATTAAGCCTGCGATGTTTTGGTGAAGTATGTATATATGTCTATTATAGAAAAAGCTGCTCGGTTATTTGTGTTTTTTTAATATTTTTAGTTTGTTGGTATTCTGTATCTTCTGGGCATTTTTGGTTTTTGATAATATATTTTACAAATTCATCCACATCTTCAAAAATAATTTGCATGCCATGGTTATTTAAAGATCCTAAATTTTTTTTGTACATTTTGTAATCCCATGTTAGATTCTTGTTAGAGTCAATATAGTAGGCATGTTCGTAGGTTATAATATCGTGGTAAAGTAACTTGTTGAAATGTTCTACTCTCCAGTTATACATTGTTGTATTTTTTACACATTTTTTGTATGTAGGCATACACACAATGACATTTGTGTGCTGAGCCTTTGCAAGTATTTTCCTTATTTTAATAATTATATCAGAATAGTCTTGTGTTGTTTTAAAGTCAGTTTCACCAATTAAAATAATGCAAAAATCATTCAAAGTATATTTTTTAATCTTGGATTCCAAGTTACTCATCATATTATTTATGCCAGAGTTTGGTGTTAAGTAATGGCATAATTCACAGTGTTGAAACTTTTTGTCTGCAATTGCATATATTTTATTATATTTATTTTCACTTAAAATACATATTTTTCTTTTTGTTTTTTCTAGACTTTCAATTTCATTATTCGAGCTATGAATTGTTGATTTCTCTGTAAAATTTATTTTCTGTTGTGTTTTGGTATCTGATTCAGTTTGTGTACTTTTATTATGTATCTTTGCATCTGACTGTAATGTCTGTGTTTGTTTGCTTTGTGAGACTTCTTTTGTTTTTGGGCAAGAGCGTGGAGAAGATTGTTTAGAATTAGACTTTTTTGTAGGTGTATAAACAATGTTTTTGTAAAGTTCATTTTTCTTCAGTAACTCTTTATTCGACCGTTTGAGTGTGTTGTTTTCTAAACTAAGTAACTCTATTTCCTCCTCTGCACTACATAATTGTATGGTTAATTTCTCGACTTTATTTTTAAGTTCACTGATTATTTCTTGGTTGCATGTATCATCATAGCTTACATCAGGGAGGCTAGTGCCAGTGTTATTCATTGTTTGATTTAATAGGTCATTGAATTTATTGCCATTACTTTGCGAGTCTGCTGATTTAGTACGAGTACGATTCTTGTTGTGTCGGAGTGTAATATTTTCAAAACTCATCGTAGGTAATTATAAACCTTTTAATGTGTAATGTAATCTCACAAAAACAAATTGGGGAATAGTTTCACTCTGTAGGACTCGAACACACACCTGGCGCCACGACGCCGCAACTTATTTGTAGACAACGTTTAATGCGTTAGTCCATCTTGCCAGTATTTATATTTGACAAAATTAAAGACTGTATTCTTTATTTTACAGAAAAGAAAAAATGTTTGTTACAATACCCTAATTAATTTATTTGTATGAAGCACGGGTACAAATGTCGTTTTATTAACATTCACTATGTTTTGTTTTCAATTGTTTTTAACACCGATTATCACGGTTTGTTATTGTATTGTTATATCGTTTTTATCACACTTTACACATATTTTAGACACTTATTACAACAGTTAGACTTCATAGTTTTAGATTTGAAACACGGTAGAAAAAAAAAAAAAAAAAGGAATTATTTTTATATTGTTTGTTGTGATTGGGTTTTGAAAACACTTGTACAGACGTTCACTGATACACTCGTTGTTTTGAACATGAGATCTTGTATATTTATATGCCCTAACAATTTTTTAAGAATAATTAATACGGAGCCACCATAGTAATGTAAACATTCTTCTACCCTCAAAAGTAATATATATATATTATATTTTTTTATTATGAATAAGGTCGTAAATATATAATTTTGTACGCCTAAAAGGCAAAACATGTAGCCACTTTTCAAAAACTGAAGATCTTATACAATTTTTATTGTCATAACTACTCATGTTTTACAAAAATAAATATCTTTATCTTTATCTTTATACTTACAAATAAAAATCAAAAAAGTACATTTATTCCTTCGAGCCGGATTTGAACCAGCGACCTATGGATAGCCATTATTTAACCTCTACAGTCCACCGCTCTACCAACTGAGCTATCGAAGGCTTGATGAAATGTTCGAAATTACAGAATACTCTTGCAAATGAATAATAATATACATTACAAGCTTATAAATTATAATGTTTACCGTTTATACTTAAGAGACAAGAGGGTAGATAGAGGTGAAACATTTGACTCTACATTGGCTTTTCCCAACATGTACGATATAAGAATGATAATATTATGTTAGATTCATCATTGATTGCAAAATTAAACGGAAATTACTTAACTCAGATATAAAATAATCGAGTTGAGGACCAATTTATTATGCCATCGTAAATATGCAACTATTAAACCTTGAATTAGCGAAAATCTATACTCGCAGCTAGCAACGCCCACCTCCAAACGCACATAAACATAACTAGGTACAAGAGTGACAAGTGAAAACTATAGTATTTAAATAAAATTAAAAACAAATAAAAAAACATAGTAAAAAAGAGGAATGGGGGCAATAGAATAAATATGAATTTACTTCACATCTTCAATCCTCTTTTTCCCATCCTAACACCACTGAACCTGCATGTGCATGCGAACTCGCGCATTTGTGTGTGTGTGTGTGTGTGTGTGTGTGTGTGTGTGTGTGTGTGTGTGTGTGTGTGTGTGTGTGTGAGTGCGCGCGTGTGCGTGTGTGTGTGATTATAGACTAAATAACAATCAGGTGCAGTGTACTCACTTCAGCGACTATATAACCCCTAGACTCCTAATGTTCAATATTTCTCTTCAAATTAATTCTGTCAACTACCTGAGGTATGAGGAAGCGGGGTACTGCATTACGATTGGTTGGAAACATAGCTTAGGGATGGAACAAGTTAAATTAAAACACGATGTTTTTATCGATATTACTTTTATTTAATAAGGTTTTATAGTAATATAATTATTTATTAAACGTCTTTTTACTCAAAGTAAGTAACATATTATAATCTAAAAATAATTCTGTTAAAGCACAAAAGAAATAAAAAATCTGTCAAGGTACCTATTTAATTAAAATAAATACTGATGGCATTCTTCTTCTTATTTTTTATTTATTCTATGATGTATGCCATTATCAAGTATAATAAAGTTAATCTAATATATAAAAATCTCGTGTCACGGTGTTTGTCGCACGCCTCCGACTCGATCGATATTTATGATGTTTTTTATATAAATTTTGTAGGTATGGGAATTGGTCGTAGGTCGCTAGGTGATTAGGGTATCCCTATCCAGTGTTTTTTTTTAAATATTTTAATACCTATTTCCCAAATTTTCACCCTCCTACCCTCACCCTCCCATTTTTTTATCGCGATTTTAGTATTTTTATATGAACAATATCCAAATAATGTAACTGTCGTTCATATTTCAAAAGGTACGAAGTTATTTATGTTGTCGAATGACAGATGGCGCTAAGTAAGCCTCATCGATATTAACAAGAATATTTGGGCTGGCTTGTAGGAATAACACAAATAAAGTTATTAAAAACAATCGGTAAAATCAACAAACAATAAAATAAAAAATAATCCTAATAACATTAATTTTATCGATATAACTATCGACAAATCCTTTTGGTGCATCACTTACTTATAATGTTCAACAACAAAACGAAATAGAAAATTTAAAAGTACTTTCGTCGGAAAGAGATGCAAATATAATAAGATGGCGCGGGCCTCAATGCTTGGCCGGTATAAGATGAACTCCGTAAAATTTTAAATAAATTATGATTATGTGTCATTATTGACATACCTGTGAAATGTAATGCAATTTTTTGGAAAATTTGAATTATGGCTATTTTTACCACACCATCGTATTGTGCATGGGGCCATTGCAATATTTATTCATTCGCCAACACGGAAGTATTTACGGCTCACAGTTCTGGGCGCAACTGACTTGAAGATTTTGAACGGTAAGCTACATTGGATCTTTTTGTCAGATGTGTTGCCCGAAGCGGATCGTCTGTTATTAGGAGTCTAGGGGTTATATAGTCGCTGACTCACTTTGTCGTAACCGTATAAAAACTGATTTAGTTAATAGGTACTAGCTTTTACTTTTACTGGAATTTGTGCCCGATATGGCGATAGGCTCGCCCCCTATCACATCATGGGTCGGAATACGCATGGCGAAAAGTGGGTGCGCTAGTTGCGCCTCTGCCTACCCCTTCGGGAATAAAAGGCGTGAGTGTGTACTGTGTATGTATGTATGGAATCTGGATATAGCTTTTTCTCGCGGCTTCTCGCGCGTGAAAGAGTTTTTCCGGAATAAAAGTCCCGCTGAATATTTTCCCTGGATAAAAAGTAGCCTATGTCTTTCCCAGGGTCCCAAAATAGATTCACAACACATTTCATCAAAATCCGTTCGGTAGTTTTTAACTTTATCGCGTTCAGACAAACAGACAGACATATGCGACGGGAGATTTTAATTATAATATGTAAGGATTTGTCACATAGACTGCCCTGGATTTATCATATTTTTCCAATTATTTTAAACAAACTATTTATTCGAACGAAGCCTTGTTTACATTACTACAGTAAATATTATTATACGATGTTGACGGATAATAATTACGTGAACAAACACGTTTGTGCAACGTATTTTTATGTAGGTACATTAACGTTTAGTTACGTATATATTTTTTCTGTATACATATCATTCGTTAAGTTTTAGTTGGGCGTAATTATGAAGAGTAGACTTCGCAGTTTGCATTATATGGAATCGGCTAGGCTGGAAGAGTTTTGACTTTTGATGTAGTTTTTAATATTGCAGGAAATAATGAAGCTCAGGTAAAATGCTACTTAAAATTACAGACTTAGGGAGTTAAAACCATGCAGCTTCCGCCAGAACAAAGTCAAAGGAAAGGCCAAAAATATATTTTTTTGTTACTACATTTATGCATCTAGCAATCGTAAAAACCTTATAATTAAAAAAAAATCCCTTCCTAGCCGATTTCGGCCATGGCGGCCAATCTCAACGGAGATCAGCCAGGTACGCAGGAGATATTATAGTGCACAAGTGTGTGCGCAATACACAGGTGCACTCGCTATTCCTTCACTCTCATAGTCCGGTTAGACGGCAATCCGACATGACCGGAGAGAGATCAGGCGCAGGACCAACGGCTTTACGTGCTTTCCGAGGCACGGGGGTGTCACACCGCCAACTTCCTGACTCCGAGCTGCGACTGAGTAATTTTTTTAAGATTCAAAAACCCAGTCACTATGTTTTTGGCTCACGCGGGATTCGAACCCAGGACCTCAGAGCGCAAATCGTACTCAACGCGTACGCAATACAACTACGCCACCGAAGCAGTCAACCCTCGACCCTAGACAGAATAATCTTATGAATGAAAGTAATAAATATTGAGTAGTTCCTTGTTCCACAAATAAATGCAAACAAAATTAAAATAAAACAAAATAACGATTTCTTTATTAGTCGTACAGATACAGGTTGTTGTAAAATGCGGGTATCAATAATTATAGTCCTAATATTTTTTTGATTCACCATTATGTTACAAATCATCCACTTTTATTATAAGTTTTTTCATACACATTTTCTGCAACATAGTAGGTGTATAGTCTAAATTTCATTATTGGTTATTATAGATAGGTACGATATTTTTTTCTTTATTTCTGTTCCATCATACTTATGATACAGGTGTTTTAATGCTGCGATCTCAGACAACAAGACTCAGGTTACGGTATATGTGTATTATCGAGGAAGTTACATAGGTCCTAGATGATTGACCCAGAAATCGAGCAACTTCATGATTAACTGCTACTTCACTGCATTGATTAGGAACATTTTGCTTGTCAGCCCATATGAGGGCCCAATTAATTTCTATTAGACTCGTAGTTAATTGTAAAACCTCGGTATGCATGTTGCAACCTGCTTGCATAAGCATGATGGGATTACAATCCAATCACCATAATTAAAAACGGGTAAGTCTATCCAGCAGTATGGCAAAGTATAGGCGAGACAAGGCTGATTAAAATAATTGTATCATTGTAGGTATCCATGGTTTGTTATGTAACGTCCATTCTTCAATAGGATCCAAGGCTGGTCTCAGGACCCTTTATATTATGTTCTGGGAGGCAGTGCAAGATCGAACAACTTTTTATCCGCAAAAAGATTTTAGTGTCTGCCCAAATACGACAAAAAACGAACAGGGAAACTGAAAATTAATTCATATTGCGTTGTTGTGGTATATAGACGCAAGTTGCACCATTTCGTTGACCACATAGGTACCCTTGTACATAATCTATGGTACCTACATGAAACTGTACGCCAAACATTTTTACACTATCGTGTTTCGTTCCGCGCTGCACCCATTGTCTACAGGCTACAGCTGGTCGGGCCAGTGTCGCGCGGCTCGCCGTCCGCTTCACCGTCACCGTCACCACCGCCGACCGTCGCCGACCGTCCCGGCCGCCACGCGACGCAGTGGCGCGCCGATCGCCTCACAACGCGCCCGTGGTCCTAATGCGTGGCATTCCATTATTGAAATTTATTTTTTAATTACATTTTCTTTTTTCATTTTAATACTGTGATCGGTTTCGGTACGTTATTCAACGTTATAACAATAACGTTTATAACGTTGTTTAAAGTGTTAATAATTGTGTTAATTAAACACCTACGTATCCGGTTGATTGCAAGTGTTTTGTAAGGATTCGACTATTGTTTCAATTACCGTCGCTTAGTGTTTGTTGTGAAATTGCATTCAGGTTACAGCTTTGCACGTCAGTTACTCTTGTACACATATGTTCAATTAAAATCAAGTTTCATGTGAAATGGAAAGTGTGAGCGACGATGTATGTCAATCTGATTAATTTGCATTCATAACTTGACATATTTTCCGAACAACTTGTGTACTTAAAGATACAACAACGCAGTTGCTTAAGAGGAAGTTATTAATACTTGTCACCAGTGCTGCATTACAATAGAACGGAAGGAAATATTAAATGAATGATCGTCATTTATTATTACGGTTATAAAATGTTATCAGAATTTTCTCTTCACATGTGACACGCAAATTTTAGTGTTTTATTTAATGGTATTTAACCAAATAATTTTTTGAGCAGTTACTTCTGATTTGATACTTCATAAAGTACGTTGTGCAACTGGTGAAATTATGACTATCATTATTAATGATGAAAGTCTACTATTAAAATACTATTTTAGAGCAACATGACTCGCCAGAATCACAAGTGAATTTAATTGGAGATATTTATTTAACTAGCGATTTAAAGAGATCGTGGAATAGTCATTCGTTTCTTGTAGCTTTAAAAATCTGATACCAGGTCTCAAGGTCCCCATTGCAGATTAATTATTCTCCCAAGATACATTATTTAATAATATACCTTGTCATAACGGTAATAAAGGATATTCCGTTTTACTCATGTTAACCAAATTATAACGTTATCGCGAATTATTTATTTTTAATGAGATGGTTATTTTAGCACAAGACCCTGGTCTTCCCTTTAGAATAAAACCGACTGTATGATATATAGTAATACGATTTGTTATTTATAAACCTATCTAAATAATTTCTATAACATTTTAATTAATACTTTCAAAGGACAGAGCCAGATAGGGAAAAAAAAAAAAACTTTCAAGTTTCACAAGTATGGACGAAGCCCCCTATGTTTGCCGTTTCTCGTACGAAGATAAAAAACGTGCTGAGTTTGCGTAGCAACTAGCAACTGAGCACGTGGTGGAAAATCTGCCATGCTGACTTTCGTGCGGGTTTCGCGACTTTGTGTATGTTATCACATTGTGTGCCGGCATTTCACTGACTTAGTTTTTGATCAGTGTTGCCAGATGTTTGACGGATGAAGTCGCCGAAAAATCATTATAAAGTCGCCGCAAGTTGCCGCACTGTATATGGAGAGGCGAAGGAGTAAAAAAAAAAAAACCTCCGAGACGCCGACGCGAAGAGCTAAAAAAAAAAAAAACACCCTCCGAGGTAGCCTAAATGGCGAAAAGTCGCCTAATCTGGCAACTCTGTTTTTGATAGCTAAGGTCATCACGAAGTTCTGTAAAGTCATCATTGAGTTAACATAAGCTAACATATAACATGAGTTAATTAATATAAAAAGGAAAACAAATGATTGATTTTCAACTGGTTCATGAAATGATTACGATACGCAAAGTTTGTTTATTGAGTATATATACATAACGCTTCCAGAATTCACATATAATGTAATACCTCTTCCAAAAACAAAAATTCGGGATAAATTAATCCATTCCAGACAAGAAAAACAAATACTGAAAATGCTCCAAAAATGAATTTTTATTACCGGCACTAGACTTATTACATTGTAAGATCTCATACCCTAGCAGGGACAAGTTTTTTTTTTTTTTTTTTTTGGTTTCGCGGAGAAAGTGCGTTACCACTACCGCCCGGCCTTCATGGGGGGCGACCGAGCGGTTATGTTGGGTTCACCGTGCCTAACGACCCGGCATTGAGCCGCCCGGAGAGATGGAAAACGTCGGGCGACCGCCAGGCCGAGTCCCTAACCTATGTACAACGCACGGCATACCAACTAAAACTCCGCGGTGGCCATCTTCGGCGCATTAGGTGCGGCTGCGGGCTTCCTCTGACTAATGTCTAAGTTGTCGTCCGCAACCGCCCCTGCGCGGTGCCGCCTGGTGCGGCCCGTCTCCTGTTGTGGGGGGGCTCAGAAGCCCCCGCGCATCGAAGGACGCTCTCAGCGTCAACGGCAGCGTGAGGCCTACCTGCCACGCTGCCGTCCATCACGGGGGTCGCAACAATGTGCTAAAAGAAACACAAAACTAAAGACGGACGGCCCCCTGCCGCCCGCCCGCGACCCCCGGTGGCCCCTATTAGTCGCCTTTTACGACAGGCAGGGGATACCGTGGTGGAATTCTCCAAACGCCCCCAATCCACAGGGCGGGAGACGCCGGTCAGTCGTCCACCCGGCGCCTCCTTCGTCTCCTCTGGCGGCGGGAGGGATCTTCGCGCTCCCGATCCCTCTCGGCACTCTCCTTCTGCGAGATGACCACCTCGCAGAAGTGGGCCACTGCACGCCAGGCCTCCCGACTGTCGACCATGGAAGCGACCACGGCCGGCAGCGAGAGGTCTCCTCCGACGACTGCTCTGAGAGCGCTGCGCTCCTCGTCCCAGGCTGGGCAAAACTCCAACGTGTGCTGGGCCGTATCCAGCGGGCAGTTGTCACAATGGTGACACACGGCCGACACCTCTGTGCCTACGATACGACACAGATAGTCACCGAAGCTACCATGCCCGGTGAGTACCTGTGTCAATCGAAACGTAGCCGGGCCGTGGCGCCTGTCCAGCCACTCGGCAAAGACCGGGCGCACTGCCGCTACGGCCCTGAGCCCCGCTGACGGGGTCTCCAGCCTGAGACGCCACTCCTCCACGGCGGCTCGCCGTAAGGAGGCCCTCATGGCCTCCACCTCTTTCAGGGCCGGACGCTGCCCGCGACTGAACGCCTCCTCCCAGCAGGGACAAGTCTGTAACAACCTTTAATTACAAAAATAAGTACAAGCTCCATAAATCCATCCTACTCGCACTCCTGAGACCCAAATTAGTCTCAAGTCTCAAGGTACTAGCGTCTCTTGAATGCATAGAGGGCACGGTGTTCCGTTACAATACCCATTGCATAAATTGCGCACGATCCACTCACCATACCAGTTGTATTGTGTTTGAAACTCGATTATCTCTGACTCGTGTCTTTATCATATAACTTCCATAAGAAGATGGAAGGTCGTGATTTGATTCCGATACTTTGTTATTGGTATCGTTATGAAAATAGATAGGAATGTGATGTGCTTAACTTAAGATGTAGACTTGAGATAGGATTTATAAATGGTATATTGGATTTTTAGTTATTATTCAGAATATGGTTCTGCTTCGACTACAGTTCAAAATGTCTTGTACTTTTATTCCCTTATATTTGAATTATAATGTCATTAGCGTTAGTACGCATTTATCCTTAGACGCTGTTGTTACAGGAAAATATTCCCTGCCATGACACGGATGTCTGCAATTGTTCTGTGTTCGGAAGTATTAGGCTCAAGGGATTCGCTAGATTTTCTATGACCTGAATTACCACGGACAACTCATCCCTTTATTTTGTTTTAGCTGTGCCTACTACTCCACCCGCATGAGCTTTTATGTACACACCCTCAAAATGATATTTTTAAACTGGTTCACCTGGTTACCTATTTTTGGAACTGATACTGGAAAGGACTTCCAAATCTGCACAGCCGTTTTATCTGCTAAACAGTCAGCCGTTTTATTAAAATATATTCGTAGCTGTTAAAAAGCTATTTCCTTATCGACCGAACACAAATAATATTATTCGCAAATAGATAACATTACGTCATTCAGATAACCGCAGTGAACTTCACTTTCTGCGTGATTGATTACAGCGGCCCACTCATCTCGATTCTGCTGTTTATCTTATTCGGCGCTATTCTTTATTTGATGTTGGTAATCGTTGTTTTTTGTATGAGTTATTTTTATATTTGTTATATTTATGCCGGGGATTGAGTGGGCTTGAATTAATGACGCGTTTGATTTTGAATATTTCAGACGTCATATTTTTTATATTTAAGGGAAATCTTTTAAGCGATATATTTGTTACTGAAATGTAATTCACTTAACTACATACAAAAGTATTCAATTCAACAAATAATTCGTATTGCTCATATACCATCTTTTTAAAACATCCTGTATGTAGGATGTATCCTTCAGCAATTAAATAAGTTTAATTAACAGATTTTATTTTTTGCTTATTTGAGTTGACCACTAAATCTTGAAGAAATATTTCGCAATATCATACAATTAGCGAAACGAATGGTTCTTAATTAGAGGAAACTACAATGGCGTCTCAGCGGACAACTCGCGGCCTCCCGCGCTGAAAAGAAATAAGTTGAAGTTATTAGCTAATTACTTTAAAAGAAAATGGCTGTTTGTAAAGGACGATACACATTTTTTGTTACATTGAATTATAATATAGACCTGTTCTTTAAGTACTCCACGTATACATCTACAGAGATTTCGAGTTTAATCTTACAGATTCCTCTGATTTTTGAGTCCACATTTTATATCTATTATTTTAAAATTAACTGCAATAGGTATTTATCTAGTTTATACTATAGGAATATGAAGCAGATATTTTTGTTTCTACGCTATAATTTCTGGAACCTCCTGTGAAATTCTTCCATTAATATGTGTACTTCATACCTGCATAATTTGATGCTTTTTATTCTGGTATAGAATTTTACGTACGTGTAGTCATAAACAGAAGAGTTACGGTGTTTTTTCAATAAGTCAAGGGTATTCCGTCTACGGGGTGAATCCGTCTTTTTGTAATTACGGGCGTTCTAATCGACGGATAGCTTTGATAGCCGTATAGATAAATGAGCATAATTTATCAGTCTGAACAAAATCACCTAGGTGTCATAAGTCTTTACAGGAAAGGATAAACCGAGGATTGAAGTTCACTTGCATTTTAAAAGTCAAAACATGAGTGGCGGGTCAAACCTTTTTATTGCAGAGAAACATAAAATTATGCGACTTACAGTCTCAGAAAACTGCAATATAGGAAGTTGAAAGTCCGTTTAAACGTAGCTTGTTGTTGTTTTGCATGAAAATGATGTAAATAGTTAATTATTTAACGTGCTTAATTTATGACCTCAAAATTGGCAAGTGCCTTATTTGATCTTTTTTGGATGGGGTTAGATCGGCATATGACGACTTACCCCCATTTTCAGGCATCGTAAACCTTTTTCGGAAACGCAACTAATAACACTTGTAATATCAAAAAAAAATACGTTTAGGTTCTATAATAGATCACATATTTAAAAAAAAACTGGTGAGGAGAAGCACTCTATCTTAGGAAGTTAAAAAACCCTGGATTGGTGTCTTCTCATTATGTAGTGCACCAAATAAAATTATGTTTACAACCCCTGCCTTCTTTAATGTGCCGGAATAGCCCCCGAAAAAGTTATTTGCACATAAAATGGATACGAGACTTTATTTTTAAGATTTTTATGCTCATTATTAACTGTCTCCCATCGATGCATAACCTTGTCACGTGTACCTTTCAAATAACGAGCGATTTCCGTGTAATCTACCTATATGACGGATTTCCTCGTTTTTCAAGGGAAAATCCGTCTAATGGCCAAGTTTTAAAAAAAGTTGTCTATCTTAATTCTTAAGATAGTTAAATTACATATCATAAGTGCATATAAAAAATGCAAAATTCTATTGAAATATGGGCCAACCAATGTGAGGTACATGCAAAAACTATGCCGGAATTAGCCCCCTGACCTTAAATGTCAAATAAAACTTTGTTCTAATTGGTCCATCATCGCCATGGATTGTAAGTTTGACAAGCCCGTAATAGGTACGAGTCTGTATGTAAAGCTGATATTTGACGGAAGCATCACAGTGGATTTAGATAATGTACTCGGGTCTCGGGGCAAATGGGGAATACTATATGAAGCATGGTGAAGGTTTTTTGACTTTTTTTTATGGCTTCGTTGTGTAGTCTATACATATAGCCAATGTCAAGTTATTTGAACAAGATAAGACCTTGGGATACAAAGAAACCATAAATAAAAAATGGCAATGGCAGTCGTTTTTGTTTCCGGGTGATTGGGGAGCAGCACGCCCCTCCTCCTTCTGAAAACTAATTTTACTTACGCCGATGTCTAACATACAAAAATATTCAAAAAAAATATATTTTTCTCACACACACATCTTTTATTCCGATGGGGTAGGCAGAAGTGCAAATAGTGCACCCATTTTCGCCATTTGCACTTTGTCCCATGATGTGATAGGGGCGAGCCTATCAAACTCGAGATTCCGGAATGATACTGAGCAGAAAAACCCAAAATCACTGCCCTACCCAGGATTCAAATTTCGAACCCGAAACCTCAGGAGTCAGGGGTAGTCGAACCACGCACACAATAAAACTCCATCACCGTGGCAGGCATGTAACTGCAATATATTTGTCTGATGTTATATTTAGCTTAATTACAATTACTGTTACCCTGAACGATATCGTGTTAACGTGTTTTGGGCACAAAATGTAAATAAGGAAACTATTTTAGTTTATTCAATGTGGTTGGACATGAATGAATTATTGTATTTGTCTAAATAAAATAAAAACCGTAGACTGTCGCGGATCATATAAAGGCTGAAAGGATTTTGATACAGGTTTTAATAAGTTCATTATTATTGAGCTAAACTCCCGTAATTATTATCTAAAGATCCCTAATTCCTGTTTCAAGCTCAAGTTGTCTAGATTACATTCACGCTACGTTATATAGTGGGAGTGGCAGGTAATAAACAATAATGAGGTGAGGAGACGGCCGCGCCTCCTGGGTCGCGATCACTGTTGCCCTAATCAACTTATTGATTCGCCGAGACAATGGAGTGTAGGGGTTGATAACCTTTATTATTATTTTCGGGGAGGATGAATCTGAACTTATTATAAAGTCAAAATTAGTCTTCGAGACCCTTTTTTTGTACGAAAAAGGTCAAACAAATTAATCCACTGCCCATGAATAATTTAAACAGGGTAATTATAATATTCCTTGCCGAAATTTCCGTCGGGAATGGGTTATGTGTACATATTTGTTAAAACTTTGGTAGCTTTTAAAAATTATAATAATACCTATTAAATATTAAGGGGGGTGTGTCATTAAAGTAACTCGTGCCAAAAGTTCACTATACATGTCTATAATGCAGGGAGGGAACTCTCGTACGTGCCAAATGTTTGCAATTCTAAACATAATACCTACAGGCTACAGCGTGGTAACAGACAAGAAATATGAAGTACAAAGGAATTGTTTTTAGTTTAGTAAAGCTGGAAGCGGCGATAGCCTAGTTGGGAGTGGAACGGACTGCCGAGACGAATGTCCGCAGGTTCAAAACCCAAGGGCACACACCTCTGACTTTTCTAAAAAGTTATGTGTGTATTCTTTGTGAATTATCGCTCGCTTTAACGGTGAAGGAAAACATCGTGAGGAAACTTGTATACCTGAGAAGTTCTCTGAATTTCGAAGGTATGTGAAGTCCGCCAACCCGCACTAGGCCAGCGTGGTGGACTAAGGCCTAAAACCCTCTCAGTAGTAGAGGAGGCACGTGCTCAGCAGTGGGCAGTATATAATACAGGGCTGGTATAGTATAGTATAGTAGTAGTAAAGCTAAGGTAAATAAAACATTCCGCCTTTGTATTTGTTTTATAGTGAACGTTGTTTGAAAAAAGATAAAATTTGTAAGATCAAACTTCAGACAGAACACTAAACATAGTTGACTATGGCTTAGTGGGTTATGAGATGCCTATGAAATAAAATGTTATGGATTCGATCTTAGATTCATAACACCTATTTTGTGTTTTGGAGATTTGATGAATCCAAGTTATTCGACACACAATATTTTAATATGGGATGATGACCATATTATTATGATTTAGAATTATGTATTTCAAATAATTTTCGCTTACCGTATTCGTCCGCGTAAATTATTCTCCGGAACAAATTTGACTATTTACAAGATTTCTCAAACAGACAAACAAAGAAATAACTGCTCCGATTTTCAAACATGGAATAATGATCTCATGAAAAAGGTTTTAATTCTAAATCACAGATAAGTTTACTATTTATTCACAGAACAAAGAAAACAGTCTTTTCTTAACTCCGTGTATTTATTTCTACAGATACTGGCAACCTTTAATATAAAAATAACGCACTAAACCGTATAGTTTCGCCGTATTCAGTAATAAAAAAGGTTTCCACCGTCCCCCGGCAGTTTAAAAAGATTTACGACACAATCATTCAACTCTATGAGAGACCTAAACATGGGAGACCTAATAAAGTTTGCAAAAGACGTCACGTTACACGTATGACGTAATGGGATCGTAGGCAAAGGCACCTTGGATTCGATAGAACTTAGGTTACTATAAGTAATTTCAATAGATGTTGTATACAGTGAAAACATTTTCTCAATACACGACACTACGGTTGACATCAAGTGATTTCGTCCGATGACTGCCCTAAGATTATTGCGCTTTATATCCCAGGGTGTTAGTGTCTTATAGACAATTTCAATAGTAGAGCCACATTTGACATGGTGAACTCCTTTTTTCCCATTCCGATAGAGAAGACAAGTCGACCCAATAGCATTTTAGCGTCAGATAGAATGTCGATACAAATCGCAACAAACTTGTATAATCAAAAAAGGACTATTTGGATTTAAATTATAATTACTTTACTTGGCTAGAATTTAGAAATAGTACATCAGAAGGCTGATTCACTATGCCACTTGCGTTAACGCACCGTAAACCGCATGACGTCATAACCAACTCTAAACGCAAACGCGATTCATATACGCGCCACGTTAAAGTATTGAAAAATGGTATTCTGTATGCCACACGTTAGGTTGTCTATGCTCAATATTTTCTATTTTGCAATGTGTTTATGCGTTCAGAAATCTTACATCCACTCGAATCGGTAAGTATCGGTTTTTTAAATAACATATTGATTTTATTATGTAATCGTGATCTCGAGTGATATATCTCAAATGAATGACTGCCAAGCCTTATCGAATACCATTTTTGTTTAATTTTTTACGTAATAAACACGAAAGATAAAGGAAATATTTTAAAGAAATTATTATGGACAGTGATTGTTTTCAAACGAAAATGTATACTTCACAATGATTGTCAAATGTCAATGTCATGGAAATTTTTAGTTTGTTTACTAGAGACACAGTTTAATAAAATTTAATTTCTAGTTTATTTGTCTCTAATTGAAATGAATAGATTATCTTCTTCCACTAACTAAAGTCTCGAACGTAAAGACATACCACTATAGTACCTTAAAACTCTGCAGTTTGCAACAACGTGACATTGGCGGAATAGCTTTATAATCAAGCCCGTCGCCAGTTATAATCAAAGAAGAAGTAGAAGAAACAACACAACAGTGCGTGCACACTGCTGCTTGGTGGTAGAAATAGACATTGCGGTGGTACCTACCCACACGGCTTCTCACAAACGAGGGACCTTCCACTAGTAAATATGTATTGTAAAAATGTGTCTATGTGCCTATTAAATGATTTTTAAATATATATTAATAGTTTTATTACCCAGTAACTTCTACTTGCGGTTCAGCCTGCATTAGTCTTTTCTGAATAAAAAGTCTATATCTCAATCCACAGTTCACTGCCTACTTGAGTATGATATTTCATACATATTCATTTAGTTGTTAAGGTGAAACTGATTAATTAACAAACATTGAAACTAATAAATTGAATTTTAATGTTTAATATTACATTTCCTGTCACCGAACAACAAAGAAAAAATAAAACAAAGGTAAAAGGTGTACATAATTGAATCTAAGTATATTTATTTTTGATTTGTTTGAAATATGTTGCATCACATTCACCACCCTGTAACAGAAAAGTATTTTATTATTACATTTTATATTATCAGTTTTGTTGACATTATTATTCAATGGAATATGCTATTAGTCTCCTAAAATAAAAAAGGAAATTTTTGTACAAACAACTTTTATCTTACATATTTACTAGAAACCTAAGCTTTAAAATCCCACTCACAAAAATACCAAAGGGCATAGGCAGGGGAGAACCGCTGAAACCCCCCTCCCGCTCTTTCCCCCTGATTTAACACGAAGACATAATTGTGCTGAATTATTGGGATTAGAGAATATCCTGCCTTCATACCCGCCACTGCAAATCCTGTAAGCCAGGATCGGCAGTGGCACGCATTTTATGACACCGAGTGGTGAAGCTCAGCGAGTCTCTGGGAACACTAATTTGTCTTTAACCCGCAACGAAATTAATAAAATAGAAAGATATGGATCAGTTGGAAATATTCATTGGACACTTCTCTCCTTAGCAAAGCCGGCGTCTAAATAATCAACTTAATGGGTCTTTTAATCGCAAGTATAGAGACATTTATAATATAACTAGAAAAGCCAGATAAAAATTAAATAATATGAACTGTCAAATTACCTTACCTACATGACCGTTTTGCTTTGCCCCCCTGGATCAATATATTATGAAATTTGAACTCCCTCGCCTCCTTGCTTTAAAGCTGGCTACGCCCTTGATTAAGAACTCTACCCATTATTTATTAAAATAGTAACGTACTTACCTACACGTAAGTAAAATTCACTCCAATAATCTTTATCGTCACCAAACTTCATAGGTACTACAAATCGTTTACCACCAACCAAGTATATAGTATTCATTGTAATTTACATAAATTAGGTACACATATTATTAAATATTTAACTAAATTTCAGATAATATCGAAGTAATAAAAATTGATTAACCTCAAATTGTCAAAATTCGGGTTGCCAGTACTAAAGCAACTTATTTTACACCGCTGGGTCCCTGATTTACACAAATTTCACTTTCTAGATACAAAAATATAAGTGTGATTATTTATTTGATCACATACAATTTGTGTTCGTTTGTTTTTCCTAAGCTGTATTATTATATTTAAGATTTCACGATATAAAGAGGATAAAATCGTCAACCGAATTATACAGCCTTTGTATCTAAATAAATAATTTGTCCAAACGCGCTTAAACGCGCTTGCCGGCCACACGTTATTTTGACAGTTCGGTAACTGCACGTTCACCACCTCATCGCGTTCATGAAGTGTCAAATTGGCATACAGAATACCATTTAACGCAAATTACGCGAAGTTATGAAACGCGGCCGCGTTACGCGTCCACAATGTCATAGTGAATAAGGGCTCTGTTTACATTGTCTACAAGCTAAAATAAAAATTACTTAGACCAATGAGGTATCTCTCCTTGTTCCGACATATTGGATGCCTAGTTCTGGTCTTAATTTTCAGAAATTGCTTATTAGAATTGGAAGTGGAAAATAGGGCTTGGATCTGTTATTGTAAAATTAAGAAATATTTTATCTAATATTCATTGATACAAATTCGGTTTAAGGCTAAGTATATCTTAGTAATAAGAAATATTAGTATCAATAGGTATTTTACTCGTAATTATCTTATGAAAGACAGCCATCAATAAGAATCGTTTACAATGTGATAAAGTTTAAAATGTATAAAAATGCCAAGTCCAACAACCGTCCTTGTCCGCTACATGTAAAGGCCAAGAAGGTTAGCAAATGATCCATAAATGGCTATATACGATTGTCTATTGATTACAAGTTGTGAGGAAAAAACCGGCCGAATGCCGCTAGAATAATGCGACACTGACATTCGTCATACAGGTCCGAAATCAGAAGATACATGGAGTGTTCTTTTAACAATGATTTTGGCTCGTGTTTTTTTTATGCTATGTGTGCTTTGATTCTGGATGTTGACTTTGTTCATGTTCATTTCTGGTAATGATGAGTAACGTGAGAATCAGAATTATTGTGCGTAAGAGAACATTAAAAAAAGCAGTAAATCTTTTTTGTGATCCAGTAACTATTCTGTAGCAATTAAATTTAAACTGCACTAAAAATAGCGTGTTTAATTAGTTTATATTTATAATAAACATCTTGGGGGACTGTGACGCGCCCAAACCGATCACATTATCATTTATTACGCCAGATAACCTTTACATCCGAGGAATTATTCCATAACAATTGTGTTCTTGTGGTGTGTTACTAACAAAGTGATAACAGTGCCTTAACATGTATAGCTTCGACAAAGACCTGTGGCATGTGAGGAGACCTTCCGAGCCGCAGGATTCACCGGTTGAGACTGAACGTAAATATTGTCTTTGTTATTAAAATGATTTCTTATATTTACGCGAATGTTAGACATTGATATAAAACTATTTAACGGTTTTTATCGCGGTTTTTTTATTTATATTTGACCATGAAGGCTGTGAAGTTTTTGAAACATCGGGAAAAAATATAAATTAAAAAAAACACGATAAAATCCGTTATATAAATAGTTTTATTTCAATGTTTTTTATTCAAATACAGATTGTTGAAACATACGATGATTTTTTAGATAACATAAGTATTTCCGAAGTTGTTTATTTGGGTCATTCACTCTTTAATGTGTTGTTTTTTAAATTATACTACCACTAAACAAAAAAATAATATTTTCAGGCAATATGTCACGCTTTACAAACACGATTTTGAGTTTTTACTTGTTTCATTTGTCATGTAACTGTATTCTCAATCATTTCAACATTCGCGAGCATACTTGGGAAGTTTTTATCAGGTCTGTGCTGACCCTAATAGAAAATCGATTATGCAAGTGGGAATAACACTGCTTCGTAAAGAATGCAGTGCAACAAAAGACGTTTATTAATAGACTGACATTTTAAATGATTTGTTCACGTTGTATTTGATTGTATCAATGAATGTTTTCTTAGAATGATTGTTGAATAAAAGATATTACGCAAAGGTTAATTACTACACAGTTGTCTTGTTTTTGTGATTATACTACATCTCAGTAAACTATAGCGACACCGAGGATCTTGAAATTGGTGCATAGGTTATGGTCTTAGCCATTGTACATACTTAGCACGTCGGCGATTTTCGATTACTACTTATCTGAAAAAAAGCGTCTTTATATCGAAGCACGACAAAGTTCTCTCTGAATATTTTGATAATAAAGCCGGTAAAATACTATTAAATAAAGGTTATAAATATTTATTTATGTTTAAAATTATTGCTAATTATTTATAAATTTTATACTTTTTTAAAATAAAATACTTTATTCATCACGTAGGCCAACATAGTTGCACTTATGGTAAGTTAAGATACATTAAATCAATAATTATTATTATTACAAAAAGACATTTATATAGGGAGTAAAACCATTAAAAAATAAATAAAGAAGCCAAGCTCGGGCTGGCAGGAAAGAGAAGAAAAAGAAAACTATGAATCATTTTTATTAAAAATAATGGTAGGAACGCGTCGCGATCCTCACCGGTGAGGACAATACGGACCCTAGCCTAGCTAACCTACCAACCTTTTCAATTTGAAAATAAAATAATTGCCGAAACGCTTTAGTTGCATCTGTACTGAAAGACGCTACCCTGCTAGGCAAATGTGGATTTTCTCGTGCTTATTTACACATATTTAGTTTGACAGCTCTTAAACATCATGTTATAATTTTCAGTGTTATTTGGCCCCTACCAGCACGCATCAAACCGATTTATAAATGCTGTTATTGGTTGCAGTAAGTGCTCCCGCATCCGTCGATTTCACGGATGTGGGCGCGTAAACACCAAAATGATGTATCATTTTAATAGCACGGCACGGCCGCGAGTTTAATATTGGAGACGACAACATTATGATTCGAGGAAATATTAAAAAGCATATTTCTTTAGGATCAAAAAAAATTTTTTTTGTTCCCACTCAGTTTTTGAGTACGCTCCTGTCAATAGGGGTTTCCTATGTTTGTTTTTGTACATTATTTTATATGCTACGAACAATAATACGAAAAAGAAATCCTGCTGTGATATCAGCATCAAAATTGTATGAAAAATAAAGCAGTTATTTAAATTTGAAATATTGTTGTGAGCAAAAGTGGGAGCGTGGTGGGGATATCGCGCGATCTCTTTCACACGCACGCAGCGTTATGGCGGGTGGCACCCGATGACGTGACAGTCTGACATTACTGTTATTTGACAATTACCGTTTCTACCAAATTTCAAATCTTTATAGCTTACTTATTTTTGCGCCAATTTTGAAAATTATTTTTTCGTTTCATTTAGGAAGGCATACATTTTTATAATTGTATTTAAAAAAGTAGTCAACCACCCTATTATGAAGTGACGCAGGTAAAAGTCGCTTAAGTTTATTCATTTTAACATTACCTTTTTTGTTTTATTACACTTTCATGCCGCCATTTTTTGTTTCAAATAACAGAATAATATAATTATTAGCCTTTCCTGTCGGCTCGACATTAGCTCTGTGCAAATACTCAAAATAAAATTCCCACAGGGACCGTGCAAACTACCGAGAGAAAAGTAAACAATTTTACTTACATTCCGATGTATAATCTTTGTAAAATGACTTGTAGTTCCATCATTTCGTGTAAAACATCAGACGCGTTATTATTCTATGATCATACACATTTGCGTTCTTAGGTACTATAATATTCTAAATGTGACTATATTTGAATGTTTATAACAACTTAGCGGTGTGTAAATGCAGAAACTACTAAAGGAATCGCAGATAGACCATATCCTGGATTCTCTTATTGTATATCTGATAAATTTAGGAAAAGTACACAAACTTCTATACCGGGATATATCGATCACGAGGGCCGGGCCGTCACTAACACCTACTATTTAATCATATTGGGTATAAATTCTTAAAAACAAGTATTTCGTGATAATTACTGTTTACACAATGGTGCTAGTGGTGAAGTAATTAAGTGAGATCACAGTCAACATTCAACGAACTTGAGCTGTAAGACAATACGCGTTCGTCACTACCACTAATTTGTACGGTTAACCATGAGTTAGCCAGTAGTTATTTATAGTTTAAACTTTAAATAAAATATTTACCTGCTCTTTAAATAATTCCTTTTTAAGATCTGATATTTCTACCTATCTAACATAACATTCCCAGACATACATGAAAAAGATTTTTAGAATAAATATGTTTAGTATTCTATCTTTATAATTTTAATTGTTACGAAAGTATTTCATTAGAGTGCTTCATTATAAAGGAATTTTGAATATTTGTTGCAGGGAGCGAGAGCCCCACTAGCGCAGTGGGTGCTGAGACGCCCCGGGAGCTGCCCAACGAGCTGTCCGCACCCTACGAGGTGCCACAGTTCCCTATAGAACAGATAGAGAAGAAGCTTCTCATACAGAGACAACTTAATGTCAAGTAAGTATAGGTTTAAAGGGCTTTACGCTCTAAGAAAGAAAGTAAAAGGTTTATTGTCACATTTGGTGCATGCGATACATAACAAATGTGGGTTACGATATAAATTAATTATACATATACACTGTATAGTATATTCAGCGACGGCAAAAACTAACAAACTCACGCCTTTTATCCCTGAAGGGTTAGAGAGTAGACCCCAACTACTTAACCAGTCAACGCCCGCTTATATATAGCTATAAGCTAATTTCCTTATATAAATGGACACCGGTGTCCACCGCGGGCGTCCAAGGATTAATAGAGAACCCACTTTTCGCCAGTGGTTATAAAACATTGAATATACGGTAATATTTGTTTACTTTAGTTTTTTCTTTCCTAGGAATCCTATTAATATTATAAACGCGAAAGTTTGTAAGTATGGATGTATCGATGTCTGGATGTATGGATGTTTGTTACTCTTTCACGCAAGAACTACTGAACGGATTTCGACGAAATTTGGCACACGGGTAGATTATGTCCTGGAATAACACATAGGCTACTTTTTATCCCGGGAAAATATAAAAGGTGACTTTTATCCCGGGAAAACTCATTCATGCGGGTGGAGCCGCGGGCAAAAGCTCGTATGGTATAAATGGGTTACTGGATGGACTAGTCGGCATGCTAGATACTAAAGAGCTTTTCTCCTCAAAGGGTAATAAATAAACATAGCCTAGGGAAGAGTTAGCAGACCAATACCACTGGAGTAGTTTAAATATTCGTAATTCAAAAAAGCTTAACCCCCTCTACGTGAATCAGAAACCCTATTCGAAGATTCCGAAAGCGGAGTACAGTCACGCCACAGGTCGGCGTGTGCGCCGTAATCTCCTTAGTGACGTGCGGCCAGTAATTCGATTTACGCGGCCCTGAACTTCGGGCCCTGGCGACTGGGGGAGACTTAATTACCCCTGAAATTGCTGATTATTTACTCCCTTCTGCGTTAGCAAAAATTTTTGTTAGGTTTTTTAGTGGTAGACTTAAATTTTGGCAAATTGAAGTAAAATGTAACCTAAAAACATTGAAATCTGATTTGAAATTCTGGATATTACCCCCTACAAACAAAGTCAGGGTAATTTACGAATGTGGCTCCTTCAAAAATTGTGCAGATGGCCTTTGTCAGTGATTGAAGTTGTCGGACATTGGGAATGATTTAGTTATTAAATCAGAATAGTTATCCTACAGGCGTATAACGTATTTGTCGTACCTATTATAATCATAGCTATTAGCTCTTCCGAAGTATGTGGTTCAACAATCAGACCGATTACTTGGTTTAATTACCGATTATTTTAAATTTGCGGAAGCTTGTTATCAACAAATTTGTAACACGTTTAATTTTAAACATTTATTATTTATAATTAGTCTGTAAGCTTTTCTAAAATTGTAAAGTAAAATAAATAATAATAATTATGAAGACCATCGCGACATGTTGGTCGACATTTTTTTGGACCGCACTGCAATTATTACGTGCATGCAGTATAGTCGTTTGCCGTGGCCCATTAATACTTCAATTCAAGCTTTTTGTTGATACTAGTGACCTAAAAACTTGCATCGTTTGCACCAACATTCGTTTAACCGCACACATGCGTCAATTGGCGCCCTTGTTTGGGGAGGCAAGGTATTTTTGGACCTTCGTCATTCAATGATTGCAGCCAAGTCGATAGGTAGAAAGACTTTTAGAATGCGCAGGATTCTATAAGAAAGTGGTACGACACCGATCGTTCACAATCATGCTATTGACAAATCTACACAACATACCTTTAACGTAAGCAGTGGAGTAGCTTGCGATAGAGAGGCCCTATATAATTTTTTTGTTAGGGGCCCTTCCAGCGGCAGATTTATAGTGTCCTTAAGTCTAGGCCATTCAGTTTGTGTTGCTCCGCATATCCCGAGTCCGGAGGCCTATTATTCGGGAACAAAAAAAGGTCTCCGAACTTTTGGGTGATCGCAAGGGCTATGAGAGGCCCCTAGAGCCCGGGAGCCCATTATCATTGATACAGCTGATACAGCAGTAGCTACGCCCCTGAACGTAAAGCACGGCCCTGGCCTCTCATGGAATGCCGTCCTCATTTCTTGGCGGAGTAGATACCAGCTCTTATCATTCCATGAAGTTGAATTACTGCTACAAACAAAACAAAAAAGGCTAAATTTATATGCGCTATCTCTGATATTATTAATGGTAACAAAGTAATCAATATGGTGCAGTAGTCTTAATAAAAGTCGGCAAAACTCTTACGTCATAAACCATTAAATAAGACTCGATATTATTAACGTGGGGTAATTGGATCAACCTTGACGCGACAGTAACCCTTACAGCGGGGGATGCTCGACGATGGCCATTAGTCGTATGATTGCATTTCCTTGTGCTCACTTGGCTGTAGGCGGTTGTCTGTGCCTTTGACATAATTTGGAGTAAAAACATGTGTCCAGTTTTTAGTACATTGCAGGTTTTTTTTTAATTTTGAACGTATTTTGATCAGTGTAGCGTAATTTTTTTTTGTCGTTAAAATGTGTATGTATGTATAAGGTATTAAAAAGCACTTTCCAGAAAAGTAACGTGAATATTTATTAACGAATAATATTAGAAATTATATTTTGAAATAAGATCACAATATAAATCGTGGCTGAACGTCACTATGCGTTTGCGCTTAAAGTGTTGTAAAAGTTACAAACGAAATAAGTTGCCCTGAACATGTTTGGCAGTAAAATTGAATGCCAAAGATGGACTTCTTCACGGAACTTGTGGTATGTTTTCACAGTTTTGTTATGGTGTTAATTTAATTTTTAATTTAAATTTAAGATTAATTTGAAAACGTTTAAAACAAATTATCTTATCAATAAGGTTAATTATTTATTTCATGCTGCCAAAATTTTGCGAATTAAAAATTTAAATTAATAAAATTGACAAAATGTAGAATATCAGTGCGTTAGCGCTTGGATAAAGATTATCTACTTATTGCCCGTTTTCATTGTATACTACCTACTTATACCCAAATTAAATTATTTTAAAATTCCACATTCAAGAAGCATGTTTGATTAATTTAGTTTATTCCAAGTGTGTTACATGTCGCCGTGCTCGCGCCCACCCTCTTCGTTGTCGTCCACTTCAAAACATGCGACTAACCATTTAAGATAATAGTGGGCTCTGCGAAGAATATAGGTAGTATAAATGTATAGACATGCGTGTAGATTGCCTGCGACACATAAATTGCAAGTAAGTACGTACTCAAGTACGCTGCCACCACACCGAAATTACGACCGTCCATAGTAAACCAACTGTTATTGATGAGTTTGAACAAAAGTCGGTCGAATGCGCAACATCAAATATTGGGTTTTAAGCTGCTAATTCATTTGTAATGAATGTAGGTACATTGTAAATATGTACACAAATTCGCCATTTTATATTGGAAACAAAAGGGTTTCGGTTCTTTGTGGAGCGGTGGGCGCGACGTTTCGGTCAAATGATTCTTTTAATTATTTTGTTCACCCATTATCGTGATTACTTCTTGTGTTTAGGCTGACTGCATCGGTGGCGTAGTGGTATTACTTACGGTACGACTGCAATGCTGAGGTCTCGGGTTCGATTCCCGGTTCGGGCAAAGTGGTATAGGATTTTTCTATTCAGTATCAGCCCGGTGTCTGGAATTTGTGCCCGATAGGGCGATAGGTTCGCTCCTTATCACATCATGGGACGTAATATGCACGGCCAAAAGTGGGTGCACTAGTTGCGCCTCTACCTACTCCTTCGGGGCTTTAAGGCGAGAGAGTGTGTGTGTGTGTTCAGGTTTCGAAAATTACACTGTACTTTTATCATATAATTTTTTGATACGGGCATAGTAACTTTGCACTTTGACAATCTTCAGTTACTGATTGAAATACTTTTGTGTGTATGAAGTGCGTACAAGATATAAAATAACCCAAGAGTTTTAGTACGAATAAGCTTATTATAGACTATGATTTCGCGCGGCTCCGCCCGCGTGGAAAAGTTTTTCCGGGATAAAAAGTAGCCTATAGTACTCAGGAGTAATGTAGCTTCCCATTAGTGAAGGAATTTTCAAAATCGGTCGAGTAGTTCCTGAGATTAGCGCGTTCAAACAAACAAACAAACTCTTCAGCTTTATATATTAGTATAGATATATATATTATATATTAGATTGACTGCCTCGGTGGCGTAGTTGTATTATTATTATTTTTTTTTTTTTATCTTATAGTACGATTTGCGCGCTGAGGTCCTGGGTTCGAATCCTGGGTCGGGCCAAAAACATTGTGACTGGGTTTTTCCATCTTAAAAATTACTCAGTCGTAGCTCGGAGTCAGGAAGTTGGCGGTGTGATACCCCCGTGCCTCGGAAAGCACGTAAAGCCGTTGGTCCTGCGCCTGATCTCTCTCCGGTCATGTCGGATTGCCGTCTCACCGGACTATGAGAGTGAAGGAATAGTGAGTGCACTTGTGTATTGCGCACACACTTGTGCACTATAATATTTCCTGCGCACCTGGCTGATCTCCGTTGAGATTGGCCGCCGTGGCCGAAATCGGCTAGGAAGGGATTATTACATTAGTATAGATTACCTAGAGGTTAGAGCTAGTGTCCTTTAAGTTTGAAATAACACAAAACACATCACGCTTATATCCCCAAAGGTGTAGGTAGAGGTGTAACCAGGATACCCAAGTTTCGGCAAATGTGTTCCATCCCTGTTGGTGGAATAGGGGGTGAGCCTATCACCTATATGTATTTACTTGGATAAACCTATTTATCGATGATATATCTACTTACTGGTGGTAGGTCTCTCGTATGCGAGGGGCCGTTTGGGAAGGTATTACTGCAATGTCTATTTCTACCGCCAATCGGCAGTATGCATGCACTATTGTGTTCCGGTTTAAGGGACATTGTAGGCAGCGCATTACTGGGCATTATGAGATTTAACATCTTCTATCTCAGTGCGACGAGAGCAGTGGAGTGCCAGGCAATAGTTTGCAATTCAAAATTCTGCACGGCGTTGCTACTGTATATGGGCGGTCATATCGCTTACCATCCGGCGAACGGCATACTCGTTTTCACTCCCCCAGCTAAGATCGTCCCTGTTCTGCGGTCTGCGTATTTAAATGGATTCTCAGAACAATAATAGGTAATAGTTATTATTCTGAGATTGGACTAAAGTGGAGTTGTTTATGTTTATGTGAGATTTTTTTTGGGGACATACTATAAATGATAATGGTTATTTTGTAATAGGGCGGCAGAATGCGGCCAGTCCGTGCGCTCATACGCCGGCAGCGAGGCGGGCGGCGCCGGCGCAGCGTTCGACGAGGCAGTGCGCCTGCGGCTGCCTGATGACGACGAGCCCGACGTGGTACTGCCGCACTTCCAGCGCGTCGCCATCAGCGGCGAGGACACTTCTGGAGTAAGTGTTTCTTTTCAGAGTACCTATTATTAACCATCAACACTACGCGATTACCGTATTAACTATCTTTTGTCATTAACCACGTAAGGCGAATTTCCGAGTTGGTTATTTAAAATATTGACGTGGTGATTGCGATTCTTGTTTAAAAATCTACTTTTTTAAAGTACACAATACTTTCCACCAAAACTATATTTTAATGGTCCTTCGAGCCGGATGGCTTTGTAGAATCAATTTTCCATTGAAAGCACATGTTTACTTTCAAGACTTAATCATACGTCAGAATATGAATTACATATTTGAGTTTTCTCCTGCAGGTGCCCCTGGAAGACCTGCAACAAGCGTCCTCGTACCTGGTGCAGGCGCTGGAGATGCGTAAGCGGTACATGGAGATGTCGCACCAGAGCTTCTCGACGATCACGGCGCGGTTCGTGCGCAGCATGGATGCCGACGCCGCCGCCAACCACACACCGCCTGTCAAATACGCGAAGAGCCATATTGCAGGTCAGTAGCCTTCTAGTTACTGTCGAGTGTCGGCACTAGAATTAAAGTTTAGGCTTTAGCCTTTTCCAAAATACGTTGAGTTTGTCATATTACTTCTAGTCATGGAAGGTGCTCTGGAGTTTAACATTAAACATTACCTACTAATTACCCCACGGTCCAAATACCACTTCCACTAAAGCAAAGAGAAGACAAACTTTCTAGAATGAAACAGGAAAGCTCAACTCTTCCCCAGATCACATAGTCCACCCGCCGTTCAAAGACAAGGATCCTTGGGAGTGTCCCATGCCTGAACCGAAGGGCTATACAATCCGGCTGGAGCGCGGCGTGTTCACCCTGTACAAGCAGGGGGAGAATGGGGAGGAGCGGCTCAACTACCCCTGCGTCACGCTCGCGCAGTACATACAGGACATGTCTACTATGTGCAACATGATCGCTGACGGACCGCTGTGAGTCGATCCTTACTGATATCACAGAATACTGAATATAGGACTAACTAATATGCTAAAGGTTTTGAAGATTTGTGTGTTTTGTTAGAAGGGATCGCAGAAAATTTTGAATATATTGGTGGAAATTTTACAGAGATAGGTCATCTGGATTAATATTTTATGCTACTTTATAGTCTGGTAAAGCACACAATGGGCCTTTAATCCCAGTAAAGATTTCTCGCGTGGATGAAGTCACGAACAATATCTATTTCTTAATACATGCCCGTTTGCTACCACTATTTTAACGTTATATTCATACATTTTCTTGAATATTTACCTTTCAAAGAACCTAGGTTCATAGATGGATAACACTAGATTTAAATAGACAAAGATTCAAATACTTATAATTGTGTGGATATTATACTACATTAGTGTTAGGCATTAGTAGATAATCTTGGGATTTCCGTAGTCTCTAACATCTTTATAATCTCTATTTTATGTAAGTAAAGTAAAAAAAAAAATATTTTTTTTATTGCTTTGAATGACGAGACGAGCATGCCGTTCGCCTAATGATAAGCGATACGACCATCCATAAACAGTAGCAACACCATCCAGCACCTTGACTTACAAAGTACTGTGTGGCATTCCACTGCGCTCGTCATCCTGAGACATAAGATGTTAAGACTCATTATGTCCTGTAGTTACACTGGCTACAATGTCCTTCAAACCGAAACACAACAGTGCATGCACATTGCTGCTCGGCGGTAGAAATAGACATTGCGGTGGTACCCACCCAGACGGACTTTTACATATGTGAGACCTACCCCCATCTGCATGACTATACGACTGTTTTCTCTGAACAAGGAATCATGTAGGTAGTATTGTTGCAGCAAGTCGTTCTGCTACCGGCGGCTGAGCTACCTGTCGTCGAAGTTCCAGCTGCACGTGCTGCTCAACGAGCTGAGGGAGCTCGCCTCGCAGAAGGCCGTGCCGCATCGGGACTTCTACAACATCAGGTCACTACTACTCATGGGCGTATATAAGGGGGGTTCAGGGGTCCGGACCCCCCCTTAGATCACAATAAACCACGCTACGCCACTGACCGCTGTCATTTTGGGGATCCAAAACCCCCCCCCAGAGGAGTTTTGGCGGGAACTTGGAAGTGTCATGAGGTGCTCTTGTTTTAATTCATTATTTTGGTGATATTAGGTGTTATATTGCATAATTATGGTGGTATATTATCCAATATAGTTCTATTAAAGAGCTCAAATGAAGTGAATTGAAATAATTGTGAAAATCAAGTGTTTTTTCTGTTGCCGCCAAAACTCCTCGATAAAGTCTTGGTAAGGTAGCCACTGCTTTACTTCGACATACTACAGATAATAAAATAGACAAACCTAACTTGACATTGGCAAAATGTGAACACAAATGCCATAAAAAAAAAAAAAAAAACCCTTAGTTTCTAAAATGATCGGGCTACCATACATGTCCACACTCTAATATATTACGTGATTTTGGGGGTATACGGTGACATGCAAGGCAAGAACCCACGCTACTAAAATTTTTATATCGTAGGACTCCCTCATGTGAAAGCTATAGCTACGCCCGTGTCTCATATTCCATACACCGGTGACATCACGTATCTACATTTTTTTTGTTCAAACCGCTGCAGTTTTCACTGAGACGAGATATATTTTGTGTGCGGGGTCAACTTCATTTTTAACCGACTTCCAAAAAAGGAGGAGGTTCTCAATTCGTGTGTTTTGTGTTATGTATGTACTCTGATTTCTCTGAAAATTGTGAGCCTATTTCCTTGAATCCTTTTTTTATTTAGTAAATTGAGGTCTCGAAATGATTTTATGGAACAGACTCCATAGACTTGATATTAATACCGATTGAATCCGGAACGCTTTGCGAGTATCCTCAAGGAGGTTAAAAGTATTTCTTTACACAAAAATAAACCTTCACACTAAAAATCTTCAGTAGTACTACAAGAGTTTAAAGGACTTGTCCAAAAACGGGCCTGAAATTCTAAATAAGACAGTTTATCTATATTTGGATAGAACTCCTGAAAACTAGCCTTTTGCAATAAATCGTTTAATTTTAAAGACCTCCGATTTCGAGATTTATTTAATTTTGTTTGGCTTGAAAACTACACTTACTATGAACGTTTTAAAAAAGTTAGTTATGAATGAAGGGGTCTAAAAATATTTTTTTAATGGATTCAAGCTCCATATTTTGCCCCTTTAATATCCCTAAAGTTTGAGCCTGTTTAGATTTTGAAGCCCAGCACCCATACAAAAAGCGGACATCTCCTTTAAGTAACATGCTTTCTCTTACAGGAAGGTGGATACTCACATCCACGCGGCCTCATGCATGAACCAGAAGCACCTGCTGCGCTTTATCAAGAAGACGCTCAAGAACCACGCTGAGGAGGTACGTTTCTACACGTTCTATTTCATTACCTATAATTTTTTTGTAAGACCGTTTGTGTATCGTCTGGCTTTCCCGGGACGATGAAGTGGTATCCTTGACGAGGTGATTCGTACAGTCACCCTATTCCCATCCTTATACTGTCATCGGCATACTCGTTGTTTGTCTGCAGTATCCATGATGACCATTTATCGTATCTGGTGGTACGGCTATTTGCCTACCTGGACTACATCAGAAAACTCGTGAAAAAATTTTACCTCGTGGTGGACTTAAGTGTTGGTTACCATATGCCATGTAGTATGCACTTAGCTTTGAGCCATCGTGGCCTCGTTGCCGCAGTTCAACCCTACCCACTACAGTCTAAATCCGCGCCTTTGTCGATGTGATTGGCTGCCTCGTTTTAATATGAAACCCTAAGCCCAGGCCAAGTTGCCTTTAGAGAATGTCCCAAATTGGTTTTCCCTATGATATGTTCGTACTGGGTTATATTGTCGCTATTGTTCCGCAGGTGGTGACCCTCCACAAAGGCACGCCGATGACGCTGAAGGCGGTGTTCCAGTCGATGAACCTCAGCACGTACGACCTCACCGTGGACATGCTCGACGTGCACGCGGTATGTGGACATTACTATTGTATATACAGAATGTTACAAAATAATTTACATTTCATATTTTGTTAAAAAAAATGTGGATGAAGTCTACTAACTTATAAATTGTATTGTTTTTTTTCGCGGGAAACCCCAAACCTCTTTTTATACAATTATATTGAAATGTAATAACAATAATTATAATTTAATGTAATTCTAATGATTGTGGTAGAATAAAGGCTATTTTTATTTTTATTTTATTTTATATTTCAATACCGTGTCTGCATGGAGTATTTTTTCTTCATAAATAGGTAATCTACTGTAGCTAAATTAATCGATTTGTCATCATTTAACATATTTTTCTCATATTCTGTATACAATAGTTCAACTATTAATATCAACCTTACCACATCCTCAATAAAAGCTATTTTTTCTCCACAGGACCGCAACACGTTCCACCGTTTCGACAAGTTCAACGCGAAGTACAACCCGATCGGCGAGAGTCGCCTGAGGGAAGTGTTCCTCAAGACGGACAACTACATGAACGGGAAATACTTCGCAAGAATCATTAATGTATGAAAATTTGTAAAGAAACTTATGATAAAACTAGCTTTTGCACGCGACTCCGCCCGCGTGACAAAGCTTTTCTCGGATAAAACTCCCGCTTTATATTTTCCCGGGATAAAAAGTAGCCTATGTCCTTTTTAGGATCTCAAACTATCTCCATACCAAATTTCATCGAAATCCGTTCAGTAGTTTCGGTGATGTGCGGTAACAAACAAACAAAAAAACAGACAGACAGAAAAGAATTATTAAAATTGCTGATTTGTTTTCCATTATTTTTCTTTAGTCACCCCCTTTCTTTTGTATCACATTTTATTAAATGCACAGACACAGGTTTTACTGCTTTATTATTTATTTGTTATTTAGGACAGCCAGTAGTTGTTAGAATGTTGCTTACCCTAATAAAAGAAAAATAATATTATAACATATAAGAGTAACACCTTCTCAAGACAGGTGGTACTACTGGTGGTGGTGGTGGTGGTTTTACTGGTGGTAGGTCTCTCATATGTAAGGGTCCGTGTGGGTGATCACCACCGCAATGTCTATTTCTACCGCCAAGCAGCAGTGTGCATGCACTGCTGTGTTTCGGTTTAAAGGACATTGTAGCCAGTGTAACTACTGGACATAATAAGACTTAACATCTTATGTCTCAGGATGACGAGCGCAGTGGAATGTCACACTGTACTTTGTAAGTCAAGGTGCTGAATGGTGTTGCTACTGTTTATGGGTCGTCGTATCGCTTACCATCAGGCGAATGGCACGCTCGTCTCGTCATTCAATGCCATAAAAAAGGCCGTCTCAACATGCACTATTTGTGATAAAAAAGGAATTATAAATTATATATAGATAGACAGTACCTACCTATTTTGCGAGTATATAAATGAACTGCTCTAAACAAAACTTAACAAATACTGAATTGTATTTTTTTTTCTCTACATAATGCATTGTATTTTATACCTTGAACTGATTTTGAAAAGAGCAACACTAGAGTTTCTTGCCCGTTCTTCTCTAGTGAGAACTGCTTTCCGAACTGGTGGTAGAGTTAATATTGACGGAATCTAAATAATGTATAACATTTTATGGGTTCGAATAAATTATTTCATTTCATTTCATTTCATTTCAGTAACTATGCAAGGGTCCATCTGGTTAGAAGTCAATTCATTCTCTCTTACTGCTACTACTACAAAGTAAATATGTGCAAGCTGTGCTATGTTGTAGTTTGAAGGACGTTATATCCAGTCTAATTGATGGGCTTATGTGACGTATCACGAATGTCCTAAAATTATAAGCACAGTCTAGTTCCATGCAGGGCTTTGGTATTGAAATTACTAGATTGCATCACTACTTTTTAATATTATCAGGCGATGATGATTATGATTTTAATCGATTTGATAAATCAATTCTTCTCTTCTATAAAAAATACCTCTAACTCGACGCTGTACTTCCGCAGGAAGTGGCATCCGACCTGGAGGAGAGTAAATACCAGAACGCGGAACTCCGTCTGTCGATTTACGGCAAGAGTCCCAGCGAGTGGGCCAAGCTGGCCAAGTGGGCCATCCAGTACAACGTGCACTCCAACAACGTGCGCTGGCTCATACAGATACCACGATTATAGTGAGTAACATGTTCTTTTGATGTATGAGAAAGTAAAACCACTACATCAGATGGATGGAGACGAGAAATAAGACTACCTTCATAGCAATAAAAAAAAAAAAAAACCTTCTGCTCTTTCGTTTGTATGCATCAAGTCGCCTTCAACGGAGCATTCCTTTCCCGTTCTCATTTGCAGCCCTTTACCATTACAGATCTACAAGAAGTAACGGTTTTTAATTCAAACTCTCTAGCCAGAATTGTCGAAGCGAATGCTGGTGGACTTCCCTGTTCATTGTTTTTATCCCGGTTTTAATGTAATGTGTGCTATTCCAGCGACATCTTCAAGTCGAACAAGATAATGAAAAACTTCAAGGAGTTCCTTAGCAACATCTTTCAGCCGCTGTTCGAGGTCACCAACGACCCCAACAGCAATCTCGAGCTACACAAGTTCCTCACCGTAAGTCACTTTTATATAAAATACCTCATTACCTGCTACTCTATGTTGCTTATTTTTTAGCTTGCATTATCTTCGTTTATCTTTCTTTTCTTTACACTTCTATCACTTATTGCACTCTAGAATTTTCATTAGTTTTTGCAACCGACAACATGACCTCAGAATTCAACCCCTCCCCCTTAATAAAATCCAAGCAAATGCATTCATATTTATAACCTCATGGTACATTTTGCAGCACGTGATAGGTTTCGACAGCGTGGACGACGAGTCGAAGCCGGAGAACCCGATGCTGGACGCGGACGCGAAGGCGCCCGAGGAGTGGGACGACGAGGAGAACCCTCCCTACGCATACTACCTCTACTACATGTACGCCAACATGACCGTGCTCAACCACTTCCGCAAGTGAGTCACACAGGTTTACAGAATGATAATGTGTATGTTATGTGTGTTTCTATCTTACTTTGTTCCTCTCGCAATATGTTACTTTTCATTAGCTGCTGTCTGTTCAACCTTGCCATTTGTACCTATAATTAAGGTGGCATCTACAGTGGTTAATTTGGCGTTGTGTTCTCATGACTGTAATGGTGTTCACTTTGTTGGTGCAATAAATAAATAAATGTGTAAACAGTAGTACACCATACAAGTCAGAGACTTGGTAATCTTACTCAGCTTTATGCAGCTGCAGGTAGCGACTTGTGTCATGGTGGTTCTATAGACCCATTTTTGGGTTACGCGGGGGAGGACGCAAATTCTAGCTTTTGGTCTGGCTGGTGGTTAAATTTACCCAAGTAAATACAACAGTACGTACGCAGACCTATTTCAGGAGGCGCAGCTGCCCACGCCTGAACCACTGGAGAACCCCCATGTCAAGAGTTGTGATGACCGATTACATCTTAGGAGAATCGCCTCCCTTTTTGAAATCGGTACCTGTATAATAATAGTGCGCTGTCACTGAAATTTGTTTTTAAATTCCACCAGGGAGCAAGGTCTAAACACTTTCGTGCTGCGGCCCCACTGCGGCGAGGCGGGCCCCGTGCAGCATCTCGTCTGCGGGTTCCTGCTCGCCGAGAACATCTCCCATGGACTGCTGCTGCGAAAGGTCACCACATCTCTCTTTTAATGATAAATAGGAGCTGCTAAAGTGAAGTGATTACTGAACAATTATTTTAAGAGAAAAATTAAATTCTACCTACCTAGAGTTGTAGACTCTAACCTACCACGCTAATCCGACGTGGATTGGTATGTGATTAGACTAGTTTATGTGTTAACGTTTACGTGCAGGTATAAAGCAGGCATATCGAGATACTTAAAATTAAGTAAGCCTTATCCGTAATCCGGCTCGAAGGACCCAATTACGAAAAAAACGTGAAATTTTGGATTTCTGTTGACTTACTTTCAAACACGCAAGAAGAGACTAAAGACAGTAACCTACTAGAAACAGTAACTTACCTTCGTTCCTTCACCAGGTCCCAGTGCTCCAGTACCTATACTACCTGGCGCAGATCTCCATCGCGATGTCGCCGCTGTCGAACAACTCTTTGTTCCTGAACTACCACCGCAACCCGCTGCCGGAGTTCCTCGCACGTGGGCTCTCCATCACGCTCAGCACTGATGACCCGCTGCAGTTCCACTTCACCAAGGTAACGGCTTCCTATCTTTATCTCAGTTCAGTCTCTAGGGATCTTAGAATATGTGTATTGAAAGAATTGGTTAATTTGCAATGATCCTACCATCTCTAATAGCAGATTGTCGCTGGATGTAGACCGCCTCAAACAGATTGTAGTGGTAATCTTTGGGAGAAGCTTATTCAGCAGTACATACTAGTCTATATTATCGCTGATGGTAATGATGATGATGCTGATAAAGCTTCTTTTACATACTATACTATAAAAGCAGTACATACTAGTCTATATTCTTTTGTATATGGCCACGACAAAGTAAACCCACTGCACCTGATTTTAAGCGGAGAGGGGTCCAGATGAAGTGTCGACTGACGACTGATGATTATCCCTCGTCAGTCGACATAACTATGCCGGCCAGTTTGAACCGGTTACACAGGCTGATCACGGAATGCGGTATACTTACGTGGGTCACTATGGCCGGTTTTAACACCTTATACGGTGGTCGCTATTAAGGCGGATACGAAATATATCCACCAGCAAAGCTATCTTAAATCTAATACTATCTCGGTGCGACTGCCTCGATGGCGTAGTTGTATCACAGTACGACTACAATACTGAGGTCTCGGGTTCGATCAACGGGTCAAGCAAAGTGATATTGAATTTTTCTATTCAGTATCAGCCCGGAGTCTGGAATTTGTGCCCGATATGGCAATAGGCTCGCCTCCTATCACATCATGGGACTGAATACGCACGGCGAAAAGTGGGTGCATTAATTGGGCCTCTGCCTACCCCTTCGGAGATGAAAGGCGTGAGTGTGTGTGTGTGTAATATTATCTCATTGGTCACCTCTACTATTGTGAGGGTTTAGGTCATACTCTAGACTGGCTTAGTCCAAGTTGGCAGACCCGACATACCTTCGAAATTCTTATATAAATCTTGAGTGCTCATTACTGATAAATCCTGTGTCTGCAGGAGCCGCTGATGGAGGAGTACAGCATCGCGGCGCAGGTGTGGAAGCTCAGCTCGTGCGACATGTGCGAGCTGGCCAGGAACTCCGTGCTCATGTCAGGGTTCCCGCACGAGGTACTTCACTTCATCAGTCGTGATTCTTGGCGCAGTCAAACAAGAGATTATAATACAGTATACTTAGTGTATTGAGATAAATGTCCGAACGCAAATATCTATTTCTGTCTTGGATGTTAGAATTTTGTATTTTTTATCTTAATCAGTAGTGGTTGTTGAAGCTAATGATTATATGGTCGTTAAGATGACGACGATACAAAATAATATCCTACGGGCTTGGACTGTATTGGTTTTGATATTTTTTTACATTATCAAACTAAACAAGCGACTATACTGTTATTCTGTCACATCACACTAATCCCATATATGATCCAGATGAAGCAGTACTGGCTGGGCCCGAACTACATGAAGGAGGGCGTCGCCGGCAACGACATCACGCGCACCAACGTGCCCGACATCCGCATCTCCTTCCGCCACGAGACGCTGCTCGACGAACTCACCAACATCTTCAAGGTAACCAAAAACTGCACACTCCTCAAGCATTAAAACATAGGAATAAGGACCTAATTTTGACCTAATTTTTTAAAGGCAGATCATAGATAAATACATACTTGACAATTTAAAATTCGTAGACCCATATTATTTTCTCCCAGCGACCAGCCTCAGTCATTGTTTTCTCCTCAAATGCTTTTGTAATAGATTATCGATTTTTCGATCTAACGACCAAGCTTAAAATGCTTTCTCGTCGTTCTAAGCCTGATGGTACAAGTACCCAATTCGTACTAATTTGTGTTGAGGTGTAGAATATATGATTTTACAATAGGTTAGCGTAGAGTCCGTGTACAAAGTGAATTCGATTCTCACTGCCTAAACACATAACACAAAATACAATAACAACACACTATAGTTTTACATAATGGTGTTTCTTGAAATGGTAATGTATGTTCAGCTTTGTGTCGTTTGTTAATGTGCTTCCTCTAATCTTGTGAGTGAATGATAATAACATTATCAAGCATTTTTGGTCATTCCTTTAGAAGCATAGGACTCCTTTATTCCAATACCTATATAATGTACCTATTATACAGGATGTATAAAATTTTCATACTCTTAAATTAATCAAATTGCCACAAATAGTTTTATGTTAGTATAAATATCTCTTAATAATAGTAATACAGATTTTAAGATGTAAATGAATAATTGCATTGACTCTAATAAATTTAAAATAGCGATAAAATTTTCTTTCTTACATTGTGTACCAAAACTATAATAAAATATAAATTTCAGGATGGCATGTCAGCTCATCGATAAATCTACGTGGACATTGCAGATACTTATATTAGACTGTATAATCAATAATTGTTTTGTATATCGATGAAAAAAAGAAAAACAGGGCTAATTTATTTCCCAAATAAAAAAAATCTTGTTTATTCTAGTATTAAGGTTTTGTGATAAGCGGGAAGTGCCATTTTATAATCGAGGCTCATGCTGTCTTTTCAATGCATTTTCTTGTTACGCTAGCTTTGCTTCTGAATTTATATCGGTTAGAATATTCTGCACACTTTACGTTATACAAACTGATTCAAAATGTGTAGATCAGATTTAGATCAATTATAATATACTATTCTTAATTTAATGGAATTCCAGTTTTGTTATGAGGTGTATGATTACCACTTACGCTTTAGTTAAGTTTTTTTTATTAATGACGTTTTGTGAATAAGAGAGTTTAATTAAATTATTTACCTTTTCTATAAAATCGTGATTAAATCAATATAAAAATCAAATTATATTATTAAATCATAATAAGTTTTGAAAATTGTAGTAGTGAATCCCGAACTTCCTTTTTATTTGTAATTTATTTCCTTGAGTAATCTCATGCACTTGTAATACTTAGTGTCACATCATCGCCCTACCAAAGTTCCTATTGTCATGCAGCTCCCATCTTCTTCCAAGCATTTCAAATGCTATATTCGTTCTGACAATAATGTTCATCTATGCTATAGTTGTGTATTTTTATAGTCTGTCTCTCTGAAATAGCGTAGGAAACATCACTTAATATCATATAGAATTATATTTCTAAGCAATTAAGCTCTTCGTTAAATGTACGCTATGCGTTTTTCTAAAATATGAATGCTTCTTTCCTTCTAAGATTAAAACAAAGCTCGAATATTTCACCGAGTGACCATAGTCTCATCCAATAATCTAGTAGATTATAAACTAAATTAAATCGTGTAGAAGATTAAATATGCATTCAAATAAATATTCTCCGCAAATTATAATAATATTCATGTCGCATAATAAACTTAAACGCAATAAAATGAAGTATCTTACACTATATTTACATGATCGATTACATCTAATAAATAAAGATTTGTTACAACAATGATAGTATTTTAGCAGAAATTCAATCAAGGATAACAATGCTGTTCCTTTAGTTTAAGTTACGAATGTGACTAATAGTTTTACATAGATTTCTTGTATATGTGTTCTAACTCATAATGGCCGGAGAATATGTATAATGTGAGTAGATTGACAAATAAAAAAAAAATGTATTTCAAAATTTTGATTCATGTAAAATATTGTATAAATGCTAGTCAAAAATTATAATATCTTATTTTTTCGCAACACCCTATACAGTTCTAAGGCAAATTTTTTTTTGCATTATATTAAAAAGTTGTATAATTTGGTCAGTCTACTGTCTAAAACACATTGCATATAATCCGGCCTCCATAAACTACATAGGAAAAAGTTAATTCCTCACTGTTGTTGGAACCCTGCATTGTGTTGCTACGCTTCAATTTATATTCTACTAAATGTGTAATTGTGATGCATTCTGAGAGAATTTCTTTCACTTGTTTGTAATTCTAGATGTTAAGAATGTTGGTTTTGTGAATATTCTGTCTTTAAACATGGGTGTAGCGAGGGGACTTTTCTTTTTATGTAGCAAAATTTTGTGAATTTATGAATAGTGCATATTCAGTCTCTGCTACATACAGAACTGCGAAAAACTTCAGGCTAGACAAAGTTACAGCGCTTCCTATCCCTAAAGATGAGACTTATCTCACCAATTCGATCGCTACTTTAGTGAGAAATAGATTTCTGCTATTTGTATGGTAAATTTCGTCACTACTATTAGCTCGCTCGCTACATACATGTAAATATTCGCATTTAAAATGCATTGTTATTTGCATTAAGGTTTTAACTTTAAGCTTTACTTGGTTGTATCGTCTAACGCTTATGTTGTGATTGTTTCATTAACGTGTCACTTATTCCATATGCAGGTCAAATGTTAAAATAATGTGATAATAAACAGTAGAAGTATTTCTACTATTTTGTTTTTTGTACAAATAATTCAATTAATTAATGTTATTTAGAACTGGCAACATATTTTGTTTGTTTTGTTTTTCGTTGCTTTGAAGAATATTAGTGTTATAAGAGGCTTATTATGGTTTCAATTTTGGTACTTAAAACACAACACAATCACAATCAAATCATGGAATAGATCAAATACATTTTGTTTATATTTATGAATCATTATAATTTAGATTTATACACAAACCAATGTTATTGTGTTGTTGGAAATAAAATGCTCATATTGGATTGGTTTTATAATTTTTAAATATAAATTACACACACTGAGACTAAAATCATCCCGCCACGGGAGCATCATATTTACATACACAGATATAATAGATGAATCAGACGGGGAATTGACTATATGAAGGTACCTTTATAGAAGAGTTACCGAATAACCGGAATTGACCCCCATAATCCATATTATCAAGCATGCTATTAACAGTGTCGTTTCATAATTCCCTCCCCGTTAAATTATTGTAAATGGTTAAAGAATATACGTCAAGTCTGTCCTTTTATATGAATTTATGAACGGAAGATATTTAAATTATAAATACTATATGATTCTTACAATACAAGCCTTAATATCAACCTCCAAAGAATGAAATGGCAGCAATTATGTTTTTAATGCGATATTCTTTTGGCGTAGCTCACGCGGTGTGGCACGCCAGTCTTCTTCTAAGGTACAATGCTGTGGTACAATGTGTGTGCACGACTAGCATCATGTTAGAATCTAACATCTCAAACATTTCTCTACGACGAAATGTTTAGAATCGTTAGTCTGTGCTAATATTACAATAAAAAAATCCAATTTAATGTTTGAAAATTGTCATTATGTTTTATTATAGGGTCATCATTGTTTATAAGACCTGTGCTAATTCTATAATATTATTGTCTAATGCCGTTTGTCTGATTAATATTTTGTTTCAATTGAAGGAGGTAAGTAGTATATTATGTAGCATTTTCACCTTATTCTTTTGGTACTTATTTCAAAATAAGAGTTAAGTATTTGCCATTTCATCGTCCTTTTGTAAAGGAAATGGATAAATACTCAATAATAATATAAATCCCATCCTAGGCTCCAGTAAAGGTAACTCAAATTCTCAAAATGCATGTTTATCACCCCAAAAAGATCCAAATAATTGATAGTCTCAGAAAAAATATGTAATTTTCTTACAGGCCAAATTCTCGCCGTCAACTCCGGTGCCCATTAGACGCGCTGGGGCGTCTCCCACGCCACCTCCGTTCAACTACAAATCGCCTATACTTAGCTTGAAACGACCTTCGCTTGTATAACAAGTAGTATTATTCGCAGTCTTCTAATGAACGTGTAATACTTTTAAATTAATACTACTTGAACTGGTACTATAGCAAAGATCGTTAAGAATTCGTAATATTGCAAGTATTGTATTTGTATTTGTAACTAAAAGAAATAAGTAGATAGGTACATTATCTGTTTCATATCCTGTCGTAGTAAGTATATGAGGTTTCAGTAGTATTATAATTCTCATTGATATGAGGCATTTAATGCTTGATCACAATGGCGTAATACCCGCCAGAATAAAAGTGATTAATTTTTTTTATTAATTTATTCTTGTCCGTGGATACAAGTCCTTCAGACGCAAACTTGGTTGTTTTTTTTTATCCTCAGTAGTATGTCGCAGTAAAGCAGTGGCTACATTACGAAGACTTTATCGAGAAGTTTGGGCGGGAACAAAAAACACTTGATTAGTACAGTTATTTCAATTCACTTCAGTTAAGCCCTTAAATAGAACTATATTGGATAATATACCACCATAATTATGCAATATAATACTAAGTATCACCAAAATAATGAATTGAAATAAGAGCACCTCATGATACTTTCAAGTTTCCGCCAAAACTCCAAAAGTGATTGAAGTTTGATTGTGTTGCCAGACGTAATATTTATTTTCTACTGCAAAATTAGTAAAAAGGCATGACATTGAAATAGTTTAAAATCAGCAGTTGCTTCTTTAGTATTTCCTGTTAATAAATAATATTATTATACTTTCAGTATTAATATTATAGTAGTATTATATTGATTTATACCTATACCTAAATAAAATAGTTATATTTGAAAATGACTTATAATTTTGTTGTGCCTTACGTACATAGATATTTTTGGTATTATATACATAAATTATAATATTATTAAAACTTACGCGAGCCATATCACATTAATAGTTTACAAACCACGGTTTTACTCACGTATCAGCGATTCTGACCAAGAATACGTGAGTAAAACCGTGGTTTGTAAACTATTAATACATAAATTATGTTCAAATCTTTAAATATATTATTTGTATGAGAATACATATGTTTTATTTGGTTGCTTACCATTGTTACTTCTGCGTGTAACAATCGGTTTTACCACTAATCAAATTCAAATTCAAATCATTTATTAAGTAATTACACTTTTACACGTCATTTTTTACAATGTTTTTTATCGTCTAAAAGATTCTACCAGTGCTTCTGAAAAGCCCACTGACCTGAGAAGAAGCACCAAGAAACTCAGCGTAGGTCTTGTATTGTTATATTTCTTTTTTTATATATATATTTTACACATTGCAAGTAACAATATAAATTCAATTTCAAAGATGGATATTAAATACTAAAATTAACGGAGAGTACCTGAGTAAAATAACCAGCTACATGTTTAATTTTAAGTAAAGAATAGAGTCAACCGCTTTTTTGTACAATAAAATACACTTTTTCTTATTTACACAATTCTTAATTCAAATTTATTTTCTATTTTTTAGTTGGATTTTCTATAAAGCGTGTTTTTTAGTTGTTTTGAAATATTATTTATTTTTAATTTTTTAGTTCTATTCTACTATTGTCCAACAGATGTCACTAAAAACGAAAGCGCCATCTTGTGACAAGTAGGATTTTTTTACGCATAAGAGTAGCCAGTTTAGTTGTAATTCTACTATGGTCCAACAGATGTCACTAAAAATAAATCGCGCCCAAAGGAGTTACAAACATACAAATATACAAACATACAAGTGAAGCTAATATAAAGCGTGTAAAAATACAAACACACGAATTGATAACCTGCTCGTTTTGGAAGTCGGTTAAAAATAATCTACATGATCAAACAAAACTATTAAGTAAGTACTTCTTGGGTATGTACAGTCAGCAGCATAAGTAGATGAATAAATTCAAAATTTCAAATTGCCTATTATTTATTCTTCACAAAAATAAAATAAAAGGTATTTACTTTCTCAAACGAAGAAAATATATTTCAGTTTAACTTAACGCGTATATAGGCGATTTGAAATTTTGATTTTGTACAGATATTTATGCTGCTGACTGTACATAACTGATATTTAATTATTTTTATTAATCCTCTTTCTTAGATACTAAATTATTACTGGCCATACATTAAAAAAAATAGAAATAAGTCAAAGTCAAACACCAAAAAGTATAACAACAAAAACATTTTCATTAACCGCGAAAATGGGGTAAATTTCTCTATGTATCGAGACTGTAAATTATTGTAATGAATCCGAGCACAAAGCGCAAGTCTGGGAGCCCGAAAGGTGTTCGTCGTTTGGCCAATCCGGCACCGCCAGACCGCACGCCCGGCAATGTGTACGCATCGCACAAGGAGTATAAAAAGTGGACCAAGACCCGTATGTAAGTTGCTTTCGATTTTTGGAGCCTTAAGGAGTCGCTTCGTAATTTGGTATTTATTTGGAAGATGAAAAAGCCGAACTCGGCAATAGTTTAATTGTTTTTTTAGTTACTTATCAACTGGGTAGTCCTAAAGATAACGTAGAAAAGATTTTAGTATAATACCAACGTTATACCTTAAAAAGTTTATATTTTTTTACTCGTCTAAGTACGAGACAATTAGGTCCCTCGTCAAATGGTTAGCGCTGCACCTGACGAAAAGCCGTGCCCTGTCATTAAGAACTTTATAAAACACCACATTGCGCTTATCACTCTCGCTCGCTTTAAATCTCGAAATACAAATACTACAATGCTTACACAACGGTGCTTTGAGGCAGTTGTCTTCTAAACAGATTCTTGCATATATAACTACCACCTACTGCAATAATGATAACCTTTATCGTGCTGAAGTAACTCGACGCAGCGCACTAAGCTGGACACGACGCGCACGTACGTCCGTGGGCCGGGCGACTCGCACGTCCACCCCGGCGGCAGCAACGAGGTGCCTTTCCAACGCGTGTCGGTCACCGGCATTCACGTCACTGGGGTGAGTAGGGCTGAGAAGGCCACGAAGTCCAGGAGCAGAGCAGAGCATTTTGTATTAAGTTTGCTTACATTGACTGCGACGTGTGTAGACAAGTAGGTACTGTAAGTGTAAGCGTCGTCCCTAGAATAACCACATAATTACTTCTGTGTATAGTAGAGCTGGTCAAATAAGTACCAGACACTGCCCTTAAAAACAAACCAGCTTTACGCCCATAATTTTTGAGAGAGTGTACCTACTTACATGTTCCTGAAGGTTGTTAATCAATAAAAACAAAGACCTGACGCGTAGGTACCTATAGTCATCAAAACTATCAATAACTAGGTGCCCCTAGAAGACCTGATTCGTTCAGCGAGTCTGCTAGTGGAGGCGATGGCGATGCGCCGCCACTACATGGACATCTCTAGCCAGTCGTTCCCCTCGACCCTGTCGCTGTACCTGACCAGCCGCGAGGTGCCGCAGCGCATGCCCAACAAGCACAAACAGTCTGCAGACTTCAACCGGGCGTTGCTGAGCATTGACAGTAAACAGTTGAATATTATTCTAATCCGATCTTACGTCTAGGCAAAGTAGACTAATACTGTGGAATAGATTAATTGACTACAGCAATCCGCACATCACGATTTTTGTATCTTGTGTCCGTGTTCATATTCGGTGGTGATCACTTAATTGATGATCAAGTATGATTGATAATAGTGACTCGCTCATCCATTTACCGGATTCCTGCATTATCCAAAAAATGCATGAAATCCTCTTCAAGATACATTTTACAGATAACGCCGCGGAGCAGTACTTGCAGCTGAAGAACAGCTCGTCGGAGGAGCTGCACCGGCCGCTCGCCAATATCACGCTCAGCCCGCAGAGATCCGACAGTAGATGTAACTGAATCACTTTATGACGTACCTAGCTATAGCGATCATTTGAGTATCAGCAATAAGTATACTGGTGGTAGGTAGGTACCCGTCTGGATATGTACTATAGGTACCTCCGCAATCTCTATTTCTACCGCTAAGCAACAGTGTGCATGCACTGTTATGTTCCGGTTTGAAGGGCATTGTAGCCAGCGTAATTACTGGGCATTATGAGTCTGTTACGGTGTTACCGTATGTCTCAGGGTGACGAGTGCATTAAAGTCCCATACCGTACATAAGTTCTGTGTGGTATTGCCACTGTTGATGAGAGATCGTGTCGCTTACCATCAAGCGAGCGGTATGAAAGTGTCATCATGCAGCTGCAATAAAAAAAATGTGTTTTGTCAATTTAGTCCCGCGACTGATGTTTATGAAGCTACAATAATAATTGCATTCGCCGTTGAAAATCTTTTATATGGAACAAGCTTTTTCTTGTTACTCGGTCCGTGTTAACGCCTATTCCCGTGCTAAATGATGTCCTAGATGCATTATATCCTTGATATAGATCCTAATTCCCAGCCCTTCGATATCTTCAAATCATATTTTTTGCTCAGTTCCCCTAGTGAGTACGCTATCGGTGGTCAGACCCGCTGACACCATGAGAACTTCCATCGAGAGCCATGACGACATACTGCAGCCACTTTTACCTGGTATGGAAATATTATTACCTATCTGCTTACTACAACAGCCTACCGACACCAATACGGCGAGTTCGTTAACGATGAAGGAAAATATTATCAAGAAATTTCAAACCTGAGAAATCTCTGCAAGAATTTTGAAAGGTGTTTAAAGTCGTCAACACAGAACGGTCGCCAACGTGTTAGACTTAGGCCCAAACCCTAGCAGAGGAGGCCCTTACCCGGGAATGGGACAGGGTTGATAATATTCAAAAGTACAAAGGCTTTAGGTTTAAAAAATTAAAAGTCTCATAATACGATATACAGCTACTCCGCATTTGTCCCCCGTTCTCGCAGAGGTGTACTTGGACCCGTGGGCGTGTCCCATGCCCCCCAACCGTCACTACACGTGCCGGTGGGTGCACGGCGTGATGTCGGTGTACCGCAGCGAGGCCGACGCCAACGCCGACCGCCCGCTGCCGTACCGCAAGCTCAGCTTCCAGCAGTACATAGAAGATCTAGGACGGCTCACTGCTATGATCGCTGACGGGCCTTTGTTAGTTGCTTTTTCATATTGGCAAGGTTTAATTATTATAAGGCTGAACAACTTTACGAATTTTACCAATCTACCTCCCTGTTATATCTATTTCTCTATTGCCTTTCGTGTTATTAACAGGTGGTAACTGGTTAACTTTGTCACTGGTAGCAAAGGTGATCATTATTTGACAATAAAGTACGATTTGTTTAAATGAATGTGTTTAAATCTCTGAATTGGTGTTAGGAAGTCGTTTTGTTTCCGTCGTCTGAGCTACCTGTCGTCCAAGTTCAAAATGCACGTCCTCCTCAACGAGCTGCACGAGCTCGCGCTGCAGAAGGCCGTGCCGCACAGGGACTTCTACAACATCAGGTAAAATGGAAACATTCGTTGGGATCAATTTATATTATACAGTAGGAAAGCTAAACAAAGGCGTCTAAAACCCCACCCAATTTAAGCATAAGACTTCGTAACTTTCAAAGAATATAATAAATCCATACCCCTTCTCAGGAAGGTAGACACCCACATCCACGCCGCCTCGTGCATGAACCAGAAGCACCTGCTGCGCTTCATCAAGCGGACCCTCAGGCAGCACGCGAACGAGGTGGTGGCGTTGCAGAACGGGAACCCCATGACGCTCAAGCTGGTGTTCGAGGAGATGCAGTTGGATGCTTATGATCTGAACGTGGATATTCTGGATGTGCATGCGGTAATAGCACTGTTTGTATTGTAATATGAAAGGATTCAGAAATTAATGAAGGTCAAAAGGTGCATTAAAATTATAGTGTGTAGTTACAGCTTATAGATAATAGCAATAAAGAACTTCGAATCACAAAACGCTGCAAGACATCACACTGCGTTTGTCATGTTGAGGCATGTAGCCCAGTATTATTGGCTACAATGTAATTAAAACTAAAATATAACAGGCAACAGTGTGTAAATACCGATATTAGGCAGTAGAAATAGACAAAACAGACTGGTTGATTTGACGATTTAATTTTATGAAACAGGACCGGAATACATTCCATCGCTTCGACAAATTCAATGCGAAGTATAACCCAGTCGGTGAGAGTCGCTTGAGGGAAGTGTTCCTGAAGACTGACAACTATTTGAACGGGACTTACTTCGCCAACATTATTAAAGTAAGGAAATAAATATAATGGTTTCATTCCCGGGATAAAAAGTAGCCTGTGTGCTAGAGATAATTTAGCATGTAGGTAGCATCCCATATAAGTGAAGGATTTTTTGATAAAGAATTTAGAATAGTACGTTGAAATTTGATTCCCAAGAAATTTGGAAGACATACCGGGTAGTTCAGTAGAAAGACCGACTTGTAACGCTTGTCCAAACTAAGTAGAGCTCAATGTGATTTTGACGTTACTATAGTCACAATTACTGTAGGAGGTGATGGCAGACCTGCAAGAGAACAAATATACATACTCAGAACCACGAATATCGATCTACTGCAAGAACAAGCAGGAGTGGACGAAGTTGGCGACGTGGGCCGTGCGGAATGACGTACACTCACCGCACGTGCGCTGGCTTGTTCAAGTGCCAAGGCTGTAGTGAGTTACATTATTTGGCCAGTCGGAATAAGAATTAATGGGTTGATTGCAAGTGTTCTTCAACGGACATGATCTCTTTGGAATCGGGGTTGTACCTAACGGGTAATACGGAAAACTATATCGACGGTTGGCGGGCTAATTGACTTCAGCGACATTTACGAAAATTGTAAATATGGTCACAAAACGGATGACAATGTCCAGATTCCATATATGCATAGCCCACAATGTCGCAAAAAAAATGTTGCTTAAGTCAGTTAGCCCGCCAACCATCGAATTATGAAATTAGTGTTGCATTGTATTAAACATTTTGAAAATGAAGATTTGAAGGCATATTTTTGGCAATTTGCTGATACCATAAGATGGAAGAACTTAGTTGTTATTTTAATTGAATATCTAAATATAAATGGATAGATCAATACCACTGTTGTCCAGTCTTAGCCAGCCATTAACTTCATCTTATGAATCTCCTTGATTTTCTAATGCAGCGACATCTACCGCGTCAACAAGCTGCTAAAGAATTTCCAGGAGTTCCTGAACAACTTGTTCGAGCCACTGTTCGAGGTGTCCGTCGACCCCAGCTCCAATCCCGACTTGCACAAGTTTCTAGCGGTAAACACTCTTACATCCTCGTTTCAGAGTCTGGCCTAAAAATGACAGATTTTGCAAAAGACCAATAGGTATGGGTATTATTATAATAAGTCTATATTAAATCACCGCGGTAGCATCTAAACGACTCCAATTATTTGAAGGTTGAAGGTTCCTTTCCAGCATTGAACAGCTTATTCTTAGTAAAATGAGTTAATTATATTTTCCTTATTTCTTGAATCATATATGTATGGCAAATAGAAAATTATTCAGTTTTTCGCCACTTCGAATTTCCAAAGAAACTCATCTATCTCTGAGAGTCTTCAATGTACAATTATTTCTCTTTGCACTTCCGAAGCACATAATCGGCTTCGACAGTGTAGACGACGAATCGAAGCCGGAGAATCCGATCCTCCACGAGGACGTGAAGACTCCTGAGGAGTGGGACGACGAGGAGAACCCTCCCTACGCGTACTACCTCTACTACATGTACGCTAATATTGTGGCACTCAATCAACTGCGCAAGTGAGTAGTGTAACTCTTTCACATAATTTAGGTACTTTTTTTATTTAAGTCTGAGATCAATAAGCGAAGCCAATCGATACCAAGAACAAACCAATCAAAATCAAATCTGTAATTATATTACTTGGCAAACCTTTGCGATTTAAGTGGATTTATTAATATAATCTAGTGTCCAGAAGAACAAATGTATTTAAAAATCCCCAAGTACTTATATCTAGTGGGTTCGTATTATACGTGTTTTTTTTTATTTACCCGGATACTTCTTGCATTCAGGGAACAAGGGTTAAACACTTTTGTCCTACGTCCTCATTGCGGGGAAGCGGGACCAGCGACACATCTGAGCGCCGGCTTTCTGCTGGCTGAGAACATCTCACACGGCCTCATGTTGAGGAAGGTATTTACACATTAAAAATGAAATTGCTGTAGAAAAAAATACAATTTGCAGCAATGTTACAGCAGATGCCTAAACGGGTGTGAAACGAAATGTCGTGCAATGATCCTAAAATTCTAGATGATGTTGGCTGCTTCTGTTTGTGATAAGTTTGGCATTTTTCATCAGGAGAGCGACTTGCACATCTCCGTTTCCTGCTATAAAGTAACCCAGAGTTTACACAAGTCATTCTCCAATTGGTCTTTCTATCGATATCTTCTAGATCTACTTTTCTCTAAAATTTCTTTATCCTCCAGGTGCCGGTGCTGCAGTACGTGTACTACCTGGCACAGATCTTCATAGCGATGTCTCCGCTCAGCAACAACTCTCTCTTCCTGCGCTACCACCGAAATCCGTTGCCGGACTTCTTCGCGCGAGGACTCCGGGTCACGCTCAGCACTGATGACCCGCTGCAGTTCCACTACACCAGGGTACCTTGAACTAAATTTTATATAGGTACTGCTCAATGACGTTTAACAGACGGAACAGGATATGTCTGAGCTGCGAAAACAGAAACAGGTTGGATGTCTATACCCAGATTGTGATTTGTTAATTTTTTATGCATTGAATGACGAGACGAGCGTGCCGTTCGCCTGATGGGTAAGTGGTACGACCGCCCATAAACAGTAGCAACACCATTCAGCACCTTGTGTTACAAAGTACTGTGTGGCATTCCACTGCGCTCGTCATCCTGAGACACAAGATGTCTCAAGAGTCTCATTATGTCCTGTAGTTACACTGGCTCAATGTCCTTCAAACCGAAACACAACAGTGCATGCACACTGCTGCTTGGCGGTAGAAATAGACATTGCGGTGGTACCCACCCAGACGGAATCTCACATATGAGAGACCTACCACCAGTAATAATTTAATATTGGTTTCCAATCTGGGTGTCTGGATACTGATTTTCTTCATACCTAATGCCTAAGACATAGATTTATCCAACTGTGGGGTTTTGTGTGGGTATATAGTGTGTATGATTACTAGGAACCCCTAATGGAGGAGTACAGCATCGCGGCGCAGGCGTGGAAGTTCAGTTCGTGCGACATGTGCGAGCTGGCCAGGAACTCGGTCATCATGTCAGGGTTTCCACATGAGGTGATTTTGAATCTATACTTATTATATAAAGCTGAAGAGTTTGTTTGTTTGTTTGTTTGAACGCGCTAATCTCAGGAACCGCTGGTCCGATTTGAAAAATGCTTTCAGTATTGGATAGTAGGTACATTTACCGAGGAAGGCTATTATATAAAGCTGAAGAGTTTGTTTTTTTGTTTGAACGCGCTACTCTCAGGAACCGCTGGTCCGATTTGAAAAATGCTTTCAGTATTGGATAGTAGGTACATTTACCGAGGAAGGCTATTATATAAAGCTGAAGAGTTTGTTTTTTTGTTTGAACGCGCTACTCTCAGGAACCGCTGGTCCGATTTGAAAAATGCTTTCAGTATTGGATAGTAGGTACATTTACCGAGGAAGGCTATTATATAAAGCTGAAGAGTTTGTTTTTTTGTTTGAACGCGCTACTCTCAGGAACCGCTGGTCCGATTTGAAAAATGCTTTCAGTATTGGATAGTAGGTACATTTACCGAGGAAGGCTATTATATAAAGCTGAAGAGTTTGTTTTTTTGTTTGAACGCGCTACTCTCAGGAACTACTGGACCGATTTTTAAAATTCTTTCACTAATAGGAAGATACATTACTCCTGAGTGCTATAATAGGCTACTTTTTATCCCGGAAAAACGTTTCCACGCGGGCGGAGCGCGCGCAAAATCTAGTTATATATATGTAGGTTTGGTTTATAAAAGCACGATTAACCTAAGTAGGTTAGTTGAACTAACCCATCAAGGGTTCCAGCCCCTCTAGGGTAATGTACAATTCAGAGAAAAATACACGACTTCTCTCTATTAGGGGAACTGAATGGAGAGAAGAGTTTCTGTTTCACGGGTGGCAATTCAGACGGTTAGCAGTTTCCAAAAACTGGCCATTTAGAAAACAATTGTCGGTGGTAATCGGGTTTCTATGCCGGATCTGGAAGATTTCGTTTCCTACGTCTACCTTATATTATTTTTTTGGATATCACCGACTTATCTTGCTTATGGTAAACAGGCGAACACCCGATTTGGCAAACAAAGTGGTTTGGGGCGGGGGATTGGATTTGGGAAGTTTTGGCGAAGTGGGGGATGTCTATCTAAAACCGACTTTGAATAATGTAATTTGGTGTCAGATGAAGCAGTACTGGCTGGGCCCGGAGTACCTGCGCGAGGGTCCCGCGGGGAACGACATCACGCGCACCAACGTGCCCGACGTGCGCTTGTCCTTTCGACACGAGACGCTGCTCGACGAACTGGACAACTTGTTCACTGTGAGTAAACATAACTCCATGATGGTCTTCAAAACACTTCGAACTTGGAATATTGGAATTAGCAGTCGCAGCAGGAGCTGATACTGAATAGAAAAATCTAATATGACTTTGCCCGACATGGGATCGAACCCGAGACTTCAGCATTGCAGTCGTACCATAATACAACTACGACACCGAGGCAGTCAGCATATTATGCCTTTTATTTTGCTATAAGCTATAATTTCACCAGTAATTATTCATAAATTAAAACCAGGGTTAAGTTGATACCATGTCAGTGGATTTAGAATGGGACAAAAAGCACGACACGACTCCGTTTCGTTTTATTGGGATTGGTTGAGAGACTAACACGTGACTGACGTATTGGTCTCTCGATCAATCACAAACATCAAAATTAAACTATATTACGAGTTGATTCTTTTTGCCACATTCTAAGCTCACTGAATAGATGTCGAACTGTCTATTATGTTTTAAAAAAAAAGATATTTCTGGGAAGAGATTTTCGTTTTAATTCATATTTATTTGTTTCAGGCCCCAGTAAACTGATTCTCGAGATATAAACAACAATGTATGTGTAATGTACTTTATTTACAATATTTACAATTAAATGATTACTCAGAAATATTTTTAATCATTGCTTTCATTATTCATTGTTACGTACCTATTTTACGTCAAATACTTGGAGATGTTATTTCTCACGTGTAAACGTAATAACAATTCCTCGGGAAATTTTCATCAGTTGACACATTGGGTGCTGGCGTTTTGTCTCAACAAAGTTATCTAACCCAGGATTAGTTCTAATATCCTAGGCTACACAGCGTCAGTAAGATGCCATTTTAGGGATGCCAACCATAACCACATAGAAATAAAGTTTAAAATCCGGTGATGTTCTTGATGGCCTTCTCCTCGTCGTGTGGCGACATCTGGCGGTGCGAGTGGAACTCCATGGTGAAGGAGGCGAGCCCGGAGCTGAGCGACCGCAGCGTGGTGGAGTACCCCAGCAGCTCGGAGAGGGGCGCTACGCATTCTACCACCTGCCACACAAATTACATTTCTTTATTTCTTACACCATACAGTGCAAATGCTGTTTTGATTTAATTAGTTTTTGATTTCATTATTATGCATTATCACATAGTATTTCCTGATATCAACTTCTGGATTTTATTATGAGAGAGAGGAGGGGGAGAGAAAGAAAAAGAGCGGGAGACGAAAAAAAAGGTGAATATAAACCTATATAATATATAATAATACCAGCCCTGTATTATATACTGCCCACTGCTGAGCACGGGCCTCCTCTACTACTGAGAGAGGTTAGGCCTTAGTCCACCACGCTGGCCTAGTGTGGGTTGGCAGACTTCACACACCCTCGAAATTCTTATGGAGAATTCTCAGGTATGCAGGTTTCCTCACGATGTTTTCCTTCACAGTTAAAGTGAACGATAATTGATAATCAATACACACGTAACTTCGAAAAGTCAGAGGTGTGTGCCTTGGGTTTTGAACCTCCGTTCCATTCCCAACTAGGCTATCGTCCACTTTTGAAGGTGAATATAAACCTATAACCTTATTAAAATCTAAAACTCCCCTACCTGTTGGGGAGCCCCTATCAGACCGAGGATACCTTATTCTGGTGCCGGATGTGTATGTGGTGTATGTGGACGCGCCGGCGCGCCAGGTCGGCCAGCACGCGCGCCGAGTGGCTCGCGGGACACACCACCTGCAGCGACATCATCGGCTCCAGCAGGATCGCCTCCGCGTCTTTGAACACCTGGAGATGCCAATAAATTGTATTTTCTTGTTTTTCGTACTCCTGGTGATAATTCGAATGGCGTCCTTATGCAATTTTATACTTGCCTTATAGTACTCCAACATAGTTGGAGACATTTTTCCGCGCATATTATGAGAACCGCTTGACTTACATTTTACGATCGTTCGTTTGCCCAACATCGACACACTCTGGTTGATCTGCGGCCAATTAAGTAAAAAAAACCACACAACTGCAATAGGGTTCCAAAAAATACCCTTCTTCCTTCCCAATACCCATTCCTGATCACTTATATCAAAAGACCTTTTTTTTTTTTTTTTTTTTCTCGCGGGGAAAAAACGCGTTATCGCTACCACCACTGGGGGGTGAGTGGATGGTTATGTTGGTTTCACCGATCTAACGGCCCAATGTCGACACTCGGGAGTATAGCATCATCCGAGCGAGCATTGGACCGAGTCACTAACACTATGTACACCCTACATCGGCATACCAACCAAAACCCGCGGTGGCCTTCTTCGGCGCCTACGGGACGGCCCCAGGGTATCTTGTTGCACGAAGATAGCTGCACGGAACCGCCCCTGCGCGATGCCGCATTGCGGCCCATCTCTATATGAGGGGGCTAAGATACCCCCGAGCTCTACAGGACGCCTTTGACGTCTACGACTGCAGGAGACCGACCACCCGCATTGTCGTCCACCTCGGAGTCGCTATTATATTGAAGTAGTCGAGCCAGCAGACCCCCACTGCTCGCTCCGCGATTCTCACTTTAGTCCCCATTAGTATATCAGAAGACCTGGCTTATAACTATGCTATGACATGTATACTGACCTTCCTGAGGCACTGCGCGACGGTGGCGGTAACGATTGACTCGGAGGTCCCGCGCCCGCACTCGAACCAGTGCAGCGTCGCCTGCACATCCACCATCTACACACATCACCTACTGTCAATCTTTGTAGCCAGATTGTTGCGGCCCAATTTTATGATCTATATTAGTTGTCAAACTTGTCCTAAGGTGTTTCCTCGGCGCTATGACATTTCCTTCAAACGAGATTTAAAATTTTTTTATGGTTGCCATCGGCTGGGCTGTACTCTTGGTATTACCGACGTCCATGAGCAACGCTGCCCACATACCAACAGATGGACCGTTAGCTTGTCTGCCTTCGGAGTCAATAAAAAAACTTCAAGCCAGAAAAACAGATTGGCTGTGATTTTACTGGTGGTAGGTCTCTCATTATGTAAGAGGCCGACTGGGTGGGCCACCGCAATGTCTATTTCTACCGCCAAGTAACAGTGTGCATGCACTGTTATGTTTTGGTTTGAAGGACATTATAGCCAGTATAACTACTGGACATAATGAGACTTAACATCTTATGTCTCAGGATGACGAGCGCAGTGGAATGTCACACAGTACTTTGTAAGTCAAGGTGCTGGATGGTGTTGCTACTGTTTATGGGTGTCGTATCGCTTACCATCAGGCGAACGGCATGCTCGTCTCGTCATTCAATGCAATAAAAAAATAAAAAAAAATTGCTGATGTCACGAAACCTATTTCTGGTACTATTGAAAATCATATCATTAATAAAGTAACAATACCCTGAATAACATCACTTTTATTTTAAATTGATTACTTATATTTCATCAATTACTCTATGGCATAGAATCCCATGTATTCAACCTGGAATTAAATTTGGCCATAAAAATCTGTTTAAAAAAATGATCATAACTTTCAGCAAAGCGTGTAAATAATGTTAGATCCCCTTACCGGACAGCCGAGCCTGGGCCCGTGCAGGAGGGCGGAGCGCACGCCGCCCAGCACGGCCTGCAGCTGGCGCGGACGCACCTGCGACAGGTTCGCCGCGCTGTCGGGGGACTTGTCCAGTCTGCAACCACACAACATACACCTTGCAGAAGGTATACGGACACAGTACCGACAGCCTAGTTGGGAGTAGAACGGATTGCGTAGACGAATGTCCGCAGGTTCAAAACCCAAGGGCACGCACCTCTTACTTTTCTAAAAATGTATGTGTGTATTCTTTGTAAAATGTCGCTCGCTCTAACGGTGAAGGAAAATCATCGTGAGGAAACCTGCATACCTGAGAAGTTCTCCATAAGAATTTCGAAGGTATGTAAAGTCTGCCAACCCGCACTAGGCAAGCGTGGTGGACTAAGGCCTTAACTAAGCCCGAAGTTTCTTTCTCGCCTTTCTTTTTCAGGTCGTCATCGCTTAGGTAGCTAGTCAAAGGCTGGTAGGTTAGCTAGGCTAGGGCCTGTAGTGTCCTCACCGGTGAGGATCGCGACGCGTTCCTCCCATTATTTTTTAAATAAAATAATCTTTTTTTTTATATCCTCTTTCCTGCCAACCCGAGCTGGCTTTTTTGTTTTTGTTTATTTCTCATCATGAATTTTACTCCCAATAAAAATGTCGGTAGTTATACATATAAGTGACCTTTAGTATTAACAATAATTATTAATATATTCATTTTAATGTATTTGGACTTATCATAAGTGCAACTATGTTCGCCTACGTGATGAATAAAGTATTTTTATTTTAATTTATTTTGATGTGAAACATCTATAGCTGCACGTAAAACCGATTTCTGGCGTGGCGACGCATGCCGTGGCGACGCGTCGCCACGCTATATGGTGGTATTTTATCTTACTAATACAATGCGTAGAAGCTATAATTCTTGAAACGAGTATATTTTCATTTATTTTATTTATTAAAGTCATTAAAACCATTTCTTACTAATCTAATATGAACCATAAATACATTGCGTAGAAGCTATTTCCCCAGCGTTGGCACGGCACGAGTACAAAAGAATCGAACGTAACATTCTTTTTTCAAATTTTGATTTATTCTACTTTGGTTGTGATGACCATTGCATTTTTAACATTTATCAATAACAAGACTAAACGTGCGTTGCTCGCGTTTAAAAATCTACTTTATGTGGTAAGCGTAAGATCGAATTTGTGTTTAGTCAATCAAAATTTGTGATAAAAAATGCTATGCAATAGCTTTACCGCAGCAGTCTCCGTGTCGTAATCTGTTCTTTTATATGCATATTAATTTTACAAAATAATTTCGATGTTTCACATCTGCCAGGCGTCCTGTGACGGCTCACAATTTTTTATTTTATTAACCCTCAGTAGTAGAGGAGGTCCGTGCTCAGCAGTAGGCAGTATAGAATACAGGGCTGGTATGGTTATGATACCGTAACCTCCACTGTACCTGACTGTAAGGTCCAGATAGAGTGTCAACTAACGACCGATTTATCCCTCGTCAGTCGACACAATTATGCCGGTCTGTTTGAACCGGATATACACAGGCTGATCCCGGAACATGACACACTTACGTGGGCCACTATGGCGCGTATTAACACCTTATTCGGTGGTCGCTATCCGGACGGATACGAAATATATTCTACCGCCAACAAACTATATACAGAAGTACGGGTACTGTGTTAAGTCGTACCAGAGACGTGTTCTGTAGCCAATTGGCACACATCCAGTAAGTCAGGTCAGCGTAACTGATAAACATCACATTAACCTCCGTTTTTAATAAACGATCACAATCGCTTTTTTCGATCCATCGCGAATGGATCAATCAGAACAAAGATTTTTTATATGATTTTTTAAATGATTTTTTTGATTGGTTTATCTTCGGGATCGGGTGAAAGATCAAGATTGGGATTAGGAAGCCGACCCCACTTGCTTTTTAACCAGCCTATGGTATAAACCCTCACCTTAAAACTTTATCCTGTGCAATCCCCTTCACAGTCTTCGCTGACATGGTGACCTTGACCTGCTGCCGCGCGTTCCCGATGTTGCGGTCGACGGCCATGGTGTGCTTGCCGTCAGCCAGCAGCGCCTCCCGGTACGCGATCTGAAGAGGACCGAGCTCCACATCGATTTTGTACTCTCGGATGATGCGCTCTTTGATTATCTCCAGGTGGAGTTCACCCATTCCTGGAATAATTGGTGATATTGGGGTAAGGCATAGTGATGAGCTGAAGCCAGTTTCGTCTCCATGCTGCTGGTATTATTGTTTCACAAAAACTATGATGAAAAGAAAAAAAATCTATGTAATCATTTAAATAAATTTTGATTAATGTCCCTGTGGAATTGAAGACTGCCTCGGTGGCGTAGTTGTATTACGGTATGACTACTATGCTGAGGTCTCGGGTTCAATTGCCAGGTCGGGCAAAGTGATATTGGGTTTTAAATTCTGTATATCATGACGATTCAAAAGAGCTTTTTAAAGTCTATTTGAATAAAGAAAATTTTGAGTTTGAGTATCAGCCTGGAGGATGGTATTTGTGCCCGATATAGCGATAGGCTCGCCCCCTATCACATCATAGGACGGAATACGCACGGCGAAAAGTCGGTGCACTGGTTGCGCCTCTGCCTACCCCTTCGGGGATAACGGGCAAGGGTGTGTTTGAATACAATTCAAAGAATCGTGGTACTTTCTATCCGTAATGAATTAAGAGTTTGAGGTGACACCAAGGCGGCATATAATACAACATATTGATTTCATTGTGACAAATTTTTCTCTAGTATGGCTTCATAACATAATTACCTCATTTTAATACATGAGGAAATCTGTTAAAAGTCCTTGCTCCCAGGGTACAATAGGATCGATTAAACCAGGCTGAACACTCCGTCATATATCTATGTCAGTCATATAAGATATTTACCAGCTAACACCAGCTGTCCGCTGTCCTCATCAGTGTGGACCCTCAGGCTGGGGTCCTCGCGCTGCAGCTCCGCCAGCGCCGTCTCCAGCGCGGACTGGAACCCGATGCTCGGAGGCTCGATGGAGCAGAGAAACACTGGCTCCGGGATTGTTGTACCTGGTTAGGAGCATAACATCAAAGTCTTTAACTGATATGCTCCATGGACAATTTGGTAACGATTGGTCGGAAAATTTCTTTAAATTTTGACAACAAAGTACACCATGAGCTGGCCAGTATAGTTCAAATATATTTTCAACTAATAAGACATTGCATTCTCCGCCATTGTGACTATGGCAATAGGAAACCACTGGACGCTAGCATAATCAAAATAAATGTGATAATCAGAACCTTGAACGAAAAGAGGCTCAAATTATTTATAGGCAGGTCTCTCGTATGCGAGGGGCCGTCTGGTACCACCGCAACGTCTATTTCTACCATCAAGCAACAGTGTGCATGCTGTGTTCTAGATCAAAGGACATTTCAGTCAGCGTAATAACTGGGCATTACCGATTCCAAGCAAGACTTGTGCCAGTTCTTCGTTACTGGGCTGGGAGTCCAGCGCCTGAATCCTCAGCCGGGCGCTCGGCAGCATCAGCTCCTCAACCTTGTTGGGTTCCCGCAGCTGAGCCGCGAGGGAGACCTTCGCACGGTTGGCCGCTGTTTGGGTCGACGTTATCAGGTCGCCTGACATGGTCTCCTGATAATTATGGATATATTTTGACAGGTTACTTTGGAAATCTTTAGGATAGCTCTATGTTCAGAAGTCGACATTATGTGGCTAATTATGATATTCCGCACGCACGCATGCTCACACCTTTTATGCCCGAAGGGGTAGGCAGAGGCGCAACTAGTGCACCCACATTTCGCCAAGCGTATTCCGTCCCATGATGTGATAGGGGGCGAGCCTATCGCCATATCGGGCACAAATTCCAGACTCCGGGCTGATACTGAATAGAAAATCCAATATCACTTTGCCCGACCCGGGGATCGAACCCGAGACCTCAGCCTTGCAGTCGTACCGTAATACAACTACGCCACCGAGGCAGTCATGATGATATTATGGTGGAAGTAAATTACTTTCTATTGCAAACATGTATAAATGAAGTATATGTAGTCTCCCTGATATTTTCAGAGCTGTTAACCTCACCTGAACATGCAAGAAGTTCTACTATACATTGTACCAACCACCAGCGTCATGAACTGTACTTTGAACCCTCTAATCAAGGGAAGTTAGGAATGATTTTTCTACTGGAATGTCTCATCTCATTTCTATCACCATGACAATGAGATCCTGACCTTCAATCCGCTGATGACGGCGATGTTGCCCGCTGTTACTTTCTCCACTGGCTTGTAGTCGTCAGCCAAAGCCACGTACAAGGCGCCTGTCTGTTTAAAAGGAAAATTATTTCCCAATGAACAAATTCGTATGTAGTCACCGACCGCTCGCGTATTGCGCATATTAGTTCGAGTTCGAGACAAAATGAAAACTTGGTTTAAAAAGTAGCTGGCAAGCCCTTTAAAGGGAGCCTAGCCAGCTGGGACGGCGTTGGTGACTTCAGACAGGTCCAAAAAGTTACGATAGCTATATTATTTCTGCAGAAATAGTATAAGGGGATTAAGGTATCAAAGAAATAAACCTGAACCTTACTTGTTCACTCCTGTCCTTGCCAAGGTTATAAATCTTCTGTCCCCTACTGACTTCTCCACTATACAGCCTAAGGAAAGTCAGCACTCCTCTCTGGTCATCATGGATCACTTTGAACACCCTTGCAGCCAGGTCCTTGTCGAAACACATATATAACTTGTGACCTTCTTGAGGGTTTGGGAGGTACGACATAACACCATCCATCAGAGTTTGTACCCCTATATTTTTGTACGAACTTCCGCATAATACTGGATATGCATCCATTTTCAAGGTGCTCCGTCGCACAGCTTGCTGAATTTCTTTTGCATTTAGATCCAGGCTCTCGTTTTTGATTATTGTCTCTGCTATCTCATCATCTATGGATGACAGTGTGTCTATCAATTGTCTATGGTCTTTCACAGCTGCTTCCCATTTGTGCCCATCTTCTTTTTCTGTTAGTTTCCGTCGCGTGTAGTTTTGACCGCGGCCTTGCGTCCATATTATTTCTTCTAGAGTAATTAAGTCTACTAAACCTGTAATGATTAAGTTTTATTACCATGACAGTCATATTGAGGGACTTTTTGGAAGATAATCATTCAAAGCGCTTTGAGCGCACATAAATTATGGGAAAATACCAATATTCAAACATTCCCCTTTGTCGCTGAAAATTACTATTATAATTATATCAACATGCTAAACAATAAATTATATACTAAAACCTTTCCTAAAAAACATACATTTGAATAACTAAAACCCCATCCAAATCGAATCAGTAGTTTTTGAGAAAATAGCGGCCATACAAACTTACATACATACATACGGGTCAAATACAGAACCTCCTTTTTTTTAAGTCGGTAAAAAATGCATTAAAAAAGAAAAGATTAATCTTAATTAACTCCTCCAACGCCCGCTTATATATAGCTACAAGCATTGCGCGCGGCTCCGCTCGCGTGGAAAAGTTTTTCCGGAATAAAAAGTAGCCTATAGCACTCAGGAGTAATGTAGCTTCATATTACTGAAAGAATTTTCAAAATCGGTCCAGTAGTTCCTGAGATTAGCGCGTTCAAACAAACAAGCAAACAAACTCTTCAGCTTTATATATTAAGTATAGATAAGCTAATTTCCGTATATAAATGGACACCGGTGTCCACCGCAGGCGTTCAGGGATTACACTTAACCAGTTGGAATGCTAAAACAATTTTTAAAAACTCTGATGCACTTATTGTCTTTAAAAAATGCACCAGAATAAATAGTTTACAATATATGTTTTGTACAACAGTATAAAATATCCAGCATGCCTACTCATGTACACAAATTAACTACATGATTCTAGAGTTAAATCCTTACCTATCAACTTATCATGATGTCTGATGGTGTGGTGCAGTAACAGCGGCGTCGCCTGCAGCTTCTCGGTGATGGACCGCACGCATGCCTCAACAAATGCGTCATTTCTGTCCATCTTGTTGAGGTATAGGAGACGCGGCACGCGGTATCCGCTGGCTTGACGCCATACTGTTAGGGTCTGGGCTTCCACTCCTTAAGGGAACAAAGAAACATGAAACAGAGTTTTTTTTTATATGGGCATGGTAAAGTTTCCACACTGCACCTGATGGTAAGCAGAGAGGGATCCAGGTAGAATGTTGACTGATGAGTGAGGATTATCTCTTGTTAGTCGAAACAATTATATGGCCTGTTTCAACCAGATATACACAGGCTGATCCAGGAACATGGCACACTTAAGTGGGCTACTATGGCAGGTTTTAACACCTTATGTACGGTTATGTCGATGTCGCTATCCAGGCAGGTACAAAATTGTATAATACCAACATAATTTTAATTTGTAGAAGGTTGGTGAATTAAATACACCCAACATTGCCATTGGTTTCATGTAGGTAATCCAACAGAGGAATTTTGGTTCACCTCCATACATTTAATCATATTTTTGGGTAGAAAAAGGCTTGTCCTAATGAAACCACCAAATATGCTGTCGCCTGATTCACAGTTTTTGATAAGTAAAAAATGAGAATTTGTAGACATCTTTTTGAGAACACATTTTTTAGATAGCTATTTCTCTTCCCTACCAGCGGAGCCATCAAGGACAATAACAGCTCCGTCCAGTACTGCCAGGCTCTGTTCCACCTCCATGGTGAAGTCAATGTGGCCAGGAGTGTCTATCAAGTTGATCTGACCACCGCTCCACGGGAATGATACTGCAGCAGCTGTAATACCAAAGATCTTTAGATACGGAAACAAAATATTAAATTCCATATAAATTGTTTATACAAAAAGAAATATTTTTAGTTAGGTCAGTAATCATTGTATAAAATATGCAACATAGAAAGATATTCAATTATAGGTTAACTAATATATTTTTTATGAAAATAATAATAAATCAGAGAAGCTATGACACACTTATTAAAAATCATATATCTCTCTGCTTCGCTTTATAATGATTTATTTTATGATCCTCTAAAACTCTGCTATATCCTATATTTACACTACTTACATGTAATGGTGATCCCTCTCTGCCGCTCTTGTTCCATGTAGTCCGTAACAGTGTTCCCATGGTGCACCTCACCCATCGACTTTATCGTGCCCGAGTAAAATAACATACGCTCAGTTGTCGTTGTTTTGCCTACAAAGAATATTGTAAACATAACCTTACTTTTAGATTTATTTTATTTTGAGTATTAAAAGTTCCGTGTGAAAGTGAATAAGACCGGCAATGAAGTATATATTAATTAGTTATTTGAGGTTTTATTAAGATGCCATTTTATGAAAGAAAATGAAACATTTTACAATAATTCTTACCTGCATCTATATGCGCTAAAATACCGATATTACGAATGTTATCAACATTGTTCGTAGTCTTGCCGTCACTATTTGTGCAATATCGTCGTAAATGAACATTTTTGAGTAATTTTCTATAATAATTTACATAACAAAAAGTCTTCATTTTCGGAAATTGCAGCTGATCGACATGACAGATTTTAGTTGGGTTTTAGTTCGGTAATAGACTTTCGTTTAGAAATAAGAACAATTTATAAGCGGGGTTTAGACTAGCAAGAAAACTTGCAGAAGTTATGTTGCGCAAGCTATTTTTACCGTGTAAACCAAGAAGCTTATACCCAAAGTGTAAACAGTCACAGCAAGCTGACTTCTGCAACATTTTGAAGCTTGCAGGACTTCTGGCAAGTCCAGTGTGTAAACACCATTTGTGCAACTTGCGCGAGAACTTGCAGTTTATTCTGCGTGCAGATAAAAGTTTCAACTTGCTGAGCTAGTAGCTAACGTTTTTTTTTATTTGTTCCATTCTGAAGCAGCTAAGGTCTCAAAGACTATACTGCCAAGTTATAAGTTTGTAGTTTGACCGATATGTCTATTTTGCCGCCAAGCTGTAGTATACATGCACTATTGTGTTCCTGTTTTAAGGACATTGTAGTCAACGTAATTAATGGGAGTTATAAGACTTAAAATATTATGACTCAGGATGACGAGTGCAATAAAATGTCACGCAGTACTTTTTAATTCAAAACTATATTTCGTGTTGGTATTTTTAAGGCGATTATTTTGTTTACAATCATCATCCAAACAGCATTATATTAGATTCATAAAAATTAGGCAAAAGGATTGCGTGCCTTGTCTTTCAGTTTTATGAAAAAAGAACATGGCAAGCAATAAATATTCCTCGAGTAATGTAAACAGCTTTGCAAGAACTTGCGCAAGTTAACTTGGTGGATGACTTGAAACAGCGTGTTGCTAAAGAAATATTGCCGCTAGTGTAAACGCTTCTGAAAGTTATTGCGCAACATATTGCTGAGAGAACTTGCTAGTCTAAACTCAGCAATACACCCACTTAAAATAGGATATACTATATAATTATCAGTAAGAGATAAATGTTAGTTGCTTGAAAGTAAGAATAAAATTAAAACATGCGTAAATAAAATCACCACGCGAATGATGACAGGATAAGAACGTATTTTTCCAACATTATTTCCGAACGAACGCTATCTAGCCATCCTACTCTTACATCCATCTCTTTCACTTTCTCTTAAAAATGGCACCTGCGCCGATTTGTTTGTGTTGAATACGTGACAAATAAAACAAACGTAAATTCCAAATAAAGTGGCCCAACAGACCAAGAGTAAACCCACAAGATGGGAGTCCCAGCATTCTTTCGCTGGCTCAGTCGCAAATACCCCAGCGTCATCGTAGAATGTAATGAACAGAAGGTAAAAAACCCTAACCTATATACACTTACTGTTACCAAGCAAGCTATTTTATTTTTCTGTGTTAATTTGGCTTCTTAGGACTTTAATATAACATCTTTTTAGTTTTTTATCTATAAGTTACTTAAAGATAAACAGAATTTATACACAGGTGTTTTATAAAGTACAATATTCATAAATAGGGTTATCTTCTGTATAAGTAAGTACCTTTGAGTAAAAGTTATTGAACTCTTAATGCTGTTTAATGAACGATATCTAGCCAACAGAAACCCTAGAAAGTGTTTGCGCACGCTTTAATACAGTAGCATATTAAATTAATGATGATTCATCATAAAATGTGTCTAAAGTCCACATACTTTTTAAAATTGTTTATGAGTTATCTAAAGTAAAAGCCAACATTATGCTTAAAAGATAAAGTAAATCAATCTATCGTTTTTATAACCGATTTTTATAGCGCAACAAAAATGCCAGTGTTTTGTGTGTCAATTTAACCATCAACTTAAACAACTATGTTCTTGGGAGTGCAAATTCTGCCCTTATAAGTCATTAAGATAAAGGAGATGTCCGCTTTTTGTATGGGTGCCGGGCCTCAAAACCTAATCAGGCTGAAAATTTAGAGATATTAAAGAGGCAAAATATGGAACTTAGATCCATTAAAAAAATATTTTTAGACCCCTACATTCATAACAAACTTTTTTAAAAACATTCATATTGAGTGTAGTTTTTAAGCAAAATAAAATTACATAAATCTCATAATCGGAGGTTTTTAGAATGAAACTAATTATTGTAAAAGGCTAGGTGTTAGGAGTTCTATCCAAATATATATAAATTGTCTTTGTTAGAATTTTAGGCCGGTTTTTGGACATATCCTTTAAAATAGTTCTCCAGCAAGGATTTTTATAATTTGTTTATGGCAATATTACTGACCTAAAACTAACTTCATACAGGTTTTTTTTAAACCACACTGTTCAAGCCAGCCCATCATGCAATAGATGAGCTACAGTATGTATCTACATACAAACAAAAACCTGCCAACCATTTCCACCGTCATCTCTTATAAAACCTTTAACCTTTCATTTCCTAGCCAACAGACGTAGATGGCCAACTTGTGTATGCAGACTCCTCACTCCCAAACCCTAATGGGGTGGAGTTTGACAACTTGTACCTGGACATGAACGGCATCATCCACCCGTGCACCCACCCTGAGGATAAGCCTCCACCCAAGGATGAAGATGAGATGATGGTCGCTATCTTCGAGTGCATTGACAGACTGTTCCGCATTGTGAGGCCTAGGAAGCTGCTGTACATGGCTATTGATGGAGTTGTAAGTGTTTCAATGTGTAGAATACGATAACAGATTAAGATAAAGTTATTTGAATTATTGCTCCTTTTCATCATATAATTTATTTATTTTTATTGCATTGAATGACGAGACGAGCGTGCCGTTCGCCAGATGGTAAGCGATACGACAACCCATAAACAGTGGCAACACCATCCAGCACCTTGAGTTACAAAGTACTGTGTGGCATTCCACTGCGCTCATTATCCTGAGACATAAGATGTTAAGTCTCACTATGTCCAGTAGTTACACTGGCTACAATGTGCTTCAAACCGAAACACAACAGTGCATGCACACTGCTGCATGTTAGTAGAAATAGACATTGCGGTGGTACCCACCCAGACGAACTCTTACATATGAGAGACCTACAACCAGTGAATCTCATAAGTTCTATATTTTCATTATAATCCTAGTTAAGTTTTTTATTCCGCTGTAATCATGCATCAGGAGGATGTTTCTGGTGTTTTTTTCACAGCTTGGACTTTGATGCCCCATAGTGCACCAAATCACAAATGACACAGTTAATACCTTTAATACATCTAACAGCTGCTGAAAATTGTTAAGCTTAAGATTAATGATCCCATGTATTACTAGGCCCCCAGAGCCAAGATGAACCAGCAGCGCTCGCGTCGTTTCCGCGCGTCAAAGGAAACCCAGGAGAAGATCGAGGAAGTGGCCCGCATTCGCTCCGAGCTGCAGGCGAAGGGCGCGTACCTGCCCCCAGAGAGGCCGAAGGAGGCGCACTTCGATTCCAATTGTATCACACCAGGAACACCCTTCATGGACAGGCTTAGCAAGTGCTTGCATTATTATGTACATGACAGGTTGGAATTTCCTTTTATTTATTTTTATAAGGCAAAGGGCAATATAGCAACATCACCTGATGGCAATCAGTAATTGCCACCAATGGATACCATATCATATTATAAGTATTGTCTTTGAGACAATGAGCAAAGAAAATGATCTTACAGCCTATTCCTGTAATTTGTATTGTAATGTGAATATAGGCTGTTATGATATTATGTGGTCAGAATCTATTGCACTTATTATGACGTTTTAATTACAATATTTTAAAATATGTACTAAATGACGTACAAAATGTGTTCATTAATGATATTTTTGTAGATTAAACACTGACCCAGGATGGAAAGGGATCAAGGTGATCCTGTCTGACGCGAATGTTCCTGGAGAAGGGGAACACAAGATAATGGACTACATTAGACGACAAAGAGGTATTACCTAAAACACCTTTTATGATAAAGTAACTGCAATATTTCCAATTAGAATCGGTAGACGTATATTATGATGAATGTGATTCAAATAAAAAAGACACTTTCATACCAATATATTCCATTTAATTATTAGAAAGGTTTGAAGAATATGGATCAACCATCAAAGACTAAAACTCTCATACCAAGAAATTAGACTAAAAACTTTTTGATTACCAGCTCAACCAGATCACGACCCCAACACCCAGCACGTGCTGTGCGGCGCAGACGCTGACCTCATCATGCTGGGGCTGGCTACCCACGAGCCCAACTTCACCATCATCCGAGAAGAGTTTAAGCCGAACAAGCCACGCCCTTGCGACGTCTGTGGGCAGCTGGGTAAGTAATTTGTTGACATCTATTTGATATCTGTAGTATTTGGTTTGGTATTTTGGGTTTGAGAGATAAAATAATTAGTTAGGCAAGGGTTATGCCATCAGTCTGTGAATTTGCAAATTATATTTAAATGAAAGCCTTACTTGTATTAGAAATATTTCTTATAATCATCATTCAAAGCGATTGTAAGCCGTACCTCTCCATAATAAGGTTCACATTTGCATTGTAGCTATGGGTAACGAAAATAAATGGTTTTCAGGTAATGCTCTCTAAAATATTATCAGTTCTCTAAGTCATAACTTTTTTTCCCAGGACATGAGATGAAAGAATGCACTGGCACATCCCCAGAAGTATCGTTAGTCCGTTCAGACCCAGCATTCGGTAACCAGGACAACTTCATCTTCGTGCGCTTGAGCGTTCTGAGAGAATATCTGGAAAGGGAGCTGCAAATGCCGAACTTGCCGTTTCCATATGACTTTGAGAGGGCACTGGATGACTGGGTGTTTATGTGCTTTTTCGTGGGGAATGACTTCCTGCCGCATCTGCCGAGCCTGGAGATCAGGGAGGGTGCGGTGGATCGGCTCGTCAATTTGTATAAGAAGTGTGTTTATAAGACCAAGGTAAGACATAAATCTTAGTAATGAATATTATTCACCAGTATTTTAACTTAGTAAAGTCACTGGATGATATTATGTGATCTTCACTAGTGAAAAATAGTCACAATATCAAAAAGTTATTGATGGGATGCCTTTAATCTGAGAGTAAGCTAAATACAAATGAAATAATAATTATAATTAGTGAAGTTGAATTCAAAATAAAAATTGCTTTCATACGGCCTCATTCATAAATAGTTTATGAACCTATTTTAGTTATCGAATGGTTTGTCTTCTTCGAACGAATTTCGAATTGAGTTTGAAGGAAGAATATAAAACATTTTATAACTAAAATAGGTTCATAAACTGTTTATTAATTAGGTTGTAAGTCTTTGAAATTGTGGATATAGTTTTGATTACACTAATCGCACGTCATTCATACATTCTCCTTGTCACCCAGGGTTGGATAACAGACTCCGGCGACGTGAATCTGGACCGCGTGCAGGTGATCATGACGGAGCTGGGGCACGTGGAGGACGAGATCTTCAAGCGGCGCCACACGAACGAGATCCACTTCAAGGCTCGCGACAAGGCGCGCAAGAAGCAGCAGAAAGTTAACTTCGGCCTGTTGGAGAAGACGCAATTCGCGCCTACGGTGAGCGAACTCACGAGTTTTTTTTTTATTTATTAGTTTTTTACTTTTTCTGCCTTTGTATATTTTACTGGCTTGTTCGACTGGAGATATAAAGTCATTTTTGCGGCCAGGGCTTGTAAAATACGGTAAAGGGATCCTAATGTTCTTCGTTAGGGCGCAAATGCCGACATCTGTGCTGTAAACTTACATACTTTGATTAATTATATACCTAGATAGAGTGACGCGCTACAATGAAACTAAAACAAAAAGGCCAACTTTTCTTAAGCTAGTACGCGTGATAGCTGTGTCATACGCTATCGCTGCATCATTCTGCGTACCCTTGTGTGCGCGCATAATGAGACCAGTTATTACATGGTTTCTATTAAAACGGGGAGAAAATTATATCCATGAAAAACAACAAAAAATAATTTACTCGAATTCATTGTGGGCAACAGTTGGCCTCTATTTTTTTCGACGCTTTTGAAACGTTCAGTGTCTATCTAGGTATATAATTAATCAAAGCTTACATATTTGTATTTTTTTACATTTTTTTTTTATCCAATTAGATAATATTTTGACGGATTTTGTTGTAGCCTGTCGGTCCAGGCGGCTTTAAGGCGATAGAGAACGTGCGTTCAGAAGCGGCGAATATCCGTCTAGCTGGCATGCAGTCAGTCGCCGCTGTAAGTATTTTTCACTACACTGTATGCCTTCACATTCTGTTATTACTGAAAGGCTAACAAATTTCCTGTTCCCAAACATAATCCTCTATTCTTTTATTTTTCTTCCAAGGTCGTTAACGCCCAATTCCTCTAGTTACCTCGTAAAGTTTTTAATTTGTGAGTACCAGATAATTGAATGAGATTATTTATAATGAGGTATCAAATGAAGTTGGCTCTTGGGTTTTTAAAGATAGTCTTTTGAACTGTTTGATATAATTACCTTTTTATTGGGAAGGATTATGTTTATTTAAGGTACAGAACATCGGGTTAGAATACTATACATTTTATCGAATAATGTCTTAATTTTGAATCAAATAATATCGATATTTCGTATTGAATATTATCGATACTTTGTATTGAATAATAATATCGATATTTGTATTGATTAATAATATCGATATTTGTATTTACCAACTAGTACACAATATCACAATAAATAACTGACATTTCATCATTAGCAAGAAGACAACCAAGGCCGTGGTCGCGGTCGCAAGCGATCAGCAGCTGAAGCTGGTCTCCAGGAGGAGGATGATGATGACAAGCACGACGAGGTGCGGCTCTGGGAGGAAGGCTTCAAAGAGCGCTACTATGAGAGCAAGTTCGAGGTGTCCAGGGAGAATCTGGAGTTCAGGTGCAGTTAAAGTTAAAAATCACAAGTGCAAGTTAAAAAAATCACATAAATGTATAAGCTGACCAAATACAAAAGTCACACTCTAATGTATGCTCCCAAATAAATGGCAATAAAATAAGTACTATCTACATTAAGGGCGCATTTACAAATTTCCATGGTTTTCAGGTACCATTTATTGCATCGGGAGTCACGCTTATGAAGAGATCTTGGTATATAAATAAAGATTAAACATTCCTCTTTGCTTATGGCATATAGAAATGGTATGCTCCCATACAACATTATCACGTAAATACGTTTATTCTGGAGCAATAATCGCTGAAAATGACGAAAAATAGGGTCTGAATCGGAACCATTATACCTAAAACTAATAAATATTTTAATATAAAACCGAAATAGTATGATGGCTTATATAGTCTTCTCGCTTTATGGCTATTAATTTTTAAGTCAATTTAAATACTTTTCCAGTTATGAGAAAAAATATAACCTGAATTGAATTTCTTCATACATTTTCCAATTTCGGGCTGTCATTCCGCGCTGAGACGCGGCCGAGGGAGCACGGGTGTACAACTTTTTTTCAAAAAATAAATACGTAATAAATTGATCGCGATGTCATTATACTACGAATAAAATAGTTGATACTATTTCAAATTATTATTTTTCAAAAAGCAAGTATGAAAATTTAATATCATCATCATAAGTCAATGCAAATTTGATTTAATTAATAAAACATTCATTTATTTTAATGCGAATATTTAAATTTCATAATAAAAATGGCGGATGTATTTTTATATTTACAAAATCGACAAGTTTTGCAGTGTATGGTATTTACTATTTATCTATTTATGATTTTTAGTATCGGTGATTATTTATTGGATCGAAGTTCCTTATTGCGCGTTGTGAAAGGGGGCTGGACGGAAAGTTGTCACGACACTTTTTTCTATTATCTTACTAATATGAACCTTAAATACAATGCGTAGAAGCTATAATTCTTGAAACGAGTATATTTGTATTTATTTTATTTATTAAAGTCATTAAAACCATTTCTTACTAATCTAAAATGAACCTTAAATACATTGCGTAGAAGCTATTTCCCCAGCGTTGGCATCGCACGAGTACAAAAGAATCGAACGTAACATTCTTTTTTCAAATTTTGTTGATTTATTCTACTTTGGTTACTGACATTTGTCAATAACAAGACTAAACGTGCTTTGCTTGCGTTTAAAAATCTACTTTATGTGGTAAGCGTAAGATCGAATTTGTATTTAGTCAATCAAAATTTGTGATAAAAATGCTTAGCAATAGCTTTACCGCGGTAGTCTCCGAGTGCCACACGTATTTATTTGTTTTTTTCTCTAGAAACTTATGTATTGGAACGGAAATAGGAAAATATTTATATATTTATGTATATACACACTCTGTTCTATAAATAAAATTTTATTACAATTCCTTCACTAATTAATCGAAAGGAACTTCGTTCTATCCGGGTGTCCCTTGACACCTCTCAAGTTTTTTTTTAAATTTTAATAAGTTTAGTTCGCGTTTTTGCCCGCGTTCAAAGCCTTTCCCGCTACAAATATATCTAAACACTCACTACTACAGTTCAGCCACAACTACTCACTGGGCATGGCTGCTTCGGTGAGTAGCTGTGTCGTATCGTAGGTACGGAGGTGTCGGCTGTGTGTGCCATTGTGACAGTTGCCCGCTGGATACGGCTTAATATACGTTTGAGTTTTGCCCAGCCTGGAATGAGGAGCGCAGCGCTCTCAAAGCAGTCGTCGGAGGCGGCCTCTCGTTGCCGGCCGTAGTCGCTCCCATGGTCGGCAGTCAGGAGGTCTGGCGTGTGTTGGCCCACTTCTGCGAGATAGTCCTCTCGTAGAAGGAGAGTGCCGAGAGAGATCTGGAACGCGAGGATTCCTCCCACCGTCAGAGGAGACGTTGGAGGCGCCGGTTGGTCGACTGACCGGCGTCTCCCACCCTGTGGATTGAAGGTGTTTGGAGAATTCCACCACGGTATCCCCTGCCTGTCGTAAAAGGCAACTAATAGTGGCCACCCGGGGGTCGCGGGCGGGTGCCTTCTCTAGATTTGTCTTTTTAGCACATTGTTGGGACCCCCTGATGGACAGCAGTGTGGCAGGTAGGCCTCACGCTGCCGTTGACGCCGAGAGCGCCGATATGCGCGGGGGCTCCTTAGAATAAAGCGTGGTATATTCCAGGGTCAGGCTACAGGTTACAGCCTGAGACCATTGTGGTTCTGCATGGCCCTGAATCCTCTCAGTACTCTGTTGTTGGATTCAGGGTTAGAATACAGTCTATGGAGAGGGAGTGAGCCTATATCTTACTTGCTTTACATGGATGATTTCAAGTTGTTTGCATCAAAACAAACAAAATTGATTGAGTCGTTAAAAATAACTGAAAAATTCAGCAACTCAATCAATATGGAGTTTGGTGTAGATAAATGTGCGGTTATTTATGTGAAGCGAAGAGAGGTCGTGGTCTCTGGTAACATACAAGTCTTAGAGACTTAGATCCCTTTCTGAGACGGAAACTTACAAATATCTGGGTATGCCTGAGGCACCTGGTATTATGAGTGCCGACGTAAAACAATCGGTGAATGACCGTTTCTTCGGCCGCCTGACTTTTGTTGAATACTTTTGTATTTTACATTTTTTTGTCAGGTGGAAACAAGATTTGTGCTTTCAACGGTTGGGTTATGCTTTTACTCATGTACTCTTTTGGTATACTCAGAAAGAAGGACTCTGACTGAATTGGACGCCCTGGATCGAAAGTTCCGGACCCTACTGACTGCATATCGTATGCATCACCCACGGTGGTCAATGATGAGGTTATACATCCCGCGGAGATGCGGGGCCGAGGCTTACTTAATGGAGTTGCATAACCGTGAGGTATGCAATCTTAGGGATTATATCCTCCACAGCGAAGTGGGCATGTATAAGATTGTAGTCATGGTGGATAAGGGATTTATCCCACTTTCCTTGGCGAATGAGAACTGGCGAAAACCTATGGCGATGGACATTAGGGAACGCGAGGTGATATGGAAGAGCAAAGAACTATACGGTCGGTTCTATCGGGGCCTTTAGCTTGCATCCGTATCTTGGCTACGTTTTGATAACCTATTTAGAGAAACTGAGGGTTTTGTCTTTGCAATTATGGACAAAGTTATGAAGACGAATAATTAAAGGAAATACATCCTGAAGGACGGTACGGTCGATATGTGTTGGGCATGCCACCGTCCCGGTGCATCAATCGGGCATGTGATTTCGGGTTGTTCGTATCTTGCTAACGGCGAGTACTTGCATAGACAAAACCTAGTAGCCAAGGTCTTGTGTCTCCTGAAGTGCCATATTACCAGTATGTGCCTCAACCAGTTCTCGAAAATGATCATGCAACGCTGTACTGGGATCAATCTATTATCACGGACAGGACTATAGACAGGACATTTGCCTATAAGCCTGATATTGTAATAGTAGATCGATTGGCGCGCCGGGCAATACTTGTTGACGCCACCATTCCGCATGACGATAACCTCGTTAAGGCTGAAAAGGGCAAAATGTCTAAATGTTTAGATTTGGCACACGAGGTTACCGACATGTGAGAGGAGGACTCCACAATTATTGTTCCGATTGTCGTTTCTGCTCATGGGTTGATACCAGAGTCCCCACCAAAACTTGCAGAGGCTCTCAATTGGTCGTTGGGTCAAGAGCCAGATGCAGAAAGCAGTACTTCTGGACACCGAAATGTCAATGTCTTTTACTACCGCCAAGCAGCAGTGTGCATGCACTGTAGTGTTTCGGTTTGAAGGACATTGTAGCCAGTGTAACTACTGGAGATAATGAGACTTAACATCTTATGTATTAGAATAACGAGCGTAGTGAAATGCCACACAGTATTTTGTAACTCAAGGTGCTGGATGGTGTTGCTACTGTTTATCGTCGTCGTTTATTCGTCGTATCGCTTACCACAAGCATTGTGAGGAGATTCCTCACTTTGAATCCCTGACTACCGGTGGCTTGGGTCTTGAGCATCGCCATCGGAGGGTGATACACTTTTTTAATTTTTTATATGTATTAATGTTTTTTTTTGTACCTATATATAAAAAATTTTAAAAGAAACATTCAAAATAAAGAGATAAAAATGTCTATTACATTATGAAATTATAATAATAATAATTATTATTAAATATAATTGTAAACATTCGACAATTGCAAAAAAAAATATGGATGAATAAAATAATAACTTCAAGTATTACGATTAGCTCGTTCAAATGGAAAATCTAGTTTAAATCGGTTTCGATGTGTGCGCGTGTAGCAAAGCGCGTTCTTGTCATTCAAATATCTAAAGTCGAACATGTCAAAAATGTAATAACGTCCTTAACTGTTTAATATGATAACTGTCAAATAAAATTTACTTGACACCCGGTCCTTAATATCTTATTTATTTATTTGTATAAATATCTGTTACACGCCATTACAGTACAGTATTTGTTACAACAACTCAGTTGGGATGCATCCTATGTTAATGATGATGAGCACAGTGTAGTGCCACAGTCCTTGTAGCTCAAGTACTGCATTGTGTTGTCATCATTAGATTGTTATTTTGCTTACCATCGAATAGCTTGATCATCTCGTCATTTATTTATATCAAAAAATTGCCCAATTATTTCACTTAATGTCCTTCAAACTGAAACACATAGTTGACTGATACCTTATGCTGTATACACCTAAGTTCTATTTTCCTTTATCCAGGTATCGTGTCGCCCTTCAGTACGTGCGTGGGCTGTGCTGGGTGCTGCGCTACTACTACCAGGGCTGCGCCTCCTGGAAGTGGTACTTCCCGTACCATTACGCGCCTTTCGCCTCAGACTTCGTCAACATTTGCGGTCTGTCCACCAAGTTTGAGAAGGGAACGCAACCGGTGAGATACTTCTTTTTTAATGAAACTATTTACAGTATTACAATGTATGGTTTAGTGTGTTGAATGTGAGTTGTGATGCCCACATTAGTAAGTGCTAAGTATGGAAGTAAAAATGAAATCGCATATATGCTGGGTGTACTATTCCTAAAAAAAATAGTCGCAAGCATAGATAATGTAGATGTTGCTGTTAGTGTTTAATAAATAAGATTTTATTTATTTTGATATACTTTTACAATATGTTTTGTGCAGTTCCGCCCCCTGGAGCAGCTGATGGGCGTGTTCCCGGCCGCCAGCTCGCAGCACGTGCCCCAGCCCTGGGCCACGCTCATGAGCGACCCCGTAAGTACACACACACATATAGACATACATTCGCGTAAATATCAGCCAGGTACATTTACTAACTCATGCCAGTCATTTATTAAATTATCCCACCGTGGGGATCTTGCGTTGCAATGGTTTGACCTCTAGTTTGGTGCCTTTGTAACATTGCAGAATGAAACCGAAACAATATTTTTCATTTCTATTTACATAAATGACAACCCTATTCTGTTTGAACAAGCTTCGTTAGGGTTGCGTCTATAGGAATAAGAGATTTCACTTAGTTAATTGAATGTTTTCTCCCCAGTTCTCACCGATAATCGACTTCTACCCGACGGACTTCAAGATCGACTTGAACGGCAAGAAGTTCGCGTGGCAGGGCGTCGCGCTGCTGCCGTTTGTCGACGAGGCGCGGCTGTTCAAGGCGCTAGAGCCTTACTACGGGAACCTCTCGCAGGCTGAGAGTGAGTATACATACATATATACATAGTATGGCTGCAAGGTGGACAGACTACTTGATAAAGGTCGCAGGAACACGCTGGATGCAGGCTTTTACAAGTCCGTCTGGAAATCTTTGGGGGGAGGCCTATGTTCAGCAGTGGACGTCATGTGGCTGATGATGGCTGATTCCCTTCAGGTAAGGTATAACACCTAATTTTCGCTAGATATCTACGCACACGCATACTCACGCCTTTTATCCCCGAAGGGGTAGGCAGAGGCGCAACTAGTGCACCCACTTTTCGCCGTGCGTATTCCGTCCCATGATGTGATAGGGGGCGAACCTATCGCCATATCGGGCACAAATTCCAGACTCCGGGCTGATACTGAATAGAAAAATCCAATATCACTTTGTCCGACCCGGGGATCGAACCCGAGACCTCAGCATTGCAGTCGTACCGTAATACAACTACGCCACCAAGGCAGGCTAGCTATCTAGATCCCATATTATATCAGGCAATTTTGACTTGATCTTTGTACTCCTTTTATCCAACGTTACCGTGGATTAACCGATCTCACCTATGCCTAACGTTTAGAGGCCTGCGAAATTTGTTTTAAGTGAATAGGATACGAGTGATCCGCCGTAAGTTGATAGTCTAACTGTAGCTTATTGTGTAATGTTGATAAGTTCTTATGCAAACGAAATTTCCGAAGAATTCAAGGTTATTTACATTGTTCTTATATGTAACTAAATATCTTAGTTCGTACCGTTTTCTTCATTTTCTTTTAACCTTATCCTCAATTAAGTTACAATCCGTATCGTGTAACAGTACAGCGCAACATTCGCGGCAACGATCGCCTATACGTGTCGACGGGCAACAAGAGCTACGAGTACCTGCTGGGGCTGTACGAGGAGGCGGGGCACAGGCTCAAGGCGCTGGTGCAGGAGGGCCAGCAGTACCCGTACCGCAGCGACGGCGTGCGCGGGAACGTCATGCTCAGCGCGGACCACGTGCTGTGTGGCGGGTCAGTATTACGTCTAAACAGAATGTTGTTTTTTTTTTATTTTAATTTTTATTACATTGAATGGCGAGACGAGTCTGCCGTTCGCTTGATGCTAAGCGATACGACCACCCATAAACAGTAGTAACACCATCCAGCACCTTGACTGGTACTGTGGCATTCCACTGCGCTCGTCATCCTGAGACATAAGATGTTAAGTGTCATTATGTCCAGTAGTTACACTGGCTACAATGTCCTTCAAACCGAAACACAATAGTGCATGCACACTGCTCCTTGGCGGTAGAAATAGACATTGCGGTGGTACCCACCCAGACGGACTCTTACATATGAGAGACCTACCACCAGTAAACAACTGTCTGTGTACGAGAGACGTAGGTACCAACTAGTGTACGTTCTGGTTAAAAAATAAAGAATAATTGGAACTACTTACGCAAACGGGAACCAACCCACACCAAAATATTTCTACTAGTTGATGTTTAAACTAAAATATGTTTGTTTTACAACTAGTTGGTTGATATAAAATGTCTTGCATTCTATAAAGTAACAACTGAGTTATTTGGACAATTTACTCTATATGAAAATAATAGAACTGTTTTGCATTAAAACAAAACAATTATTATGTGTTGAAGAAAACACACAGCATTGGGATGAAGAAAGCAATCATTTGATTCGGTTAATCTAAGGAGAATGTCAGTTCAATACATACCAGACTGTCAAATCTTGTCTCTTACTCTTTTACACCAGAAGGCGCTGCTCTGCTTTGGCGCGCGATTTTAGCTGTGAACTCATAGAAGTCTTCATCACCAGCAAGATCCTTGTACTAATGCTGTGTGTTTTCTTCAACACATAATAATTGTTTTGTTTTAATGCAAAACAGTTCTATTATGTGTCTCCAAAAACACACAGCATTGGGATGAAGACCTGTTTGATATCTGCTGGTGTAATACAATCGACGCTATGTGAATATAAAAAGAAATAATTCACATGATTTGTGAATGTACTATTTTTTCCTCTAGAATTGTTTATGAAATCTCCATAAAACAAAATAACAAAAGGAAAACTTTGAAATAACTAAAAACTCTTGTTAGTTACTTGTCATATTAAGAAATCAGACCATTAATTATAAAATTTTAAACACTTTATAGTTAAGTAGTATCTTATGAACTCAAAACAAGAGTATCAAGAGAAATGAGATCCAAATTTATAAAAAAACAAAAATCATACATTGAATCACTTTAAAAATTATCATACAATAAAACATCAGTTTGAACACTGAGTCTGTAAATATCCTGACAAGATATTTTTAATAAAAAGCTTGTAGATTTCCAGTTAGCTCTTTTCAAAATATCTTCCATTTAATATTCATATTAACTATGCTCTTGATCCCACCTTTGATAGAGTACTAGGTACACAGAAATGCATGAATAGTAATTTGTTTAAAAAAAATGCAACCTATCCAGCCAGCCACTCTGGTTTTTGATGCTGATTTAACAGTTTCTATGACTGGTATAAAAAAATAAAATATTTTATGTCCTTTAACTATACCATCACTATATATGAGACCTATAGTTAGTTCTTTCACATGAGTAGCTGGGTTTATAATATGGGCTGTAGATGCCTACTCAGCAACTAGCTGATAGTCTGGGCACAGCTGTTAGTTCTTTACCCCGTTTTTGGCCAGGAACCAGCTTGAGCCTTCCATGTGTGGCAATCTTTTTCCCAACAGTTCCAAAAGGGAATCAGGTTGTGAAATACATAGTCTGAAGTTAGTTATGACATACTAATGGTATTTATAATAAATCATGTGTTTGAAAATTATGATAGGTGATCTAGAGAAAATTAAAAAATATCTAGGATTTGTTGGATGATCCTTGATAACTTTTTCTACAGTAGTTACAGAAGAATCTAACACCATTAATTTGTGCAATAAAATAGTACTGTATGCAAATTAAAATCCAGCTACATCTTGACTAGACCCTGTGACTTTTGATTTGTTATTATTGCACTAGACTAACAATTTTCTAATTGGACACTAAAGGTGGATAAGGTGGTGAAACACCAATTTTCCTTAAAAAGCTGATTTCTCTTCTCCTATATACAGCTACAGCTATATGCTCCACCCCCAAGTTTTGCCTGATGAGACATTTTGTCAAGGACATTCCGCAAGTTCAATCAATAAGAACCTTCCGCAGGTTCAATAAATAAGAACCTTCCGCAGGTTCAATAAATAAGAACCTTCCGCAGGTTCAATAAATAAGAACCTTCCGCAGGTTCAACAAATAAGAACCTTCCGCAGGTTCAATAAATAATAGCCTTCCGCAGGTTCAGTCAATAGGAACCTTCCGCAGGTTCAATCAATAAGAACCTTCAGCAGGTTCATTACTTGAATTATAGTGATTAATGCTGTCTTATGAGTGAGATTCAATCAAAAAGAACTTTCTGCAGATTCATTATTTGAATTATGCATGTTAATGCTCTTAGTTACTACTGCGGTTTAATCAGTAACAAGCTTCCGCAGGATTGTGATTAGAATTATGCATTTTAATGCTCTCCTTTACTAGAGACTCAATCAAAAAGAAATTCTGCAGCTTTATTATTTGAATTATGCATGTCAATGCTCTCACTTACTAGTGAGGTTTAATCAGTGACAACCTTCCGCAGGTTTATGATTTGAATTATGCATGTTAATGCTCTCACTTGCTAGTGAGTTTTAATCAATAACCTTTAGCCGGTTTATGATTTGAATTATGTAGGTTAATGTTCTCATTTACTAGTGAGGTTTAATCAATAAGAACCTTCCGCAGATTCATTATTTGAATTGGGTAAGTTAGTGCTTTCACTTACTAGTGAGGTCCTACTACTACCACTACGCCTACTGTTCAAGGCGCTAGAGAACACTGTGTCAATTCAGGTCCTATTATATATCCTTTCTGCACAGTTTAGTTGTGCAGGGACCCTTAAGTTTATATGGGTGGTAGGCAACCCCCATTGGCAAAAATATTGCCAACCCATGCTAAAAAAAAATTTGAGTTTACGTAAGCCTGTACAATAGTGGTATATTTTGTGGCAAATATTCTGACTTGACCTACACGTCTAATACAATCACCTTCTTTTTTTTTTTTTTTTTAATAAAAAGTTGCCTCCGGGGCTGGTGGTAATAAGTGCCATTGCAGATAATGCGTCCATCTCTTCAGAGATGATTTGCATTACTGTTTAGTCTGCTTGGTACCTACCAAGTAACAATGAAGTCAATTTCATATTTAGAGTGAATGCCACCTTATACAACTAACACAACTATTGGTTAAAGTCAGTTTTTTTTTTTTTTTTTTTTTTTTTTTTTTTGTCCGAGTTGGTTGCGGATTTATGCAACAAGGTACTGGCCACTACTGGTACTACTACTAAGCATAAAGCATTAGAACATTATGTGGGCATTTCTTGAGCAGCTGCTCTCAGTTTATGTTATTTTTCTCTTGCGTAGTGGAGTTGTACTGCTCTCCACTGTATCAAACCACTGCTTAAGTTCCTGAGGTACTCCGTGGGGCAGTATCATTATTTGGTCTCCCCATGTGAATTCTCAAGGTAATAACTGTGTCTTGCAACAGTATTTCACAGTACAGTCACCGCTGGACCCTTGCATGGTTTGCAAGGTTAATGCCTGCTTAATAAAGTCCAAAGCCAATTTAGAATATAGCTATTTTGCTGTAAAATGTTATATTGTTCTAATTGGTAATTTACATACCAAACCCAAGACCTCAAGGTTGCAAGCATCTCCGAGACCTTTGCAGCCTGCTTGGATTTTTTCTGAGAAAAACCAGGAGAAAATAATTCCCATATACATCTTTGCGTCCCTCTCTAGTGTAGGGTTTCTACAACCCAGTTCATAATCGCTGCAAATTGTACATGGAGTTGAAGACAGGCCAATTCAAAAGAAGGTTAACTGGAGAATCTCTCCGTTATAAGTAACCAACAAAAGAGTGCACTTCCGCAATGCTTAGATAAAAAGGGGCCTGATGACTACTTTTTGAATGTATGTACCTTCAAGAAGTAGTACCTATATAGGAGAAAGTCTTTAACATCTCTCTCAGAGGTAAAATTCAATTTAATAATAATATTAGTTATGAAAAATATATTATCCTACTGCTGGGAATTGACCTCCTCTGCTACTGAGAGGTTATAGGCCTTTGACCACCAGATTGGTCTAGCGCTAGTTTGCAAACTTCACAACACACATATTTTTTCTTTTTTTTTTTTTTTTTTTATAGAATTCTTAGGTATATAGCTTGGTCCTTAGGTAGGTACTTCAGACGAGGTCTAAGTCTGGAGTGCAAATAAATGGCAATTGAGTATCTGTTTTATTTTTGAATAATTGGCAGAGGGCTAATATATCTACTAATCCACCCTGAAAGGCTAAAAACCCTTCTCATCTGAAGTTCCCTGATATACCTGGTGACAATCATTGGTGTTATTGTGACAAAAGAAGACTAGCAGAAACAAAACTTTTAACATGACAAATCCACAAAGCTACTGTAAGATAGACAGTAGTGCCTCTATATTAATTACACGGGCAGTTTTAAAGTTGGTATATCATCCAGTAAGGTAATTCTATAATCTGAAATATTGGTTTGTTTAAGATCTGATCATGTGCGGGCACACAATAGTCCCATACTTTGTTATAGCTCAGAAACTATCTTTATTATTATTTAATAATTACAAATAAAAAAGTTAGGCCTAATTTAGGTGGCCTTGGAGCTTTAATCATTGATTATACTTATTTATGGACTGCAATTCTATATGCATCATTGCTAGTTCTACTTTACTAGATATTACCACATATAATCATAGTATTCTAATAGTAATTTAATAATAACCTTTAATTTTATAAAAAATGTCTTAATACATTACTGACATTTAGGTCTAAAACATGGTGTAGCTAAGCTTTCCACAAGGGATTTATATGCTTACTTTGTGTTTATTCTATATTGGTGAATGGAATGTCTTTATTTTCACATTAACTATATTCTAGATTGTCCCAAGGCACCATAGGTGTACCTAATAACAGGTTATGTGGAGCTATTATAAAACCTATTATTGTTCAATGTAAGTAACATATTTATTTTGAAGGGACATATTAAAATAATTTTGGTAATTGGAGCAAATTAGTTTACGAATAATTTACGAAAACCTGAGTCATTAGCGAGTCGACACGCGGATCGGAACCCTACGCACATGTTTGTGCCTGTTCCTGCGCCAATAAGTACTCGTTTAATAGATAAAAGTGAAGCTATGCCCTCTCCTTATTTCAAGGATGAGGAAGCACTCAATGCTATCCGATATGCATGAGCTTGGGTTCTAGACTTGTTCCCCATCCGGGGCAACAAATTGGTGACCTGCAGGTACCTATTTTGCATAAGCTTCAGGTCGTGACTTGTTCCCCATCCGAGGCAACATATTCTTGACCGGTACCTATTTTGTTTGCGCTTCTATTTCGCGTGTCGTCTTTACTAAATGGCTCCAAAACTTACCAATAAATACAATGCTGTGTACAACACACACTTTAACACATTTTTATCACTTCAACACTGTTTTAAATCCAGTTTTGAAAAGTTTTACTTTAATTAAAAACTTTACCGAACTGATACGTTCGAATCAAAACGACGCTATGAGTTCACAGCTAAAATCGCGCGCCAAAGCAGAGCAGCGCCTTCTGGTGTAAAAGAGTAAGAGACAAGATTTGACAGTCTGGTATGTATTGAACTGACATTCTCCTTAGATTAACCGAATCAAATGATTGCTTTCTTCATCCCAATGCTGTGTGTTTTGGAGACACATAATAAATTGTTATTTATTATGACATTTGTTTTATGACCACGTCAAATTTTATTGGTTTATGGGTTGGTTGCCGTTGTAAGTAGGTCCAATTTATTGTCGCAATAAAAGTGATAAAAAAAAACAAAGTGCTTAAAACATATTAGTGATGTTCCAACCGCGACGATTAGTTGGCTATCGCAGCATAAGCTGTATTATAGCAACCAAAACACAGCGTCCACACACCGTTTTCATGGATTCCACGAAAGTTTTCATGGATGTACCACAGATGTGTTACATCCATGAAAGCGTCTACAGCTGGGCTATAAGATTGGGATCGTTTTTTGAACGGTCCATAGTGAATAGAAGTCCACCGAGGAACTATTGAACGTGCTGTTGGACACATGCTGTCTTAAGTACCAATTTCGGTACACCAGCTTTTGTGGAAATGGTGCGGTGTTCATAACGTTTTAAACTTTGTCAATACAGTCAGCTAGCCTCACCGGTGATCGGGCTGGCGCCTGTCCTGGACAACCGTGTGCTGTGCATCCGTTTCGAGGACCCGCAGTACCCTGAGGACTTCATCTTCCCGTCGCGGCGGCTCAAGAACGCCACCGAGCCGCCGCGGGCGCTCAAACCCGGGAATCTGTCCCATGAGGAGAACAGGAACTATAGGCCGCAGATTGGTGAGTTGTTTAAAGGGAATTCTACATGGGTTTATTTTTTTGTGAAAATATTATGTTTAATAAGCCTGTAGAGTTTTGTATATTTTTTGTGTGTCTTTTTTACATATTTTTATAAGTTTTTTACATGTTTTTTTTACGTCACAATATAAGAACAGATGTTATGTTGCATTGAATATTTAAACTGTTAATTGATTTGTTTTGTATAGGCAAAAGAATTTGATCCCGCAGCCATTATTATTTGTATTATAGTGTTACGATCATTTATTAATGTCACATCACTAGTCGATAGTTTATAGCTGGTATGCTATTTTTGTCGCATCACTAGTTTTTGATAGTCGTTGTGGACGGTAGTCTGTGATACAGACGGGCATTCAAATACGAGCTCTCGGCGAGGAACAAAGTAGTGAAGTGTGTCCAAATAAAGTGATTGTAAGATATTATGATTATTTCTTCAAATTCCTTCTGAGCGTTTTAGAATAGTCAATCCTGAGAATTAACCAATCAAAATATTCCATTTCCTCAACACCCATGATCTATCTGCAGTTAGCAATTAACCTTGTCCATTAATCCCGTTCCCCCACAGGCATGGTCCGCTCCACTACGCTGGCCACGCTGGAGATGGCGGGGCACCGCATGCTGGGCCACCACCTGCCGCGCGACCGCTCCTACGGGAACGTGCCGCCGCCGCAGCAGCTGCAGCAGAGAGGTACCATTGTTTACTTGTTATAAGAACGTGGTATAGACGCCAACGGATCATATCGCTAATGCCCGATTTCTGAATCTCCCAGTTAAACTTTCAACAACTATTGATCCATTAAAGTTAAACTTAAGATAAACGTCGGTTGACTTTCATTGTGTTTCTGAACATATAATGAAGCATTCGATAACTATGAAGCCGACAACCAGTTCCTTATTTTGCTACTAGATGGCTCTTATTTAGCAGTTGACTTTAAAATGGATTTTATTACAAAAATTCGTAACTAATAATTATTTTATATACAATAATAACTTATTTTAACACAGATCAACGCCTAAACATTATTTTAATTTTATTTTGTGGTAATTTGTTATTTGTCTCTGGCTGATGAATGACATCATTGCCGAATAAAAAAAAAGTCAAACAATTTAACAAAATGTCATGTCATGTTAGCACTAGTTTGCTAATTTGTGTTTTGTGTCGTTTTATTTAGAATTTGAGAATTTATAACACTACTGAAACTGTTGTGATTGGCCGTATCAATTATGTTCCTCTATATTGTAAATAATATCTAACAAGTTACCGTCGTTTGTGACAAAATGACACGTCAAATAGTTATGGAACAGATAAACGGCAAAAATTGGCCAGTTAAGTTAAAGTAAGTTTAAGCTGAGTTTATCTTGCAGTGCGTGGGTCAGAAACGCTATTTCATGGGTTATCGAACCAATAGCGCTAACGGATAGATAAACTGCCGTCAATAGTACTTCAGAAACCGGCCATAAGGGAGATAACCGTCAGTGCCAGTCATAATGCTAGGGGATAGTCATGATGGTTCATCTATATTAATATAATAAAGAGAAAAGATTTTATTGTTTGTTTGTTTGTATTGAATATGCTCCGAAATTACTTGACCGATTTGAAAAATTCTTTCACCAATATAAAGCTATATTCTCACGAGTAACATAGGCTACTTTTTATACCGGGGAAATATAAAGCGACTTTTATCCCGGAAAAACTCATTCACGCGGGCGGAGCCGCGAGTAGAAGTCTAGTAAACAATATTTCCTAGGGAATCAGCTATGGTTGAAATTTATTTTTAAGACTGTAAGCTTGAAACTTGATCTCACACTATGGAGCCTTTCTTTTGTTCTTTTCAATCACATATTATGAATGTTTGTCCGGGTCTTTAGTTATTTTTATATAAAACATTAGAGATCATAGATCCAAACTACAAAACTTCTACTGTAACTCCAATAGCAAAGCACGAACTAATTCACTTATAAAAATCATGACGTGTAATCACGTCATGGAACGTCAGTACACGTACGCGCGCCGGCATCACGTGACCTCGTTAACGGAACCCGCGTTTAAAACACAGTAATAAAACAATTTGCGTACACAATGGACGGCGTCAAACGTTGCGTCACACTAATAGATGTCGAACAACAATGGCGTGGCTCGTTAGGTATTAATTTGCGCGCGCCCGCGGGGGCGAGACGCGTGCCGCGACCCTCGGCCGGGCCCCCGCGCCGCGACCCTCCGCCGGGGCCCTGAGCCGGCCCTTGAATATATTGCTTAAGAATTAATTTTGCTATGTAGGACGTGAGGGTACGTCTGGGAAGGTAGGTGTCCATTTCTGCCCCGAGCTATATTATGGCGATTTAAAGACCATTATAAACAATATAATTGGGTATTAACGAACTTCTAAGATATCAGACTGATAACTGCAGTCCAGTATCTTACGCAGTGTAGTAATTCGAATTTCTAGTAGGTGTTCCTAATGTCTATAGACAGCCGTTCAGTAATCATTCAGTACCATAGAAAACCTCCACTAATTCAAATGCAATCATTATCCCAAATAAAACATACACAAACAAACAATTCTAACACTATTCTTCTTTTAATTGCTCACGTCCTATACCGATAACCGTACATTCCTATCCCCGCGGTAGGGACGCGCCCTCGTCTCCGATATAATTGGGCCACTCGAGCCGCGGCCCAATTAATGCCCGCCGCGGTGCGTGGGCGAAACAATGCACCGATTGAGCGAACAATGCCGGATAGGACTAGGGACGCGCCTTGTGCCGGCACTTTTGTCTAGGAATTGTTTAGTAATGATATTTTAAAGAAAAGTCTGATACTAAGACCATCAGGTTAATGTAAGGCAATAGCAATAAGTATGGGGTAAATACCGCGATAAAACAATACCGTATACTGCCCATTACCGTTATCAAATTATTACGATAAATTGTAGGCACATGTACTTACACATAACGCGATAATGGACGTCATTAGACGTTAGTATGGCCAATGCGATAAAATCGGTTTCTGCCAATTATAGATTTCTGGTATGTCTGGAGTCTGACTGAGCAGGTATTTATCAGCTTTTATCGTAAAACAGTATGCTTGGATTTAAGTTTAAGAAATGTTAGGGTAAATATGCGCAATATTGCTATTTGCTATGTATCTGGATCGAAAGCGGAACGGAGCAATAAAAAAAAAATTGAGCCCAAGGCTGACATATCACTGTGATCAGTTTAATTACAGCATAGGTTTGGAGATAGTAGCTATCGGGATTGTTTTTTAATTCTTTCATATAGCAATTACGTATATTATGTACTACTGGCATCTGATCAGTAAAAGATATCTTTAAACCCAGAAGCTCATCGAAAAGGCATGTTTTTAACCGATTTAGATAAGTGACATAATAGACTTAAGCCGATAATATTATAATAAATGTATTTGTTACATTGTCGCACTAAGCTCGTAAACATTCAGGCTTTAAAAGCCCCAAATTATAAATCCATTTTAAAACGCATTACGAACAACAAAACGTAAATGGCAGCAATTAGTCTGTCTCAATACAATGCGTATCGGAACGCGAAACGTTCGAAAAACAAAATTACCGCCAATGGCGGCGTTGAATGCGTTCCATTATTCTAAATTCAAAAATTCAAATTGGCCTATCGTCCCGGCGGCCATTGACGTGTAATAGCGCGCGAAAGCAAACAGGAAGCGCGACGGGATGTAGGGTTGCCGGTGTTTAGAATATTGTTTCCGAGATTCTGTTTTGATTCAAGGGATATGATAGTGTTGAATTGCTAGGGAGAAAAGTTACTTCGATACTTTAAATTATCTTATATTCCTTCGAACTTCAGAAATCTTTTTAAGATATCGTTGGGAACGACTTTTAACAAATAACTTTTTAGTTTCGTTTCGTCTTGTTCTAATTCTTTGTTTTTAATACACCTATTCAAAGCCATTGTTAATGTTAATAGCTCATTAAGCTCCCTCACTCACGCCTTTTATCACCGAAGGGGTAGGCAGAGGCGCAACTAGTGCACTCCACTTTTCGCCGTGCGTATTCCGTTCCATGATGTGATAGGGGGCGAGGCTATCACCATATCGGGCACAAATTCCAGACTCCGGGCTGATACTGAATTTAAAAAACCCAGTATCAATTTGCCCGACCTGGGAATCGAACCCAAGACCTCAGCATTGCAGTCATACCGTAATACAACTACGCCATCGACACAGTCAAATATTGTACAAATATTCCGACAGCTTTAATGTTATAAATTATGTCATTACCTGGCAACCCCCCCACACCATTACACAAGGCGGTGTCGTCAACTACGAAAATAATAATTATCGGGGCCGCGCGCACAATAGGGGCGTGTTTTTTTTTAAATAACTGGTCAATAGGCTCAAGTGCTTCCCATTCAGCCGGAAGAGGATTACCCGCTACATTGTCTGTGCCGAGTTTACATTTTTTATTGCAACATTTAACCAGGTGGCTTCTGGAGGTGTGTTAATGCTTATTTTATTTTTTATTACTTTTTTTTAATCCGATAAAGATATCCTGAATGCTTTAAAATTGATTTTTTTTTTCATTTAAAAAGTTCAGATGTGCCCACGGCGGTGGATACTTGTGTTGAATTGGCCTTTGAGTAGTTTTTTTTTATTGAAGACTGTCATAGCGGAAGTATTGTTATATTTTTCGCTTCAATCCGTTTTGAATTTTCGTAGGTGCTTCGAGAATTTATTTACATTCGGCACTTATCTAGTGGCTGTCGGAAGATATACACTACATAGGCTTATTTATTTTATGAAAACCTGATTTCAGCATTTATGATTTTTTGATCGTTCTTGTCTTCCTACAAAAAAGGGTATATTTTTTTTAAATAAATTATATTTTTTATCACATTACATTTCCATCGTTGTAATTTTTTATGCATGCCAATTAAAATAAAATCAAGCAATCAAAGCCTAACAAAATAACACGCACGCCACTCGAACGAGTGACTCAACGTTTGACTTTCGAAAAAAACGTCACCCGAAAACGACTTAAAATTGATTTCTATTTGTATTTGAGATTTGCGTACCCCGCGGACCCTTATTACGAGCGGATAAGGTTGTAGATTGCATTGTCGATATGACGAGCGGCGCCACGTGCCTCAATTACTGCATCCCCTACTAAGGGTTGTTTTAATTGAACACGCTTATTTGATTGCGATTGACGTGCTGACAAACAGTTGTTTATTGTGAAATATGAATACTATTGAATTTTTTAAAATTGTGCATTATAGAGGGCTTCGGATACCAAGACTGGGAATCAAAGCTTTCATACGTAGAGCGGATTGTGATTTGGAATAGGTATCTAATAATATTGTTAGTATCAACTACGGCAAGGTAAAGTCTAAAGGAAACATGTGTATTAAAACGACGTCAATTTTAGATTATTGTTGTTATAATTTGTAAAACCTCCACGAACGCTCCTGCCAGACCCATTACGTGTAGGTCGCTGGGATCTATTCAGCGAAAATAAAAGGGCTCATTGCGTCTCATCTTGCTCTGAACTTCTAGCCCTAAGTACTCCCAAAAGTAACCAGTTTTGCTAACAAAGAGCAATAAATACAACTAACTAACAGTCAATCCTGACCCCATATCGTGATACAAGTTTTGTTCAAAGGCTATGGACTGTTTTATCGATCAAATATAAAGTATTTTAGTGAAACTTGTAAGAACATTTTTGGTCCTTCGAACCAGAACGGCTCAGCCCTAGAAATTAACAAAGTCATAGTATCTATCCAGACAGACTTTTGAATAAAAGTAGTTTGCCTACAACTTACATATAGTTTAAATATATGTTGTCTCCAATTTTAATCGAATCCACGATTTTTTTCCCAGCCTAATGCGAATACAGTCTGTCCTTGGTCCTTAGTCTCTACTTCCTAGATGTTTGTTCCATGGGCCTTCAAATCTTCCATCTGTAAATTAATTATAGTCTCTTTTCACACCCCTCGAACCTCTAAACCTAAATATCTACCACCAGCTAATACGCCCCACAAATGATAATACCAAACTACATTGCATAAAACATAATTTCAACATTACATCCAGCTAAAAGCGTGCAAAAGTAACCGCCGCGAAAATAACCTCTCATACCCTTGACAATTTGGTGCGGACATGAAAAAAAAGCACGAGTGGTGTGACGCGCCGCTCTCGACATTGTAGCGCGGACGGGGAGGGGCGGAAGGTGAGGGGGGCAGGCGGAGGGTCGGGGGAAAGGGGTGTCAGCCTCGCCGCAATAATTAGAGGCCGTGCGGGAGCGTGCTCAAGTAGCAAAATCCACGCGGCACGTTAAACTCGGAAAATTTTACAGTGATCAGGAGTCCGCTGGGGATGGGTCGGGTGTGGTGGCGGATGTCAGAGAGACTCACGTGTAGAATGGGGTCTGGGGTTCGTTAATGGTAATTTATCTATGAGCTCGTTGAGTTTGTGGCCGATGGGAGTAGGTGATCCACGTGATGAATGTTAAGACGATAAAAAAAAAACCCCGAATTCGTCAATATCTGCCATCTTTATTAAATTCATTGAAGAACTGAAAAGATAGAAACAAGATTGTAATTTGAATATTTTATTTTGGTTTTGAATAATCTTAGTTGACAGTGTTCACAAACGCTGTCGGAGGCATCTGTTCACTCCGAGATTTTGTTGTTTTACCTATATCACCAACCAAATTATGAGAAGTGAGCGTGTTATGCATTTCCTATTCCAAACTCCAATAAAACATATAAGTATATATTATTATTATATATATATTCGTAATCACCGTTAAAAAATCTTTATTTTGATACCACAGTCGATGTATTTTTTTTAAAACATTTTTATTTTTCGAGATCTCTTTTTGCCGCCAAAAATCCTTAATTTTGTTTATTTTGATGTACCAAGTGTCACTCTCACGACTAAGACGAATCTATGATACCACTCACATAAAAATACGACAAGCGGCTTAGGCTGTAGAGCGTGCCAAAGAAATATACAAACATACATACACTCGAAAAACATAACCCTCCTTCTTTCGCAGTCGGGTAAAAATAGCCTCTGGTGGGTATTGTTACATGAATTGGAAATTTATTACAGCGACATCTAGTAGTAAATATCAGAAGTACTTTATGCCTTAACCGTTACTATTATATTGTAGAATAAAAGACCCTACTTACATATTATCCAACCATCATATACCTAGCACAGCATCGCGATTCATGGAAGGATCTTGGGGAGGCCTTTGCCCAACATTGGGACATTATAGGCTAATACAATACAATACATATACCTAACATTCGCCAGATAGGTGCTCTTTGCTCTTTAGCTTTTGATTTAGTTTTTTACTATAAATATGCCTTGTTGATTTTGGGTGATAGTTTTGACAGATGGCAGATCACATTAAGGAGGAGGGAAGTGTACAATCGTTAATGTACTTATTCGATTATCGATTGTTGTTTGAATCTATAGTACAAATGATATACATTTGTAGTACCAAAATATCATGAGCGTGACCTGTCAGGATTGTCATCCTGGGTTTAACAGGGTACAATATACAATGTTTATGCCTTTGGCGCCCGTGACATCACAAAAACGCCCACTGAAAGATCAGCGCTGGTTTTTACCAGCTTATGCTGAGTTGGGGTCGTTTTTGTAACGAGCAAATTTAATTTAAGTGTGCTATGTAATTATTTTGTAATCTTGCTTGTTACAAATAAATATGTTTCTTTCTTTCTATATCATGCTTCAAGATATCTTAAAAACAAAAACTATTATCTTTTTCTACAAATTGAACCCACAAAATCTCTCCTCACAAACGGCGCCTTAACCGTCGCTCCAGACTCGGGCAGCGTCTACGCTAACCCTATTTCTTTAGTGAAATGTCGGTAAAATGCGGAATCCTCCACAAGGTGGCACTTGAGAGATTTTTCACCGGTCAAAAAATGTCTTTGCAGGAGCATTAATGCCCCCGGCGCGGGTGGGTGGGGGTCGCGGGCCCCGTCTTGTGGTTTTGTGTTATTTTGGCCCAATGTCCCTTGAAGCGGACCACTCGTGGCCCTGTGATGTGATAGCACTCTGCCGTACTTAATCAGGAGATGCCTTTATGATATAAAAGAGAACTTGTCTCTGATTTGTGTATAGATTTGTTTTGATGTTTGATTTCTTTGTGGGGACATTTTTTTATATTATTTGTGTATTATGTCATGTGGAATGTAATATCATATTTTGCCTCGAAATATCGAATATCACTAATATAATATAAATCTTTAGCATGTCTGTCTATTTGTCTGTTAACTACTCCATGAATCTAGATTTGTATTCTTATTGCTATACATCTAACATGGGTTAGCCACTAATCACGTTATAGAACGAAAATATCGTTTAGCGAAGAGTTAATGAAAAGTACACTGCACTCGGAAATATAATGATTTAGTCTCGCAGACGTCGGCGTGTCGCCATGCTGTTTACAAAAGTATATAAAACGAAAAGTATCAAATATATTAACATGAAATCCGAGCGTGGAGCGTTAGTTCCATAAAGCCGCCAGTAATAATTACTATAGAAGCCGGGCGAAGTGTCGCGCTGCCGGGCCGCGTGCAATTTTGGCGCCCACCGCGGTTGCCTCATTGCTCTTATTTGCAACTCTTTCACTGGCTGAATGTTGCTCGACGGCTCCCATTAGGTGCCTACTATGTCTACCGGCTTCGCTTTCCACATGTTTTGCGATTTTGTTTTTCACTTGGCCGACACCTTGCGTTTCGGCGGTCGGGCCTTTCACTACATCTGTGATGGGTTATGAGCGGTTTTGATTAGTGTGTAAGTATTCTCTTTTATGCGGCATGTTTTTAGTCATTCGTCACTGCGGCAAGGCTTATCTTCAATATGCACGTGTTCTTTCAACGTTTTTGTGGCTTTCTTTATGGTTAAAGGCGGTATTTAATTTATTGTACTTTGCATATTTGTACTATAATACCTTTCCTTTTATAGTTAGTTTAAGTTAGATCAGAAGTGTAGGAAAATGCGAGTAATAGGCGGTATTTGAGTTATAATTATTATGTTGTTTTGATTATCCTCAAATTTCTTTGAAACTTTTGATTTTCGAGTTTAGCGTTATACGATCCACTAATTAGCAAATTGACTTAGTAAGATTCGTGGTTTTTTGATACAAAATACCATTAGTCATCTATGTTAAACATACACACACACACACACACTCACGCCTTTCATCCCCGAAGGGGTAGGCAGTGGCGCAACTAGTGCGCCCACTTTTCGCCGTACGTATTCCGTCCCATGATGTGATAGGGCGCGAGCCTATCGCCATATAGGGCACAAATTCCAGACTCCGGGATGATACTGAATTTAAAACCCTATATCACTTTGCCCAACCAGGGAATCGAACCCGAGACCTCAGCATTGCAGTCATACCGTAATACAACTACGTCACCCAGGCAGTCTATGTTAAACATAAATGCTACAAATCCATTCTGTAAATCAAATACACCTTCAAGCAACATCCAACACCTCGATCGACATTGTAGAACAAAAAGCTCCATATTCGGCACCACGTTGGGCGCCGGTAGCAACAATGGCGGCTAATGGCGCCCGTCGTTACGCACTCGACGCGTCGCGCGCGCAATTATACAGCTCTGCCTGCCTGTATTGTTGACGAGCATTTGTGTTTCGCGGAGGTGAGATTTACACCGTCTTGCAAGTTAATAGGTGTGCAGATATGGGGTACGAATGGGGGTTATCTTAAGGAGTTTAGATCTTTGTAAGAATTACTAGAAGTTAAAATCAAGGTGACGTATGAGAGTTTATGCAGAAATTACTTACCAATTCTAGTAAGCAATTGATAACAATGATAGCTCTAGGAGTTATGATTACTTTAATAGAGACAGTTGATAAGAAATAAAATACAAAATAATTTGAAAGAAAGAAAGAAATAAAGAAAAACGATTTATTTATCGCAGTCACGACATAAAAGAATAATGAAAATAATAAAAAAAATAAAAAGGTAAAGGTAAATAACCAAAAAAAAAAACACCAAAATAAAACAAGAATTAACTAGTAACAACTTGGTTAAATTAACTAATGTTACCTTCTTTACCCATGGCTCAGTCGTGGTTGTGACAGGTAGGTGACCACTCAGCATAATGTCGATGATGTGGTGCAAACCACAACACAACGCTGATTTTCAGTGGTCACCCTAAATGACGCACGGGTGTTAATCCGTCGGATAAAAATAAAATAGACGTATAAATTAATATATTTTAAACAGTAACCAAACTGTCGACGTTGCGTATCTACTACCACATAGATAAATGCAGTAGGAACCCATACCCAAAGAACTATACAAAATATTATATAGCGCTAAAAATATATTACAGTTTATGCATCGGAAATAAAAATTACGAAAAATGGCCGCTTTTCTCGTCTCGTGTGAAAGGACCGTTGAATGATAGATCTACATTCAATCTGTACTCGTGCCATCAAGTTAAGGATACAGAGCGGCGCTAAGCCTGTTTTGGATCTAGCAGCTCGCCGCATTAAGCCGTCACAAAGCTCGCGTTTAAACACTCGGCGGTGGTGCGTTCGCGGCTTACGGCACGAGTGTCGTAATACGCGCGCCCTCGCCGCGCCCCCGCCTCGTCCGCGCCACGAGGGCACTCGCAAGAAGTGCCGACGCCTTTTTATCTATCTGCGTGGCCGAAATTCGTGTTTGTGTCAATACAATGATAGTACTTTTGGCGCATTTACACTGTTATTCGGTTCCGTATTAAACCCAGAATTTCATTAAACTAAAGCCATTTCGCTTACATGTCAAAAATGTCGGTGGGGGATTTTTTTATTTGGCTTAATTCATTTGCCTTAATAGGAGCATTGCCAAGAAATGAATTACAAAATCGTGACATTTTTATGGCGTTTTATTTTCAGAACCAATATTGGTCTCGACGCAGATGAAAAAATATAATACTCAATTAATACATTTCTTATTGTTACAGAACGCTCTCACTCATTCGGACCCATCCGCAGCGGATACGTACCCCACGACCAGGGTTCTGGACACGGCCACCAGAGCTACAACCGGTCTGGTTACGGCCAGGATAGGTACCAGGACAGATCTCAGGGATACCAAGACAGGTCCCAGGACAGATCTCAGGGGCACCAAGACAGGTCCCAGAGTTACGACAGGAACCAGGGGTACAGCCAGGGCTACAATCAAGACAGATCCCAAGGGCACAACCGGTATCAGAGCCAAGGGTATTCAAATTACCAGGGTCAGGGGTACCAGTCGAATAGAGGTTCGAATCAAGGGTACGGTCAGAATAAGTACAGCCAGTATCAGCAGAACAAGTATGGGGACCAAGGGCAGTCGTCGCAGCCTCGCAGGAACCAGGGGTACAGCAGTAACCAGGGCGGGTGGCGATAGGATATAGTGATAAGGGTTTAGTGACTTGATACTCCAGCCTGTATATCATGAGCATAGGAGAATCCTCTGAATACTATGACGGCATGCTACTACTATGGCATAATAGGGTAGTTGCCTACTTTGTTTTAAATACATCCATCAAAAATTTATGCTATCCAAAATCTAACTGAAAAAAATAATTCAAAATTTGCGCAATAAGTTGTAACGCTTAGAAATTTGGTGGAAGGGAGAGTTGGCAAATAACAGTAATAGCAGACTGTGACGTCATCGAGTGTCACCGACTATAACGCTGCGTGCGTGCCAAAGAGATAGCGGGATATCCCTGCCACGCGTCTTTTTTTGCTCACATAAATATTTATTATTGAATAACTGCTTTAGTTTTCAACCAATTTCAATGCTGATTTCACAGATTAATTTCTTTTTCGTATTATTTTCTGTCACATATAAAATAACGTACGAAATCAAACATAGGAGACTACCCTATTCTAGCGGCAGTGAGACATAGCGTTCATAGCGTTATTGATGCGGCATATTATCAGTCTAAAAGTGCACATAGTCATCGATGGTATAAAGACGTCTCCATTGCTAATGGTATACAGAATGGTGTATACTAAAAATAAACTAAGATATCTCCGACACATTAAAAAAAAATGCAAACGTGACTTTGGCATAGATGAGGCGTTTAAAATAATTTGTACGTCGTTTATAGTGATTCCAAAAGAAAATATGATGGATTGAAAGGCTTTGATATCCAAAAACGTCCCTACTCGAGGAAGGTACGGTGAGACTTTAAGAAGACGCGATACATGCGTTGCTGTTTTGCGATCTGCTTTTAATGAGACTGCATCGTTGATTTGAATACGCCGTTACATTTTTATTATAATAAAGTTTATGAAAAAACTAATATTTTACAAAATTTAAAGTATGTCTCGAAATAAAAGAAATAACTTAAATTCATTACTATTTTAATTCCCTTTATTCTAAATCGCTTTTATCCTTAAATTTTAACAAATCTAAGTGAATAAAGATAATTACAAATCTATTACGTAAATTACATTTCGATGGCGTTGTTTTTGCTTTAAGGGTGTATACAGACGATTTACATTTGGACTACAAGTATGCAAATGTTCTTACAAATATATTGTGAGAACTAAAGTCACCGGAATGTTGCCGATGGTTACCCAAGTAGGTACTCTGTGGTGGCGACTCCCACAGCATACTTCAAATTAAAAAAAATATGCCATATATGCTCTTCCCACAGTCGGTAAAAATCTGGCAAAAAAAACCTAGTTCCAAAGCGTATCGATAGAAGCTACTTATGAAAATAGCGCCTGAATAGAAAGGTTTTAGAGATACATATTGATTCGCACTGGAATTCTGCAATTTACAACCCAAATGCAGTCTGCCCATAGCAAGTACTTGAATTCCACTTTTTTATTGGTAGCATAATATATTAAAGCTAGTACAATGCGTTGTGTTTAGCACTGTTGATACTGAGAGCTTTATCATAGTTGTATTTAAATGACGTTAACTTGAATGTTGAAATGAACCACCTTGTATAATGTATACAGCCCTACTACGGAGTCAATACGATAAGTCTCGAGAGCCTTATCGATTATCCTTATCGATATCGATTCTCGTTTTACAGAAGTTTTATGTTTCGATTGTATGATAGCAGCTTGTTTCGGAAGGTCATTCATCAATGTGAAGTTACAATAGTATAGTGCTATAAATGAACATGAAATTGTAGTAAAACGTTACCTACATATTATATATTTCAAAGAAAGTACTTACGAGCTTTCACTGGTAGTAGGTCTCTCGTATGCGAGGAGACGTCTGGGTAGGTACCACTGCAATGTCTAATTCTACCGCCAAGCAGCAGTTTGCATGCAAGTTTTGTGCCGGTCTGAAGGAAATTGTAGCCAGCGTTATTACTGGTCATTATGAGACTTAACATCTTATGTCTCAGGGTGACGAGCGCAGTGGAGTGCCACGCAGTACTTTGTAATTCAGAGTTGCGACGTTGCTACTGTTTATGGGCGGTCGTATCGCTTACCATCAGGCGAACGGCATGCTCGTGTCATCTAAATGCAACAATAAAAAAAAATTGCCTGTTTAGGCGCTTGAAAAGCATCTTAAACGCGTTTCACTGGGGGTTCGATAACTATGTAGGTATTTTTACATACAAATTAGGGCACTCGAAACGCACAGAGGGCGTTTAAAAACTATGCGAAACCGAATCGTAAAATATACACTGCTTTGACCCCAGGTTGTCTGTGGTTCATTGGGTAGTGGAAACCCTACGAAGATCTACGTTAGCCCCATTCAAGATAATATAAAGACGAGAATCGATATCATCTTCATGACAACTAGATTCAATATGTTATGTAGTACCTACACATAATATGACGCCTTATGTATGTCGACTTAAGATTGAAATTTGATTAGTTTGCAAAGATGTAAGACTATGTACAAAACAGTGTTACTTTGTGTATGTTTGTCACGTAAATCCAATCAGGCCGTGGGAACCGAGTGACTAAGTCATTTCCACAAAGAAAAAATGTTTTTCTTTTATTGTGAGGCATTTTATTATTCATTCGATTTCAAACTTTATTGCTTAATGCTGGACGAGCGCTTGCTCGTGAATTGAAGTTGTTTTCAATCAATGACCCAAACTGCAGTAATTATGGAATCGAATGGAGGTATAATTTAATAAAATGTGTTTTTCTGTTTATGAATGGTAACTAACCGTATTATTTATCTATCTTTAAGTTAATTCCTAAAGGGGGCACATTAGTACGAGTTTCCAACGTCAATATAAGCAGAGTGATGTGCCTTGACGTGTTTTGGCCTTTAGAGATCAACTTAGCTAAGTTAGATAACTACTAAGGTCTTTGACAAATGGATCGTCAATAAAAGCGACAAGTCTTATATGCTGCCATATTAAGAGAGGGTGTTATAGACTACCTTTTTTATTTTGCGTTTTGTTTAAATTTTAAACCTAACCGCCGCTTTTGATAAATCTATCCATCGCGAAAATGAACCAATCAGAACAAATTATCATTTGACATTACTTCAAATGACTTATTCTCATTGGTTTATTCTCAGGATCCATGAATGAGTTCGGAATCGTTTAAAACGGTCGTAAAAGACTACTCTGGTTCCCACGATCATGTGTAATAGAACGTTATGAAAATGGTAATCTGTTAAAATAAGGAATACACAGAATAAATATGAATATTATTTGACCCAGATGTTTTGTTTTATTTAATTTTTATACACACACTCACGCCTTTTATTCCAGAAGAGGTAGGCAGAGGCGCAACTAGTTTACCCACTTTTCGGCGTGCGTATTCCGTCCCATGATGTGATAGAAAGCGAGCCTATCGCCATATCGGGCACCAATTCCAGACTCCGGGCTCATACTGAATAGAAAAACCCCAACATCACTTTGCCTGACCCAGATATCGAACCTAAGACCTCAGTATTGCGATCTTACCGTAATACAACTACCTACGCCTACGAGGCAGGGAAGGACAACCGAATTGAGATCCTCCTTTTTAGGTCATATAAAAAATTTATATGACCTAAAAAGGAGGATCTTAATTCGGCTATTCTTTTCGCGATGAAGATTGAACGAGTTTGTTTTTATAATGAATATAGTATAGTAATAGGTCTTATATTTTTTAAAGTGAAGCAGGTTGAAGTCGACTCTGAGACGAGTATTGTGGCTTTGAATACATCTGTAGATCCTGATAACCATTCCACAATGCAAGCCTTATATCTTGCAATACGTACGTAGACTTATCATGTGTTGGGTAATGATTAATGAGTTCCTAAAATTTTCTATGCCATAATTACCGCGTACTTCCTTTATAATTATTTTATTTACACGTAAACACAAGTTATACAGGCGTACTAAATGGCTTTCTCTTCCAGTCAACCTTAGGGTGGTGCAGAGGTAATGAAGGCAGGTGTAAAAAACAACAATAACAATAAATAGCTTCAAATAGCTTGTCTTAAATGTAGATTCCATCTAAATACTAAAATGTATTAAATATCGAAATAAGAAAAAAAATTAAACATCTTACATGAAAGGACATGAACTAAAAGAATTTATTCGATATGAAAAAAACGTTATAAATCTTTCAGTCTTCCATATTATAATCCTTAAACGTAAAATTTTTAAGAATTTAATTAAACACATGTAGCGTACAACAAAACGTTTCCAAGATGGCGGACAACTGAAGTGGAGATTGTTCAATAGTGCATTATTTTTGCTCCTTTGTGCCACAATCGAGAACATGAAAGGAGTTGCCCCCGTGTGCCACTCGAAAACCCAATGAAACTTAACGGGAGTATTTAAGGTGATTTTTTTGTCCGAACTTTTTAAATGGCCCGTTAATAATGCACCGTCCGTTGGGCTGGCGTACGAATTAAAAAATGAAGGTAACATTTGAGGTTAGGTAGGTACATTGGAGATTTTTTATGATTTGATGATTAGCTTATTTCCTAGGTGCTAAGTGCCCCGTAAGCGAGTCTCACTAATTCCAACGTTTTGACCATTTTAGACCAAGAACCAGAAAATTGCTTCTGTAATGCTGACCTGTAGAAAAAAGTACCTTACATTGGGGTTTAATTTGAAAATACCTATAGTAGTTCAGTCGTATGTTTACTTGGGTGCTTTGATATCAAGCAATGGTGGTAGCGTAGACGAAGTGAAACGTCGCATGGCGATGGCTAGAGGGGCAATGGACAAACTAAAGAAAATATGGAGGAATCGTAACATAACAAAGGCCACTAAGATCAGGCTCGTTAGGGCCACTTATATTCCCCATATTTCTGTACGCAGCTGAAACATGGACGTTACGCGAACTGGAAAAGAAAAAGGTGGATACTCTAGAGATGTGGTGCTGGAGAAGAATGCTTGGGATATTGTCGTCTAATAGAGACAGATGGAGAGATATCGTGTGGCGAGCTACATCATCGTTTGGACACAAACCATAGTGACCACGACCGTTCTGTCAAGAGCGAAGCGAAGAAGAAGAAGAAAGTAGTAACAAATTAACGTCGGTTCTCTATAAATCTGTGGTACCACTTACCACCAAACTAGAGCCGACCTATTCAAGGTATAGTCAAGGCTGATAACAGTGTGCCTGTATTACTAACATAGTTGTTATTAACTTGTCAGCTGTTAAACTAGGACATCTATATAACTCTTAGAGCATATTATATAACTACATGTCATAAACCTACCAGGAGATATAAATTGCTTAATAGGTAAAAACGCTGCGTGGGAGATATGCGAGGAAATCTTTATTATTTGCTCAACTACAGAAGCTGCGAGTGGAACAGATTGCCGAGACGCATGTCGTGAGTTTTAATTCCTACGCCGCGCACCTCCGAGTTTCCGAAGTTATTTGTGGTTTTCTAAAGGTACCTACAAAATACTTTTTTATTTAATAGTAATCTTATAAAAGCATTGTAACATTGCCAACGCTCTTAACAATAATTTGACACTTCATTCAAGCGAATCCATCGCGAACTTTTGACTTCTCCATTTCCCATAGGTAATCAAAAGTAATATTTCACACTACACTTGACCGCATGAGTTCTCAGCCGCCAGGTTCCCATACAAATTGCTCATTCCACACCGTCGCACCCACTCAAAACGGCATCGGTCTCAAGATCGCGAGAAGTCAACGTCGGACGTCAATCGCGATGTAAATGCCGGCGACAGCTCGCGGCGCGCGCGCAGCGTGGCGTCTCAGGGAGTCACGCGAACACAGCATGGCGGCGGCGTCCTGCCGACACGGCCCGCCCTTACACAATCATTAGTAATAAATTACAAAGAGCTTTGACAGTTCACGGTGAAATGAACATTCTAGATCTTAGGTTTATGGGAAGTGAGCACGTCTCGCAAATTCCAGCCGAATTCACGCGTCGCTTGAGATATTGTGACGTGTGGGAATATGAATCTCGTTTCGCGGGACAATTTTTGTGTTTTAATTTACCTTTATTATTGACTTTTGTAATTTAAGTTAAGCCCCTATACCTAATTACTCGACCATGAATCAACCGGGTAATTCAAAATGTTTAGTAAAAAGTTGACCATTTATCGCGCTAGGGTTGTATAGGTACTTGTGATGTGGGAACACATACCTACTATTTCACAAAAAAAACAGTGTTCTTTGCAGTGTTATGTAATAGATACTATAGGTATAGGATCCACATGTTAATACCAGCCCTGTATTATATTCTACCCACTGCTGAGCCCAGGCCGCATCTGCTACTGAGAGGGCCTTGGTCCACCACGCTGCGCGCTGGCCTTGTGGGGTTAGAAAACTTTACCTACCTTGATGATTTTTCTTTTGAGAATTCTCTGGTATTTAGGTTTCCGTACGATCACGTCCAGTTACATAATTAGTATCTAAGATGCGTATGTTGTATAGTATTATAAACGTTAAAGGTATACCTAATAACCTAGAAAACAAAATTTTGACCTTCAGCTTGTTCAGTCACGTCTATTTCCTCACAGGAAACATTAAACAAACAAATGAGTAGGTAGGTACGCTGTTTTTTACAACTGAACGACGATACGTGTAGACGGTCATCATGGTAAGTGGAACGCTGTTAGTAAACAAAGCAAAATCCCACCAAATTTTGAAACACAAAAGCTGCATACACGTCGCTGCGTCCTTTACACCGGAACACAAAAATGTTCGCATACTGCTAACTTGTGGCAGAAGTAGATAAAGCTGAAGCACCCTCTTATCCGGTGTCTTAGGTATAGGAGAAACCTACATAGTATGGTAGAAAAAAATTACAAAATCTTGTTTATTATTATTAATAGACACTGTTATATTATCTAGATATATAGTAGAAGTAGTTGCTTCTACGAGTCATGCCACTTTTATGAGGAGTTGGCCCAATATGATTGTGTGTGCATAAGGAATCTTAATTAGTTTTCTCGAAAGGAGACTGCTTGACGGAAACCCCTATTGAGGATGCCAGTCTTGGGAAATCTTGTGAGAGAAACCAAAGTACCGCCGGACCTGAGAATCGAGCCCAGGACATCCTGGTCAATAACCCATAGGTACATACTGTTACTCAACACTAGGACACATTATCTACATCGCATCGATGCATTTTTCATCACAATCGTCACTAAGCTCTACCGAAGAGTCATCAAAATACACCTAAAATATACCTACGGCATATTTTTAAAAAATCAGAATATAATAACATGCTCTTAAATTATAATTGTTTCATGTTCGTAATTCAAACTATCACAAATTCTGATTCTCATTTTTACATCATCAAATTGCAAATATCAACTTTTTTCAGGGCTGACTGTTTTGTTTGTATTTTAATGCAATTTCATGATCGTAATAGTTAGTAATTATAATTGGGTATTAGTTGTATATACTGACTTAATGCAAGGGGAAAAGCATGGGAAAAGTATATAGGTAAGTTTCTTCCTTAGGTACCTACTTGTAAAAATAGTCGTATCCATAACATTATAATTTAAATTACTCTGTACTAAGTTTTTATACGAGTACATAATAAAAAATTCGTATAAAAAGCACGCAGATGTAATAATGCAATACATTTTAAACATCGCCCGTCGTTTTCACTCGCAAATGAAAATTAGGCCGCCGCTCTGAACAAGAGCAAAAAAGTTACAAATTGTTCTAGTTTCCCCCCAAATTTCACATTCGGAACACGCACGCCACATCGCGCTGATTGGTCGGCCCGCGCGCTCTCTGATTGGCCCACAATTTGACAGTAATGGCGTTAACTCAAACTGTTTCTTTCAAAAAGGCTGTAACTCACAAATGTAATAAGAGATTTAAAGCCCTATGCGGTACGCAACAAAAATGAGAATATTGTACCAATTATATAAAAGATATAAATATTTCCCTACTCCATCTCCCCAACAGACAGATGTTGCTACATTTTAGTAACAATTCGCCCACAACTAGCATCGGAGGCTATTGTTCCGTCTTTTTGTATGATTATTTTGACTAATTCGTTTGTCCTGCGGTTGGTTAGTTTTTATCGTGGGGTGAGCTTTAATTCACTGGATGGGTTTTGTTCGTCGCTACCGGTTCGGAATCGTATTTTTTATTGTTACTCTCGCACGCAAGCGGTGTTAATAATATGTTTTTATAAGAATTTTCAAGTGTCATTAGACATGGTTATTTTTGAGCTTTAGCCAAATGTTACTTGGTAAGAGGCGTGGATTTGGTTATTGGTACAAATAAACGTCTTCAAGCATCATTGACCGTTGTTCTTTCTGCATAATTTAGTGGGATCGTAAAATAAATAAAATTTAACGATGCTTATGTAAGCAATTTATGTTTTTTTTTCTTTCTTAGAGAATACGATTTATTCTTTTCCCTTTTTAAGCCGAAGTAAATATTAGATTGCATTTATTATCGCACAGAGTCCTACCATTTTGTATTCCTTATTTGCGTTCAAAAACAAAATTACTCAAATAGACACAAACAATATCTTTAAAGTTTAAACCATTCTCACATAGTTCGTACAGCATATAATTAATGTAACAGCTCATTACGCGTGTCCACCGCGCCATCCAGTGGAGTGTCGTCGCACATTATTTTTTAATAATTCGCGCGAGCCGCGGCTGCACGCCGCGCTGGTCCACTCCACTCAAGCACGACCCGAAAAAATCTAACCATGTGTGGTATTCGGTTGTTATGTTTGTAGTGGGTTCCGTATAATAAAGTTAAACTAAAGCTAAAGAATTAGTGAAATATACCTAACGAAGATTTAAATAAAGATAAATAGGAGTTGGGATGAGTTCCGTATAATAAAATTAAGACTAAAACTAGAGAATTCATTAAATATAGCAGTCAAATATTTTATCGAAAGAAAGATCGGAGTGAAGGATGAGGTTTAAAGTATTATTATGAATACCAATAATGAAAGAAAAGTAAAGTATCAACGCAATACTATTTGTTAAAAGAAATGTGTTAATATCCATTTTGTATGATTTCAGTGGGTTATGTAGTATTATGATCATAACTAGATTTCTGCTCGCGGCTACGGTTAAAAAGTTTTTCCGGGACAAAAATATTTTCCTGGGATAAAAAGTAGCCTATAGAATTCAAGCGTAATGTAGCTTCCTATTAGTGAAAGAATTTTCAAAATCGGTCAAGTAGTTTTTGAGTTTATCCTTTACAAACAAACACAATCAAATCTTTCCTCTTTATAATAATCTATACGATGAAGTGTTTTATGGCACTTTTAGACTATTTTTTTGTGTTTTATGGCACTTGTAGGTACTGGTATTAGTTTCCATCAGAATCACAGTATTACGAAATTTCTCATTGACACAGTAAAATGGTACGGCTAACTTGAGCTACTACTTAGAATTGAAATACTTAATACCAATAAATACATTAACAGCTATAACCAAAGGGTTTCCGTCGAGTGCCCCAACCTCGCCGATTTCTAAGCCTTGCACAAAAACCTAGTCATTTGACGCGAGGAATTATTATGTATTTCGGGAAAGTCCATTGTTTCGTAATCTCCCCCGGTCCTCAAGTCGAGTGCAGCCATTGAAACGGCTTCCATGTGAATTGTGAACTACAATTATGTACCATGTGCGACGAAAGGTGCCAAGCTATGTACTCCTGTAATGAGCTCCAATGAGCGCGCCGGAGCCCCTCGCGACCGTTATGTTTGTTCAAGTTTTTTATGTTACTTTAGTTATGAAATTGTATTGGATTATGTTATTTTTTGGTATATTAATTACGATATAAGAGTATTGTATTGTTATATTAAGTTTTTGTCGGCGATGCCTGCGTGAAAGTACTTTTGAATAAAAGTCTCAATATGAGGTTTCCGCGTCAAGAGTAATCTGTGTTGTTTAAGGATTTGGCTTATTTGTGTCATATGTAATTTTATCAATTTCCCTTTAGTGGTTTATGCGATAGTGCAACTAATATTTATTTATTATAAGTTCTCCAAAAAGATAACACAGGAATTGATTACTGGCTAACATAAAAAAATATTGTAAAGAACAATGTGCATCTTAAATCAAGGAGACACAGCATGCATTACTTAAAAATAGATATAATATAAATGTATTAATAACGCATGCTCGCACGCATGCTCACGCTTTTTATCCCCGAAGGGGTAGGCAGAGGCGCAACTAGTGCACCCACATTTCGCCAAGCGTATTCCGTCCCATGATGTGATAGGGGGCGAGCCTATCACCATATCGGGCACAAATTTCAGACTCGGGCTGATACTGAATAGAAAATCCAATATCACTTTGCCCGACCCGGGGATCGAACCCGAGACCTCAGCCTTGCAGTCGTACCGTAATACAACTACGCCACCGAGGCAGTCCTTGTATTAATAACAAAAATAAAAATAATTCTTTAACCAGAACAAAATTACATTAAATATAGATTTGTAGGTATAGATAATATAGATTTGTATTGTAGGTAATCTGGATGGCGTACCTACCTAATACGATTTACTTTTTTTAAATTACTTGCACTACAGTAACTGTGTGTTAAACCTATATAAACTTGAGTAAAATGGACGCGACGTAAGCTCACGCCTATATCCCCGATGGTGAAGGCAGAACTTAAAAGAGTACTCAGTACATCAAAACAGGTTATGATTAAGAAAGGTATACCTAGCTGCTATGATATTTCTACCTTTGTAAACACAAGTAAACATTAATGTCTTTATATTTGTCTTAACGCCTTTATTCCAGAACAGTTAATCAGAAGCGTACAAAAACACCCAAGTTTTGCCAAGTTTATATCCGCCCCATGATAATATATTGGTTATAGGAGGCGGCTAGCGGGTCTATCGCCTTTTCTGACACAAATACCAATGCCGGTCGATTCAGATGTGTTTTAACCTAAATAAATATATTTTTGTTGTCTAACTTAATTAAAACTCGAAATTTGTGGTTTACCGTCCGCGCTTACCACCACTAGACTATTGAGGTAATGACGATAAGTAAAAAAATACATTCGTGTAAATAATCATCTCAGACATCATTATAGGAACTACCTTTATGTTTTTTTAATACTAAATAAAATAAAAAATAAAATAAAATACTTTATTCATCACGTAGGCGAACAAAGTTGCACTTATGATAAGTCAAGATACATTAAATTGATTATAATAATTATTATTAATACCAAAGCTAAGTCACTTATATAACTACTGACATTTTTAGTAGGAGTAAAATCAATGATGAAAAATAAAATGAAAAGCCAGCTTGGGCTGGCAGGAAAGACAATATAAAAAAGAGATCATTTTTATTAAAAAATAATGGGAGGAACGCATCGCGATCTTCACCGGTACGGACACTACAGGTTCTAGCCTAGCTAACCTACCAGCCTTTCACTAGCTACCTAAGCGATGACGACCCGAAGAAGAAAGGCAGAAAGAAACTCCGGGCTTACTTTTTTGTCCTCAATTGTTCATTGTTTCTTTTCCTTTTTTCAATACTTTTGTGCTGTATACAAAGTCAGATTAGTTATATAAGCTAATGCACGCACATCACCGTTGAAATGAGATAAAATCCAAATAAGGGATTTAATACCTGGACGGGCATGTACAAATACTTAAAACTAGACATAACAAAAAAATAAAAATAACTGTGTTCAACGTGCATTCGCCTACATTTACAAAAAATGTTTTTTGTTCTTTTGAGTACTTTTCCTAATTGTTACTCTTGTTATTGGAATAATTAGTTGCCAGCCTCGTGATTAAATATGATATACCGAGTGTAGTAGAGGAGGCCTGCACTTAGCGGTGGATAGTAGGGTCATTCGGGGCAACAGCACGCAGTGGGTAAAAGTTCGCATGGTCAATATCTCGGAACCTATTGAGGGGGCTCAGACACTTTTTCGGCTAGATCAGGGGCGCGTCAGGGACGATGTCAGAGCCACAAGCTATTTTGCCAAGCCTCACTTGTTTAGCGAAAAACGGTGATCAACGTGATTTTGTTGATTAGTTACCAACATTTTGTGCTGGGAAAAAAGTGTCTGGCTAGACGGTGCATCAGTTTACAAAAGTCCGTTAATTATGTTAAGTTTACATGATTATTATAGTATTTATTTTAGTTACTAATTCTGTCCTAGAAAATAAATGCGTCTCAACTAACGTGTGATTGTTTACAATATTCCCTGTTTGGGCAAGATTACGAGGTTAAAAGTACGCACCCTGTTATAACTTCATTACAATGATCACACGGTTTTTTCTTCTTCAAGCTGCAATTAAGGCGAATATTATTTGTAAAGATTTTTAGACCTTATACAGAAAAAAAATATTCTCCATAAACACTCTGCGTAGTTTTACCCACATAACGGGTCAATAGTACGAATTTCTCCCGATGCACTTAAACATGTATTCCAAAAAAAACAATGAAGTAATGTACAAAAACTCATTAAATAATAAAAGTAGAATAAATTTACTTTACACAGAGTGTTAAAACGTTTTCCTAGACACTATATTTTTGACTGTGTAGACGATAGAAAAAAAAGTGCGTACTTTTAGGCCGAATGACCCTATATAATACAAGCCTTGTATTATTTTTATGTTTTCTTAAACTCCTCTTATCTGGAGGTACGTTTAACACGGGCCTAAGCTAAGTGCAGATAAAAATAATTAAAAACGTCCTCCTAGCCAGTTTCGGCCACGGCGGTAAATCTCAACGGAGATCAGACAGGCACGCAGGAGATATTATAGTACACAAGTGTGTGCGCAAAACACAAGTGCACTCGCTATTCCTTCACTCTCATAGTCCGGTGAGACGGCAATCCGACATGACCGGAGAGAGATCAGGTACAGGACCAACGGCTTTACGTGCTTTACGAGGCATGGGGGTATCACACCGCCAAATTCCTGACTCTGACCTGCGACTGAGTATTTTTTTTAAGATGTAAAAACCTAGTCACAATGTCTTTGCCTCGACCCGGGATTCGAACCCAGGACCTCAGCGCGCAAATCGTATTTGTAATACGTACGCAATACAACTACGCCACCGAGACAGTCAAAAAAAGAAGAAGAAAGACATTGAAAGGTCATGACCAAAAACAGGCTTAAAATTCTAACCAAGATACTTTATATATATTTGGATAGTACTCCCAAAAACTAGGCCTATGCAGTAAATTGAATAATTTTAAAGTCCTCCAATTCTGACATTTATGCCATTTTATTATGCTTAAAAACTACACTTTTAATAAACGTTATTAGTTAGTTAGTTAGTTAGTTATAAATGGAGGGGTCTAAAAAAATTTTTTTAATGGATCTAAATCCATACTTTCGGCCCTTTAATATGCATTAAGTTTGAGCCTGGTTAGATTTTGAAGCCCAGCACCCATAGGTACATAAAGCGGACATTTCCTTTTCTGACAATACAGCAAGTATTTAGTATGACGGCTTTCTGTAGGAGGAAGAAAGTGAGTTTGTGAATATTGAGTGTACTGAGACTAACGTGGAGTGACTTGAGTATAACACCTGTGGAAGAAATTACGATTAGTAGAGTTTTGACAATAATTACTTTCCATTGTGTCTGGAGTTCTATTGCTAGGTCTGTATACTTTACTTTTTTCGTTGTATGTTGTTACGATGTTGTAAGTTACAGATGGCTGTTTTACAGAGTTTGCGGAAAACTGTTATGTCAGGTCGGTTGAAGTAGATTGTTTTGTCGGTGATGATTGTGCGGTCCAAGTAAATGTCTTTTTCTAGGACATTTGTGGGTATTTATAATGTAGCATCTTCTCTAAATGAATATGTATTTATGGGCTAAGTGTTAATGTACTATTTATATACTCCTGTTATGTGCTGAATGGTTTCAGAGCTACCATGGCATCTACGGCATATATCGGTGGGCATGTTAGGCAAACGAATGATGCGTTTTTGATAGGTCCGGGTTTCTACCACCTATTCTTGGATGGTTAACATAAAGCCCTCCGTTCGGGAAACAGCTCGCCGCATTTTTATATTTTTATACCAAATGCAACAACAGTGTTTTTGATTTACTTATTTATTTTCAAATTGTGCTCTCTTAGGTAGAGCTTTCACGAAATACGTATCCATATCTAACCGGGATTTACATCTACATCACAATTTAATAAATTATAACTGTGTGTATTTATTTCCCGAAGACATACCTATGTGAGAGTCTAACTAGATAGTCCACGGTGCACATATTCTGATTAAGCATTATGAGACTTGATAATAACTGAATTCCTCCCGTAAACTATTTTTATCATCTATTCTAATATTATAAAGCTGAAGAATTTGTTTGTTTGAGCGCGCTAATCTCAGGAACTACTAGACCGATTTTGAAAATTCTTTCACTAATAAAAAGCTACATTACTCCTGAGTGCTATAGGCTACTTTTTATCCCGGAAAAACTTTTCCACGTGGGCGAAGCCGCGAGCAATATTAAATATTATCATGAAGTTACACCTTGAAATAGCAAAGAAGTAAGTAGAAGTGTAATCATTACCGCCAAGGTTCATTGACTTCCCTTGATATGATCGGATAACCTATTAACATTTATACTTATTCAGTTACATAATAATTATCGTGATTCGCCATATTTAAAAAGTCGTAAAACTTACATTTACTGCTACAAACAACCGTATAGTAAGTACACACATAATCACAGAGAAACCCTTCCACAAAAGAAAAAGTAATTGTCGTGTATTTCGTACTAAAACCAATACATTGTAAATCACTGTAGCAATTCACATCAAACGGAAACGTTCTTTGTGTTCGACATCGTATATTTCCCCATTGTTTCCCGGCGCGCCATTAGTCGGCAACACTCGTGCAAATGAAAGCGCGCCAAAGCGCTCAGCTGTTAGGACGCACGCCATTTTGCCTTTTTAGCATGAAAGGCGATGGGCCTAAAACGGACTTGTTTCGGATGATAAAAGCTATGTACGTTGAATTAATCGAGGATTACGCTTTGTTGAAATCGTAATTTTACAAATGGATGTAAGTGCATGAGTGCCATTTATAAATACATTTTCCAAGTCAATAACAAAAGAATTTCCACTGTAAAAGCTTTTCTCGCGTATTCTGAAACCATTTTGAGGATACTTCTTTGTTACATCTATTTATTAAACAATAAGCATTTTCAAACATAAATTATAATTAAGTACTGTAAAGTATGGCAATTCGTAAGAATATGAATTTACTTGGTATAAACAGTCCATTCTTATCCAATACAATCCCCCACATCTTTAACACAATTACTTTAACTTCTATTTAAGAGCTCCTCAAGCCTAATAAAACTCATTAAACGAATACAAAATATCCAACCTTAGTTTCAAATATTCCCATTGTATTTAAAAACAAACAAAACATGTGTATTGTATTAAGATCTCACGCACGAGAGCTGTCAGAGAGCGAAACGGGATGTCAAAATAAACGTTTAAATAAGTAGAGATTAAAATAAAAGGCGTTTTGTTCGAGATAAATTGACGAATCATTTCTGAATGCTCGTTGGGTACCAAAGGTGAGTCTAAAAACCCTCATTTGATTATTCTTGTTATGTTTTGTTTTTGTTCAAATGATGCCATGTTCGAATATACATTAAGTAAAACAAGTGATCAATGGTTTATACCTACTTGGTTTAGTTTTACCATCAATACAATAATATTTTTGCTAAGTTACTACTTCATATTGAGTGGCTGACAAGTATTCGCTAATAGGTCTCTCGCAAGCGACTCCGACAGGGTAGATACCATTGCAATGTCAACTACTGTCACCAAGCAAAATAATTATCAAGTGCAATTAATGCTGTGTTTTGGTTTGAAGGTCATTATAGACAGTATAACTACTGGCCAATATGAGACTGAACATCTTATGTTTGAACTCTCAGGGTGACGAGCGTAGTGCAGTTCCACGTATGCAATGCTATTTAATAAAAAATTGTCGGATGTGTTACCACTTAACATTAACCGAGCGGCTCTGGCACTCGTGTCATAATATAAAATACATAATCTACGTTTTCGACGATTATAATTTCTTAATCATACGGAACCGAGTCCCGTGTGTATGCTCGGTGGTCCATCGACGCGGTGACACACCACGGTCTATTGATAACGAGGTCTGAACACACCGCTCACACCACCGTATTACAGCATTCTGTATTGGGTTGTTGGTAATAAGAAAAGGAGCGAATTCTCAGGATTTCTGGTAGGATGTTTTTTTGTGCTGTACCACAACTGATAACTCGGTTGCCGAATGCAAAAGCCAAATTCTTACATAAATTTGCATGCCTACATACTTTAGTAATAAGGTCATGGTTACATCAGCCTCAAGGATATGCGTGATAAATTATTCTCCTATTGAGTGATTGTAATACAAAAGAAAAAAAATGCGATCATTGGTGTAACTTTTATAAGCGGTTCTTTGATTATGTTATTTGACAATATAGGTACTTTAGCTATGAACCGCGGTATTCAGGGTTGGATTCCCAGGTAGAGTATTATTTTATGAGAGATTTCCAAAGCGCTATTGACTTCAAAAACGCTAATTGCCATTGTCTAAAATCTAAACTTCTACTACGTGTCTAATCAAAGATTAAAAAAACAACGGATATCGCATCGACTGAATGAAAATTCAAAGTGTTCGTAAAAAGCACGCACGCCCGCCGAGCGCCCAGCGCCCGTCAAAACCATAGTTTTCTAATAAATTCATCACAGCGCGCGCCCGTGCCCTATCGATTGTGGCCTCTTCGAGTCGCCCGTTCGCCGGACGTGCCGGAGACAATCGACGCTGTGGCGCTTCTCTACGCAACTATTACCATAAGTAAAACGACTTATATCACACACAAGATTTGCTGTAATGCCTGTTCTAATAACACGAAATAGAGTTCAAAATATTTTTCTTGTGAAATGCCGTTACAATGATTTGTTCCATATTTAAAAAATATAAACGTTCCATCCTGTGTTACCATATACGACTTTCGAATGTACACACAAAGTCCAAAATTGGCGGGAAATGAAAAATGTCGTTTGTTACTTTACGGCGCGGCGCGCGCGCTCTTTGTCTCTGGCTCACTGTCAAGCGTACTTGTGTTTTCCCGCGTTTTTTGTTCTAATTAGTCAGCCCGCCGGCCCTCGAGCTTCGGTGGCACAGCCGCTCTCACGCGCGATTCTGCCGCCAATGTTTCGCTCGAATTATATAACGCAACTACCTCAGCTTTTTATTTCCCCTTACATTTGTAAATAAGTGCTGATGCGCTGGGAATTTGAAGTGAAATGAGTTGTCAGCTCGCTGTATTAGCTCCTTGTTGATAGTTATGTTTTGTTGTCACTGTAATTAAGACGTAGTCACATTTAGATAAATCATGCATTTATACACTTAATATATTATGTTCCTTTTCCGAGAAATACTCCCTCCATTTACTTTGCATTAAATGTAGGTACCTAGAGCCTCTTCTGAGAAAAGTTCTCCGGAATTTGCAGCAGTAGAGGCGGCTACGATATCAGGAAGTTAACGACACTAAGACCCTCAATTCTATTTGTGGCTCACAAAATTTGTTCAAACCGTGCATATCATTGAGTAAACGCCTCTAATGACGTGTGATGAAACTAATTTTCTGCTTAAATAGACCAGCAACTAATATATACAGACCTCTGTAAGTACCTAAAAGCCTAATAATCAATCCAACATTACACAATCATCTAAACGATTCAGCGGTCAAGAAGTCACTAAAATTACCTAATAGGTCTATTTTGTACACACATAAATAAAATAAAATACTTTATACATCACGTAGGCGAACATAGTTGCACTTATGATAAGTCAAGTTTCATTAAATTGATTATATTAATAATTTTAATACCAATGGTCACTTATAATAACTACCGAAATTTTTATTAAGAGTAAAATCAATGATGAGAAATAAACAAAAACAAAAAAAAAAAACTGTTCTATTATATTCATTGAACACTAAAAACTTTAAAAGTGCTGCTGTGGATCTACGTGGATTTCCATTCCCAATATTCTTAACTACATATTAATCTTTACCTAAATTATTTATTTACAAGAAAACAGCGTGCCATAACCTTTTTCATAAGTCAGACCTAAAACCAGCGTCTCAAAAACCAATCTACCAGCAATTACATTCATAACCCCATAGATTTAAGACGTTTCCACCCCATGAATGGATCTTAAGTCATGATAATGGCTTACCCCTTGCAGTATTCATGGCGACCCCCGCAACGCATAATATTCACAAATTTGTTTACAGTTATAGCGGGGCTGGGGGAATTCCCCAAAATTATTTGTTGACTTTGCGTTGGGGCGGATTTTCAGTATTTACATAAAACATCAATTCAGCTTTTATGGCAATGTTTTATGAAATGGATTTTGGAAATAGATTACATGGAAGTTTAAGTTAGGTATATATTACGAAATTAAACAACACCGACTCTACCCCATTCCAATCGAGATACTAGTTAATGTTCTAAAATAGAATTGAACCTGCAACCAGGGGTCGAGCGAATTATCCAAATTTGTAAACCGATATCTTATTCAAGCCCATAATGTTGATTAACTTGAAGTTGAATACAGTCGAAGTTACAAAAAGGTATCTAAAAGACTAAAATAATCGTTCAGAGGTAGAATAAGTATGTAAAGTAGAGCCGTAACATAACGAATTCGTTCTATTTATAATTCCTATTGGTTTTTTTTAATTATAAATAGTGCTTTTTAATGATACAACTTTGCTGTTTCGTCACCATCATTTATTGTATAATAGAGATAAGAGATTTTTTTTTTTTTAAATATCTACTCGTGTTGTAGCCTAAAATTATACCATCAAATCAAGTAAGCCATTTCTGCAGTTATCAAGCTTTTTTACAATCGTCTAGCATTACTCTAATCATAATATGATCTAGTCTCTACATACATTTTTTAATTATTTATTTCATGGATACAAGTCCTTCAGACGCATACTTTGTTGTTTTTTTATACTCAGTAGTATGTCGCAGTAAAGCATACGCATACTCACGCCTTTTATCCCCGAAGGGGTAGGCAGAGGCGCAACTAATGCACCCACTTTTCGACGTGCGTATTCCGTCCCATAATGTGATAAGTGGTGAACCTATCGCCATATCGGGCACAAATTCCAGACTCCGGGCTGATACTGAATGGAAAAATCCAATATCGCTTTGCCCGACCCAGGGATCGAAACCGAGACCTCAGCATTGCAGCCGTACCGTAATACAACTACGCCACCGAGGCAGTCGCAGTAAAGTAGTGGCTACCTTACCTCTACATATATAAAACTAGGTGTTTCCCGCCCGCGTGATAAGCCTTTTCCGCCACAAAAGTCCCTAATTTACTGTCTCAATCCGTATGCTATTCCATAGCACCATCTGAACGACGCCAGCGCCACCTACTTAGAAAATAAGAATGTCCTAACATTTCCTACAGGACCAAAATACCGGAAAAAAAAAACCTAAATATATGTTAATCCAGGACATGGTCAATCCGTATACCAATTTCATCACAATCTGTTCAACGGTTTCTGCGTTTGCTTCTAAAAAAAATTCAAAAAATTACATCTATACTATTAATATTATAAAGCTGAAGATTTGTTTGTTTGGTTGAACGCCCTAATCTCAGGAACTACTGAAACGCTTTTGAAAATTCTTTCACTCATAGGAAGCTACATTACCTACTTCTGAGTACCATAAGCATCTTTTTGGTCCGGGAATTCTTTTTAACCCGGAAAACCTTTTTCACGCAGGCGGAGCCGCGAGCAATACTAGTTAATGATATTAGTTAAATTATAATATTAATTACATAGAAAAAGTAACATTAAGATAAGATAAATCTACTGGCTTCACAACCGGTGGGTGTGTAACACTGCCTACCCCTGAAAAGGGAAAAGAGCATGATGCTATATATGTATTTACCGGATTCACTAGCCGACTGGCTTTAAATTCTAAGTACTACAAGACCCTACCGCAGGTATTTTATTTTCCATCAACTCACAATTGGTGGTAGGTCTCTCATTATGTAAGAGGCCGTCTGGGTGGGTACCACCGCAATGTCTATTTCTACCGCCAAGCAACAGTGTGCATGCACTGTTGTGTTTCGGTTTGAAGGATATTGTAGCCAGTATAACTACTGGATATAATGAGACTTAACATCTTATGTCTCAGGATGACGAGCGCAGTAGAATGCCACTCAGTATTTTGTCAGTCAAGGTGCTGGATGGTGTTGCTACTGTTTATGGGTGGTCGTATCGCTTACCATCAGGCGAACGGCATGCTCGTCTCGTCATTCAAAGCAATAAAAAAAAAAAAAAAAAAATTACATTCACAGATATCACATTAGTCATTGGCAGGAATCGAAGCGGAAACTATTCGTCAAAGGCTCTGGCAGTGGTACGTAACACGTGCTGTATCAGCGGATCGATCAGGGCGTGCTTGAATGGGCGACGCGCTCGGCGGCCATGTTGGCGCGGGTGACCATACATTTTAGGAGCTCCGGATATATCAAAAACAGCGTAGATAGACGTCATCTAGGTAATATTTCAGTGATTAGCTATTAGACTGCCTGCCTGGCGTATTTATATTGTAGCACGACTACCTGAGGTCACAGCTTCGATCCCTGAGTCGAATAAAGTGATATTAGGTTTTTATTTATTTATTTACACTTTGTACAAATCTAAGGGCAAAAGGGCAAGGTTTTTCTGCTTAGTGTCAGTTTGAAGTCTGCAATTTGTGCCTGAAATGGCGATAGGCTCGCACCTTATCCCAAGTGAGCGAAAAGTGAGTGCCCAAAATCTACCTGCACCTCCACTTCACATATTTTGAAACATGTATGCAAGAATGTTTTTTTTTCATGACACAACCACGTAAACCCACTGCCATGGTCACCCTTGCCGTCACAATAACACGTCCGGCTTTGTCTAATTAGCGGTTGGGAAGTAGTCTGGTGAAATATCAGACGAGCGACCTCCCGTACCTCCCCCTTCCCCTCCTTGTTACTTCTCTAATTGCGAACTCCGCTTTGGGTAACGTTGTGTGTGATTGCTTGAAATTCTACATTCTTTCGTTCCTTAGAGAGCTTAGGAGTCTAAAATGAACTGTGGACGGAAAGTTTGTGATAACTGGCAAACAGTTTTGCCCCTATCGTTTAGTGACAGAATATTAATTGAGCTTTGGAACCGGTTAAGTAAAGATGGAATACAAGTAAAGTTGACTTGCATAACGACTCATTAAATAGGATCAAAGAGTTCTAAGATTATATAGAGTGGACATTGGGAAAAATTTCATACAAAAATTTTGAGCTTGTTCGTAATGCACAAATTGACATATTTCCTTCCAAAAAATTGGTTTCTGTATAAAATTTGCGCAAACCGAGACCTCTTGTCACATGGATGTGTCAGATAAGACAGCGACTTATTACCAATTGGTAATAACTTCTGGACGAAAAATTTGGGCCCGATGTACCGGTCCTTAACTGTACTGTTTAATGTATTTGAATAGGATTAACGTTAAATATATTTTAATCATAGTGCTCTCTTTGTCAACTTCTCATTAGAAGTTTTAAATGTGTTTAACGTTAAATATATTTGGTTCCTGTGCAAGCCAGCTGTAGAATTTACTTACATCAGGTAATCAATAATTGTTAGCGTTTAAATTCAAAAGATATTAATATTGCAAATTTGAAAAATTGCATAGTTCATCAAATGAGAAAAGGTATCATAAGTAAAATGTGCGGCACTTCAACTTACCGTTTGGGAATACAGTTCCAGGCGTGATGCAGTATTTAAGAATATTTATGTGTAATTTTAAGTACTTCCTTAAAAAGAAAAGTTATTCCTAATTGTAATTAGTAATTTTTTTTTGCCAGAGCGGCTGTTATATACCTGTTAGATATTAAAGCCCCTTGAAATTAAGCAAAAATTATATTCACTAACCGTGCTATAGAATTTATAAGATCTATTATCAAAGCAATAACAAAACAATAATAACACATTACTATACTTCTGAGCAGGGGTGCAACCTAGAGAACTCATTAAATCGTTTATCTGACAAATCCTCAGTAACCCGATGACGTGTCGGCTCGATGTGAAGAGGCCAATAGTTTTCAATTTCGCCTCCCTCACCTGTCCGTCTGGGTTAATCCACCATTTTATTACCGTGCCCTCGTAATTCCGCGCACGTGCAATCTCCTCCGCCTTTGTTCTATCAAATTTAACCCCAAATTCGAAATAGTACAATAGTGTACATCAGCCATTGCAAAACGAACTTTATATCTACACCGCTGAGTAGGAATTCGAAGCAGAAACTCAAAAAGTTAGGTTATTTTTCAATTACAACGGCCATGTTATTATTTCGTTTTGGCGGGCCGTGAGTGACGTTCGACGGTCGGTGTTGCCATGCGGAATAAACTGTTATGCTTTATGAGAGATTACGACGTAATCTGGCAATATTGAAGACAATAAAATCAGCTTAGCAATGTCGAAAACGAGGGTACCGATCTGGCTTGTTTATTGTTTGGGAAATATGTTTTTGTATATTGATGAGGATTAGAAACTATAATATTGTTTTAACTTTATGTTCACAAGGAGATATCCATATCTCTAAGTTTCTAATTCCATACTTACACGTTTTAATGCAACATTTTTATACCATATCTAGGTAGGTACCTATACTTACTTACTTACCTCAAAATATATTTGGTATCACATATTCCGGGTTTTTGAATTATTCATTGAAAGGTAAATGAAAAACAAAACCATATAAAACTCATTAATTTTTATTAATTTTATAAATCGAAATTCAATACACCTCACGTCTCATACTTACAAATTCCTTCATGTTTAATCTAATATTTATAATAACTTCACCTAACCCTACGATAATTACATTAAACTAACCTCGATCGAAATATTAAAAACATTTTCCATTTTTTGTCAAATTATACTATTTTTACTTTCTTATTGCTATGTTTCATTGTCTCTGACACCCGCCATATTGACTCACACGCTTAATAATCCCTTAATTCTTTTATATTTACACAGGCGAAATATGATTGCTAACTCTAAATAAAAATCAGTAAATTTAAGTACATATAAAGCCCTGTTTTATTTAAATAAAATCTATACAACTCCTTTTGGACATTTCGCATTTAGCGTTAGCCGCAGATAGAACGTAGAAATTCGTTTTTATATCCTTGTAGACAGCATTTTTAACAATCCAAGCGCTACCAACTAGTTAATCTGTAACTTGATATTCACCTATGGATGAAATTAGGGTCTTTGCTTAATTTGCAGACCAGTTAATATATATATTTTATTGCTACAGACTGACGAGACGAGCATGCCGCTCGCCTGATTGTATGCGATACGACCGCCCGTAAACAGTAGTAACACCATACAGAACTTTTAAGTATAAAGTACTGCATGGCACTCCACTGCGCTCGTCACCCTGAGGCATTCGATGTTAAGTCTCATAATACAGTAATTACACTGACTACAATGTTCTTCAAACAGGAACACAACAGTGCATGCACACTGCTGCTTGGCGGTAGAAATAGACATTGCGGTGGTACCTACCTAGGCGACCCCTCGCATATTAGACGCATACCACCAGTAATTTTAACTTTCAGTGACGTATATTTGAGCTCTACATAGCACTCACTCTAGCTCTACATTTGAGCATGTTACATGAAAAATGTGCGCTCATTTATTATGTAAAAGATCTTTGATTGATTTTTTTATTACTGGTCAAGCAAATGGGCTTTTTGAATCTTCACAGAGTTCCTGGTGATAGGTAAGTAGTAACTTTTACGATTTACAAGGAAATAAAAACGTCCGCAAAGTTTTTAACCCAAAAGAAGTTTTATTCTCTATCACTGGTTCTAAAAACAGAATATTCTCTATAGTATAATAATTTATTCCGTAAACGCCATTTTGCTATTTTTAAATGTTCTATTTTAGTGTCGTATACGTCGTGGCATAGTGCAGCCAATGTTATTCGAAATTATTTTGATTTTCTACTAACATTTTTGACTACAGTTGCATGCAGAATGGCTGTTTAATTATATCTACTTTAATATTAATTATTATCGGACGTAATTTATACTATACCATCCCAATCTCTATCTTCGAATCGATCGCGAAAATGGTTATTATATAGCAAATCTTGTAATGTAGAGTCAGGCACATAATATCACGGGACTCTTTGATTTTTGATGAATATGACACTCGCTTTTGATTGCTATGCTTCGCTTTCCTACTCTTTACCATCGATTTTACGCATACGCATACTCACGCCTTTTATCCCCGAAGGGGTAGGCAGAGGCGCAACTAGTGCATCCACTTTTCGCCGTGCGTATTCCGTCCCATGATGTGATAGGGGGCGAGCATATCGCCATATCGGGCACAAATTCCAGACTCCGGGCTGATACTGAATAGAAAAATCCAATATCACTTTACCCGACACGGGGATCGAACCCGAGACCTCAGCATTGCAGTCGTACCGTAATACAACCAGCCACCGAGGCAGTCAGCCTTCAATATAACTAAATTTATAACATAATGCCGTTTTAGCAGCAGATATAAAGAAACAGCCATAACAATATTCAATTAATTTCCTGATTCCAAATCCAGTGATGTAAATTTTTCAAACTCTACAATTTTGTCAACGTCTCCTAAGGGAACACAATATGTACATGTTATTATCTACACACGCAAAACACAGATTTTAATTAAATTATGTACTATACACACAACAATTTACTACTTGTTATATACAAAAGTACAGGTTCTCCAAATGTGGATAATACTTTTCCTTTCAAAAATTGATTGGTAAAGCTCTATAAAGTCCAATTCCTGATTAGTTTGTATCGTTATACAATTAAAATACATCATTATTGCAAATATTGAACATGAAAGTTGAAAATTGAAATGAAAAATGTGTGCCTGTAATTTTCTCTAATACAAATTTGGCACTTGAAATGTTCTGAAAACACTTTCGTGTTTTGTATTAATACAGTTAAAATCTTTGTAACACGGTAAAAATCATCAAATATGATCGAATTTACTAATTGTGCTCTAAATATTGTACAGAGCTTTAAACCAAAGCATTAGATAGTCAAGACTTAACCCGGCCAAAGACCCAATTTGTCTCTTAAGCCGGGTTGTTTGATCCGTGGTTCTGACCACTTCACCTACAAAGTTAAGGGTCTTATCACACTGGCGAGTTCCAAGCGACTCTACAGCGAGACGAAGGCTTTGCGCGCTCGTCCAGTGTAATAAGACTTTACTTGACCAAGGATGAAACAACTTTGCTTAATAAGTAAGTGACTACTTAGAACAGGCATCATACACAATGCTAGAAAAAAATAAGTTCTTTGCAGACGTTCTAGAAAAATAAATGGTTCCCTTTCAAATAATTTATTAAGTAATCAGGCCCCTGAGGGCACTTTTACACGGCATTTTTACATTGTTTTCTATAAGCTAAAAGATTCTACCAGTGCTTCGGAAAAGCCCCATTGACCTGAGAAGAAACATGATGGGGCTCATAGCTTTCAAAGATTTCAACTGTATAATTAAATTTGGAAAAATCGAAAACAAATAAGTCCATAATATTTATTTTCAAGATTATTACAAACACAGTATTGTATTCGAAATAAAAGTATAATAACTGGATAGTACGTGAACATTATATCTGCAGTGCTATGCTATGCGTTACTTTAAAATATAAAGATCTGTGGGCTTAGAATTTGGCAAAAAAATGCAACTCGATGTAGTTTAATTTTAATGTTTGTGATTGATCGAGAGAGCGGTACGTCAGTCACGTCTTAGGGCGGCATTAATAAATCAATCTCAAGTTTGAGTTACATCTCAAGTACTGATAGTTAAATACATTAGTCTACTTGAGATGCAACTCAAATTTGAGATTGATTTATTAATACCACCCTAAGTCTCTCAACCAATCCCAATAAAACGAAACGGAGTCGTGTCGTGTTTTTCGCTACATTCTAAGCTCAAGAAACGGTAAGATCTACTTAAGTGCAGATCCTTAACACTTAAGCTGGTGAACCTGCATATCATAAAAAAACCGTTAAGGACTTATTGGCGTTCGATTTTCAAACTGTAACATACATTTTGCAATAATACTGCGTCAACACCAAGAAATAAACCATAAACATAGGTATCAAATCCTTATTCGCGCTTAAGTATACGTTAGCCTATGTATGTACACCGCACGTAACACTTACGTCACTCATCACTGTCCGTCACTGGGTCCTATGCCGCCTCTCAGCGTCGCTTCACCTAACACAATGCTCTTGGAGGAGATTGTTTGGTTGGTCCGATTTTGAAATGGAATGGAATGGGAAAAATATGGTAGCATATGTGAGATCGTTTATACATTTTGAAACCTAGATTGACGCGGAGCGCACTTTGTAATCCAAAGTTGCTAAAGTCTAGATTGAAGCGAACCATTCTAACTACCTCATACATCGTGTTAAAATAAATCAAAGTTGGACAATATTATAATGTAATAGGCTCTAAAATAATAATCTCATTAAGAAATGTACCTATTGTTACTGGGCCCACTTAATAGACTCACTAGCGATAAAAACGGGTAGCTCTTTTACACGGCAGCATTATACAGGTCGTTATTATTTTTCACTGAAGTTATGTCATAGGTAATAAACCAAGGGAATATGAATGTTGAAAACCGAAATAAAGGTTTAATTTCATTTCTTCTAAATAATGTAGAGACTGAACGGCATCCTTTACATTGAAGAAGTATCAAACCTCGCAGATTTGTAATTTCAAAATGAAAAATAAACAAATCAACTTACCTTCCAAACCAAACCAACTCTCAACCAATCTAATCAAAATACATCTCCTCCTTGAACATTGTGTCGTGGTAAAGCTGTGGGAATTTCTACCAGGCCCTGCCCTGCAACGGGAGGTACCCTGTGCATTGCTGTTGATAAGCGGCTGGCTGCCGGTAGGTAGACACCAAGGGGTTGCTGCAAGCTGCCTGCGAGGGTTGCGGCGCGGCGTACCCTGACGTGGGGGTGGCGCAGTGGCTGTGCGCAGGGGAGGATGACTCCCCTGACCCGCACGGCTTGCCATCCTTCACTAATACTGGGACGGCGACTCGCCTTGGTGATGAGGAGGACTGTGGGGGAAAGGTGAGGTTAGATACGTGCATGAAATCGCAGTAAGACAGTCTGTCATCGAAGATATCTGTATGGGGCTCTCGTACGGTATGTGTTTGCATTACTTTGAACCAAGGACATTATTGATATTGAAAAATGAATTGAAATATTAAATGATAATAAAAAAGTATATAAAATATAGATTGTTTTGATTAAACAATGTTACTAAAGGAAGTACCTCTTAACTTATATTGGTTAAACGAGAATGGCGTTTTCGTCAAAATCAAACTCGGTGAATATATTAGTTGCATATAATTCTGTACGTAGTCAGTTCGTGTACACTTAACACTCATTTCATTTAATCGACGGGCTGGTAACTACCGCTTAGTAGATATGGGAAAGAGCGAGCTACTGTTAATGTTAATTTCAAAACGGATAATATAGGTACCTAAATATTCTATGGCAGTATTGTAGGTTACACGTTATATTTACAAAACGTGCTCCGTAGAGCGGCTTTTTTTAGACTAAATTTCGATTTGATTTACCCTAAGACTGGAATAGGTATTAGGATATCTTAAAATGAACCCAATATTTAACACCCCCAGAAGTAAATAATCTTCTCAAACGGCAACATTGCAATTACCGGCATAAACAAACTGAAAGGCAGCCTCTTGAAACCTCCGAAAATCCTAACAGAAATAATTAAAATTAATTTCACGTCTGTGTCGCCCCTGCTGGGTCACGGAGTCCACCCACGCGCTCAAATTGAGGCAATTGGAGGCGGCATACGTTCCGCCACTCCCCGCAGCACTCCGCCACACCCCGCCTCAACCCGCCGCGCCCCGCTGTCATTGTTCACAGCTTGTTACATGCTGATATAATACTAGATTGTAAGGTTTAAAAAATGATATTTCTAACATATAACGATAGGCTAGTGAGGAATAGAACGGAGGGCGCTTGTACGGATGAGCGTCGATTTTAACCCCCGGAGTACGATCGTCAATTCGTGTAAATATTTGTATAATCATCGCTTAACGGCAAAGGACAACATCGCGAGGAATATCTGAATATTTCGTACATGTATGAAGTTTACTAACACGCATTAGGGTAGTGTGGACAAAATGTCTATTACCTAAATAGAGCAGGCCTGCACCATACTAAGGAACAGTAAATTACACAGCGGTGTTGTTTTAAAATGCACCTTCTTCGGATATGTATTACGCAAATATGTTTGAAAAGCATAGATACGTCGATCAAATGATGGTACCTCTGTCTTACAAAAAACTAGTAGAGTAGTTAGTTACTGGTAGAGCAACTATTTCAAGTCAAATCTGTGCCACCGCCGGACATGCAAATCCTTACCCCATGATCCTAATTCTCATTCTACAACATTATTTGACATGCGAGTACTTAATTCATACAATAAGTGAATTTGCCGACATGCTGAGGGCCCACACAGACAAAAGATTTTATACAGGCGTTGTGAATGAGCACGTTAGGATGTAAAAGTACCTACACATCTCCCGACGGCATCGCATTGATCGTTTTAGTTGCATTCAAAACTCATCAACTCGTTTAAAAATGGTCGTGAACATGTCCAATCGTTGTTAAGCACTTAAATCATCAATAAAACTAATTTACCACCAAAAATATAGCCCCAATCTAACCCGACATCCCCAAAGGTGACGGAGCGGGTACGAAGCCCCTACCGCGGGCCGCGGCAGGGGCTCGAGAGCGCTCCAAGTCTCGCCGAGTCAGCGCGAGATTTTATCGCTCATGCTTTAATATTCATTAGCATTGTGCTATTATAATGCAAAATGGATTCGCTGGCGGTTTTTATAACCATTCAAACGTGAAAGGAGAACGCAGTTCGATTGTCGGGTGAGTTAGTTTCACTTTAGAAGCAACAATTTGACTCTAGGTAGATTATTTACTATGTAAGTTTTTCGTAATCCAGACTCTGTCTGTGGGTAAATACCATCACGTTGTCTATTTCTGTGGAACTGCAACATGTAAATAATCTTTTACTCCGGAACTGACCTTGCGTAAATGCATGTAAAGTCGTGGTTTATAATTCAATTTTCTGGTTGGCGTTGTTATTTATGTACCTATTTATAATCTGTCTTGACGCTTACCCGAGAGCTATTTCCACTTAATCCACATGTATTTTTGTATAAATGAACCCTATCGATCCATTTTCTTGATATCTAAAGCCTAGACCTTTTCTAGAATTGCTAAAAGCAACATTACAAACCACATTAACATATTTTTTACTTTCCCGTAGCAAATTAAAAAACTCTATTTTAATGTACTTTGTATGCCGGGTCTGTCTGCAAGCGAATTTATTTTAATTAGACAACAATTCTATTATCTTTTTAGGAACTGCATTCAAAGAACATCTCAAGCTGTAGAGACTTGGTAGCATCCTTGTTTCGGTAACTTGAGGGACAGTTTCAAATGTTAATTATCAAAAAAGAGATCTAAGAGTAAAGAGACCTTCGTTTGTGTTTTTGACTAATTAAGGATTCACAAAGACAGTTATAAAAATTTTAGAAAAAAATTAATAACTACAGTTGCGTTCTTTAGGACCTTCAAGATAAACATTGGAGACTGTTGTGAGATAAAATGTCTCTTGAAGGTCGATATTATAAAAGAATAAAAACAGATCATCTGAAGTTGTGTTCTCAACTATCCATAAACACCCATTATAATTCTTAAATAATCGTGAATCTTAATTGAAGAAATAGTGATATCGGACAGCAGATACACGATATCTTTCCATAGTTGCCATGATAGCTGAATGAAAGAGTTAGTGATTCCACGGACTTAAGTGTTCTCGACTGTCCATGAACACTCATTATTCCAAAAGATTAGCAGATCTTAATGAAATGGAATAAACTATACTGTTGAATGTCTTTAGGAATAGGTAGTATGGCAGGATGGATTATTTGTGCTTCCAGATATCACACACAGAGTAATGTAAGGATAAATAATATCTCACCTGGTTGTGCTGGTTTTGTTCCGCCATGGCCTTCTCCTTCGCCTGCCGCTTGCATTTATAGCGGTGGTTCTGGAACCATATTTTCACCTGCAAAAAGATCAACCTTGTACATCTGGAAATAAAGCTTTATCGATATCATCTAGTTAGTAGCTATACACAGTTAACATCAAAACAATACACGCACATCACGCCTTTATCCCAGAAAGGGTAGACAGAGGTGAAGTCAGGGCACCCACTTTTCAGCAAGTGTGTTCCGTCCCACGAGGCGAGCCTATCACCATTTCGAGAACTATTTCCAGACTCCGGGCTAGTGATAGTGAACAGAAAAACCCAATATCACTTTACCTGACCCGGGATGCGAATCCTGGACCTCGCTAGGTCCTCAGAGCGATGTCGCTTAAGGCATATGCAATACAACTACGCCACCGAGGCAATCAGAAAATCGTTTATATTAAGCAGCATATTAACGGACAACGCACAAATTAAAATGGTCAGTTTAGAAACATGTTGCGTAGTTAGGACAATATGCCTTTTCACACATGTTGCAGAAATTATTTGTCATTTTTTTATGATACCTAAGCTAGGAGTTGCCTGTATGATAATATATTAATATTCTCTGTAGAATACAATCCTTAGTAAAATGAGTTAGAAAAAAGTGGCAAGCATAGCATTAATTCTAAATTAGGGAAAATAACAGTGATTATTTTTATCAGAGTTTGGCATTTTAATTCTCAAAATTTTACTAAGGAAAAGAAAGTAGGTACCAAAACTGATTAGTTAAAACATCAATTAAGTTTAATCAACGTTTATTGTTGTGATGTATGTATCTGTGTGCCTAAGTATTTGGTTATCAATCCATGACTATTGCCGACGCAGTCACACTGATTGAGATTAATAAACGTAAAACTATTCCACATGTGACAGACTAATATTCTTATAATGAATACGTCATCAAACCCATACGCCTAAGCGTAGTGTCAAAAATCAACAGCCGCCGCGAGCCGTGAGAGAGCGTGACCTCTCCGGAATTAGCGCTGGAGCGCGCTCGGATCAACACTCCACGTTAATGACGCGGGAGCAAACAGCACGAGACCTGAGACACCGACTGCACCTACTGAGCCTTTGTCTCTCCCCCCAACACCCCCGACATGACACACGCACGCATATTTATTATTTATACATCGAGTGCCTCTGTGTTTATTCTTCGAAATGGAAGTGGCCCGGCGCGTCCGTGCCGCGGAAACTTTCCCGCGCAAATACACCAGCCATTTTGTTACTCGCCGTTACCAAAACAAAATGGTGTTACATAGTAGCGGCAGTAGAAGCAGTAGAGGCTGTAGAGCGAGACTGCATGTTTGTTGTTTTTCCACGTTTATCAGGACGGCAGCGAGGTGAAGCGTCTTTGTCCCGACGGGCGCGTCGCTCGCTTATTTATGTAGTTGGTGAGGGTTAATGAAGGCGGGCCGACGGCGGGCGACGCTTATTGCACTCCGTCGAGTCTCGGACGCTCTCGTGTCGAGCACTTTCTTTTCAATCTCCTTGTGCATAATGCCCGGTGTTGCCTCGCACGCACTCTTCACCCGAGAGCCATTCACATATTTGTTTTACGTGTGTTGCATCTCGTGTGACGACACATTTCGGCTGTGTCCGAGTGCCTTTACCTACTTGACTACTTTACATCTACTTAACCGCCGAGCGTGATGTTTTTCTAATAAACGCCAGCGACCCACTCGGCTACCGGTGCCGCCCACCGAGTTTATGTTCCCATAAGGCATTTTAATTTTTACCAAATTGGTACGTTTTGGACGGAAAAAATCGGGCAACACTCGTTCATTAAAATCAAAATGGCGGCCACCCAGCACGCCGTCAGACGGACAATACGGGTCGGGACTCGGGTTAGGCGCCAATAGGTTTTATTTTACATATATTCCTGTTTAATTAAAACATGGTCCTTATTTTAAACGCGTTAAGGTTGTAAATCTGCCATTTTTAGAGGTATTGTGCAGCATCCGAGTGCGGGCGCGTAGGTGTCCGATTCCCGCGAACGATGACTTGTAACATTTAGCGACAATTATTATAAATAAAGATGGTTTCTTGTTTGTTTAGCTCTTCATTTGGTGCAGTGGTTTTTATGCGATGAGTCCTCGTTTCCACTCGGACACGCGATGACAGCTTGTCAATATAATAATAGCGTTGTATTGTTGCTGACTTATGAACTAGAAAAGTGTGGCCTATGATTTTTACATATAAAATATTTCAACACTTAGGTACAATAGCAGGTTTAATGACTGCATAAATATAAAAATACTAAAATAATCCTGTTATACCTTTGAGTATTTAATCCACTCGTTCCCAATTCAAACGTACCAGAACTTCATTATTGACTAACTACGATAAGATTTTTTTTTCTTCTGTTCTGACCTTAAATATTCTTGGGAAGTAGGTCACCCGTCATCTTTTTTTAACGTAGCAAGCACGTAGCACCAGATGTTAAACGGCCAGCCACTGGCAATTTTAAAAACAAAATAAACCGTAATACATTTTTCGGAATTGAAATTCTGGCGTCGGATTTGTCATTCTCACGCGTCGCAACAATGGTCGCTTGTCGCATAATGTACAGAAATATTGTCGGCCGTCGCTGAGCAAACACGCGCGCGTCGCCCTGACAACACATCAATGCGCTTCATTTATTTTGTGACTTATAAAAATATTACCACTAACCAAGGTGTTTTGCCACTTAAGTACCTCTAAACTTTCAAATTTCGACCTTATTCCGTCGGTTTAGTTTAAATGTAACGGTAAATTTATTTTGATAGATGTGTTAGTAGTGTTGTTAAAGCAGATTTAAAGAAAAGTCTACGTGAGTGAATGCAACTTTTAGATATTGGTGGAATATTTGTGAATATTTTTACAGGTGGGCGGATAAACATACTTTGAATTTTTAGAATAACAAGATACAGGGAAATTCGGAACATTGGCATTACAAGCTTAAGGCGTAAATCTGTTATCAAACAGCGCTATACAAGCATTACTGTGTGGTTGTAGACATGGGAATATTGGAAATCATGAGACCTAATATTTAGAACATCTTTGGGCGATGAACGTAGTGTAGTGTCACGCAATATTTTGTAATTGCGAATGCGAGTCCTGGTTATGGCAGCTCATAACTTACTGGGACGCCAATATACTCGGCGAACCGGAGGTTTACTATTTGTGGTGTAATATTACTGAGAAACTTTAGGTTATTACGCCTAATATGAAATTTATATCTAACCTTATAAAATCCACTTTCAGTTCGTTTGTAACAATAAGGCAAATTAAACCTAAACAGTCAACGATAGAATGCTTACTAAATTCATAACCAACTCCCCTTCCATTTCAGTCCATTCCCAACATAGGCCAAGTCAAACCCAATTATATCTATATAATTAAGTAAACAGTGTGTAGGTACGATACGCCCTCGTCAGACCGTGAGTTTTAGATGCAAAAGCAAATGTTGACACACCAATCAAACAAAATTAATATTGTGTGTACAAAGTGGCTTTAATGCGCAACCTATGAGTTACTGTACTTTATAATATTTCTGTTTGTTTCCATTGTTTGCTTTTGGACGGATTACGTATTAATTGAGGGGGCCCTGGGATGTGAAGTTTCGTTTTAGAACGAGTAATGGAAAATATTTTTAACGAATATAGGGTTAGCAATTTTGATTTTTGGGTTAAAGAAATGTTTCATAAAATTGAGAATATAAATGTTTGAAATAAAATTTTATGTGATTAATATTGCGAGGATACAAGTTTATTGCATTGAACAAATTCAATGTTACCTGGGCTCATTACCATAAGTTCCATAATGTGCGTTATTCAATATCTACATTATGGTTCTTTTAGACGGAAAGAAAAAATCGTGTGCTATATTATATCTAGTCGTTAAATTCCAATTCTTCTAAATATTGTATTGTTACTAATGAATCATTATTTTCCCGAGCTAATATTATAGGAGCAGATTACTGAGACAAACACAAGCAAATTTTTAATCCCGCGCAAATAGGGCAACCTTCACCCACAGGAACAATTCGATAAACCTGAATATAATGCCCGTACCTGCCTCGCAACCACATCAGGTGCATTATACCCTTCATAAAGCTAATCCACCCTCACAATAACCCACGCAAAAACTGCATAGGAATAATATAATCTCTCGCAAATTGCTCATATACTACAATAGCAATATGACGCCAAATGAGGCGAAAATATTATAATTTTGAAACCGCGGCTCTATTTTAATTTGTTTTGACACATTGACCGCACTGAATGGCCGCGTTCGAATTACGAACAATGATACCATAAACAATTTTACTTTTTTTAAGGCAGATGATTTCTTTTCGGTGAGCCTTTGACAGGAAGTGTATTGAAATCCCACGGAGATTTGGGGATTAGAAAAAAGTGAAGTGGGATTATTGGGAAATTATAGGGCCGCGATGAGCCACCGTCGGCTTCCACTTTAAACATTGCCGTGGCTTAAATAATGATGATAGCTTAATTTTATATTTGCGATATTTGTTGCTTTTTCAACGGGGTTTGGACAATACTCTATTGCTTAACATTGTATTCACCTGTATTATAATGCAATACCTTTCTATTAAAGGTATTACGGGCTGGTGACTACTTAGTACAAATTTTGTATTGAATATGTAAAGCTAATAGCTTACAGATATGCAACCATTGCGGTGGGACATAGGTTTGAATCTCACCTACGAATATTTCGTGACTTCGAGAAAATAAGACATCCGGAACCAGGGTCATAATTATTAAAAATTAAACCAATATTTATCCCGATACGTTAATTGAACCCAAAACCCTACATTTCTCAGTCGGATACTCATGTGTGAAGTGAAAGTCGCTAGTAATTAGTCAAAGGATTTAGTTGAAACCGTTAAGAATATCAACAAAACGGACTAAGCTAACCTAACGCCAGTGTTTTCTGTTATTTTATAAAAACTGCAAAAGCTATATTAAATGCTCACCGAGGGGAACAAAGTAAATGGAAAAACAAAACACAAACGTCACCAGATGTCACTGCCAACGTTGACAACGACATGTGTCAAATTATGTAAAATGGCTACAATTTCGCATCCCAACGCACGAACATCAGCCGTCGTATTGTTCAAATCATGTGCCACCATTATCTTATTGGATCCATTAAACATGTCGGGCGCCCGCATGCGCAACATCCGCCGCGCAGAGACAACAGCCATAGAGTACGTGACCATAGACAATGACATGATTATGTTGCACGCCTAGCGAACGCTTTTGTTACCATTTTTTCGGGAGTTCCCATGTGTGGAGGTCGTCGACCTTTTAGGCGTTTGATAATGCTAATTTAGAGTAGATTGATCTTTAACTTGTAAATGAGGCGTGTCGATGTCCTATTGCAATGCTATCTAGTGCATAACTAAACAAAATCAATCTATTAACCGTAATTAAATGGAAAAACCGTAAAATATGCAGAGTACAGAAATAAACAGCACTTTAGGAACCTAAAAAAAATAAGTTAAACACTCTACCTTTGTGGATTTAAAAAATCTTTTCCAAAATCAAAATTATCGAAAAAAACTGGCCACAGATCAAAGTGGATCGAATTAAAAAGAAAATACTATTAGATGATGGAGTGGCAGTCCGCCGGGAGCCGCGCCGGCGAGTCGGAACATCGAAATTTACTTAAGTTAAATAACGAAACGCGAACCGACCGCGTCTGTTTGGCAAATACGAGCGAATATTGTGGCTTCGGTGCCGGCTTTATTGCCGCTTGTGTTTGCTCCTACTATGAATATGCAAGGCGCTCTGACTTCTAAACGGCTTTCAATTTAAATTATTTCGGTTTGTCTATGCTCTATGGTATTTTGCTTTATGGATATGTGCATTGAGTACAAGAAAATATATTAATAGACTCTATAATGGAATCTAGAACCTATGAAATGAAATTTTCAAAATTAGAATTGGAAATTAGTTGTCAATAGGTGTCTTGGAAGCTTAACCAAGACCCATAATGTAGATGATCGTTAAAATCCGAAAAAAATACTATTTTCCCACTAGACAATCGTTACTTATCTTAGATATTTAAAACCTACGTAACTCAATTATTAACTATTACTAACCACAAGCCGTTTTTAAATGTAAGTTTATGAAATCTTTAAATTTTAATAAAACGATTTGTTTTGCTTCCTCGGACCCTAATAAATGCTTTTGACAGCTAACAATGGGGGTGGCTTGATGACCAGTAACCAAGTAATTTCTGATTTATAAAGGCGAGAGGGTCCACCCGGGAAAGCTATCCGTGGAAAAAAGGACACACGCCTGAGCCTATCTGGCCTGCATTAAAGAATTTCTGATACTTAGGTAATATAAGTAGAATTTGAGCGACTACATTGACAGAAGATTTTGATGGCGTAATCATGCCCAGAAATAGGTATAACATGCAAGTGACAAATCGCCTAAAACTGGTGACATAGTAAATTTCAAATGAACATACAAACGTCGTGGCAGAAAAATCCTGCTGAGATAAATAGTTTTATCAATAAATTATGACGTAATTGCAGAGTGATACCAAACTGGCCAAATCCTCGGAATAGGACAATTATAACCATAGTCAATAGCGTATAGAATAAAACCTACTCACCACACAGTGTTCAAGCACCTAGCTATGAGTAATAGATCGCTGCGCCCAGATGCGAACTAATTAATTAGCGGACAATGCGTCGCGATAATCCGAACGCTCCACGCCCGCTATTGTGCACGCGTGTTTTGGCGCTAACCCAACGCCCGTAAATGTTGTTGACACCATCAAAATGGAGATTATTCATGGTAGTTTCCCACCCTTTGTGCCGGTTACACGGCAGTGTATGAAATTTATATTGACACGGCTCGGATTATAGACGCCATTGTTGATTTGAATTTGGAATTGTGTGAACGCGTGCCGTTGACAGAAATATTAATATCCGTTTGAACGTAAGCTCACGCATGTGTGTCCGTAGAATAGGCAGAAATGCATCTGAAATCTACAGAATAATCAAGAAAAAGGTTACCTAACCTATCTCCATAAGAAACACAACCTCGAAAACAACTTTCGTGATTTTCACAAACTTCACTTTCTCGTTCAACAGAGGTCTCTAACCGATCCCAATTATCAAAACGCCTGGAGAAAATTGTGGGAAGGAAGCGCTAGATGTTCAACAGCGTGTTACCAACCGCCCCTCTGAGGTTACAATAACAAGGTCTGTGGAAGCCCGAGGCACATTGTGTCAGTGATTTATATCCGGGTGTCGGTTGTCGCAGGCACGCGCCGCCCGCGGCTACGCCCCCGATACTTAATGGCAACAAGATAACATCTATTGGGTCCTTATAATAGCAGAATTCTTTATTCGTGACAATATTGAATTATACAAAACAATAGGATAACTTCCCTCCTCCGTCACCTCGTTAGTCCTTCTACTAGGAGATTCTTAGTTGGAATTCTAGATCGGGATCGGAGTTTTCTAACATAATAAGCCTGGGACTATATCTTCTAGAACGGGTTGACGTTGATCGTTAAATCTAAAAACGTTTTGCACGTGCTACAATAGAGTGGTATTTGGATTGTTTTTTTTTTTATATAATTAAGTGACCGACGGCAGATGGGGCAAAAAAGTTCTCGAGTGGAAGCCACGTACTGGCAAGCGCAGCGTCGGCCGTCCACCTGCAAGGTGGACAGACGAGTTGATAATGGTCGCAGGAAGACGCTGGATGCAGGCCGCTTTTGACAGGTCCGTCTAGAAATCTTTAGGGGAGGCCTATGTTCAGCAGTAGACGTCGTGTGGCTGACGATGATGATGATGATTAAGTGACTCGAACACTTGCGTGCGCTCACACCGCATCGGGTCCATGGAAGACCAGCGCCGTGGCTCGCTCGCGGCTTGTGCTGCATGGGATCCGTTTTGCACTCAAACGATGACGTTCGACACAACCCGTGGCATGACACACCCGCTTCTTTTGTATTTTTTTTTATTACTTTATTTTTATATTTTACGTGTTCTTTGTTTATTTATTTTTTTCCTTATACTTAAGTATTTATGTATTGTTTTTTTTACATCTTAATCATAATTTCTTTGTTGTTATGGTGTTTATGCAAATAAATGAATTGTTGTTGTTATTGTTGTTGTTGTTGTTGTTGTTGTTGTTGTTGTTGTTGAATAAGCGTAGACAGAAGGCTAGAATAGTACGTACCTGCGTAGGCGTTAAGTGTATGAGGGACGCTAGGTGCTCCCTCTCCGGCGCCGAGAGGTACTTCTGCTGCTTAAACCTTCGTTCCAGCTCGTATACCTGCAACAACAAAGGTAACGTTAGCAAAAACTCTTAAGCCCCCTTATTGTCTATGACACACGCTATTTTCACCGCTCGTAACAAGCGCATAATGCAACTCATCGCGTTTATCACTATGGAAATTTGTATTAGTGTTTGTCAAAGAATTATTAAAACTGATACAAAAGTTGAAAAAAAAATTGCGGTCATACATGTATGTCCTATAGGTAAAACAGAAGTGCCTTTTTATAACCCAGTAAATTGATTGGTGTCAATGCTACTCATTGAGCGCAATTTATAACCGGCATCCGACGCGAAAATAAACCACTTGAAAGTACTCATTTAAAAATCGAAACAATTCTTTACAACTTTGTCAGTCCAAGCATCGTCTAAAGATGGCATGTACGCAAGATTGAAGATAGTAATCCAAATTCTATGAGGTACAAACGAGCCAATAAATAAATGAATATCATAAATTCACTCGATTAGTTTTTTTATTTTTTTTTTACTTTATTTGGAAAACTACAGAAAAAACATAACTCTTATAAATTAAAAACAATTAAACAACACATTATCCACAACAGTTTCCACAGATTACAATATCATGTAAACAAAAAAAAAAACACAAAGGTGGCGCGCCGCGCTATAAGTACGCACCTACACCCAGAAATCATTAACTAAAATTCTTAAAATTGCTCATAATAATATACAATTACATTTACTTATAATATTTTTTTTAGAATAGTATATAGTTAGAATTTTAAGCCCGTTTTTGGATATGTCCTTTACTTGACTTCACAAGCCATTACTTGTATTATTGATTCGCTCGCTCTCAAAACCGATAAACTTCAACATTTTTCACATCCCAAACATGTTTTTAACAATAAACAAAACTATTTTGAACATTACTATATCTCGATACACCTTTCCTTGATTTACACACACAAAAAACATACTGGCAGCGAGATTCCGGCAACAGAATTGATTACACAGTCAGTATCAGGCCTGCCTCCAGGGCGGGGCTCCGTTGTGGGCGGGCGCCGCCTCGGAGGGGCCACCCTCGCAATTAAATAGCCCACCTTAACGTAATTTGGGCTTAGCTTGTAATATTATACGTTTAATTTTGTGTGTGGGGAATTTTCTGAGGTGTAGGCAGGATAATACATACGCTAGATATTGTTAAGTTTATTGATTCGTTTTACTAGGCGTTATAGTGAGTTGGCTTTGTTATTACTTAATACGGCCCTAGAACGTTTAATGACGTTAAATGTTTTCAATTCAACAGAACGTCTAATCACGACTACCGTAAATGTGTGTAGTGGACCGTATGCTCGTTTGCCCCCTATTTCATAAAAAAAAAAGTGGGGAAATATTGTGATATGACTAGGGCGGCGCGGCGTAGGGCCGAACTTGTTAAATAACGTTAGTTGGCTTTGTCGGACTAAAACTATCAGACTTGAAACAAAAACTGAATATCTGGTATCAAAACAACCATCCGAACTTTGAATTAAAAAATACAGCATGGTACCTTGTATCGCAGTACACTCGTTACGTCTTGTCTCTCTGAGATATAAAATGTTGTCTCAAGTAATTACGCGATGGGATTCAATGTGAAGATTAACAGTGCAATGTGCATAAAACACCACTCAAATTTATGGCTACATAAAACTGCATGGTAACTAGTATTGCAGTACACTTTACGTCTTGTATCTTTGAGACATAAAATATTATGTCTTAAAATGCCCAGTGATTACGTTATGTGTTTCAATGTCAAGAATAACAATGCCTGTACTAATGGTTAGTGGCAGAAACAGATATATTGGGCTACTCAGCCTAGTGTTAATGTTAGATGCAATGCAATCAGTCCTGTATTATATACTGCTCACTGCTGAGCACGGACCTCCTCTACTATAGAGAGGGGTCAGGCCTTAGTCCACCACGCTGGCCTAGTGCGGGTTGGCGGACTTCATATACCTTCGAAATTCAGAGAACTTCTCAGGTATGCAGGTTTCCTCACGATGTTTTCCTTCACCATTAAAGCGAACGATAATTGATAACAATACACACGTAACTTCAAAAAGTCAGAGGTGTGTGCCTTGGGTTTTGAACCTCCGGACATTGTGTCGGCAGACCGTTCCATTCCCATCTAGGCTATCGTCGCTGTGTGTCGTAATGTTAGATAGTTCCAATTAAATCATGGAAGAAATAACAAAAAGTGTTTGTGTCGACCGCGGAATTGAACATACACACACTCCATAGCCCATAGCGGCCAACTAACCTATAGAATCTAAGCAAGCCTTTATTCAAAGTGTAAAGTAAAATTATGAACTGCTTTACTTATGTTTTATTCCCGGTAACTGTATATCTAAATTTAGTATGCAAATAAAGGTATTTAAATTCGAAGTAAAGTAACAAATAGTACGGATAGTAACCATGGTAGCTCCCTCGGCCTCATTCGTTCCAGTCGGTCCCGGTCGTTCAGTAATAAAAACTCTCCCCTCGTAAAACTGTGCATTCAACAAGCTTCAAATACGTATTTAGACAATTTATAGTATTGATTGATAAGTGTTATGCGCTCTATTTGATAAATAAGAGATATTCATAATCCTACAATACTGCCGTTACGCCACGTAATGACTACATTTCTTACAAAAGCACGCATATATACGAATTGTATCACGCATTATACCGGAAGAGGTAGACAGTAGGTGCACTCTTGATCCAATGAGCTTATTTCTACCCTATCATGTGGCAGAAGTCAAGCGTAATGTCCATTCCACCATAAAAAATACAGAGCAACGTTTTCTAAAATAGAGAATTCATTCAAATTTTCGTTTATCCTTTCATGTGACATAAATTAATCGTTACCTATGTCCATTCTGCCACTATTAAAACTTGGTTAAATACTCAAATTAAAAACAGAGCAACATTTTGTCAAATCGAGAATTCATTGAAATTTTCATTGATCTAATAAATTACACCCCATATGATCACTGCCATTTATCACTTTTGTTATTTTGCTAACTCATAACAAACACATGTATTTAGTTCTCCATATTAATTCCATGATTTTTTGGTCCCTCAACTGTATACCAATTTTCTAGTTTTCCCATTTAGATCAGTAGCGCTTTGAATGGCGACCTTAACGTAGGTAGCGCACCCCAGCCGTATTTATTTGTAAAATGATCGGCAAATAACGCGCCCCACGCGAATTTACCCTACGATGAACGGAAGACTTCGCGTTTCGCATCATTATAGAATTACAATAGACAAAATTTAAGGAGGTTAGTCTAATTGGGTGGAAATAGTCAACGGATAATAAGCAAGCCTTGAAGGTTATCACGACTATTCGTGACTCAAATCTTTGAATTACAAAGCATCCTACAACCCTCCTTAACCTAAGGTATTAGGTGCAAAATCTCCGATTAGTATATATATATACACAGAAATACATGAACCACTTATGAGTGGCAGAAATAGACAATGTTAATGTACCCACTTAATAAATACAGTTCATGCTGCTGTTTAACGGCAAAAATGGATAATGCGGTAGAACTAGCCGATCTCTGCCTCGGTGGCGTAGTTGTATTACGGTACGACTGCAATTCTGAGGTCTCGGGTTCGATCCCCGGGTCGGGGAAAGTGGCATTGAGTTTTCTATTTAGTATCAACCCGAAGTCTCGAATTTGTGCCCGACATGGCGATAGGCTCACCCCCTATCACATCATGAGACGGAATACGCACAGCAAAAAGTGGGTGCACTACTTGCGCCTCTGCCTACCCCTTCGGGGATTAAAGGCGTGAGTGTATGTATGTAGACGATCTCCTGAATAGAGACTTTTCGTCTAAATATATCCTGGGGCCGTAACCAAGTTGCATTTCTACAATCGCCTACAATTAACAGAACAAATGTACGGGAGTGACATAATATCGATAAGTCAATCGCTACATCGTCAGGCATAGTGCACTACCGAGTTAGTAAAAAAAGAACGGGTTGCACTCCGGGAGTGCCGGCAGAAGTGAAAACTTGAATATTAACGTTGTGCATTTTTGAATATTTTGGAATGGTTAGGGAATAATTTCGCACGAATTGCTTTATTTATCAGTATAAAAGTACTAGCAGTTATGTGGTTAAATACAATATTTATTTATTGCGCTATCGTACACAAAAATTACAACTTCACTATTTCTTTATAAATAAAAAAATTGAAAAAATAATGTTACGCTCTTTTGTACTCGTGCCGTAGAACGCTGATGAAATAAATAAAAATGTAGTCGTTTAAGAATTATAGCTTCTACGCATTGTATTTAAGGTTCATATTAGTAAGGGATGGTAAAACCTCCTACGCATTCGATCGGGGTATCGTGATCCTGACGCGAGTTTAACATTTTATACCCATCCCAAAAGTGCTTAACGCCGCTAAAGAAGTTTTCACTTCAAAAAAACATAGTATTATCAATCATAAGTTAAGTGTTGTAAGTAACAATTTCAATTAAACTTGCTTCGTCACTTACGCGGTATTCACCTAGTGCTAGATACGCGCTTTTGCATTATCCCCAACAATATTCATACATAACGTTAGCGTTAACGATTGTAAGACATCTTGCTAACACCCCTGATATATAATTAACACGGAAACTAACCTGCGCCTGCGTGAACAGTACTCTTCTCTTCCGCCGCTGCGCCAGAGGAAACTGCATGGGCTTCGCGTCAGGTCCCGCGCACGCCGCCAGCCCGCTCATGTTGTTCACGTGGCCCATGCCTCCCCCCGTCGACGTCATCAGCCTGGAAACTGAAGAGGCCGCTCAGATATGCACACCAACAGAAACGTAGTATGGAAAAAGTTTGGTTAAAGAGGATCGAATGGATAATATGGAGTGCTTCGCATCCGTGATTGATACCATAATACTGGCGATTCTCTTGCAGATTTAGCAATTATAGGGTGATTTTGCAAATTTGGCCACCATCAAGACACAAATAATATCTTGGAAGGATAATATAAACTTAGGCTATATTGTATTGAATATCACGGTAAAGATTAATTTTGCCGTGATAATAAAAAATCTAATAAAATAATTGTAGGATTTCATTCATTAACGCTATTTCATCATCATCATCAGCCACACGACGTCCACTGCTGAACATAGGCCTCCCCCAAATATTTCAAGACGGACCTGTCACAAACGCCTTTTAGGGAATATTAATTAATACAATACAATACAATACAAATATTCTTTATTGTAACCATTTTAAAATAGAAAAACAATTAAAATTATACAATTTCCTTAAATTTATGGTGCACAATGGGCGGCCTTATCGCTACAAGCGATCTCTTCCAGGCAACCTTTGTATGGAAAGAATCTAAAATCACACATAGATAGCGGTGTACAACAAGAAAAAGAAACAAACAAAAAGATAAAATGAATCCCAATACATATATAATAATATTAAAATATACTAATATATATAATCATTAATTAATAAATACAGTGATATTTTACACTATGTCATGGAGAGATAGTGGTTTTTTACGAAATTCTTAAATATAGCTAAGGATTTCGCTTGTCTTATTTCTAGTGGCAAGGCATTCCAAAGTCGGACAGCTTGTACAGTGAAAGATCCGTCATAAAACTTAGAGGTATGAGTAGGTATTTTCATAAGAAGAGTGTTTGAGGAACGCAGGGACCGAGAGTGAGAAAGATGTAAAAATTCGAAACGTTCTTTGAGATATTCAGGGGTAGTCGGGCTAAATAATATGTTATATAACAGAGTCAGAGTGTGCATATTCCGGCGAAAACGGATGGGTAACCACTTCAGCTTCTCGCGAAATTCAGATATATGGTCATATTTGCGTAGACCAAATATGAACCTTATGCAGAAATTCTGTAGACGTTCGAGTTTATTAAGCTGGTCTTCGGTTAGATCTAGGTATGAGGCGTCGGCATAATCTAGAATGGGAAGAAGTAGGGACTGTGCAAGCAAAATTTTAGTGGGGATGGGCAAAAAATTACGAAGTCTTCTGAGGGAAAAGGCTGAAGCGAACAACTTGCGGCTTATCTCTGTAATTTGTGGAGCCCATGACATGTGTCTGTCAAAAATGACTCCAAGATTCTTGACTGTATCACTTATTTTGATGCAGGTGCCGTCAAACATAACCTGTGGGAGTTGAGACCAATCAATTCTCGAAACCATTCTTGAGCTACCGATGACGATAGTTTGGGTTTTAGTAGGATTGACCTTGATTCCATATGCTTTACTCCACTGGGCAATATAACGCAAATCGCTGTTGGTTATTGCTATAGCCTTCGGCAGACAATCAAACGAAGCCTGAGTGTAAATCTGTAGATCATCAGCGTAAAGGTGGTAGAAAGAAGATAGTTGTCGAGATATAGAATTAATAAATACTGAGAAGAGAAGAGGAGATAAAACGCCGCCCTGAGGTACACCAACAGTCGTATAACACCAAGATGAGAAATTATCATCAACGTGAACTCGCTGTCGGCGTCCATGCAGGTAACTATGAAACCAACTAATTACCGTTGGAGATATGTTGAGGGAACGCAGAAGCGCTAATAAAACGTCAAAGTCTACGTTATTAAACGCATTGCTGAAGTCGAGCAGTGACAGTACCGTAAGCTTACCATCGTCCATGCCACGTTTGATATCGTCCGTGATTTTGACAAGTGCTGTCACAGTACTATGACCCGGTCGAAAACCAGATTGGAGAGGGTTCATCAGATTATTATGAATAAGGAAAGAAGTTAGTTGTTTATGAATAAGACGTTCAAGGATTTTTGAAGGAATTAATAGTATTGCTCGCGGCTCCGCCCGCGTGAATATGTTTTTCCGGGATAAAAATATTTTCCCGGGATAAATAACTTACCGCACTCAGGAGTAATGTAGCTTTCTATTAGTGAAAGAATTTTCAAAATCGGTTTAATAGTTCCTGAGATTAGCGCGTTTAACCAAACAAACAAAAACAAACTCTTCAGCTTTATAATTTCAGTATAGATTATAATAAAAGCTCTGTATTACATATTGTCCCACAGATGGACGTGGTCTCATTTACTACTAAGAGGATTTAGGCCTTATTCTAGCGCTCTGGACTAATGAGGATTACAGAATAAACACATAGCATTGAAAGTGCAGAGGTGCGTGGTTTGAGATTGCGTCTGAACCCACGGCTTTTGTCACAGCAGTCGGTTCCACTCCAAACTATTGCCGCTACCATTTAAGTAAGTACAATCGTATGAAAATGTCGAACTCTAAATACATCATTACTATTCATCTCGCATATTTCCCGAAAGCACGACGCCGGTCGCGACGCTATTTAAAATGAATCGCTCAAAAGGGGGAATAGTAAAAAATTAATACTTTCGTATGGTAGAATTAAAATTTTCGACGCTGGCAACATTTAATCGCGAGCCCGCCATTTTTTTTAATGACACTACAGCAGATTCCCGCGCTGCTGGTTACAGTTTTAAGTCACTTTAATAACCTTAAAATTAAATTCTTTGCAATTTAAATCGTGTAATTTGTTTTATAGGTGATGTTCAAGATTTAACGTCTTTTGGGTGGTGGTAGTACTTTTTATTGTACACTACGACTTGTTTTAATGATTCATTAATAGGCTGGTTCTCCTCAATTTTACCGGATGTGACATAGAGCTATTATGTGTTGCGGCATAAAACTAAGTTCGAGTTAATTTTTTTTTCAATTCAAGGACTTGGTTCTCGTTGGCCGTTTAACTGGATTTTACACTCTTGTCCAGTAGGATATGATTCTATCAAATCATTGGAAGGAAATATGTGAAATGATTTTATGAACATAGTTTTTTGTATATGACACGGTAAAGCCCCACTGCACCCCACATGGTATGGTATGGTATGGATCCCCGAACGCGACGCACTTATGTGGGTCACGTACGTTGGTGGGTTATAGGTACAACTTGTGTATGGTGGTCGCTATACGGGCGAATACAAATATCCTAAGATCAGCATACTTGTATATCATTACACGCTTTATATTAGCTTCACTTGTATATTTGTAACTCTCCGACTCCGACTCCTTTGGGCGCGATTTTGACCCACTTTAAACGGTCAGATTTTATTCAAACTTTGTAGATTTGTCGAGGACCGATAACAATACACTAATTTGATACGATTATGCCATTATTCAATTTGCAAAATGAGATTTTTGACAATTTATATATTTTTTATTTTTAGTGACATCTGTTGGACCATAGTAGAATTACAACTAAACTGGCTACTCTTATGCGTAAAAAAATCCTACTTGTCATAAGGTGACGCTTTCGTTTATTTATTGACATCTGTTGGACAATAGTAGAACAGAACTAAAAAATTAAAAATAAATAATAGTTTAAAACAACTAAAAAACACGCTTTATAGAAAATCCAACTAAAAAATAGAAGATAAATTTGAATTAAGAACAGTGTAAATAAGAAAAAAATGTATTTTATTGTAAAAAAAGCGTGGGGTGCATGGTGACAATAGTTATGAATATTTTATTGACAGATAATATGAGTAGAAGTATTATTATATATCGTTTTGATAATATATTAAAAAGCACCCCACGCTTTTTTTACAATAAAATACATTTTTTCTTATTTACACTATTCTTAATTCAAATTTATTTTCTATTTTTTAGTTGGATTTTCTATAAAGCGTGTTTTTAGTTGTTATAAACTATTATTTTTTCTATATGATCTTGACTGCCTCGGTGGCGTAGTTGTATCGCGTACGCATTACGTTTAGGTACGATTTGCGTACTGAGGTCCTGGGTTCGAATCCCGGGACGCGCCGAAAAACGTAGTGATTGGGTTATTCCATCTTAAAAATTACTCAGTCGCAGCTCGGAGTCAAGAAGTTGGCGGTGTGGTAGCCTCGTGCCTCGGAAAGCACGTAAAGCCGTTGGTCCTGCGGCTGATCTCTCTCCGATTTTTTTTTTATTGTGTTGAATGACGAGACGAGCATGCCGTCGCCTGATGGTAAGCAATACGACCACCCATAAATAGTAGCAACACCATTCAGCACCTTGACTTACACAGTACTGTGTGGCATTCCACTACGCTCGTCATCCTGAGACATATAAGATGTTAAGTCGCATTATGTCCAGTAGTTACACTGGCTACAATATCCTTCAAACCGAAACACAACAGTGCATGCACACTGATGCTTGGCGGTAGAAATAGACATTGCGATGGTACCCACCCAGACGGACTCTTACATATGAGAGACCTACCACCAGTAAATGTTGGATTGCCGTCTCACCGGGCCATGAGAGTGAAGAATAGCGAGTGCACCTGTGTATTGCGCGCACATTTGTGCACTATAATATCTCTTCCGTACCTGGAGGAACTCTGTTGAGATTGGCCGAAATCGGCTAGGAAGGGACTTTTTTCTATATGTTGTATTTTTTTACAACAGCTGACCTGCATGCTACTTTAAATTGTATGTTGATAATTAAAATGCAATCCCAAAGCATTTGACATATAAAAGAAATCAATTGCAAGCTCACAAAACCATTGTGGTAACATTAACAAAAAAGATTTAAAAAGATAACGTAATGCACAGTGGCTATTCATACGCACGGACGGATGGACGCGATTTTTTGTATAAAACGAAGATATGGTTGGATAAAACAAGTTAGAACTGTTGGAATATGATGTATGGTTCCGGATATAAATACGCTATAGATTGAATAGTTTGCCTTGCTAGAAAAATGTATAAGAAATATAGAGAAACCCTAAATAGCTTAAAGTCAACGATAAATCATTTATTAAGTGGCTATTTTTTTATTTATGTTTACTGATACGGCTAGCATAGATAGACCTTTGGTATTCCAATTAACAAACGCACTGTCATCAAGCATGTGGTAGTTTATTCTCCTAATGCAGTATATAGCCTGCCGCCATAGGTATAAGAAATGCAGTGTAATGCAAATATTAATTTCGCTGTTGATTTTGTCCTAAATAGCAAGTGTTAGTTGCCTATATGAATAATGGCTATTTTAAATAAACGATACCAATTATAACCTAGAACTCCGAGAGTGAACCTATCAATATAAGTTGGTCCATTTTCGCAAACGATCGAATAAATCTAAATTGCAATCGTTTCTTGAAAATGGCAGATAAACGATTTTCATTTCAATAGGAGACTGTCTTACCTATAAATACCATCCTACAAGACCCACGTAATAATAAAACCTAGCAAACGTTTTGTGCTGACGTCGCAGATCTCCGAAAACGTGAAACGCTCCACAATAGAAGCGTAAGACAGAATGGGGAGTTATATTTTATTGAAAGACCCTTTTTGTTGGTTCGAGTGTTGTGTAAATAAAATGTACGGGAGAGAGCAGCGGGGTGCGGGGGGAGAGGACGCCGGGTTCAATCTAATCAATATATGGGTACTGTAATTATATGTTATTTTTTATAGCTAGCGGGCCAGCTGATGTAATGCTGCCTCTGCGATTCATAATGGTAGACAATTATCACTACCCATAAGCATTTAAAGCACCATTGTTTATGGGCTAACGGCTTATTGCGACATATGATGAAAAACAGGATGACTGCCTCGGTGGCGTAGTTGTATTACGGTAGGGCTGCAATCCCGAGGTCTCGCGTTCGATCCCTGGGTCGGGCATAATGATATTGGTTTTTTCTATTCAATATCCGCCTGGAGTCTGGAATTTGTATCCGATATGGCGATAGGCTCGCCCCCTATCACATCATGGGACGTAATATGCACGGCGAAAAGTGGGTGCACTTAAGTGCGCCTCTGCCTACCCCCAAAAAGGCGTGAGTGTGTGTATGATGAAAAATCATGATCAGTGATGATAAATCTACAGTACAAAATAAGGCAGACTTTGTAACAGGGCTTTTTCTTCATATATTCCCTAATCGTGTCGGCCTGGAATTACGTTAGTAGTTTTATAAGCACGTGGTAGAGGAGGAAATTACTTGAAGAAGGCTATTCGTTTAGATGGTAAAATATTGCTTACTTGCATACCGCCTATGAGTTTTACAAAAGGGATCTTTAATTAAGGGTTCGTATGATTAGGTAAGACTACTTAAAGTCTAGCTAAGTTACTACTTCGCGTCGATTTTTGCGCTTTTATTTAACTTGCAATATATGTTTGTTCGGGTGGAATCTTGCAAGTCAATTTTGAAGCAGTTACCCTCAACCGATTGTGTTGAAATTTTGCATACCTACACGTTTAGTTTAGGTGACAATGCATTGTTAGCTAAGTGACGTCATTCTGAATCCAATATGGCGGATGGCCCAAGATAATGGATTAGTTATTTTTTGTGCACGTCCTTAATATGGGTATCAAATGAAAGGGTTTGCTGAGAAAAATACAAAAAAATAAAATGACTCTTTCTAAATCCAATATGGCGGACGACCCAAGATAACGGACTAGTTATTTTTTACGCACTCCTATAATATGGGTAGCAAATGAAAGGGCTTGCTGAGAACAGCTCGCAAAATAACTAAAAAATAAATTAAAAGTAAAAAAATATATTTAACAACAAGCTTATATTTAAATGCTCTAAAAAGAAAAAAAACTTTAAATTGAATCAAACTTTGTTTAATACGATGTAGAGATAAAAGCTTGTCGCGAGATTTATTTGTGTAGATAATAATAATACAATAATTATATAACTTGATCATGTTTTTAAAGATTTTTTACTTTTAATTTTTTCTCTTAAAAAGCGATGGTCCAGATTAAGCGACCGATTAAATTACAACTGTGTTCAAAACTATACAAGCAAATTACTACATGATATTAGTCAGGCATTTTCAAATTAATAAATAAATTGTTAAAAAGATGTTTCTCTCATATTTTTTTTGTTAGTGCTTATGAAATCCTAGATAACGTCGTACATCTTAAGTAAAATAATGCTAAAACTACACCAGCGAGACTATTAAAGCTAATTTTCTTAATAAAATAACTGCCTCCCAAAATTTGTGATGGCCGCTGCAGTGTCCGCGATCTGTCAACACCGTACGCATATATTTTGACAACAAATGCCGCTGTAATTGCGGACGGGACCCTCGGACAGCCTCCCGCTCCCGTGACGTAGGTTGACGTGTTATTTTCAATGTAAACATGGTTCTCCATGTCTAGTTTTGGGGTTCGGAACTCGGTAACTTACATTATCAATGTCATGATAGCATTTCATTTTATATGAAAGTTGTAAGAAGATTTCGTGGTAGAATACTTGTAATTACTGTTAGAAAGCTAGATAAAAACCGAAGCCGAGTCGTTTAGAAATATATCAGTGACAGAACATCAAAATAAACACACCATTTTGTTTTAGGTATACAGGCGAATTCAAAACACGAAACTTTAAAATGAATAAAACTTCTATCTATTTGGAAGATTTTTTTGATTTGTCAACCCTTTTGTTTATTCATTCTAATTTCAAATCTAGTATAGTTGAATCATTGATTTATGTAAAAATACATCAATGAGTTGAATACATTTTTGTCTGCATCTGAATGATGGTTCGATTTTTTTTTTACTCATGCTAAGCCAGACGTGACCATCAAGACTTTGAATTACTTGAAGTATTTCCATTGCACTTTACCCTTCACCACGAGATGGCAAATGTGACTCATAATGCTAATAATTACACTGGCTACAATTCAAACCAGCACAAATGTACTTGCTAATAACTTCGTAGAAATAGGCAATGCGATGGTGCCTGTAGACGGACTGACGCATGCAAGACTTGCAACCAATTGCTTCAGTAGTGAAAGTAAAAGGTACAGCATAAGTAAAACCCATAAAAACCAACACAAACGGCAAAGTTTTGACAAACTAGCCGTTACCCAGTACCTTATATCTAACAAAAACCGTAACAATATCAAACAAAAAGTCTGTGAAGATGAAATTAATCGGTGCACGGACATTAAGCCCCTCAACACTAGCGTGTGTTTGATGACCGAGAGATTGGCGTGAAATTGGCCACGGGCGTTAGGGGCGAACAGGGGGCGAAGGGGCGACTGACGGCTTTGGTGACCGCAACTTCTGACCCGTTTCAAGTTCGTTTAAAACTGTTCTAATGTTCTGTGTCCCAATTGTAATAAACTAAATTAGAGTGGCTATTATGGAGTAGAGATGGTGATTATGGAAACTATTCAGATGTTTTCGGACTGCACTGTACTTGCCAATGGAGTACTTAATAGTAATTGTTTTAATTGAGTGCGTTAATTGCATCAATGCGGAATATAGTTCAGTAATTAATTTTGATTTGTAAAAAATACATTTTATGGGTGACAGGAAATAATTAATTCTTCTATCGGTACAATTACTCTAGCACTTTAAATTCTTCTGATGGCCCATAATATTACTGCCCTGTATTATATATTGTCCCACTGCTGGACACGGCTCCCCTACACTACAAAGAGAGTTTAGGCCTTAGTCCACCACGCTGACCTAGCGCAGGTTGGCAGACTTCAGATACCCTCGAAATTCTAATGGAGAATTCTCAGGTATGTAGGGTTCCTCGTGATATTTTCATTCAGCTAAATCGGAATAATAATTGATGAGAAATACTCACATAACTTCAAAAAGTCAGATGTGAATTTTCGGGTTTAGAACCTACGAAACTTGGTCTCGGCAGTATCATAGGATTATTCTGGGCAAAATGTATGCACATGTTGCTCTTCTGTCTTATCCTTTAAGAACAAAGTCGTTAGCTTATGAGCTTATATTAGTATTAAGCTGGGTTTTCACATGTTTTTTGACTGCCTCAGTGGCGTAATTGTATTGCGTACGCGTTACGAGTACGAATTGCGCGCTGAGTTCCTGGGTTCGGATCCCGGGTCGGGCCAAAAACATTGTGACTGGGTTTTTCTCCATTAAAATTTAGCCAGTCGCAGCTCGGAGTCAGGAAGTTGGCGGTGTGATACCCGGGTGCCTCAGAAAGCACGTAAAGCCGTTGGGCCTGTGCCTCTCTGCGGTCATATCGGATTGTCGTCTTACCGGACTATGAGAGTGAAGGAATAGCGAGTGCATCTGAGTATTGCGCGCTCACTTGTGCACTATAATATCTCCTGCGTACCTGGCTGATCTCTGTTGAGATTGGACGCACTAGGAAGGGATTTATTTTAAGTTGGGTTTTAAATGTCTTTCGTATACTTTTTGTTCGTAGCGAAGTCAGTACCTACTCTTTTCGAAACGCATTTAATTTGTGCTCTATCTACCCACATAGTATATACAGTATATGTTTCAATGTGACAATTGTTTGTAATCCAAATAAATAAAAAAAAAAAAAAAAAAAAAAAATAGTAGCAATGCATAACTTAATTCAAATCATCTTTGAGAAATACAATAAGCAAAAAAACCGAACAAGTGCGAGTTGGACTCGCGTACCGAGGGTTCCGACAAGCTTGTAGGTAAGGTATCTAAGTATATAAGTTCCATAGTTTGCCAAAATTTATTAATAAATTAATCAAATTAAAAAAGTTTGTTAATTCGTTTCTTTTAGTGTTATTAAAGCACATATTTACGGTTCTCAGATTTTTCCCTTTACATGACATGTGCTGTAGAGCTTGCTTCTTGCTAAATTTCATGAATCTAGGTCAACGGTTTTGATTCCCTTGCGAAATCGCAAATTATGCGAAAATATGCTATAAGTAATAACCATATCTTTTGATTGCGTTGAATTACAAGTTTGATTTTTTCACAGCTGAAAGATACTCGAGTATTTGATTGATTTATAAATTTCAACGTAATATATTTACGCGTTCCTGAGAAAAAGAGTCTTGTCTTTTAACAGACATACAGACAGACAGGCGGAAAAAAAGTGATCCTATAAGGGTTCCTTTTTTCCTTTTAAGGTACGGAACCCTAAAAATTGATCTTCCCTTTTATATTGTTGATATTGGCTCAAAATCCAATATCACTTTACACGACCCGTTAGTACAGCAATATCCGCCAAACAACGCCTACAGTAGCCAAATTTATTCGCACTACAAAATTCCTACTCATCACAAATTAATATACAAATCATCGACGTTCGTGCAAAAAACCGTCTCCGCGCTATGATGACGCCCGCGCAAACATTTGCACAGCACTAATGGATTTCGCGAACTAACGCAGCGCTGCGCTGTTTGTCTCCGCGGATTTGAAAGTAAAATTATTATTGATCATGCATGCGTAGTGCATGCGTGTGTGTTGATCATCGGGGTCTAAACGGGGAATGGAGTGCCGTTTTATAAGTGTAATTATTAATTTATCATAAAACAGTTTGAATGAAAGAAAAGTGGAAATACTATATTGTTCTTAACTTACGAGTAAATGCTTCTCGTATTAAATGTAGAAGCCGACCAAATAAAACAGTCAACTCTAATCTATGTTCCCAAATAAATGGCAATAAAATGAATGCTATCTACATCAGCTGTTTAATACGATAACTGTCAAATAGTATTTACAGGATGCAGGCCGCTTCTAATAGGTTGGTCTGGAAATTTTTAGGGGAGGACTATGTTCAGCAGTGGACTTTCAAAGACTAAAGAAGAATATGTACTTGAAACTTGTGAAACAGCACTTAAAGCTTTTTTATTCAATTCAATGACGACACGACTAGATCATTGGTTGGTTAGATAAAACCAAAAGTACCCTACCAGTCTTACCACTCATATGAATCTAGCCTAGCTACCAACAGTTTTACTCTATACAGTGCATAATTAGCAAATAGGTACTGTTATAGCTAACTGTACCGAAAATCTTATAACTTTCGTAAACCATTCTTCACGTTACAAATTATACGAAGGTATTCGTCAATATTAATAGTACAAGACTTAGGTGAGAAATTAATGTTGATATAAAGTAAGTAAGTAAATGTTTAACTTTAATGTTATAGGATGCGAAAAATTACGGGAGATTCGATCTACGAGAGAATTTCTAACGATCAAAGTGACCAAAACAATGTATGCAAAACGTTTCCTATAGTTACATGAACTATAGTAGTGGGACAAAGTATGTTTTGGCGTAGAGCCGTCTTAATATGATAGTAAAGCTTTGAAACCCAAAGTAAAAACGAACTGAATGAGCTTGTTAAAATAAACAATAAGCAATCTAACACGAAATTTTACTATGAACTGTGTAGTAGGTACCTACTCCTGTATGATAATCATGGCGCTAAGAAAACATTTTTTTTGCTGTACCTATTACGCAAGCGATGACGTCACTGTTCTTCTGACGTCACTTTACATTAAATAGATTCACAAGCCTCGATTTATCAAATCGATACTAATATTATAACGAGGAAAGATTTGATTGTATTTTTGTTTGTAATGCATAAACTCAAAACCTACTGGACCGATTTTGAAAATTCTTTCACTAATAGGAAGCTACATTACTCCTGAGTGCTATAGGCTACTTTTTATCCCGGGAAAATATTTTTTGGTACCAATCCTATTTCTGAAGGGCTCTTCTTATATGAGAGACCGCCTGCCACTAATGAACCTACAAAATCGGTTACTAAACTAGGTACAATTCAAATGTACTTAAAATAATCATAATAATCGCATTTAAATTTAACAACAGGCGTTATCTAAACTGCGATCTTTCCGGGGCGGGTGTGAGTGTTGCCAGAGCAAAATAAACGTACGTCGGCAAATTGTGCGTGAATAAACACGCGGATAATAGCCGTATTGTGTTACACCCCTCGCATCTTGTGAAAACACCGGGACAATGTCGTATCTACGGCCGATCGAATGTGGAACGCATTTTAATAAAAACCATTTTCGAACGCATCTGGGTTATTGTTGGTAACACTGGCATTTATTGGTTCTTAATTTAAAATTGATTTTAGAGTTCTTTTTTGAGTTAAGTTTGAAATTGCTTATTCTTAGTTTTAGATAGCTCTATATTTAGTGGCAGAGTACTTGAACTATGAAATCTTTAAGGACCTGAGTCTGGAGATTACAACTTGTGTGTATCTATTATAGCATTAGGCTTTCCCATCAAATCATGCGAAGGAAGTAAACTCGGCGAACTATTGTTGCACTAGGGGTCTTTGCCTGAAGAGCTCAGGTATAATGGCCAATACTTCTGTAATGTTTACCTAAGCGTCTTCTGTCAACTTGCTGTAATCTTTTAGATGATGTTTGCCTACTGGTACACTTTAATAAATTTCTTAGAGTAGTCACTGTCTGCCTCGGTGGCGTAGTTATATTGCGTTCGCGGTATGACACCACTCTGAGGTCCCGGTTTCGAGTCCCGGGCCAGGCAAAGTGATATTGGGATTTTCTGCTCAGTATAAGCTCGGAGACTGGAATGTGTGCCCGATAAATGATCATGGATAAATGATCATGGGACGGAATAGGTACACATGACGAAAAATGGATGCAGTAGGGGCCGTGATTCTTTTCTTCAAGTGTTAACGCTCATAGAGAACTAAATATGTATGGGAATGAGAATGACATATAATTGCGATACTTATTGATAGGACGTGTCATTAGATTACATTATTTTGTTTTCATGCCTACAGTACCTACTAGTTTCCTTATTCCTATGTATGTATGTATCTATTAGAACAGTCAAGAACACTACCCTAGGCCTAGAGACTTTTATTAATCGAAACTTCTATGCCAACATTGTAACAAAACCAGACTTTAATTGCACGTTTTATTAGTAGTTTGTCCTCATAATAATGTCCCGTTACGACATAAAAATTAGCAAATGCATAGTGGACTGAGAAAAAGCAGTTAACGGGTTCAATAACATAATAGGAATATACCTACCTTAATGTCTGTGTAAGCTAAAATATACTAAATAGCATAGGAAATCTTGTATTCTTGAAGCGTCGGGCTAAATAGAGACGTAGGTATGGAGTGCAATGGTATTTGGTAAAAGATGCTTTCAACTCAAGATGAGAATGCGAATATTGCGTTTTTTAAACACACACACACACACACACCATTTATCCCCGAAGGGGTAGGCAGAGGCGCAACTAGCGCACCCACTTTTCGCCGTGCGTATTCCATCCCATGATGTGATAGGGGGCGAGCCTATTGCCATATCGGGCACAAATTCCAGACTCCGGGCTGATACTGAATAGAAAAATCAAATATCACTTTGCTCGACCCGGGGTTCGAACCAGAGACCTCAGCATTGCAGTCGTACCGTAATACAACTACACCACTGAGGCAGTTTTTGAAACGAAAGTAATTAGTTATAGTGACATATTTTAACGGGTCCGTCTGCAAATCTTTAGGGGAGGCATATGTTCAGCAGTGGACGTCATGTGACTGATGATGATGATAATGATTTTAAATCCAAAGCTTAGCAGCAAGTTTTTCCCATCTGCGCACCAAACTCAAAGCCACTCAGACCCCAGTGAAACGGTAAGCCAAACCAAAACTATCACAAAATATAAATGCTAAAGCAAATCCTCGATATCAATTCGCAACAGCGGCAGAGGAAATGAAATAGCAAACATTCGGCGGCCATTTTCCCAGTGTTGCCACGCTAAAGAAAGATAAAGTGCGCGCGTGTCGCTGACATGTCCACTCGCCGCATTAACCTCGCCCACGAACGATAGCCGACTAAGTGTACACTTATTTTTTCCCTATGGCAATTTTAATTTCAACTGACCGTATTGCCCACTCCGTTTGATGTGTTGCCACACTCGTAAAAGCCGCTAGTATTGGCTATAAACGCGAGTTTTAAATTGAATTTCGTTTGTTTTTCGGAAATTGAATTGTTGCGATTTGATAGTTTTCTATTGTCGGCTTGTTGAAATATTGTCGAGTGTATTTTACAAATTATATTTGAATAGCCACATACATTTCATTGAAACACACAAACAACATACGAAATAATACTTTTAAATTGATTGTTCCACATAAAGTCAAAACCACTCTAATTCGAAACCTATTTGAACTATTACACTCACAAAAATACAAAGGAGTTCCGTTTAGGTTTATTAGAACTGCTCAAGCCAGCGACTATATAGCCTCTAGTCGCTGGCTCAAGCCAAAAGTATTTTTCATAGCATCTATACAATGTTCAGTAGAATCCGTTTTATTTGTTTGCTTACAACCTAAAATAATAAAACATTACTCCAAGCCTGTTTCACTATAGTTCACGAATCTCTAGCTAACATTAAACGTTGTCTACTTGTAAATACTCAAGAAATATTTAAAAAAAAACCTGTCGTGTGCTTAGCTGGTACGTAGAAAAATATGAGATTTAGTTAACGTGTAAAATTTATTCTAGGTACTACCTATTTACTACCGAAATAAATATATGGGCACTATCTTCGAATCGATCCTTAAATTAAACCAATCAAAATATCCCATTAGTCAGCATGTCAAACAACCTAATTCTTATTGGTTTATTTTCGCAGTCTAAAGATAGATCAAGAGATCGTTTATCAGCTGTAAATATCCGTCTAAAACCTGTTAAATTGTGAAATGTAACGCACCCGTGTGCAATATTTAGCTACATTAACATGATATTATATGGAGTTCCCGGCCGCCGGTGCACAAACTATTTGCCGACGTGGCGGTGTTTGCCGAGCGCTCTAGTGGTGAGCAAACAAGGGACGGAATACCGATCGGAATTGCTTATTTTGTCTTGCCTACCCAGGTACGGAGAAAGTTCACGTTGTCCTTTTGCTTTTATATATCTTAGAAATATAATTATATACTAAAAGGAAAAGGTTTGCGTGAGTAAAAAGTCGATGAGGCGAATGTTTTGGAATTCGTGCTCGACATGGTGATAGCCATCGATCGAGTGGAGGCCACATATCGGCAATTGTTGCGTCGGAATACTTGATAAAGGTCGCAGGGACACGCTGGATGCACGCTAGCGGACGCTAGTCCGCTTTCGACAGGTCCGTCTGGAAATCTTTAGGGGAGGCCTATGTTCAGCATTGGACTTTATATGGCTGATGATGATGATGATAGCGATAGCCTCGCCCCTTACCTCGGGATGTATTCGACGAAGTGTTGGAGTCTACTTACATCCCTGCCTAACCCACCGGGGATAAAGGCTTATACACCAATACAAAAAAAGGGATGGGGCATGTAGAAGAGGTACATTATAAATATGTAGTCAGTTTTTTTATTGAATAACTAGTGGTGTGTACGAATACTGTATGTATAAAATCGATTACAACCGTATAGGTGGTTTTTTAAATTAAAGATGTCTTTTATTTTCCAACAATAACGGCTCCTCGTCAGTAATTTACAAAGAAATCTTCCCTTCGAGCTTCGTACGAGATATAACTACAAAAAGTAGATAGGTATTTAATATTTAAATAGATTTACGATTAACGTAGTTTTTTATAATGGAAAAATATATTAAATGCACTTAATTTTGGACGCTGCATCAACCATGTAAAAATATTTTCGCAAAATAAAGTAAGTACAGTCAGCTGCATAAGTAGCTGAACAAATTCAAAATGCCTACATACTTTTGGGTTCTTACTAATCTTTTTTTTCTCTTCACAAAAATAAAAGAGATTTACTTTACTTCAAACGAAGAAAGAAGTGTTTCAAATTTTGAAAAGAAATTTTGATTTTGTACAGATACTTATGCTGCTGACTGCACATAAGTCCCGTTCAAATGGTGTCATCAAAATGTATGCATGAAGTGCAAATAAATAAACAATAGACTACCCACGTATCTAGAACAATGCCTAGAAGTAATTGATAGCCTACCATATTATAAAACAAAATCCTGCGCTGCGTCTAAAACTACCGAACAGGTTACGATGAAATTTGGTGTGGAGATAATTTAAGACCCTGGGAAGGGCATAAGCTACTTTTAATCCGAAGAAAATATAGAGCGGGTCTTTTATCGGGCGGAGCCGCGAGCAATGGCTAGTAAAATGTAAAGATTTAAGTCTCCACTCTCCACCATTCTCGCTGATCCTACGAAAATAACAAAGCTTCGGCTTAACGGTTTTCTTGAAGATAGTCGTATTCCGAGCAAACCTATTCATGTTTGATCTATTTTTACATCGATGGTAATCCATGGCATAGCTGTAATTCAAAGTAGAATAAGGATACTCTCATATTCATACATGGCTTTTGTTCACTTTTGTTTAGTCTTGCAAGTTTTAGATGTGACCGAGCGCTTTCAGAAACAAAAAACGATAAATTGATGCCTCCTGCTAAAACCTCTATGAAGTTGTTTGGTATTATCTATGTTTTTATATAAAATTACGCATTAGATATCTTTATAGACCTGTTCACAGCACCGCTAAGACGCCGCACGTTGTACTTAGCCTAACCATAATTCACCACATTGCTAACTTCCTCTTTTTTTATGGCATGAATGACGTGACGAGCATGCCGTTCGCCTGATGGTAAGCGATACGACCACCCATAAACAATAACAACACCATCCAGCACCTTGAGTTACAAAGTACTGTGTGGCATACCACTGCGCTCGTCATCCTGAGACATATGATGTTATTTATTTATTTATTTATCAATTAAGTATCACACAAGCTTACAGTGGAAATACACCAAGACTGTTATGTCCTGTAGTTACATTGGCTACAATGTCCTTGAAACCGAAACACAACAGTGCATGCACCCTGCTGCTTAGCTGTAGAAATAGACATTGCGGTGGTACCCACCCAGACGGACTCTTACATATGAGAGACCTACCACCAGTAGAATCACCACCTCTTCAATCTCGATAACTCAAAGAATAAAAGGTCTTGCCTTCATGCATGTTTTTGTTTCTTTTCCTCAATCAATTATGCATTTGTTTTCGACATAACTTGCCTTATGCTAATTTACTGCTATAATTAGTGCGACGGCCATATTGTTTAAGTAAACCACTTTAAGACTACTAGGTACTTTGTTTGTTTATTCTCTCAATATGACCTTTAGTAATTATCTCCGTACATTGCGATCTCCGTCACGCATAATTTCCCGCGCGATTAGCTGCCGCCATTGTTTCTGTGTTGTCTATGCGCAACGCCTTGATTTGTTTATTCTATTAGACTTTCTCTACTACTGGTCGCTGTGGAGTTTAGATTCAATTACCGCTTGTCTATGGCTCGCATTGTTTGTCAGATTAAGTGGACTCGACGTACTTTAAGTTTTGAATTCGTTGCGAGGTTCGGCATTACTTCGGTATTGATTTATTGTTGTCGGTTGTGGACTTTTGGGTTTCTGAGAAAACTTGACGGAACTAGATTACTTGGTAGTAAACATTTGGGAAATTAATTTGATGAAATAAGTTCAGACAGCGAATTCTCAACTTAAGTTGATAAACTACATAGGGTCATTCGGGGCAACAGCACGCAGTGGGTAAAAGTTCGCATGGTCAATATCTCGGAACCTATTGAGGGGGCTCAGACACTTTTTCGGCTAGATCAGGGGCGTGTCAGCGACGATGTCAGAGCCATAAGCTATTTTACCAAGTCTCACTTGTTTACCGAAAAACGGCGATCAACGTGATTTTGTTGATTAGTTACCAATATTTGGTGCTGGGAAAAAAGTGTATGGCTAGACGGTGCATCAGTTTACAAAAGTCCGTTAATTATGTTGAGTTTACATGATTATTATAGTACGTATTTTAGTTATTAATTCTGTCCTAGAAAATAATTGCGTCTCAACTAACATGTGATTGTTTAAAATATTCCCTGTTTGAGTAAGAGTACGAGGTTAAAAGTACGCACCCTGTTATAACTTCATTACAATGATCGCACGGTTTTTTCTTCTTTAAGATGCAATTAAGCCGAATATTATTTGTAAAGATTTTTAGACCGTATACAAAAAAAAAATATTCTCATTAAACACTCTGCGTAGTTTTACCCACATAACGGGTCAATAGTACGAATTTTTCCCGATGCACTTAAACATGTTTTGCAAAAAAACCAATGAAGCAATGTAAGAAAACTCATTAAATAATGAAAGTAGAATAAATTTGCTTTACATAGAGTGTTAAAACGTTTTTCAAGACACTATATTTTTGACTGTGTAGACGATAGAAAAAAAAGTGCGTACTTTTAGGCCAAATGACCCTATTGCATGTTTTCTACACTGAATTCATTAGAATATGTTGCTTTATATTTAGGCTAACCAGAATACAAAATACTAAATTAATACAATAAATCTCTCAAAAATAAACATTGGCAGCAGTAGTTGAAAAACCTAGGTACTGTTATTAAAGTAATGTCTGACATGTGATTCGGATCCACGACCTCTCTTCTCTAGCCTAGGTTTACATTACCACTAGACCATAGTAGCGACTAATTCAAAACTAATTAATTGCAATGACTCTCTAACTTAATTTTAAGCCTGTTAATAACAAAGCGAGTGGGATATGCAGGCTTGTCATACGCGTGCACCTGCGGTAGTGTACTGCGCTCCCTACAACAATCATATCGGGTTACCGGCACAGAACAAGTACCGGAGAAAGGTCGAATACCTGTTATCTTGATATTAGTACCGGAGATAGACTGTTGTCATACCTACCAGTATTAAATATACCTTTTTTTATTGCTACTGAATGACAGACAGCTTGCCGCTCGCCCGATGGCAAGCAATACGACCGCCTATTAACAATGGCAACGCCGCACAGAACTTTGAATTACAAAGTACTGCGTGGCACTCCACTGCGCCCTGAGATATAAGATGTTAAGTCTTATAATGCCGAGTATTTACATTGCACCGGCAACAAAGTCCTTCAAACCGTTATGAAGGATAAGTGATATATCTCGATACCTACATTATCTTTTATCCCCGAGGGGATAGGCAGGGACGAAAACACCCACTTTCCATCCCATGATGTGATAGGCAGCAACCCTACCGCCATTTCGGGCACAAATTCCAAACTGAGATCGCCACACGCAGTCTTATCGTACGGCGATAGTTTTATTGCGTTTAAATGATGAGACGAGCATGCCGCTCGCCCGATAGCTAGCAATACGGCCGCCCATTAACAATAGCAACTCTGCACAGAACTTTGAATTTCAAAGTTCTGCGTGGAACTCCACTGCGCTCGTCAACCTGAGACATTAGACGTTAAGTCTCACAATGCCCAACAATTACGCTGGCTACAATGTCCTTCAAACAGCAACACAACAGTGCATGCACACTGCTGCTTAGTGGTAGAAATATTTTTTGTCTTTAATACTTAAATTAGTCTTCTACCGTAAAGGGAATTAGACGCAAATAGTACGTCTATGGGTGACCGAGAATATATCGAGCTACCGACACATAATCCAAGCCTTTCGCAATGTCAGACACAACTAAAAAAAGCTACAAAAATCTTATTCAGTGCAATCTTTGTGTAATGATTTCTTATGTTTACGCGAATGTTAAATAAAACTATTTTTACGGATTTTATCGCGGTTTTTTAATTTATATTTTCTCCCGACGTTTCGGTGTGTTTTATAATATCCATATAAAATTATCTAACTTTAACAGATGTCTTAAATCCTGTGATACTTGAAACAAAGTTGATGAGAAATACCAATTCTTTCATCTCTCATGAAAGTCAAATTAATTGGTCTGAACGAAATATAAAATACTAGCTTTTGCCTGCGGCTCCGCCCGCGGGAATGAGTTTTCCCGGGATTAAAGTCCCGCTTTATATTTTCCCGGAATAAAAAGTAGCCTATGTGTTAATCCAGGACATAATCTACCCGTGTGCAAAATTTCATCGTATCCGTTCAGTAGTATTTGCGTGAAAGAGTAACAAACATCTATACATCCATACATCCATACTTACAAACTTTCGCGTTTATAATATTAGTAAAAAGTAGGATTTACAGCCATACTATAATTGATTGGCCTACTAAAATAGATTTTAGCAACTTCAAAAAAACAGAGATAAAATAATATACAATCGTTTGATAAAAAAAACTGTATTCTTTTAATGTAAATAAGAGCTGTACTCTGAACTACATAAATTTCATTTCAAGAAAAGTTATTTCAATTTGATAAATTGCATTCAACAAATAAAAGTAATTTATTCCATTAATAATTTTTACTTCACGTAATTAAATACCCATTTTTATAAATAAAATTATATATTATTCCTACACGTACTTGCATTCAATAGCGAAACACCTATATCAAGAAAATATTATTTTAAAACTACAAGATTTAAATTAATTTAAATTAATCAAAGAGAAAATATCTGCTCAAGTAATTTATTCATTCAAGTGTTTTTGGAACGCCAATAAGTATTTTATCCAGATCATCTCGACGCTTCTCAGATGCCTAATTCCAGTAGGTATACTTATAAATCGAAATCCTCTCTGTTTCTTTGACCGTTCAGTAAGACGACGGAAGGTAGTCGCGGCACGCGGCTCTCGTTTGTTTTTTATTGTTCGACTAATGGTGTTTGCTGAACTAAGATCTCAGAGACGCAATTTGAGACAGTTATTGTGAGCCACCGAACAGGGTCTTTGATTTTTAAGTGCTTTTATATTTAATCCGAATGTTGTGGTAAGTATTGGGTCTTTAACTATGAAATTGCCTTTTAGTATACAGAAAGTTAAAGTCATCTTTTTATAAATATTTCTTATTTCTATCAATCAAAATATACACCCATGCTATCGATGCATCTCTGCTAGCGCAGTGGTAATTTTTCAATGCCCTTCTTGAAGGAGTCAGGTGTATGGAGCCAACAAACTCTTCAAAGGCATATTGTACTGCCTTTTGGGTATTAAACTTTTTCCTGCCAAAAAGTTGTCTAAATTGTAGAAGTCTGTCGGCGCAAGACCTGGTGAGTACGGTGGATTACACAAAACTTCCAACCCTAACTCTTGTAGCTTAGAGACCGTCTGTTGCAGGATTTCTGTCTAATATCCGAGACAGTAGAAAATGCCTTTGAAGAGTTTGTAGGATCGCGTACACATGACTTCTTCAAGAAAGGCATTGAAAAATTACTACTGCGCTGGCAGAGATGCATCGATAGCATGAGTGCATATCTTGATTGATAGAAAAAAAAACATTTCTAAAAAAAATACTGTCTTTCTGTATACTAAACGCCAATTTTATAGTAAAATACCTAATACTACAGTTTCTCATATTGAAATGAAACCGCAATATTTATAATTTTGAGCAAAATAATGAATAAAGTTATTTAATTTATTGTAATTTGAAGATGGTTCCAACATGATATCACTTTTTAAAGCGATTTCGAAAAACTTTTTTCCACTGACCGAATTTCGCCGCCCGGGAAAGTTTGCCGCCCTGGGCACTAGCCGCGGGTGCCCCTGGTGTAAATCCAGCGCTCCCCATTACCTACACTAGCTACAATGTCTCTCAAACCCAAGACCAATGATCAAAAATTACGACCTAAGACATCCGCCAGTTTTTCCAATCCATCAAATATTCAAGTCAACACGTGTTGTTACTAAGATCCTGTATAAACAACGTATCTAATTTGCAACACTTGTGCCCACCCCCGGGGTGTCACGTGACGTCAAATTAGCACAGTAACTGGACCACCACTCGAGCGATATTGTCGCGTATTACGTTACCGGCGCGGCGCCATCTTGGATTCAGCAAAAAGATTGACGTGACGAATTTTGATTACTTTTGTGAATGAATTTACGGGAGTCGCTATCATAATAGGGCGGGGGGCCATACTACGGTCTAATGGATCAACTATAATTGAATATTAGCTTAGTATTTCGAGATGACTAGAACTATGCACTTCCAGCATTTATAGTCAAATAGCTGGTGTGGCTCTTTATAAAATGACCCTGACAACTTAGCGTCCCCTTTTTCATTAGGTTTAAAAAACAACCATCATCGGAATAAGTGCTCCATAGAATTCTGTCTACATTAAAATACATACGAAACCTCATTACGCAACATAAACCTCGATGATCCATCACAACCAAAGTCATCAATAAAACCTCAACCGAAAAAGATTTAAACCTACATGGTCAATCAAAGACAAAAGTTTAAATTTAAAAAACGAACTCGCCGACTCACTGGCAAACCTGGGGTCGTTCGAGGCCGGGTACCAGCTGGCGCCTCGCATGTCCCCGTAGTGGGGCAGGTCTGCGGGCGCGCACCCGTACCCCTGGACCGGGGCACCCCCATACAGGGGCACCGCGTAGGGGTTCGCCGTCATGCCGCAAGAGGCCGCCGGGCCTAGCGGGGAGTTGATGCTGCTTCCTGATGAGTTCGATCTGTGGAAAGAGGAGGAGGTTAGACATAATTCCTGTTAAGTGCTATGAAGATTTTTTAAAATTAAGATCGGTTTTTGTGTGAATGCTGTGACGATGCTACAGGGGTATTGAGGGTGGTTACCCAAAGCCTTAGGAAACATACAGATCCTTTTTCTCATGGCATAAATAGCTTTGTAGTTATTTAGAGTAGTTTTTGATCAACCTTAATGAAATATTTAATTTCTTTATGTTACTCGTAGATCTACCAGAGTGGAGTTGAAGTTGGTGTATATTGTAGGCGATGGTGAATAGTGAACCATTTTGCGTCTCATGCCAATTTGTCCTTTCATGGGTACGTATTATGAACGTAAAGATCTTTGTTTATCAAAGAACAAAAAGTATTAATTAAATAATTATGAGGTCTGCCTATCCACTATCCAGCAAGACTCGCCGCTTGACTTGTAAAAGAAATTGGAATACGATTTATAACAATCGATTAAACCACCCCAGTAAGGACATAATAAAGGCGCGATTATCGCCAAAATAATGCGGTTAAAAAAAAATCATAATAGACATGACCCAAAAACGCCACCCACAGCTACCGTCAGAACAGGCGCCAACACGTCACTCAAACAATACCCGGCTTATCTGTTTAATCCTTATTTACACAATTTAATCTCCTCACTCGCACCCAGGCTCACACGCAACCCTCAGCCCCGTTTAACCCCCGTTCCAAACCTTAACTATACAATAATAAAGTTTAAAATCGAATTAATCGAGTGTAAAGTTACCCGAAATGTAGGACTCCCTAACGCCGCCATTACGATGTTTGGCTTGACAAATTGAGTTTTGACAGGGCGGGAAAACGACGCGAAACGTTTTAGACGGGCTCTTGTTAATTGGGGATAATTTTAATTCAATTTCTACTGTTATCTTTGAGTTTCTATATTTTTTTTAATTGGTTTTCGTTTTAATTTAATTTGTAAGTTTTTGCGATGATAAAGGTTTTTATTCGGTGTGTTTTTTGGTCCGCTTTTTTAACGTAACGTAATATTAACTAAATATTTTTAGACTGAAATATATACTTGTCTTCTATTATTTTGTGTTTCCGCCTGCTTGGATGTATTTTGCCGTAATAAAGGTCACACTAAATTTGTTCTAAATGCAAAGTAACCTAGGTACTTATATAGGTTTAAGGTTCATAATAATAACCCAGAACAAAGACATTAAACAGTAGGTATAGTTAGTTATAGACCGGACAACAGGCCCAAATTTTTCGTCCAAAAGTTATTATTGGTAATAAGTCCCGGTTTTTTATAAATCCATGTAAGTCGCTGTCTTATCTGGCGCATCCGTGTGACAAGACGTCTCGGTATGCGCAAATTTTGTAAAGAAAGCAATATTTTGGAAGAAAATATGCCAATCTGCGCATTACGATCATGTCAAAGTATGTTGTAAATGCATTTTTCATAGGTGATTTGCTATTTCATGGTAGATTGAGTTACTAACGAACAGGCTCAAATTTTTTGTATGAACATTTTGCCAATGTGCGCTCTATATGATCTTAGAACCTTAGAACTCTTTGATCCAGAATAATCGATTTGTGTCATTTCTGTCTATTTCATTGTTTGTACTTATGATTGTTTTTTATCTTAACATTTTCACAAACCTTAAATGGATAATACTAACTTTTTGGTAGGTTAGCTAGGCTAGGGCCTGTAGTGTCCTCACCGGTGAGGATCGCGACGCGTTCCTCCCATTATTTTTTAATAAAAATTATGTCTTTTTTTATATCCCCTTTCCTGCCAGCCCGAGCTGGCTTTTTAATTCTTATTTTTCATCATTGATTTTACTCCCAATAAAAATGTCTGTAGTTATATAAGTGAACTTTTGTATCAATAATAATTATTTTAATCAATTTAATGTATAAGTAATGTATAATATACTAATCATAAGTGCTACGATGTTGATGAATAAAGTATTTTATTTATTTTATTTTAAGATTATAGGTATTTAGAAAGTTATAACGTAGATGTCATTCCAATATTTAAAAAAGGAGCTAAGAATTGTATAATAATATATGTCACAATTATTATTTTATCAAGCCAAAGCAAATCATTTGCGAAATATTATCTATACTAATATTATAAAGAGGAAAGATTAGACTGTTTGTTTGTTTGCATTGAATAGGCTCCAAAACTGCTGGACCGATTTGAAAAATTATTTCACCCATATAAAGCTACGTTATCAGCGAGTAATATAGGCTATTTTTTATTCCATTGAAATATAAAGCGGTACTTTTATCCCGGAATAACTCATTCATACGGGCGGAGTCGCGAGCAGAAGTCTAGTATCAAATAAAAACAGTGTTTATCTAATATTTTAACAAACTCTAAAATGATAGAAACTTATAAGCAGCACTGGCTGAATGATCTACAATTCCTATGGCAATTCATTTGGTAAATAATAATGTTTTTAAAACTAAATAAGAATGATGCCTACCTGTCTACTGATAGTTGTGCATAATCAATGAAATCATCGGATGCCTTAATGCTCAGGTCAAAATGCGCCGGGCGGTGGGCCCTGTGGACGAAAGGCGTTCGTTTAGAAACTAGCATGTTTTATTAGAAAATTTTAACTAAGTCCAGAAAAAAGAATAAAGTCATTGCCTTGGCTCAATAAAATAATGTAATGCAAAAAGTTAATTTGATATGACTAGTAGGTACCATGGAGAAATTCAAAAACAATATGTATTGAAATCTTGTAAGTGTCTGCGGCTAAAGATGAAGATGAGTGTAATTAAATATAATTTATCCAAAACAAAATCAAGCGTTTATTATAATAAGTGATAAATGGCATTGGCAATGATTTTTCTTATCTCTATGTCTTTACCTCTAAAGCTAAAATAAAAAGCTTCGTCTTGTCTAATTCTGAACCGAAATACCTTCCACAGAAATAGAGAAAATGCAAAATTCGCTTACTAAAAAACTTGCTTTAGTTATTGGTCTGAGTAAAAAACTGTCTCACACGGTTCTTTTTTCAAAATCAACAACTATTTCTAAGTAATTGTTATTTTAACTACTTTTAAAAAATCTTTCATACTCAAACAAGTTAATTCATAAAGATTTTGTAGTTTGGACCTAACTTAATAGACTTTCGAAGTTGAATATACATAAATCTCACTGAAACTATTAATGAAACACCGACCAGTAGCGTTGCGTAATAAGGAACAAGCCCTCTCATCAACTCCAATAAATTTTTGTATGTTATTCTAACGATGTTATTCTAACTCTAACGCCACTCGGACGTGCAATGTTTAAAATAATTTTGAAGCGTCGCCATGACCCACAAATATAAGTATCCAACGTTTCAATCAATTTTTATTTTTTAATGTACAGTCAGCAGCATAAGTAGATGAACAGATTCAAAATTTCAAATTGCCTACATACTTTTGTGTTCTTAATAATCTTTTTTTTCTCTTCACAAAAATAAAATAAAAGGATTTATATTATTGACTTTACTTCAAACGAAGAATAAATATTTCAGTTTAACTTAACGCGTATATAGGCGATTTGAAATTTTGATTTTGTACAGATATTTATGTTGCTGACTGAACAAATATTAATTTATTTAGACATAAAACCAAATAGACTTTATGATGATAAGCGATGTTTAATCTAGCAAGTTCTAGCAGGAATATATTGCGCTAGAGTTGCAGACACGTTTACACTAGCGGCAAATTTTAACAAGTCTAGCCGCAAGCTCTGCAAGCTCCAAAATTTGCAGGAGCTAGCTTACCGTGACTGTTTACATGGTAAAATACTTGCGGAAGATAACTTCTGCAAGTTTCTTGCTAATCTAAACCCCGCTATAAAGTAAAATTATATAAAAATTTTAGGGTTTCGATAATCAAGTGACAAATATACGTTTGAACTAATTTTGAAAAGAGCAACACTAGAGTTTTTTGCCCGTTCTTCTCTGGTGAGAACTGCTTTCCGAACTGGTGAAAGAGTTAATATTGACGGAATCTAAATAATGTACAACATTTTAGGGATTCGAATAAATTTATTTCATTTCAGTTAATTTTATTTTACGTTGATCTATTAAATTAATTTATTTCACAATTTCTCAGTTGGAAACGAAAAGATTTAAACGCGATCGATTGGTTTGAAATTCAAGTAAATTACTAATATAATATTAATTTTGTATTAATGTATATTGATTGATTTTTCAATCGTCAAATGTCTCGTACGAGCGAATAAGTTTGACATTTTGAGGCGTTCTTAAGAAAACTAGGTGTTGCACGTGGCTTACGCCACGTATTAAAATTTAAAACCTTCCCGGTATAAGAGTGTCATTTTGTACTTTGCCGTAACCAAAAGGTGGAAAACAATTCACAGTAACACGTTAACACAACAAAATTACTGTAGCAATCGATAGCACAATCTGTGCGAGACCACGCCATGTTAATACAAAAATCAGATAAAAAAATTCACAGGAGCAAATTTCCGAGATAAAAAAATAGCCTATAATACAAAACATGGTCTATCCGTATGCTAAGTTTCATCCAAATCCGTTCAGCAGTTTCTGTGTTTATTTCTAACATAAATCCAAACATTTCTTTAAGTTTTGCATTAATTGTAATATTAAGTATTAACTACTCAAACTGCGTATATTTATGAACTATTAAATAGTTTATATTATAAATACTAGCGTTGCACGGAACTTCACCCTCGTGAAAGAGTTTTTGCGGGATAAAAGTCCCGCTTTATACTTTCGCAGGAAAAAAAGAGCCTATATCCTTCTTTGGGTATCAAACTATCTCCATACCAAGTTTCATCGAAAACAGTTTGTTAGTTTTTAAGTTGATCGCGTTCAGACAGACTGGGGACTTTGTGTTGTAATATGTAAGGATGTGTGTAATTAGTCAGCGTGTGCACAAGTGCTACCGGTTGTGAGGCAAAAACCTTCGCAAATATTACCTCATGGCAGCTTACTTGTGTTTTAATACAATCAATGGGAAGTATTTGAAGATGATTGAATCTGTGTTAGAAGTAAGCGCAAAACCGCTGAACAAAATTGGTTAAGATTTTGCATATAGATAGACCATGTCCCAGATTAATTACTTCATATACCGGACTATACAGTTTTATTCTGAAATCGTATTTATGCGGGCAAAGCCACGATCAATTCCTAGTTCAATATAATGATTGTGCTAGTCTGTATGTGAATCGAGAATTACAAGACATAAGGGCCTGTTTCACAAGTTTGAAGTAAAATTTATTTGACAGTTATTGTATGAAACACCTAATGCATATAGTACTATGTTACCATCTATTTAGAAACATAGATGAGAATGTGACTTTTGTATTTGGACGGCTTATACATTTATGTGACGAGTAACATTTACTTATAAGGGGAACAGGCCCTGAGTCCGTCCCACCAATATTTTAGTAGATGAAGTCGACTATAACGACACACAAATATTGACTGCCTCGGTGGCGTAGTTGTATTAAGGTACGACTGCAATGCTGGGGTCTTGGGTTTGATCCCCGGGTCGGGCAAAATGATATTGGATTTTTCTATTCAGTATCAGTCCGGAGTCTGGAATTTGTGCCCGATATGGCGATAGGCTCGCCCCCTATCACATCATGGGACGGAATACGCACGGCGAAAAGTGGGTGCACTAGTTGCGCCTCTGCCTACCCCTTCGGGGACACAAGGCGTGAGTGTATGTATGTACAAACATTGAACCGACGCGAAGAAATTACTAAATTAAGTTTATTTGATGTAAATGTGGTTAACAAGTTCGCTATCGTAAAACAGTCGTATAACTACTAAAAAATATTCAAACAATACGCAGTGGATCCGGTTGTTTAGCAAATATTTGTAATGAGTGTAGAATCGTAAAAAAATACTAGCTACCTAGTACCGACCGTTTAAGAAAACTAGTTTATGCTTCCTTATGAAGATTTATCTTTTTTTTTTAAACTAGATCTTACTAATATTATAAAGAGGAAAGATTTGTTTGTTTGTTTGTTTGTAATGTATAAACTCAAAAAACTAATAGGAAAGTACATTACTCCTGAGTGTTATAGGCTACTTATTATCCCGGAAAAACTATTTCACGCGGGCGGAATCGCGAGCAGAAGTCTATACAACATAAAGCTGTAACTTCATAAATAAGTAGTTACCTAAAAACTTTCTAGAACCAGCACACACATTCTTTTGTATATGGTTAGGTGAATCTTACTTATATCATCATTATAATCTACTGTATGGTCCATTCCGGTTCGAAGGAAGTTATATTACAATGGAAACAACATCAAATGTCACGGTCGAGGCCTCGACTAAAGTCCGCAGTGCAATTACAATACTTTATGAACTCTTGGGTATTTCGAAAAATACCACCAAGTGAAACTCTTGTAAAATAAGCGCACTTTATATTTTTTCACAATATCGAAACTGCATTGACATTTGGAGCTTAGAAGCGAGTAAAATAACCGGACCTGTAGGCCTATTTCTAGCTTCTCGGTCCAGTGAGTACAGAAAGTACGATACGATTAGGAAAGCCTCACCAGAGAAGAACGTACAAGAATCTCTAGTGATGCTCTTTTCAAAATCAGTTCAAGGTATAAATAACAATTACTGCCTCGGTGGCGTAGTTGTATTACGGTACGGGGGCAATTCTCCGTAAAGCAAGGTTTTGGTATAATTTACCTGGTTCATTTTTTTTTTCTATATTTGCATGATTTGCTTTATTCATATTAAAAACGTTACTAAAAGAAATATAATGATAGTGAAGGCACTTAAATCGATTCACTAGGTGAGGAGATATAGCTCATTGTTTTTTTTTATTACCAGCTTAATGAGATGACGACAGATAAATGAGAAAAAAGGTACATGTAAATTAGAAAACCATGAAAAAATAAGTACAAAGCCATGTTTTAATCATCTTTAATCAATAAATTATAATTAGTTATCACAAATTATTAATATTATTAATTATAATAACTTACTTGTCTTTGTTTTAATTTTAAAATTAGCATTAAATGTAATCCTGCTTATAGAAGTCATAACTTCAACATCATTTTTCCTTCTGTTCAATAACATAACTAACAAAATCAATAAGTTTATCATAACGTTATGAAATCAAATTAAAATTTGTAATTAATAAAAATGAAGCTTAATTTATTGAGCATTATAATTCTTTTATGTTTCTATTTTAATACTTACTCATGATCACTTCTAAATATGTTTTACAAAATAAGGTATTATTAAACCTTATCATCACAATTAAATAGGAATTATTAATCAGTTCGAGGTTATTAGATAACTTTTTTAAGTAAAAATATAAAAATAATTATTAATATAATCAGTTAGAAATTCTGGCGGCAATAAAATTTTAATATTCATACAATTAAAAAATATTCAGATCATCACTATCAGAATCGCCTCCCCAAAAACGAATATTCATTAAATTCTCAAACGTATCATCATTATAATTTTGCGACTCTGGTTCATCTGTCAAAGCATTCTCTTTTATATCAATTTTATTCTGGCTGGCTTCTTCTAATTTCAATGAATTATCTGTGAAGGTGATATTAGCAGGTTTGACCACAATATCAGACATTATTTTAACACAATTTTTATTTGATTTTGGTTCCAGTTGAGGTGCAGAATCATTAAGTGTGGTTTCTTTCAGAATATTCGGCCAATCTTCTTTTCTTAAGAAGCTAATTTCTTTTGTAGATTCCACTAATGGTACAACAGCAACGGTAGTATAACTAGGAGGCAGTGAATAAAAACCTAGATGCTTTCCATGAGGACATAAACTAGTTTCATCAACACAAGAATTTTCGCAACAGCTCAACTTTCGAACAGCAATAATATTTGAATCAAACGTCCACACGATTTGATGCATTTTCATGCATCCAGGGAAACCATTAACCTTTTGTGGAAATAACAAATCTTTTTCATACACGTCGTATTCTGATACTGGTCTTACAACTACGCTATGGACGTTCTGAGAAATAGCCTCCAGGAATTCGTCAAGCTCAGTAATATCCATTCCACGAGATACAACTCTGTCGGCAGCTTGCTTTATCGTGGCTCCAATCCCATCAGGAGCCCCTTTTCCGTGACCTGGTTCACTATAGTGCCATGTAATAGTACGCAAAGAATTAATATATTGAGGAAGTGAAGATATAACATGAAAAATTTTTTTGTTACGATATTGGCTTGATGGCGAATCAGATATAAAATTGATACATTGAAGATTTGGGCATATGTTTTCGGCTATGTAGTCTAGAATAGGAACAATATGGGCCCATACTGCTGAAACATCGTGACGGTTACACTCACTAACAGTACAAAATGATTGATGTTTAAGATCATCACCATTTGCTTTCCTGTAATAGATGACTGCAGTGTGTAAGGTAATTTGCTTGCGGCTACTGCCGAAATGGTATGGCTGTATCTCTTCATTACATTTCATGGCGTAGTTTTCACTAAAATCAATATGCACTATGCATTCCCCTTCGGAGAGATTTGTCTTTAAATATGTGATAGCTTGATATTGTGCAGATATATTGCCACAGTGTACATAAAAATCTACTAGAAGTGAGTCAAAGTCTCTAATGACATCCATTAGTGGTTTACGTATTTTTACTTTATGAGTAACTCGCATCTTTTTTTGTGTGTTTTCTAGAGCTTGTATTTTAGTTACCCACTGCCAATAACTAATTTCTTGATCACTACTAAATTCTAAGTATGGTACCACCTTGTGCTTACAAATATCACAATTTCTTTGTAAACACTTAACGTTATAAGGATCACAGCATGTTTTTTCCAACAAATCACGGGTATTGTTCACAGCCATTACATTATTTTGCCGTAGAGCTTGAATAATTAAATGTACATTAACATGTAGCTTACAGAGACAAGTTTCCCTGGAATTAATATTTGGAATCAATATCCAAAACGGTCTCAATCTACAAAAGCTTGTATAACTGATATTAATGTTCTTCTCCTTCACATACTTTTTATGTAAATTAATTAAAGAATCAGAAAGGTATCGCTTTTGTTTCTTTCCTTTATTTTTAACTATACATTCTTTTTTACCTGCACAAAGGCGACTATTTCTATCCTCTTCTAAAAAGTTTTTAATATCTTCTTTGATCGTTGCTGATATTTTTTTTGTTGCACATGAACTCTTACATCCTTTAACTATTTTCTTCGACTTTTGAGCTATATTTTTCCTGGAATTATACCATTTTACCATAGTGGACGAAGTATGCTTTGAATATCTCTTAATTTGCTTACGGTAACTCTCATTAATTTTCCTCAAATTGCTTATTTTCTGTTTGAGTTCGAGGATCTCTTTGTCCTTCTTGTAACGCAAACGACGCTGTGCGGAATTTGAACAGGATGCAATTTGTCTATTTTGAATAATGGGTGATCCAGGTTTAGGAATATATTTCTCACCAGATGTAATTGAAGGCGATGGCGACAAGACAACTTCATCCGCATGTTCTTGAACACGTTCAACATCAGATCCGTATGTGCTTTCAGGGGGAGTATTAGTTGCTAGCAACTGAGCCGTTTTCTTCTGTTCCTTTTTCCTTAAATAGTAAGCCTTGAAATTTTGCCTCCATCTTTTTCTTAGCATTCTCTGTTCTCTTGGTGACATTTCTGAAATACTAAGTTGTTTTTTATCTTCTTTACGCCTAATATATCTAAGTCGGTCTTTCTCTTGCCTTTCTTTCCATAAATTCTCGTCATTCTTGATTCGGTTATATCTTCTTTTCTCTGCCAATCGTTTCTTCAATAGTCTTTCTTCTCTAGTCTGCTTTTTTATCTTCCCCATTATCTTATAACATGAAAAGATAAAATTTCAACTGTTACAAAGTGAAAACCCTAATTTACCTGTCCCCTATCTCATTCACATGGAGTGAATTCGCCAGAGAAATGCAGATTAATTAGACCCAGATGAATGAGATATTTGCACTAAAATTAATTTTTTTGCTGATTTTAACAGAATTCACAAGCAACAAAAACAACAAAAATATTTAAAACTGATTTGATTTTTACTTATTTCAAATAGAAAATACTGAATTAATATTAGCGAAATAAAATACGACCATAAAAATGAGACCACTTACCTTACAAAAGCCAGAATCGACGATATTATCGTGTGTATTTCACTAATTACGTGACATAGAGACGTCCTTACTTCACGCTAGCACAGCGAGGACTGACATCAAAGGAATGCCGAGTCACGTAGGCCGATACACATTCACAGTTATTGTAGGTACTTGGCGAAAGCATGAGCCATAGAAATTATGCATGTACGTCTGGACATTTTTTAAACTTCTGTAAATACCATTGGTTCTTACTAATTAGCCTACTGTATGTATTAAATTACGGACACATAGTTTAAGTACCGATCCAGCTACTTTAAATTAATGAAAGGGTTGTATTTATTTTTTTCTAGCGGTTTAAAGTTGTAATTTGGACTTTTGGACGCGCCACATTAATTAGATTTTGCATGTTTAATTTTTTTTTACTAGTAAATTATCATATTATACAAAAAAATATGGAAAGGCCTTAGTAGAAAACTAATATTAGGACAGTATAAAATATAGAAATAATGAAAAATTATCAATAAACATATGTTATCAGACGAAAAACCTGTTTTTTTGCAGTTCAGAGAATTGCCCACGGCTCCAATGCTGAAGTCTTGGGTTCGATCCACGGGTCGGGCAAAGTGATATTGGATTTTTCTATTTAGTATCAGCCCGGAGTCTGGAATTTGTGCTCCATATGGCGATAGGCTCGCCCCTTATCACATCATGGGGCGGAATACGCACGGCGAAAAGTGGGTGCCATAGTTGCGCCTCGGCCTACCCCTCCGGGGATAAAAGGCGTGAGTATTCGTATAAATTAAAGTGCATATACAGACAAAAGAATTACGATTAGTTGTTTATTTTGTTTAAAACAGTCCATTTATACACTCGCAGGAAATAAATTCCCATATGAGTGCACAACCTTCTCAAGAATCATGAAATATTTGATCTGATGTTCTAAAGACTAAAATTACGTAGAATCTAAAGCAAAGTTACCCAGTGCTTAAAAATACTGTTGCAACTTCTGTATCTCTATTGTATTGTTTCTTATTTTTATTTTTTATTTTGTGATACTTTTTTGTTGTTAGATATACCTAATCTTCAGCTATGCTATTTTTAATTAAGTTTATGTTTGTTATATGAGAGTCTTTAATTTGATATGTAACCACTTTAATTATTTTATCTCTACGAATGCTGTTTCACACCTGTAATTGGTGAGTAGACTAGTCCTTAATATTGTATAATTTCAATTAAGAATGTTTAGTCTATAAACTGTTGGTGTGTCATTAAGTAAATAAATAAATAAAGCTCTATCATGCCTATCTTAATAATTATAATTAAGTAGTTAACTATGTGAAGATGTTGAGATTATAAAAAGTAAACGCATAAACGGTTCAATGAAACATGGATAGACCAAGTCCTGACTTGTCATAATGGGCAACTTTAAATCAATCAAGTTGCCGTGGGACTCTTTCCAGAAAATGACTGCCAGGCGGACTTTTAACAAATTTTATATAATTTTACCTTAATTTTATAAAAAAATATTTTTCAAAAGCACATATGTTTTTTCAGAACAAACTAAATATACTTTATTTTTAATTATCTGTATTTGTATCCAGAATTACTCCGCAACGGCCTAACCAATTTTGAGCAGACTTTTTTGACAGATAAAGGTAATTTACCCCAAAAAATCTTTTTTACGCAAGCGGAAACAAATAAATCGAATAAGAAAACAATCAATTTACAGTTACGCTGTCTATAAATTGTTCCAATATTTGGTTGACAGTCGACTGTGGTTGACAGAGATGGCACCCGACGGAGTTCCGAACGACGGTAGTCAGAAAGAATACACTACAGTCTATTATATTCAAAGTGCGATGTAACTATACTATATTTTTTCCTATAGCTTAAATCATAAACACGAAAGGACTTAATTCAGATAATCTCTAAAATAACTACACTAAAAACAAAATACAAGTATGCCAGAGGGCGATGGAAAGGAGTCTACTTCACATACAAAGAAAACACAAGAAAAGAAACACAGAAATAAGAAAAACAACAAAAATAATAGATGCTCTGGAACATTCTCAAAAACTAAAATGGAAATGGGCTGGTCATATTGCACGTATGAACAAGGAAAGATGGACACAAAGAGTAACTAACTGGCAAGGACCCTCAAACAAAAGGAAGAGAGGCAGACCGAGAGAAAAATGGATTGATGAAATTATAAGGAAAGCTGGTGAAAACTGGATCATAAAAGCAAAGGACAGACAGAAGTGGGGAAAATTGGAGGAGGCCTTTACCCGTTGAGGGGTCCATATTGAAATAATAAAACCGAATTTGGTAAATTAATTTGATAATTCGAAAATTAGAATTTATTTATTATTTAGAAATTTATTGAATTATTTCTTTTGCGATTGTAATTTAATTGTTACAGTAGATATTATTTATTGTATTAATAGTTTATGCATGCATATATTTTGTAATAATTAATCTTATAAGAAACATGTTTTTATAAGTCATTCATTATGGAATTAAAGAGGCTATAATAATAATAATAATCTCTAAAATATACATAATGCCATCCACGAAGATGCTCTCTACCAATTTCTCTCATCCTTTCAAATCCAAGTATGCAACATTCGGTTTATATTTTAGTCATATAAATACACACTTACTACCAACAAATGCACACACATAATACGAAGAATAATCCAAGTCCCTTTAACCCTCAAAATCCCTACCCAAAAATTTATAGCGCGCGTCATCGTGATTCGTGGATGGCATTATCTGTACCTATAGGTCGTTTACCGAAATCCATTGTGTACAATACATTCACAAGTTAATATACCAACGTCACTTGTCTTAACAACTTGTAGCCACAAGTCAAAAAATAAAGCATGATGTTTTGTTGCATCTATGTATCTGTCCCTCCAATTTTAATAATAAGAAACATTTTCTTAACATTCTGTGTAAAATTGTATAGGTATGAGTAATGAGAACATGCCAGCTTTCGGTAAACGACTTATACCTGTTACCTACACAAAAAAAAGGTTAGCCTGCTATTTAAAATTGTATAAGTCGTATATTCGTTTTGTTACAATTTATATTTTTGTAAGTAATATCATTACTACATTATGTATACCCATAAAACACCTATAATCCGTTCAACCATTTATTTATCTTTTGACATATACACGCCTATGATTTTTTATAATTATTGACAAGGAATCGATTTTCTTTTCCGTAGTGAAGCGACTTGCTCTTCAGCTCCGATATTAATTATCGATCGAAATTCGTTAAGTCCACTGATTGTGTAACAAATATAATTCAAAACTTTTTCAGTGAAAAATAAAATGTGGCAGTGTAAATTTAATATTTTCTTTTTATACATGAAATACTGAAATACTTTTTATACTTTTTATAAAATAAACTATTAAAGTTAAATATTGACTAAAGTTATATTGGATATAGAATATACCTACAGAATAAATTTATATACAGAAAATATACACATTTAAACGTTTGGCATGTTTATAAAATAATAAAAAATGTTGAGCAAAAATAACATTTCAATGTGCAGAATCGATGAAAATTTCTTCATAAATTAAATCGATTGTTCTAAGAAATCGAATCGGTAACGCATTAACACATCCCCAATTCATTAGAAACAGAACTGTCAAAAGTTCAATAAATGGTAGGTAACGACAAAAAGATAATCCTACTAATATTATAAACGCGGAGTTTGTAAGAATGTATGGATGTCTGTTACTCTTTCATGCAAAAACTACAGAACGGATTTCGATGAAATTTGCCACACGGGTAGATCATGTCCTGGATTAACAAATAGGCTACTTTTTATCCCGGAAATATATAAAGCGGAACTCATATCCCGGAAAAACTCATTCACGCGGGCTGAGCTGCGGGCAAAAGCTAATGTTCTATAAATTACAATTAAAATAGTAGGGTCTGTCTGATGTATGTTAGTTTGTTCACGAATCGTGTAAAATAGTTGAAAGCAATTAAACTCGTTAAAAATGTAAGCTAACATGGGTATTTCGGTGTATTAAAAATTAATTTGTATTGTGTATTTGTATGTTCTATTAAAGAAGCGTAACTTCTACACCAACAAGGATAAAATAATCAATAAATTGTTATGTGGTAATCCTACAATTGCCAACTATATTTATTTTGATTCTACATACTATTTTAAACACACTGAAAGAAGATACATGATAGAAATAAGCAACTTTTTCTTTTTAATTTTTATATGACAAGTTTTTTTGATTATGTTATTCTCCGAAATAATAAAACGTAATAAAATAGTTTTATTTCATTGCGTTTAAAAAACTTCATTTTATTTATATCCGAGTTGAAATTCGTCCATCTCTATTATGTTCTGAACTTATACAACGTTATTTTAATAATGAGTACCTAAGTAGGTGATTCCTTAAATAAAAATTAAATTAAATATTTTAATATTTTAGTATCTAATAATGCCAATAAATTATGATTAAGTAGGCTTCATATTTCCGATAAATTAATATTTACTATATTTTATGTAACCGTCATTTTATTTTAATATAGCCATTAATAAAAGTGAATTAAATTGATACACTTTTTTTTAATCCTATTAATTATAATTGACCGGTAGCCCACATACGTTCGGATTAAATGTTATTGAGATATGCGCCATTTTTAAATTATTTTAGTTTATCACATTATTCACTATATATTTTTTCAAATAAATAAAATAAAGAAGTAAAGAGCCATAATATTATTTATGAAAGCTAATTATGGGTAAGTTATAATTTACTATTCGGAAATTTAAATTCCGAGACCACAGCGAAAAATTTTTAGGCAAAAATGTAAACTTTTAAAATATCCGCAACATTTTATTAGCCACGTCGCGTCGCACCGTTAAGTTTTATTTACTAATTATGAATTATTATTGTTTATTATTTTATTCGGTTAAAATATTTCTGCTATTGAATAGAGCCTAGCTCACACAACACACGTATATTCACTAATTATAGCACATACTATGTATGTATGTACTTGTATGCCGCACTTCACTATCACATAATGTCCCGTGTGACACTGAATATTTTAAGTTAATTGTATTCATGTAAGCACTGGTGTACGCGCCATGAGACTACAAAGGAGCCCGGATTGAGAGCACGCCGACGCGAATTATTTACTACAACTCTTCAGTAATTCAGTTACGCGGGTATACAAGAACCGCTCGAGTACAAGAAGTGTTACACATGTCCGCAAGTGACCGTCACTTGACCGCGCCACAACATACCTGCACAAACAAACGTCACCCAACTATATCCTTCGACTACGAGCGACGCTCAAGCACTCTCGTCGGGACCTTCGCCACTCGAAAAATCAGCGGGTGGGTCCTCCCCCCCTCGGATCGATCGACGCACCTGTACGGCGACGGCGGGTTGTTGGCCAGCTCGAGCTTGCGGTACTCCTCTATCGGCGATAGTATGTCCGTGACGGAGAATGGCGTGGAGTGCTGGAGCTGCAGCTGGGACAGATTCTGCTGCAGCAGCGCCGACTTCGGCGACAGGCTCATCGCCAGCTCGGCGGCGCTCAGCTCCGGCAGCGCCTCCGCCGGACACGGCGAGTAGCCGCCGCCCTCCGCGGACATCCGACCGGCCGACACTCGACGCCACTCGACGGCTCAGCCTCTAGTGGCTCTCGGGGCGAGAGTGGCGGCCGGAGCCCCCGGGCCCCAGTGTGCGAGGTCCCGCCCCTGCCCGCCCCGGGCCGCCCGGCGAGCGCGGCGCCGCACCACTCCGCACCGCACCGCGGCTCGTGATTGGCGCACGCGGTGGGCCAGCCCGCGCAGGCCGCGCGCCGCTGCGGGCGCAGTCGCTGCGAGGAGGCCGGAGGGGCGCCGCCGCCGTCGGCTGGCCTGTAACCGCCGCGCCGAGCCACGCCGGTAACGCGCCTACTGGTATCCATGTATCTATGTTTGCCGCGGGCCGCGCCGCGTCGCGACCGTCCGTTGTTGTGAAATACAATACTGATACAGGCAAAGTGTTGTCGCACAATAGTTCTTCGTCGGCTATTAGGACATCGATTATTTATTATTGGCTCTATAATAAAGTTGAATCAGAAGCTGCAAAGCTGAGTAATATGAAATAGTAACTGTGTTTCTGTACAAGTTAGTTTGTCTAATCGCCGCTATTCATTTGTCATTCCTACATTTTAATGTAGCGGTTATATTTAACGTGTTTAAAAATTGATTATCTTTTACCTTACGTCATCTATATCTATGAATGATGTAATGTAGAGTCACAATTAGGTAGATTAATTACATCTTGATTAACTAATGACAGGCCAATACATTGTAGTAATCCTGTAAACTTGCGGTGTCGTGGGGTCAATTCACGGCTCAGGCATATAAAGTAAGTATATGCAAGTGTTTAGATAGTAAAAGTGTGTGATATACACACTCAGGACTGAAATTTGTACGTATTCAATAATACTAAAAGCTCTGGCGTCGCCTATCCTGTAACCGGAGAATCATAAACGTGACCTATCGTAGGCGCTATAGGTAATTATCCCTGAACCTAATTCTTGGGGGAAGTAGACATGAGTTTATAACTAATTGACTGTACTTAATATATTAAGACTCTATTATCACCCTGATTAGTGCCTTATTTTAAGAAAAATGTTTAGTAAAACTACTGATTGTAAAGGGAATACTAAGAATTTATACTGCCTAGTTACCACGTCTCTATCTATATCTCCTTCCAGTTATCCGTATATACAATGGTCGCGGTTCAAATCTGGTACAAATAGAGAGGTGAGTATAAATTACTTTCCAATTTAAGTACCTAGGTACCTAGGCCCTAATTATTGTGCAGTGTGATATTGTAAAAATTGTGAAAGCTTTACCTGTATGTAAATTTTAATAACATTATCGTAAGTTATTTATGTTCTTACCTTTATCCTACGAAGGGTAATCAGAGGTGCAAGTAGAACATCTCCATTTCGCCAAACTTAAATCTATTCCACGTTAGGAGGCCTATCGCCATATCGGACACAATTTCAACACATTCGAATAGCTCGAGGTTTTAAAATAAAATAAAATACTATATTCCATCACGTAGGCGAACATAGTTGCACTTATGATAAGTCAAGATACATTAAATTAATTATATTAATAATTATTGTTAATACTAAAGGTCACTTATATAACTAACGACATTTTTATTGGGAGTAAAATCCATGATGAGAAATAAACAAAAAAGCCAACTCGGGCTGGCAGGAAAGGGGATATAAAAAAAGAGATTATTTTATTAAAAAATAATGGGAGGAACGCGTCGCGATCCTCACCGGTGAGGACACTATAGGCCCTGACCTAGCTAACCTACCAGACCTTTTGACTGTTAATCGACCTGCCCCTATCGTCAACTATCCCCGGTCTCCCATACAGAGCAGAAAAACCTAATATCACTTTGCCCGACCCGGGATTTGAACTGAGGATCTCAGAGCAGTATCATACCAGCCATGACCGATACAACTACGCCACCGAGCTAGTAAGTGCCTAATACCATCTTAAATTACACAGCACCGAATACGCCGCGCAGATCAGTGAAATATTCGATATTAATTCTCGATAATTATCATCCTAGAACAGAATATAACTACGGAACCGAGACAGTCTAGTCAAACTACTAAGCTAATACTTATAAAACAATAGGTAGGTACTAGTAAGAGACTGCCTCGGTGGCGTAGTTGTATTACGGTACGACTGCAAGGCTGAGGTCTCGGGTTCGATCCCCGGGTCGGGCAAAGTGATATTGGATTTTTCTATTCAGTATCAGCCCGGAGTCTGGAATTTGTGCCCGGTATGGCGATAGGCTCGCCCCCTATCACATCATGGGATGGAATACGCTTGGCGAAAAGTGGGTGCACTAGTTGCGCCTCTGCCTACCCCTTCGGGGATAAAAGGCGTGAGCATGCGTGAGCATGCGTAGTAAGAGCTAGTATAGCAGGACTAACAAGATATATTTACTTAATACATCTTTTGTTTTACAAAATACCCATAACCAAAATATATTGGATGTAATGAATCTCAAAACTATTTGGAATATAGCGAACGTGAGGGGTTGGTAAAATCATTTTGCCGGATGCAAAATACTAATTACGTAAACGGGGAATATTAGTATCCAAGTACCTATAACCTATTGTAGGTACTCAAGGGTAGCAAATTATAATCGAAAGTTAAAATACACAATAAACTTAGTAAATTCAAGTTTTGGGAGCCCTACTGAAGCCGGGGATCCGTGGCATTTTGCCCGTGATGCCACCCAATAGTTACGTCACTGTGTTAAGTAATTGCCTGCTATTAGAATATTTGCGCGAAGTGGCGTCATGCTTCCCCCTAAGTATATTTTATATGGGATAGTACGGAAATAAGCCGGGTAAGGTGTGGGAGCACTAGTTCCGCCTCTAACTAATCCTTCGGAAATGAGGGCTTTGATTGATATGTATGCACATATTATAATAAAGTTTTATTAGATGTGTATAGAACATGGCCTGAAAGAATAAGTAGGTGTTTATTTTGAAGTCCTTTACTATTTACTTAATCCGTTTTTGTGTCCTTATATCTAGTTTTCATTAATTTCACTCCTCGGTTCAAGAGTCTAGATTCCTACTCATTTCAGTTCTTCGTGATTTTCTGTCTTCTCGTAGATCATTTTATTTTGTGAAAACATCGAACTTTATTATAAATTAGTTCTGCCATCTATCACCAAGATTTAGTTCAGCATCAATGCGATTTTACTAAGGTAATAGAAACATTGAAGGCCTACTTCATTTTAAAATCGTCATAAATTCGTTTCATAAAGGCATATAAAGAAGACTGGTTAAATAGCAAAATACTAGAATAAAACAATACCAAATGTTTTGCTCACTATCTCATGCTAGACGAAAATACCTTAAAAGGTACTTAACAAATTTTGTTAAATTTGTATATGGGTACGGTTATTCATAATAATAAATACTTACCTTTATTTGAGTATTTACGGGCGGACGTTATGATTACAACCCACCATCACAATTTTTTTATGTTCATTTTATTTAAAAGAAGATCGATTTGTAATTAATGTTTCTAGGTACATACATAAATTGAGATGTAATATAAATGTTTTCTTTTCCAGATCTTTGTATCGTCGAATCTTGATTACCTTTTCGGCCACCCATCGAAGGGAGGCGATTGCAATTTGCATCACATAGAGGCAACGAGCGACGATAGCCAAGTTGGGAATGGAACGGTCTGCCGAGACAATGCCTATCCCCTCTCAGTAGTAGAGGAGGCCTGTGCTCAGCAGTGGGCAATATATAATACAGGGCTGATGATGATGATGAGAGGCAGAGATGTGAATTAATCCCGGTCGCTGCATATATGAGATTCTACAGGACATTGCCAGCGGATCAGTACCTACCTTATAGTTTGAACCCAATTAGATACCGACCTTTGTAAAATCCCACCATGATGGAAGTCAGATAAGATGCATTTGTGAAAATTCTGGCAATCGCGTAACGCTTTTCGTTCTTTGACGGGCTGAACAAAGTATGCAGCCAATGGTACCTTGTAATAAGTAGTGTGTGTGCCTAGTACATAAGTATATCTAAGTTGTAATATTATGTATCAGTTCAAGCAGTCTACTAAAGTAACTAATACCATTCACACGTCTACCTCAATTTCTCCTCTACATGGTGACCCTGCCAGGATTTGAACCTGGAATCTTCTGATCCATAGTCAGAACCTAGGTGCAGTAAAAAAATCACCATAATCAAGCCGGCGTATCTTCTTATTCTACTTAAAATATATAGGTAAAAAAGCACACGCATTCCGACGTAATGGAAAGTTATAAGATCGACTAATGTAATGGTTCGAGTCGTTATGGAGAAGAAGCAGTGGGTCCGCAAGCTACTCAACTCGTACTACTAGCGCCATCTACACGTATAGAGCTTGTATTTCCTACTCCGCTCTATCTTTCTATCTGAATTATTTTGTTGAGGGGAAAAGCCTTATGATGTTTGGTCGTAAATAATACTAAGTCCGTAATGCAATCATACATATTTTATTTCAATTTTGAGGCAGACGACATATTATAGTATTTTACACTCCGGGCGGCCATTGTGTAGGTAAGTCAACACTCTCTCCTGTTGGCACCCACGATAATACTTCTTACACATTATAGAATATAATGTTAAATAAAGACTTCTTTGCCCAACCCTGTTCCCATTATTTGGGGTCGGGTCTCCTCACTAGCTTGCGCCAGGTTAATCTATCCTGGGATGTCACATCTGGTAATTGGGCTGTTAAATAAAGACTATTTTACAATATTACAAGCCACAATCAGACGTACAAGGAGCAATCATCTAGCCTCGCACGTGCGATTCTTGTGAGGGCGTAAAAAGTTGCCTTGTTTGAACACGAATGGCGAGGCAACCCTTCGTCATCATACCAGCACTGTATTGTATTCTGCCCCCTAGTGATCACGGGCTTCCTCTACTAGGCAACCCTTGCCCGCGTTGAATCGCCTCAAGTAACTTGCCGCAAGAAATTCGTTCCAGCTGATTGAGGCTTAAAGTACAGATTTAGGAAGTTGCTGGGCCTATACATAAACACATTTTTACCAACTGCTCTCCTCTTTGAATTTACGAAAACTGATGTCCCAAGACACTCTCTGAGCTTCATACACTGTTGATCCTGGAATACAGAAAGTGCGGTGGAGGGTAGGTACCTATAAGGAGAGAGATTCATCTTGTTAACAGACATCGATCTCCAATAAAATTACATAAGGAATTATCTAATAGGTACCTACTAATGGTGGTTGGTACCGTTATACAAAATATAATGAATTTTAGATGCTATTGTAAAGTTCCAGACGGATCTGTCAAAAGCGGCCTGCATCTACCGTGTTCCTGTGATCTTTATCAAGTCGTCTGTCCACCTTGCAGGACATCTTTAGAGGAGGCCTATGCACATCATGTGCCTGATGATGATGATTGTAAAGTTAAATAAATTTTATATAAATACTTTAATCTTGTTTTATTTCACTCCGTTCAGCCGTGTAAAATGTGCCTAATACTTTTTTACCGTGAATAGACATAGCTAAAAATAGCACCAATACATTGTGACTACTTCGCCTGACTATTACAATCAAAGATTTCACTGTCTAAGTAATATTCCTCGTCGAAGAACGGCTAAAAAGCCTCGAAATTACCGTAAAGAAACTAAGCTATAGCATTCTCTTTTTCAAAATGATAAAAACGGGAACAGCGACCTCTACTGTGATATCAAGTAACGTTAGTAAAGTTCTTAGAAATTATAACATACTATATTCAAAAAAAAAGGTGTACCTTTTTTCTCTACGCGATCGAACCAGAAATGAGGAGATCCGTAGAAGAACGAAATCACTGACATAGCCCAGCGGATTAGCAAGCTGAAGTGGCAGTGGGCCGGGCACATAATTCGAAGAACTGACGGCAGATGGGGCAAAAAAGTTCTTGAGTGGAGACCACGTACTGGCAAGCGCAGCGTCGGCCGAAAAGCCATAATTAGTTTTGGAATTCAAAAGTCGAATAGCTCAGACGGTACTAAAATATTCAACCAATGAACAGAAATAAGTACTTTCAACAAAATATTGGTTATAACGCCTTCATGAATGTAAACATATGCGTACACAAAAAGATATAAGCTGGAAAAGTAAAGCAACATATTTATTATATACTTTATTTATCAAGGTTTTCTTATAATAATATTACAATAAATTCTTAGACAATTATTTATTACAAGTGATTACATAAATACATAAAAACTATTTATATACAAAAAAAATACCTTTTCAATCAGCCTGTATATTATCCCACAACCGAGCTCAGGAATGAGCACATAACGAGGAATTTTGGCCGCAATATAAATGCAATCTATCCATCAAATTATTTATTATGTCTGCCTATGCCTACGTGGAATATTGCGGGTGCGGTACGACTGTTGGGCTGAGCTTATTCTTACACAGTATCAGCCCGGAGTCTAAAGTTGTGCTCGATAAATGGCAATAAACTCGCCCTTATAGCACAGGATCTAACATAGCGAAATGTGTGTACACCTCTGCCTACCTTTGAAGAGGGAAGGGCGTGATGCTTTGCTTATGTTAATTAAATATACAAAAGTCATACAGTATTAGTAACCCACACTGAATCTCCAACATACAAGTACTGTGTCGAATATAGAAATGTCTCAGAGTTTAATATTTTCAATATCATTTATTCCTATTAAATATGGCGTTATATTTTATACAGGTAGATTAAATTCATTCAATTATATTTAAGTGTTTATTAATGAAGCAGTTAAAAGTTAAAACACCATATTCTAATGGCAGCAACGGCAGCGGACGTCGCGTCGGGTCTCTGTGTGAACTGCTTTATATTTTCAGATCGGATCTTGTTGAGTAAGTACCCGAAAGGTTATACATATTATATAACCTATTGTAGGTCAGAACAATAAATAAAACTATAGAAACCGTACTAAAACAAAAGTTGCAAAACAGCAACCTTATTCATCGGATAATGCAGTTAGTACACGAGAGTGAATGAAACATTTTTTTTTATTATATAGCGGGCAAACGAGCATACGGTTCACCTGATGGTAAGTGATCACCGCCGCCCATGACATCTGCAATACCAGGGGGCACAGAGATGCGTTGCCGGCCTTTTAGGTGGGAATACGCTCTTTGGAATACTTCATGGTTTTGGATTTCGAAAGTCATCAGAAGTCAGAGTAGGTCGAAACTGATCGGCGATTCTAAGTATATGTGAGTGAAACCGTTTTGTTATCTAGTAAAATTTATCGATATTTTAGAAATAGACATTGTTACATCTCTAGCGTAAAAAAAATACGTAAAAACTGGTGACAATCTAACTTCAATTGAATGAAGAAGCAAGTATGTATCCATCTCTTCCGGGTACATTATCAAAGCCATAAGTTGAAATAGTTTTAGTACGGTTTCTATGGTCAAATTACTATTCTGATTATTTTAATCTTATCTAAAAGTATTAAAACATCACTAACAAAATATAAAACCGATATTACTCTACAAAACATATTCTAAATATAAAAACGACAATCACAGAAATGAGTTTCTAAAAAATGTACCCAGTTAAGGCTACGTTCCAAGATAAAAAAACACACGGCGTCAATGCTGCTTGATAGCCGATGTGGATCGGATCTTAGTATGTTTTTTTTTGTATATACTGGCTCTACAAAGTGACCCCACTGCACCTGATGTTAAATGCAGTGGGATCCAGATAAAGTGCCGACCGGCGAGAGATGATTATCCCTAGTCAGTCGACATAATTATGCCGGCCTGTGTGAACCGTATATTCACAGGCTGATCCCGGAACGTGACACACTTACGTGGGCCACTATTGCGGGTTTTAACACCTGGTTGTCGCTATCCGGACGGATACAAAATATAACATACCACCAGCAAAGCAGTTGTCTGGATAAAGTGATTATCAAGCTATATATAGTAAGCCTAGCTTTTGCTCGCGGCTCCACCCGCGTGGAAAAGTTTTTCCGGGATAAAAAGTAGCTTATGTCCTTTCTCAGGCTCTAGACTATCTGTGTACCAAATTTCATTTAAATGGATTCATTTGTTTTGGCATGAAACCGAGACAGACAGGGTTACTTTTGCATTTATAATATTAGTAAGGATTATAATACAGTTAAAACCGGTTATAACGACGTTCAAGAAACTACTTAATTTTATTTTTTTTCGCGGGGAATAAAGCGTTATCGCTACCACCACTGGGGGTTGCATGGAACGGTTATGTTCGTTTCACACAGTCTTACGGTCCAATGTCGACACTCGGGAGTATAGCATCATCCGAGCGAGCATTGGACCGAGTCCCTAACACTATGTACAGTCAGCAGCATAAGTAGATGAACAAATTAAAAATTCCAAATTGCCTACATACTTTTGTGTTCTTACTAATCTTGTTTAACTCTCCACAAAAATAAAATAAAAGATATTTACTTTATTTCAAACGAAGAAAAAAATATTTCAGTTTAACTTATGCGTATATAGGCGATTTGAAATTTTGATTTTGTACAGATATTTATGCTGCTGACTGTACACCCTACACCGGCATACCAACCAAAACCTGCAGTGGCTTTCTTGGGCGCATACGAGACGGCCCCAGTGTATCTTGTTGCACTAAGATAGCTTCACGGGACCATCTCTGCGCGATGCCGTTGCGGCCCTTCTCTATTCAAGGGGCTAAGATGCCCCCGAACTCTAAAGGACGCCTTTGGCGTCTACGACAACGGGAGACCGAACACCCGCATTGTCATCCACCTCGGAGTCGCTTAAATTGGACTGAGCAGCCCCCCGCTGCTCGCCCCAAGCCCCATTTAGTCGCCTCTTACGACAGGCAGGAGATGCAGTGGCGGAACTCTGTAAATGCCCCTGGACCACAGAGCACAAGACACGACTTAATCTGGACACTATACCAGATAGTGCTTACAAACAATACTCATTTTTTAACAGACTTCCAAAAAAGAAGGAGGTTCTCAATTCGTGGTTCTCAATTGTTAAAACCTTCTAGTGTAATGTACATTAAATACTTATGTCATAGTGGCATCCAATATTCATTATATTGTAATATAGCAGACTCCAATCTAATCAAGTACTCGCACCAATAGAAATGTGACTTATAGTAACAGTGCCTAATTGTAAGATGAGTCCTGTAAGATATCTATTTATGTATTACACCATTCAATAACTGGGTACATAGTTAAGCTCAAAACATGAGCATAGACCTAGTAAATTAGTAAAACAGCAGCCACAGTCCAAAGTTCAACCTGGAAGTTGCACGAATGGTTCCATAAAGAGCCGATGTAACAAGGCCCTTACAAACGCATACCATCAGGTGAACATCTTCTTAATAACTTCCGTGTAACCCTGGTTTATCTTCTCAATCTTGGGCTTCAATTCCTTTGCCTTTTGCTGGGCTGATTTATCATTTGGGAAGAGTCGGAGAGCGTGCTGGATGTCCTCCCAGGCTTCCTCATACATATCCAGGCCGGAGTAGGCAACGGAGCGTCGGTACAGGGACTTTATGTTATCAGGTTGTAATGCTAAGGCTTTGTTGCAGAGGACTAGGGCACCCTCAAAACAACCGAAATAAAGCTGGCAGTGAGCCAAGTTATTGTATAGTTTTATCTGTAACAAGATTTTTAACATCAATGGTAAGTAAACAAATTCTCTTATTGTAAGTATGTAACTGCTTTTCAAGAATATCCAGAATACTAATAAACACAATGCTTCTGTAGGGCTTTGTGTAAATAAAATTAAGCCAGAATAAAGGATATGGATCTTCATTTCACTTTTAATGAACAAATTGATGGTCATAATTTAAATTTTTTGTAAAACTAAAGATTACACTTCAATTACTATTTTGGGCTCAGAATTGCACATTGCAGAATTCACATGCTAATAATTAGCTAATAACTAATATTGAAGTTACCTTTGTATCCTTCAGCTCTTTGACTTTCTCCTCATCTATGAGCTCTGGATTAATTGGCTCTATGGCAATTATCATCTTCAGAGCTTTGCTGAACCTGTTGAAGGCTTCCACCATCTTCTCTTGTTTGGCTAAAGTCACACCTCGCTCCTGAAAAAGAAAAAAAATATTACAAGATAATATTATGTTACCCTTATCAAGTCGTCTGCCCACCTTGCAGGTGGACGGCCGACGCTGCGCTTGCCAGTACGTGTCGTCGTCGTCGTCGTTCCAAGGAGCACGCTGGATGCGGGCCGCTTTTGACAGGTCCGTCTGGAAATCTTTGGGGGAGGCCTATGTTCAGCAGTGGACGTCATGTGGCTGATGATGATGATGATGATGAATATTATGTTGATCTTGTTGTAATGGATACCTATTACTTCCCTTTCTTTTACTTGATCATTGTGGGTGCATCGGTGCAAGAAAAGTTCAATAATTATAATTTACATTGGGCATATGCATGACAACCTTAAGTCTCAACCTTTTTCACATAATGGCAGACTAGGTTTATATGAGTGATCAATGTTTTTTACTCAAGTATACTATGATACCTATAAAATACTGACCTTATGATGCATTCCACACTCAAGCAGCCTCTGCCAGCTCCAATCACTGATCAGCTGCTCTTCCGTGACCTCCTTCAGATGGATCTTGCACGTGATCTTCATCTCTAGCACATCTTCTAGATCCTTGTATATGAACGTCGCCTCACAGATCTCGCCACAGCACATCTGTTGAAGAACCAGCTCGACATCTTCGTCCAAGAAGCAATCATTGTCTCCGATAATAATTATCCCGTTAAAATTCCTGCTGAATACCAAGCACTCGGGCTCTATCTCACAATATCCCGCGCTGTCTACGCATTTAACGTCGCTTATACTGATCTTACAGCGAGCTTCTTCGTACGGGACCAAACTGTAGTCGCCGGTTTGGATGACTCTTTTACGGATTTCTCTGTCACTTCTGGAACTAACCACAACCTCTTCGTCCATTTTTGTGTAGGGTTGTGTGTGAAACGCTCCAGGCGAATTTTCTGTTAAAAAATAATAGCAATGCTCGTAGAAAATCGCCAAATATTCCAAATGAAAAATGTCAAATTGCAAAATCAATTATGCTGATTGCCGACTGCTGTCAATCGATAAGCCAAACGTTTTATTATTGCTAAAAGCTTCATATGATTAAACTTTTTAAAAATGTTATTTGGACTCAATGGTTCCAAATAGAATAAGAACTTTTTAGTTTTTACATATTTTGGAAAATCTTAAAATGACATATTGATTTGATGAAATAAAATTAGCTGTCTTTTTTTTTAAATACGACATAAATTCGGAAACAATCAGCTGTCGCCTGTCAAACTCAAATGTCATATGGACTAAAAAAAATTGAATGGTAGAGCAATACATTTTTGTATACAATAACTTATTTCAAACTCTCTGTTTTATAATTTCTTTGTGTAATTCCCAGTGTAACTCAAGAAAACTGTAAACCTATTTTTATAACTAGTGATTTAATTGTAGGTATACTTGGCAATTCTCAGGTACGAAAAATTCATTATTCTTTCTTTTACATACTTCTGTAAAGAAATGATCTATAAAACAAGACTATAAATTAAATGAATTAAAATTATAAAAATCCACATCATCTATTTTCGACTAATTTTGCCTATGATAGTACACAAGCACCTCTTTGATGGAAGGTCGTCCCAATATTACAATTGTTTGGCATGTTTTCATAATGTACTTATATATTTATGTATCGTTCATTATTATATAAGTAATTACTTACATAGTTTCAGTTAGAAATCTGTGCATACACTTTCAGTAAAACATAACCTTCATGATTAAGGATTCAAAACAAAAATAATGTAGTTATATCAAAGCTTATATTATACAGAAAATGTAATGAACCACACTATTCTACTGCTGGGCAGAGTGTTACCTCCTTATTAATAGAGCTGTTTAGACAGAAACTATTCACTACTGGCTTGATATTGTGATAATTTCTATAAATTACCCCTTCTTTTGGTTGTCTGGTTTCTCTACATTAGGGGTTGAAATTGTTTTTGGTCCCTAAAGATGTTATTTAAATTATCTACTGCCTAACAAATAATAAAAGCCATTAACCCGTCAATGCCCACTTATATACAGATATATCCGTGGTTGCCCTATATACCCGGACACCGGTGTCTGCTGTGGGGGTTGACAGTTTAATATGCATATAAGTAAAATATTAAAAATAATATTTTCTTCAGATTATAATGCCAAAATATATTTTTGCAGCAATAATGACACTATTGCTTCGGAGTGTGTGGCGCAATGTGCTCCGAGCCAGTCCACTCGGACACTCCACAATGACACCAAGAAGCCTGTCTTCCAGTAGTGAGAATCTTCATTGATTTTTTTCATTATTTATTTTAAATATTTTTTATATGGACTCTCAAAACTTATTCTACTGTGATGGTAAGTGAAGTGGCAGCCTGATAGAGCATCTACTGACAAGATAAATTTATTCCTCATCATCAACACAATTATGCTATTAAACATGCACATCCTCTGAAACTGCTAAATTGATAATTAATTTCAGGTAATAATCTTATAAAATGTTCTTCTAGCTACCTAAACATTCGTAAGATGAATGATATAGTTAAACTATATTTATGTTACTGTTATTACAGTTTCAGAGTTGACTCGTGGAAAATCACCGGATGCTGTGATGCTAATGTTGAAGACAGCTCCGAGCGCCACAGATGTCCTGGAGGCAGTACAAGCAAACCTGCAGCAGATGACGCCCAAACACATGCTTCAAGCGTTGAGGATGCTTTTTCAATTACAGAAAACTGGCAAGTAAGTAGTATCATAATATTTTATCCTTGCAGTTGCTTCTATTTTCCTTATCCTATCTTAATGACGTCACTGTACAATATCTATACTAATAAAGCTGAAGAGTTTGTTTAGTTGAATGCGCTAATCACAGGAACTACTGAACTGATTTCGAAAATTCTTTCACTCATAGGAAGCTTCTATATAACTCCTGACTCCTGAGTGCTTTAATAAGCTACTTTTTATTCTGGAAAAACTTTTTTACGCGGGTGGAGCCGTGACCAATACTAGTATTTGTATATACATAAAAATATAACAATGAAGAAGGTTCGAGAACTACTATCAGCAAAATTGGCGTGATTATCATCACTTATATAGTATATATTGTATAATATTTATGTATATGTTATTTATTATCTATTTATACGTATATTTATTAGTATTTTGTTAGTTTGTTTTATTCGTATTTTTTTTCATTTTATTCATAGGTTTATTCAGTAGTATGTACATTCTGAAGACATTTTATCCCATAATTTACGCACCTGCCTTCTTGTATCTCTGCACCACTTTAGGTTGACTGGTAGAGAATGCCTATGGCATTAAGTCCGCCTTTACTCCATGTATTAAGTGTAAATAAATAAATAAATGAATAAATAATATATTTATCTAATATATCTATTATGTTTCAGAGTTATGAACAATTCAGATGATCTAATCAGAGATCCAGCTTTCGGAGTACTTTGCCAGAACTTCAAAAAGCACGCACGATCTATAGACGCAAACGAAGCAATCGAGGCGACAAAATTCCTGTCCTTCCTGGGCGTGCCTGTTGACTCGCTCATAATACAAACAATGCTGCAGATTATCAGATGCGAGATCAACACGTTAAACATTCGCCAGACCATGTTTCTAGACTTTATACTAAACAGATTTGAGGAGAAGAATCATCTAGTGGATGCATTGAAATTGGCACTTCCTCTTGCTTTCCAAATCCACTTGCCTCTGGAGATAGATAACGATGACCTACCGCTGCTAAGAGACATGTTGGCGTACTCCTGCTCCCACGACTTGCCTGATCGCTGCATAAATAATGTTGTTACCGGTATACTTCTCCACAACCAGGCCATTGACGCTCAAATAGCTAAATACGTCGTCTGGGCGTTGTGCCAAGTGAACTGTACCACAGAAGTGTTCCCAACTAGAGCTAAACTTCTTAACAACTGCCTCTATATTATGACACAGAAATTGTGTGAGTTACCTTATGATGATATACTGAGGACGGCTGCGAAGCTGAAGGGCAGGATATTGGAAAAACACCAAGAGTATTACAATGAGCAGTTGATGGACGGCATAGCAGACTATGTGGTGCAGAATGATTTGGAGTTTGACAAAGCGCTTCTTGTTGCTAGAGTATTGTCGCGAATTGTGAGTATCTTTTGTAGTAAAAGAAGAAAAAGTTACTTAGAAAATGAAGAAAAACTTGTAATGTCTACTTCCTAGTGATAATTTTTTATTTATTTTTATTTTTTTATTTTTAGGAAGACTTACAGACTAATACAACTTTATATTATATACATACTTAAATGGACATATTGCATATGAATAGTCTCCGCATATATGTAACAATATAATGCACCTACTAAAAAAAAAAAAAAAAATTAGGCATGTACATAGTTTTAAAGAATTGAGATGTGAAGTTAACAAAATTAAGAATTAAAAGAAGAAACCACAAGCTGCATTGTGTTTACAATAATAGTATTTGTTAGCCCCCCTCATTACCAAAGAATTGTTTACTGAGCTTACCTCTCACCGCCTCTGATTTGGTACAGAACAAATCTACATCTAAGCTTGGCGGAAGTTTATTAAAATTACTAGCAGTGCGCAATAAAAACGAATTTTGCCTATAATTGGTGGAAGTGAAAGGCGTCGATAACAAAGACTTTTGTCGAAGACCCATTTGATTAGTACGTAAACCAATTTTTGATAATAACTGAGGGCAGTCGATAGTTCCGTTAGCAACACTCATTAGAAAACATATATCGTTAATATTACGCCTATTTTCCAATGGCAAGAAATGATATCTTTTGCACCGGTGTATGTAGCTATCTGACCGTTGTTGTGCTTTAAAGTCCAGATATTTCAAAAATTTTCGTTGTATCGTTTCAATACGGGATTTATAAATTTCGTATTGGGGATTCCATACTTGAGATGCGTATTCTAGGTGACTACGTACCAAAGAACAATACAAAATCTTTATACATTTTAGTGAGCGAAAGCTATTAGACATGCGTATAATAAAACCTAGAGCTTTAGACGCTTTCTTTACGATGTGTTCCACATGTTTGTCAAAAAGTAATTTGCTGTCGTGAATTACTCCTAGGTCTCTAATATCGCTAACTTGGGTGATTAGGCAGTCATTAAATGTATATCTGGTGTAGATTATATTTTTTAGGCGCGAGAAACTGATGTGGTAACACTTGGACACATTTAAATGTAATGGGCATAGAAAAATGAGCACAAGTCACAACAAATTATGGATGATTTTCTAATTTTTAAATTCACTGTTTCTGACACATTCAAATTATAAATATTATGTTTTCCCATCTTATAAATTAATCACTACCTCTTTTCCCAGGCTCACACCCACCTAGGTCTGGTGGAGTACCTCTGCCAACTAGCAGTGTCCAACCCCACAACGCTATCCAACGCACGCACAAACGTTCTCTTTGGCTTCATCAACTGCCTCTCAAACAGTAACTACTCTCCAGACCCTGAGCAGTGGCACGAACTGCGCAGGCAGTTATCTCTCAACCCAATCCTGGACGCCAAGAGTTTCACACTACCCTGGGCCAAGATGTGCCTTGAATTGGCCTCATTGGGCCACTACGAGGATAGACTGATCAGCAGGGTATTCTCACAAGAGTTCTTGGATGAGTACTTGTCTAGAGAGCAGAATACCCTGGATTATCTCCAACTCCTGACCCTGAATGAGGCTGTAAAGACGTTTCATACCAAGGAGTATAAAATACCTCAAGAAATTTTGGATAAGGCCAAAAGTCTGTATCCAACATCGCCATTGAGCGAAGAGTTGGAACGGAGTCTGGCTCAAGGGCTGGGCAGTCCAGAATATGTTGTCAGAAATGTTATGCTGCAAAGTGGTATTGTTGCAGGTATAGTACAGTTTGTTAGTTCATTACTGGTTAATCAACTGTGCCAATATGGATACTATAATTTCAAACTGTATTTCTATTTTTAGATGCGATGGTTTGTCTAAGACATGGGTATCCACAAAAACTTCCAAGAGTAAGTGGAAAAGGAAAGGTGCCTATAGAACAACTCAATTTGCCTAGTGGAGGAGTTGTGTAAGTGAACAATATACTATATCCATACAAAACTTCTCTACCTATATGTAGATCCATTTATTCAGCCAGATACTATTACCCTACATTCATTATTTCTATTTTTTCAGTGTATGCATCATGAACTTCAGACAAGGGTGCTTCTCAATGAACAGCAATCGTCTCCGAGGTACATTTAGACTAATTCTGGACACGCTAGAGAAGCAGGGATACGCCACCGTCGCTATAAACACTTATGAATGGCTCAACTCGCCACCCCACGAGCGGTCGCCCTACTTACTACGCGAAGTGGGCTACAAGTGTAGTGAAATCGGCATGAAACTATGTGCAACGTGATGAGTACTAACAATAACATTGGCTCTGTGATCTCATTCGTTTGGGGGCGTCCATAAATTACGTGAGGTGTTTAAGGGGGGGAGGGGGTCGAGTCAAATCTCATCTAATCTTACGTTGGAGAGAGGGGGGGGTCTCGGCAAATATCACGCAATTTTTTTTCTGATTGAAACAAAAAAAAAATATACTATTTTGGTCCATTTAATCCAGATTGGACATGCTTAACATTTATTCTTAAGCGTAATCGTAATACGATTAAGATCATTTACTAATTCGTTCGAAAGAAAATAATTTCAGTTTCAGCAAATTTGTTTTTTTCTTTTTACAATAACAATCCAACGCGTTTACGTAAGAAACTCACATTTTGAAAAATCTCACGTGAGATTGGGGGTTGGGGGAGGGGGTTGAATAAAATCTCACGACATCTTACCAGGGGGGGAGGGAGGGGCAGAAAATTAAAAAAAACACCTCACGTAATTTATGGACGCCCCCTTTGTGTCCTTCGAGATGAAATTATGAGTGAATATAACGAGATTTTGTAGCATTGTTTTTATTGTTAAAATAAATGTATTATTTTTAATGTGTCGTTTTAAAGCAATAACTAAACGGAAAAATGTTGCCTAATATTTTATGTAAATATAAATTACCGGAATATTTACTTCTAGAAAATTAATAGGTCATCATAGGATTCATGGGTTTTATTTTTAAAGTCTTGTATTTGCGCCTTATGGGCAAAACAATATCGACTTTGAATTCTTTACGTAAAAAGTTGACGTTTCATTTAGCCGAATAACATGAATATTCGCTCAAATACGCTGAGTGTGGTGCCACCATGATGTGTGTTGATTCAGACCATCTGTTTTACTCTTAGAGCATGTTAAATGCTCTAAGGTTTTACTGTTAATTATATCTAAAATCACAAAGGTACAGTTTGATTCAAACTCCTTCGTGGCGGTGAATTTAGTTGTGACCTCAGGTTTTTCTTTATGGCATTGAATGACGAAATGACACTCATAAACAGTAGCAACACCATCCAGCACCTTGAGTTAGAAAGTACTGTGTGGCATTCCACTGTGCTCGTCATCCTGAGACATAAGATGTTAAGTCTCATTATGTCCTGTAGTTACACTGGCTACAATGTCCTTCAAACCGAAACACAACAGTGCATGCACACTGCTGCTTGGCGGTAGGAGCGCGCAAGTACATACAATTAAGTCGCCAATATATTTAGTTTTAATTTATATTTATCTTTACATCTAAAAGGATTCGTACAATTATGAAATACTGTTTCGATTTGGTTATTGACTTTTGAAATGTTTTGTAAGACGACATGAAGACATTTTTAAAATGTTTTTCTATCGTTTTATACCTTTTTTTTTTTAGAAAGTAAATTATACCTATTCCATATACATTCCGTAGAATTTGTCGTGTTATCCATGTAAGGGTAATTTTCAACAATAGCAAAATAATTGTTCACCTCTTGACCTCACCTGTACTAAAACAGGAACGCGGGTCTGACCTATGGGTCTGACACCTAACATTGTGTTACAGGATATATTGGTTCTACGCAACGGAACGTACGATATTCAGAGCGACCAAAAGGTTAGAATCAAACTGTATCAAGATTTAAACATTTAAATAATAATTTACGAGTCCAGATGCCGTTAAATATTGTAATACGACGCCAAGTGTAATACCAGCATTAGGTTGTGTTCATATATCCATATTGTAGATACGCGCTTGATTACACAATATTTTTAATTTTATTCTAATTCAGATCCCTGACTTTATTACGTGATAACATTATTATGAACGTCAAACTGGCATTTGACAGTTGACATATAAGGGCGCCAATTACACTGACAAACAAAATATTTTGTTTTCAATTTTTCCTTGTGTTTACATATACAATTTATTAACACAGATAAATAAATGTAATTGATACTGTACTACTATGTATTGAATCGCATTACACAACTCAAAGATCAGACTTGGGATAAAGATGTCTACGCACTTTACTCTGTGTTTAATATTTACTGTTATTAAATTAAGCGAGTGTAAATATGGGTACGTTACATGGTCTAGAGACAAAGCGAAGGCTGTTGTGACCGAATATTATGCAGATATCCCTGATGTTTACCTTGCGAAGGCTACGTATCGAAACGAAATTAATAATACAGGGTAAGTTGTAATTTATTTCTAATCCAAGTGCGCGTGGTTTTAAGAAAACGATCAAGAAGAGCTCTTGATGGTTAGTGATGAAATCTTTTGGGGAGGCCTATGTTCAGCATTGGACTTCAAGGCTGAAGAAGAAGATCACATCCGCCAAACACATTCCTATGATGAGAAATGTATAGATTCAGTTGATGTCCTTTATTTTTTAAATTTTCAGTATATTCACTTTTAAGTAATTGCTTTAAAAAGTTTACAATATTAATTAAATACAAGTAAATACTAGTTTGAGCATCTATAGACTATAGACTGTAAACTAACATTTACAGTCAGTATTATGAGATGTTAAAATATATTCACTTATGACAATTCTTAACTTATGTTACGAACCAGTACTATGATAACACATACCCTTTGTCTGTAATATCTGCTCCGGTTCATGCTCCCAATCAATTTCCTCTGATAATAAATTTGTATTATCAGCAGTCAATAAGCATAGTAGCATAAGAAAAAAATGTATTTTATTGTAAGAAAGCTGGTGGTGCTTTTTAAGATATTATCAAAATGATATATAATACTTCTACTCATATTATCTGTCAATAAAATATTTATAACTATTGTCACCATGCACCCCACGCTTTTTTTTACAATAAAATAATTTTTTTTCTTATTTACACTATTCTTAATTCAAATTTATTTTCTATTTTTTATTTGGATTTTCTATAAAGCGTGTTTTTTAGTTTTTGTGAACTATTATTTATTTTAAATTTTTTTGCTCTGTTCACTATTGTCACTAAAAAATATATAAATTGACAAAAATCTCATTTTGCAAATTGAATAATGGCATAATCTTATCAAATTAGTGTATTGTTATCGGTCCTCGACAAACCTACAAAGTTTGAATAAAATCTGACCGTTTAAAGTGGGTCAAAATCGCACCCAAAGGAGTCGGTGTCGGAGAGTTACAAACATACAAACATGCAAACAAACATACAAGTGAAGCTAATATAAAGTGTGTAAAAAAGTAGTTAATCAATCGCTATACATGAGTAATAAAAATATACTCATTAAATTAACTGCCTCGGTGGCGTAGTTGTATTACGGTACGACTGCAAGGCTGAGGTCTCGGGTTCGATCCCCGGGTCGGGCAAAGTGATATTGGATTTTTCTATTCAGTATCAGCCCGAAGTCTGGAATTTGTGCCCGGTATGGCGATAGGCTCGCCCCCTATCACATCATGGGACGGAATACGCTTGGCGAAAAGTGGGTGCACTAGTTGCGCCTCTGCCTACCCCTTCGGGGATAAAAGGCGTGAGCATGCGTATGCGTACTCATTAAATCAAGACATTTTTGAAAAAGCATGTAAGTAGGAGGGGCTGTATTTGTTTTCAACATTCTAAATGACTATTTAAGATTAAACATCACTTAATGAATTTTCTAAAAACTTAGAAAATGTGTAGGCCTTTATACTAAAAAATAAATTAAATTCACTCCTCCACTAAATAGGTTCATAGGAGGGGAGCATTCTATGTCTGATTTTGTACATTGTTCTATGTGTAACTAAACTAAACTAAACTAAAATAGAACAAAAAAGAAGCCGTTCTGCGGAAACTGCAATTGGTTAAGAAATGAGGCAGTAATTAATATTTCAAATATTACAATGGGCAGCAGTGGATGCGTAGTGCGCTTCATCTCTTTCTTTCGTATGTGATGTAATTCTCGATGGCATCATATGTGGGTGTTGCATGTCTTTTCTGTTTCTTGACACTTATCTCTTCTACCGAAATTCAAAAACTATAACCTGTTGGTTTTTACTCGGTTTTAATCATTCTTTCTGGGTTAGAATTTAAATGACGTAAATATTTGATAAAAGCAAAGAACAAGAATGAGTCCGGTACCCTATGGCATATTGGAGTAGCAAATTATATGCTAACAATCGAAAGTGATCCTCGAATATGTATAAGGTTTGCATTGATTGAATTGAATCTGTTCTAATTCTTGTGACAAACACAACTATCTGATGAGTATGAATATATAAACTAGTAGATAAATTATGTTACTAAATGGTGGTATGCGTCGCCTATGCGTGAGGCCACCTGGGTGCCGCCGCAATGTCTATTTCTACCGACAAGGAGCAGTGTGGTTTGAAGGACATTGTAGCCAGCGTATTACTGGGCACTATGAGACTTATAATCTTATGTCTCAGGCTGACGAGCGCAGTGGAGTGCCACGCAGTACTTTGTAATTCAAAGTAATGTGCGGCGTTGCTACTGTTTATGGGCGGTCGTATCGATTACCATCAGGCGAACGGCATGCTTGTCTAGTCATTTAAAAGGAATTTTAAAAAATGGGTTTGTATTGAATTAGTAAATTACTCCTAATGAACTCTAATCTTATCACTTATGTCTTAAAAATATATATTGCTATATATCTTCCCAGCTGGGCATTCCTGGAGCTTCACACGTCCCGAGACTCAAGTGACGAGAAGCAGGCGTACGCTGCAGGGTATCTGGAAGGTTTCCTCACCCGGGACCTGATGTGGATGCACTGGCAGAATGTACTCAAAGGGTTGGTAATTTTGATAAGCTTTGCACATTTTTTTACAGAGATGATAGCAGATTCCTCTCTTACATCTTTTAATTACAGGATAACCTAATACAGTAGTGTGACATAACACAAATGGGTATCATAATATATGATTGTATGTATTTATTGATGATTGTATATTGTATGTATCTATAATACTGGTAATAAGTATAAAAAATTACAATATTACTATTAATGTAAAAGCGAAAGTAGCTGTCTCTATTAATTTTTTATGGTTAATCCACTTAAACGATTTTGATTAAATTTGTTACGAACGAAGCTTGAATAAGAATCTAGGCCAAAACCTACGTCTTTCTTTACAACAAACCAAATTCAATACAGGTGAAGCCGCGAGCATAAGCTTGTACCTAATATATAAATTGCAGGTACTGCTACAACAAAACGGATGTGTGCGGTCTAATAGACGACTTCATAAACACCAACCAGCAGTACATGGCCGGTATGATTGAGAAGAACCTGAACGATCCATACTGGTATCAGGTAATACCTTTTATATACTTTAAAACATTGCCTTATATGGTACTTGATAAACTATAGACTATAGATCACGAAACACCTTGTGATAACACATTACTTATGAACCAATGTATACTGCCTTGTCCGTCATCTCAGCTGCCAAGATCGTGTCTTAATCGTTAGGTCTAGCCAAAAACGTCAGCAATACCATCCTTACATAGTATAAAAAAAGTCGCCTGCCGCGTCTGTACGCGATAAACTCAAAAACTAGCTTGGGAAGGTTTTAGGCTACTTTTTGTCTCGGGAAAACATATAGCGGTAATTTTATCACGGGAAAAGCCTTTCACGGCTGCGGAGCCGCGAACAAAAGCTAGTTCAATATAAAACACATTTGAACAACGGAACCCCATTGTCTATTTCTGCCATCAAACAGCAGTGGGTAAGCGCCGCGCTGTTTAAGAAATATCTAGTTAAATTTTAATTCCAGGTGAAACTGTACTACATCCAGCTGGAAGGGTTGGCTGCTGGATACAACGCGGCCACCAAGCCCATGTACGAGTGGCTGACCATCAGAGACATCATGTGAGAATGCATTTTAATGGTTTGGCAATAAGGCTCTAATCGTAATAGTTGTAAATATATTATTTTAATAATAATGTAACTTGATTATGTTATCGAGTCAATTCTCAAAATAGTTCATCAATATTTTATTGTACAATTCTAAATACCAAAGGAATTTTTAATTCCATAACTCATCTACAAAAATAACAACGAACCTAGCGCACTGACATCTCTGCCTACCCCTTAAAAAACAACATATTCCAGCTGGTTGAACATGTTGGGAGACCTGGATGATCTGGCATTCGCGCTATCCATGCCCAAGGAGACACCTGAAGGTCTATTATTCGGTGAACACTGCACCGGGCTGGTGAAACTGCTGCCCGGTCTCAAGGACCTGTACACCTCGCAAGTTACTTGGAACAGGTCTGTGTAGCAAATATACACTCACATAAAAAAAGCTTCCAAATTAGTTTAATAATATGTCACTATGCTTTCATACTATTGGAACGAAGTTCCTTATCGCGCGTTGTGAAAGGGGGCTGGACGGAAAAAACAAACGAAAAGTTGTCACGACACTTTTTGCTATTATCTTACTAATATGAACCTTAAATACAATGCGTAGAAGCTATAATTCTTGAAACGAGTATATTTTTATTTATTTTATTTATTAAAGTCATTAAAACCATTTCTTACTAATCTAATATGAACCTTAAATACATTGCGTAGAAGCTATTTCCCCAACGTTGGCACGGCACGAGTACAAAAGAATCGAACGTAACATTCTTTTTTCAAATTTTGTTGATTTATTCTACTTTGGTTACTGACATTTATCAATAACAAGACTAAACGTGCTTTGCTCGCGTTTAAAAATCTACTTTATGTGGTAAGCGTAAGATCGAATTTGTGTTTAGTCAATCAAAATTTGTGATAAAAATGCTATGCAATAGCTTTACCGCGGCAGTCTCCGAGTGCCACACGTATTTATTTGTTTTTTTCTCTAGAAACTTATGTATTGGAACGGAAATATGAAAATATTTATATATTTATATATATACACACTCTGTTATATAGATAAAATTTTATTACAATTCCTTCACTAATTAATCGAAAGGAACTTCGTTCCATCCGGGTGTCCCTTGACACCTCTCATTATTTTTTTTTCTTTCATATTGCAATAGCTGTTATGGGTAATACCTCTGTTTAGTCTTTTAGCGGGATGGGATTGGTGGGTCTCTCATATGTGAGAGCCCGTCTGGGTGGGTACCACCGCAATGTCTATTTCTACCGTCAAGCAGCAGTGTGCATGCACTGTTGTGTTTCAGTTTGAAGGACATTGAGCCAGTGTAACTACAGGACATAATGAGACTCTTGAGATATCTTGTGTCTCAGGATGACGAGCGCAGTGGAATGCCACACAGTACTTTGTAACTCAAGGTGCTGGATGGTGTTGTTACTCTTTATGGGTGGTCTTATCGCTTACCATCAGGCGAACGGCACGCTCGTCTCGTCATTCAATGCCATAAAAAAAATGATAATTAGCTTATAGCAGAGATAATGTAACTCCTTATAAGTCAAATAATTGTCAAAATCTAAGTAGTCATTCTAGAGATGGTTCTTTGGTATGGACGTTATTAGAAAAGTTAGTTAAAAATGGAGGGGTCTAAAAATATTTTTAATGGATCCAAGATCCATATTTTGTCCCTTTAATATTCCTAAAGTTTGAGCCTGGTTAGATTTTGAGGCCCAGCACCCATACAAAAAGCGGACATCTTTGTTACGTAGTAGCATAATTCCAGCTACCAGTCAATGCTGCGTATCCAGAAGATGTACGTGATGAACTTCAAGCTGCAGCCGGGCTCCGCCGAGCTGATCCCGGGCCGCAAGATGTCGCTGTCATCGTATCCCGGATTCATACAAGTATGATATACCTAAACTGCCTATAATAATAATTATTATTTTATCCCATGCTTGTAAAATTATTTTTCTCTTTTTTTAGAGTTACTGAGTTATTGTTTTTTGACAATTATGGATAAATGGAAAAATTGTGACTGTGCAAACTATTATAAAAAAAAAAAAAAAAAAAAAAAAAAAATACTTTATTCATCACGTAGGCGAACATAGTTGCACTTATGATAAGTCAAGATACATTAAATTGATTATATTAATAATTATTATAAATACCAATGGTCACTTATATAACTACCGACATTTTTATTGGGAGTAAATCTATGATAAGAAATAAACAAAAACAAAAAAAAAACAGCTCGGGCTGGCAGGAAAGGGGATATAAAAAGGACATCATTTTATTAAAATAATGGGAGGAACGCGTCGCGATCCTCACCGGTGAGGACACTACAGGCCCTAGCCTAGCTAACCTACCAGCCTTTCACTAGCTACCTAAGCGATGACGACCCGAAGAAGAAAGGCAGAAAGAAACTCCGGGCTTACTTTTTTTGTCATCAATTGTTCATTGTTTCTTTCTCTTTTTTTTTTTCAATTCTTTTGTGCTGTGTACAAAGTCAGATTAGTTATATAAGCTAATGCACGCACATCACCGTTGAAATAAGATAAAATCCAAATGAAGGGATTTAGGGAATACCTGGACAGGCATGTACAAATACGTAAAACTGGACATAACACAAAAAAATAATAAAATAACGGTGTACAATGTGCATTCGCCTACATTTACAAAATTATTTTTGTTGTATTGCTCTTCCTACTTTCTTAATAAAATGAAACTTATAAAGGCAAGCGCAACAAAATGATCGGTCGGTCGTCTTCCCTAAATTTAAATTATATGAATGAGGGAATATTTATAATTGTAGTAATTAGGTTATAGTAATTAGGTTATATACCTAATAGTCACAGTAGATTTAAAAGTTAAAATTATTGTAATGTCAATATTAAAGATAGATACAGATGAGACACTTTATGCAGTCAATCACTAGTAAGTGTTAACAGGGTTGGCCATGGTGTGCAGGACCACTTCTCCAAACCGTCTTATCATCGAGGTAATCCGCTACATTATAATACGCTCTAGACATTAACTCGCGCCTAACATAACACTTGAACTGGTGTCCGGGCAAATCGGCTACTTCGGAGGGAAGTTTATTGTAAAATTTAATGCTATTCGCTAAGTATGATTTACTCGTTTTACAGAGCCTAAAATTTGGAACAACTAGTTTATTCTTATTTCTAGTGTTCAGACAGTGCAAGTCACTGTTTTTAATAAAAGTACTAAGGTTTTTGCGGACATACATAATATTCCGGAAAATGTATTCGGCCGGCAAAGTCAGTATATTAGCCTCCTTAAACAGTTCCCTAAGGGAATCACGAGATCGAAGGTTGTAAATAGCACGAATCGCTCGTTTCTGTAAGACAAAAATGGTCTGCAGATCTGCGGCAGAACCCCACAGAAGAATGCAATATGACATAATGCTGTGGAAGTAAGCAAAATATACTAACCTTGCCGTAGCCACGTCAGTTAAATGTCTGATCTTTCTAATAGCGAAGATGGCAGAACTCAATTTACTCGAAATTTTCTGAATGTGGGGTCCCCATTGCAATTTATTATCTACTGAAACCCCGAGGAAAACCGTTGACGGAACTAATGCTAGTTTATTTCCATCCAAATCAATATTTGGTTCATTTTTATTACTCAGTAGCGAGAATCGGACACATTTAGTTTTTGCCGCATTTAACAGCAAATTGTTAGCTGAAAACCAGTTAGAAATCAAACTAAGTACTTTATTGGGCTCCACAAAATTTTGTTCCCTTCTATTTATCTTAAAAATTAACGAGGTGTCATCTGCGAATAATACTACATCTGCCATATTGTTAATCATATAAGGCAGGTCATTAATGTATACTAAAAATAAGAACGGACCCAAAATTGATCCTTGAGGAACCCCAATCCTAACTGCGGACCCTACAGAGGAGACATTATCAATAAATACTTTTTGTTTGCGGCCTGATAAATATGAGGATATTAGTTTAAGCCCTACTCCCCTAATACCATAATGGTGTAGCTTTAGGATGAGGGTACTGTGATCGACGCAATCGAACGCCTTGGAAAGATCACAAAATACCCCTAAAGCATCCTGTGATCCCTCCCAGGCATCCAACACAGCTTTTACCAATGCACATCCAGCATCTTGCGTGGACCTACCCTTTGTAAAACCGAATTGCCTATCATGTAAGATCTCATTTTTATTAAAAAACACCAGCATTTGATTAAGCATTAATTTTTCGAATACTTTACTTAGGGCTGGTAAAATAGAAATAGGCCTATAGTTAGAGGGTGTGTTAGAGCAACCTGCTTTAAAAACTGGTACTTTATAAGTTTGAATACATTAATCTTACTAATATTATAAATGCGAAAGTTTGTGAAATGTTTGGATGTTTGTTATTTATTTATTTATTTATTTAATTAAGACGCAAAACAGAGTACAATCATGACTATTTTATATAACATACAGGCTTACATTAAAACTAGATTGCATTCCAAAATATGCGCCCTTATATGGATAAATTACAGAAGGTGCGAACTAAGATAAATTAAAAGTATTGAGTTGTATACAGTTAACAATAAAAATAAAACAAATATCAACAGTATGTTAGAAGTAAACGCAGAAACTACTGAACGGATTTTGATGAAATTTGGCGCACGGGTAGGTCATGTCCTGGATTATAACATAGGGTACATTTTATCCTGGTAATTAATTCCAATGGGAAATAATGGATATTTCTAATCTGATTCTTTAAGTAAGTACTGTGTTTTATGGACTTTTGAAGCGAAAAAGGCCTTTCACGGGCGCAGTCCCGAGCAACACCTAGTTATAACTAAATTACATTTTAGTTTATTTCATTGGACAAAACTGTAGTACTATAAAAGTAGATATTCAGTTACCGATATTCAATTTTATTAAGAAATTTTTGTAGCTGACTGTACTAACATGTGTGTCAGTCGACAGACGACTTCTACATAATCTCGTCGGGTCTGGTGGCGGCGGAGACCACCATCGGCAACAGCAACCGCACACTCTTCGAGAACGTCAAGCCCGTCGGACAGGTGAGTGTAATTCATACACTTCTACCAAAAAGTATTTTTTTTTTATTTTGGCATTGAATGACGAGACGAGCATGCCGTTCGCCTGATGGTAATCGATACGACCACCCATAAACAGTAGCAACACCATACAGCACCTTGAGTTACAAAGTACTGTGTGGCATCCCACTGCACTCGTCATCCTGAGACATAAGATGTTGGCCAATAATATTTTTAACCTATTATATTAGGTTCCTCGGTGGCGTAGTTGTACTACTGCAATGCTGAAGTATCGGGTTCGATCCCCGGGCCGGGCAGTGATATTGGATTTTTTTATTCAGTATCAGCCCAGAGTCCGGAATGTGTCCAATATGGTGATAGGATCGCCCCCTATCACATCATGGGACTGAGTGACTGAGTTTACTTTTAACAAATACTCAATATTTTTTACAAACATTTGTATTTATAATATTAACTAGCATTTGCGCGCGGCTCCGCCCGCGTTATAAAGTTATTCCGGGATAAAAGTCCCGTTTTATATTTTAAATAATGAGTAATGTAGCTTCCTATTAGTGAATGAATTATCACAATCGGTTCAGTAGTTCAAGAGATCAGCCCCTACAAACATACAAACCAACTCACAAACTTTTCCCCTTTATAATATTAGTATAGAATAAGATTGGATATTATTGGATTTACAAAGATACGTAAACTAAATTATGTTCCAATTTCCACCAGATTATGGAGTACGCGCGCGCCATGATCGCGAACCGTCTCGCTAGAAACGGGAAGGAATGGGTAGAAATGTTCAGGAGGCACAACAGCGGCACCTACAACAACCAGTGGTAAGTCTTACATCTACTGCATGAACCTGCATCTCATACAGAGCGAAAATGAAATTCTTCTATGAAATCAGCATCAAAATTGATCGAAAAATAAAGCAGTTAATATGAAAAAAAATGTAAAGAAAAGTAGTCGTGTGGTGGGATTGTCGCGCTAACTCTTCACGCAAGCAGCGTCATGGCGACACACAGTGACGTCACAGTTTGCTGTTTCTGTCATTTGACAGATGTACAGTCAGCAGCATAAATATCTGTACAAAATCAAACTTTCAAATCGCCTATATACGCGTTAAGTTAAACTGAAATATTTTTTCTTCGTTTGAAGTAAAGTAAATACCTTTTATTTTATTTTTGTGAAGAGAAAAAAAATATTAGTAAGAACACAAAAGTATGTAGGCAATTTGAAATTTTGATTTTGTACAGATATTTATGCTGCTGACTGTACCTTAAATTTCAAAGCTTAACGGATTTTTATACATCAATGTTTCATCATCATCATCAGCCACACGACGTCCACTGCTGAACATAGGCCTCCCCCAAAGATTTCCAGACGGACCTGTCAAAAGCAATATCAATGATTATAACATTTATTATTGCATGGATATTGAAAGTTGTTAAGTACCCAATAATGCCGGCCAGTTTGAAAGTTCAAGTATTAAAGACCAACAAGTAATTTTATTTGTAAATTATCACACACACACTCACGCCTTTTATCCCCGAAGGGTTAGGCAGAAGCGCAACTAGTGCACCCACTTTTCGCCGTTATTCCGTCCCATGATGTGATAGGGGGCGAGCTTATCGCCATATCGGGCACAAATTCCAGACTCCGGGCTGATACTGAATAGAAAAACTCCATATCACTTTGCCCGACCTGTGGATCGAACCCGAGAACGAATCTGTAAATCTTAATATATATAAATCTCGTGTCACAATGTTTGTCCTCAATGGACTCCTAAACCACTTAACCGATTATAATAAAATTCGCACACCATGTGCAGTTCGATCCAACTTGAGAGATAGGATAGTTTAAATCTCAAATTATAGTCGCAATTTTAATTTATTGCTAATTATTTGTCTGTTATTATTTGACAGTCACAATTATCTGTTAACTCCAAATGATTCTAACAGATGTCGATACCTTTCGACTGGGTTGAGTAAGTAATCAATAGATGGCGCTGCTATGGTAAATTTAATAACTTTTCGATTTCGATGAAATTTGGCACACGGGTAGATTATGTATACTTTTTATACCGGGAAAATATAAAGCGGGACTTTTATACCGGGAAAACTCATTCACGCGGGCGGAGCCGCGGGCAAAAGCTAGTTATATTATAAATATTACACTCTAGTTTATATGTGTATGCCCTGACCCCCGAAAAGCACATAATTTATCCAGTATATGGTAGCCACCTTGTTGGCTTGGCCAAAACCAATAAATAGTAACAAGACCCACACCTTTGAACAAAAAAAAACATTTATATGTTTCAGGTACGTAGTGGACTACAATAAATTCACTCCGAGTACAGCCAAACAGAAAGGCAAAGTGAAGCCTGGTCTGCTGTGGGTCATAGAGCAGCTGCCAGGATACACAGAGGCCGCTGATCTGTGAGTCATCCAGACTAGTACAAATAAGAGAAGAATATCCATACTAATGTTATAAATGTGAAATTAATTTGGATATCAGAAAGTAAAAAGGTACTTTCGCAAATACACTGCTCACAAAAAGTTGGTATGGAGCTTGAATCAAAAAAGGACATAATATATTTTTATTCGGAAAAAATACTCAATGTTACTTTTGAAGAAAGCAATACCTAGTACGTGGACGATAGCCTAGTTGGGAATGGAACGGTCTGCCGAGGCAACGTCCGGAGGTTCAAAACCCAAGGCACACACCTCTGACTTTTCGAAGTTATGTGTGTATTGTTTATCAATAATTATTGTTCGCTTTAACGGTGAAGGAAAACATCATGAGGAAACCTGCATACCTGAGAATTCTCCATGAGAATTTCGAAGTTATCTGAAGTCTGCCAACCCGCACTAGCCCAGCGTGGTGGACTAAGGCCTAACCCCTCTCAGTAGTAGAGGAGGCCCGTGCTCAGCAGTGGGCAGCATAATTATAAAACAGGGCTGATTGCATTGTATTGCATTGCAATACCTAGTAAAAGATGTATTCACCCACATTTGTTCCAGAACAAAGCACCTCCTCCGTGAGACGTACTTCCCGTCGTACAACATCCCGTACTTCCCGCGCGTGTTCAACCTCAGCGGCGGGAACGAGCGCGTCGCCACCTTCGGAGACTGGTTCGGGTACCACACCAACCCGCGAGCCAATATTATCAAGCAGAAACAGGTAAAATAGCCCTGTATTATGCCACTTGTGCAGGCAAAATTCACAAACCCTCGAAAATCTTATGGAGAATTCTCAGGTGTGTCAGTTTTCTCATGATGTTTTCCTTCACTATTAAATCGAACGAAAATTCATTAACAATACACGGGTAACTGCGAAAAGTCAGAGGTGTGCCTTGAGTTTTAAACCTGCAAATTTTATATCAGCAATCTGTTTCATGCCCAACCAGGCCAACCAATATAATCCCACTACCATTATATCCACCAGGCGAACATCAACAATCTACGTGACATGTACCACACGATGCGGTACAACGACTTCAGGCACGATCCGCTGTCTCGGTGCAGCTCCTGCTCACCCCCCTACAGCGCCTGCAACGCTATAGCGGCTAGAAACGACCTCAACCCTGCTAATGGTTTGTCTTCCAGTATAGTAAGTAAACAACTTGAACGTTTGTAGCTACATTTTAAAAAATCGTATCACGCGGTGGTGTGTTCAAGTTGTTTCTGGGCTATTATAGCTGATAATAATGATAATAATTTTGTCTACTGCCGAGGGATATGACCACGGAACTACCTCTCGTCATTCGAAGCTCTGTCTGGACCATACTTCAATTATCATCAGGTACTTTTGCCCTTTATCGTACCCGTAAAATAATGTCTCTCTCCCCCCGGCAGGCACGTACCCGTTCCGCGCGCTAGGCCACCGGTCTCACGGCGCGACGGACGCGAAGGTGACCAGCGCTTACCTCCGCACCGCCTTCCTCTTCGTCGCAGTCTCCAGCCCCACACACAACATCTCCAGGAACATACTGCCGTTCAGGTCAGAGTTTAAATCAAACTTTATTAAAAACCAGTTTTCAACTTGTGGGAATTAATAGAAAATTATTTCCAGGACATATAAGCAATAATATCACTATTGGTGACATTATACTCATGAAGAATTTATAATTGAGCATAGTTTAGTTTAAGGGAGTGAAATACAACTAGTGCTATTACCCTGAACCATAATTGAGAAATTTTAAGGAACCCGAAATTGTGTATGCAAGAGTTCTGTACGAAAATATTTTGTACCTAAAGCAAACCACCTGGTTTAATTGCACATTGCCAACTAAAAAATCACCCAACAACTAGCAGTGTGCCAGCATGGTGGAGACAGTCCCAACCCTGCCTAATTGTAAAATCTTTAATATGGAATTAAGTAGTTCTCTCATATTACAATAATTGTTATACCATTTTTATTTTCAGATGGAGTGAATTCGACATGGGTCCGACTATATCCCACATTGGTCACCCAGACTTGTGGATGTTCCAACCGCTCGTCCACCGCTGGGAGTGGAATTAGACAATATTATATAAGAATCAATTTCTCCACTAATATTTAATAATTCCTAATGTATTTAAGGCTGAAAGGGTCCTATGATATTAATACCTTCACTGTGATTTTATTTTTTGATTAGGTTGATTCTTCTTGTATTGTGGTTACTTATGAGACAATATATTAGTATTAATCTTACAAGCTAAAATATAAAGTTAGATTTATAAAAATATATCTTTAGGTTTATGGGTATTTCAGTTTATAAAGAACTAGACTTCTGCTCGCGGCTCCGCCCGCATGAAAAGTTTTCCCGGGATAAAAAGTGGCCTATAGCACAAGGAGTAATGTAGCTTCCTATTAATGAAAGAATTTTCAAAATCGGTCCAGTAATTTTTGAGTTTATCCATTACAAACAAACAAACAATCAAATCTTTCCTCTTTATTATTAGTAAAGTTTCCACTGATCTTTGAACTTGGTCTGAAGTTAGTCATATTTCCCGCCTTATTACCTGTCATCCTTAAGTCAGTTAGCCACTTGTAGTTTTCTTCAAGCTGGAAAAGAACTGCAACAGCCCGTGACTAACTTCAAGCTAGACAAAACGGCGTCAGCCGCACGTACTTTTAGTAAAGGATTTTAGAAATAAAAACATCAAGAATAATCACTATGTATATTAGGTAAAACAGTTATAATTTTATATGTAACTAAGCTTTTGTATGTTTTATAAATAAATCATTTTACCTTTACACGCTTTTTCATACATTTTAACCCCATCTACAAATCATGAACACTTATATACAAGAAAATCCATCGATATATAAAAAAATAATGCAAAACCTAGTAACACAAATTGTCTTTTATGATTTTATAATAAGATATCAAATTCTGGGTGCAAGAATAGCCAACCAACAATACAATTGAGAATAAATTAATGGATTTATTGACATCCTTTACTGATGCAAAGAACATATTATAACCATTATGTTATGGTATTTTAAATACACAGTTCTGATCTATAATTTTTTAAATCATTTATTATTTAATTTCAATAAATTGTATTGCTGATTACAATATTGAGTACATTCACATTATTTTGTTATAATCCATGAATGATAATAATAATTACACCAATCAAATACAGATTACATTAGGTATTTCATGAGAAACAAAAATAAAGCTATCCATTATTTAAACTGTCCTTCAATATTGTCTTCGTACAATACTAATATTTTCTGATTAGAAACAAAATTGTTACGACATCTCATTCTATTTAACTAGGGCCACAATTTACTACATTTTAAGGGCATTTGTATTACCTTATTTATAAAACATTCTAAATTAGCAAACTGACCTGGATTCAATCAACAGATTTTTTTCTGAAAGGTTAAATGTAAAGTATTATAAAAAGCGTTTTAACTTAATGTTATCATTTTTGATTTTGTTGTTTATTGAAGATTTGATTAATTTATTATTAAAACTTCAGATTAACACTTTTTGAAGCCCCTAAAGCTATCCAGAACTTCATATTTCCATTACAATATAAAATAATACATTATTATGATTATCATAAATATCATTCCTTATATAGGAATGGCTACAAATGACGCATATTTTCATTATGGAATGAGTATTCTTTATACATATCATTTACAATATAACACTCTACATATGATACCACAGTAACAAAGCATTTTCGAACATCCATTCATACATTTACATATTTTACATACAAAATCGTATGCTCTGCAGTACCAACAGATCCTTAAGGCTGCCATTGACCAGTGCAGAATTGAATAACATTTATTCCGCATGTTCATAATTGCGCACCCCACGGCGCGTTTCTATTGGATGCAGGTTCAAATTAATATTTGTGTGTAATAAAATAATATGGAGCCACGATGCCTCTAAGGTCTAGCTGAGCTAAAGCCGAAACTCCCTATGGTGAATGCGGTCCCTGGGCATGATCCCTGTGAAGCGAACTGAACCAAAGCGAAAGTGGCAGCGCCACCCAAACTGGGACTAAGGGTGAAATAGTTCCATGAAGGTGAACTGATCACCGGTCTGTACGACTGCATACGTCCTCAATAAAATCATAACTATAGCAGGACAATTAATGTGATCCAATTCGATTCGATGAACCTGGTTGATGCTAGCCATAACAATTTGTCTTATTCTAACGAGTTGAGCATGAGGAGTTGCTTCAGCACTTTAGTCTGGGAAGTCTCCCGGATCTCACCTGCCAGGAACATTTCATCCACCACTGTGTACACCTGGAATTTTATATTAGCACAATGATTCTTAACACTTTCGCTGCGGCGCCAAAGCAATGAACTATCCACCAGTGCGGCCGCCTCGCACGGTGTATTGTCCGTCACTGTCGTTTGGGGGGCGCGACGAGACAGCAAGTCATTAAAAAAAAAATCAACACAACAGGTTTGTGCTCGAAGCACTCGCGTCGCGTCCAAAAAACACAGCTGTTTATGAGCCGCAGTTACTGTGTTAAAGGACACAACCATCATAGTTACACAATGTCATGTGTTTATTTCCTCACGTCATGGTAAATGTAACTCAACATGAAAAGATTATCGATCTTTCACAGACCATACATACAATGTTTATTACCAACTTAGTTAGAAGTTACGTTATTAATTCTATAGCTAGGTAGATTTTACAACTAAGTAACTCCTTATTTCTTTGAACATATTTTATAGTTTACTTTGTTTTTAAATGTAAACTAACTATACACAGGTGTTTTCAATTTGTTAAATAATAAACTACTTAAATATCAATTATATTTTGGGACTGGCAAAATCATGCATGCATAGGATCATATAAAGCAGGACTTTTATCCCGGGAAAACTCATTCACGCGGGCGGAGCCGTGGGCAAAAGCTCGTATAAAATATGAATAGAGCTAATGTAGCCAATGAGAGAGACGCAAAACATTTGACCCAAAGTCCCAACACAGAGGGTGTTCCCTTCACTATTACCTTATCTACGATTCGTCTTTCCTGAACTGGCGGGAGTGCATGAAAAGATTGATGAAGGTGGAGGAAGCAAGAGAAGTGTGCCAGAAACAAGCAAAGTGGTAATCCATAGTGTCTGCCTACCCCTATGGGATAGAGGCGTGGTACTATGTATGTATATATTCTTTACCTATTAGTATTCAGGACTTTAATGGGCTATACTGCCGTGCTAAGCTCAAAAGGCGTATCATAAAAAATATCGTAAGCTTGTTTTTATGGCATCAAATGGCTTAAAAATGCACATGCAATCTATACTAATATAATAAAGAGGAAATATTTGTATGTAAGTATGTTTGTAACGAATAAACTCAAAAACTACTGAACGGATTTCGATGAAATTTGGCACACGGGTAGATCATGTCCTGGATTAACACATAGGCTACTTTTTATTCTGGGAAAATATTTTTATCCCGGAAAAACTTTTTCACGCGGGCGAAGCCGTGAGCAGTAGTCTAGTGAACAATATAGCCAAATAGCTGTCAAATCAAAATCAAAAAAGCCTTTATTTACTAAAAAGAGAGTACATTTTATTTTCTAGCTTTAACTGTCTTCCACAGCAGTCCTCTTTAAAGCTTGTCCTTTTGACAGAAGGCCTCCTCCAGCGTTCGCCATGTTTCTCTGTCCCTAGCAGTTCGCGTCCACAATGGGCCAGCAACCTTCCTTAGGTCATCAGACCACCTTCTGAGTTGCCTACCTCTTTTCCGCTTTGCATTAACTCGAGGTGTCCACTCAGTTACCTTTTTCGTCCATTTAGTTCTTATTTCCCTTAACATATGCCCTGCCCATTTCCATTTCAGGACTTTAACTTTTCTCCCTACATCTTCCCACTTAGTGACATTTCTAAGGTCTGTTGCGCGTTTTTTATCCATCTTCCTATGCCCCAAAATACTTCTTTCCATACTTCTCTGGCAAGAAATAAGCTTTTGGTTCGATGTTTGCGTATTCGCCCAGGTTTCACTTCCGTATGTGAGTATAGGTAGTATGCAGGAGTTGAAGAGTTTTCTTTTAACTGTAAGATGGTATTGATTATTCTTCAATATGGTTTTCATTGACCAGAATCTTTTCCATGCATTTGTTACTCTTCGGTCTATTTCTTGTTTGCTTTGGTCTTTAAAAGAGATGAGTTGCCCTAAATAGATATAACTAGTTACATAGTCTATCCTTTCTCCTTCCATTGTGATGCAGTGTTCTGATCTGTTAGTCATTACTTTGGTTTTTGTTTTATTCATAGTCAATCCAACTTTCTTGCTCATGATTGAGAGATCGTGAATCATGGTTTGTAGCGAAAGGGAGTTATCCGTTATGAGTATTATGTCATCTGCGAATCTGAGGTTGTTGATCTTTTCTCCATCAATGTTGATACCATAATCATCCCAATCCAGTTTTCTAAATATTTCTTCCAGGATTGATGTAAACATTTTTGGAGACAATGGGTCACCTTGCCTAACCCCTCTTTTGATTGGGAAGGTTTCTCCTATGGATTCGAGCTTGACTTGAGCTGAGCTTTTGTCATAGACATTTTTTATAATCCTTATATATTTGTTTTCGATACCCTGGTTTTTGAGCGCCTGCCATATGTGATAATGTTCTAGTGAGTCAAATGCTTTATTGTAATCAATAAAGGCTAAGTACAGCGGATATCCATACTCTTGGCATTTCTCGACTATTGTGTTCAATGTGTAGATGTGGTCTATTGTGGAGAAACCTGATCTGAACCCTGCTTGTTCTCTGGGTTGTTCTTCATCTAATTTTTTTGTGATGCGGTTAAGAAGTATTTTTGCAAAGACCTTGTATACATTGGACATGAGGCTAATAGGGCGGTAGTTGCCTATATTGTCTTTATCACCTTTTTTGTGGATCAGGATTATATTGCTTCTCGTCCATTGTATTGGGATATATTCGGAGTCTAGAATGTGATTGTAAAGACTTGTCAAGGTAGATATGATGTCAGTGTCAGGTAGTACCATTTTCATGCTTTCATTCATTATGTTGTCCGGTCCTGGGGCTTTGTCATTTTTCTGTGTTCTAATGGCGTATTCTACTTCCCTTTCCAGGATTTCGGGGACCTCTTCCTCACCTACTATAAGAAAGCTCTCCTTTAATTCTGCAGGGTATTTACTTGAATAAAGATCTCTGTAAAAGCTTGTTGCTGTTTCCATAATGGATGTTCTCGTTTTTACTTGCTTTTTGTCTTTATTGGTGATTGTAGGTATCCATGTCTTTGACTCTTGCAATTCTTTGAAAGCTTTTTTTATGCCTCCTGTCTTGGCTATATGGTGTGTAATGCAATCCACAGTTCGCTTGGCTTTGTCTTTTTTTATGGCAATACTAATTTTTTTGCTTATTATTGTAATTTCTTTCTGGATCACCTGGTCTTTTTTATTTTTAAATAGTTCTTTTCTATTCTGTATTAGTTGTTTGGTTGTTTGGCTTAAAATATCTTTTTTACTGCTCGGCTTTGGCTTTGTGGGTTTAAATATTTTGTTTATTTCCCTGTCATATAATTCTTGAATTTGGTGTGTGGGTTCAATTCGTAGTTTATTATTTGCTGGGTGAATATATTTTGGTTGCATTTTCTGGTGCATAGACTCTTTGTTGTGTTGGTGTTGGTAGTGTCTTCTGGCCCTGTGCTCCCTGGGATATAAGGTTGCTCTGACCATTCGGTGGTTAGTATAGAAGTTAAACTGGTTAATTACTGTCACATCTTTAAGAGACTTAGGTTGGTTGGTTGTTATAAAATCTATTTCGTTACGATAGGTACCATCGGGAGAAATCCAGGTCCATTTCCTTGATGATCTTTTTCTAAAAAAAGTGTTCATAATAGACAAGTTACTTTCTTGGCTCATATTGATAAGTCTTTCCCCATTTTTACTTCTTTTTCCTATCCCATATTTGCCAATAATGCTTTCTCCTTGTCTTTGATTGCCAGTTTTTCCATTGAAGTCACCCATTACGATTATGTTTTTGTCAAGGTCCTTAAGAGTCTTTGACAGGTCTGCGTAGAAAGCATTTTTTATTGTTTCGTCTGCCGCCTCTGTGGGTGCGTAAACTTGTATTATAGACCAAGTGTCCTTATAACCTGGTATATTGATTTTTAATTTTGCAAGTCTCTCTGAAATGCCTACAAATTCTACTATGTTTCTTTTTAATGTCTTTTTAACCAGAAATCCAACGCCATATTGTCCTTTAGTTTCTCCTATAGAGTAGAGAATAAATTGGTCGTATTCAGCAATTTCAATTCATAGTCTTCTAACCTCACTTACTCCGAGGATATCCCATTTGATGTTGCGTAGTGCGTCTTTAAGTTCTAAGAGTCTTTCGTGGGTTCTTAGTGTTAGTACATTCAGGGTTGCAATAAAGGTATAATTTCTTTGTGGTATCATTTTCTTTAGGTTCTGGCATATCTGTTTGTTAGCTGGAGGGTGGCGGTCGGACTCCCCCACAAATAGCTGTATAATTTTTTAAAAATGTATAAAATCTTTAAGAAAAAGATCCCTGTCTCAGTTTTACCTCAAATTACATAATGTTAAAAAAAAATTACACATCTTGAATTTTCTTGAAACTAGCGTTCCTAAATATACCACTTTTGTGCTTAGCACGGCAGTATAGATATCATTTAACAGCAGATCTGGGAGTTGTTTGACAGCATAATCATACTCAATCTTACCTTATAGAAGTTAAACACCAAGTCAAGCTCACACACGTTGTGGAAGTACTCGTTGAGGACCTCCACAAAGTTGTGTATGGCCTCGAGGTAACAGAGGTTGTTGTCATTCACATCCACGCATATGCAGAAGTACAAGCCTGCGTATCTTCTGTAAACTATCTTGAAGTTCCTGAACTGAAATAGTAAAGTTATTGAGATACTAGAGAAGATTTTACACCAACAGCGTTATAATCAAATATTGTATTAACAGAAAATAAAATTTTACACACACACACTCACGCCTTTCTATCCCCAAAGAGATATGCAGAGGCGCAACTAAGTGCACCCACTTTTCGCCGTACATATTCCATCCCTTGATGTTTTAGGGGGTGAGCCTATCACCATATCGGGCACATATTCCAAGCTCGGGGCAGATACTGAATAGAAAATCCAATATCACTATGCCCAACCCAGGGATTGAACCCGAGACCTCAGGATTGCAGTTGTACCGTAATACAACTACGCCACCGAGAATAAAATTTTCATTATGAGTTTTCAGTCATTACCCACATCCACATATTTTTCAAAAACCATAATCTGTTCAGAATATTCAAATTGTATATTTCAGGAGTTGATTGATCATACATATTAGGCCTAAAGGACAAATATAAAAAAAAATGCAATAACTATTACCTTATTTAAATACCTATATTTTCAGCAATAGTCATGAAACCATATATTGTAATATAATCCTAAAATCCAGTAATAATGACATGCATGGTTCTGATCATCTGATGGATGTCACAGATCTCCTAGAATTTCAGTCACCTAGCATCCAGCTTTACAATAAATGTTACCAATCATACAAACAATTGTCTCACCGCAGAAATCTATCAAGACGGCGAGGCTTTTCAGTACTCAAGAGCAAGTAGAAAGCCAAAATTAATCGAATTAAAGGGTACTTTTATATACCACTTAATATAGAAGACCGGCCATATTCTAAGGTCCTACCTCTACGAAGTTGGTATGCTTGGCGTCTCTGACGGTGACCACTGCATGCACTTCCTCTATGAGCTTTTGTTTCTCATCGTCATCAAAATTCATATACCATTTCGCAAGACGAGTTTTGCCAGCACGGTTTTGGATTAAAATGAAGCGGATCTGCGCAAAATGATCATGGTTTTACCATTAAAACAATGGAATGCTTGATTAGGGAATATATAATAGTAGTATTTAGACTTACCATTCTACTTTTTATCGTGAAAACTAAGAAAAAACCGATTTCACCAAGTTTACGCCTCCCTCTATATCTTTCACTTTGACAAATGACAGTTGACGATAATCATAGACAAGTATATATTGTTTATTTTGTATTGATTAGCACTGGAATAATAATAATTTTTAAATTATATGAAGTGCACAAAATGAGCTTATATAAATATAATCGTTTTATAATAATTTTCATACATTTTTGTCATTTGGATTCGAAAAAAGGAAATATTATAAATTTTACTATATAACTTGCCACTGTTTGTGTCTGTTTGTTTTAGAATTCCTTTTGTTTGCAATAATTCTGCAATGGTTGTTGCCAGGTGTAATTTCTACTAAAATAGGATTATTTCCTTTGAATTATAAATTACTTTAAAGCCTTTTTAAATTACTTGCGGTAAAAGAAACTTTCAATTAGTAAACATCAAAATATTTTGCTTACTAAGATATCTTAAAAAATAGTATTCGCTAAAATATTCGTTATGTGTTAATTTTTGTATGATTATTATAGCAACACAAATATCGAGTTGTTTTTCAATTTTTGCAGTGAATATTCGACGTTGCTGTTACGAGCTCGTTATTATCAAGTTTTCCTGCATGTAGTGCTTAGGTTTTTCCATAATGGCTTTAGTATAAGTAGTTTAGTAGTGAAATAAACAATATTAATCTTAAATGACGCCCACGAAGACCACAAAAACTGAAGTAGAAATGGTGATACGGAACAGAAAAACAGTTATGAAAGACGGAATCATGACAATGTCTGGAATCGGCGAGCCTTCGGTCTTCCACGCGCTTGTAGTGATATTTTTGGAGTTCTTCGCGTGGGGCCTGCTCACGATGCCCATAATCTCAGTGCTTAACGCGACGTTCCCGGACCACACGTTCCTAATGAACGGATTAATAATGGGCATCAAGGGCATCCTGTCGTTCCTCTCGGCGCCGCTGATCGGTGCGCTCTCGGACGTGTGGGGCCGCAAGTTCTTCCTGCTGGTGACGGTGTTCTTCACGTGCGCGCCCATTCCGCTCATGACCATCAACACTTGGTGGTTCTTCGCGATGATCAGCATCAGCGGCGTGTTCGCAGTGACATTCTCAATAGTGTTCGCGTACGTGGCGGATGTGACCACGGAGGCAGAGCGGTCGCGCGCCTACGGACTCGTGTCGGCCACCTTCGCGGCTAGCATGGTGATCTCGCCGGCGCTCGGCGCGTACCTGATGAACCTATACGGCGAGGCGCTGGTGGTGGCCGCCGCGACCGCCGTTGCCGTGCTGGACGTGTTCTTCATCATGGTGGCGGTGCCCGAGAGCCTGCCTGAGAAGGTGCGACCGAGCGGCTGGGGGCCCGCGATCAGCTGGGAGCAGGCGGACCCGTTCGCGGCGCTGCGCAAGGTTGGCGCCGAGCGTACAGTGCTCATGTTGTGCGTGGCCGTGTTCCTCTCGTACCTGCCCGAGGCCGGACAATACTCGTGCATATTCGTGTACTTGAAGCTAGTGATGGGTTTCGGTGAAGTGCAAGTGGCGTTCTTCATCGCGATAGTGGGTGTGCTCAGCATCGGCGTGCAAGTGGTGCTCGGCTTCTTGATGAAGTCCCTCGGCGCCAAGCATACAATAATGATGGGGCTGCTGTTCGAGATGCTGCAGCTGATGTGGTACGGGTTCGGCAGCCGCACTTGGATGATGTGGGCGGCAGGCGTGCTGGCGGCGCTCGGCTCGGTCACGTACCCGGCCATCAGCGCGTACGTGTCGGTGAACAGCCGCGCCGATCGGCAGGGTGTTGTGCAGGGCATGGTGACGGGCGTGCGCGGCCTGTGCAACGGCCTCGGGCCCGCCATGTTCGGCGTCATCTTCTACCTGTTTCACGTGGACCTGAACGAGGGGCACGCCACCTCGGACCGGCCCGACGAGGACAAGTACGTGCGCATGATACCGGGCCCGCCGTTTGTGCTGGGCGCGCTGCTGGTAATCTGCGCGCTGTTGGTGGCGGCGTTCCTGCCAGAGGACGGGTCTCCGCCACGGCGCGCCGCTCCCGACCTGCGGTTCGAGATGGAGCGCGGGCGGCGCGTGGCGGGCCCCCTGTCGCCGCTCATGGCGCCAGAGTCTGCGGCTCTCTAGCTGGCGGGCAAGACCGGCCGTGCCGCCAGCGTGTGACTCTCAGTGCAGTGCCCCACGCCCGCGTCCGCCCCGCCGGTGGAGCTGACTCGAGTGAGTGACCGTGTATTCTTTATCGATGCTGAACCGTCACACGGCTCCTACATTCCCGCGTCGGGTACAATTCCGCTTCGTCAGTAACGTGTTTTTTAAGCTTTATATCTATTTTTACCTTCATGTGAATGAGGGTGTGTAAATAATTTATTCTGAATAAAAAAATCATTTGAAATCACCATAAAGGAGCTGTGTGTTTCTTGAGCAGAGCATCACACAATCATAAAAGCAATGGAACAAAAATGATATTCATGCACTATAAATTCATCACATTGCTGTAAAGTCATCTATCTATGTATCTTAACATAATATAGTGTACATTATGCATGGAGATATTAATGCCAAGCTAAATTGGTGTAGCATAAGATCTAAATTTTAACGATCCTGTCCATACCTAGTATTTTACTAATGTTAGGAATATGCCTAGTTATAAATAGATAGTACATAATGCAGGCCATCTGGCCAAATTGTAAAATTGGACAAGTTTCAAATGATCTTACGTGATGGGCTACACTTATGAAATGACTACGGAAATGGGTAGAATGTGGGATTTTCATATTTTATTACGATAGGATTATTAGAGTACTGAGGTTGAAATTATTACAGATAGTAAAGTGTACTAGGCCCTATGATAGTTTTCCTCGGGTTCCAGCTCTATAATAGATTATTAAAGCATTATTTTTATTAGTGAGGGATAAACAAGCTGTGATTGTGAAAAGTTAGTTTATGTTAGGTAGATAATTTCTCTACAGCTTAATAGATAGATGGATAATACAATAATAATAAATAAGGAATATACATACTGAATCATTCAGATACACAGGTTTAGTAGTTTGGCCTGACCTCTTCACTTTGACTTAAAATTGGTGGATTGCAATGCATTTGTAATCTTTTCAATTTAATACTGGCAAGAAATGCTTTTTTTGTAAGTTATTTGAACTAATGTTTTTTACAAAAATATAATGTTCATCAATGCTTTACAACCCACTCATAAAAATGTATTTTGTAATTGCATTTTTTTAAATTCTGCTTTTATACACCCATTTGTCACTATAGGAATTAGTTTACGATTTTTTCACCTCAACTTCTAATCCCTAGCATTCTGGGCCTCTATCAGGCCCGTATTGTCCACTATGCCACGACAGGAATTTATATTATAAGCTAAAAAACTTTAGCAATTAATCATAGAAGGATAATGAAGAAATTGCAATTCAATATAAAATATAAATATAAAAAAATTTAATAAAAACCACAAAAAAAGAGTTAAATCCTACTTCTATGGATGTATGTATGTTTGTTACTCTTCCACGCAAAAACTACTGAACGGATTTCGTTGAAATTTGGCACACGGTTAGATCATGTCCTGGGTACACATAGGCTACTTTTTATCCCAGGAAAATATGAAGCGGGACTTTTATCACGGAAAAACTTTTTAACGTGGGCGGAGCCGCGGGCAAAACCTAGTAATATTATAATATTTTATTGATTTTTAAGAAAACACTGGTTTTGGTCTTCTATAGTTTGGCCAACATGGCTGACCTATCTCATCATTTTATCCAAACATATTTTAACTCTCCTGATTACAAAGAATAATATTTTATCAAGGTAAATAGTTTATCAACTTAAAAAGCATAATGTAAAGTCATAAATAAGCCAGGTTTTATTGGCATGAAATGTCTTAAAAAGGATTGTACTCAGTCTTAACCTATGTTAAATGAAGGCCTTGTTCCACTACAATGATGATTAAAATAGCATCAGTGGGTAAACTGACCTCTACATACATACACTATTATGAAATTAATTGGTTCTTTGCCTAGATTAGATCCTTATGCATCTTCTTCATTCAAGAGATTCAACTTTGGGCTAAGAGAGCATCGGTTTTCTTTATTTGTGCATTGAGGAATATAATTATGATTTTAATCACTGATTCAATATTCAAATTCAATCTAAAAACACCTTTGTAAAGGACCCGTCCAAAAATATTTGTATAGTACTCCCAAAAACTAGGCCTTTGCAATAAATCATATAATTTTAAAGCCCTCCGATTATGAGATTTATGTAATTTTATCTTGCTTAAAAAGTCCACTCCAAATGAATGTTTTAAAAAAGTTAGTTATAAATGGAGGGGTCCAATTTTTTTTTAATGGATAAATGATCCATATTTGGCCCCTTTAATATCCATAAATTTTGAGGCTGATAGATTTTGAAGCTCAGCACCCATACAAAAAGCACAGGACATCTTCAAATAGACTTCGAAATTTTATTATTATTAACAACATTCTCAACACAGCCACTATGTGATGAAAAAAAAACATCCAAGATTTTAACCTGGAGCATACAAGTTGCATACCATCTAACAAACACACAAAAATAAATGTTAAATGTCTCCCTATCTTTAAAACCATTGCCTTATCTGAACATAAAAAAAAGAAAAAGATCTGTTTGGCAAAAGCTGATGACAGTGTAGCTATTGCATGTTCCATATCGGCTGCCGAGTGCCGACGCACGGCGTGTCAAGTTCACTGGCGTTACTAAATCGATAACTTGCAATCCGTGCTGCCGTGTACAATACGATAACATGAGAAATGTAAGCGTTGAATAACACTTTTACAAATTTAAAATATTGTTTTTTTGGGAAGATAAGGATAATGTGTTAAAAATGCTAAATATTTTTGGAAGTCGTAAATTGTTCTATAATATTGAATAATTTATGACTTTAAGTAATATCGATTAGACTTATAAGCATTTAGAGTCCCTGATTTTTTTATTAATGAATAACCCATTATTTTGACACATTTGGATCTTTACCTATGTTGTGTTGTGGCATTAATACAAGAGACTTTACAGCAACCTAATCAAAGTCTGCAACATTCAGGCATGATACAAATATTTGCTGATTACACATTATGTCCTATGCAATGCAATTCCTTAAATAGTATATCAATTGAATAAAGTTTGTTTTCACTTAATTCAATTGTAATATTACGCCCTGACTTTTTTAGTTTAGGTACCCTGGTTTGTCTGGACATTTTGAATGTGCTCGTCGGACGTCTTAGGAATTGAGAATTTTTCGGAAAAACTTAACATACATGTATTAGGGTTGCTAAAGACCCGGTTAATCCATACGAAGTTTAGCTTCTTGTTTGGATAAATTATCTAGATTTATTTTTGTGCATAATTCACAAATTCCAAATCGTAGCGCGGCGATTTTTGCTTCCATGACCTGTTATCATATAAAATTCCTTGACACTTGGCAACCCTATGCAAAAATATACTGCACCATTAGCCACAAGTAAGTAAAAACTGCACTAGTTACCAGGTCAGGGCCAATTTGTCCGGAATTCTCCAAATTTGACCTATAACATTTATATAATCTGATCAGCATCGTAATATCGAGAATGTCATAAAAAACCTTCGATTTCACTCTCGTTATATCGAAAAGGAAACTTGAAACTACGATAAAGAAAATACAAAAAACACTTTCACCCGGTCACATGTGGACTCTGCTTATTAACGCTCGATAACTAGCTTGGCTTTTCGATTTCTTTGGGACTAGGCGTAAAAACAACACATGTTTTGTTATCAGCAAAAGTTTTGCGATGTGGAGGATATTGTATCGTACCCAGTGTAATTAATATATATAATGGCACTTCTATTTCACAAGCTGCAGGACCAGGGCCGGCTGAACCTATTAGAGCGCCCCGGCCGAAATATTTATAGGCGCCCTTATCTTTAAAATGAGTATTATTTTTCAAAGCCTTTTGTCATTATAGTCATAGTTTGTGCTGCGTCCCTAGGACTCTCCGCCCGCCCCCCCTAAAGCCAGTACATATACCTATTGCTCTGAGTTTTGAGCGTAGCTTCTGTATCTGTAGGTACTCGTGATGCTTACCTCCAGGCTAGTGGGTAACTCGTCTCGTTAGGTAGTGTTGCCAGAAAAGTGCGTAACGTCAACAATAATAAAAATTATCTCAGAGGGGATTAACTGTTAATGTTAAAGGAATTTCCCAAACATTATCACGTTTACGAAGTGTTATCAGGGCCGGTAGATATTTTTATAAGACCCAAGTAAACGTCTTTCTAGGTAATTTTGTAATAAAGATACTTGTATTTTAGATCCTTGTTTGTATAAATGTAGGTTTGTGCTAGATTTTTGGACTATCATGGGGTCTTAGTTGTCTCCCACTGCGTTTACAAGCAAAGTTTAGAAAAAGGACGTAACTGGTGCATTTTTTAACGCCAACATCAGATAATTTAACCGTAACATAAATAAACAACACGCAGTTAGTTAGTAGTGTTGCCACGGCGAAGACGATTGAAAAGAGGGCGCGCGTGACATTGCACGCTTATTTATACGGGCGCCATTCAGATGTACGTCAAAACTAGTGTCAACTTAACAGCCAATACAAAACAATAGCGGTTTTGATTGGTAGTTAAGGTGACGTAAACGGTAGTCCGTTTACGAAGAGAGTTAACGTTCCTAGCAACGTTACAGCACTAATCACCCAGTTATTAGAAACAACTAGGCACTGCAGTCAACACACAGACACACCTAATATTCGCGAATGACACATTTGACTTCGCGTGGTGCAGCGATCCAAATCAAAGCTACTCATTTCATAGTAGTTTAATCAATAACGGCACTACGGGGTCATTAAAAAAATTAAAGAATTTGTAATATAAAGTCCATTTTATACATTGAATTGTTGTTACACTCTCCATTAGTATCCATTTTAGTGTAAAATCCAATCGATAATACGTCTGGCAAGCGCTTGTCTTTCTGTGCCAACTTCACCGTTAGTCTCAGTAAAGATATAACATACAACGCTATGGTTAACATAGTGGTATTGTGCTTTCTGTCCCAACCACGGTTATTTTTAACAGAAACTCCCATCTGTCTCTCATCCCGAGCGAACCAATTTGAAAGATTCAAAAGGATTGCCAGAAACGAACATGTCTAGGCATTCGATTTCAGATAGACTAGTTAATGATAATCGATTTATAAACGAGTGGTTAGAGATTACCCGCGAAAGTCCTTACTAGAGATAAAGATAAATAATACCTAATCTGGAATAGTATAGAGGCTAATTAGCTAATTATTATCTCAGGAAAATATATAGCGGGGCATTTATCCCGGAAAAACTAGTTCTCTTTTTATAGGCAGGCAAAGATGTAACAGCTAAGTTACGTTTCACGTAACCATGGCTTAACAAATTCTCAGATATAGTTCGTCACACATAATCCACGAGCCCTACTGTTGCTAAGCACAACACTTTGTCAAGCTTAACGACCTTCTAAAGAAAATGCTTGTGCGATTGATTTTTCGCCGCGCTATTTCAAAGCCTTCATGGAAACAGGCGTAGGTCAGTAGCTTCTAACATGGCCTTCGTTTTATTACACACGTAATTTACGACTGTTACCGCGGCAGGCAGAGATGTAAATAATGCAATATCGATATCATAAAATGCGGTCCACTGCTGATCCTAGCTTACAGGAGTCTCAGTGGTGGTAGGCGGGATAGTCTCGAAATGTAATTTCTTGAACCTATGTACCCGGTGCGCCCAATATCTGTATAACTACTCGTAAACAGTACCAACTAGAATTACGAATTATACTGCGTGGTACTGAATAGCTCTCGGTACTGGATATTCACTCTCATAATGCTCAATAATTATACTGCAATATCGTTTAAATCACACACTTGCAGTACTTGACAATAGGTATAGAACAAAGCAGCGGTACAAACCAATTCCCGCGTTGGAGGTACCAGCCACTTGAAGCTGATGCAATGACGCGGCCATTGTCTGCTGCTCGGTAAACGGTGATATTTGTGTGTTTAGGTCTTGTTTGCACTTCTCCGAGCTGAGATGAGATACCAACTGCCAATTCAGCTGAGATCCCCTTTATTTTGACCTAAACTAACAAGCTATGAACATTATAAGCTCCGGTCTGGTAAGAAAGGGACGGATATATTAATAACTAGGTTTTCCTTGTGGTTCCCTAAACGTGAAAGACCTCTCAGAGAATAGAAACCTCCATGTGGTACTTTTCTGTGATTAATGTACCTAGCCTATATGCCGAATACCCAAATCCGTCCAGCAGTTTCTTTGTTTACTGCTAAGTACAAACAATCATCACAAACTGAAGTATATTATAGGATTAAATGGCGGATAGACATCTTTCCGTCTTGTGATGTGCATTCCAAAACCTTGTTAAAAATATTGACCAATTTAACCAAGCCCATCTCCACTTAGTACTACATTTCATCTGAACTCGCTCAGGGCTACATACAATAAACTTAATATCAGATGTAGTAATAAAAGATTTTTCATAACTCGATGATATAAAGTAGGTCATAAAGCTGTCACAGCGTCGCGAAGCTATCGTAAGGTCGTGAGAGCATGCCAGCACCAACCTTAGGTAGACAGTAAAAGATCCCAGCAATTATATAAAACAAAATGGAGGGCATGCATGATAACGATGTACATTTTATACGCTTGCTGACTTTGCAAATAAGTACCAAAAATTAAAGAAAATATCGTATTTTTAGAAGAACTTGCAAACAGAGAACAAAGTGATATTTTTATGAATTCCAGTTTTGTGTGAATTTGCAGTATACGATAAAGCTAATTTATTTCCAATATAAACACCATTATTAATTTTCTTTGAAGGTGATTTTAACACCAGGTAGCTATTTTTCCCCCTTTGTCTCCATGAAGTAAAAACCAATTCAAGAACCTGTTACGGTTTCCCCTAAGCTGTATCTTCAGACTGTAATTTCAGCTCGCAGTAATGTTTATTCGCTTCTATTGTAGATAATTCGACCTTTACCTAGACCCGTCCGTGGCTTCATTACGTGAACTGAGTTTTTATATCTGATACATTTTAAATTACAAGGAAATTCAGAGTGGATAACTCTTGACCTGTATTTAGAGATCCGTTACCAAAAGGTACCAAAGGACATTGTTAATATGTTTATGTCCCGCGTCGGTCTGTCGAATAAATTTATCTTTAAAATAGTAAGTTCAGCCGGTTCAAAACGTCTCAATTTGATTACAATTCTAATTAAAAAAAAAAGGTTTGGTGGCATCGCAGTAACCGTGAAACCGGTGTCGTGGGTTCCATAGTCTAGAGTTTCCATGCAATATCTAATAGTTTGTGATTTGCATGTATTTCCATGTTAAATCACACAGGTGTCAACTTATCTTGGATAGAAATTTGAGTCCTATATGGCGTTGGGCTTACTTCAAGTACTATAACATAGAAATAACTAATCATAGTTTATAGTCACTTGCTCCTCTACTTACCCGTCGATGGGTGCACGCGTGAAGCAATCTCGACGACTGTTCATTCAAACGTGTCAATATTTTTTTTTTCAACACAATTCCGTTGAGACAGCGTCAAATTTTCATTTACGACCTTCCGACAGGCTTCGGACTGCGGTCAAGGTTTGATACGCGAATGCGTTCCGATATACGTGTTATATATATCGTAATTACTTATTAGGATTGGACGTATGCCTGTTTGCTGTTTGGTAAGGTTTGAACGCGTCTTCTCCCGCATTAGTCAATTCCGTTTCTATACAAAATGAGCCTCACGACTAAAACAGTTTCGACACCATCAAGAAGTTTGAATTTAAGCCTTGTGGGACTTCACTGTACTCCTCACTGAGGAATATCACTTTGGAAAGATTTCGCAAACAGTTCAGTAGCGTATATTTCGTACAATCTTACAAAACATTATGATTTTAATTTCAATGTTTTGGCATCTGGATTTTTTCCCATTTGGCACAGAAAAGCCGCCTACGTATCTCCCGAGATGTTTGAAAATATTTTAGTTGAAAGCTTGGTTGGCGTCTTTCGCACCAACTCGGCCAGGAGTGCCCTTGACTTGTTGCGTCAAAGCCTTACCTCAAGCGTCTTCATTTGAATCAAAGCAACAGCTGTTTAGCATTTATTCCATAAATAGCTTCCTTGGTGAAGTGGCGGCTAACGTAATTAGGACATAACGTCGTGGGCAGAGATGTTCAAGATACCTCATAAAAGTATCTGAAATACAAGTTACAAGATACTTGTAAATAAAGGATTTGAGATACCAGATACAAGATACTTTTGAAAAAGGTATCTAAATACTAGATACAAAATACGTATTTTCTAAATACTTTTTTCAAATAAGATACCTTTTGAAATGAAACATATTTTTATAAATTTTGACAACTTTTAACTTTTCAAGCGGTTTTAAAATTGCGGCAATGAATAAATATAACGGTCAGTGTTTTATTACTTTACGGGCAATGTTCATACTACCATATTTTAGTTCCAAAAAGTTACTTAATCTGCAGTGCTGAGGTGTCGGGTTCGTTTCGCGGGTCGGGCAAAATGATATTGGGTTTTTCTATTCAGTATCAGCCTGGAGTTTGGAATGTGTGTCCAAAATGGCGATAGACTCACCCCCACTCACACTGTTTATGGATGTTCGTATCGCTTACCATCAGGCGAACGGCATGCTCGTCTCGTCATTCAATGCCATAAAAAAATTCAAATGTTGAACATTTTAGATTTTAGAAGCTACTGTGTTTATTAAAAAATATGAGTAATAAGTATAAAAATTAGGTTCTGCTGGCTTAATAGAGTTCATTGAGATTTATCGCAATCAGGAGAATCACTGAAATTCAAAATTATAAGACTCACTGCCCTCATGTTTTCAAAAGAAGAGAGAAACCAGTTGAATACAATGTTTGGTTAACCAATTATAGCATGTGCTTTTTACACAAACAAATCAAGAATGTTACGTATTGATTATTTAAACCATGCAAGTCATATATTGCTTCAATTTAATTGTATGCAACAGGAAAGAAACTTGCAACGTGTATATGGGCCTTAAATGAGACGTTAATGTTAAAATGCATAGGTAATTAGTAAAAGTATTTTAGCAAAATAAGTATTTATAAAATACTAAGATACTAAAAAATTTTATCTAAATACAAGATACAAAATAAAATTTAAAAAAGTATCTTAGATACAAGATACTAAATACGTATTTTGTATCTTGTATCTGTATTTCAGATACTTGTATCTAGATAAATCACATCTCTGGTCGTGGGTTCGGTTTGCCGGTGAGGCAAGTTTTTTGTAGGGCCTCAAAATCCTCATATAGGCAGATGCTAAAAAAATAAAAGAACTTTATTTTAAAAAATTGGCTTAGAAAAGCGCTTATTGTCAAAACTAAAAGAAATGTTAATGACAATTTCCCAATTTATTAGACTTGTATCGCAGAAAAGTGTTAAAAAATTGTTTTGATGAATAAATAATGCTATTAATAAAATAAAACATGAGATGTACAAAATTGGCGTAAAACTTGTTTCGATAGAATTCCATAATTACCAACATGATCATAGACCTGTTTTGAATGATAACTGGTTTCGTTATCAGCGTAAACGAAAGGGGACCGTTTATTTGGCAATATTATGTTCTTCGTGGTAGATCTTGTATCTGAGTAATCTTGGTAAACACCGCCGCATTGTCTATGACCACTAAGCAATGGGTATGAGTGTACTTACTAGATGGTAAGTCTTTGATGCGAGAGCCTGTGTAGGTACCAGTTTTATCTATTTCAGTAAAGCAGTTGCATTCTGGTAAAACAGGTTTATTTAATAATAGTTCATTCTTAGTTTCATTCGCAGTATACAAATTACGAAACTAGTAAATAGCTCGTCTGATAGCAAGACTGATCTTAAATAGTAGTGATACTACACGGCACTCGTCACCGTGAGTAATAAAATATTTGATGACTCATGATGACGTGTGCAATACAGTGTTTTGTAATAATTCAGTGCTATATATATATGTGTCGCGTTCTGGGATCAGTCTGTGTATATCCAGTATAAAACAGGTCGGCATAATTGAGTCGACTGGCGAGAGATAACGATCTCGTCAGTTGATACTTAATCTGGATCCTACTTCGTTAACTCCTTCCGTGTAATAGTTTATACCCATGATAAATGTAATCGATAGCAACCAGATATAAATAGTAGACTATTCTCTTAATGTATTTTTAACCGAATTCCAAAGGAGGAGGTTCTCAATTCGTGTGTTTGTATTTTTTTTATGTATGTACACTGATTTCTCTGAAAATTGTGAGCCTGTTTTATTAATTCCTTCTTTATTTAGTAAATAAGGATCTCGAAATGGTCCCATTTCTATATATCTTGGTTTAGGGTTCATCATTTTATGGAACAGACTGAATAGACCTGAATCATTCATAATCGGAACAATAGTAGAAATAACCTAAAAAACTTTCATCTTTATATAGATTTATGTTTCTTTTTCGAAATACCAGCCAGTCACCAAACATGGTACTAAATTACTAATAATAATAATTTTTAATACAACGTCCAGTTATCGATTGGCCTGATAGCACACATGTATATTGATAACGTTATCTGTTATCAGGTGCTTGTTATCAGCTACACGGCTACTTCGTGATGCCGGCACGGCCAGCTGTTTATTACTGGTAAACGCGCTGACTCCTATCTTGAAGCTTTGGAAATGAGGCTATGGCTTAATCATATTTATTAAGCTGCTTAAAAATAGGCTCACAATTTTCAGAGAAATCAATGTACATAAAAAAAATACAAATACACGAATTGAGAACCTCCACCTTTTTTGGAAGTCTGTTAAAAATAAAAGCACATAGATTTTTTTCTAAGGCACCGGTTTGGCTAATGGTCATAATATTTTTTATGCAGTAAATATTGTGCAGTCACCTTCCGAAAATATTATGTACATGAAAATTAGTAGCTATATTATATATCTTACCAGAAACTTCTTCTTTATTAGTTTAAATAGGATCGCCACCTATCACATCGAGGGATCGGATAAGCTCGGTGAAAGGGCGAAGCACTATTTGCCCTCTGCCTACCCTTTTGGGGATTAGGCGTGAGCTGTTTTTAAGTAATATTTTAAATATGTCTCAAAACGCTTTAAAACACCTCCGCCAATAAATACAAGTTATATAGAGACGGCATGGTTTTTTAATTGACACCTTATGCCTAACATAAATTATCGATTACACGATAATACTTAGTCGAAAATTAAACAATTTTGCTACCTAAATAGTCCGTACTTTGCCTTTTAAATAGTTATTAAATAGTCGTTTACTAGTTGGTTCAACCAACTCGGTTGTTATAAGTCGTGAGTGGAAACAGTCACCACTCACCGTTAATTCACGTCATTTTTGTAGCAGTAGACATACGCATCAATATCTCTGCGAACAGAAATAATGCCAGACACATTGTGAATTTCTTGAATCGAAATCACATATTCGTACTTAGTTGCCCGACTTGGGATTTAATCAAAATACTCGTAGTTGACTGTTCGAGTACGTACTAGGTGTTATGTCACGTCACCACTCGGCGTCTCCCGCCGCTGTTCCAGCTCCGAACACCACGGACAAATGTGCTTAAGTTTGCGCCTTTGTCGCGGGCCATGCGATTGCTCAATATTATTTCCGAGAACGTGGATATATTTGTTTGCAACCTGTAGGAATTCACAAAAGAGGCCTACAGGTGAATTGAGGCCAAATAGCAAATAACAACTTTGTCTATACAACACCGCTTTAGTATAAATAAATAAATTAAAAAAAACACACGGCAATTAAATCAACTTCGTCACTTAGGCTATAAAATCTTTTTCTTGATATTATAACGTGAAACTTTGTGAAGATGTATGGATGATAAAAGTAAACGCTGAAACCACTGAACAGATTTGGATAAAATTTTGCACACCGCTAGACTATGGATCGTATAGACTACTTTACAACGTAGAAAAGTATACAGTGTGAGTTCCATCCCGGGAAAGATCTTTAGCGTAACCACAAGAACACCTTGCATAAATTTTTGCAACTATGTTTTTCGTTAAAATTGCTATTTATTATTAATCTTCATTAAAATTGCCAGTTATCTCTAATGTAAATAAAGTAAGAGAGAGTGGTCCGAGACGTATTTGTTTAGGTGCGCGGTCGGTAATGGTCGTGATGACGTCACGCCGTGTGACGTCATTGCGGTGACATTGAGCGGTGCTATTGTTACTGGTCTTCAATAAGAAGACTTTTTTTAGAAGTTCTTTTTTCATGTTTTGTATGCCAGCATAATGATAGCAATTGGCGAGTCGATTGCGTAAACATAAACATAGTATCACACCTTCTCCATGCAGGGTTAGGCAGACGTTTTTCACATTTCTTCGGCTTATTCGCTTCCGTGTTATAGAGATAGTCTATACCTATATTGTATGTCATTTACCAGACATAATTTCAAACTCCTTGATTTTTTTTTATTTTTTATTGCATTGAATGACGAGACGAGCATGCCGTCCGCCTGATGGTAAGCGATACGACCACCCATAAACAGTAGCAACACCATCCAGCACCTTGACTTACAAAGTACTGTGTAGCATTCCACTGCGCTCGTCATCCTGAGACATAAGATGTTAAGTCTCATTATGTCCAGTAGTTATACTGGCTACAATGTCCTTCAAACCGAAACACAACAGTGCATGCACACTGTTGCTTGGCGGTAGAAATAGACATTGCGGTGGTACCCACCCAGACGGCCTCTTACATAATGAGAGACCTACCACCAGTATGATGAGTAGAGAGAGAACCCGATATGTTTAAATTTGTTTAAAAATAACTGGCATAAAGGATAGCACACCGCCGTGACCTCTTTGTAAGCGTTTTAATTTCGTATAAAAGAAAAATCTTTCTCAAAAAATTTCAGGGAGACAATAATTACAGCGCAAAACTGGAGGTAACAATGGATCTTAGAGTTAGGGTGTCGGTCCACTAATACGCAGTTCGGAATATTTTATACAAAGAAAAAACAACCACTTGAATGGTTTACTTGGTTTTGCAAGCAGCTAGGTTAGCGTGAAGATATTATCGGATTAGAAATCAATTTCCTAAATATAAGCCGGCAAAGCCTCTATGATTTTTCTGGTATTGCGGTCGTTTAAGGTGGAAATCAACCGACCATCCTGCTCGTTTATTGGCGAATGCCATAAACAAGCCGCAGTAGAATGACACCCTTATTTCTACCAAGAACTCGCCCGCCCCGAGGGGGTGATTTCACGGTTATCAGACAATGCGTCTGCCCGTGCCTACAGCCATGGGGTTTCTCATTTATACTTTGGATTAGTTTTTTAATTTTCAAATTATGTAATACTGGGTTTCGGGCGCGGGTTTGTCTGCATGAAAATATTGAAAAAAATAAACATATAAAGACAGTTTTCTTTCTTTTCGGGATAAATTGTAGCTCAATTTCTAAACTATAACTATGCAAAGGTTGCTGCGTGGCAGAACAAATAAACAGACGCTTTCGCAATTAAAAGTAATTACAATGTTCTATTCAAGGCACTCGGTTTTCAGTGTATTTTCATGCATAATTAACTATTATAATATAGCTAAACCTGTTTTCAGAATTGTTATTGCCAAGTTAATTTCCGGATGTAGGTATATTTTGGGGTATGATTGTTATCTGGATCAAATATTACTATTGTGTTGTAATTTCGATGACAATGCTCGTAGTAGACGAAAATTAAAACAACGTGCTATGAAACTATATACATTATATAATATATATATACATTCAAAAATTTCATCCAAATCCCTTCTGCTTTTCCCTTTGAAATCTTCGCAAACTTTCGCATTTTAGTAAGCAGATAAAGCATTACAGTTTATGTAGCATACAGTATAAATCCGTTAAGAATTCAGGCACAAGATTGGATGGGATAAAAAGACCTATAAACTAAAATAGGTTAACGGGTGACACGAATGTCCTCCCAAAGTATCAAGAGAAGTCTGAAGCTAAAGAAAAATCTGGAACAGTTTCTTTGGTGTCCAATTTCGTTATCTATGTTAACGCGGTCTCATCGGGATATCGTTTATTTTCTGGTTTATTCGTAAGCTCACGGCTGTATCCAGTGAGGTAGGCAGAGGTTTAGGGAAAGCCGGGGCTGGTCTAAATAATACCACCACTCCGAAGTTTTATTGAATATCATAGACACTATGATTGATTGATGCTATAAGTCATGGTTTACACTGGCTTTAATTTCCTTTTATGAAAACAAGGCTTAGGGACTGTTGCTTGGCGCCAGAAATGAATAAATCAGCGGTAACTACCAGACTGACTCGTATACGATAACATAATAATTAATATCCAGTTAAAACATGACAAATTATAAAAGACATTACAAAAGCCTACGCCCCGTAGATATAAATGTAAATCGTCGTTCAATTATTGTTATAATTACTAAAGTACTTTTAGTAAGAGGGATCTTCGAATTGTGATCACAAATTATACCTCGTCGTTAACTTAATGGACATTCATTAGTGTGATATAATTGACCTTTATGATACTACGTGTTTGTCGCGGCTGCGCTCGCTTGAAGAAACTTACCCTGAATTCTTATTATACGAACTATTGTGTATTTATTCGGAATCTGTATGCCAAACTTCATCAAAATCTGTTCAGCAGTTTCTGTGTTTACGTCTAACAAACATCCAATCTAAAAAAAGAACCAAAAATATCTAAATTAAAGGGAAGATGGACTAAACGGACTATAAAAAAGTCCTCCTTAAGAAACAAGAAACAAACATTTATTTGCATAGTCCGTTTTCTTCTTATATAAAGTCGTACTATTCCCCGTACATCCTGTATATGTTATCATTTAATTATCATATCTCTACGGGCATTGTTTGAGTTTTGTACAAATGATTTAACGCGGAAGTTTGTTTTCTCGTCGCCTTGAGCGCGCTGTAGCCTTGCGTTCGATATTCTGATTCGTTAACTATTATGCATACTGCATGAAGTTTAATGGGCTTTAGTTAAATCCTATTAGGGTCTGAATAGTAAAAGTAAGCTCAAATCACAAATTCCATCCTTTCCTGGGTCAAATTACTTTCCGGCCCGAAGCATACATGATTTTTTAGTGTTTAGTTTATTATGAGTGATCTGTTAAGTTATCTCAGATTACCCATTTGTTACTTTCAACCAATTTGACCTGAAAATCGAACACAAAACTCCCCGACTCACATTATGGTTACCACTAAACGAGACGCGATACAAATGTGATATAAAATGAAGTGCTGTGAATGAATGAACAGTTTTTATGCTTTCAATCCCATTCACTCTGAAAGCATTTCAATTAAACAAATGTTTTTAGCGGGAAATATATTATCTTTTTAACTTTTGGTGGTAACTAAAGTGTTTAAAGTAAACTATGTCACGTTATCGGGTCAATATAATGTTAAATGATGCAGTTTTTTTTCTTTTCACCCTCACCCGTCACCCGTGCGGGACAATAATTTAATTTATAGAATTATAGTTCTATTCCGTAAATTTTCAATAGGTATGGTTTTTGTGAACTGTTTAGCTCTACAGCTACTTTTCCTACGAAAAGGTGATTTTGAAGGGGATGAAGATGGATAAGAAAGGGAAGGGATTTATTAGGACCTATTTAAACTCCACTCATCATACGATACGTAACAAACAGCCACTATACGTCGATTTCGCAAAACCGTGGTACTAGCTCAGTCGAACCGGTTCCATGTGACGTAATTAAAGCTCCAAACAATACGTAGAACTAAAAAAAAAATATGTATAACAAAAATACAAACTTATTCATCAGATTAGGCCACACGTTTAAAGAAGCTGCCGGCGGCCATGGAATATGCGATCAGAAAAAGACCTTTTGTCTGTCTAGACTGACGCCTCGCGTTATGCACCCAACTTCATACATACTTTATGCACAGGGACGGCTCCAGGTGAATTTTGAGGTGCCCGTGACCCTCCAAAATGAACGAAAAAATGTGTAATGAACATCTTAAGATAACTGTTTTTATAGTATAATAGCGTTATAAAATTGGTTTATGTAAACGATTTGTGATTCCACTAAGTTGCAGTTGTTTATATCTCCGCATTTTTATATGTATAATCAATAATATTTTATTGAATTGTATATACACGACCTCAGCAACGGTATTGAACAGCTGTGTAGCCATCCATTAATCATAAAACTTGACAAGTTTTTGTCCTACGTATCGACGCTCATTCCATTTAAGGGCCATTCGAGGTACGTCTAGGTCAGGCAGGTACACATTTTACGTCGATCGATTTGCAGTGCCAGGATATAACATATACAGCATACAAGGGATTATTCCCAAAAATAACGCGCCGGATACCTCCCATGTGGCGGCTGAGTTTGCGACGTAGTCATTGATTCAATGTTCACAGAAATGAACAAAAAATCGCTTGTATTCTACAACGTGTGGGATGCGCGCCGCGGATCGCGTTACCAATTGTCGAATGAAATAATGACTACCCACTTGCGATTGCGATTTGTATTTACGATTTGTGACGTCATAGTTTTTTCATGTATGCTTTCTTTAAGGTCGTTTTCCTAAAATGAATTACTACAATGCTTATGTTCAATTGTATTTGTCATTAAGTTTCGTTTTAAGTCGAATTTTATTGTAAAGAGAACTACCTGTCTTAAGGATGAGTACCTGTCTTCGGGTTCGTTTGCATTATGGTTCTCCATAAATTCTTCTCTAAGTTTACTATTATGCTATGCCAGCTTTCATTTATATTCTTCATTGTCTAAATAGTACTATTAAAACAACGCAACAATATAATGTGGACACGATTAATATGTAGTAAGGTAAATTACTTTGTCTCGTTTCCTGGTTATTTTTGTCGTTTCTATAGCATAATATAGAATATATGTAATTAGGTTCGGTATAGTCAATGAGGAAAAAGAATTTAATTATGCAAGTCTACCATCACTCTGGAGTCTGGACGGAATAGTTACTGTGGTTCTTCGTTTGTGACATTATTCATCGCAATTTTTATCTTTTTGTTTTTCTGGAACCCAAATATAGTATGTCTCGATATATTACATGTCGGCAAAATTCTAGCTACTGTTGAGAAACATCTCTTGCTGGTCGATATTTAAATACAAAGTACTTCAGATGCCCGGAAAAAAGTATAATTTAGCGTCCAAAAAGTGGATCTATTAAAAGCGTACTATCCATACATTTGCCTAATTTCTAGCGTACAGTAATTTGTAGCCGACATAAAAAGCACGACAGATAGCATTGTATTGCAGGAAAACCAATTAAATAACAGTCTGCCATTGATGTATTAAAAAAACCCTACATATCAATGCAATCTGCACATTAAAGTAGTTTGGGTGAATGACATCACTGCTTCATTAGTTTGATTGTTTGCGAAGATTGTGTGACGACGCGTTTAAGATAAATTCTGTGTTCTGTTTTAGCAAACTCTATTTGTTTAATTTGATCATATTCTTTAAATTTTAGAGGAAATGACAGAAAGACGTTTCCGTATTGCATATTAAGATCAACGTATAAATTTTGTTTTGTTAACATTAACATACGCTATACCGGAGAAATCATTGCTTACGCTGACCAGTCTTTCTTTCCAAAGAAAGAAAACTAAGAAATATGAGACCCCGACAATCCCTCACTGGACTAAATGCGGCTACAGGGTTGATGCTTCAACTTTTGTTCTCTGTGAGTCGGCCCACTACCTACTACTGCCACCCTAGTCGGATCTGGCTATTTTGAATACTGCTAAAGACTACAGAATGAGCTGATGTGACGCACTCTTCGACGCTGCCTTAGCCTAGCTTAGTTCAAACCCTAGTTTAATTTTCGAATTAGTCCGAGCAATTAATGTCAAGTTTTATGACGTCACCGGTTTCTGTTCATTCAAACATGTCATAAATAATAAGCAAGCGTGCAATAACTTAAAATATCCCCTTGAATGAACAAAGGAAACAAGAGCTATATTTTTACAATGGCGGATTCAAACATGGCCTCTAGCCAAACGTCTCCAATTTTAACTGACTTCCAAAGAAGGAGGAGGTTCTCAATTCGTGTGTTTGTATTATTTTTTATGTATGTACACCGATCTCTCTGAAAATTATGAGCCTATTTCCTTAATTCCTTTTTATTATTAATATTATATGTGGATAGAGTTACGCTGTAGACAGTAGCAGTATGAATGGGCCGACTTGACAGGTGTAAATTTCTGTCTTCTGGCTATTTTAAGGAACAGCTTCATTGTTGCGTTTGCGATTTGTATTATTCCCGAGGCCCCAAGAAATCTTGTGCGCTTTCTTAGTCACTTACGCATACAAGCATTAACAATTCAACACATACATAATTATTCTGAAAGCGTGTTTATCCGATTGATCATTTAATCACCAACACGTTTTACTCTAAACAGGCAATATAAAATTCAACGCCGTTTTAAGTTGTTTTACTAAACAGACCTCTTTGCAAAACAAATCACGAATTTTACGGCATACATTAATGGGCGACGTTTGAAACATTTAAAATTAAGTATTAATAATACGCCATTTTAAATTCTTCATCTTTGGACTAATTTATTTTAGTCATGATTTAAATTAGAAGTTTCGTGTATAACTGTCTCTACATGCAGATTGTATTTCAATAAATTGTTTGTATTGTTCTAATCTTTATTCCTTATTTCCCACTACTTAATTCATTTTATAAAACCTATTCGTGTGGAGAAAATATAACGTGTCATTCTTGGTAATTTTCTAATAAGTAATCTTTAGACGAAAATTATGATTTTCAATTGCACAGCTCCGCGGCTTTGCATCGCTAGAATTCAACAAAAGTTAGTCATGTTCACAAATGTAGTTTCTACTAAGTTTTCCAGCTCGTTCGAAGGAATGTTGTCCTGGTTTTCTTAACTGTAATTATTGGAAAATGAAATATCTTGCAATAAAAATTCCTTCAAAATCAGTACCTATAGTGTAATCGGAAGCCCAAAAAAAGCTAAAATCGGACCGGCAAAAAATTAAGACCGAATTTAGGTTTTGATAGCATGAAATCAACCATTGCAATTTAGGAAAAAACAATTGGGAGTAACAAACACTTCAATTTAGATATGTGCAGATATTAAGATCTTAATAATACGTGATGACAATCGAATCCTATTAAGAGTTAGACTCATGTATGTGACATTTGGGTGTACGTATAAATGTAATTTCAAAACGTTTAACTTTTAATGAGATTTGGTGAAAATGGATGTCGGATTTAATTTTGTAAATATGTTTTTGTGTGATGCGAAAGCTCCTGACTTGCGACTTCATATTGTAAACTTTAATTATATTTCTGTTTGGTTTAAATTTGCGTGTAATCAATTATTTAAACACATTAGAGTAACGGGTTAGTGGTCATCTTTCCACCATATTTGTTTATGATTTATTGATTTGACTGTTCTTTAGAAATAGGATTCGTACAAACATGATATAATTTCTAATGTGTTTAAAATAATCTTGAACTGTAGTAAGGTTGTTAATATAATTATTTGTTTGTAAATTATTGTTAAATTATGTCGCGCATTTTCCGAGTTAAATAATAACTTGCCCGTAAATTTGTTTAAAAAAATTAAATTGTCTTCATAGGCATCAAAATACTTCGTTTAACCTAAATCAATATTTCAAAGGACATGCCCAAAAACGGGCTTATAAATTTAACCAAGGTGCTTTCTATATAGGTATTTGGATAATACTCCCAAAAACTAGGTCTTTGCAATAAATCGTATTTTTAAAGTCCTCTGATTTTGAAATGTATGTAATTTTATTTTGCTTAAAAACTACACTTAAAATGAACGTTTTTAAAAAAATTATAAATGGAGGGGTCTAAAAATATTTTTTTAATGGATCCAAGATCCTTATTTTTGCCTCTTTTATATCTATAATGTTTGGGCCTGGTTAGATTTTGAGGCTCAGCACCCATACAAAAAGCGGACATCTCCTTTCACTAACAGAATACTATTTGTATAGAGTTTTAGTCTATGTGTAAATTGTAAATGGATTTAAAACCAGCATTGTCTCCATCTTTCAAGGACGTGTATTATTATTCCCAACAATTGTCTGTTATGTTTATTTCTTGAAAGACATAGCTAATCTTTAGTTATGCAGCACACAGGCTCCTTAGTTCCATCGTTTCTAATTAACTCGTCTTGTTAGCGCTAACCAGGCCGCCTGGGTAATCTAAACCTAGGAATTAATGATGTAGGACTAATCCCCGAAGAGCAAGCCTTGTCACAGGCGGGCACTTTAAATATTTACTCGTCAAAATCAGAGCATGAAAGACGAGTGTCTTAAAAGAAAAGTGCATTATTATCTCCTAAGAAATAATTCCAAAAGCCTTTGTTTTGTTGACTTGAAAACTCAGCGAAAAATATCGTTTGCTCTTCCCACAAGATACACGACAATCATTATCTGTCTTTCGTTGATATGCTAGGCTAAATTTGTTTCTGATTTATTTTTTTCAGTTTTCCACTTCAACTTTTGCATGCTGACGGTAACAGTAAAACCTTTTCCTCAAGTATTTTAGTTTGCGTTAGGTATCAGCTTAGATTCGGTTTTACACGGTGAATATTTTCGATGCATTTAAGTATTAGTTAGCACCTTGACAAGGGTATTTATATTGAGCGTAATTTAGTAAAACTCTTGGTTTTATTAAGGACGTAGGACCAAAGATAGGGGTCAGGCTTGTACAAAAGTGTTTTTAAAGGCGTCCCCTTAAATAAGTCCAGATAATTAAAACCCAATATTTTATGAAAAGGGTCTTGAATGTAGAGTATGAATGTTTCACAGTTTTAACACGTAACTATAAATTGTAATTGAAAGAACAGCGAAAAGCTCAGGCTGTTTTCGATTCTAGAATTTCAGGGCACTCGGTCCCTCTAAAACCCTTCTGAATACGTGCCTGGTGACGACATCATGACAATTCCTACCGAATTTGAAAATGATGCCCATCGAAGTCATGTTATGTAAACTCGGACTGTGACGTTTTTATTATAAGACTAAAAATGTATGAAAAAAAAATATATAAGTCGGCCTTGAAGAGATCGACTTTGAAATGTTAATAAAAATTGTAAAATGTGTGTATTATTTTCATTGTAAATAATGGACTGTATATTATTATATTCTTGTTTGTCTATAGCGTGTAAGTGTTGAGAAATTTCACATTTTATTTGTGTTGATTACGAGAAAAATCATTTTTCGAATGAACATTCGGCGTTAATATTCAGAGTGAGCTTATATGACACTCAGTGTGAATCGTCAAGTCAAATGTTAATTTGCGACATAATGACGCTATTTATGCCAATAATGTTGTTACTAACTAGCGTCATTATGTTCAAATGATGACTGCCGTCAACTGATCGCCGTCACGTAATTTCAATATGATGCCTTTAATTTGTAAAGTTCACAACAATTTCTATGTAGATATAACGTGCATTTAATACATTTATGTCACAAGTGAGTCTGTCTCACTCACCTTACACAATGTGAGAGTGAGGGAGACATAGATATAAATGCCTGAAATGCGAACAATCTGTATTAGATTATATTAGGTGCCTGAGCGAAATAAGTTACAACATGCGTAGTGAGATATTGTAATTATTTTTATTATTAAAATACTTGGTCTCTTTCCCTTTTATGTTAAAATCGCGAACATATCTCTAACATACTGTGTCTTAAAGCTTTTTATTTCGTTTCTGAGATGTTTTATCGTGTTGTTAGTTTGCGAAACTGTTCGCACGGTGAAAGATGTCGGATATTTTTTGTTTTGTAAAAAATGCCAAAATGTAGTAATGTTAGCATAATCGATTGAATAGAAAGTATTATTAAACTTAGCTGTTTTCATTACATGGCTGACTGTTACGCTGTGGTCAATTAATACCGAGGAGGCATGAGCGACCGCTTACCGCGAAACATCGTTGTGGGCTATGTCTATGCGGCTAAGTTATAAGAATTTTCTTGAAATAAGTTCTAGATTTTTTTCTAAAGGCTTGAACTGATTTGTTTTACATATCGATATTAACTATGAAGCTGAATGGAATATTTGTATAAAAATATGAACGTTTAAATATTTTTTACATTCTTCAAGTAGTTGGTACGAATTTCATGAATAATACGTCCAAAAACAAATACGATAAGATCATTAAACCAGTTTAAATTACTTATAAAATATTCAGAATTTTTATTTTCGCACATATATTTTTGTTCTTAGGTTTTTGTCCCCCAATGCCCCAGATTGCGTGCCTGATATTTTGAACCAGTTCTTAAAAAATGAGTGAATGTATTTCACCAAATAAACAGAGTATTTCACGTTATTAATATACATTATAAAATGTAGTCTTTTTATTTACAGTTAAATATTAATTGTAAAGCGCCTCGACGTTTATTTTGCCTTCGAAACAATGTGGGTAGTTTCTATAACTACTATTCACTGCATTTTTGCCACAGAGAAATATTTTTTTTTATATTATTCACTTCTATAATATTAGTATAGATATGACAGACCTACTCTTTTACAAGTTTCACTGTGAATGATATTGCAGTTGATTTCTGTTTTTTATTGCATTTACTACGCTCTTCACACTAGACAAGTCTGTAGCGTGGTATCACTCGGTTGTGATTCCTATAAAATAAAGATAGCCTCGATTTGACTTTCCGAGCAAAGTTTTTTCTTTTGATGACAACTACTTGCTTTGTTATTGTAGCTACTAGATTTGTAAATTAACTCGCTGTTGAGATTTTTCTTACTTCTGTACGGTAAAAAGTAATATTCGATGTGAAAACAAACTGATCAGCCAGTTTAAAACCTAGTCACGAGGCCAGGGACAGAACAAATCATTAAGACTTCAATTAATACCGAACTTCGGGAGAGTTCGGACGAGGAGCGTGCACTTGTTTTAGCGACATCATGGCCCTCTAGTTCTCGATACCAAATTACATTAATCATTAACTTATCACTGGGTTTTGTCATATCCTGCCTTCAAATTACTTGAGTCAAACGCGCAGATTAGGGAGAAAACTGAATCAGTTGGTAAGACTCATAGTTCAAGCTGAATATTATTGAACATGCTCAAAACGCCCTCTGTACGCTCCGCTAGTCAGAAAGTGAGTTCCTCAAAAGGAAGACAATGTACCACGATGGTACAAATGACATCACTGTGTCACTTTTACTTTTGACACTTGTCAAAAATATCTATTGCATAGCTTTTTTAATGTCGATTTCTAAATAATAAAATAGAACACATACACGTCCTCGTGGTACATAGTGTCACAAATATAGCTGTACAAATTTAACTTTAAATCATCTAAACACGTAAAATTTTTTTTTTTGCACAATAGGAACATTAATTCCGTTATCTATAAAAAGTGTACTTTTTTAGTTTATTTTAGTGAAGAAAAAAGTTGCTCAGTACACAAAATTATAATATAGCCCATATGAAGTTTTAAATTTGTTCACCCATTTCTGTGGATAATTGTACCTACAAAACTTCGAATACATCGCACTGCATTATGCTCGTCACCCTGATACTTGTTACTTTTAAAGCCAGCAGAGTATTTAAGAACTGTGAATCCACCTGTGCGATGCCGGTCTACGCTATAAAAAAGGGTTATGTAGACTATTGCCGCATGCAATGTCCTTTATACTGGAATAAGTCATGCTGTTTGAACAGACAGAGACAGCTGTAATACCTATCTTCGCCTTTCAATTAAAAGTAAAAAACCTTTCTTCCTAATAATGCCGGAAGTAATCCAAACGATCTATTCTTAATCTGTGGATAAGCTGCATTTGATTACGGAAGACATTGGCTAGGAAGTGGTTTTCCCTTTATGTTCCGTATATTTTTTCACTATTTGTTTTGTTTGTGCAATGTTCATTATCTTGATGGACGATTTACATGATGTTCCGTAGAGTTATCACATTTTGTCTATTTGCGACGCAAAGGTGCAAGGACCAAATCGACGCGAAGGATGTGACGTAAACTAGTACACAGGCTTTTCATTTAGGATATGCTGTCTCATCATGACGAGCTCAGTGGAGTATGATTCAAAAGTTCTTATAATTCAAAGTTCTAGATAGCTGTTGTTTATTTAGGTATATAATATAGATTACCAATATGACACTTTTGGTAATCTACATAATATTATGTATAACTAAATTAAAGTTGATTAATGAAAAAAACTACCAAATTAAGTTGTCCAAACAGTTCCGTAACAGAATTCGTACTTTCCTCTAAATAGAAGTTTAAATTGAAATCCTAGACTTCGGCACGTCAAGTTAATTACTTTCGGTTGCAGAATTTCAACTGTAATACCAAGTTTTAAGGTCAGCCATATTAGCTGCGTGTAAGTTAGGGCCAAGTTTTGGAGGGCAAGGGCAAACTATTCGAACATGAATGCTGCATCTTATCGCTTTATACATAATCGTTATGGTCGTATATTTTATGATAAAACGCGTCGATACAAGCATTATCGTCAATACTAATTTCTTTGTTCTGTGGTCAATACCCACAATAAATTAGATAGCACACACACACTCACGCCTTTTCGATAGATAGCGGTTTCGTTTAACAACTTCACCCATTTGCAAAATGTCTGAAACATTTCTTTGTGAAGTTTATTTTTATTTGAAACTTTAGAAATGAGTCACGCCGTAACCGACAGAGAAAGTTTCCAATTGTAATGGAGCTGCAGTTGTCTGCATTAACATAGCCCACGACGGAACGTTCGCCATGAAGCTAACAAATCAATATTTTATATACCACTTGTACACAGAAAGCTAAGGCATTCCCACTCGAGTGAGATATTTATTTTCCCTACCAATGTATTTAACAATACCATATTTTAATATAGTACAACAGTTTTCGAGTATGTTTTCAGATTAAGTGTGATACGTGTGTCGTGCACAAGGAATCATTTTATATTATTTAGTGTTATAAATGCGTTATTTTAAGTCCATCTGTCAAACAGATGTCACTGACGGGCGTCACTGCATTTAGTCTCTGACAATGTCAGAGATGCGAAATGACGCAATTGCAACACATTTAAATGTAATTATAATGTAAAACGAAAGTGATTTGTGTAGAAGACGGACATTATATGGAGTGTTGAACACTAGTGGTGACAGAGAATGTGCTCACTTATCATGCTGTGCTTCTATGTTGAGATATTAAATAAATCTGATTGTAGTCGTCGCATTGTTTCTTTATACCTTGACGTTTGCAGGTCGACAGAAGATCTTCGGTAGCTGAGATTGGAGGTAAGTTATTATATGACCGTAGTTATTATGTACAACTGCATATTTTTTTAAGAATATTAAACTAACGATGCTGATAACAAATTCTAAGATTTCATTCGCATCTCATTCGTCTACTCTAACAGAGAGAACGGGTATTGAAGCAATGAAAACACCGAAACCCTGAGTTCGATTCCGAGATAGCGCAGTTTATAGATTCGAAGTCGTGTTGTCCGACACTGTTTGTAGCTTGTTATAATAATCAAACATACGAATTCTACACTACAACCAGTTTACATGTTATCTATACTAATATTATAAAGCTGAAGAGTTTGTTTGTTTGAACGCGCTAATCTCAGGAACTACTGGACCGATTTTGAAAATTCTTTCACTAATAGGAAGCTACATTACTCCTGAGTGCTATAGGCTACTTTTTATCCCGCAAAAACTTTTCCACGCGGGCGGAGCCGCGCGCAAAAGCTAGTAATATATAAACCCAAGATACGCAGAAAAGTACGTGACAAGGTAAACTTAAAAAAAAAAACATTACGAAGAATTACCGTGTATAACGCATACCCACTCATTTAATACCGACTGTCGGCCATTGTTAAATCGTTTAATCATGCACAGGATTTGTGACTAACAATTGTTGCATAATCAAACAGTTCAAGCACGGACCGTGACAAGAAACTTCAATAAGCGAAAATATTTACTTTCACGATTTAATTACGTGACCTTTGAAGATTTTATTATAAACAATATTATATTTGAGAACAATAGCAAGACGAGATCCCTTGTTGAGTGCCACGTTCGCCTATAAACAATAGCGTGGAATTTAATTACATTGGCCGTTACCCTGAGACTTAACTTTAACTCTTATAAATTATAAGATATAAATTACTCTTATAAATTATAACTGATCTATAATGCTTGGAATTATAGAACTACTTAGTTATATTCTACTTCATACAGCATTCGATGGAGAAATATCTCTGACACGGGTCATAACTATGACGTTTAAATACGTCATTAGTTATCTCGCGTGAATCAGTCATGAGTCAGGCGGTTATCAGACTTGTTTGTATTAAGGTTAATGGACCTGCCTCCACTGTAACATGGGTTGATATTCGTAATACAAATGGCGGCATCTGGTCCTACTATAGGAAGGAAAATAAAAATAAAACCTTATGTAATGCCATTGTTAGCTATCAATCACACCTGTAAATAATTAATACTTTATGGAAAAGTTAGTAAATGTACAGAAAACTATTTAATAATTAGATTAGGTAATCATTTATTATAAAAATACTTTTTGATAAAGTTATTCCTCATATTTGACAAACGGTAACAGGTTTAAAGGTATTGTAAGCGCGGTTACATATTGTGTCTGAATGACGAGTAAGTTCTATTCCCCGCGTAAAGGGATTCCCCCACCGCGGCGAACAAACATCTTTTTCGATCGTTATGTTAGCTTTATGGCTAGAGTATGCACGTTCAATTAATAAATATTAAAAATATGAAACCATGTTATGACCGCGGTTTCACTTTCATGTAATAACTTTTCCGGAAAAACGTCCAATACGTAATTTTCGGGATTAATAGTAATTAGACTATGTGTAAATATAGGACTCGGTCTGTATGCCAAATTTCATCCAAAGGTTTTCAGCCGTTTCTGCTTTTACTTTTAACAAACATCTAAATATCTTCACAAACTCGAATATTATTTTTTTAGATCAGATGTCTTACATAGGTATTTAAAGAATAAAGCATTGAAAAGATAAAAACCTCACACGATATTTCAAAAATGAATGCGCAATGCTATTGAGGTTATCTAGAAACCTAATTGTCTTTCATCATGTCCCTTTAATTCGCTGATGAATTAATTGTGAATTACATTTTATGACGCAAGTATTTACAGCTGGAGCCGAAGATAACATGCTTCTATACAATCGTTAACGCTAATAGAAAAAAAAAATGTATGACATATCCCACCGATAAGTCTATCGCAAGGATACGTCACTGATAGGAATGTCTACTATCACCAAATAAAGTTATGAACATCGATAATGCTAGAGACTTCTTTACTTTACACAACAATACTACTACTTTATACTGGTGGTAGGTCTCTCATAAAAGTCCGTCTGGGTGGGTACCACCGCAATGTCTATTTCTACCGCCAAGCAGCAGTGTGCATGCACTGTTGTGTTTCAGTTTGAAGGACATTGTAGCCAGTGTAACTACTGGACATAATGAGACAACACCTTATGTCTCAGGATGCCAGTTGAATGCCACACAGTACTTTGTAAGTCAAGGTGCTGAATGGTGTTACTACTGTTTATTGGTCGTATTGCTTCCATCAGGCGAACGGCATGCTCGTCTCGTCATTCAATGCAATAAAAAAAATGCCGGCTTTAAGCCAGGCCTGTATCAGGGTATCCAGCAACCTCACTAATCGCCCACAACACATCAGCAACCAGAATCTTAACAACGGTGCTTAAGACAGTAATCGTCTATTCCAGTCAGTTAATGTACGAGGTAAACAAAATTATTCACAAAGCCGCTGTAAAATGTACAAGAAAATACCAAAGGACCAGCAAAAAATCTATTTTCACCCTCCTTCGACAGTCTAGCCGGGTAAAAACACACCAATACAAGAAACAACATAATTTTATTGCAAAATACATAATTACTAAACATTAAATGGCACAAAACAATATTTACTGTGCCCCCTGCGTAATACTGTCAAACATTTCTCTGACTCGGTCATAGCAATGACATCGCGTCACGCGTCACCGTGATAATGTCAGAAACTGATTTTAAGATAATGTCCACTGTATGTGCTCAGCACTAAAATTTAATTAAGACTGTTACGTTGCATGTTAGTTAGTATAAAAGCTTAGAGCAATGTTACATTGTTATACACGGGTCAAAAATGACCCTTACAAATAAGTTGTAAGTATTTTCTTCTAAACCCTCAAATACATAATAATAAACATAAAAGTATACTAAATGTTAAAACTACTCTATTTTTTGGAAACCGGGTCTAAAGTGACCCGTGTATCTCTAATACCAGCCAAGGGTTAATTTACAGTAAAAGCTACCCTATATTATACATCTTATTCAATGTTCCTTAACTTCATTTGCAACTCGAACCTTCTGTTAGTTCTGACGCCCTTTATTATTGTTCTATTTTCGTTCCTCTTGAGCAACCTCTTGTCGGAGAAGGATTTTTCCCTCATCACCACTTGTTTGGCCACCTCTCGCCTTACCGACGTTGCTCCGGCCAGGGAAGGCAGAGTCGCCTGCCTCTTCAAGCCGTTAGGATTTTCCTTCGGCTTAACCGGATTCTTGCTCGGTATACTAAACGGATTCACATCTAAGTTCAGTTTAAACCCAAAACGCGTGTATTTCTGCTTCGAAGCCTCTTGACTAAACGACTTGGTGAGGTTGTCGGGTTTTTTGACAATCTCCTTTGGTTGAGCGGGTGAGTCCGTATTAACTGGAAAAAAGTACATTAACAAAAACGTGACTAAAACGTTGATTAGATAACGGTTTATTGACAGCCTTATTATCGTATTATTACATGCAATTTGGAATTACGAATAATAAACAATGTATATTGTCCATGTCATAGCGCCTTTTCAATAAACCTATAGCTTTTTTCAATCCATCGCGGAATGGACCAATCAGAACGATGCTTTTTTGACATGCTTACAAATGACTTATGACTAATGATTTTTTTTATTGGTTTATTCTCTGTATAGGTTCGAAGATTAAGATTGTTTAAAAATGACCGATAGAGAAAGGACACAGACAGTGATTGGAAATTTCCTATCCAGCTGTTAATTGAAAGAGATAGAATAATAGTGCGGCCGTCCTTTTGATTGGTTCACGTCGCAAGTATTCTACTAGGTGTATATATGGCCGTACAGTTGCTCTTTCTCTTTCTTCAAAGTGGGCATTTTTGTGACAATATTACTCAGGATATTCATGTCTAAATGACAGACCATTAAGACTTGAAAGACTGCCTGTCAGAACACGAGCTATGGCAAAGAATGTGAATGTATTTCAACTCTTTCTTTAGATACTTCACGAAATACCGACACGAAGAAACTTTGCTATTGCTTTTCATAAGGTCTCAAATCTCTCCTATGTTAATATTCATTCCTTTCATTAACAGGTAACATTTTAAGAGTCCTAAACACCTATGTCAGCTGATAGCATTTATCGCCTTTTATGGTATAAAATAAAACGGTACAAAATTACGGAATAATTTTTCCGCCATTTTTTTACAATTTTATGCTGAAATCACGTCCTGGCAAATTTAAATAGCGATGAAAACAGCGACTATATAACCCCTAGACTCCTAATGTTCAATATTTCTCTTCAAGTTAATTCTGTCAACTACCTGAGGTATGAGGAAGCGGGGTACTGCATTACGATTGGTTGGAAACATAGCTTAGGGATGGAACAAGTTAAATTAAAACACGATGTTTTTATCGATATTACTTTTATTTAATAAGGTTTTATAGTAATATAATTATTTATTAAACGTCTTTTTACTCAAAGTAAGTAACATATTATAATCTAAAAATAATTCTGTTAAAGCACAAAAGAAATAAAAAATCTGTCAAGGTACCTATTTAATTAAAATAAATACTGATGGCATTCTTCTTCTTATTTTTTATTTATTCTATGATGTATGCCATTATCAAGTATAATAAAGTTAATCTAATATACAAAAATCTCGTGTCACGGTGTTTGTCGCACGCCTCCGACTCGATCGATATTTATGATGTTTTTTATATAAATTTTGTAGGTATGGGAATTGGTCGTTGGTCGCTAGGTGATTAGGGTATCCCTATCCAGTGTTTTTTTTTAATATTTTAATACCTATTTCCCAAATTTTCCTACCCTCACCCTCCCATTTTTTTATCGCGATTTTAGTATTTTTATATGAACAATATCCAAATAATGTAACTGTCGTTCATATTTCAAAAGGTACGAAGTTATTTATGTTGTCGAATGACAGATGGCGCTAAGTAAGCCTCATCGATATTAACAAGAATATTTGGGCTGGCTTGTAGGAATAACACAAATAAAGTTATTAAAAACAATCGGTAAAATCAACAAACAATAAAATAAAAAAGAATCCTAATAACATTAATTTTATCGATATAACTATCGACAAATCCTTTTGGTGCATCACTTACTTATAATGTTCAACAACAAAACGAAATAGAAAATTTAAAAGTACTTTCGTCGGAAAGAGATGCAAATATAATAAGATGGCGCGGGCCTCAATGCTTGGCCGGTATAAGATGAACTCCGTAAAATTTTAAATAAAATATGATTTATGTGTCATTATTGACATACCTGTGAAATGTAATGCCATTTTTTTGAAAATTTGAATTATGGCTATTTTTACCACACCATCGTATTGTGCATGGGGCCATTGCAATATTTATTCATTCGCCAACACGGAAGTATTTACGGCTCACAGTTCTGGGCGCAACTGACTTGAAGATTTTGAACGGTAAGCTACATTGGATCTTTTTGTCAGATGTGTTGCCCGAAGCGGATCGTCTGTTATTAGGAGTCTAGGGGTTATATAGTCGCTGGATGAAAAAGAATGAGAGTAGGTACTGATGCTATCTCAACAGGGCTTTAACCCGCAGATGTTATTTCTAACGGTAACCGATGTGAAACGGGGTTGTGGCCGGTAGTGAGGGGGCAATGCGGTTTTTTGTTTTCTATTTATAGCTTACATCATATATTTTTTTCAAATAATTTTCATTACAAATTGTACTTAGTAAAGAAAGTCATGTGTCTCCTAATGGGTATATAGTTGTGTAACCGGTATTTTTTTTGTTCTACTTGTAACATACTAAGGAACTAGTAAAAATATGGATTTAATTCAAAAGTCAGAGTCAACATTTGCTTCGAATTTCTCGATAAAAAACAGAAGTGAATTTAGTACTGAGGTCACAATTAGACAGTTTTTAAGACCGACCACCTGCCTTCAAAGTACCTATACTGCTACCCACAAAACTAGAAAGAAAATATCCTAGCAACTACCAACCATCCAAATGAATGTATAACTTTCATACAATCCTTTCTGATATAAATCAGCGTACCTTTAGGGCTCCTGTCGGGCTGGTTAACACCTGATATGGGCGTCAGCAGCTGTCTCGCGCGCTTGGCCTTCCTCTCCTGGCACTCATCCAGAGACTCCATCTTGTCAAACTGCTTCTGGTGCAGCGCTGCGAAGTTCGGCAGCTTCGTTCGTGACACCTTTGCTTTGGATGGCGTTGTGGGCTTTTTGGAAGGCGTTGAATCTGTCAGCTTTGCTGTAAAATAAAAAAATAAAAAAAACATCTTGAGCATACTAGTACGTAGTACTATTCAGTATTCTGTGATACTAGCGCGTGGTGGGGCAAGCAAGTGCAGGTACATTTACTCACTAAAAGAAAACCTCTCCACACGGGGGGTGTGCTCAAAATATTTGCCAGCTGTTATATTATGTATTGTATACAAAGCCTATCATAAATTGTATTGTATTATTATAAATTGAAATACAACTACTTCAAGGATTATTTCGCTTTTAATTAAAAAAAATCCCCCCGACGACGCGACGTTTCGAAGGCTTTATCGCGAAAAAATACATTAAGTATTTTTATTTCAATGACGAACATTCACGTAAACAAGAAAATAATAACAATAATTTTATGTTTGAATAATCATGATAACAAATGAGAAATGGTCACTTAATCTTAGGGGCGCTATCATAAATCATTTTTAATCAATTTGTGTGACTATTAAATCGTTTTAAGTTGATAAAAAGAAAACAGTGGTTAGTTAAAACATGAATACAGATATATTAATAATAAATTTTATTTTTTACAAAAGACCAGTGTATGCCCTGCGCTTGATGGTGATCATGTGTAATAATTATATTTATAGCCAGTAAGACATTTAAACTTCAGGCTTCCCAAAAAATGTAATTGACTGGCGAGGAAAGTTGTATCCCTTGATGATCGGCATGATGATGATGCTTTATTGAAATCACAATCTCTTAAACGATTATTAAAGAGCTTACTAGTATTTGTCGCCTAGTCAACATAATATGAATGAACGCCTGATTACAAACCAACTAATCTTGATGTTGATAAAGTATTTCCTTCCTTATTATCTGCTAACACTGATAAGTTAGCGACTTATCTGATTTTATATTTTTTTACCAGTAAAAGGTAAGGAAACAAGAAAGTGGACACTATAATTCATAGTTTTAGAATAGATTTAATTTTTTAAGTAAGTGTTTTGGTATTTTATAATGTAAACTTAATAATAAAGAGATAAATAAATGCAGTGAGTGGTCAGGTCTTAATGGCGTAGCGTGGGTTCTTGCCGCCCGGGCGGACCTAAAATTAGCCGCCCCATCGCGCCGGCAGTAAATAAAATCCATTTAACAATACACAAAATAAACGTCATGTGCGTCACCCCTAGCTTGAAAAGTTTTATTCTAGACATTTTGCTGCAATTTTACCGTCGCCGCACTTGTCAGAGGAACCTGGAGCCGTCCCTAACTCACGGAACATGGCCACCACGGGATATCAGTTTGTATTTCAGCGTAGAGTAGTGATCAGAATGCGAGAACTCCATCTCAGCAGTTCGCTCCAACTACGTAATTGCTTATAATTTATAATAAATGTTTTATACTTCCTCCATTACAGCAATAAGAATTGGACATGTTATCTGTTATTGACACCTAGCTATGCGAACGGATTTGCCCGCGGATTTTTGTTTATTCGGAGACCAACTAATTACTTTACTAGAGCGGAACGTAGGTGTAGTGTAGACTACATATAAGTAGGTAGTTATTTATAATGTGCACCGACGAAGGACATTGTTCTTAGATAGTCAACAGAATTTTGCCCCTCGGCTTACTGCATCATACACTAACTAACGCAGGAAAGTGATTCGTCGGAAAGAGGTAGTGGCGCGACGTTTTTCTCGATTGGCATTGTTCAACACTAATATTACTGTTATTTAAATTAAAGTTTCGCTTAATATAGTGAAATCTGCATCAATATTCGTCCAGCTCTTCATTTACAAACAAACAGACAGCAGACATTGTTTTATCATACATAGAGATTATTATTATCAACCAGTCGATAATGTGACGTAATGCACAACGTCGTGTAATGGACACGTGTGCTAGATTATGATCTACAACTAACCGCAGAAATGGATTGTAGTAGTTATTGCTGATTTATGTTCAAATTGTATTGTTGTCAGACATTTTGAACATTCGTTTTGATAACGTCTAACTACATGTAATAAATCCTTAGCACTTGTAAGACAACATATGGCTTAAACCAGTGACCCTTCAAGAAATTTTGTAGCGTGTTCTCTTGTGTAGCGTGAATGAACAACATGAGAAGATTATTTGATACAAGGGTGGATCCAGCTTTCAAATCAGGGGGGATCATGTAGTCAAGGTCTAGTCAGGACATAAAATAGAAATAAAAGTATTAGTAGTCACCTAGACCCAGTCATGACGCCAATGACACCCCCCCCTGGATCCACCCTTGATATTAATCTCTTTAATTTTTCATCTGCTTTCACCAGACTTTAATGTTGGTTCAGCGCGGCATAACACAATTATATAAGTAAGTTGCAGAGACAATTTAGCTTTTTAGTTTTTACGATCAGCCACTTGCTCCACGTCAGCCATAGGAAGCTGTGGGGATAGAAACTTGCAACCAAAACATAGACCAAGGATGCAACATATAACTATTTTAAATATTGTATAGCCTGAGGATAATAAAAACCTAGCCATGTAGCGGTAAAATATGGAACTATGTAATTTCTTGTACAGATGTTAACTTTAAAACGAAAAAGCAAAAGTGGCGCCCTCAAGCAGATTTTTATTTTCCTGGTCAGGCTATATTTACGCATACCGCTAGCGCTGGACGTCCTGGGTCGCGACAGCCTGTCGGCAGAGTGCCTCATGTCGTCGGCGAGGCGCTTCCTCTTGTGCTGCGCCTCGTCCGCCTCGCTGTGAGTGTGCGAACGCTTGCGACGAGGCAGGACGGGCGGCGTGTCTGCTGTAAGGGGAAACAAAAGGAGATGTAAGCTTAAGTTTGCTTTCTGAGCTAGGCAGAGATGCCTAGCGCAGTACGCATTAGTGAGTTTACTTAAAATTAATCATAAAATGTAAAGTTGATGTTGTAAGGTACATTGTAGCATTCTATAAGTGATTTTTTAAAATTAATTCAGTAGTTGTCAGTTTTAGTTAATATATGTATATCTTTTGTCCCAGAAAAAAAAGACTGACAGGGTTTAAAATTTTCACCATGTCTAATATGGTGTTCTCTGACCAATTCAGTATGTAATATATTCCCTCCCACAAACATAAAAAAAAAAAAATTAAACTTACCACTCTCCTCATAAACAAAGCTCTTGTTGGATCCCTTGAGATTAGACTTGATTACCGTTTTCCTCTGCTGAACTACCACCATGGGATTGTTGACTGGGCTGCAGAACATCACCCTGGTCATCCTCGGGGCTGGCTCCATAGACCGCCTCTTCTCAACGGACCGTGTCACATTCAACAATAGCTTTTCTTTCGAAGAACTCTTATTTGGGAACGGAGTACAGCCCGGAGATGGTAAGGATAGTTTCTTCTTTGGAGTTACAGCAGGGGAGGAGCCATCCTTATTTATAGATGAATCAGGTCCATCTTTAGTGAATGTACCCTCTCTTTTTAAGGGAGTAGGTACCATATCAGATTTTGTGTCATCACCCGACAAGGAAAATGTCCCTTCCCTTTTCAAAGGTGTTGGTACCACCTCAGTTTTAGATTCCTCACTGATTAATGATTCCATGCTACTATTAATGAGAAGTGGAGTGACATTCATGATGGTCACCAGCTTCTGTGCGGGCTTTGGTTCAGTGATTGATTCATCACTGGTAATGCTGATACGGGATATATCGTCATTGGAGTCTGAGCTGATGAGGGAAGATTTTGAAACTTTATCAAATGTTGTGTTTAGATTTTGATCTTTGTCAAATGTTGTATTTATCTTGTCCAACTTATTAAATGTGCCATTTAGTGTCTCAGTACTGTCTTTAGTTGCCTCAAAAGTGATGTTTAAAGACCCTGTAAGACAATTATTTGTATTGATTGATCTTCTATCTGAATTTATTGATTTTCTAGACTTTTTCAATTTGGATCTTGGTGATTCTGTCTCCTGCTCAAAAGTAGTGTCCACTGGTTTCTTTACTGACTTATTTGGTGAATCTTTAAGTTCAAAAGTTGTGTTTACTTTCACTGAAGTATCTACTTTGTCATATGTACTGTTAAGTGAAGAAGTTTTGTCTGTCCGTTGAATTGGAGACAACTTGTCTGTGTTTATGTCCATGTCCATAGTTAATTTCCTCTTCCTTGATATGGATGCTGAGCCACTTGTGTCTTTCTCATATGTAGTATTTATAACTTTGGCTGCAGATTCATTTTTATCTGCATTTTGTTCAATGTCAAAAGTATTGTTTTTATTTTGAGTAACATTTAAATTACCATCTACTTCAGATATATTTATTACATCAGTTACAATACTTGAATTTTTAAAACTTTGTCTGTTATTGTGACTGGTTCTTTTTTCTGTGTCAAATGTACCATTTTTATTTTGAGAAATATCCACTTCTTTTGAAAGAGATATATTTGCATTGGATTTTCTTGTTTTACTTACAGAGTCAGATTTATCAATAGCATTATTAATGCTTGATTTCTTTTTGTTACTAGATTTTCTCAGTTCCAGGTCAAATATGTTATTTTTGTTTTGGGGAATATCTTTAGAAAGTGATATATTTCCCACAGATGTTCTATTTGGCACAGTGTCTATTTCATCTAGATCATGTATACTTGGTCTACTTGGTTGTTCCATTTCAAAGGTCTCATTTTTATTTACAGTGATGTCTTTTTCATTAGAAATCAAGTTATGTTCGCTAGACTTACGTTTTGGCTCGGCATTTTTTTTACCTCTCTTATTCGTTTTTTTCTTTTGAATAACTTCATCTGAATTTACTTGTGTTAAATCATCAATTTCAAATGTTTTTGCAGCAATAGAAGGACGAGTGGGGCTGCCCGCAGCACTGTGAAACGAGTCATTTGATATGTTGATTTTATTTACAACATCAATATTTTCGACAACATCCTCAGTCATATTTTCAGCAACGAAAGAATCAGATCTCTTCCCTTTCTTCTTTTTATTCTTTTTCTTGGCTGGCTTTTGAGGTTCAACGTTTTCAGATGAAACCTTTTTTCTTTTACTGTTTTTAGTTTTCTCAATGGCTTCATGGTTTTCTAGAATATCATCTTCAGTTCCTTCTGTAGCGTATTCCGCGAACTTTCTAGTTCTGCGCGTTGATCTAGTTTTCACAGGGACTTCAATGTCAGATGTTTCTGTTACAGGAATCGTAGGATTCAGTTCTTTCAAGGCATTTTTCCGCAGCGTGCGAGTATGTTTGCCCTCATTCTCACTGACGCTTCCTTCACCCGTCTGCTCATCGTCAGTGGGATAGCTAACATAGTTCTCGCGTTTCTTAAACTTTTGCAAAGCTATGTTTGCATCCTCGATGTTTTCTTTCATGTGTTTACTCCGTGTTTTTCTCTCACTCTTTGAAGCTAGTTCCACTTCAGTTTTAAGGATGTTCTCATTAAGTGAAGCGTGTATTCCTAAAAATAAAATAGTCCACTATAAATTACTATCTCAAAACTTATATTTATCAAGGTTTAGTAACTACTCACGTTTGCCCGATCTTGTTGACATTATGAAGAGATAGTTTATGTGTTTTAATGCAATATTTCACATTAATTACACTATTTACATTTATATTTCATCTACCGTCCGTTTAACGTTTGCAATTTTTAAATTTGTTTTCATTTTGTCAACAATAAAACCTTTGTGTTATACATTTCAACTAATTTATTTACAGCATGTGTAAAAGAAACAAAGACTATTATTCCTTTCGTATGAAAGAGATAGACAGTTTGACTAAAATTCTAGTGATATGGAATGTGACTTGTTATATGTATTATTTCGACCAATAGGATCGAATACCATTATTAAGCTGGGCTTACACATCCGTTTTTTTTCCGTTTCTGAATTTAGAATCGGGATCCAGAACACTCCGGATCGTCTTTGCGGAAAAAGAACCGTTGTGGCCGAAAAGTGAACTAAGTTTACGATTTTTACTGCCTACCAGGCTTAAATAATGTTGATACTTTGTATTTTTACTATACTGGTGGTAGGTCTCTCATTATGTAAGAGGCCGTCTGGGTGGTTACCACTGCAATGTCTATTTCTACCGCCAAGCAACAGTGTGCATGCACTGTTGTGTTTCGGTTTGAAGGACATTGTAGCCAGTATAACTACTGGACATAATGAGACTTAACATTTTATGTCTCAGGATGACGAGCGCAGTGGAATGCCACTCAGTACTTTGTAAGTCAAGGTGCTGGATGGTGTTGCTACTGTTTATGGGTGGTCGTATCGCTTACCATCAGGCGAACGGCATGCTCGTCGCGTCATTCAATGCAATAAAAAAAAATGATATTTTTCTATGCAAAAATGCTGTTTGCCACGGGCCGCCTGATGGCCGTGACAACTTTACCAGACCGTATATTATATTGAAAATAGAGTTCTAAGATTATATAGAGACGACATTGGGAAAATTTTCATACAAAAATTTTGAGCCTGTTCATCAGTTACTCAATCTACCGTGAAATAGCAAAAAAATCTATGTAAAATGCATTAAAACACACTTCGACATGATCGTAATGTGCAAATTGGTATATTTCCTTCCAAAATATTGTTTTCTTTACAGAATATAAGCATGCTGAGACATCTTGTCACATGGACGTGTCAGATAAGATTTATCGACTTATTACCAATGGGTAATAACTTTTGGACGAAAAATTTGGGCTTGATTTATTTATTTATTTATATAGGTTTGCTTACAGTTGTAACAATTTTACAACAAAAAATATAGAACATACACACTAGTTTAGAATAAATTGCACAACCTGTTATAAGCAAACACAGAATGCAAAAAATACAAACATATTATGAAGAAGAAAATAAAGTTATAAACGGACAATATAGGATGCAACCACACTGCCCAAGCTCTCAGGATGAGATTCCCCGATAGGCGATACCCGAGCACCGCGACAACAGTTACAAATCTAATGCAACATGAAAGGTACCAATCTAGTCTTAACTATATTACAAATATACTAATATTACAAATGCTAATGATTGTGAAAATGTTCGGATGTTTGAGGTTTTATTTAATTTGGCACAGGAATAAACCATGTTCTGAATTAACATACAGGCTACTCTTACAATTTGCTGCCATAGGACACACACTTAGTAAAAAAAATAATGTTCACACAAAAGGGATCAAGTACGACAAACTTCAATTTGATAGACAGCTTTGAATATTACGGCGAAAGCGGTGGACAGAATCAGAGAATATATCAGTATTACTACTGCATTCGTTAGCTAATTTGCACATACGTGGTATTGGGGAATGGGAGCCAAAGACGGTTCTTCCATGAGGTGGATAAAGACAAGTGATTGGGGCGCGCGGATACCTGGCTGGCACTCTAATATTGAGCCTTTTCAATAATTGAGGACAATCTATTTTTTGTCTAAGAAGCTTATACAAGAAAATTAAGTCTAGGATTGCTCGACGCTTGCTAAGTGTATCCATTTTGAAATACAATAGCCTGGAATGATAAGAATTTAGTAAATCTTTTTTGAATTCGTTCGATTCTTAGACTATAAACCGAAAAATGAGGACGCCATACCACACTGCAGTATTCTAATACACTTCTGATAAAGCTATTATACAATAAAATTTTAGTTTTAGATTTACGAAAACATTTTCCATTTCTTATAACGAAGACTAACATTCAAGATGCTTTATTTTATATTTTCCATATGTGGTACGAACGTTAGTTTTCTATCCAAAATTACTCCCAAATCCCTCAAACAATCAACTTCTTGTAATGAGGTACCTTCAACGCTGTAAGATGATTGTAAAAAGTTAATCTTACTAGTAAATTTTATGTGAAGACATTTTGCAAGATTTAAACACATGTTGTTATTCCTGCATCATTTGTGAACTACATCTAAATCACTCTGTAGCAATTTAATATCATCAAGAGAATTAATGGTCTTAAGTATCTTAAGGTCATCAGCATACATGAAAGTGTGGATTGATGGAAGCAATTGATGTTGAATGTCAAAATGTTGATTGAATGTCATTGATGAACATGTTAAATAATAAAGGTCCCAAATGGGAGCCCTGTGGCACCCCGGAAGTAATTTGATGAAAATTGGAACTAAAACCATTACTACAACTACATGGTAAGTGCGACCGCTAAGATAAGATTGAATCCACTCATACATGTGCCCAGAATATCCATACCGGGATAACTGCCGCAGCTATAGTTCATGAGAAACTTTGTCAAAAGCCTTACTGAAATCTGTATATACTACATCAGCTTGCATGTTGTTGTCTAAGGCTTCTAAAGCAGCTCTATAAAAGAAACCAAATTAGTGCACGTTACGCGAGACTTAACAAATCCATTTTGGTGGTCAGATAAAAATTGTTCGAAGTAAGGAAATACTACCGATTCAAACAAAATCGGTAGTATTTCCTAATTGACAAAATATAAATCGGTCGATAATTGGAAATTAAAATATTATTACCCGACTTGTGTATCGGCACTACTCTGGCCACCTTCCATTCCGTTGGAAAAATTCCTGTTTTCAGTGACTTGTTATAGATTTTACATAGTGGGCCAATCAAGTTTCTTGCGCATGAGACTATAAAATGTGGTGAAATATTGTTTGGGCCGGAACCCTTGGTCATATCAAGAGCCTTAATTTTACGAGAAAGTTCATGAGGTGAGATGTACAGCGACGTAAAAATACTACTACTCGGACAGGTATCAACAGAACGATGAGGAAAATTCGGTTTAGCATCGATGCTATTAGTATCTTTCTCGTAAACTGATGCAAAGTGCGAAGCAAACATATTACATGTTTCGACTTCATTGTAACTAAGTTGATTCCCATCGGACATCGAAGCTAGGAATAAGCTAAATCCTCTTCTTTTGGACTAGATGAACGACCAAAAACTTTTACAATTTTTGAAAATGTTGTCTTTACTTTCAAGGTATGTATTATAACATTTTTTTAATAAGGATCTGCAGCTTTCTCTGATAAAATGTAATTCTATTTCGTCTAACGGGTAAGGATAATGATTGATGTCCGGTCTATAACTATACTGTTTTTTATACTTTGATATTGAAGCTGCAGAGCATTGGCGAAAAGAATGTGATCATGTGATAAATCTTGAAAAAAAAACTTACGGGGAACAAGATCACATAATGGATGACATGTAAGAATTTCTAATAAGGAGATAGATGTCCGCTTTTTGTATGGATGCTGGGCCTCAAAATCTAACCAAACTCAAACTTTATGGATACTAACCGGGTCAAATATGGATTTTGGATCCATTAAAAGTTTTGTTTATGTAACAGCACCAACTTAGCTGAGAACAAGCTCTTAAATGACAGCATAAGGTTGGTTTATTAAATAGTTCAATACATTAAATGTCTACTTGAGATTTTACTTAAACGTGAGATTGATTTATTAATACCGCCCTAAGAAAGGTGTGATGTGAGCAAGTATAACTTTTTCAGAATCGGAATTCCGTTTTATAATCAGAATGCGATTCTTGATGTATAAGCCAAGCCTAATGAATTGAAAAATGTTACCAGCTTAAAATATGTGTTGCAGGTAAAAAAACCCTTTTTAGGTAATGTTTTTCTCTAGACAGGTAATGATACCAGTTTGAAAACATAATATTATTTTCATGTCCTACATATTATTATGTTGCACTGCCTCGGTTATTATTATGTACTGCCTCGGTGGCGTCGTTGTATTACGGTACGACTGCAAGGCTGAGGTCTCGGGTTCGATCCCCGGGTCGGGCAAAGTGATATTGGATTTTTCTATTCAGTATCAGCTCGGAGTCTGGAATCTGTGCCGTATATGGCGATAGGCTGGCCCCTATCACGTCATGGGACGGAATACGCACGGTGAAAAGTAGGTGCACTAGTTCCGCCTTTGCCTACCCCTTCGGGGATAAAAGGAGTGAGTGTGTGTGTTCCAGATTTAAAACAATTAAACACAATAACAAAGATTTTAAGCCCGTTACTTTAAATATAAATTTACAGCGTATAAAACATATTACTGTCATAATTTACATAGTTGAAAGCAAGGTTTAGATTAGCAAGAAAAGTTGCCGAAGTTAGCTCCCGCAGGAAATTTTTACTGTGTTAGCGACTTGCTAGATACACTTATATCCAAACTTATATTATATCCGAAAAAAATCCCCCACTTGTTATAATAAAATGTGGCAGTAGTAGGTTCTAAATATTTTTTCTTGGCAACTCTCAAACAAATGTCAAAATAAATAACGTTCGCGCAGGACAGCAGCGCAAACGCTTTTTGTCGAGGTTTTTCAAGTATTTTTAACAAAACGCAACATTAACAAGATTTTAATAAATGAATTAACCTAGTGTGATGTGAGTTCATAGACGAGTGAAGTACTAGAGCGGATTTGGATGGGCGTTGCATGTGGAAAGTCAATTAGCTTTGATGACTCAATATACAGTGAAACACAATGGGAACACAGCACTATATTATTCTATTGACTATACTACTCTGTGTCATGTACAGTGCGTGCGACCGCGGCGACTACCTCGGCTGCTACCGCCTGAAGATCGAAGTGGTGCTGAACACGCACACCGGGCAATCGGTGGACGTATGCCTCACGGCTTGCGAACAGGTATACTATAGATATGCTATAATCGATAAAGAAGCCACGTGCTTCTGCGGGAACGTGCCCGGCGAGTTCCAAATACCAACAGAGACATGTAATAACCCGTGTCCGAAGAACGCATCGCAGATCTGCGGCGGCGACAGCGCTACTAGCGTTTACGACACTGACGTGACGACTCCGGGACCGCCGGCATCCATCGACGTCGCTAATATCACAGAGACTACCTTCAGGCTTCGCTGGTCCTCACCAAGTGCTCACTCTTCCATAACAGGGTATGTTATAAGAGCCATAGTTTTACAAACATATGCTGACTTCACCCTACCAACATTGGAATGGAGGATGTCCAACACTACCTTCTTCACAGAGCTGCTCAATTTACATGCTGGGTCTGTTTATAATATTAGTGTAGCAGCTCTCAACTATGATAAGGAAGGGCCAAATATAACATCTACTATTGAAACTGTTATTGGCACACCGGATCCCAGCCCCCCTGACATAGAAATTAGGGAGCGAAGGGGTGATAGAATGTCTATACATATTCCAGAAGCCAAGAATGTGAACGGCCCTGTATCTATGTATAGGATTGTGGTCTCTATTGAGTTATATCAACAAGGATTTATAGTTGACAATCTAGGCAACTATTCCTTTGCCACTGATCAAGGCCTACCTTATTACATTACTGCAGAATTGGATCCCGATGACATAAAGAATGACTTCATCATTGGTGACAAACATGTATACAATGGCTTCTATAACGCTCCCCTACCACTGACCAATGATATTGACATATCTCTAGGAGTACTCAGTGAGAAGAATCATGTTAGAAAAATGAGGTATGCAGAGTCAACTAAAAAGATTATTTTAAATATAAATGAGCCTGAAGATGTTTCTCCGATGGTGGTGGCCCTGGGAGCTGCTATAGCTATCGGAGTTGTTTTGTTATTAATTGGCATAGGATTACTTATTATTCTACGCAAGAGAATACATTTGGCTCGGATCCAAAGGGGATCTCAATCAATGCCTCTAAGTCTCAGTGAGCCTTGTGTAGAAATTGAGAATTCAGGTTTCATACAAGATGAGGATGAAAGAGTTGACTATTATGGTAATTTGAAACGCAAGTTATGGAACATACCTAGAAATTTAATTGACATTGACATATCCTGTGTTGTTGGTGTGGGCAGCTATGGGAAATTTACTAAAGGGAAAGTTCAACAGCATGGTGCACAGACTCTTGGTTTAGTTCAGATCATAGCAGACAGAGAACTTGAGAAGACTGACAGGAAGCTGATGCTGCAGGAACTGGACCTACTTATCAAATCCAGTGAACATGAGAATGTGATTTCTCTTATTGGCATCTGTGAAACAGCTACCACGTTATTTGTGGTGCTGGAAGACCCTAAACAGTCATTAAAAGATTTTCTCCTGCAGAGCAGGCACAGAGATTTGCAAAACAACAAGTTTTGCCTCCTACCAGAGAGTAGAGTCCTGCATATCTGTCTTGATGTCGCGCGGGGCATGGAATATTTGCACGCGAAGAAGATAATACATAAGCGTTTGTGCTGTCGAAATGTGATGTTGAGTGATACAGGCGTCGTGAAGATCGCGGGCTTCGGTCTCTCGCACATGAGGCCGCTGCACGAGTCGCCCGACTACACGCGGTGGACTTCACACGAGATGTTGCGGCAGTCGAGATACCACCCGAAGGCCGACGTCTGGTCCTTTGGTTGTCTAATGTGGGAGGCTTTGACGTTAGGAGCAACCCCATACTCACATTCGGGCAACAAGGAAGTCGCAGGTAGGATACTGAGAGGGATGCGTCCTTCCCAACCATCTTACGTGGGTGATGAACTGTTCCAGTTGTGTTTACAGTGCTGGCAAGTGGATCCTGAAGAAAGACCCTCCTTCACGTCCATGTTGCATGAACTGAGACCGCTTACGGAGGGTCCCGGCACCAGGAATCTCAGCTTTACTCATTACAATAGCTTTAACTACGAACCTTACGTGCCGGAGTACGAAATTATATCATAGTGTATCCATATGTATAGGGCCATAGCAATTAGCATCCAAAGAGTGACAATGTTAAGTCTGCAGAGATGACGAAGGATCTGTGCCTGCAAGCTGTTAATTTTCGCTTTTTTCGTAGTGGAGATGGCTATTCCTTTAATTTGAAATCATGCGTGTTTTACCGATTATATCTATAAGTATAAAATGTGTGTAGGATCTTAACTATTCTAGAGACGAATGCGGAGATTGCTGGGCCGAGTAGGCCGCGACTACGCTTCGAATTTGCGGAATAGTTACCCAGATGTAATCATTATTTATACTTAAATATTTTGTATTGAGTCATACTGGTTCGATAATATATTGACCTTGTCTTTACGATCCGAAGCTACATAATTGTTGATAGTGACACATCTTAACAATACGTTGGCTATTTTGGCAGTTATGTATAAAATATGAATGAAGGAGTGGCAAAATGTTGTCTAAATGATAAAACTTGGAGTTTCGCCAATTTCGTACACATAATCCAAAAATCTACTCTGGGTGTTTACATCGTATTGTTTTCTATTAGTATATTATTGTGCAAAGTATATTATTGATATAAGATATCGAAACATTCGTGTGTCAAATCGTAATCGAAAATCCCTGGCACATCTGTAAGTGTGTACATAGTAGTTTGCATTTTAGGATTGATCTAAAATCTATACTAATATAAAGCTGAAGAGTTTGTTTAGTTGAACGCGCTAATCTCGGGAACTATTGAATCGATTTTGAAAATTCTTTCACTAATAGGACGCTATTTAAATTACTCTTGAGTGCTATAATAGGCTACTTTTTATCCCAGGAAAATATTTTGATCCCGGAAAATCATTTTCACGCGGTTGGAGCCGCAAGCAAAGCTAGTTAACTATAAATTGAATATGTAAGTAATCTTTCAATAATGTTTCAGTATGAGCCCGCGTTAGAGATTGCAAAAAATGAATAGTTTTCTTCAGTTCTCTCGTAAATATGTATGTCAAGACGAACCGGTGTTCGTCTTGATGAGTATCGAGTGATACCGGTGTATTACTCAATACTGTGACATTTAATGCACATCATTTGAATACTTTTAGAAAACCACAAAACTAGCAGCATGTTGTTACTTTAGCGAATGATTTTACCGCAAAAGACAAGTTATACAGGAAAAGCAGCGAGGATACATGGGAAATTCACAACGCATTTTTTTATAAAATAATTGCGGAAAATCGGAGCAATATTCCAATTTTTACTTATATGTATTTAAAAAAAATATTACAATTCAAAATATGCGGCGAAATGATATTAAAAACGACTGATTTACTATAGGCGACACCAGAAAAATCTTGAACTGTTCTCCAAATTCTTTAGCAATGCGGTTAACAAAATCAAGTTCATTGATAAGGTTCCGACCAACGTCGGTAGCAAAGGTCCGGGGTTCAGTGACCCACTGGGTGCGTGTTACCACGCTAGATAACTTGTGGACACGCCACTGTGCGCACGAGAACTTGATATCCACGTTCTCCGCGTGAAGGAATATCATAATCTATTGAACTCCATATTTACTGTTTGTGAAAAACCTACACTGAATCGTTCACATAAGTTCAGTAGATAGACTGGCATAACTATTTTGGCGTCTCTTGTAGATCGAAATTATATCTACTTACTTTATATTACGCAAATCCAAAGTAGCACTCATATCCTGATATTTTTAATGAGTATGCTGTACTCGTACATAAGGTCCCCATGAATGTAGTGTAGCGACGAACTTTTATAGAATTATTGTAGCATTAGTTGAAATTATAGTCCACGCGCACTTGCTAGTCACCTAGAGGCAGAGTATGCTTATGGCAGTCCGCAGTAACATGTGGGGTGGCTTTTACCTTCTTGGAGTTTAGTATATTGTAAACCTGTTTTTAAAAAGGAGCGATAGCCTAGTAAAAGGGGCGATAGCCTAGTTGGGAGTGGAACGGACTGCCGAGACGAATGTCCGCAGGTACAAAACCTAAGGGCACACACCTCTGACTTGAAAAAAAAAAGTTATGCGTGTATTCTTTGTGAATTATCGCTCTATTTAACGGTGAAGGAGAAAATCGTGAAGAAACCTACATACCTGAGAAGTTCTCTGAATGTCGAAGGTATGTAAAGTCTGCCAACCCGCACTAGGCCAGCGTGGTGGACAAAGGTCTTAACCCTCTCAGTTGTAGAGGAGGCCTGTGATCAGTAGTGAGCAGTATATAATTCAGGGCTGGTATGGTATGGTAAACCTGTATTTACACTGTGTAAACTGTAGTATTTCATACTTGGCTTGTTTGTAAGACGCACTTGGAGGTGACTATCAATGGCGCGCGGACTAAACTACTGTGTAGCTCGAATGACAGCAATTATATTATTATTTATGATTTTATATTTTACTTTTATACCTGTTTTTTACAATAATTGACTGTTACCTTTAGTAAGGCGAAGAATTTATTATTTTTTACATTTTTTTTGTGTAATGAATCTAATGAATATGACAAAGACGTAGGATATATATCATTTTAATAATAAGTCTTTTAGCTGTAAAATATTTATATTTGTAACGTAAAATTTGGTATGACATTGTATTAACCTGTGTTTTATTTAATTATATATTAGTGGTGAATCGACTGGTGAGAGATGGATCGATAGACTATGCACACACCAAAGTGAGTCCACAACCATTACAGTTCATTTGTCAGAAGCAATAAGCAAGATATAAAATTGCGCGGTGACACAACAAAGTAACCTCTATAATCGAGACATATTATAAACAAATAATATCATTATTATTGCCAGAATGCGCGAGGACATTCACTTTACAGGTTTTAACGCGATTTCGCCTTTTTTGCGCTCGAATGTCGCACTATTTTGATGAACTTGGTCGGAATCATTTTCTGTTGTATACTTGTAGTCTTAAAATAAAATGTTTTCGAATTCATTCATCGTAAAACGACATAGTTTGATTGAAAAATAATTGGCAGATTATACACCCAGTTAAAACTAGTCAATACGTAACAATATCTCAATGTATCGTGAATATTGGATGCTATATTATACTTTCAATAGAAACCTCGGAAAATTTAGTAGATCGTTTTCTTCATATTGTCTACAATGTCTAGTGAACGCATCCCTTGGATTATAAACCAGTCATTTTATGTAGGAATTTCTATGATCATTACGTTTTTCGGTCTACTGCTGACATAGATCTGCTAAACGCAAGTGGGTTTAGCGTCTTGTTTGATAACTTGTTTTTTTCTGACAGTACTTATACCAATTAACGAATCTAGTGTTGTAAGGTTTATAAATGTTATGAGATTAGATTTTTGAAAGGAAACTGATGTTTTTCTTATTTTCCTTGTCATTTACTCATTTGAGCAATATTTTAGCATTATTTGTTTGTATATTTGGCGCCACGAAAGCAAGAACGACTATGTCCTTTTTTATGAAACGGATCAGCAAGGTCAAGGAAGCTTTCAGCTACTTAATTTATTGTAGAATTTAAAATTCTACCTCATAGGTAGGTACCTACATCTCGTGAACTTACATCTCTTAGTAGAAAGCGTATTAAATATGTCATTTATTAATTTATGAACAACCATATTACAAATTACTTTTGATGACTTGTTGGGCACGTCGTTCTTGCGCTGCTTTTTCTACAATTTAATACATATGCTTCTTAACTTCTTCTTAACCATAAGATTAGTTTAAGAGTATTGTGTTGTGTGTTATGTTATTTTGAATGATCTGACATTATGAAATTCCGTCCATTTTGTTTTTTTTTTTTGTATGAATCTTAAATGTACTTTACCAGTGTAAAATGAGTGATTAAAATAATTAACACAATTCTTTGTTTTTTTTTTAATGTAGTGAATGTAAACTTGACCTAACATGTTTGTAATCAAGTCGCATATCGGTCGAGCAGCCCTGTAGACCATCAAGTTTTTTTTTCTATTTTATTTAATAACTACTCATTGATTATTCTAATAGTCTTCATGAGGGACGGGGCGATGGGGTGATAAATAATGAAACAACATATAATTTTGCATTTATTTAATGTTAATATAATATAGACAATGTTCAAGGTACCTTTGAATTGGTTTCGAGCTTTTTAACACTAAGACATTGTAACCTTTCCATTTTGACCTCTAACTTCATATTGCAAAATAAACCATCATTTATAATGAATCCTGCGGTACAACAGTACGCCAGTCGGCTAACTAAATAATAAACATTCACTAAAATATATCCAATTTATAATTCAAAACATATCATTAATATAACATCGTTTCCATTTCAAACTTAATTATAAATTCATATTAACTCGTACATTAAACATTGCAGACCCGTTTATCATAAACCAAGTTAACAAAAATCAATAATAATTAAAAAATAAAAATACCATCACTGAACTGCACAGCAACAAATATGTTATACGAGTAACGTACGTGTCAACGAATCATATATATATATAATATATCCATACAATACACAACGGTACGCACGCTTTACATACTTATAATACGCAACAAGTTACAATTCAATAGAATTAGTATAACATATCAATCTCAACATGTGTAAAGGTTGATGAGACAACGACTGAACGCCGCTGCGCCTGCGCACCACTCGCGGCCGGCCGGGCTGGTGACCGCCACCAGCCGTCCTCGCCCACCACGGGCCACCATGGGCCACCACGGGCCACCATGGGCCACCACCGGCCACCGCCGGCCGTCACCAGCCACCACCGGCCGCTCGGCCGCAGCCGGCGAGCGCACCGCCCGAGTCGCACACGTGACACGACCACGTCCTCTCAACCGATAGCGACAAAACTTCATGAACAACAAACAACCGTATGTTAGGAAAAGATCCGTGGCGCTCCTCCCGCCGCCCGCTCGCGGCGCGGGGACGCGTTCGTGACGATGTCAAGATGCGCGAGTTGATTACTCAGTCTTTAATAAATTGATGACAATGAGCAAGGAGAGATAAACTCAAATGAAATGTTATGCTAATGCACGTATATACAGATAGCGACCACCGACGCCGCCCGCCGTGTGCGACTCGCGCCCGTCCCTGACAAGCGTGTGGTGACTGGTGATGTCTTAATGTTGAGTTCGACTTGAACGCACAGCCATTTTCCTAAACACAGTATCGAACCTTAGACTATCCTAGCGCACCCGACGGCTGCCACCTTCGCGTCTATACCCACTATCGTCTATCTAAATTACAATAAACCACTCTATCAACAAATTCAACAACATTTAGCTACTAAAATTAAAAAGGGAGGTCGAGACGCGCAGGGCGCCTCGCCTCGCGTCCCACCGTCCACCGAATGAAGAATGACAACTAGCTACCTTAGCCTATAACATTGAAATTACTTATCGTAACAGCGGTGCGGTGCGTGTGAGACTGTGAGACAGTGCCACAGGTGAGAGGTGAGAGATGTGAGCGAGTGACGAGTGAGTTGTGTGCGTGTGACGAGTGAGTGAGTGCGTGAGTGGATGGGTGTGAGACATGAGTGAGAGTGAGAGTGAAACCGGATGGCGGTGAGTGGGAGATCGCCAGCGGTGCGGGGGTGCGTGTGCACCGCGCACGTGTCGGTGCGTGGTGCGTGGTACGTGGTGCTGGTACCCGCGTCTACTACTACACGATCACTAAACAATTTGACACAACCTGTAAGAGACACGGATGGTTGGATGTCGTGGCGCGGGGCGGGTGTAGGCCGGAGTCCGGTCCGACGACACCACATGTCAGTATCACAGTAATGTAACGAGTCTAGCTCGAGCGGTCCCGGGGTGACCCGTGGGTCGACGCGGACCCGCGCGGGTCACCCCGGGACCGCGCTGGGACCGTTACCTGAACTATACGGGACGTTGCACTATTTATTATCATTCCACGCAATAAAACTTTAGACGATTACCGAGCACTAAATTATTTTGTATTCACGTTAATATACTCTCAAATATTGTAACAACTTCAGTATAACAACATTAACATTTTTGCAGTATTTTCATTAAAAATTATCTATATATACTCATTATATTGTTTTATTTTCATTAAATATGATAATTTATAACTAACTAGAATTCCTTTCGTAACTATTTTATTGTTTTCGATTGTTCTTTGCAGCGTTTTATGGAAGGCATTAGAATATATCGCAAGTTAACATATGAATTTCAAAGATATGACATATTTTTTTACATAGCCTAATATTTATGTCTAACTAAATCTTAGCCAATTTTAGTAGGAGACCGATCATCCATGTTTTAATTTTATGCGGTCGTTTCGATGCATCGAAAAGGGAATGAAAATATTTTCATTACAAACATTTATTCTGTCTTTTTTCACATGCCCCTTTTGAGTATGACCGCAGGCCAGTTTCACATTTATAGGGCTTACGAAGATATTAACCCAAGAAATCTTTGAATTTTAGCTGGAAATTTGAACGCTGCAAAGAGCAATGTCGACTACAACAGAGGCAAGTCGCGGAACTTAGTGAGAGAATAAGAGATGTAAAGTATTGGGAACTATGTCTACCCCCCGTAGCTCGCTCGGAACGCAACAAAAAGCCGTGTCGTATCATTCGGGTAATGTTAATTGACGTTATCACTTACAAGTTATCGACTAATCGATATATCGAGTTTCGATAAAATTGAGCTTGTAAAATCGACTTTGACAGGCTTTCGCCAACACGGCCTGCGGGCGTGCGAGCGCTCGCGATCTGCTGCTTCTCGACTTTTTTTTATTAATTATTATGCTACTATTTCATTATTATTGAATTAATTCATTAAATATTGCATTAACCACGGTTTGATCAACGTTTGGTCGAGACTATCGAACGTTTGACCAAACGTTGTCCAAAGTTTTATATGACGTTCGCGACCGCTCCCAGGCCTGCATAATTGACAATAAACTGCACCTACCCCCAAAATACGTATTAATAGATGATGATAGATCGAAAAAACACCAGAAAAATTCGAAGAGCGATACCTATACACGCTTTAAAGATTGATTTTTTTTATTTAAATATAATTATTATTTATAAACTAACTACTTGAATGCGTCTACTGCGTAATGTTACCTACATAACACACGTATATTATAATAGACCAGTAACAATACCACAACTTAGCATATATCGAGATGTCGTTGGACAGGTGAAACTTACAACAATCTATAATTTAATAAACACTATTATATATTTCTCATTCACAAGTTACGGAAGTACGAGGTTACGGCGTCTCCAGTGTGCTCGTGAGTGCGTCCAGTGTTGGCGGACTGGTCTCACTGCACCGACTCCGACGAACCCTCCCCATATACAGACCGACACTGTCGTAAGTCGTAACCGAGATATCGATTCTCAATTCCTTTTCTTACACACTATACCGTTACATTAAGCCGATTTTCAAATTATATATATTTTATTATGATAATTAACCATTTCAATTTTGTACTTCATACTTTTAAATCATATCATCCGACCGCCTTTTCAAAAGTCTTTCTTGTTTTATTCGCGACGGTAACGACGGAATCGCGGCCCTGGTTTTATGTACTCACAATCGATACGACATCGATACAACCTACAATCGATAATGTTGCCAGAGCGTCGTCCGACACGATCGCATGCTACCGTTTAGTGCAACTACCGTTACTATGACGATGGCACTTCTGAGGTAAACGAACACAACTTAAAACTATCCACCGACGACGTTAGCGTTGTCTGTGGCCACCGGACTATAGCGTACAGACCGACACGGAGTACCTTGACAATGTCGACGAAATAATCACAGCTTAATCATGTAACTCTACCGAGGCTGAACAAACTGCATCGCGGTACCGACGCCGGCCGCCACTATCGATACTCGCGGGCTGCGCCGTGCGCATATCGATAGTCGACAAGCGCCGGCGCTAACAAAATAAACTTTAAATCGCACGTCAACTGTAAATAATATTATATGTATTGATATATTGTCATCTTGAATATATAGAAATCTGCATTTAAAATATGTAATATCTTTTCTCATCTATAATAGATCTGGACAAGCATAGTTATTATTTAAAATTGTACTTATATCGCAACATTAAAATTTTAGACCGACGAACAGAACAACAGTAAAGTAGAGAAGAGAAAAGAAGAAAAAAACAAATTTAAAACATTTATCATATAAATGTATAAAAAAATAAAGATCTTTCACCGAGAGAAAACAGGAATGACAAGTTTTAGTACACATAACCGAATTATCGACGCGTCAACTCGAATGGCGACCAATAAAATATAAAGAGGGCAAGTTGGGTCGCGCACTTGTGGTGACGTCTACGAACAAGTTCCACTCAACACTAAATCCTAATCATAAAACCAGTTAAGGATTATACAGTGCTCTGTGTTGCCATGATAATATCACAAAACGTTCTTTGTTTTGTCGATATTTACAAAGCACTGCTCCTCAACTATTTTTGTGAGTAAGACTAAGGATAAGTCGAAACTGTCTAGAGCTGTCAGCCTGTGTGACTTACATGGCCTGTGATACGTTTTGTGTGGACACTTTGGTTAGGTTCTACATTTGGCTCCCGAATTAAAACAGTGCGGGCAAGAAGCGACCTTCGAGCCTGGTACATCAGCACTCGATTATAGCTTTTATTTCATGCGTAATTCATTTCATTTCAAATAATCACTCCCATAATTTTAATCGATGTTTATCAACATTCGTTGATGGCACATTTCATTCAAATACAGTACGTATTTCACAGTCGTGTAGCTCTATTTTACATAGACCTTTAACTTAAACCTTTCTGCAGACTGTCAGACGTTTGCCAAGTCTGACAGTCTGTAGTTCAAAACCCATGGTCACATGCCTGGCAAATGTGGCCATTTCCTTACAGACCTGCCGCCCCCCATTTATGATCGCCGGTACTCATGCACCAGACTCAAACGACTATCGATATCGATAGTCGACAATTTTTATCGACTATGTCACTTCAACCTAACGATCGAATACGAACTAACAAATAACTTAACAATGGTAACATTTACAATGAAATCAAACGTGTAAATAAACGTACGTGGTGGAATAATGTACAAAAATATAATGTGTGTGTGTATGTGTGTGTGTTCAGGAATAAGTGATAACACATATCACAATGTTAAACCTTAACAATCGTCCGCTAGGCGGGCGCAAACAACTTGTCATCACGTTAAAAAATTATAATAAAACGTAAAATATAGCAATTATAGTCAACGCTACTTATAGTACACGCATAAAATTAATATACATAAAATTCTGTTTTATTACATTGTAAATAGGTAACTATGTGTCGATACGGGCCGCGGCCGCCGGCGTCCGTCCGTCCGTCCGTCCGGCCGGCACAGCGAGTGCGACCGGCGACCCACACTAGTGCTGCACGGACGGCGGCGCCGCGACGTGTGTCGAGAGCTGCGTAACTTATCGACATATTAAAACAAAATAACATAAAACTCTGTTAACAGTCAGGTAACTCGCGCCACTGCTCTACTAGTTCATCGTCGACGCCCGACGGCCGCGCCTCGCCCCTCCACTGCCGACGCACGCTACACGCCGCGGCACATCCTCTCATCTAGAGTATTCAAAAACCAACTCAAACTATGAGGCATGCGGTATATTTCACATGGCGCATCGTGACGAATCGACGTTGATTACGAATTGAAATTTAAAAACAATGTTTATAAAACATACTGTATACCACACATTTTAAGTCCATTTTCCAACACCCATAACAGCGGACGTGGTGCCGGCGCGACAGTGCGTGACAACGTTCATCCAACAGTGTTGACTAGATCTAGAATCTACGCTAGAATAAAAACAAAATGTACAGTGTGTGGGGGCGAGGTCGGCTACTGCATTAGGCCCGAGATGGCGTTGTGGCGCGTGCGCTTCAGCTCCTCCTCCTGGATCTTCTGCTCGATGAGGTACTGCGCGTTGCTGATGGAGGTGGGCGTGCCGGTGATGGTCACGATGCGGTTGCGCGTGCCCGGAGCGAACGTGCCCTTCTTCGAGATCTGTATGTTGGCGCCCGACATCTGCTGGATCTCCACCAGGCTGCGCCCGCCGGGGCCTGCAACCACGGTCACAGGCGAGGTTATATTACGTTTAAATTGAAGACAAAATGTCTACAACTACATAGAATTATGTCAGTTAACGTAATGGTAGATTTGTAATAATATGTAAGTTCTCACCGAGTATGGCACCAACGATGACCTCGGCGATCTCGACGTTCTTGGAGTCCTTGGCTCCCGCGTCTGCGGGCGTGGGGCTCTTGGAGAGCGGCATCAGCGAGGCGGAGGGGAAGGCGCCCACGCCCCCCACGCCGGTGACTCCGGCCGAGAGCGAGATGGGCGCCACCGCTGGGGGCCGAAGCGCCTCGAATGCAACCTCCGCGAAACGCTCTAAGGAGCCGCCGCGCGCGCCGCCTGCGGGCGTCATCAGTAGCAGCGGCGGGAGCGCGAGCTTGTTCACACTTACATTAGAACGTTTCGCGCTGTTGCGAGAGAGCACACGTTAGCACGCGCACACCAGCCGGCTGGACCTCACTAGCGGCCCACTAGCCCCCCCTAGCGCCCCACTAGCCCCCCACTAGCCCCCGCCCCCACCGACGGTGACGGTCGACTGGCGGAACTACTCGTTTGCTACTACTGTGGATATTTTCCGACTGCTTGTGCCGTAAAGCTTGTGATGATTCTAAAATACTCTGATAAAATGATGCAGCAAGCTCTCGGAGACAAAATGATTACAAATATTGTAATAGAAAAGTGATATAAATTTAGTGTGTGAGTAAACAAATGCTACAGTGCTATATGAGTGGGCGTAAGTGTGCTATTACAGTGTTGCAAATAATTACCAGTACCGTAATTTTTGTTCTTGTCTTTATTTATTTCAATTTGATATGAAACTGTTAAAATTACCCAAAAACTAAAAAATGTCACCCGCCTGCTCTAATGGCAACGTGGTTGTAAAACCTAAATTTGATTAATTCGAATAATATCCAACTGCTGTTCGACCTTACTAAGGTATATAACCTCCCCGGTGTAATTAATGTAATTTTATGAGGTAACAGTGGTGCTAGATCCAAATGTTACCACCGCCAACTTTACACCTCTGTAGTACCTGATTATTCTATTAGCGTTAAGACTTGGCACCGTTAAAACAATCAAACAATATCTAATTTTAAATCTTAACTGAGTCTCTGAACATATCGAAAGTAATCTTTATCAAAATGTAATATTATTACACGATTTTATGTATAACTGAGAAAATATCCACTTTTTAAACGAGTTGTTCCCCATTTGAAAGAAAATTACGCCGTGGACAATTTGGACATAAGACGCGAGAATATTAACTTTACAAATATTATTTAAATAACCTAGCCCTCTTATTTAATATTAAGCTAAAGTACCAAAATAGCAAATAATAGCTTCGTTTTACAATCTTAATAACTTAGATACTTTATATGCCCAAGTATCGAATGCCCAAAGCGAATTAATTTAATCAATAAAATATATTATTCGACCCTAAAAATAAGAAAATGTCGATTCGACGCTTAATTACATCACATTAATATTTTTACATAGCCTACCCCATAATTTTAACGCCTAAGAATCTGAACTACCCCAAAGTAATATTTACGGATAATCGAATGTTTTAAGTGTGGGGTGAAACATTGTTTTAAGCATAATATTGTCATTGCTAGAATTATTTATGGAATCACTGCCAGATTAAATTTTTAATTTGCATTTAAATCTAATCTCACGGAACTATTAATTTGTATATCTCATATAATTTACCCCGGGGTAGCTGTACAAATAAGTTTGATTTTAATTGTCCACGGCACAAGAAGTTATGTGTATTGCCGACATTATGGTATGAGAAAGCGATGTAAGAGAATTTAGAAAAGATTATGGTTTTTAGATACAATAACAAAAAATAAACAAAAAAAAATAGAGATTACGAAGCCAATTATGTTAATGGTATCAGCAATACAACACGTGTAACACTTTTTTAACATCATCTAAACATGCATTTATAAATCATTGTATTATACTAATATTTACTCTTTTGAAATGACTGTATAACATTATCCGATCCTCAACTTAATTATATCTTAAACTAAACTATCACACGTTTAATGTCTTTATATTTTGTTTGCAAACTGTTTCTCGTTTTTGATGTAAATCACATCGTAGGGAGTTTGTGGGACATATAGATGAAATGGTTAGATCCCATGTCTGGAAAAAAACGAAAAGGGAGTTATCAGAGCCTTTTATGGTTTATTCCGAACTTAATTTAACGATATCTTGCGGCGCATGCTTGAACCACTGTCGATTCTAATAAAGCTTGCTCGAACCAATGAGATGCAGGGCCACTGTTCGCATTGCCGCTATAATACCATTTGATCAATGCGGATAGCCCCACTGTATTTGAAGCCACTATTTTGGTACCACAAATTAGAAAATATTCATTTTCTTAAAATGATTAAACCAAATATACAGAATAATTAAATTCTCTTTTATGTCAGGTATAGCACTAAAATGCACTACAACACCCCAAGTTAAAAAAATTAATTGTAATGGGGTAACATAGAACAATTTAATTACTTTCGTGGTATTCCCCATTTTAGGATATATACAGTCATTTCAAACAAAAAAGAAACGAATAAGAACTTGCGTCATGTTATTACAACGATAACCAATGGAGTACCAGGCCAGAGAGATGGTAAAGCGTGAAGTGAAGAATTTAGAATTTTGTCGATAAAGCGGCGATGCGGCAGGACCGAGGGCTACCTTATCGATACACGGGTGCAATTCTAGTGAAATATTCACCTTTAGAAAAAGAAAACTACAAAAACAAGGGTAGTGAAAGCTATATTTTTGTGGCAAAAGTAAATATTTCTGTAGATACGCACCGATAATGTAACGTAATGTAGCCCTCATATGAACAACACTCGAGCGCTTCTCGCTTACTCCGCTTATGGGGTAACACAAAATTACAACAGCCAATTCAGACCAAAACAGGGTAAAATCACAAATAAACCAATCATTTTACCACACTATTGATCTTCAATAAGAAAATTTATTAGGTAGTGTAATTTGTAAAAAAAATAGTTTTTGGTCTTTTTAGTATGATTTTGAATTCTAATGTGTCATCCCTCGAAACAACCTATTGATTAGGATCTTTTTAATTCTAAAAACAATAAAAATATTTAAAACTTAGTATGCAAAAATTCCACGCAAACAGAAAATATTATTGCAAAAATATTTCATAATCCAAATAATAGATTGTATTCATAGAGATGAGCTATTCCACAGATTTCGAATAAATGGCATTATTTGCATGGTAACAAAATTACGAAAATATGTTTAACAGTAGATATAAGTGCAGCTATAATTATGAAAAGGCGTTTGTTTCAAGCGAAATACTAAATTATCATTTTTTAAGTCTAGATTCACGTGCATAGGTCCTATCTGGATTTAATTTCCAAGCTAGCACCAAAGTTTGAGAGATTTTTTAGTTTATAAAAACTTTTTTGTTTGGAATTTGTGCCAGATATGATTTTTGCGCCTCTGGTTACACATTCGGGGACAAAAAGTGTAACTTATGTGTAGGAGATTTGAAAATAATACCATTTACCGAAAACGCATGGCGTCTTAAAAAAAACTTGTACTTGTATATCAAACAGAGTTGTCATAAAAGAGAGTATTTTAAAGGTACCTCCATTACTTCAACTGGCAATACGCGTAAACTTTGACTGCCTTGGAAGATGGCCGTGATTGGTACTTCAGGCCGGTCATATTACGCGTACTGTACTTATACCATAGGACATAGACTACAGGGAAGGGATTGAGAAATACCCCCATAAAAACAACTACTTTATGAAAAAACAAAGCAAATTTACGGCCGATATGTCTCTTTTCTTTGTCATTTCGAATGCTAGAAAAAGACGACAATACGCCGCATGTTTGTTGTATATTTTTTAAACTATTTTGAAATATGCAATTGATTTGGGTGGAAAAGCACAGTCCGTTCTCTATGTCTATAACTTACACCTTATTCGGAGAAGGAAAACATTAGTAAATATGAACTGATATCTATCCATTTTGCAGTTATCTTTATTGATATATTATGGGATAAATAAGGATGAAATCGATTTTGTGATTTCGCATTATTTATACCGCACTATTGCAAACACTGTATATTTAATATTTTGGCCAGGATTTACGCGAGTTAATTATTTAGATTCGATGATCAGTCATCACTATTTACATAATATAGCGTTTTCCTTCCCTAAACAAAGTATAGTATCTGCATGTATTTATTACGAGTTCTTTGGTATTCATAATTACAATAATTTATACCTTACCGAATTTGGACCTTACCGAATCCAAATAAAATCGAGCTCAAACTGAAAATGTCAAGGGTTTGCCTGGAATCCACATGCATAGAGTGCTTGATTGCTTGTAGATAATTATCATATTTACAAACACACCCTTAAATAATATAATACGAGGTTATTACTATGTAGTACCTCTTTTTTCATGACTATGATTATTTATTTTAATGCATGTATACTCCAGGTATTAAACATGTGTGAAGATTTTATGTTCATTCGACATTTATAACCGAGAGTTTAAAATGAAATGACACTTTCTGTACATAAAATGTTTAAAACATAGGTATTGTGATTATTTTGAATTAAAATAACAGTGGGCTTAGAATGTGACACGAAGACGAAACTCGTAAAACGATGTCGTTTAATTTTGATGTTTGTGATTGATCGAGAGACCAATACGTCAGTCTCTCAACCAATCCCAATAAGACGAAACGGAGACGTGACGTGTTTTTTTGTCACATTCTAAGCCCACTGCTAATTTTTCAAACACGTCTTATCTTTTTTACACCTACCCGCGAAAAAAAATGCAGTTTTTTAAGAAAATAATTTAGATGTATATTGATATTTAAAGGAATGTGTTTCAATATTAAATTGGGACGAGTTAAAATGGTGTCATTTTTTCAATTCTGATGTCTGTTCGGTTATCAGGATATCGGTTTTGAAAGTTTTTTAACAGGCATTCATGGTATTAAGCCTTTTCCCTTTTCAGGGGTAAGCAGAGGTGTATCATACCCACATTTCGCCAGCTATGTTAGGTCCCATGTAATAGGGGCGGGCTTATTGACAATTCAGGGTCTTTTTTATTAGAATAAAAGTGTCACCGTGATAAAGTTCATTTCTAGGGCTTTGAAACATCATCATTTTTTAAGCCTTGAATCATTGAATTTTTCACATAGCGCAGTTATAAACGTCGAATGTATAAATACGTGTAGTCAATACGGTCAGCACAGAAAGGAGTAACGTTGAAGAAGCTAAATTGTAATAATAATCAAAATTAAACCATATACTTTTTCGCATACAGTCAACATAACAAAAATCAAATATTTTTTCGATTTACTGATTCGATTCGATTACTTAATTACTTCAACCTACACCGACCCAAATCAAACAAGGAGAGGTTGTAAACGGACATCAGAAGAGCATCGTGTGAGAAGTGTGCATTCCTCGTGGTGTACTCACCGAGTCCGACCTGTCCGATGGGTCCGAAGACGGTGGGGGGGTCCTGCGTCGGCAGCGGGAAGTACGCGGCGGAGAGGGGAGGCGCGGGGAGCGCGGCGGGGAGCGCCAGCCCGAGCACGCCGTGCTTCACCAGCAGCCCGAGCGCCGCCAGGATCTCACTCACGCCGCCCTCCGAGTACCCCGCCTGCCGCAGCGCCACCTCACAACACAAACAATACACTACAGCGCCGATACGATATATGGGGTAACAGCGCCGCTATGATATATGGGGTAACAGCGCCGGTACGATATGTGGGGTAACAGCGCCGGAACGATATATGGGGTAACAGCGCCGCTACGATATGTGGGGTAACCTCACATCACGCACTTTTCATTTCTTATATTCACGCGAATGTTTGACATTGAAATGAAACTATTTTAGGGATTTTATCGAGGTTTTTTTATTTATATTTTCTGATGACGTTTCGAAGGCATTGCAGCACTTCGTGGTCACGGGGCGGACTGACACAATTTTCATTTGTAATCGCCTTAGTTTTTTCTTTATACGGTCTCGGCGAAGTGACCCCATTGCACCCCATAGTAAGAGTAGAGTCCAGATAAAAGTATCCTACCACCAGCGTGTTACCTGTGTGAATATGACCCTTCCACCCGTACTTATTCTGTGACTGTCTGTGAGCTTAAAACTTGTCAAAAAAACGCAACTCGTAAGACGTCGTTTAATTTTGATGTTTGTGATTGAACGAAAAAACAATACGTCAGTCACGTGTTAGTCTCTCAACCAATCCTAATAAAACGAAACGGAGTCGTGTCGTTTTTTTTGCCACATTCTAAGCACACTGATTATTTTACCACACGTCATTCACAAGCCAACAGTCAGTATACTGCTTTTAAATCTGACAAATGCACCGTGGAATGTTTATTATTGGCATGTTTGGTCTCGCACAAGAAAAGTTATCGCAAATCAACCTTAAATGATGTAACCACGAGCTGTAAAAAGCGAATCGAATGGATTGCGTGCGAACACTTGCTGTAATTATACAAGAACGGCGCGCGTACAATCATGGTTGCCGAAAGTGCTGACATTATTAGTTTACATTAAGTCCGTACCTTGATGTGGTCGAGCGTGTGCTGCGTGATGGGCGCGGGGGGCTGCGAGCCGGGAGGCGCCAACGACAGCGACAGCGACAGCCCGCCCAGGGACCCCAGCGACCCCAGACCCGCCGACCCGTTCACCAGCACCGACCCCACGCCGCCCACGCCACCCACGCCGCCGCCCAAACCATGGTTCTGAGAATCAATCGCGTATTCATTCCCCCACTAGTCAAATGTGTGAAGTGTGTAGGGACCCTGCCGGTCACATGATCAATGTGGACCGTAGACACTTCTAGATCAAAGCCTCTATCCAAATTGGACGGCCGAGGTAAGTACGTGTTGGATATTTCGGCTTGAATAAAAATGATCAAATCTTTTGTAACACACGATTCTGAAATAGTTTCTATATAATTATAATTGATAGCAGCTATTTCCAAATAACATTTTGGTATTATCTTGTTGTTAACGATATCCAATTATGGAGAGGTTTTTTTGCTGTCGACATTAACTTCTCATTGAGTACAATAATACATTTGTAATTACAAAAAGTGACCGTATTTATAAATACATACATGAGTCACTTTTAAATACATCCTTCCATAATAAAATAAGAAATAAACTGTATACCTCTTACTGGTGGTAGGTCTCATACGTAAGAGTCCGTCTGGGTGGGTACCATCGTAATGTCTATTCCTACCACCAAGCAGCAGTGTGCATGCACGTGTTTCAGTTTGAAGGACATTGCAGCCAGTGTAACTACTGGACATAATGAGACTTAACAGCTTATGTCTCAGGATGACGAGCGCAGTGGAATGCCACACAGTACTTTGTAACTCAAGGTGCTGGATGGTGTTGCTACTGTTTATGGGTGGTCGTATCGCTTACCATCAGGCGAATGGCATGCTCGTCTCGTCATTCAATGCAATAAAAAAATATATCACAAGGTTACAATCGCTATGCTTGACAATTGACAAAAAGAATACCATTACTTTAAGTAATACTCAATATCGGGACCAATTCGCACTTGCAGAATATTGACAAAAAACTTGATACTCTACGAGACAATATCCCTTTAAAGTGACAAACATTGACTCTTGTTATTCAAATATTGGTCCCAATATTGGTTAAAATTAAGTATGGATTTCATTCATGTTAGTAGCAGATCATAGCATCATGAGAACGGGCGAAGTGTGTGTAACCACTTAAAACACGCTCACAAGTGCTTTCAACCCGCTTGCGGTTGCGCTGGTGAGATTTCACATTTCGTGGAGGGTAGACTGAAAATACAATCTGACCAAATTTGTTATAAGCGCCATCTATTGGAATTTATTTTAACGCAGTCCGCGTCAAGGGCTTTTTGTTATTTAGAGATGGCAACGTACTCGAACTGTTTTTGTTTTTTCTTCTCCTGGCTATGAAAATAATATTTCAACGGACGTAAATTATATCACACTTCAGTTAACTCTGTACTAACTTACAGTGTCAGTCGAAATTCAACCGATAGATGGCGTTATATTAACCAGTTAGTGTATCCATAACAACATAATTTGCCTAATTACTATTGCAACATTGACCACATAAGCGGATACAAACTTTGGAAAAATTTAGATTTGGAAGGACAGTATATACTTAGGGCCTTACTTATAAACGTACTATACTTCTGTCATAGTTATACAATGTTTTGTCTCGTTTTCTTTGACGTGAATCACTCGACATAACAAGATAAACACTGTATAATTATTATATATACAGCGTTTATTAGTAAGGCGGTTAGAAAACTACAAGGGTCATGCAAGTGAATCCCACCAGCATACGAAGCAACACCGAATCCCACCAAGCCAATCGTAGTATAGGAGCGTGTTCGCGTGGTCACCTCTTTCACCTCGGTGGTGGGAACGGCGTACGGCGAGCCCGTGGGATTGTAGTTCGCGACCGGGCCGGCCACATCCGCGTACGACACGTTCGGACACGAGCCCGACTGCGGATCATCGACGACCTTCTGCAGGATCATGAGGCACGCCTTCTTATTGTTCTCTTTCTCACCTGGAATTTGATATGATATTTTAATTCGATTTTAAGGCATATTATCATCAACCCACCATTTTGACAATCATGTGGGATTCGACCCAGTTGTGGGATTCAGCGTGGTATACTTTAATGAGTGGGGTCTGGGGGGAAAAATAAGCATCCTTAAGGGGTATGTTATTTGAAAAGAGGCGCTCTTTTGTATTTCATAAGCATTTAGTTTAAATTTAACTCGTATATATCTAGGATATTTAAATCGTAACCTTTTCTTTCCCACCGACACTAATATATTATGCAGTTTCTCGTTTGTTTATTGCAATGCAATCTTTATGGATTAGTTCCGGACTGAGCTCGCTGTCACGTCACTTTGTTTTTATTGTTTTTGCCTGAATACGACTATATCACGGTTATACTTAGATTGACAAAGTAATCACGTGACATGAGATGTTTTTTTATGAAGAGTACTGGAAAACAAAAGCTAGTACACATAAGACTATTGAGAAAAAAAAACTTAAGCTAAGAGGCATAAAGTGCATTTTACATGGTTTGAATTTTTTTTTCATGTCATAAAAATGGAGGGTCCTTAATCCATTTGTATATTAAACATTTTATTATAACTGAACTAGAGCCAAGTATATAACTGTGCATTAACTTTTTCGACAATGCATCAACGACCCTTATAAACTCCCGTATATCCAGTGGTTTGAGCCACTGATCAATCAAACAATAACTTAAAGTCACCTACTTTTTTTTTCAAGGTCACCTGCTGCCATTTCCAGCCAGTGTATAGTGTGTATCGCATATAATCAACTGTATACAATGGCCGTATGCGGGCCGGATCGATCCGTCGCGTTCGCTATTGTATTGTGTCAATGTGGTTTATTTATCACATTTTATATTATGTAACTCTCTGTAAGATGGTGGTTCTATCTCGAACAAGCCAGCTTGTAAACGGATACGTCTAAATAACGAAGCTCATATCATTTTTAAGTTTTTCCTAATCCTCAAGCATGTTTTTAGCACGAGTAAATTTATTTATGGTTTTAGCTGGAATCACCGACCCAAACCCTGCCATGCTTTACCTCCTTATGTGGAAGGTGGCAAGCTTGCAGGAGTCTGCTCCTATGTTGACCCACTCGCATCGTTCTTACCGACTACAGTGATGCACCGCTCCTGCAGTGACAACTCTTTGGCCTTCTGCGAGATCTGCACGTAGCTGCCGCTTTGCTCCTTGATCTGCTTGATGTAGTTACCGCCCTTGCCGATGATCATGCCCGCCGTAGAGTTCGGCACCAGGATCTTTACCTGAAAGCAACGATAAAGGAATTATTATTACACAATACTTGTATGTCACACTTAAATAAATCTAATAAAAACTACATGGCAGCTGTATTCTGTAAAACATTAGTTATCTTATAATGCCCAGTGATTGCCTGGCTATAATATCCAAAGTGATTCCTAGTCGGACCGACTTGGGTACGAGCCACCTACTGTATAATTTTTAGTGATAACTGAATAACAAACATCACAGTGACTGAGTTAAAAAAAAATCAAAAACGTTATCTCTTTTTAATATCCGTTTACTTGTTTTCGCCCTGTATTACATGGGCCCATAGCTGGCGCTATGTGGGTGTAATAACTTATAACACCTACTGCGAACCGCTGAAAAAGCAAAAGGCGTGATGCAATGTAAATTCTTGCTCTCTCATAATACAAAATCTATTCCATACAATATCTGTCAGTATCGCTCCTTCGACCTAGAACCGAGGTATGTGTGACGAGGACTCTAGAGCGCACAGGCGTATTGTGCGCGGAGACGGCGCGCGGCACCGGAACGACCTCTACAGTCTACACTGTAACTCTAGACGCATAGGAATGTCAAAACTAATGCATAGCTCGCTCATTAATTTAGATTAAGGGTTCTGGATATATTATGCAGTAGATCTGGTCGTATTTTTGGTGAAGTCCGTCACAATTCTTCATGGCCAGTCGCGCGTCCCGGCCTCAGCTTTTGTATATGAGAGCTAGACTTCGTACGTTCTCAACATTATGCTTGGACTCTATGCCGTCAAGTCCACTAATTTATTATGCTACGATGACAAAAAAAAAAGAGGTGGTGATTTTAAAAATATCACCGTTTTCTTAGGTCACACGACCCTTCATCCATTGCCAAAACATAAACGTGCAAATTTAGTTTATCCGTTTTACCGGAATCTTTAAACATGTTTAGAAGATCCGTCTCTAATTAGCAGGATAATACATAGATGAATAACGTGTGATCACCTGTCGAGCCGCTGACGACGGGTCACCTTGGCGCGTGGTCCGACATAACGCTGCACTTGGCGCGTGCAGTGCGCAATTATTGTACGACGATTTAGATATCTTATTGCAGCTTACACCATTATATCAAAAGGAGCAGGTACTGGGGTAATAAATGCAATAGTCAGTCGAATCCGATTCCGTACCACAACTTACCGAAGCAAGTAGTTTATTTTTTTCATTAGGGTGGTACTGAAATCTTTGATCTTCAGGCTGGTAGAAGCTATTGTTTTCCGAAACTAAAGAGTTAAAGGAGGCGTAGAAGACAGGTGAGAGACTTCCAGAGATTGGGGATAGTCATAAAAGGCACTAAATTTATTCAACTTATATAACGACTTTGAAAACAATTTTAGCGATGCAAGCAATTATAAGTGTTCTTGAAAAGTCGCTGCGTCGGAGCGGATGCAATTATCCCCAAAGACATGTCAGAGGAACGAAATGGCTTCGAGTGCTCCGAGCTGCGCATTAAAGCCCGCTTTGTGAGACCCACTTGCAATTTTTCATGGATTCAGTAATATCACTTGGCATTTCCATTTGTTACTTCATTTAAAACTGAATGGCGAGAAGGACAAGTATGTTTGAATGTAGGCGTTGAAACCATAAACTTGTCCAAGGATTATGGAGCTTACCTTCTAAAATCTGGACGTGGAGCGTATTATAAATATGCAGGGTTTTAAATTTAGTTATAGAGCTAATCTATTGCTAGGATATGTCATTCCTATACATTTCCTTTTCTGTTAGCGTTAAAGATTGCAACTTGTCTACGGGCTCTGGTTGGTGTTGCTGATGTTTTTAGGTGTGAAAGACCGCTTGCTCGCCTCAAAAAGACATTACCTAGTCATTGTTTGCATATACCTCACACGGTTTGCGCTTCTGAACCCAGAACGTAGTTAGGGCCTTGTTTGCATTACAAGTACTTCTGAGTCGTGTAGGATGTATTCAAATCTCAACATCGTAATATTCTTATCTTTAAATTTAACCGCAAAATGACTGCATAACTTATCTCATAAACCTCATATAGTATAAAAGTGCATACGTTCCGTGAATTATGAATCATTGCGGTGATATCACGATGGAATCGGTAACGGTCCGTCTAATGACGTCATATTTACTCATTTAAATACGAATTTCACGAATTTTTGTTTTGTTCTTTTATACTAGGTGTGCCGGTTCTGAGTTGTATTTTATTTGTATTATTTACCCTTCAAGTATTTATTTTATCCTACGATTGCTGACGCATCTTACAACAGATGCTATAACGAAATCAGTTTGGTTGGATGCTATTAGACGGTTTTAGTGAAATAAATGACTACTATTTTAATGCATGTATCTACAGATTTCTATTTTATTTATTTATTTATTTAACTCTTTATTGTACATTATCTCTTTATTGATTTCTATATCAGAATTCAGATTTAGAACCCTAGACTTACTGTTATGTAATAGTAAAGGTTAAAAAATTATAAAATAAAACTTTTTAACAAAAAAATTAAACCGCCAACAAATCTCATATGCTGGCAATTAATAGTACATAAATTATACATAGTTAGGAAATTATTAACAATACTACGTATTAATTAATTTTCTTAGTTGCATTAAATAATACATATTGTGTACACAAATTGTCGGTTGTATAAATATTTGTAAAAAAATTGGCCCAAGACAAAAACCTTGAGTAATTTCAATACAAATTGCCAATTGTAAACAAACATAATTTTACTAATTATTTTAATATACAATGTCACAAATATTTAATTTATGGGGATCTTGTATAATATGGTATTTGTGTGAATGTTAAATTTATCACGTCATAAATTTTTAAAGTGGTAGGGGCACACTGTAGACACAAATATTGTCGATAACCCGCTCGATTGGAGTAGTACTTTCTCAATGAGGAGATGCGCTAACATCCAGCTTACTTCACTCCTCCAGACAGCATGGGGAGATGAACTAGCTACTCTACCTACCCCATAGAGTATAAAGATTAAGTATTGATATTAAAACCACGTAACAGAAAATAAAAATATGTACCTACGTAAGAACTACACGGTGTATATGTATAGGTATGTATGATGAGTGTAATAATGTACACACACACAGTAGTGTAGTTTGTAACTAGTACTGCCGTGTTCAGTGTTAATAATTGCTCGGCCGCGGCTTGATTCGCGACCTTGCCAATCGCCATCGTGGACGCAGCAGCGTTTATGAAACGGCAGGCTGACGGCACGCGGGCGTTTTTTAATGATTCTATCAAAAAAACGTTGAAATTTGAACTCTATTCTAAGACATAAGTACATAATTCTAATTTTATTTTATACGCCGACGATAATAAAATATATAAAATAATAAACAACATAAATGATTGCTTAGATTTACAGCATGACCTACATAATTTGTCAACATATTGCCTTAATAATCTTCTCTTCCTTAACGCGAACAAATGTAACGTCATTACTTACTCTAGAAAAAAAAACAATTTAATTTTTAATTATGGCATTAATAACCAAATTTTAAAACGAGTTACAGTGGTTAGAGATCTTGGTGTCTACTTGGATTCAAAGCTCATGTTCGATATTCATATTAAAGAAATAGTCAACAAAGCTTACCGTATGCTTGGATTTGTCCTTAGAGTTGGTCGTGATTTTAAAAACGTATCCACGCTTACTTTACTATTTAATTCTTTTGTCCGCTCTATTTTGGAATATGCGTCCGTAGTTTGGAACCCTTATTACAAAGTGTACTCAGAACAATTAGAGAAGATACTGAATAAATTTAATAAACATTTAATTCACCGCTTATCTCTTTCTTCGTTACCATTATACCTTATAAAAGTTCAATGTTGTTGTCAGACCGTAGGATACTTAAAGATCAATTATTCCTATATAAAATTCTGAATTACCTGGTAGATTCTCCATATCTTATGGGCCAAATTTCATTAAAATGTCCTCGTATTTGTAATCTTAAAAAATACTCTTTCCAGCCGCGCGAACTAATTATGGCTCTAATATCTTTATACGTAGAGCATGTTCAATGAATAATGAGCGATTTTCTAACATCGACTTCTTTCAGAATTCTCTCACAGCAGTCAAAAAGGCTATTATAGATAATATTCTATCAATGTCCTAGATTTGTAATATGTACCTACTTATAATTTACTTAAGCGATTATATTGTATTTTTTTTCTCATTGTTTAGTGTATATAATAGTGTATTTTGTGTTTAGTATTTATTTTAATTTCTTCTTCTGTATCCGCTGTCTTCATTTTGTGTTATATTTCTGTGGAAACTTTTTTGGATTGTGTGTAACCTATTTTATCTAGTTTATATATGTAATATTGTTCTGTATGTTTCCCTAATAAATAAAAATAAAATAAAATAAAAAATAAATAAATACATACATACACACTCACATCCTTATCCCATAGGGGTAGGCAGACACCATCGAGAGCCACATACTACGATCTTGATACACCTCTTTCGTCTCTTCTACATTCATAGTTCTTCTCATACATTTTCGCCGGTTAAGGGTACTCCTGACCTGCCCCTTTCGGAGAAGATCATTTATTTGATCAGAGAAAGTTCTCCTCGGGCGTCCCCTTCCAGCCGTACCATCCACATTCGCTTGATAAATACCTTTCATGATCCGTCTTCCATCCATCCTCTCCACGTGCCCAAACCATCTCAGCATACTTCTTTCAATCTTAGTCACCACATCATCCTCCAACATTGAAAATACTTTCCATCGCTCGTAATCACATTTCCCAGGTACACAAACTCATTCACTTGATCCACTTGCTCACCATCTATACTAATGCTACATTCAGTCGCATTTTCCTCTCTTTATATCACCACCACTTTCGTCTTGCTCGCATTAATTTTCAACCCCTTATCCTTAAACACCGTTCACTAAATTTAACATGTCTTGCAGCTCCCTCGCCGACGGTACAAGTAAAACTTGATCGTCGGCATAAAGGCGACACTTGACACGCCACTCATCAATTCTCAGTCCACTTTCAGAGCTGACACACATATAGAGACTGAAGAGCCATGGAGACGCAACACATCCCTAACACCCTTTGAGATGTTAAAACACTGTGAATGCGCTCCATTTACCCTGAGTTAGGATTTGGAGTTCTCACAAGCCCTCACCAGGCGACCCTCAATCCCATATGTTAACAATAACGTTGCCCACGGTTAATTCCTCGGTACACGATCATAAACCTTTTCCAAGTCTACGAAGGCACAAAAGACTTTTTTGACGTAGCCAAATGTTTTTCCGCTATGCACCTTATGAAAAAGACTTGATCTGTGCAACCCATTCCGCTCCTAAAGCCTGCTTTCACATCCCATACTTTTTCTTCAGTTTCATTAATCTTTCTTTTAATCAGGATCTTTGCATACAATTTACCGACATAAGTATTTATTGCATAAAGTTTCTTAAATACTGATATATGAGATAAAGGGAAGTTACACTCAAATTTTAATCCTCAATTGGTTGTCAAACAATCTTGGGGCTAACTTAAGATCGTACACAATGCCCTATATTATATTTACTGAATTACGTCAGTAGTCTTGAGAAAACTTGGCGAACGGTTGAAATAAAAGTTTCCCTTTGAACCTAAGTTCTGATGGCGACGGAGATTCTGTTAAACGGCTTAGCAACTTTGCTCACAAAGTATTTGTTAAGTAGAAATAAATGTTATTACATTAAATATTTACTGAGAGCTACTTTTGTAAAAGTTGGAATGTTTTATTTTACCACAAGACTTTTTTTTATGTCTGAGTGGAGTTTATTTGGAGATACCGGACATGTTGTGTACGCGACTGAATAGCAATCGTACACTTGGAAAAAAACGCACCTAAACAAATTGTTCCAACGAGTCATGTTTTGTGATCAGTCAGTTTCTATCTTGTAAGATACTACGCGAAATTCTGGCGAGCTTCCGGCGTCAAGATGTATTTTAAACTAATTGGAGATAGAGATGACTGTTAGATGAATACAGCATATGTCTAATCGTTCTTTATAGCAAAAAAAATACCTATATTTATCATAAAAATATAGCGTTTTAAAAAACGTCCGCCCCAACAAACGCCTAATCCAATTGTATTGATTAACCCTCAAATACACAAGTGTTGTATTATCGGCAAGTGCGCTGCGAGGAACAACAGATCCATGTCGTTACGTGTGTTGTAAATATTTGCAGTAATATGTTATGTTGGCACATAGCACTACTGTCGCATTGCACCATTGAAGAGCTTTTAGATGATTACAAGCGCTTTGGTGTTGTGACGGTGCTTCTGCTGTGATGTATAAGCCTTGGTTCGAGCCGGGAAACTGGTAGCGGCTTTTAGTTCGCAAAGGATTTAAACTAAATCAGGAACTGATGAATGGCGGCTGTGGGTTGTCTTTTATACGTAAAACTATATAAAATTATATGTCCTTTTTGGTGTCTATATTTTCCCGATTACAGAATATGTTTACGAGTTGTAAGTTTATGTGTGCCTCCATCTGGATAGGTACAACCGTTGTATTGCATTTCTATAGCCGGCAGCTGAAAGCCCATTCCCGGAAATAGGTGTAAAAATCCCACCACAAGTTTCCTAGATAGTGCCTAAGTAGCCTGCAATCCAAACTTGATCTATCAGTTTGTCATATTACTTTCACTTCTAACATAAAATCAACATCTTTACAATTATTATTCTCTATTACAAATCCGTTTAAAGCTATTGTAAGTCCGCCCATGTTGGCGGTCAATTAGCCGAGCTGTGCCGACTCGCGGCCGCCAATACAAAACGACGTGAAACGGTCGCCGCATCATAAACGATCCGCCACTTGCGGTTAAACGGATTGCTACTGTGGTGGGCTTGTGTTACTTTTAATTTGCTTGGAAGATACTTGTACGACTGAATAGCACCGTAACAAGGTGTGAAAACCGCGATAGTGGGTCAAGTGTCGAGTTCTGGGATCAGCTTGTTTATCCGGTTTTGAACGGGCCGCAAAATGTGGATTCTCTCGTTATTCAAAACTCTATCTGGACGCCTCTCCACTTTCCAGAGACAAAATAATCATCAGAAAAATAAATAAACTACACACATTATGTACAATTACAAAGGAGTTCTTATTAGCATATCGTTTCGCAAACGCGGACGTCCTCCAAATGAGCACTCGAGATATTAATGAATTCGATTGTAATTACTGGTGCGTTATCAACACCAAGACTGATAACCGTTGTGCTAATACTGTTAACAATACTTCATTTATCGCATGTAAAAATTGATGTGTAATTTGCCACTTTTGCCAGTTGCTTTGAGAACTAAGTCTGACGAACACAGGGCCAATGTAGTGAAATTTACTAAGATTACATGTGAAAGATTATGAAGATGTTTGCTAGCGCATTATGAATAAACTGTTGCAACGGATTTGGATGAAATTTGGGACACCAAGTTCTCGATTAACTTACAAGGCAACTTTTATCTTGAAAAATAACAGCAATTTTATTCCAGAAAAATAAAGTTATTGTATAGATCACGTTCTACACTGCATAGACTGACCTGGAAAATAAACTTGCTTTGGTTTGAAGTTAGCGTTGTTAGTACAACAAATTAATTTCACATTTTACTACAACATGGCGAGGTTTTTATTTCCTGATCAGCCTATACCTACATCAATATGACTTATAGTATTCTTTACGTATTCCCACAGAGCTGAACTTCGGAATAGTTCATATTTATAAGCACGAATTCCTTCAAAAACGAATCATGTTCCCAACGGAGCAGTAGACATTATTCCATTAAATCAAAATCTGATCTGAATACTTAAACACGTCATCAAAGGTACCTTAGTAACATTTTTCGTAAGTACGGCGGCACTATTCTGAATATTGAAAGCAAATTATAGCTATCAAAGGAGAACGGAATTATTCCTGTACACTGTACGTGAAACGATATTACATCTGTAGATTGATGATGATTGAACGAACTTACAAATTGGAAAAGTCCTGATTCAAGAAATTTCCTAGAAGCTAGGAAGATACTAAATTATATCCAATTTTTACATTAAGTTCATCACATTCTTTAACTTAATTATGCACTGAGTTAACAATATTTGGTTCAAGAATGTAGTAAATGTAGTTATTAATATTATATTGCTTCGACAAATATTGAAATGGCATTGAATAATTCCTGCAATTAATTATTTTTGACAACTTTTATATTCATTGTACGTCACGTGATTTATATGCGCTAAATTGTTTCAAATTAAACGTGAAACAAACAAAGAGAAATACGAACAATGAATTGAACTTTTTGTTGTGATTTCCGAATGAAAAAATACGTGTATTGTGTTTGAATTTAAATTTTAACCTGATATGATTGAAAAAGGCGGCGGGTTGCGGATGGATGCGGACTGCTCGGGATGGTTGGCACTCCCTTGGGGAGGCCTACACTCAGCAGTAGATGACGATAAGCTGATTGATATTATGGTAGCCTCGCTTATCACATAATAGGCACAAAATGGGCAAACTGAGCGTTTCTAATCTATAAATTAGATACTTAATTGAAAGACAACGAACAGCTTGAACAGGCCGAAGGGCCCTATAAATGGCGATAGACTTGCCCCCATTTACATGGGGCATAGCTAGTGAAATGTGGACATGTTACATCTCTAACTACCCCTGAGAAGGAAGAAAGCTATGATACTATAAATTTTAAACAAAACGTCACCTGCTTATCTCTATCTTGTGGCATCTTAGTGTCAACCCCCTCCGGGAATGGTTTCACCAACTCCGGCTTCTCCTTGATCTTGTCCATGATGAAGTCGAGCACCACCATGATCCCCTCCACCGAGCCGGTGATGAGGCACGCGCGCTCCGTCGTGCCTGGTGACAAATGATGGTCATTGAAGGCGCTTTATGATGCTACAAACATTCTAATGTCTATGGACGACTTAGTAGGTATAGTGTGGTTATGATTTTTTTTACAAGTGCTCGTCGTCTCTTTAGATTAGTGGTAGAATAAATGATGAATCATGATGTCTTGGGTAAAATAATAGATTAATGTTATATGCTTGAATAGAGAAAATAAGTTTGGTGAACATTTTTGGCAACACTGCCTACTCTTCGGGGATAACGGCTTGAGCTTAGTCATGTAAAATAAGTTTAAGGCTTGGGCCGACTTCACCGCTTGCTGAGAAATGCTACTCGTTACATAAATGTATAAGCCGACCAAATGCAAAAGTCACACTAATTTATGCTACCAAATAAATGGTAATAAAATGAGTACTGTCTACATGAGGTGTTTAATACGACAACTGACAAACAAATTTAATTGAAACCTGTGAAACTGATCCTTATTCATTAAAATTATCACAAATGTTAAAATCCGAGCAATGACATCATTTGTTGGTTAGAAGTATTGCCTATAGGTATTAGGTACCTATTTAGCTTTTGCTAAACGTTATTATTCAACAAAATTTACAATAATAATTGACTGCCTCGGTGGTGTAGTTGTATTACGGTACGATTGCAATGCTGAGGTCTCGGGTTTGATCCCCGGGTCGGGCAAAGTGATATTGGAATTTTCTATTCAGTATCAGCCCGGAGTCTGGAATTAGTGCCTGATATGGGGATAGCTCGCCCCCTATCACAGCATGGGACGGAATACGCATGGCACGAAAAGTGTGTGCATTACTTGCGCTTCTGCCTACCCTTTCGGGGATAATTTGGACACGACCTAAGAAAATTATGAGAAATACCTACGTTTGTTTACATTTTATTTAAATTCTATTGAACACGTAAACATTATTATTACTCTCTTTTAAAATATTCCAACATTACCCACGAGATGAAAACAAAAAGCGTTAAACAAAACTATACTAATTTCACAATGCGCATAACCTTAATTTCAGAGGCGTAATGCAGAAAAAAACATTCTTTATAATATTCCGTTTTGTGCTAACGCGTGCTACCAAAAAGAATACGAGCAAAGAATCCAGCGTCAAAGGCATTGCCTGGGCTGATGAGCAAGTAATGAAAATCTCTCGCCTTCGCAGCATCCATTGTCTCTGCCCGGCGAGATTGCAAAGGGAATGCACTGGTATTTCTTACGAATTTCTCTATGTCATATAGACATTATTCTTTGTCTAATGTTTGTATTAATACGCTTGGGGAGTATAATTTCCTTTGGATCTTGTTTCTTATCCTTACTAATATGATAAATGCGAAAGTAACTCTGTCTGTCTGTCACGCTTTCACGCCAAAACTACTGAACCGATTTAAATGAAATTTGGTACACAGATGGTCTAGAACCCGAGAAAGGACATAGGCTACTTTTTATCCCCGGGAAATATAAAGCGGGACTTATATCCCGGAAAAACTTTTCCATGCGGGCGGAGCCGCGATCAAAAGCTAGTTCAAAATATTACAAGGAACAAGGTTTTAAATGATTAGTATTACTTGCACGTAACTCTCAACGGATTCACTAGCAGCTGATGGTAAACAGATTCTTGTTAATTTCTTGCTATCGTAAGTGAATGTCATAGAAGACTATGAAAACCAGCATGCAATGTTAGCTAAGACGATATTGTAAATTTAAATAACTGTTTTTCTCATTTTCCTACAAGTTTACGGCAGATATATGGTCGTAAAATCTAAGCCAAATCATTCCTGCAATATGCTTAACAATGAGTGTTGCATCGACCCAACAAAGATGTGACATCAAGGCAGGTGGATTAAAATCTTTCTATAAGTGATGATAAACTTATAGGAACAATGCTGAAGTCTCAGGTTCGATCACTGGGTCGGGCAAAGTGATATTGGGTTTTTCTACTCACTATCAGCTCGGAGTCTCGAATTTGTGCCCGATATGGCGATAGGTTCGCCCCCTATCAGATCATAGGACGGAATATGAATGGCGAAAAGTGGGCGCACTAGTTGCGCCTCTGCCTACCCATTCGGGGATAATGGGCGTGAGTGTATGTATGTATATATGATAAACTTGACAATCGCTTGGAATTTCCGAAATTATATGGGATTCCTTTTACAATAAGCTGCATGGCAGTGACTCCACCCCACCTGATTGTAAATTGAGTGACGTCCAGATAAAGTATCGATTTACGAGATATGATTAACCCTCGATCGGCACGATTACGACCTATTCAAATATGTTTCCATATCTACAGTAGATATATCTAAACAACAATCGTTCCGTTCCTCCATTTTGATTTCTACGTAGATATTGCCTCGGCAGAGTACCAATATATCGGAATCCGTACGAATACCCGAGCTAATTGTTATCGTCGGGGTAACTTTGTTAATCAACTCGACGTACGCAGACCCAATGTTGCCAGATCAGTCTACCATGAAACATATTTATGAAGTTTTGCGATCGAAATTTCTTACGATGTGTACCTTGTAATTTTAGCAAATAAAGAGATTTTGAAAGACGAGTAATGACGACGAACTAGGGAGTGAGGAGAAAATTTTAGAGTCTACTATTTTCCTACACATAAAATATTTTTTTTATTTGGTTATATCATTTAATTATCACATTAATATTACTGAAATCTGAATTGTAATGACAAATAGGGATGATTAGAACGTTGTGCTTAATATGTGGCGTTACCCTAAAAATCGGGACAAAGCGGAACATCTGGCAACACTGCATATACAGAATAAATTAACAAGAACAGTTCCATATGTCGGTAGATTTATTAAATTAAGATATGAGGACCGTACGACAGAGTTAGGTGACTTTAAATAGATCTTACTTTGTATATGACAAAGTAAAGACCGGGTAAAATTTAAAGACCAATAACTCCGCGAGATATTAAATTGTTTGCGGCCATAAACATTAAAATACAATAGATGATGAGTTTGTTTTAAAGCACGCGTATAAGCATGTTTCCAGCATTTGTATCAAACATTCATATCAGTAGTATTAAGATAGTCGATTAGTAGAGCAAACTCTACACGTCAGATTGGCAAAACCCTTATTTCAATATACAAAAGAACTTTTTAACCGTCCCTGCTCCAGATTGTACCACATTTTCCACCACAAGTAACCTAAAAAGCGGAAAACAAAACACACCCGCGCTGAAACGCCGCGTGCCGCCACCATTGTCGAAATGTATGGCACGCTGCCGCGCATTGTACTTATTGTGATGCCGTCAGAACATATTGATGGGGGATTATGGAATAATGGTTGTAAATAGCATCGTCATTAATTTATTTAAGGATAAGACATATTCCACTAAGTATTTTATATATAACAATACTTATAAAATGGCTATTGTCTGTAGCGGCACCCGCGTGGTATTCGATCTGTGACAAATATTAAAAACGTAACCCATTTTTGTGGTTTAAGTTTACGTTGATAGGCTATTTCTCTATTCTCTATGACGCGACGTAAGGATTTGAAAAATTATGCCTCAACTATGGAAAAAGCTCGATAAATGTAAAAAAATGAATAGAAAAGGCCTTTAAATAATTTAAATAATTCAGTTTTATATAGCAATAGCCAAAACCTAGATTTCGCAAAACTATTGACATTTGGAATTTCGTATAATTACGCAACAATAAAACAAGATGAATTATTAATATAAATTACCATCTAGTGTTTACACAAGTTTTACACGAATTACATTAATACATTTTAATGAACAACATGTTAGGCAGCGAGTGCCAAATTGTTATAACTGTAATTATAATAAAAATATATTTTAAAATTTAATTTGTTATAATGTATTTCTTAAATTTCCCATTACTGTAGTATGCACTGGTAGTATTTGTAAAATCAATGAGTACTAATGAGGAATCTTAATCAAATCTCTTACAAAACTTAACAGAATGATATTTATTACATTTGTATCGTAGATAAAGTATCTGAAATGCATTACTTCTAAAATCAATCTAAGCTAAAACTATACTGTCACAGAATAATAAAGTATACATAACTTTGATAACTTAAACCCAACAAGCCATTTGCACGGAAGGATCCGTAGGCAAATGTCAGTTTACGATGAATAGGATTACCCTGCATTTCCATTGAGAGCTGAACTGAATTGAATTCGACATGTTTACTGGCCAGATGGCGGGACGACTTGCACAAGAGGGCCGGCAGCGACTGGATGCATAAAGCAGCAGACCGGGCTCTGTGGCGTATCTTGGGAGAGGCCTATGTCCAGCAGTGGACTGCAACGGGCTCATGATGATGATGATGTTTTTGGGCTTCTCTTCACTTCCCATTAAGTGTAGTGAGGCTACTTTGCCGTGCCGTCGATAAAAAAAATTTACAATAAAACGTGAAAAGCAAACATTTTAATAAAAGACACATAGAGCGTGGTACTAGGACCTCGTGACTTAATATCCGTTCCAACAACTGGAAGGGGAACTAGAGTACTTGCTAATTATCTCACTTAAAGGTAGCCCGTAGAGGTTTTAACCCGTCGTTACGTACACAAATAGGCCGACCTTCGCGTAAACAGATTACTGCCAAGTTCAATAAATACTGAACAAGGTTCTCCGTCACCGATACCATCTAAGTCTGCGTCTATATTCTAGATGAAAACGTTCTAGCTCACTTTGCTTGTTTTATTCCAACCTCTTTAGCTCGTAAGGTATTTGTAGAGCTAAGTAGCGTTTCGCGTGTGGTTTATTTTCAACCGTAATACTAATATATTTATGCTTAGTATAATTTTACCCTGTACGTCGTTATTAAGGCATTAAAGAAAAAATAGCAAACCCACTTAACACCATATCATGTTTCGCAACGTTTTAGTACCATGGATTACGATAATAAAAACGCACCGTATCGAAGGTCGTGTCCGTCATTTAAATACCAAAATATGGAATCCAATAAGGATGTATAAATTTAGCATAAAAAGTCATTTTAGAACGCAGTTTTCCTCACAAGGTTCGAATATTTTGTAACATTTCAAACGGTTTAATTTCCTGCTCGCGACTCCGACACTTCGACATTTATGTTTGTCATTTTTGTGTCCGCCATTCTAGTGTCATGTCGGTAGTCATTCTAATTAAAAAATAAACAACATTATAATGTCACTAACGATGCTCGTGTATTCGGTTTATGTTTGGTTTTTGTTCGTTGTTATTTTGTATTTTTTTTTATTGCATTGAATGACGAGACGAGCATGCCGTTCGCCTGATGGTAAGCGATACGACCGCCCATAAACAGTAGCAACACCATCCAGCACCTTGAGTTACAAAGTACTGTGTGGCATTCCACTGCGCTCGTCATCCAGAGACATAAGCTGTTAAGTCTCATTATGTCCAGTAGTTACACTGGCTACAATATCCTTCAAACCGAAACACAGCAGTGCATGCACACTGCTGCTTGGCGGCAGAAATAGACATTGCGGTCGTACCTACCCAGACGGACTCTTACATATGAGATACCTACCACCAGTAAGTGTAGGGCCTTAAATTGAAGTTCAAAGTTTCCGACCCTTGGTGCTTGTTTGGCACCAGGAGAGTCTAATAACACAGAAATAATAATGCAAATAACGCAAACTTACATACAAATGACATACAAAACAAAATATCAGAGCGTACTAATACATGTCAAACGGCACGCGCTCGAGTCGGCGGAACCGGGTGAAATGATGCAAGCGGACCGGTCGTGAGCAGCCCCCCTTGACCTTGGCGAGAGGAATCCGACCACCACCGCACCAGCTCTCGCGCAAACCGGTCATTATCATTTGGTATTAGTCCAATGCTAAGCGAAACAGGCACACTGGGCCAATACGCTGCACCGAGAATAGCATCGCACACGTTCCAAACGATACTGCACACGATTGGCTCAAACGTTTGCGCCAATTGACAACTGACCAAATATGAAACGCACACCCACTGCATATGTCCGATCCGAGTGTTGCTTTTATAAACGGTCGTGTAATCTCGTGCGGTCGACGCAAGGCCGTCGCTAACAAAAGATTATCAACCATTATCCAATTATGAACGTCGCTGAGTTATTACTGTACTTCACGCTATCATTCCGCTGTTTAGCTGTGTCGTTGTTTAATTTATTGGGACACGTTTTGCGACCCAATTGTCCGTGTGGGTCAAATTGACCTGGTCAATTTAGCCGCGTCCCATTTACGACCAGCCGAGCCAGCCAGTGGGCCGAGACGAGCAGCGCGTGCTGGAGTTTGTATGTTGCGCAAGGCTGACGATAGATGGCACCAGTACTAGTGGAATCTCTCTAGTGTTGTTTGCAATGTAAATAACTGCCGTGAATAGAATATGATAATACGGAGATGTATTAGGCAATATGATAAATGGGACACTGTGTCGTTCATTGTGAATAATAAATATAATGAAACGGACGTTGTTTTTACGGGAAACTGTGTTAGATAATGGCGAAATATGGCTATAAATATACATTTAATGACGTTTTTTTTTGTTGTAATTAGGCATTTTATGAATCACTATTGTTTTAAATAACTTTACCAAGTTTAGAATGGTATTTGGTTTAACCGTATTGAAAGAAATTTGATTCCAGCGGTTGACCGTCGCGTAAAATAGGCCCATCCTTTCATGTGATAATAACAGTCACGGATGGCAATCAAAGAAGCACAAACACAAAACAGTACAACTGAAAAACTCGTAAAAATGCGTACATTACATTAGAAAAAGCACATTAGTGACGCCATCTGTCACTTTGACACGCAACGCTTACGTCAGGAGGCGACGCGCCCAAATTACACATGCGCTCCGAATACTAGAAACAGTTTCCATCTCATCTATATCCTCACAAATAAAAATAAATTGTCTGTGATTGCGATTTATTTGTTTTTTATTATACTCGTATATTATCAGCACATGGCTAAAAGACAAATAATTTTAATATTTAATATTATAATATTTGTCGGTTTGTCGCGTTAATTTTTGAAATAGTTGAACCGATTTTGGCGGAAGTTTCACTCAGCGAATCCAAGTAGTACTTCTACGCCTTTGTATCTCGGAAATATGAGTGCTGTCCTTAGATTGATTGGTCCTTCATAAGTACGCGCTACAATACACAGACGAGGTCAAATTAAAATGATTACACTAAACTTCCCACGTGGAACGCGGGCGAAACCGCAGACAAAAACTAATCCACATAAACACTGAAGAACGTTACGGTTAATTTTGGCTCGTGTGTGTGTATAAAAAGTGTTTGTGTCACGGTGTCAAGACGAATGTTGTTATTTTTGGGTCAAGGCCGTATGTTCACGCCAACAAGCGCAGGGGCGGGCGGAATTCCTCACCATCCTCACGAGTGACACGAGTGACACGAGTGTTGACGAATGTATATTATGTCGTATAATTTTGTTTGACACATTCTCACATTGTTATACATTTCTTGAACGTTTTTTCTTCTTGGCATAGTCTATAGGTGTGAGGTGTTGTGAGATACTTCACAGAATGAAAGTGAAAATGGAGCAGCGGCCGTGTTTGAGTGTGGCTTGGGAGAAAAACGGTTGAAAATGTGTCGGGAGACATTAGGGCCGTCGTGCAAAATGCAGTCTTGATAACATCTGTGCATTATTAGATGGCTAAAAATAGCCGCGTATAGTGGTTACGAATGAATTAAAGTTGGTATGTATTTAAATCATAAAATCAAATAATTTATTATACGTTTCATTTGCGTCAGATAAAACATTTATCACGATGCTTTTGGGTTAACAATAATTAAAGAGGTTAGTCAAATACAACTGTAAGATACATGTGCGACATTTTTAATGTGATAACCTCATACGCTAATTTTAAAAAGAAATATATCTAGTTCTATATCTAACTTATGAGTGACACTGGCAACTGTTTAACAAATAAGAATAAATTAATCATATCGATTAAAGAGGATGCAAGAATAACATTAGTGTGTTTAAATATAAAAATGTTGCAACTAACAAATGTCATAGGTTAGCGGCTGACTAGTTTGAGCCGGCAAGGTCGGAATAATCAAGTTAATTTGTATACCAATTCGCGTGCACACATGTAACCTTTTTACGTCCATTGTGTCGTAACCTCTCATCTTTGGTGATGTTTCTAATCTACCGAAATTAGGAGGAGGTTCTCAATTTGACGTGTATCCATATTTTTCGTAATGTTTCGTTACACGCAAGTCGCACAGCAAAACACGCAAAACCACACACGTAGTGCCTGCGATTTTTTTTGTTCCGATATGAATCTATCTCATTACATTATTGAACCGAGACAAGCTCCGCGAGCCCTAGATGTTCTGGACTTGTGATAGCACTGGTTAGCCATTTAACAATTTTGAAATGAGATTTCATATCTATATTTATGAATGAATAGACAGTGCTATCGGTAGTAATCTCTCTGAATCTGAGATGATATCATTATTTTTCGACATAATTAAAATTAAAACACGTAAACATAATTTATTTATTTCAATGGTATAATGGATGTTATATATTTACAACAGGTTTTAATTAAATATAAAACATCACGACATGGTGAACTAGATTAATTTGATCGACACTAATCGACCGCATCCCGGGACAGGCGCTTGGCTTTGCATGCACTATATTTTTGACATCCAGCGCATTAGTTACCAATCAATATAAATATAAATTGATGATATAAATGCCATAAACCCACGAACTAGTCGCGTCACGTGTGTGAATAGATCGCACTGAAGCCCAAATGCAACTTAACACTAACAAAACCAACAAAAAAATATGTACCGGGCGTACTTCTGTGTGGCATTAAATAAAAAGACAAAAACATGATATAATTGAGGTGTTAAGAGGAAAACATCTGGTAATTACCCGATGTCTACGGTTGCATAAAATATCATAATGATATATTATAGTTATTAAGCAGTTACTGTTCATTTGTAACAACACTAACACTGGTGGTAGGTCTCTCATATGTAAGAGTCCGTCTGGGTTGGTACCACCGCAACGTCTATTTCTACCGCCAAGCAGCAGTGTGCATGCACTGTTGTGTTTCGGTTTGAAGGACATTGTAGCCAGTGTAACGGACTGGACATAACACATAAGACTTAACATCTTATGTCTCAGGATGACGAGCGCAGTGGAATGCCACACAGTACTTTGTAAATCAAGGTGCTGGATGGTGTTGATACTGTTTATGGGTGGTCGTATCGCTTACCATCAGGCAAACGGTATGCTCGTCTCGTCATTAAATGCCATAAAAAAAGACAATCATAATCGATGAACGAAGACATTCGATTATTAATTTTTAAACGTACAGATTATACAATTATATTTTTAATAAAAATAGAAATAACCTATAAGCTTCATCACCATTAAAACAAAGGTCAAAAGTAAAAAAGCATTGGTTGATGAGTTGGAACGCTTTGTCAGCGCGGTTTAATTTCCGTGAACCTCATTTTCACGTCATGCCACCACATTACATTACAATTATGTGACTTTCGTAAGAAAACGTGTTCCAATGCCATCGTCGTAATACGTATAACCGCAAGTTATTAATAATGTTTAAAGTGATTACAAACGCATCAGTTGTAATATTATACATTATCATCTTGTTATGTATTAATACATGCCGTTTTAAGGCATTTTCGAATTTTGTTTGCAAACTAGACAGCACAGCTATGAAAACTTAGTTTAAATCCCGAATATTTCGTATTAAGCATGAACTCACACTCCAGACTAAATAACTACAAAAAAACTTGCAGTTTTGAACACCGTGGCTTAGAACATCTTGAATTAAAACCGATGCTCCACACATCTGAAACCATAGAATGTAAATACAGGTCGACTACAGAACCTTGAACCCAGAACCTTTTTGAAGTCGGTTAAAAAACGACTTATTGTGCTCTTTAAAATGACTCCTTTTTTCAAACTCTGTGATTAATCTGAGTGTAATACTGCAACACAAACAGACAAAAAACACACCGTGTCATTCTTTATGTCATCTATTGACTAGATAATAAAATAGTCGACCTCTGGCGCCAGCAAGCAGCTTTGGATCAAATGTTTGTGCAATATGTAAATGTTTGGTTCACTGTAGTGGCATTAAAAATTCCTTTTGTAGCAGGAGAGTAAACAAGTGGTTAGTAGGCAATTACTATCTACCTTCGACTATACGAAAGGAATCATTTACTAAATTGCCATCCTACAGTATTTACCAAACTTCTATTACGTTTCGTATAATAATTATTTCTAGTTTTTTTGTGGCATTGTGGCATCTCTGCAGGAAGGCCGACTTTCTTACTTAAATGCTTTATTTAACTAACGTTGCCTTAACTATCTGCATTATAATCGACCTTAAATTCCATCGCTATTATCATTCAAATTCAAAGCTGCCATGAAACTTGTGGTGCAGTTGCAAATCGTTGCAAAAGACTCGTCGTTAGTTGTCGTAGTCTGATGATGTCCGATCGCTAGTCGCTACCGGTGTGTTAGGTCACTATTATTTCTGTCCAGGTGATGTCACGGCGCGCGGTAGGGCATTTATTATTGCCCACTTAGCCTACTCACGCTAGAATGTACGGCATTCGTTGAATTGAAAATTATTTCATTAGTTGTATTGTTTTGAAATTGAAGAAATGATTTACGAAATACTCTATACAAAAATTTTAATGAGTCTCAATTTTCTATGAAACATTTCATCAGATAGAATTAACGAACCCAAATTGATTGAAGTTACAAAATACTTTTTTGATACTAATGAATGACTACATGAACTTAGGGTAAATATGAATAGTAGTAGAAGCACCTAATTTGTAGAGGTTTGGAGTTACTGCCTGATATGACGATATGCCTCATCACATCATGGGACAGACATAGGTCTAAGGTCTAAGTGTAGGGAAACGAGAGGGGCAATTAGTACTATATACCCGCTGCTTTCCCTTCAGGGATAAACAACATAAGTGTGTGCTGCCTGCTGTCTTTGACGAGTGACAAAGGCGATCAATGGCTTTATATGCCCTTCGAGGCTTAAGACTTAAGTATTTAAGACTCTAAGGTGTTCCCTCCTAAGGATTTGTACATACTTTATTCAAGTGTCTCGTTACTAGTTGAGCTACAAGACAAAATTCGCATACAATTATTGTTTTAGGAACAGAAAATTGGCTATACGCGATGGAAGATAAAGTCAATCATGAAGTTAGATTAAACCAAAGTATATTACCAATACTTGTTTGATAGGCTGGGAAAAGCGATTTGTACTCGATTTCATAAAATAAGATACCAATCTATGCTACACTTCTGTCTAAATTAATGACGACAAACAGGATACCTATCGCTCGTGCTGAGCTGTATTACAAGTGACATATCCTTCATTAAATGACCACAAGTCATTTATTTTACGAAATACCATTAGAATAATGTGACGTCGTATCATTATCTAAATAAGATTGGATCACCTTCACCAAGTTCTTGCTATAAATTCTAGATAATTTAAAACTTAAAACACTAAAATAAAGTACTCCGCTTTATATCAACCTGCTCAAACTATATTTGAAGAACATTGTAGCCAGATAATCTATAAGACTAACCATGTAATGTTAGCTAATGAGATACAATACTTTATAATTCAAAGTTCTGCGTGTTTGTTCTACAGTTTATAGACAGTCGTAATGTTTTCCGTATAGCAAGTGATTTATCAGTCTCTTTATTCAGCTATATACAAATGACGAAGTAAAGTCATTAGGTCAAAGTTAAAAAACGACAGATATTGAGATACAGCGCTGTGTCATTGCGGTACAATTTCCTTGAATCATTATTTCACGTCATTTTTAATGCAATAAAGACAAAAGCGGCAATCCATCATAGTCTCTGCCTACCCCTATGGGATAGAGGCGTGATACTATGCATGAATGTATTTATTATTGCTAACAAGAATTGCTTCGTCTAAATGCGGCTTTACCCACTGGACTTTATTAGATTAACAACTAATATCTCAAGATGCCAAGCGTAGAATGGCTTATAATGTTTTGTATTTAATTATTCCGGGTATTGTGATTTGGATAATTCCTCGGTATTTACGCAATGCGACCCCTCCAGTGTCGTCCCAATTTCCCGGCCATTGACGTCTAGACAACATGCGCGGGATCCCGAAATAATCGCGACCGTACCGAATAGTGTTAGAGTGGCAAACGTTAAAAATAACAATCAAGTCATTAACAGACTCCGCTCAAGGACCGCTCGTAGGCACAAGGGATGCGCACGAGTCAATTAATGTGTCGATAGAATGATCTATCGACACAATGGTTGTCGATATATATTTAGTAATTACCTTTACCATCGTAATACTGAGTAATATTTGTGGTGACAGATCTAAGGATCGAATTCAGAACCTGATATGAGAATAAACGGGATGTACGCATGGGTGTAAATTATGTGTAAAATGTGGGTGCCGTTGTATTACGTACATCACCTGCACTCTAACATTAAAACATAATATAGTAGCTCTTTTTTGCTAGAAATTATGATACCATGGACTTCCTCAACTGGTTAACCTTCGCTACCTGAAACGTAACAATTTAGTAATAACAAACGTAATAATTTAGTTTCGATAACACGCCACAACGTTACAATTAAACTCAAAGCTTCCATCTGTTAGTTTTCGAGTGAAATATCTTTCATAACAAACAAATTCATTATTGTGAGTAGTTTCAAAAATGAATTTCCAATTAAGCGACAGCGTCTGTGGCACTGCACAGCGGGCGAATAGCCGACTTCGAAGGAAAAGGACGGTGATTCGATCGTCAATCTTGTACAATTTTTTGCGGAATCTGCAAATATTTCTCTGGGACCCGTGGATGGGAGCAAGAATTTCTCATCTTTCTAACATACAGAACACAGAAAAAACGTATTAGTACGAGTCGGAACTGGTGCCTATTAGTAGAATACTTTTAACAACGCATCACTAAATTGCACAATAACCGGTAACCGTCCATATTTTTAGAACAAGTTAACATAACTGGAAAAAGAATAGGAATTTGACAATCAATTACAATTCCGGTTTCGTCAAGTTTTAGACCAGAAACGGCGACCAAGGCGACAACTAAACGTCGCTGTGACCTTATTTAATACTAAACTGTCTCCTTTTCCTTTTTACGGCTATTACGTTTCAGTATTATAAACTAATGACAATGGTTTCGGTGACGGCCGTGATGTCATCGTACATTAACTTGTTTTGTGGATTTTTCGTTCGAATGAGTATGTTTTGTCTCTCTCAATCTCCAAGGCAAATGTATTAGCGGATGGATGGCCGGATTATCGTTTCAGCCTCTAGTTAACTAAGGGATCAGCTTTTATCCAGTAGTGGAAAATTAAAGGTTAATAATGATAAAAGAAGATGCGATTTCATTATAGACTGGATAGGAGAAGGATTAGATTACATTTATCGGTGGGTATAAGTTAAGAGAATTGGTTGATAAAAAGTAAAAACCATCATAAATTTATTTACCTATAGTGACATCATTTGGAATTAATATAGCGGAGTCTCGTATATAATTTTATTGATAGTTATTTCGTAATCCTCAACCTCTTAAATGTCGTATTGATTTATTTTGACTATTGGTAATATTTCAAAATAATATAAAAAATACAAATTGAAATAACCGAGGTCGTCTGCTTTATGGAAATTATATATTTTAGATTTGCAGGCAGTCTTGTGACCTAACGTAAGTTTCCTTCACGTCTCTCTAATCATTCGTACTTGCTTTCGGTGAAGCCTAAGACAAGCAATACACAACAGCTATGCGTATAGAAAGTATAAAACAATAGACTATGACTACAAATTGCCAATAACGAACCAAATTAATTAGATCTCGTACGATCTGGCACCATTATAAATGATGCACCGTTTAATAATTCGCGAGACAAACTCAGCCAAATGATTAATAGCGTACACATCAAATATAGAACGCGTGGGACTGATTCGCGTAAATATATAAGTATGTTCAAGGCTTACAAATATTTCGTACCAGTTCTAACTGCATAGAGCTTTCAAATCCAATGAGATAATAAAGAGAATATAATCTCAAAGATACATAACGAATTCCGTATCGCCGATGTTGTAAAAGGAAAAAAAATGTGTAAATCAGGTGTTAAAATTTACATCGCACGTCAGATGAATGATGGATGAACCGGATCCCGGGATCGCGCGTGCCTCAACTAAAACTATTTTTTTTGACTCCGCCTGTAATCCATAACACGTATAGCTTCTTCAGTTTAGGTCAAGGCGAAGAGCCAGACGTTGATTTATGGCAAAGTGAAAAAACGCCCACTACGAGAAACGACGGATTAGATCGGGCGATCGATGATAAACGAAATGTTTACTAAATTGAAGATTTAGTTAAGTGTTATTTTATATACGTTCTATTGCGGCAAATGTGCTTTATCTACCAACATCGTATTCTCTTTTATCTTCAATATTTTTTTGTTGTAATTAAAAGTAAACTTTCAATCGGAACAAAGGGAATTAAATACAAATATAGTAAAACTTCCAACCATTTTATGATGTACTATGCAATAAATGCCTGTACTCTACATTGTTTAAGAATTGACTATTTACCCTCTTACAGTGTACGAATGCAAGGCTCGCATCTTTGGATGGCTTAGAACCCTCACTTATGACACCGAAAAAATTATACTCTACAATCCTTTCTTTCAATAAATAAAGTAAAGACATATAACACCATACACACACAAGATCTATGAGTAAATATAAACTGTAACTGCACTTAATTACAATTTTTTTTTTCTATATATATTTATGTATTTTTATTTATTTATGTTATTATTTATTTTTATTTCGGCTATTATTTTAACTGATCTTTACAACTTTTTTTATATTTTTTTTATAATCAAGTCTTGTGGTGGGCCTAATAACTGCGACACAGTTTATACTAATGCAGTTATTATGGTTACTAAATTGTGTAATATTGTAAACTTGTTACTGTTCTAAATAAATTATTTTCATGTTCATTGTATGTAAGTTCTATTGAAAAATACTCTACATTGTATCGAATATACTCTACCATTCCAAAGTGCTAGCTTAGTGGATACTTTTGCTCAGCTTCTATACAGCGCAGACCTCTTCGCCATTAAGAACCGAGCTCCAAGCGTGTCGCAATGCGGTTGATATGGCGCCTGCTGCCTACGTGCATCCATCATAGCTATGTATTTACAGCGAAACACTACGAATTCTATACAAGTTCACCCGCTCCGTGCTCATTTAACTTTACAAGTTGCTATGTAAAGAATATTTTAAAAGTAGTCAGGTTAGTTATGTGAATATAATTAGAATAATTTCAACGACTTCTGTCAGCCATAAAGAGGGCAAAGCGTCGATTTTTGATGTTATGTCTGTCTGCACGCAACATTAGATTTAAATGAAAATTACTACGGCAGTGTAGATAAAACACGTCACACTAAAATAATTATCCACACGTCAACAATCCCGCAAACTATCATTAATAGAGTCCGGTCTGACGAACCTTTTATGGAAAAAAAGAAATCACATTAAGCCCCTTTTCAAGCACTATTGTAGCGAAACAAAATTAATTTAGGTTGCCGTAAAACTTTCCTCTTTTGATAAGGCGATTTCTAAAGCTTTCATTCGATGCTCGCGTGGGCAATTTTGCGTTAATCTCGATCCATTTGTAAATTCCACGTGTGCGAAACGATGTGAACCGTGAATAAAATTATATTTGGATTTTTATTTTTATAGTGTATTTCAGAACAATCAAGATTACTACATTCTAGTTTCCATGCGTTATTAAAATGACGTAGATGTTACGTAACGCGCTGGACCTTGAGAATACAATTTAAAACCTTGCATACTTTAACATACGATAAAGGCACACGCTCATTTATAACATTTTTGGATATTAAAGTTGAGAACGTACAAAATTTGTGCTTCTTTTAAGTAGCTATCAAGAAGCCTCACAATCACTTCTTTCTTTATTCACGCCGTTAATTTGGCAAACATTATTTGTTATATCCATTGCAGCATCTTAATATTTGGTTCAGTTTAAAATATGTCCAAACAACTATTATCAAGACCCTTGAGGTACAATATTAAATACCTACCCTTATATCCTATATCCCACCCATCGCGCATCCGAATAAAAATAACCATATCAATCGATAACATGTCACCGCGTCGTCCCCTCTCTAGCGACGCGACATTCCGAACTGTTAATCGGGTCGCGAAATGTAACTTGACTGTGTTAAATAATATCCACGTCACTGTTTTCTTTTGGTTTTGTGTTTTATTTTATCGTGTTTCTTTTCGTTTGCATATCATTACAAGAATCGTTTTGTATTACATTTATTTTTTGGTTATACTTTTTTAATTTTGGATTATTTTGACATGATTTATAGACAGTTGTGAATAAAGATGCGGATTCAATGCCCGCTTCGAGACAAATAAGCAATTTGCAGATATTTGTTTCGGGACTGGATTGATCTCCTCCGTAAGAACGTGGGATCAACATTACAGAATGCTATTAAAGCATACGATCGATATTTTACCGACAGACTGCCTAACATCAATGCTCATTGACGAATCCCGTGCTCATCGTTTAAGAAAAATCAATACAAATTGTTTCACAACTTGTAAATTGAACCCAGCACCTACTAAGAAGATTTAATTCGAAACAATACACCATTTAACGTATGAGCAAATCGATATAAAACAGTTGCAGTATCGTTGTACCGTTGTTAATTGTTACCACATCGACCCCGATGCCCACTGACACCGACGCACTTACTAATGAAACTAACAGCGCTGTTTATCGATTCTAACGCACCGAAATGGGGGTGCCAGAGCGATAAATAGTTGATCATGGCTAGTAAATTAATAGATGATGCACCAATGTCTATCTGTTGATGGATAGATGTGATGCAACCAATTCTCAAAGGTATTTTCGACGTAGGGTGCGATAGGTCTTTCAAAACCTTGAAACCTGATCTTAGTATATAATACCTATCTCCAGCATACTAATTACTAACTTATTCGGAAACAGTTTATACACCTATTTTAGTTAGAGTACTTTTTCTCTTCTTCCTTCAAACTAAATTCAAAATTCGTTCGAAAAAGACTAAACATTCGATAACTAAAACGTTTTATAAACTGTTTATAAATAAGGCCGTAAATATCTAGGATATTTAAAAGAATAAACTTCATTAAAGCAGGCACAGACGATTACCTTCCACGACAGTAAACACCAGAAGGACTTGTCACCATCAAATTACTTGATGTTTATATACTTATAAAAAACAGTATACTATCATAAAATTTAGGTTTACATACCGCCTACCAGACCTCGTCGCTTACCAACACTATTTTACGCTGCGCCAACTTGTCAAGAAGCACTCCAAAAGAGCAAACGTTTATTCGCACTCGACATTGTAGTGGAATTTGTACTATATTGTAAACGTAGACGGCTCACGATATTACGATAAATATTATTGAGTTTTATAAACCTTTGCGAGATAACTCAATAGAGATGTCGAATGTAGTCAATCTATTGATTTGTACACAAACACACACAAACTCACGCCTTTTATCCCCGCAGGGGTAGGCAGAGGCGCAACTAGTGCATCCATATTCGCCGTGCTTATTCCGTCCCATGATACGGGGCGAGCCTTTCGCCATATCGGGCACAATTTCCAGACTCCGGGCTGATACTGAATTTAAAACCCAATATGTATCAGTTTGCCGGACCCGGGAATCGAACCCAAGACTTCAGCATTGCAGTCATACCGTAATACAAGTACGCCACCGAGGCAGTTGATTTGTAAATCTATATTATAAAGGTGTAGTGTGTTGTTCAGTTTGTACGCGCTAATCACTCTATCTACTGTTTCTATTCTGTCTCTTTGACCAATCGTAAATAAAACCTACCTACGTAGACCCTCAATTGTCTGAGCATTAGATCGAACCATATACTTTATGAACAACATAAGGGTTTGCTAGCTTATAGTTACTTTAACAACCCTATTTACATATTACAAAACAGTAGAATTATAACAGTCAAATTACTAGAGGGGAGGGTATGGCGGTTTAGGGAGATGAGGGTGTGTAGACTACTGAAGGAGGCGCGGGGGGCGGAGAGGGGAGGGGGTCCATGAACACATGCCCGGCGCTGTCAGGTCTGTCGCCCGCGGCGCGAACTAATGAACACTAATCACAACAAGGGCTATTTCTGACGCACAGTGTGACGCGCCGTAGGGTTGTCGCGCTACGGTGATTCTAATTCAGAAACTGAACTTGAGTGGTTCTGGCTCTAATAGTATATCAAATGCATATAAAGATTTTAGGCTTTCTACCGGTGATCCTTAAAGCAGATGAATGTAAAGAAAACCAACAAATACAGGTATAACGAACCTATTAAACGGAATGCATAAAAGACAGTAGGTGTTAGTACTTAGTCAGCTGTAATGTGCTATTTCAAACGCAAAATTTATAGTTATACAATCTTATGTAATACATTAGCCTATAAATATATTGATTATTATTTCCGATATCTGTTACAACAGAGCATGCATATAATGTAAACAAACGAACGTATTATTTTCTAGGTTTATTTAGATTCTGTCTACATTTTTAAATATCTGCGATTTAGAATACACCGGATTCAAATGAGAATAGCTTCTTGTGAAATATTATGTTTACGTATCAGTAGTTTTTGAGTTTATCCATGACAAACAAACAAACGATCAAATCTTTCCTCTTTATAATATTAGTATAGAAACCATCATCATCGAGTTTCCGTAACGTGGAAATAGGAATTTACAATGAAATCTGGTTACTTTGCGGCTAGGTATTGTTGGAAACAATTCGGCAAAATAAAGTTTGTGAGCTAAAACTCTGTACATTTAAATACATTGAATTTTTCCTCAACAAATTTAGATTTTATTTCAACTGACTTCTAAATAATTCAAGGAACTAGGAGAATTTGTTAAGGAAAGGTAATTATTTCGTCGTTTCCAAGTCTGTAAATTGTTAAGAAAATATTTATCTAAGGATAAAGTAGAGAGTTTGTTTGACGAACAAAAAATATAATCAATTGCATTATACATTATTCCGAAGATTTTATTCATTACTTATGAGCTCAAATAATAATATAGACTTAAACAAAAAACTATGTACTAATAATTACAATGAAAAAAAAAACAATACTACTATTGTTATTTTAACAAAGTGTAAAATTTAGTCGACCATTCATATTTAAACAATCAAAACTTTTTGTGACAACCCTAAAATTATTCGTGAAACGGTAACCTAAATGTTTAAAAAAAATGTTTCGGCTCAATTCCGCCACAATTACCGATGTCGTAATTACAATGACTGAAGGACGGACAAGAGGTGCCAGTTTTTGCTTATTAATTAATATATAAAATTTTGTGCCATCGTGTATTTTCTGTTTATTGTGGAATTACGTCAGCTTGCCATTAGGGACGGCATTTACGGTTAGAGTTAGAATTAATAAATGAATATGATAATCTCTTTTTTATGGAAATCAATATAAACCAACGTAACTGTAACTTGACATTCGGAATTAAACTTAAATGTCAAAGGGGGTCTTCATTTTACCATTTCAATTTGCATGTATAACTATCGCGATAAATTTTCCACCGCATCCTTATTATGAATACTATTTTTTTTAAATTAATTAAGCGTAATTTTTACACGGGGAAAAGTGGGTGCACTAGTTGCGCCTGTGCCTACCCCTTCGGGGACAAAAGGCGTGAGTGTATGTAATTATTAAACGTAGTTGTATTGATATTACTATATTCGTATTTATAATATGGAAACAATGCGAACACAGTGCCGGATATTGGAGCAGCCGGATATTATTCCCTAAATCCCTTCATCTGGATTTTATCTCATTTCAACGGTGATATGCGTGCATTAGCTTATGTAACTAATCTGACTGTATACAGCACAAAAGTATTGAAAAAAAAAAGAGAAAGAAACAATGAACAATTGATGACAAAAAAGTAAGCCCGGAGTTTCTTTCTGTCTTTCTTCTTCGGGTCGTCATCGCTTAGGTAGCTAGTGAAAGGCTGGTAGGTTAGCTAGGCTAGGGCCTGTAGTGTCCTCACCGGTGAGGACCGCGACGCGTTCCTCCCATTATTTTAATAAAATGATCTCTTTTTATATCCCCTTTCCTGCCAGCCCGAGCTGGCTTTTTTGTGTTTTGTTTTTGTTTATTTCTCATTATAGATTTACTCCCAATAAAAATGTCGGTAGTCATATAAGTGACCATTGATATTAATAATAAGTATGAATATAATAAATTTAATGTATCTTGACTTATCATAAGTGCAACTATGTTAGCCTACGTGATGAATAAAGTATTTTATTTTTATTTTATTTTATTAAACATCTAATATTAACCTGTTCTCTTCTATATGATTACATTTCGTTGAATTTCTTACCAGCAATAGAAATACATTTTTCATTGTAACATTTGAAGTAAGGAAATAAATATAAATAAAATATCGACTATACAAAATGATGAGAAATACACATGATTCACATAATGGTCAATGCTGAGTGGCAAGAGATCTTGTCAACTTTATGCATTCTGAAAATGCATTCCCTTATAGAAAGCTATATTGATTATATATTTCTCCAAGCGGAGCTACCAGTAAAACCTAGTCATAAACATTCTAAAAATATTATATTTGTAAATAAACTAAAAACATTGACATTGGCACCCCTAGCATGACACCTGTCAAATGTCATCACAGGCCAAACATTGCGTCACCAGCGCACACATCAATAGCGAAAGTGTGAAAACTTCATACATGGCAAATTGATTTACATCATGCGTCAACTATTCTGAAATATGCCAGTGTTTACATAATAATGGATGGGTAACGTGTTAGTTTTAATGACATATACGTAAATAGGACGAAGTTGTAGGTGGTAGGTCTTTCGTATGCGTGAAGCCGGTTATATACCACTGCACTGTCTATTTCTGCTAAGAGCATGAAAGCACTGTTGTGCGTTTGGAAGAGTAATTCAACTAGTAAATACTGGGTATTATACGATTATAAAACTAATGTCTTGGTGACAAGCACAGTATCCTGTATTTGAAAGTTTGGATGACGTTACTGCTATTCGTGGACCATTGTGACACTTGTCATTTAATCTAGAGCCTTGTTCCCCTTATGTAGTAAAAGAAGCAATTATGCTTCTGATAGTACCAATACTTCAGTCTGTCTAATCTACACTCAGCCTAAATGATTTTATACTGAGAGAATTGAAACATATTGCCTAATTTACAAAATTCACAAAACCTTAAAAAATCGTGTGATTATGCGAGGTGTGTCCGCGTTAGCTGTCCGTTTGGAATTGTGCAAATCGTCTAGTCACCTTGACACGGCTGGAAGTGGCAAAAATTCGCAGTGATGTAACCACAGCGCTAAGCGTTAGGCGCAACATGAGCTATGCTTCTAGCATTGGATTAACATCGATGTGACGGTTCTTAACGATTTAATTGGTGGGTTGATTACGATTTCTTATGAATCTCTCGCGTATAAATCGCTTCTCGGGATAAAAATACTATATTTAGGGAAAATTTACGCTCCTATTAATAATACCAGGCGTATATTAAATATTGCCCACTGCTGAGCATGAACCTCTTCTACTACTAAGGGGGAATAATACGTCTTAGTCCACCAGGCTGGGCTAGTGCGGGTTGCCAGACTTTACTTTACGGTGCTATTAGTGAAATATTTTTTAGTATCGCAGCCTTAGTTCCAGAAACCAGAGATTAGCGTGCTCAAACCAATAAAACTTTACATAATAATATAGGCTAAAGAAGGCATAATATTCGGCATCTTCTTTTAATAAAGAATGAGAGTAGTTGTCAAAGAGCTTTTGAAGAGCGACAAATTCATTTAACCTATTGTAAATTTAAAACTAAGTATTTAAGTGTAACTTTTCATTACCAACAACAAGTCATAGGAAAATGTATTAACATTCAAAATTAATCTTACCAATCTCTTTAGCGTATAAAGAACAAAAGCTCAAGGTACCGTGTGTGCTGCGACCCTAAGGCGCGACGCCTCTTCAGCTTTGTGAAGTGGGGATCTTGAGTTTTGTTTCAGTCGTGAAAATAGCTGCCTTGAACCTGTGGTTGTGTGCAGTATGTAGTTAGATGAGTCCGTCTGGTTATGTACCACTGTTTTCGCTATTTCTGCACTAAGCATCACTGCAATCACTATCATATTCAATTTTGGTACTAAAGACAGCGAAATAGAGCGCTATCGTGGGCCCCTGCGAAATCACAAGTTTTAGATGGCATTGCTAATGATTATAGAGCCTATATTTGTATCCATATCTCTTACATTCAGTAGTGTCTAATATATCAGGGGAGCGCGAGGAAAGCCATCATTTCATAAAAAATGATAATTACCGCCCATTAGCATCCCTGATAACTACAAACATAGACATAATTAGACCCTGGCATAAATTTAAGCCCAATTATCATAACGTTACTCCAAAAATATTTAGGAAAATGGGCAATGACACAACAATTTCCAACTCTATACGTAAGTAGGCAAATCCCATTTCTCTATATAGAACTTACATACTTGAAACCGCACCGGACCGTGGCAAAAACTCGGTTATACCATTTTCCAGCCATCGTACGGTTCATCGACACCCCGCCTGCTAAAATTCCCATCTCGCCGATAACCCAATACATTTCAATCAACATATCCGCACCTGGGAATATATTCGAGAGCAAATATTTTTATTCGCCGCCATCGCCCGCCGGCGTTTATATTGCGGAGAGATGTTTTTAAACTGTATTTATCTTTGATCATAGTGTATAGGGTTAGCATCAGTGCACTGGCTGTGAAATTGGTAAGATTCATGTATTGATATCTAGAGTAATCAGCGCTGAAAAACGCAGATGGCATACGTATCAAAAACATAAAACACACCTCTGATAGTACATAATTATTTAATAATAAAAATTATCTTTACTAAGCACATCATACTGCTTTAAAATTTATACCAAACAACCAGCAATAACCACCAAAATAACCTCAAAATATTTTCCTAAAACGACCTCGCCATAAAACTAATCCAACTATATACCAAAATAATCCAAATTGATCCCCATATTTTATGTAAATACCCCAACCATAAGAGAGCAAGTATATTGGCATTCCACAATGACAAAGTCCATGAAACTTGTGTAAGTACAACAGTTGGTAGAGCGAGGGCGCGGACTGCGGAGCGCGGACAGAGGACACGCCCCGGCTCTGCACCGCTTACGTCAATGCGTATATCCGTGGTAGTACCACAATTGGGTAGTTTCCTATGTTTCATTTTGTAGGTACATTATATTATATGTAACAGAGAATAAGACGAAAAATAAATACTTCTGTGAAATCAGCTTCAAAATAGGTTGAAACTAAAGCATTTATTTAAATTTGACATATTGATGTGAGCAAAAGTGAGGGCGTGGCGGGTATATCGCCCTATCTCTTTTGTACGCCCGCAGTGTTATGACCGGTGACACTCAATGACGTCACAGTCTGATATTACTGTTATTTGACAGCTACCCTCTCCACCAAATTTCAAAGTTTTATAACTTATTATTGCGCCAATTTTGAAAATTCTTTTTCCGTTAGATTCTCGATAGCATACTTTTGACTGCACTTTCGAGATAAAGCGAGAGCTTATATGTATATACAAAATTTAACATAATAGGTATACAATTATTTCAGTATTCTCGAGTGGATACCCAGAAGATGACATAGAGAGATTTAGAATTTACTTTAGATTTCACTAATAAAGGGGCTAATCAAATACTTTGTGGGGCATACATTTAAATGCCGAACTATGAAAGTGTGTATTTCGAATTGATACAAAAGAATGTATAACCTGGCAGTCAAACTCAGTACATCACTGGTTTCATCTAGACCAGTGAGCGCTCGAATATAAATCCAATACATCCATAATAGACCAAACCAACAATACTAATCGAATAACATTCAGAGTACACAGCGATCCACTGATGAGTAAAAGCTTACGCAAACAGCGCCTGGAGCTGCGCAGCGTTCGATGTAACACGATTACACCCGGCACGGGTAAACACCAACTACTGTGCTACACAGAAGAACGGTTTTTTCATTGTTTGTTCTTATTGTGAATATATTATTAAAATAAAAAGATATATTAATTTTAGTAATTAACTAAATTGTTTCACTCGCGTATTCTAATCAGAATCGCCGACCAGTTTGATATATTTATTAATAGGCACATTAATTTATTCTGCGTAAATGTTCGTCCGCGGAAAACACTTTGTAAGGCTCTGAATGGGCTTCATTCGCTCGCACACAAAGATGTAGGAATACGGTTAACTATTTTTCTATAGTGGGTCAGATTAAAAATTACTACTACTAGTTATCAAATATTAACTAGATAAGGATATGTTTGAGGTGTTTAGCAGGAATTTGCAATGAGCTATCTTCTACAGTTAGCCTGACCTATTTAATCAATATGCATGCTGTATCTATGCACATAAATGACACAGATATGTATGATTACTGTAGGCTATTATTCAAAACCCACTAATCACGAGAAAAGTTTCTGTCTACGAAAAACCCACATTTTCACCGTCTACAATCTACACAATCAAAACAGACAATCGCACACAAAGCCCACAGAACTACAAAAAGCAACAAAAACCTTCCATTGAAAACCACAAAATTCGCTCTCCAATAGTACAATACGGTCATAATCAAGTCTATCGGGATGAAAGCCAGCTGTCGGGCCGGCCGCGGGCCTCAATACTCCCGGTGCATAATGGACGTCATCCCGACTCTCCCGATGCTCCTCGGGGAACTCTCGCGATGAGACAGTTAATCGGGACGTTGGAAACGGGATTTTCACAATAGATTACTCGGTTTTAACTTGAAGATTTTCATTGTTAAAATGGTGTTAAAAACAGTGCAAAACGGAAGTTGGTTGAAATGCATTTTATATTTTTAAGTGGTGGACAATGCAGACGACGCTCGAAGTTTTTTTTGTTAATTATAAACTTGTATGAACCGTTGTACCTTGTATGAACTTGTATGATTTTTTTTTTCTATAAGCTACCTTTTTTTAACGTTTTGTTAGTACCCAGTAGAAATTCACATTTAAATAAAATAATAATACAAAAATAACAAGCAGCATTCCCGAAATGTACGCAACATTAATTTCGCGTAATTTGTCAGTCTTTACTGTCAAATTAAACTGACACACCCCGGGACTGACGTGACGTTTAATCCAACGCGCCTGGGTAAACGTACACGATCTGACAACATTTCGCTCCATTTAACTTTGTCGGCCCGGAATCACACAGTAGGTATCGTGTCAATACTAAGGCCGAGAACATAGGATCAATCTGAGTGACGTGTTATATAACACGAATTCTGATTACTATTGTTGAATGAAGTCAGATGCTATGTCGACTGTGATTGTATTTCAAATATACAAACCCAACTCTTAGAAATTATGATTTAATACCGTCCTATTAACCTCGCCGACTCACAGGGGCTCGGTGACCCGCTAATCTACGTGGTATCAACACAAATAAAATTGCCTATCCCTTTATGCCAACTATGGCAGATAGGGATAGTGAAATTATGGAAATACATAGCGTGTGTTTTTCCAAACTATCTAGTCAACTAAAACGTAAATCTACTCAAAACTAAATAACGAATACTCAGTCACAAATAACGCTAACAGAAGCCTAGTTCTTCGAACGGTAGTCTAACTCGCCACATTCAAATGACGGCCTATTGACAGTACCGGCCGAGGGTTTGTTTGCTCTCCTCCGTGGGCCCGCCACCGAGCACTCACTCAGGCGACAATCCCAATATTAGCGGACACCGATTCACAGGCTTCGATTTTACGATCGCACTTATTGAAGTGCGATCGTTGTGCGATCGATCGTGCGATCGTCGAAAACTATTGAGTTTTGTGCCGCCGGTACCCTTAGCAGGAATTGAAGCTTTATAGAATTCGTATCGAGTAAGTTAACGTTAGTCGTCTAGGCCAGCGTGGTCGACTAAGGCCTAACCCCTCTCAGTAGTAGAGGAGGCCCGTGCTCAGCAGTGGGCAGTATATAGGTAATACAGGGCTGATTGCATTGCAAGTTAACGTTTAGTTTTTAAACGTTAACTTGCAATGCAATCAGCCACGCTTTTTTTTACAATAAAATACATTTTTTTCTTATTTACACTATTCTTAATTCAAATTTATTTTCTATTTTTTAGTTGGGTTTTCTATAAAGCGTGGTTTTTAGTTTTTTTAAACTATTATTTATTTTTAATTTTTTAGTTCTGTTCTACTATTGTCCAACAAATGTCACTAAAAAATATATAAATTGACAAAAATCTCATTTTTCAAATTGAATAATGACATAATCTTATCAAATTAGTGTATTGTTATCGGTCCTCGCAAACCTACAAAGTTTGAATAAAATCTGACCGTTTAAAGTGGGTCAAAATCGCGCCAAAAGGAGTCGGAGTCGGAGAGTTACAAACATACAAGTGAAGCTAATATAAAGCGTGTAAAAACGATTCGGTTTCATTTCGTCTCCATAAAGAATCGCAAATGAATACACGGTTCATTGGGTTTCTTTCAGTGAGTTCGTGTGGCACCCAAATATCGAGGTTTTTCGTGTATCCAGCTTTTTTCAAATGGGTCAAAACTGTTTTATGGTTAATTCTCAGTTTTTCAGCTATGTCGTAATATGTCGATCTTGCTCCACTTTTTCAAAAATGGAGTCTACTTTATCCGTAACAGAGCGACCAGAGAGAGATGCATCTTCGACATCAAAATTTCCGGATTGAAAACGCTTAAACCCACTTTGTGCTACTCTTACTGATACTGCATTAGGTCCATAAACGTCAGATTTCTTCACGGTTTGCTGTGCATTTTTTCCTTTATTACCTATTTATATTCCTATCTATTTTCCTTATCTAATTTCTTCATTAGATTCACTCATTTTGACCGAAAGAAATGAAAAATAGCTTCAAACAACATTTTACTAATTTCTTTCTTTTTTTGAAATGTAGGTTACAAATTCATCAAAACCAGTCAGATATAAATAGTACAGCCAAAGAGATTTTTTTACAAGTTTATACATACTAAATGCGAAAAGTGTTTTTCGCCGACCTATTATAACGCGTAAATTCGTGCTAAGGGTACAGTTCTCATTCCACTTCAATATAGACCGAGTTTTTCCCGGTTTGGTCGTATAGTTTGCAAAGCGTCCGGCGCGGGCTTTTCACAGCTTCCGGACCTTTTCCGAGTTCGGGAATACCCGAATTTCCAATCATATTTGTTGATTATAATTTTAGTTCGTAATTACCAGCATCTATCTCCGACGGGATGCTAATATTTTTTGGTGATTTATTTATTTATGTAAGTGTAAAATCTAAATACATATTGCTTACAGTGAAAGTAATCATTTACAGAAAATAAATTATACTTCTTTATGACGTTTTATGTTTGCGACTGTTTGAAAATAAATTTCTTCGTACTACTGAAACAAATTACCTTACCTTCAATCGTTAACATTAGTATTGAAAAGCTCAATGAAAGGTTTTATTTTGAGATTTTTTTTACGAAAAACGGGCTTTTTTATGAAACGGGCTTTGAGATCCAATTGAATCTGGACAATTATGTCCCATATTACATAATTAACACGTTTCCTCCAATAAATAAACAATATTATACACTTAAAACACTTCAACACATAAAAAACTACAAATACAAAAATTGACTCACCAGGGTAGAAGTCATGCGACTTGGACATCTTGACTCGGGCGCCGGTGTCCTTCTGCAGTTGGGCGATAGTCTCGCCACCCTTGCCGATAATGGCGCCGGCCACCATCGAGGGCACCAGCACTTTGAAGTGGTAAGTCGGCTCCACCGCTGCGGGGCAACGGTACAGTTAGCATTGTGGGGACGGGTGAGAGTGGTGAGTTTTGGTTCAATGATGAAACGTGAAAGCGGTCAAAAAACAGAAAAAAATATGGTCAAGCGATGATACATCTAATAAGATTGATCAGAAGATTTTTAAGTTTTAAATAAATATTCATTTTAAATTAGACTCCTCTAAGACAACAAAACATTAGTTTGACAGTAGAAATTGACAAACCACAACACAGACAAGCTCTTGTAGACAATAGAGTTACAGTATTTAAACATAATGCCCCCGGAATTATTCAGGATTTGACTGGAGCTGGGTTAAATTAATCCGTTAATTGATAGGGCTGGAAAGGGACTCGTAACACTTATCCTAATTTATAAGGCATGATGACGCAGGGTCTAGATACGCTTGTCTGGAAGGCAATAACGTTAAAGGGATGTCAGTTTAACAAAGGGCCGTGAATATTCTAGTGTTTCTACGGGCAATAAAATTATCGCTTGACTATTTAGTGTAGTTTATTAGAATGTGAAATTGTAGTCTTGGGTATGTTCTCCACTTTGTAACAGTTGACAATTATGAATTTTGTAATAAGACGATCGGCTGGGCCATCTCGTCTTGTGACGAAAATCTCGGACTCTGAAGATGCATCAAATAGATAGATTAATACTATACTGTGAATAGTCATACTAGAGAATACATATAAAGTTTACATATTTCAATAAAGACCAAAGAGTGCAAGGAACGCTTAAATTAAGATGTCTTAAGACCGATTTGAATCCAATAATTCGAACCAAAAATCATCACTCATAATCATAATTAATGAATGGGCTTTCATGTATGACAGGAAAATTAAGAAACGTCATGAAATCCCACAATATGTTACACTGCTGGCCGTCAAGGAGTGTGGTATTGACGGCCAGTGACATAGCGAGTAGTGTATGAGTCAGGCAATACGGACTGCAGACGAGATACTCCACCGCTCATAATTCAAGTCATGTATTCGAAGGTTGCCAATTTATTGTACAATAATTAAGGTATAAGTTTGAAGTTAATAAAAAAGTAAGATTTATGTTTCAAATCATACAAGATTTTAATTTAAAGCTTTCTTTCTTTTTTCTACATATAAAAAGATTATAAATTTACAATGTAGATACTATTACTTTATTTAGCAGCAAACAGTATTGTCATTACTATAATACTGCACAGTTAGCAACCCTAGATGCGACTCCAGCAGACCTCAGAGTACGCGCAGTTGACGTCACGACTGCACATCAAGTCATGCAGTCCGTCAGTGCCGTGAGTGAGTGTGCAATGTACGTGCCACCTTCAGTTGTGCTATGAATATGAGCTATAAACAAACTACGACTTGAACTCGAACTTGGAGTAGTCGAAGAATATTTATAGCTCTTAATATGACGAATGTCTAAACGGTATGGCGTAACCAGGGAAGTAAGTATATTTATACTTAACTATGTTTTCTGGGATCTTATTAAGAGAAATTTAATTTTTTTTTACTGGGAGAGTAAACCTTACTTTAATACAGCGTGGATTCAAGGTTTCAAAAATATGCATTTAAGTACGTCACTGAAGATTATAGACTCATAAAATGACCACGCAAATTTCTTAATTACTTACGATATCTGATAATTCATATGATATGCCATGTAAAAAATTATCTATGAAGAAAATTGTTGTATAAAATAAATTATCACAGACATTGCTAAATGGTCTCTACAATCAAAAATATACTTATAAAGAAACTCCAGTTACGTCAAAATTTAAACGCAAATCCATTAGTACCAACTCAAAGATAGTTGGCAACGCATTGTTAGGTGTGTTGTGTGATTGTTTAGGCGTATTGACATCGATTCATATTTTAATATTTCATGCACAGTTAATGCTATAACTAAACACTGAATTGCGACCAAGAAGAAAATAACTAGATGATGATGATATACAGAATCCAGAGCTAGCTTAAAATGTAACTGGCTAATTAACTGCACGTAGACCAAAGACCGTGAGATGACGTCGAGACCAACTTTACCAACACCGAAAAGAACGAAGAGTTCAAAAATAATGTCCCAAACATCGATGGCTTCACTATGAACCTACGAAGACTCTGAACTGGTACAAATAGGACTTAATGGACCTTAGGAATAAATATTTTGAATCTGCGAATAACCAAATCAGCGTTTTGTTTCTGTGCAAATTATTTAACACAACGAAACCGACTAAAACTCTGATTATTAGTTATTATCTTACAAATCTTCCAAACAATGAGTCGTCGCTATTGATAAATCGTTAGACGCAAGGAAGAGAGGGACTAGTAATTCATTTCAACTGAATAAAATCCTTAGTATACTTACAATACATATCTCGTAAGGAAAACATACTCAAAAACTATCACGCAACATTCAATATTCCACGAGTAGTGTCTCTTCCGCGTCAAGATTATGAGCACACACGCAACGTTCATACACGTTATCCTTATTCCGACGCACACCTACAATAATAAAAATAAGTTCTTTGCCTATCTGAGTCTTATAGTTTTCGTTGATGATTATTGCGACCCGGCTACTCTTTGTACAATGTATAATCCAGAAATTTACTGGAAGAATCACGTTTTGTGGCAAAGATATTAGGAGGCCTTTAAAAGACTACACCTCCCTATCTATACTTTAGGCTACACTTACTCAAGCATGTAAGTTTTCTAGTTTATTTCGAAGATTGAACTTAACAATGCTATCAATTGTCTTTTTTGGCGAGACATTCTGGGGATTCCTTTCTGGGTCACTTTTTGCTTTTTATTAGGTTCCCGGCTATTTTATTAACTGGGTTAAAAATCGATCAGTAAACAAATACATATAATGTAATAAGTACAGAAATAAAGACTATTAAAAAAATCTTATACACCAAATCCGATATTTAAAAAAACTATTAGCATGTCGAGAAATGCTGATTTTTTAAGTACGTCCAACGTTAAAGTGCAACTCAATTGGAAACACGATCTATGAAGCGCGCTTGACCCGTAAGCCATTGCTAAACCGTTTCGTCCTCGCTCCAAAGAAGCCAATCAGTCCAGATGGGAGGGGGCGGCGGGGCCGGCTGGGGCCTCCCACCCGCCCCGGCCTGGGGAGTGACCCCATTCGGAGCTCCACCTGTCACTCCTACCGGCGCGATACCATTCATGTCAACAGAACTGTCGTCCATTGTTGCTTTACATATAATACCTTGATCAGTATTCATATTGTAATTCACATCCCGGATTACAACCGTATTGTTGGTGTTGTTGTTTCAGACTGTATGAGACAGGTACGATTGTTTGGTTTATTGTTACTAGGTAGGTATTACATATCGTGTAATGCATATTACAAGTGTATTGCTGATAATGGCACCATTATCATCATCATTAGTATGTTACTGATAGCATTTTTAGCATAGCAAGGCCATAAAGTGCGCATTCAAAATTCTAAGTACATATACTTTTCACTTGAAAATTCTCCTATTACCTTGAATTACAATTTGTGTCCAATACGACAGTAGCTTGATAATTATCACATTACAGAGACGGAACAATCTTAAAAAATTGTAGGATCACTAGTCACATTTGTACGCTTTCGAGGGCACCAGCGTGTTATTTCTTTTAACCAAGAAATTAAATCATTTTTCAGACAAAATCTTTTGCACAAAATGTCTGTTTCAATATCTTAACCGTAATAAAATAATAAATTATCGAAACTCACATTTTTCATACCCCTCAAAAGCGCACTAAATCACTCCAATCAATTCACATCGTCCACAAAGGAAAGCAATTCACCAAACGACGCGACGTTGATTTCCAATAATATGCTTTCAAATCACTGCTAGGGAAAAACTAAGAGAAACGAACAATGCTTCCTTCGTTTCCGAGCCATTACACAGCTGTAAGCTTTGGCACCACACGTGTCGAGCTAGGGCAGAGGCCGGGCTGTGGTCTTTTATATGAATTAAAATGCTTGATGCATAGTGGTAAGGTAGTTAGGATAAATTAGTAACGACACGAATTCAATTCCTGAGCAGAGTTGTATTTTCCATATTTACGATTGCAAAAGTACATGCGGGATGCTGGGTTAAGTTTTTCGCCATGTTTGCACTAGTGTTCTCACCAAGATATTAAGATAGCGCTTGGATATCATTTATTAAAATCGACCAAACTGTGTCCAAATTTTTATGCTGCAGTTGAAAATACGTGACCCGCAAATTTGCCGCATAGCGGACCCTGAAACCCCGCCCCTGATAACTGACAACACAAAGACCGTTGTTTTCAATTAAGAAGTTTATTCCATTCCCTTTTCTTTTGTAGGGCGTTTTTAATATACTTTCGGAACTTTGCCACGCTGATTTTACGGACGTTTTGGATTTACTTTGAAGTTGAGTTTTTTAATAAACAATGTATTCTTATTAGCGACATGGGTTTTGTTTATTTCGACGTGGCAAGGGTTGTTTATAATAATTTTATTTAATAAAATAAGATTAATGGACTTAACTGAGTGGAAATGATCGAAACTTATGCGGAGATCTATAAAGTTTTACTTAATTTTAGTCAGAAACTAATGATGTGTATTATTTAAATACATGCAATTGTTTCGAAAAGTGATGATTTAATATTTTATAAATACTGAATTACCCCTTGTGTTCTAATCACTATATTTCATGTGAATTCCTTTAATAACACAAGCAGCATGATTATAATGACAAAAAATAGTCAGTTGCTATTTATCTTTGAAGTTAGCTTCGTATCAATATTGACATATGATTCTAATACAGAACCGCCCATAGCTGTTGCCATTTCTACCCTCCATCCGTATTAAAAAAGGCTGGTAACGTTTTTATTAAATGTACAACAATAGCCGCCGGTATCAAGGCCGGAAACCCACTCACCACATTGATATATTGCCTCGGGATTCTCGACACAAAGATACTGGTATTTAGTAAAAAATATTTGGTTCGGTAAGTAGAGCCAGCGATATTAAATCCGCTTTTTACAACTGAATTAAGAGATGAGCTACTCAACGAAGCTTCTCGTCTGATGGTAATCGTAATTGGGTATGAATAGCAACATCAATTATTTTGGTTTTGAACTAACAATTGATAGTATGGTTCATACCTCACTAGCGGGTACCCTGTGTTCATACCGTATGAACCTCGGCTCAGGGTGGCCGTTGCGAGAACATCTATGAGGGAACTTCTCCATAGAATTACAAAGCATTGTGATATTGCACTGAGCTTGTCAGCCTATTTCGATGTTAAGTCTCATAATACCCAATAATGACATTAGCTAGAATGTGCTTATAAAGTGGAAGAGCCATGCTGTATACAAGATGACTACAGGTTCTGGATAAAGCAATGAAATCCTCATGAACAAAATCGTTGTCAAAAATGTATATACCAAATTTATAAAATGTTATTTATTTATTTATAATTAAATATTCACTTACACTAACAGTATTATAACTAAACATGTAAGCTACTTTAAAAATAATAAAGACGAAGTAAAATGTAATTAATTAAAACTAAAACTTAAATTATAGAGCTAGGTGCAGACAACCGTTCCAGGTATATGCTGGCTGTGGCCAGGAAATCTTTGTCACTAATGTGGAATATGTCAACCGAGTACTCGGTGACTAAGGTGTTAAAATATGTAAGGGCTCTGGTAATTGGCGTATATGGGTCTGTTGAAAAAGTGTAAAATAAAGTTGTATGTCTTGGTCGAAGATTTCGAGTGTGTGGATTGGGTATGTAAAATGGGATCTGTGCAAGGACGGCAGGGTCATGGTTATACATTATTTAGATTCTATCGACTTCACAAACACTCCATCTATTAAAAATACTGGTGGAATTAAATCAAATTCACCATAAAAAGCAATTTAACGACCCAGCACAAAAACCAGGAGAAAAAATTCTTCCTAGGGAAAAGAATCGGAAACTTAGTTTTAATTACGCAGCACAAAAACTGCGCCGAAGATTAATTTTAATTAACTTTTTCCGTGACTGATGCAAGTTTTCGGGGAAGCCATTTTTCTTACAGTGGATGTCTCAGATGGAGATTTATTTAATTGTTTATATTAGAGATAATGTGAATGTATGAATACTTGAAAAAATTATAACAATCATCATAGGCCTCTCCTAGAGATTTCAAGGCGGACCTGTCAAAAGCGGCCTGCTTCCAGCGTGTGCCTGCGACCTTTATTAATGCTAATTGGTAATTTTTGAAAGAACTTTAAGTTTTTTTTTTCATACGCACCTCATTTCTACATCGACAGTTAATTAATAACTTCTCTTAATAAAATTTGAATAGCAATAGGTCCAATAAAATTTTAAGCACCAGTAAGTAATTTCGACAGACATGGACTTCAAAGCTAAATTTGTGGACTCAAAACCTTACAGGAGTGACACAGTCTGCATTCAATACTGCCCCTACAGTCCGATCCCTCTGAATCACGGCGGTCAAGCGACCCTCAAACTAATCCTGATAAGCTGTAGGTAAGCATGGCGAACCCGCTGGATGCAGGCCGCTTCTGACAGATTGGTCTGGAAATCTTTGGGGTAGGCCTATGTTCAGCAGTGGACTTCTAAAGGCTGAAGAAGAAGAAGCAGGATGGAGTTTGGCCATTTACGGGGAGATTAGAAAGTTTACGATAGCTTATTTTATTTTCATGAATGCGTAGCTAGTTTTGATTGAAACTGGATTTTAATGTAATAAAATAATATGATATTTTATTGTCAATATTCCTAATTATATTTTATTGGTTGAGTGAAAAAAACGACATTGTTATATTGCTATGTACATTTGTGTTATTTTTGATGTCTATACAAAAAAAGATTTAACACTTATAGTCCATCTAATCTAAGAGGTACCGTTTGACGTTACATACTTTTCAAGTCGAAACAACTATGTATAAGCGTAACTCACACAATTTTAATAACATTTTCCGTAAAACCACGGAATTATGAAGCTATTTTTATTTTATCACAAGATGTACAATTCTTAAGCACTAAATTTAAATTAAAGTCCTTTAAATAAAGCAAAATAACCATTATATACAACAGACAGTTTTTTTCTAGACGTCAAAGTCATCTAGTTAGGTCCTTTACCGTACTGTTGCGACTATTCTAATTCACTTGTATACGAATAATCGGTAAAAATGTTTGAATAATCGACCCGTTTTCAATCTAGTTGTTGTTTAATAATACTCAACTTTCAGCTAATAATATACCTACAATCAACGAAAACACAATATAATTAAAATTAAAAATAATGTAAGTTAATGTAATTTTAAATAAACATTTGTGGGCAAATTTTTTTGTATCTTCTTTGAAAATAAGTATAAATATATTTTTTTTAATTTGCATTAGTTTTAATACTAAACTTACCTTTGCAATAGTGGGTATCTCATTGGAATAAAAATATTCGTGAAAAATCCGTAAACCGTAATCAATTAGGAAATACAAAGAAATGGTATCGATATCTCTAAATAATCGGATATTGTAGTAACCGATTTATTTGACACATCCCTATTTTTCAATCTGTCAAAACTGTCAAACTGTACTTCTTAGATTAGATGGACTATAAATGGTAAATGGAACAAGAAATAGATCTCTGCAGCAAACTACGAATAAATCAAACCCCAGAGGGTTATAAAAACACCTGCAATGAAACAGAGTATGCTCTAGCTACATTCCGTGCCAAGATACGTCTTAATCTCGTTTATTCTATATAAAATTTGGCGAGAACTGCAAGTCTCCGCGACCATCCCGTATTGGTTGGTTGCCAAAGAGGGATCTTCGTGTTCTGAATTAACCTTTGTATAATAACTTCTGTAAATGGTTTGCCTCAAAAACACTCAGTAGAGAAAATAGGTATTTGCAATGTTGAGATAGGCTTATTTTTTATTCGACAATGCTACTTTTTTTCTAAGTATATCGAGCTAAATGTAACAATCTTGAAATACAGAAAAATATTCCGAGCATAATATAAAAAATAAAAATTACGTTTAGAATCAATACTCGGTAGATCACTCAAATGCAAGAGTCAACAACGGCAAGAAAAACCGAATGGTGTATAATTTCCAAAAGTATTTTCGAAGTGATTAGTCAGAACTGAGAATCAAACCCTGAACCTCACAGTTCACACCTAAGTATCACCATCAGACTCATAGAGCGTTTTCATACCATGAAAGATTGTGCATCAGTTGACAATGTCCATCTATGCTAAGATTATAAATGGGTAAATAACTCCGCTTCTGCTCCGCTTGCATAGCCAGCAAATAACTGGAGCACACTACCGCGTGGTGGGGGATTTTTTGTACAGTAACCTATTATACGCTTTAAGGCTATACGGCTAAACCACTAATCCGATTTGGATGAAATATGGTACGAACGAAGCTTGAATCACAAGAAAGAACATAGGCTAATTTTCGTACAAATAGAAATCCACGCGGATGAAGCTGTCAGTAAAAGCTAGTACATAGATCATAAGTATAGTCACTCCCACCAGTGACAATAAATCGCGATGACACAGTACTGTGAGCCGACCTTGCCCGCTCAACTGGCCTGTTCCTTTGGACTCTATTATTTTATATAAACTACGGAAACTGCAATAAAACACACTTGCGGAAAGTGGATCGTTGTTATTATGACCTAAGGTCGAGTTTAATAAAATTGACGTTATAACGTCATTCTTTGAGGGAGGCCTATGTTCAGCAGTGGACTTCTAAATACTGAAGAAGAAGAAGAATAACGTCAGAATTATAAAATAGTGCTATCTCATTTTTATGATCTTTTATGACAATTATCTTATAAATAAATACAAATATGTGCGTTATTTTGCAATCTGTCATAACCAATTTCGCTATGGCATTTGCAACTAACTACCTAACTAGGTACTTCTTTTCAAATTACTTAGTCGACACTCGACAGAGTGCTTCACAAATCGTTAATAAGATAACCTCTACAAAACCCTCCTTTCAATTTTATATACTACTTAGTTATTTTGGGTCACTAAATAACCCAAATTTAAATAGTACTAAATAAGGGAAAGAGGGCACATTATAATTATTATTTTGGACAAGTTCCCAGTGCGAGTACGAACACTTCGCAGCACAAACTATGTAAACACTAACAATGGCTCTAATGTAAATAGTGTGTAACAAATTACCTATATAATATTTACTAAATACTACGTTTTGCACATAGCTGTACTTGCATGTGTCAACTTTGAGCATTAACAAAACGTTTCTGCAACAAACGATCTTAAATAAATGTATCTACTTTAAAAGCAATTTCTGCCAGAGAACTGGAACATATAGCAACGAAAGATGTAGAATAGTACGGAACAAAATAATATATAAATAAATAGGCCCATAACAGAACCTACTGACACGTGTTTGATACACGTATTATTAAAACAAAAACTGTTTGAAAATAAAATTTACTTATATGAGTATTGTATTTTAAAACATACTTATAATATTATATATATAATACCAGCCCTGTATTAAATACTGCCCACTGCTGAGCACGGGCCTCCTCTACTACTGAGAGGGTTTAGGCCTTAGTCCACCACGCTGGCCTAGTGCGGATTGGCAGACTTCACATACCCTCGAAATTCTTATCGAGAATTCTCAGGTATGTAGGTTTCCTCACGATGTTTTCCTTCACCGTTAAAGCGAACGATAATTGATAAACAATACACACATAACTTCGAAAAATCAGAGGTGTGTGCCTTGGGTATTGAACCGCCGGACATTGTCTCGGCAGACCGTTCCATTCCCAACTAGGCTATCGTCCACTAAAAAAGTATAATATAGTTAATTAGCATATTTTGTTAATAACTCACATATAAAAACAGACATGTAAATGCTGGTGATAAGTCTCTCATATGTAAGATCCGTCTGGGTGGGTACCACCGCAATGTCTATTTCTACCGCAAAGCAGCAGTGTGCACTGTGCATGCACTATTGTGTTTCGGTTTGAAGGAAATTGTAGCCAGTGTAACTACTGGACATAATGGGACTTAACATTTTGATGACGAGCACAGTGGAATGACATACAGTACTTTGTAACTCAAGGTGCTGGACGGTGGTGCTACTGTTTATGGGTAGTCGTATCGCTTACCATCAGCCGAGCGGCATGCTCGTCTCGTCATTCAATTCAATAAAAAAAAATGCAATGCGTTTTACGTAGTTTAATTCAATAACAGCTGTTGTGCATCGGCATTGAAAAAAGAACAATATGCTACAAAATTTGTCCTTCGTTAAAAATACTTATAAATATTAAAAACTTTTAGAAAAACATGCTATTTTTCCACTTTATGTCTATTATTAGGATTACCTACTATTGTATTTTTATTACAATATTTTTCTTTTATTTTCTCTGTATTTTTTAAAGCATTTTATTATCCAATAACTTAATGGAGTCCTTTAAGTTACAGTAAATAAAACATATTATGTGGTTTACAAATTCCAATAATAAACACTTTCAAAGCAATATCCTTATATCTTTCAGACTCATAATAAATGTAACGCTCTTTAGAATACATTTAAAATCAAACTTGTAAAACATTAATACGAAAGAGAAACTAAACGGGACAAAGCGAAGTGCTGTAAATTTTAACTAACACCTTTACAGCGTAATATTAAAACTTCGTTCATTTACACAGAGCCCTAAACTCAGTAACGCAAAGTAAATAGCGTATGTCGTGTGTAATTAGTGAGTAAAGCCCGCATTACACGTGGCCGTAGCTCGTATACAAGCGATATAGCATACAAGATACCAACTAGCAGGACTTTTAGTAGTATTATGCTTGTATTTAGCATACTAGGAGACCGGAAGCCTTTAAAAAAATATTTAGGGACGGTGACTTTTTGAAAAAACTCATTGCTTTTATTTTGATCCCAAATACCTACAGGATATTTTAAAAGCCGACAACGCATCATCGATTCCTTCCATTTTGGATACGAACAGATTTTAATTACCAAAAGGAAACTTAAGTTTTAGACTGCAGGAAAACCGCAATACCGTTAAAGATTCTGCGAACAGCTTCATCTACAGAAATCCTTATAATATAAAATAAGAAGGTTTACCGTGTCCATGAACTTACATAAATAGCAGTGGGTTTTAATGTTTTTATAACCAAAAGCCCTGACGTCACACATCGTGAAAGAACTATAAAAATATAACTCACATTAAACTAGAACTAAATGAAATAAATGTAATCCCAACGTCATAAAATTAAAGTAGGGAAAGAAAAGTCATAGTGTGAGAGTTAGGGGTCGGGTCATTACGGTATACTTTCGCTGGGTTCATTAAAAAAATCAGGCCGCGCTCGTCACAAACGAATAGTGCACGGCATAGAGCATAGTGCTTGCTGAGCATTCCATCTAGCCTGCCACTTATGCGGCCTTGCCATCATTCAAATTATCGCCGACTAAATCGGCCAGACGCGGCTCCATATCAGTTTTCTTTTGTTTAAGTTCTTTCGTGTTAATATAGAATTCAACCTTGATAAAAAGACAAATATTAATCAAGTGGCAGAATTGTTTTGTTTCTTTTACTTTAAATCCACTTTATTGAATTTGAAGAAAGAACGTAGTACCTGTGGTAGTACTTACGATTTAGATAGGATTCTCTAGTCTCAACTGGTTCTACCTCTAACATAAATCATACTTCATTACCTCCTAGCCAATTCCCCCTCAAAAATTCCAAATTTCAGGACTACTTTAAAGTCCTATCCGCACGCCTGTCTAAACTAGGACAACTGCAAACTAGGTCGGGCGGCAGCCCTACCTAGCGAGCACGTGTAGTGTACTGTGGCAACATGCCATTCCATTGTGACGTCACTATATTTCTATTAATGTAGTTATAATGTGTACGATTCCATATCAATTATCTATTAAGGAAAAAACCATTTGTGTGAAATCGGCTGTTGGTACTTAACATTCTTTGAAAACATCATTAATAAATTTTTAACGTTACATTTTTGTATTTCTGGTGTTATGTACTTATTATTCACATTTTTTTCTGTATCATACTTTGTACTTTATACATTGAACTGATTTTGAAAAGAGCAGCACAAGAATTTCTTGCCCGTTCTTCTCTGGTGAGAACTACTTTCCGAACTGGTGGTAGAGTTAATATTAACGGAATCTAAATAATGTATACCATTTTATGGGTTCGGATAAATTTCATTTCATTTTACTATTTTACACAAAAAAAAATTATCATACCCACATAAATAACGGCTTTAATCTTCTAGCATTAAAGTCCCTAGTTCTAAATCCAAATAGATATATTGAACTCTAGATACAAAGTAAATAATGAAGATAACCCAACATCATGTTTACATTTTATGCAACTTGCACCCGTGTCTACGTCTTCGAGGCACGGATATAATATAATATTAATATATATATAGATTAGATTTTTTCATTATAACCAGGCTTTTGCTTGTGGCTTCGTTCGTTTTAAAACCCTTTACGATGAAATGATATCTTGATGTCATTTTCTTATTAGTGAAACAATGAACATAATCAAATCACTAATCCCAGAGAATTAGCGCGTTCTGAACACTTCAGTTTTATAAGATAGATAAGGAGGACCATAAATGTCAGGAATAGAAGCTTTATAGATAAAGAGAACTACAGAAATCTGGGTTAAAATATAGAGAAGAAGAGACGATTAGTACCGCATACTCGCGAGTTTGAACTCGACATACGCAATGCGACAATACTAACCACCAGTACTCAGCATTTTGTAAGTTTGTAATGTCGCAACATATAATTACGTCGGGAGGATTACTCGTACTTTCTCTCTTACAGTCACGTTTCACTCAAGGACCAGGTGGTAAAGTTGTTTGTTTAATAGGCATTAGGTCTCCCTTATGCACACACACGCCTTTTATCCCCGAAGGGGTAGGCAGAGGCGCGACTAAATAAACCCACTTTTCGCCGTGCGTATTCCGTCGCAATAATGTGATAGGGGCCGAGACTATCGCCATATCGGGCACAAATTCCAGACTCCGGGTTGATACTGATTGGTAACATCCAATATCACATTGCCCGACCCGGAGATCGAACCCGAGACCTCTGCATTGCAGTCGTACCGTCATAGAACTACGCCCCGAGGCAGTATGCGAATATGGGTAATGTCTCATTCTGCCGGTGTGCAAGTACTGTTTCGGTTTGAAGGAAGATAGGCACGGTTATAACTAGATATATGTAACATGACTAGATGTGTTGACGCTGTTTAAATCATCTACAATATATGTAACAGGCCAATGATGATGATGATTTAATTATTTTCCAAAACACAGTGCAGTGTTATAAAATTCAAAACTTTGGACCATGATGCTGTTTTTGGCAATCGTGACGCTTGCTATCAAGCAAGGAACGATTTACTGGTCTCTTATAATATAGAAAAAATAGGTATATCTGCATAAAAAATAACATTCCAATAGAATAAAAAATAAAACCATATAAAAGTGCAAGTCACAATTGCTTTCACTATTATTTATTTTCTAAAACACACAAGTATCGATACATTGGTTCAAGGTATGACAACTGGGTCAGTGGATAAAATCATATCAATATGCCAATACCGAATCAATCGAACGTTTGATATGAAATTCGCAATAATGACACCGTATTCAGCCAACGTAGGCTTTGAAAGAGCGAAATATGATTGAACACTGACTGGTGGTAGGTCTCTCATTATGTAAGAGGCCTTCTGGGTGGGTACCACCGCAACGTCTATTTTTTTATTTACTAAAACTCTACGGTTCTATACGTACCCAAACAGTATTGAACTGGTACCCACGACAGTTCTACGAGACTCTCCTAAAACACCGAGCCGATACGGATTTAACTCAATTCGAACGCAAAGCTATCGCAGATTAACGAGATGAAAGAAACAAAAACACACGAAATGTAATCAAAGGGAATCTGTAGAGATGCCGTTTATGTAAAGAGGGTTATTGACTGAGCCTGAGAAGCATTTCCGATGGAACGGTGATTAAGGTTCTTTAATTTAATTTGCTGGTGGTAGGTCTCTCATATGTAAGAGTCGGTCTGGGTGGGTACCACCGCAATGTCTATTTCTACCGCCGAGCAGCAGTGTGCATGCACTGTTGTGTTTCGGTTTGAAGGACATTGTAGCCAGTGTAGCGGTCTGGACATAACACATAAGACTTAACATCTTATGTCTCAGGATGACGAGCGCAGTGGAATGTAAGTACTTTGTAAGTCAAGGTGCTGGATGGTGTTGCTACTGTTTATGGGTGGTCGTATCGCTTACCATCAGGCGAACGGCATGCTCGTCTCGCCATTCTATGCTATAAAAAAAAAAGAAAGTCAATCCATGAGCACCGCTTTGAGATGCAATAAATCAAGTCTTCAAATATCTCCTTTTAATACTCACCTGTAAAATCAATGACATGCTGGGTTCTACCCTCATGTTAAGAACTCAAATACTATAAAATTGCGTGGAATTGGAATTTGGCCCGGTCATGGATTTATAAGGCGTCTCTCCCGATATTCGAGAACAGTGAAACGTATTTGCCTGCCCCTTTGGATATAAGCGTGAAAGTATCCAATCTATATACAAAGAAGGATGCACCTAGTTTACAGCATTACGAAACATGGGCAATTAAAGAGCAAAGTAAAAGGAACGATGGCCAGAGCGACTTGCCAAATACCGTCAATTGAGCCTAAAGGTCTATAAATACACTACTGGTTATTTGGAGTGACGGTCCTTTCATATCAAGAAGCACCTTTTTAGACATAATGCAAATAATAGGATAGTTTATTCTAACGAAACGTTATTTATTATCTAGAACACAAAATGCTAGAGTATAAACTTTAAATCTTACTATTATAAACGCGAAAGTTTGGATGGATGTGCAGAACGCCGCGAACAAAAGCTAGCATATTTACAATGGAAAGGATTAAGTGCCTAAAAACAGAAGGATATAATACCCAGACGTGACCGCTATTACGATGAAGCGTATAAGCTAGAGGGCCAGAGATTTCATTTACCACTTTTACTCCTACTAATCTTTAGAATACGAATTGTTTTTTTTTCTACTAATGTAAATGCTGTTTCAAAAGGTTTTTTCCATATTATTTATTGCAGTAAGTGTAAAACTTCACTATTGTGATATGGATTTCGCTAGCTATAAGTCACATACGTCGGCGACATCGCGTGCGAACAGTTTTAGATAAGATATCGCGTTTGATTTCCGCTTTAAAATATATGACCCCAATCTTACTATTTACTAATATAAACGTGAAAGTTTGCGAAGTAGTCTGAATGTGCGTTTCAAGTTTATGCCTAAACCGCTGAATGGATTTGGATGAAATTTGGCATAGAAGCAGACCGACTCCAATATACTTTTATGTATAATTGACCGATCCTAACAAAATAATTATTTTAAAAATCGCATTAAATTCCTTCCTTATACCTACCTTCTCCCTTGCCCGAATAGCACAGAAACACAATAGAGTTAGCACGATAATTTCGTCCATCCGGAACGGAATACTGATCCTCACGGGCCAAACCGAATTACTCGCCGGACACCGAAGCGGCCGGACAGGTGCCAGTAACTCGATTACAGAGAGCACCGGAACTAAATAGTCGGGACTTTACGTGAATGATACATTTTAATCCTCACACGGCTACCGTGCTGCTGCATTCCTAATGTGTCTCTTATTTTAGGTATCATCAACTTAAATGTAGAGCTAAAACCATTTTCACACGGAAAACTGATAGTCGAAGGAAATACCTGGCATCTTTGCTACCAAAGGTAAGTTATTAGCTGCCTATATTTGGTATTGTAGCGACACATAATATGAAAAATATCACCACTGCAAAAACAATCAAAATTGCTTGAATAATGAGGCAGCAACATATATTTCAGATATATAATACTTATATGCACTTCATTGATATAAGCAAGTTATTTTTGAGCGGATTTTAATAACACTTCCTGTGCATATATTACAATTAAGTAAAGTTTTGACTGCCTCGGTGGCGTAGTTCTATTACGGTGCGACTGCAGTGCTGAGGTTTCGAGTTCAATCCCCGGGTCGGGCAAAATTATACTGGGTTTTTCTACTCAGTATCAGCCCGGAGTCTGGAATTTGTGCCCGATACGGCGATAGGCTCGCCCTTATCAAATCATGGGACGGAATACCCACGGCGAAAAGTGGGTGCACTAGCTGCGCCTCTGCCTACCCCTTCGGGGATAAAAGGCGTGAGTGTGTGAGTGAATGAGTAAAGTTTTGATAATAGCAAAAAAATGCTTATAATATCCCTTTGAAGCATGTGCAGGTTCTGTTAGATACTACAAACGTTTCAAGTTTCGGGGTGCACGTTACTAAAAAGTGAGGTTAAGTTGCGCCTTCTAACTCTACCATAACATTACCTAGTTCAATTAGTATTAAGAGTAACAAGATATCTTTATAGCAATCAACCCGATAGTCATGGTAAATAATATAGTTGTCATTGAAACAGAAACGGTTCGCTACCTACAGCGTAGAGTACAATCGATAACATATTAATAACTCGACGGCCGAGTGGATCGATATTCCATAATGTTAGGTTTAACGAGCGAAGGATAAATCGTGTTATATGGGCGAATAATTACTCGAATATATGCTAAATTAATTCAATCATTATGTAATTAATATTTTTAATACTGAGGTATAGAGCAAGGATTAAGACTGTAATAGGACCGTACTTTTTCTAATTGTATCAAAATACTAATTAGGCAACGGTCCATTATCACCCATCGATTAACAGCTCTCAATGCATCATGCGATATTCAGATTTCCGACACTAAAATATCTAGACACAAAACAAATACGAATATAAACCACAAATAAAGTCACACGTCCACCAATACAAGAAAGATGGATGGCGACCGCTGACCCCTTCCAAAATCCCGGGCTGCGTAATAGATCATGCGTCCACACTGGGGTTATCGATGTTTGCGTGAAAAATGAGGCGCCACGCTCCACACGCTGCTCCATTGGTTGTTTCTCGCTAATTACTGCCAATGATAATGTCACGCGGCACGCTCGCTCGGAAATTATTATCGTTTTGTGTATGAAGAAAACACCGACATGTGGAGCATCTAATCGCCCTAGTCATCCATTAGTCAAAACTAATTTTAAATAAATCAATTATAGTATATTACTAGTTTTTGCCCGCGGCTTCGCCCGCACGAGAATTTTTCCTGGATAAAAGTCCCGCTTTATATTTTCGCGGGATAAAAAGTAGCCCATGTTAATACTGATAATGTAGCTTTATATTGGTGATTTTTTTTTTTAAATCGTTCTTGTTGTTTTTGTGTTTATTCGTTACAAACATACAAATCTTTCCTGTTTATAATAGTAGTATAGATGGTTATACTGCAAATACATAAATAAATAAATACATAAATACGAGTGAATAGGTATCTTCTAGGCAAGCGTGCTCCATCATAGACCTCATCATCACTTACCATCAGGTGAGATAGTGGTCATACGCAAGCCTATCGGTAGTAAAAAAAAAAAAAAAATACGGCATAAATTATAAAACTTTTATCAGCTTTATTGGTATGCAAAATATGCAAAACTAGTTTGTTCCATTAGACAAATAAGTATTGAGGCAATGTAATTTACCGCCTGTAGACATCCACACTGGCAGTGGAATTTAGTACAGGTGGGATGGGGGGATTAAAGAGGGAACAGGGATCTGTTATACAGGTATTCTCATGGACCGTTCAAACCGCAACAGCTTTGCGTTACGCCGCTTTGAGGGATAAACTAAAGCAAGTTGATGTAAAGCTAGAAACATGAGAGATGCGAATTCTCTCAACCGTTGGCATATTTTGACGTGGCTGTTCTATCAGGAAATTAACTGTACTAAGGGCCGATTTCACCACATGCTGATAAAGACCCTGATAGTCTTTTCGGAACTTATTCGCCATATAAACTACAACTTTTGGTTTCACTGGTCTCAAATAGAAATATTTGGCAAAAAATCACTAGTAAAGTGTGGGATTTATTTATTAGTTAGCGTTATATGTCAGATAGCTATCTGAAACTTTATCAGGATCCGGTGAAACTAGACCTTATAATTGGTTCCATAAAGTCATGATAAAATAAAAATATAAATACATTTCCAGACCAACCTATTCGAAAATCAGATGCTAAATAAATCACACATAAATCATAAAAGCGCTAACAAACACAAACTTCGATTTATGATTTAAAAACCCATACTTTGGGGAAGAGTCGGCCATTGGCTACTCCGCACTTAAACTTCGACACAAGTGCTTTACGAAGCAACATGCCCAAACAATGTATGATGAATGTTTTAAAACAGTTTAGAGCACTGGTTTTAAGACATAACCCCATTAGATAACGTACGCAATTTACGGTATTTCGGCTTCAGGGGTGTTCAATGCATGATAGTCATGAATTTTAAACTTTAAATACATTTATGTTTATTGTACACCAACAGGAATAACAAATATATCATAGTATATACACGTAATATTAGGAAAATAATATAGGCAGCGGTGTTACAATTGGCGGTCTTATCGCTCAAGGCAATCTCTTACAGACAACCATTGGATGGAGATAAGAGAAATAACGAAAAGAGCAGTCAGGGGCGTACATAAAAGCTACTATAGAATACATTTTAATTAAGAAATATAGACTATATGTTGCTTGTAAGACCTTTCCCGGCACAAAAGTTTATATTGTGAACTTTACTGGTATCATATACAGACTATGACTGCCTCGGTGGCGTAGTTGTATTGCGTACGCGTTACGAGTACAATTTGCGCGCTGAGGTCCTGGGTTCGAATCCTGGGTCGGGCCAAAAAGATTGTGACTGGGTTTTTCCATCTTAAAAATTACTCAGTCGCAGCTCGGAGTCAGGAAGCTGGCGGTGTGAATACCCCCGTGCCTCGGAAAGCACGTAAAGCCGTTGGTCCTGCGCCTGATCTCTCTCCGGTCATGTCGGATTGCCGTCTCACCGGACTATGAGAGTGAAGGAATAGCGAGTGCACCCTGTGTATTGCGCACACACTTGTGCACTATAATATCTCCTGCGTATCTGGCTGATCTCTGTTGAGATTGGCCGCCGTGGCCGAAATCGGCTAGAAAGGGTTATACAGACTATGTCTTAGATTAAAAAAACCTAAGACATGATCTGTGTGCCCAATTATATCCATATTAACTTCTATGTTTATTTCTAAGAATTATCTAAACATCTTCAATAATTTTCGCAATATAAGTATAGCTTTGTTAACTATCCAAAAGACGAAAATTGGATTTCAATTACCTACTACATGAACAAACAGAATAATAGATCTTGAAATTATAACAAGATGGGTCTCAATGACAATACCCCGTAACTCTTAACAATCTGTTCTCGGAAGTTTTGAAACCCATGCCGATGTTCCAGTATACAAACTGGGACCACCAGGTCATTCGGCCTAAAAGTACGCACTTTTTTTTCTATCGTCTACACAGTCAAAAATATAGTGTCACGAAAAACGTTTCAACACTCTATGTAAAGCAAATTTATTCTACTTTCATTATTTAATGAGTTTTTGTACATTGCTTTATTGGTTTTTTTGCAATACATGTTTAAGTGCATCGGGAGAAATTCGTACTATTGACCCGTTATGTGGGTAAAACTACGCAGAGTGTTTAATGAGAATATTTTTTTTTCTGTATAAGGTCTAAAAATCTTTACTAATTATATTCAGCTTAATTGCATCTTAAAGAAGAAAAACCCGTGCGATCATTGTAATGAAGTTATAACAGGGTGCGTACTTATAACCTCGTACTCTTACCCAAACAGGGAATATTTTAAACAATCACACGTTAGTTGAGACGCAATTATTTTCTAGGACAGAATTAATAACTCAAATTAATACTATAATAATCATGTAAACTCAACATAATTAACGGACTTTTGTAAACTGAAGCACCGTCTAGTCATACACTTTTTTCCCAGCACAAAATATTGGTAACTAATCAACAAAATCACGTTGATCACCGTTTTTCGCTAAACAAGTGAGGCTTGGTAAAATAGCTTGTGGCTCTGACATCGTCCCTGACGCGCCCTTGATCTAGCCGAAAAAGTGTCTGAGCCCCCTCAATAGGGTCCGAGATATTGACCATGCGAACTTTTACCCACTGCGTGCTGTTGCCCCGAATGACCCTACACTATACGATATTGCTAAACTTCTATTTGCATTGATAACTGAATAAAATTCCAGAAAGATTGAATATGCCTTTCATGTTAAAGCTTTAGATAATTTTAAGTATAGAAGATTGAGGATAAATTTAAATGACCAGCTTTTTTTCCCCTTCGAAGTCAGACGAGCTAATTGTCCACATGATGTTGATTGGTCACCGTGGATTGGTCGCCCATGGACGTCGTCAATGCCACAGCCAAACCACTGCCTACCGTAAACCTTTTTATAAACACAATCATTAAGGTCATAAAATGGTAGACTTGACCGGGGTAAAGCCACTGTCTTTAAACCTATCTCCCCCTCACTAACTGCCAGTCTACACAATAAAAAAATTGTATACCCAATAACTATATACCTGATATGAATTATGATTACTTAAGGCCAGTTTATTTTTTATGATATAGGGGGCAAACGAGCATACGGTTCACCTGATGGTAAGTGATCACCGCCGCCCATGAACATCTGCAATACCAGGGGGCACAGAGATGCGTTGCCGGCCTTTTAGGTGGGAATACGCTCTTTTTTTGAAGGTCGCCATGTCGTATCTGTCCGGAAATGCTGTTGGCGGCAATTGGTTCCATAGTTTAGTAGTACGATCTGAGCGGTCGCCTTGTTTAGGAATTGGATGCACTAAAGCTGTCTTCCAAGAAATCGGGACTACGCTTGAGGAGTAAGAGTTTCACAGTTTCAAATAAATTTTATTTGAAATGATATTAACACTAATGTGGCTAATACTCATTTTATTACCATTGAGAAGATACCATATATTATAGTGTGACTTTTGTATTTGGTCGGCTTCTACATTTATATGACAAACATATATCAACAAGCGGCGAAATTGGTTCTAAGACTGTTGCATACAAAAAACCAATTTGGAATAAATGTATTTTTTTATTGTATTGAATGACGAGACGAGCAAGCCGTTCGCCTGATGGTAAGCGATACGACCACCCATAAACAGTAGCAACACCATGCAGCACCTCGAGTTGCAAAGTACTGTTTGGCACGCCACTGCGTTCGTCATCCTGAGACATAAGATGTTAAGTCTCATTATCATGAAGACGACCGACCGATCATTTTGTTGCGCTTGCCTTTATAAGTTTCATTTTATTAAGAAAGTAGGAAGAGCAATACAACAAAAATAATTTTGTAAATGTAGGCGAATGCACATTGTACACCGTTATTTTATTATTTTTTTGTGTTATGTCCAGTTTTACGTATTTGTACATGCCTGTCCAGGTATTCCCTAAATCCCTTCATTTGGATTTTATCTTATTTCAACGGTGATGTGCGTGCATTAGCTTATATAACTAATCTGACTTTGTACACAGCACAAAAGAATTGAAAAAAAAAAAAGAGAAAGAAACAATGAACAATTGATGACAAAAAAAGTAAGCCCGGAGTTTCTTTCTGCCTTTCTTCTTCGGGTCGTCATCGCTTAGGTAGCTAGTGAAAGGCTGGTAGGTTAGCTAGGCTAGGGCCTGTAGTGTCCTCACCGGTGAGGATCGCGACGCGTTCCTCCCATTATTTTAATAAAATGATGTCCTTTTTATATCCCCTTTCCTGCCAGCCCGAGCTGTTTTTTTTTGTTTTTGTTTATTTCTTATCATAGATTTACTCCCAATAAAAATGTCGGTAGTTATATAAGTGACCATTGGTATTTATAATAATTATTAATATAATCAATTTAATGTATCTTGACTTATCATAAGTGCAACTATGTTCGCCTACGTGATGAATAAAGTATTTTATTTTTATTTATTTTTTATTTTATTATGTCCAGTAGTTACACTGGCTACAATGTCCTTCAAACCGAAGCACAACAGTGCATGCACACTGCTGCTTGGCGGTAGAAATAGACATTGCGGTGGTACCCACCCAGACGGACTCTTACATTAGAGATATACCACCAGCAAATTAAATTAAAAAACCTTGATCACCGTTCCATCGGAAATGCTCCTCAGGCTCAGTCAATAACCCTCTCTACATAAACGGCATCTCTACAGATTCCCTTTGATTACATTTCGCGTGTTTTTGTTTCTTTCATCTCGTTAGTCTGCGATAGCTTTGCGTTCGAATTGAGTTAAATCCGTATCGGTGTTTTAGGAGAGTTTCGTAGAACTGTCGTGGGTACCAGTTGAATACTGTTTGGGTTTGTATAGAGCCGTAGAGATCTAGTAAATAAATAAATTGACCGGTTTTTTGTGGTTTCATAATGATTCGAAATGTTGATTTGCACATTTCCAAAGAGTAAATATTCTTAGATTTACAAAGCCCTAAATTCCCCCAGCAATCCCTATTCGTTTCCCCTAAAAATGGTAGCGCAGTTTATACCCGAAAAAATACCTACAAAACTTTGACATCCCAAACGTTACTATTTATAACAAAAACATGTGTAATATGCATTCCACAAAAAAACTAGGTCTTCGACACGAATACCGTCCAGGAATCCCGCAAATACACCTATTACCGTTGTATAGTTCGCAGACGGAAGCACATGTCTTGGTAAGGCAACACAATACACTGGACGATGCTTGTTCTGTTCCACGTCAATGTGAATGCTGTTTCCTCTATCGAACGTTGAAGTCCAGTGTTCAAAGTATCGATTGCGGGAATGTTATACGAGAAAATGTACTAATTGAAATGAATAGAGTTGAAAATTAAACAGATATGGTTCCAGAGATGAAATTAAGGATAGTACATAATCAGATAATTTGAAATTTATCAAATCTAATAACACTTTAATAATAAACGGTATCACCTTGATTCTTTCAATGGCGCCAACATCAAGTAAACTCATCAATCGAAATCCATACACAATAATTCACTGGACACGTAATACAAAAACATTCGAATTAATTAATAACCTTCATCACTTGTCTTGGCAACATTGTGTAATTGAAACGTGAATGTGAACGACGGACGTGTAAAATGGTTTTGAATCTAGTTATTTGGCGAGTCTATAGTATTACTCACTATGTGTCATTCCTAGATATTTATTTTTGAATGAACCTAACGACCGGATTTCGCAGTTTTATGACCTTCGTCATTTATACTCGTAATACAAAAGGTCTCACAATAGCTGTTACTAGCATGTGTGATCACATGATGCTAGTATTTAGCATGCTATATCATAGGCTATATCCTTTGATTAATTATATACCTAGATAGACACTGAACGTTTCAAAAGCGTCGAAAAAAATAGAGGCCAACTGTTGCCCACTAAATGAGTTCGAGTGAATAATTTTTTGTTGTTTTTCATGGATATAATTTTCTCCCCGTTTTAATAGAAACCATGTAATAACTGGTATCATTATGCGCGCACACAAGGATACGCAGAATGATGCAGCGATAGCGTATGACACAGCTGTCACGCGTACTAGCTTAAGAAAAGTTGGCCTGTTTGTTTTAGTTTCATTGTAGCGCGTCACTGTATCTAGGTATATAATTAATCAAAGGCTATATCATCAATCTAGTATCAAACTTAAAAACACGTGTATAATTTTAACACATGATGCATCTCCATAAAGTAGCTAAGCTAGGTAGGTTTGTTATGCAAGGATTGTAATATATGGACAAAATCTGTTATTTATACGATAACTATGAACCTTTCATAGCAAAAATAATATAGAGTTTGAAAAGATTCAACATTTGTAAAAAAAATGGTTGTTACGAAAAAAAACAACTTCATTTGTAATTCTTTGAAAACGTACGCGGGGAAACCAAACCACCTGACCTCACCGGAATCAAACAAAACACAATTCAAAGCAACATTCCAACCACAGCGCAATAAACACAAAGCATGCGTAAACGGCAACCGGCAGAGACATTAAAAAACTCAAACCGCGAACGAAACTCCACTCGGTGAAATTCAGGCGATTCATTTCATGACGTTATTTTTTATTGCTTTAAAAGTCGGTCGCACCGTGCCGTGTCCGGGACGGGCAATGGCGGGGCCTGGGACGTTCAGTTACATGTAGCATTAGCAACAATGACTCTCGAGCCTAAACCTACCAACTTGAGATATGAAAATCATATACGTACTATATTTTTTTCATGATGTCAATAATTATATCACAGAGCATAATATGTCGGAGTTTTGAAATCATTAAAAGGATAAAATGACGAACAAGAAATAGATTGTTTATAAGAATAATATTATAACAGTACAACTACCAACTGAGCAAAATGCATGACGTCCCGCACATAGCACGGCGCGCTGTGTTAAAGCACTTTAAGCATTATAATTTCACTCAAATCTACAATGTAGAATTGTTGCCAGGGTCGCTGCAGCGCTCGACAGCGCTGGATGGGCGCACAATTCCCGCTGAAGCAGCCTGAACGACCCTACATCAGTTCTCGTGTTGAGTGCATGATTTAGCACTGTTAGGTAAGAGCTGCAACACAATGCGTACTTGTGGTTTTCTCATCGAAAGCAGGCTCTGTTAAGCTAGTATTTGAGGCTTTGAGGTTATAGAGCGTGGCTGTGTTAAGTGTTTAAGAGTGTGGAGAAATTAATTAAATGAGTTATAGAATAGTCACTACTATAAGTACTGTGAACACCGGTCATGAGAACATTGAAGGTACCAATTAATCTGGACGCTGTATCCGATAGTCGTTATAAATTATAAAATTTTATTAAACACTAGCATTGCGCGCGGCTCCGCCCGCGTGGAAAAGTTTTTCCGGGATAAAAAGTAGTCTATAGAACTCAGGAGTAATATAGCTTCCTATTAGTGAAAGAATTTTCAAAATCGGTCCAGTAGTTCCTGAGATTAGCGCGTTCAAACAAACTCTTCAGCTTTATATAATAGTATGCATGTATTTGCTGGGACAATACATGTTTAATAAAATTGGGACATTTCGTCGTTATAACCGGATTCTACTATAATTACTTCTACCAAATTAAAGCCACAGTAGTAGTAGTAAAGAGAAAAGAAATTTATAACCCATAGTAAGGTAATATCAGAATTTTACGTCAACGTAAAAAAGTTAACTCCATAAAATATATTTGAGATGGTAAAGTATAACCTACTTTTTACATTCTTTTCTGACGACTTCCTCTTCTAATTTGAAGTTACATAAAAAACTGACGACTACTGTAGGTATACCATATTTCTTTAAAGTTTTCGAACTTTGTAGAATAATTTTCGGCTATACACCTGGAAACTTTTAAAACTTCGTAATAGTGCCATAATAGAAACCTTTTAAACAATCGTATATAACATCAACTCTTATTACGTTTGCCCTTTCCTTTGTAAATTTCATTACATTTTCAACGGTCTTCTGATATCCGATCCCAATTTTCAAGCCTAACAAAACTTCGACGTCAGTCAGAAAGGTCGCCGAGTAGGGTTGCCAATCCTACTATTATAAATGCGAAAGAATGTAAATATGTTTGAATATTTGTTCGAATAAAACTCATAAACAGTTCAATGGTTTTTTACAAATTCTGGATTAAAATTAATCCTACACATTACAACTTTTATTCCAGAAAAATAGTTTAGCTAAGGTAGTAAATATTTATTATGTTATTCTGTTCTGTTATTCAGAGGCGCAACTAGTGCACCCACTTTTCACCGTGCATATTCCGTCCTATGATATGATAGGGGGCGAGCCTATCGCCATATCGGGCACAAATTCCAGACTCTGCGGTTGGTACTAATTAGAAAAACCCAATATCACTTTACCCGACCCGGGGATCAGACTCGAGTCCTCAGCATTGCAGTCGTACCGTAATACAACTACGCCAACGAGATAGTCAGTTTATCATCGGTTCTTCTGATTGGCAACCCTAACGAGCGAAACCCTATACCGTACAGAAAACTCGTGAATTTTATCATTTAGTCTATAATCAAAATCTCAAATTGGAAAAACAGGATCCAGAGTTATTGAATTCCATAGCTTTAATGTTCAGTTATTTTCATGGCTCTTTTTTGTTTTAGCCATGTCTAAGGTCACAGTGAACTTTGCTAGTAGGATGTATACTCGACTAGGAACTGTTGACTCTCATATCCAGTAATTACACCGACCACAATAACCTTCCAACAGGAACAGGAAACTGCATGTGCACTGCGTGGCGGCGGATACATATATTGCGGCAATAGATCTACCTATACAGACTCTAATATGAGACCTAGCACGTAGTACTACCTACATACGGCGAAAAATCCCTAATGGCTCAATCACTATTCAATGAGCATAAACAAATCTTGAAGTCATACATTGCTCACACAAGACTGACCAACATAAATCTTGCAACCGTAGAGGCTCTACAACCAATTTGCTTAGAACGAGCGTTATTGACGATTCAAACCTAATCATGATCTAAGGTCCAGAGTGGGACATTTATACGCTTGCAAATTAAGGACCATATCTCCCTACGATAATAGGAAACTCATTGCGAAACGAGTAGTTGAACCCGCGACCCCGTGATGACGACAGCGCGCTATCAACCCACCAGTCGTCAGATGTCAGACATAAATAAACGTCTACGGCCCATCGCGACACACGCGTCTTATTTTAGACACGCTTTCGTATGAAAAATCAAGACGGTCTTGGTTCAAATCTCATAGGCTATTGCGAGTTTCCAGTTATATTAAATATGTCATGCAAGGATATTTAAATGCTATTTCCTTTAATTAAGTCTTTTTTATCAAGCGTTATCCCAGAACTAGTCCAGCGTCCGCTTTTCAACTCTTACCAATCCGGCCTATCTTTTTTTATATGAGAAATTATCTCAACCACAATTATATTCTTAAATTAACAATTAATTAGTGGAATAAAAATAAAACTTATCTTTATAATGATTTTATTGAACCGAGATTTTTCTTGAATCAAGTTTTTCTTAGCGTAGCAGGGTTTAGTCAATAGTTCACTTAATTATTTTAACCATAGAAATAATGTCCAAGTTCGTTCGATGCGTTGCCGGCTGTATTTCGAGAGATTAGATAATATAATATGTATAGATAAATAGAATGCGAAAAACTATTGTAAATAATCAAAAAGGTTGCATGCACCTTTCTGTCGTAATACAGCTATACCTACTAAGATTGATTTCTTACGGCCATTATCGCAATTAAATTAAAGCGACAAATACTGAGCTGAGTCCAAATCTAATGTTTCTCAAACTATTGTATTTCAAGATTTAAAATCACCCCTCTCGATTAATTTAAGATATTAATTATTAAATACATTAAAAGCTGAAGGATCGTCCCCAGCATTAGGGATATGTTATCAATGGTACAGTAGTATCAAAAGACGACCAAGCTCTACACCTGCCCAAAACTCATTACCCATTACTCATTCACGGAGCTCTAAAAAACATTGAACTGGCTAGTCCCCGTTATGAGATATTGACTGCTAACCCCTAAATATTGATACTAATGCAATACTGATCAATATAGTGTTGCCAAGATATTTAAAACTTCTTAACCTCAAAGCATACGTAAATGATTATTATTAGCGGCTATTCAGTCAATAAATGTAGCGGTACATAAGAATGAACGAAAAATCAAACCTGTTTACATAAAACATCAAATAAAATTATATAAAGTGTAGAAAAATAAACACAACGAACGTGTAAAATGCTCTAACTTCGCGTACTAGATTCAAACATTGGTAATTGTGCATTGATGCCAATAAACGCCTAACGAATTGAGGTCGTTTCGAATGATAAGACCGCGCACGTGTAGTTATGGCCGCGTATTTTTTTTGTTTCAATCATTCAGACTTGAACTTATACTTTGTATTAGACAAGCAACAGATTGATTTAATATTAAACCAAGAACAATTCAGATATTTTTATGTAATACTTTACTATATCGTTCACCCAAAAATCCATAGAAAATAAATAAATAAAAATATAACACGATCTGTATTACTCAGGAACAATATAGCTTTCTGAATCATTCAGTCATGTCAGACATTAACCTATTAAAATCCCCCAAAACTTTACAAATCTCAGTCCCATCAGTCAGTGGGGAATGATACCGCAGTGTGACCGTGTGCGTGCCGCCTGTGTCCGCTTCATTTGCGTGCGGTATCGATCGCGTGGGTTTATGGTAATTAGCTCGGGAGGAAGCAGATACCCGATATTGTGCCGTGGTCCTTTAGATTTATAACATTGCTATGGATACTAATAGTTTATCTGGTGTTTTTATAGAATTACTTAACAAGGCAAGAAAATCGCTCGGCCGAGGGTTAGCATCTCATCGTACATAAACAGCAACAGCACTGAAAACCATGATTAACAAAGCCCTACACTAAACTATTCTCTTTATCATGAGATGTAAGATATTCACCTTATAATTCCAGTCACATTGAATGATACTCTAAAAATAGATTAAAAGATAATTCCAAGGTACAATGTAATCCTGTTGCCGAATGCTACCACGCCTTATCCACCCAAATCACTAAGAATTGACGTCAAGCTGCCTCGTCATACTGTACTGACATGACGTCATATCGGATAACGTAATGACCGTGGATCGTGTGACCGCACCTTTATCGACCGAAGTGCTGGGGCTGTCGGCGTGCAGTCTAGCGCAAAACCGACGCAATGACGTAGCACAATGGGATAAAGTTTAGGAGTTGATGACCCCGATACTAAGGGTAGTTCATGCGTTCACGAAATATATTTAGTATATTGCGCTAGTTCTCAAATAGACGTAATAAAATGTAGATTTGAACCAATGTTTGTCAGAATTACTTTCAAAACTTATTCATTTGAAACAACCCAATTTAATTTCATATTTAAATCGTGTGATGATCCGGGAAAGAGATCAATACCACTAAGGGATGAAACTTACCACACGTAGTTTGAGATTTGAGACTATACCGATAAATAGCTCATTTATAATTTAAAGATCCTTTATATTAAAATGTAAATCTAATATTTATGTACATTTAAATTCATTCTACAAATTTCCATTTCTCGCCCCTTGAGTGATATACGGACCAGTTTAATCTACCTAGAATAAACAAAATCAACTGCTTTCCCGATATTATGTTAATGAAACAGACCACGGAGAGGTATATGTTTAACATAATATTAATTACTACCCGCATTATCTCTGAGGAGCGTATCCTATTTACCTTACCGAACCAACGAGGAGAGGGTCTGCAGGTTGTTTCATCCCTTTTAAATAAATACAAATAAACGTTACGCAAGCTTATAAGGTTGAATCACATCACCAACAACATGGCAAAGGCAAAGCAATTTCCTCACACAGAAGTTTTAAAATTCTGTGATATAAACTTAAGATTCTAAAAACAGTCTCACGAATAGAAAGCTACACTCCTTGTTACATATATTATTAGATTCCTTTTGTTTCTGCTAAATAACTATGCACAGATTCGAACCATGGCTAGTTTGTGTCATCTTATCACTTAAATGAACATAAGTCCAGTCTACGGGGCATCTTTAGTTGTACTGATTGCGAATGACCGGCAATTAGCAATGTCGCAACATAAGAACATTTTATTATCCGAACATAAACACAAAGTGTAATTTTCGAAACTGCCGTTCACGATGCGGATAAAGTTGTGCAATGTTCTCTTTATTTCACCGTCGAGAGCACTTTGTAGCTTCAATGTGTATTGTCAAGCACAGTTGCGAGTGTGTGGGCGGCTTTAAATTGTTAGCATAATCTTATTTGGTAATTCCATTTGGAATGGGTGTGTAATTAGTGATAGTGATCTTTTAACGACCGAAAGACTTCTTTTTTGCGACTGAAGAATTCGGTTGAACGAAATGCTTCCATAGTTCTAAATTAAAGAAAGAAAAATTTATTGCTGGCATAATTTTAAACACAAGTACATAAGGTAGAGTCGATCCTAAGCTACATCAGGCAAAAATTACAATTCTAGAAAGCCGTATCATTTAAGTGACTATTATGTTAACTGTCATTAGTCAAATTTATTTTTATCGAACGAATTGGCTATTGCTCGAACCATGGCTATTGCTGTGAACTACTATTTCCATAAAACAGTATTAAAAGCCCTTAAATCCAAACAACATTTCAACAACTCTCAAACTAGATAAACTCGTGTGAACCGTTTCCAATCCAATTAAAAGGCGGTTCGTCGGCTGTTCTCTAACAAATTAGATAAATAAATTGGGAGAGTGTTGCGAGATAGCGATTGTTATGCCGGCGCGGCTAACGGCCCGACCGCAATGAACTTTAATTGAAAAAAAAACCGCTGAAATTACCGCGTTTCAGGTTTGCATTTCATATTCAATTTAAACATGCAACGTTGGTTACTGGGGACGCAGGTTTAACTACGTTTACTGTTGAAACTGATAAAATAAACTTTACCTCTTTACACTTATGTAGACCATTGTCAGGTAAATTGTGTAACATGAGCATTTTAGGAGGTAATGTCTGAAATTACTAACAGATTAACTAATACTGTATAGACTATATCATCTTATTCTATTGCATTTGATCTTCCGGGAACAAATAGGTGTGCAACAACTTGTAAATATAATGCCTATTAATTAATTATTAGTAGTTGCCAATGATACAAAGAACGGATTCCGTTTTGATAGCAATACAAAAATATGGTTGATAGTTTCTACAGAATCAAGTTTGGGATCTGTTTAATATTGCTAGCTTAGTTTAGAACATTAGGTATATAATTATCAGCATTATCACAAGATTTTTAAATCTTATCAGTAGCTAAAACTTAAATATATATATTAAATAAAACATAACGGAATGATAAAAACAAGCAAGAATAACGTGTTTAGTTTTTTTTTTAATTTACTACGTTATTCGACTCTCCGGCTAAGTAGTGTGATCAAATTTGTTTTATCATACAAAAAGTGGACTAAGGCCTAACCCCTCTCAGTAGTAGAGGAGGCCTGTGCTCTGCAGTGGGCAGTATATAATACAGGGCTGGTATGGAATATGGAATACAAAAAGTGTTTCATTCACAATATTTACAACATTTGTATTCTTTCAAACTTCGTGTTGGGGTTTTTGTAATAATTCCTTTAAAAAAACGTACACTTTGTCCATAAACCTGATCATAATATGCAACCCTATTTTGTTCAATTCTTTCAAGGATTCTAACAAGAGCTTATTAAACCAACTTTCCGATAAATGCCAAAGCCATTCTATCCCCTACCCATTCATTCAGACTTATATAACGTTCATTCTCATTCCCATTCATGTCTTCATGCCCCGGCAACTGCACTTGGCTATTTCATTCATTTATTGAGTTTGTCATGCGCATTGTTTCTGTTTGTTGGTGGGCGTATGTCGAATCTGGCATTAACTCATGCATTTAGGTATATAGACGATTATCAGCTAAACTTCGATTATGTTTGCTTTTGTTGCGTTATGGATTTGATTTTACAACCGCATACTTTCTCGTCTGATGGCGTTAAATGGTATTAACAAAGCCCATACAAAGTATTGTCAGGTCTGAGAACCGAAACCCAGTACCAAATAAGTCCTTTTATAAGCAATATTTTAGACAAACGAGGAGTTATTTTAGACAACATAAGGTTCACTACGCCTATCCATACTCAGTACCAAAACACACTGATCTTGATCCTTGTAATGTCACTTGTTAAGAATTCTCACTAACACCGACAAAAATACCTAATACCACAGGAACGGTACTAAATCATCACTTTCGCTCACACGAAGATTCCTTCAAACGATTACTTAACAGTTACTAGGCAAAAAACGAAAGTGCGCCGCGTCACCGCACGCATTGCGCATTCAAAACGGTTTAGCAAACAAATTTATAACGGATGGGCCGTAGACTATACGTGAGTTCACTGAGAACCACTGATAGATTTTATTTACAGTTTCTTTAGAAATGTAAAAGTAAAATTAAATTTATAAGAGATAACACCGTACAAATGTAAAATTTCCACAAAAGTAACAGTAAATTGAATGTATCAATGAAAATATTTGCCGTTTGTTTGACAAATTAGTGGAAATATCTTGTGTGGGCATCACAGGTACCAAATTGCTCCGACTGTGGAGTTTGCACATGCACCATATTTTGTTAGTAGTGTGTGCGGAGTGGATCTCATACATTAGATATCAATATAGGGGATCTTTATAGTGTGATGTCGGCTCCTGTGACAGCGGGAGCATAAAGCAAAGCGAACGATGAAGAGACAGTGTTGAGCATATGACAAACCTTCTTGAATAAGGATTTAAAAAAAAATATCATATTTAAAATTGTTTTTACCATACGCAGTCAAAAACAATATCGATGCATAAAGATCACACGCGCCCTTCACCGGAGCTCGGTTACTGCCAATCTATTTTCTCATTGTTCATACAAAATTACGCAGTTCCCTCACTGGCCGGACCTCTCATTTATGAGTGTCGACCCTCCCTGCCTTGACTCTATTTCGTCGTAATGAATTCTGGAGCATCCGCCTCGCCTTTTCCTCGTACAAGTCTTTGTTTGCTTTTTCTCGACTGTAAGAAATTGTCTTCATCATATTTATTAAATCTGCGCTATTTCTAACCATGCTAAAACGCTTAATAAAGTCTCGAATAATCTAGAATTCCGTTCTAAGGCAATCATGTTTCATGTTAATTTGAGTATCGATAAATTCAGGCCACAGAGTTAGTCCATTTCTACCGTCAAGCAGCACTGTGCAAGGACAAGTCTGTTTGGGGAATTACTAGGCATAAGAGTAACATCCTACTTAATATTATAAACGCGAAAATTTGTAAGTATCGATGTATGGATGTCTGGATGTTTGTTACTCTTTCACGCAAAAACTGCTGAACGGATTTCGAAGAAATTTGACACATGGGTAGATTATGTCCTGGATTAACACATAGGCTACTTTTTATCCCGGGAAAATATAAAGCGGGCGGAGCCGCGGGCAAAAGCTCGTAAACAATATTTTAAAGTTACCAGCGCAATACAGTCTATATAGCCAAGATGCTTTTCTACAATCATTAAAGCTAAGGTTATGTATGAGAATGATCCCAGAGATAAACTTATTGATGGGCTATGTTATTCCACTCTACTGATATTTTCCCATTGATACTGTTGGTATCCTAACACTATTCCATAATAAACGTATTATAATTTAAAATGAAAGTCCAATAAATTAATAAAATGAATCGTTTTTTCGTTCACCTTCTGTCGTAATGATATTTCTAGATTTAATGAGATTCAAAATAGCCTATTAAGAACCTTACTGAGAAGATCGTTAGATCTACAATCTCATTAGCAAAATTGTCTCGGTTGCCATTGGGGTCATATTTTATAATAATCGTAACCCCGACATTTCAATATGTGTGTGCCAGAAATGAATTCTAAATTAGCTAAATATATCTAATGTATACATATGTTATTTCGGAAGATTTCTCAGGCAATAAATTTTTGGCATTTAAATTTTTTAAAAGCCTTCGTTTTTTACTGATCATTTCGAGTTGGGCAAGCCTCTCGTCTGGTGGTAAGATCTTTTCTGTCTAGAAACAGAGTAGCAAAAGAGTTTTCCGATCCGAATAACACATCGAAATTATTTATACCCGATATGGCCTAATCGCATCGTAGGATACATATATATAGCTTGGAAAAATGTCTTCTAAAGACGAGTCTAGATATTAAATAACATTATAACTTTCCCAAAAAATATTCATACCTATATTACTTCAGCTCTTAGTTCTTAAAGACTAATATTTCATACCAGGCAAAGTTGCAGTAAGACCGAAATTTAAAGTTGTTTTTGGGTCACGCGGACTTCCTCTGCGGCACAGCGAGCCGCATGCGTATCGTCGACGTCATTTCGTATAGATATTTTGCGTCACGTTCATACAACGTTCATTGTACGTGGCAAACAACGCCCCTCTCGCTTAATATTTGGTAAATTTATGAAAAGATGTATTGTTGGCAAATATTGGCATACTAGCAATTCTGACGATAAATAGGGCCAGATCTATTGTGTATATTTCCTAAGGTCTCTTTGTATACAAATGTACTAAATCGGAAAGCCATTCTTAACTATTTACCATCTTTTCAAATAATTCAGATATCAACTTCACCACCTACTATTAACATAATTAAAAAGTGGTCCATTTTTACATTTTCTTTCCATACGGTACAACACGGTACACATACGATAGGAATTCCTATCTCCCCAGCGTTTGATCCACAAAAGGAATTCACAAAACTAACAAATGGAAAGGCTTTTGAAGCTCTGGCCGTAGCTAATTCTAATGAAAAGTGCTGTGAGAATTCAAACTATTCGCTTTTAGATACACAGACACGCCTTTTATCCCCGAAGGGATATGCAGAGGCGTAACTATGCATCCAAACTTAGTCATGTGTATTCCGTCCCATGATGTGACCATTCACACAAGACAAGCGTATTTGCTATTAAATATATCTGCCTTTTCAACACGCGTATCCCGTATTCCATAAAGGTAAGTAGATAATATGGAATCCCACCCCATTTAAATCACGCCTGTGTTTTATAGGGGTAGGTACGGTGTACTTGTGAGTTGCAGTTACCAACGATATGGACGTACAAATTTAGCTTCATTTAAATTCATTAACCTCTTATGCGTTCCCATTGGTTATTGGTCATATTAAGTCAAATCAAATGCGCTTTATCGAGTCGAAAATACACTGTGCTAGCCTCTGTCTAAAACCGAAGATTTAAGGTTCACAGTTCAAAAACGACAAAATGACATCAAAACTAGCTCAATATCGTAAACAAATTATTCGATTTCAAGCAAATCATCGCGCGTTTGTATAAAATATGTTCCACTATTGTAATGCATCGCGTCAACTATTGCACGACTATTGTGACAAATGCATTCCAAATGACCATCGACATATATTCACGATCCTACCATTTACCATTCTAAAATAAACTTCAAAGCCATACGTGAAGGTTCAATATCGAATGTGAGCGTATATTATGAAATCCATTACTAAAATCTGTTTTTATGTCTGCGATAGCGCATAGATATACGACCACTATTACATGCAAATTGTGTTTTTATGTCATCAAGTTTTATGAAAAATCTTTTACAATGTGGCTTGTTACGCAAAACCCTTTTTTTTTATATTCTTAGCGTAAAAAGGAAAAGCGAAATGGAATGATAGATCGGTGTTTCGTTCCTTATAATCCTTTTCCCATAACCGATTTCTTCCCTTTGAGTTCGGCACAGAATCCAAAACTCTTCTAGTGTCTTAGATGTTTAAAGGCTGTAGAGATCACTTCACGTGAGATAACTCACACAATATATATGCCATCCTTTACTATATGCTTATAATAACTGGCACTCGATAGACTACTATACGTTGATACTACACAAAAACAAAACAAACACACATCACACCTTATCCCTGAAGGGGTAGGCGGAGGTGCAACCAGGACACACACATTTTGGTTTTTGTTAGTTTCTAGCTTTAGATGTAATCGTAATAGCTGTATAATTTAACCGTTAACACATTACATATTTTAATGAATGCTATGTACTCCTATATGTTGGTTGTGCATCAGAATATGACCATTGTTATAAATCACCTGTGTAAACTTAATGTACAATGTACTGGTAGACCTTATAAATAAATAAATAGGACATCTTTTCCGCCATGTGGATTCCGTCCAATGATGTGATACCCCTATTAATCAACCGAGTCTATTCATACTACACGATTAGTAGTTACATGAAACACTATCCCCATATTTTTATTCTAAAATAATAGTTAAATACACAAGCACACAAATTCACTCGACAGCCAACGTAATTCTGTATTACAAGTAGTGTTTATCGCGCGCGCTAGATAACACAATATTATAACAACCTTCGGCCGCATCGTAAAGTTTGTTTTATTGTTTTTATCGCAACGCTAAAAGCAGAGGTATATGGCTCCGACAATGCAAGTGGCCAAATGTTTTAATAGCATTTTTATGCAGGCAAAGTTTCCACTGCATTGTATAGTTCTTCTCAATCGGACACTCTTGGCAGAGTGGTCGTGGTTGTCGCGATGGTAATACATGGAAAGATGTCAGCGTTGTCAGTCTTCTCGGCGATGTTCGTAGGTCTACTAAGGCTTCTCCGTTTTTGTCGGTTAGTAGCGCTGCGTGTACACTCTCGTCATGGAGGACTGTGTTGCCGTTTTAATCAAGTCAGTCCAGCGAATGGGGGATCTGCCTCTAGCAATTTTTCCTTCTACCTGTCCTTGGACCACCAATCTTTCCATAGTCTTCGTTTCTAGATATGTGATCGAAGAACTTAAGGACATGTTGTTGAACGGTCGACGACAGCCTAGTCTTGTATAGTAGTAGTTGCATTGTATAGTAGTATAGATAATTACATCAACGATGACGCGCTACCAATTTTTGATCGGAGATTTCGCGGGCTATGAGGACTTTGATTATCTATTGTAGTGTGCGTGTGCACTCATAGGTATTTAGTGTGTATGTACATAACTAAAACACAAGCAGAAGGTTGCCTACTTGGACTGTAAACGATAAGGAAAATTAGTGGGGCGGCTCATTGTGGGTGGCATTATGTATAGAAAGAAAGAAGTTTATTATTGGTACAATATTGCACACGGAAAACAAAAACACATCTCATATTATAAAGTAAAAAAATAAAAAGCAATTATTGTACCAACAATGAGCCTCCCATTCAGCTAAATGCCACGGTACCACCAATGCAGTACCGCAGCGCTGGTTTTCAATGGGGTGCCCATGTGCCGTGGACAGACATCAAACCGGTAACAACGGCATAGCGGACTGTGCGCTCCTTATGGTTACGGGAAAGTGACTATATAATGCACCCGACACTGTACACACATACAATAAGACAGGCTTATTTAAAAGAATAGAGAAGCAGTTAGGAGACCCGTACCATGTAGCGAGCGTCGAGAGATACAACGTGCAATTGGTCGATATTTTACATGTACTGCGAGCTTAATATTATAAGCCATTGAGTCTGCTTAAAAATCCTGACAGGTTTAATGAACCTGTAAAATTACTGTACAGTAAAAATAATAACGAATGAGATATGTTTCGTTATATCTACCTTCTGCTTGCATTTTATTTAATTCCTGACATAATAAGGTCGTCAAAACACAAATATGCAATGAAATACATTAATTATTTTGCTGTTTATTCGCTTATCAACGCGATACGATCCTAACATAAAATGATAAGACGGTATCAACACGTTATCAGGCTATTTTGATACAGTATTGTATAATATACAATTCGGGATTTATAGTATTAGGAAGTTATAAAGGAGTTTATGCCTCGGTGGCGTGGTTGTATTACGGTACGACTGCAGTGCCGAGGTCATGGGCTAGATTCCCAGGTCGGGCATTGATATTGGGTTTTTCAACTTAGTATCAGCTCAAAAGTTGGAAATGTGCCCGGTAAATGGCAATAAGCCCGCCCCTGTTACATGGGACCTAGCATAGCTGGCGAAATGTGGGTGTGATACACCTCTGCCTACCATTGAACAGGGGAAACGGCGTGATACTATGTTTGACGAATCTAAAGGAATTTATACATAGTGTTTGTTATTTCTTCTTTGAAACTAAATGATGAAATGGGCATGTCCCTCGCGTGATTGCAAGTGAACGAGTATGAAGCTCGCGTGATGATAAACACCACGCTATGCCATAAACAATAGCTAAACCACATAGAAATTACAAAGTACTGCATGTCTACAGTACATACACTGAGTTCGTCATGCTGGCATATATGTTAAACTTTACGATATATCGTCATTCGCGGCTAGAATGCCTTTCATAATACACAATAATCGTTGTAGACTGCGTGACGGCAGGAATAGACAATGCTACCGCACCTACTCAGACTCGGCAGACCTAAAAATAACTGACTTGACCAACATGAGTAAGCAGACTTCATAAAGTGTAACCTTAAAGTTCAGCTATAATATTAATTTACATTTGCATTTTTCAACACTGTTCATAAAACCTTCAACTCAAAGTTACTGAATTAGTATTACGAATGATGTTACTGTGCAATATAATGTAACGAGCAATGCAGTGTTATTTTTTTCTTATTCAAATTTCTTGTTAGAACTACTATTTATGGAGTAGGGGTGGCAAATTATTCCAATATCCTCTCACAAATGCATAAAAAATAACCAATAAGCAAGCGTCCCAGGATTCCCCTACTTCATAGTTAAACATAATGCGAAATGTATTATTGCAATAGCAATTTTATATTATCATACTGTACGTTACATCGATTCCATTTTCCGGACATCACCGTCGTATCTGGCATTCGTAAATAGAGCGTAAGTGACAAAAAATGGTTAGGATAGTAAGGCCTGTATTCACGAACGTTACTTAGAAATTTAACTACTATAACGGATTTTATCGCAGTTTTTTATTTTATATTTCTCCCGACGTTTCGAAGATTTTTCAGCACTTCGTGAGTCCGCCATGTGACTATGATAATACTAAAATAAGTCCGCTTCTGCTTTCGGCATGACAGCCTTCGCAGTGCGTAGGCAAGGTGGCGCAGTGATTGGCTAATATTGAGATACTACTTTGCTTCAGTATCCTGTCAGAGAAACCAAGCTGAACAAGGTCAAAGAAAACTATAAAATTGCCGAGATTATGCATTCGGACGCACTGTGCATCCTCATAGTGTTATTTGAAGTGACCGTCCTGAGCCGGGGTTCGTAACCCGTTAGTGGGTTGCCCTCAGCATGGTCACTTAATTCAAGGGTTGCGAGCACCTAAAGCACTCACCCGAAAGTCCGGTGTGGCCAGAAAAGCCGACTCGCGTCAGGGTACTGACTACTGGCCGATTAGTCAGAAAAAAAAGTATTATTTGAATAAGGGCGTAAGTATCAATATCAAATTGCCATTTTTCGTCACTTACGCGGTATTTATCAGTACCCATTACACGGTATTGCGCTATCCACGAAGATATACATTCATAGAGCGGTAAAAGAGTTAGGCCAATACGGTAGCAAGCATTGAGTTATCCGTGACATTTGGCTTATAACACACCTACGTTACGTCATGGCCATTAGTAAACCGGCCAAGACTAGGCAAAAAAATCACGAATCGACTACTACATGACCGTGTTACAGTAAAAATAACAAGTACGAGACAAGTTTTAGGTGCAGTTAGTGCTGTAACAAGTGTGAGTCACTGATTACAGTTTTAAAACTACTAAGGGTAGATTTAACCGCTTGCTGATAAATGCTATTTGTTACATAAATGTATAAGCCGGTCAAACACAAAAGTCACACTCTAACCTAAGATCATAGATTAGATGTATGTTATTATGCACCTGCCTTCGTCTCTATACACCGTCTTAAGGTTGGGAGAAAATGACCATGACATTAACACCGCCTGTATAACTTGTGTACAAAGTGTAATAAATAAATAATTTGCGCCAGCTTTAGGTAATAGACTTATACTGATATAATATCCTTCAAGACCAACTTGCATATATGTTGACGACAGCGGCAAGTGGCAGAGATACTCTCGCATCCAAGATCGACCACCTAGAGCCATTTTAATAGATGTAACTCGATTTCGTTCTGAAATACGATATCAGCTGAGACGCTGTCAATTTAAGATAATCATCTTAAGATACTAGCTATTTAATAAATCCATGTTAACATCCGCTCAAATGACATCTTGTTACAAAATGTATCGCATTTTGACAGCAAAATTTTGTTTATGTAATAGAGCTTACTCAGCTGAGAACTGCTCTCTGTAAGCTCTATTAAAGCTTAAGCTTGGTTTATTAAATAGTTCAATAAATAGACAATAGACATTTAATGCGTCGTACTTGAGATTTTACTCAAACGTGTGATTGGTTTATTAATACCGCCCATCCTATATACTATATTAATATTATAAACGCGAAAGTTTGTAAGTATGGATGTATGGATGTTTGTTACACTTTCACGCAAAAACTACTGAACGGATTTCGATGAAATTTGGCACACGGGTAGATTATGTCCTGGATTAACACATAGACTTCTTTTACATACCCGGGAAAACTCATTCACGCGGGCGGAGCCGCGGGCAAAAGCTCATAAAATATATATTTCATCAAACGATTAATCGACACTTACAATACAAGCGGAAAACTACTCAACTATTTCAATGCCAACAATGATTGAAGATGATCAAACAATGCATCAGTGCACGCTGTGCTGCGTTTGTTTCGCACGAGCGTTCAGTTTTCCATCTCGATACTGTGTTCGCTAGGAAGCACTTTATATCATTTGTGTCTAGGACATAACTGGCACAATCATGCACAGTGTATTCTGTGCACGCTCGCCGAGACATCGTCGGTCCTAATGTATTCCGTGGAGGTTCTAATTATCACCTGTCGTTTAGTTATGTTCTACGTGTTCTGCAAAAGGAAATGTTCTAAGACATTGCGTATCGGTTGGCTAATAGAAAACACTTTTTGTATTCCTGTTTTTACTGACTATATTTTAGCAAAACGTCAAAGCGACGCGAAGTCTCTTTTAAGCGTTTTTCTTTCCTTCAGGGCTCTACCATAGACCGATAGGGATAAAAAGGGCATCTGTGTTTTGTATTTATGTTTCTAAAAATAATTTAAAAAAGTAAATGATCTGTAGCTTTTTCAAGCAATGTATTTTTAATTTTCTATGGCACCAGCTACATACACAAGGCGTCTTCGTGGTTGGAAGACGAGAAGATTAACCTGTTCGACTTGTTTATGTAAATAACCCATTAAAATACTGTAAAGAAATATCGAATTTTTATATTAATAAACATTTGAACACATACCTATTACTTACATTAACTTTTGGAATCAGTGATTTTATTAATAGTAAAAATATCGCAACGGTACCCCAATCTCTCATACTATTTACATACATACATAGCATCACGCCTTTTCCCTTTTCAGGGGTAGGCAGCGATGTATCACACTCACACTTCGCCAGCTATGTTAGGTCTGATGTAATAAGGGACTTATTGGTAATTATTTACATTGGATAATTTTTGGATCTGAAGTATCTTAATTTATGTATGCCGAATTTCACAATGCGTGCTATCTAATCAGGTATCTTAGACCCATTCTGATTACCTTACTTATGTAAAATAATGTCATTTGTTAAATTACCGGACATTAAGATACGCGACTGGCGGTCGACAGTCCGTAAACAGGCTTGTTACCGGTTTTCGTGCATTCCATGCTCGAAGATTCCTAATGCACGACTCACGAGAAAAATATTGTTTTATTTATCTACAATTTGCATTATCGGAAATTCGTTGATGTTGTTTTTGTCAACCTTTAACTTATAATAATTAACTAGATGATGAACCATTATTCTATAGCATGCTAGAGCATGTACCAACGTAGGTATTATATATTTCAGTCACCAGTAAAATTTTTGGTTCAAAATAACAACTATCCCCACACACAGCTATCTCTCTCCCTTATCACTGTCGTTGGAGGAGCTAAGCTATTGTACCCGCACTTTAAAAAATTCTGAGGGACTCATGCAAGAAAATGTTCCAAAAATAACATCAACAAATGAGAACATAACTTGATTATCGCTATTACGGGGCTTTCCTCGCGGAACTACATTTCCTGGGAGTAATGACAGTAACACGTCGTGTGGGGTTACAATCTCCTCTAAGTATCTACCTCTTAATGTTGGAATTAACTGTAGAATTACTTTTTATAAGGTTATCGTGGCCGTATGTTCGGGATCCTTAGGGAACGGTCTGAAAATTTTTTTTGGACATAATAAAATCATAAAATAGCCGTACGTTTATACTAATATTATAAAACAGAGGTGAACCGAGGAGACTAAGTTCCACTCATGTTTTTTCTAAATATAGCCTTACAACACTAAAGCGTTACGGCATCACGACTTGACAAATTTAATTGCTCACAAGCGGCCTTGAGATATCAACACCGATCCAATCAACACTCTATACTTAAGTATTAAAGTATATTGTAGCTTGGTGTGCGAGTGCATGATTCAAACTCGACAATGACCTTCGGTCCGTCTAAGTAGACCTTCACATAGTTATTCTGTTAAAAGTCTAGTTGTTTATACATTCAAAGTTGTAGGTCTCTCGTAAGCGAGTTTAGTTAGGTAGTTGAGTACCGCATTGCCTATTTCTACTGTGGAGGACTGAGTGTATCCAGTGTAATTACTAGCCATTATGCGACTTCGTGTCTGTTACACAATATAAACATTAATTAACCATTAACATTTAGGCTGCTAATGTAGAAAGTACTCATTTGAGAATTATAGTGTGACTGTAATCTTGTTATACCTATTTCACTAATATTGCCTTCCCGTGGTGTAATTCTTAACGTTGACGAGCGTATTTTCAGTGTTAAGCATTTTGTTTTAAAGATGTTTGCATTGCTACTGTTTATGGTCAGTAGCTTACTATACTCGAGTAACTTCAACCATTTGTAAAGTTTACGTTGCACTGCGTCAGTGGTATGGCGCATCGCTGCCGCATTGTCCTTCGATTCGCTTCACGTACTGTGTTGATTTTTGAATGATTAACAGTATTGTCAGTTGCATGGTGTCGCCTAGCTGGTTCTTCGATAGTTTTCCTTTTCCTAATCATTAAAAGCTGATGGAAATAGGTTCTTTATAATTTATAATAAAATTTATTTACTGTTCAATATTTTATTTGCTTATTGGGTTTGAAGTTATCGAAGATAGATACGACAGTTTAAAAGTATTCGACTACGTTACTTTGTCCATGAAATTGTGGCATAACATACTTTTCAATGCTTATGTTTTTATGCTCGTATGAATAAACAACTTTGTTTCTATGACTGAGTCGTAATTCCGTGGGAAGATCATTAGTAATATCATTAGATCACTAACAAGTTCAACAGATCAACAGATCGAGTCGTAACGTTGCTACAAATGTTAGTCAGTTACACCGTTCAATTATTATGTAGGTTAACTGAGTCATACAATTGAATGACCTTAAAAACCCATACACGTCTCGCCAAAAAGTCAACATACCCACGCGGCATACACGCCATACATTCATCAACAACATACAAACTTATCGGTATCCATCTTTGGTTAAACAATACTGACAGCTTAAAAAAAACACATCTAAAACACCAAAATGGATAGGAATGAGTTTGAAAGCTGCAATATCGCAACTTCACCTAATGACCCGGCCACACGAGGACACGTGGCAAAGGAAACATGGTATTGTGCCAACTAATTACTCGTGGTGATGATGCAAAATAAAATGTTAATACCGATTGTTAGTCTCTCTGGAAATAAAAGTGAAGCGTAAAAGCCAATAGTATTCGAAGAGACTGCTAAGATAGTATGGTTTGTACATGGTGGACATCGACGATGGGCCAAGCCGGTGAGTGTGCTACGGCATACATCGAGGCGCGATGGACGACTGTGCCGATGAACGATACGATGCGACGCCTGCGCCCCGCGCTCGCCTGCTGATGCCGCCACGGACGCGCTCTACCACCTGACTCTACACTCTACATTCTGCACCTAACCCGTTTCGTAATTAGAGTCATCGAATAGCTCATTCTATAATTTAATTACATTGGCAAAAGAATCGCAATACATACAGCCTCAATCAATGTTTTTTTCTAACAAGAATCTTATCAGAACTTTATATTTTCGTACATTCGTAAAATTATTTTACAATTTAGACTTTCATATGCTATCAATTTCATTGTATGCGCTAATAAATATTATTTTTCGAAATCGTTATGACATAATGCTGCAACTCTCGACCTACTTAGTATGCGAGGTATTTTGAGCAAGCTTGTGATTCAAAACAGAAAGCAAACTTTAATACGTAATATCCTTTTCTTATCCGACAACCCTAATTAGGTACTATCTGATACATAAATCAGTATCAACTCCGATAATGAGTGTGACTGATCAGAATAGCTGCAAAAAATCCATTCGATTGTATTTAGAACACGTAACGAGAATGAGCAGGTGATGAGCGAGCGATGAGCCGCCGAGAGCTCATCACCAACAGCTCACCACCCGCGTGCGGCGCGCGTGCGACATCAGCAGGGGTGATGGGAGCGAGCGAATGCGCGCGGAGGCATGCGCGCTTCACAACCACAAAGCCGATGGTATCAGATGCGTTGACATTCGACTCACCGAAATGAGACGCTAGAGAGCCATGGCCGTTGGCCAGAGGCAACGCGGTCACCAAGTCTTGCACTAAAAAACAACCACGAGTTTTTAACATTGCATAAATCACAAGTGAGGCGCCGCCGCCGCTGTCGCCGCAGCGCCACGCCGTGCCGCGCCGCTTATCAGCGCGATAACAGTTAATTCAAGCGACTTATCAAGTGTTTAATGCAATAAAGTTTACAAGAGGCGCTCGTTTGATGGTGCGATGGCGCGGGGCTGCGCGCGGTGACCTTCCTATCGGCAGATATAGGTCAGCAGATAGCGAGAGCCGGCGAGCGCCCGATAAGGATCCCGCGGTCCAGCGCCGCCACCGCTGTCGCTCTGTGTCAATGTTATTGCATTGCCAAGTACGCAATCATGTGAACGCGCGGCCGCGGTCGCGACTGACCGCCGCTAGAACGTGTACTGAGTGCTGCCGCTTGCAGCGCGCCACTCACCCGAGCTGAAGTGCGATCTCTTCACATCGCCGTTCTCCGAGTCTCCATCCAGGGGTCGCTTTCTGGAGTCCGAGATCTCCGGACTGGGGCAAGTATCCATTCCTGTGTCAGCGGCCATGTTGAATTTCAGGGCAAAACTTTAAACTTGTCTAGCATAATTCCCATTACGTAATTGCTTCAGAATGCGTTTTTTGTTGCGGCACTTTGCATTATTATAACTGCTTACGACACACTAAACACTTAAACAACTAAAATGAGGGGAATTTAAGTTTTGAATGATCTAATTACTAAAATAAGGAGAGAAGTGACACTATGGTTGTTACGTCTAAACGTTTTGTGAACGTTTGTCGATACTGCGGCTGTTTGTTGCGCATGGCCAATGTGAACATAGTCGTGAGTGTCACATTGCTGTGTTGGTGCACCTGTGTTTTGACACAGACCAGCTGATTACTAGTGATGTTCCACTATATCATTCGAATGGTTTATGCGAGTTAATATTATGTGGAATGATAATAAAGTTTATTTAATTCAAATAAAGAAAAATCATTGTTTTAAATGAAGAATTATAAATTTCTTTTAATGGTTCCTTCAGCTTCCTTTCAGCTTTCTACAGCTGTAGAAAGCTATTATCAGTCGATACCTGAGATTAACCTCACAACTTTTATGAATTACTTAGACTGCCTCATGCATAGGGAGATATTAAACAATCGTATTTTTCATTCAAGAAAATATCGTCAATTCTCATATATATCAATGAATTATTGTATCGATTGTGTGATGTAAGGGCACTACAACACTAATGACATAATGCGCCAAGGTCGTTGAGCAACCAATCAGCTATCGTAGCTATGTTCTGTATCATCGACTCGCTATTATAGCGGGGATTTCAAAACTGACACACAAAAATATCGATTATATTCACAAGTCAACTCATATTTTGACTGTAAATGGAGATATTTTATCTGCGTATATCGTTACCGAGCGTGGAGAGTTCATTACTAAACATTATTTATTTAATAATTCAAAATAAATCTAGAATAAACTTTTATGGACATTGTCTTTGTTTACCGTTTCAAATTTGGCGCCCCTCTGTAATAGGTCGTATAAAATAGGTAGAGACTAGAGCTAGGACCAATCTAGGTCAAGGACTAACGCAGCGTTTCTCTCCCACTCGCACATTGTTATAGAGCATAGGAAAATAGGTCATAGTGAGAAAAGTAAAACTTTTAAGCGTAAAACGCCCTATTTCCAAGATAAGTGCCTTGATCGAGATGTAGTTTTCATTTAAATGGCTACTTCGATGAATGATGATACTATATTTATACCAAATATATTCATTAATATAATTTGAATGCAATAGTTTTTTAAATCATAATGGTAGCGACATCTGTTATTTAAAAGAAGAACTAACTTTTCCGAACAATAGTAATATTGAAATTATTAATTAAATGTTATTGGATATAACAAGCAGGCCAATTTGATTTATATATTTTTATTTATATTTACGATGAATTGCTATTATAAAGTCAAAGCTAAAGTCAATAATTTTCACAAGGTATGACTCTACATCGACTCTAAATAAAAGTATGATCTACTTATTTCCTACATTTCTATGTTTTAAATTTAATATAAGCATCCAATTCGTTAAAAAGGATTACTCAAAGTCCATCGCCCATTGCTGCGCTTTAATCTCGTTGCTTTTACCTTGGTCTCAGAATTTTTCAGAGTAGTTATTATATTGTGGGTGCACATGCATAGATAGGTATTATAATTGATTTGAGTATTTTATTTATCGCTCTACTCGTATTTTCTAGTAATAAACAATGACATGCAATAAAACGTAACATTGTCCACACAAATACAAATACATACTTACCAACTATTGTTTTAATTGAAACATTTTTTTTTAATTTGGTTATCATATTTATGTAAGTTGTTGATTTCTACTGGCGATGCAAATAAATAAGTTAAATTCTAAAAACTAACAAGACATAAAACAGAATATGTAATAGTCGTTGCATCATCTCGAACGATGATCTCACCGCATTATCTCATTACAATAACTGCATTTTATTTTTCACGGGTCCGTTGTTTTACGCGGATGATGTCTGGCTTTCGTTACAATATTTATTTGCTTTTAGTTTTTAATTATTATTAGCGAAGAGGAATATTTGTTTCCAAAACGACCTAGCTGTTTCCAAAAATAGAGGTAGAAAGAAATAATAAATGATTCGCGACATTTTGGATAACAGCAGATACTTTGTAATATACTAGGTAGTAATAGAGACTTTGTTTCTTTTAGTTAACGTTTTATTTAGACAACATACTTACAACTTACCGTCTAGTGTAACATTTTGCCGCTCCAAATCCGTAGTCCGAATCCAGATATTGTCTTTGAAGAACATTCCTCATGGAAGATCTTTCAGGTGATTTCAGCTCAGGAAAGGACTGAAGGGGACGCATGAAGCAATAATTGATTTATAGTGTACTATAATCGTATGTAGGAAAGAAAGAAAATAAACAAAAAGTAATACCAGCTTCCTTTCAAATGTATAATGCTTTGCTCGGCCCTTCATTTTCACGAATTATAATTCGTGAAATATAATAATACATAAGTATACTAATAATTATTAGTGGCAGGGTTTATTTTTTGGTCAGATGCTTCCATTTCGTCCCTTTAAATATTATTTGTGTTCAAATGTTTATACCTAATACAGAGGTTAAAAATGGTTCAAAATTCCTTATGTAATAGCAGCGAATAGATATCTTATTTCTTTCTATCTTAAATCGGTCGGGCAAATTGATCAGCCCGGTGTCAGGAATTTGTGCCCGATATGGCGATAGGGTCGCCCCCTATCACATCATGGGGCAGAATTCGTACGGCGAAAAGTGGGTGCACTAGTTGCGCCTCTGCCTACCCCTTCGAGGATAAAGGGCGTGAGTGTGTGTGTGTTCTTTCTATCTTACTAATATCATAAATGCGAAAGTTTGTGAAAATATTTGGATGTTTGTTAGTGCTCCCATGGGAAATAATGGATATTTTTAATCGCATTCTTTAAGTATGGCGCTGGCGTCGTACTGTGTTTTAGGGACTTTATAGCAGGAAAGGCTTTTCACGCGGGCAACGCCGCGAGCAACACCTTGTTTTAAATAAAACACATGTTACAAAACTAGTATTTATATAGCACTGAAGTATAAAACAGTCCGCCGGGACATGCGGCAGCCTGGCCACATACCTTCACAAAAGGGTTCTGCTTTGCGATGACTCATACATCTCTAAAGTTTTGTATAGGGTACACTTCAGAATATCAACATTATGTTTCCAGGCAATATGTAGCCTATAAAACATTAACCGTCTTATTACAAAAAGATACCTTAGTACTGGGATTAAACCAAGACTAAAAAGTCTTGGTTTGTTACGGTATTAAAGTTAGTTCTCGGACTAAAATTCATTCTTATTACAAATCCAAGACTAGCGGAGGATTGTCTAGTACCGAATATAGTCCCTGGTTTAATTAGTATCCACAGATTATAAGCAAAAAATGATAATGATCCATTTATTCATTCACTCGGCGATTGATGCACCGTTCCTTTTAACATAAACTTATATGAAGAGACATGCAAAATGTTTAATAAAATGTGATTTTGATGATGATGATGATGCTAAATATGTACTATTATACTATTTAAATATATCTTACATATCTGAATAATTTGAAATGACGTGAATTTCGTTTTTGATTCACTGTAATTGACTTGTTTATTTAGCTAGCGTACAACGGAGTGAAGTGTGCGGCGCGCGTATTTCAATATTATCGAAATGTTTACATTTCGTTTTATTTATGTTTCACATTAATAGCACTTAAACGCGCTTAAAGTAACATAAAGAAACGTTGTTCTTTCATAATTATTTAGGCACGGCAACAGCGTTAAAACTTAATAGTGCAATAGTTTTTGTTATAAAATCACGCACGCAACGTAAACTTACCTACGCTAGTTATTTAAGTTGAAAAAAATGGAGCAAACAAAGAAAAAAAGGGGCGAAAATTGGACTTCTGAAGAAAAGGTTAGTCCAAATCAATCATATTGTTAATAAACAGTGTAATAAATTAACATTTAACTCAATTAATACGAATTTCCTTTTTATTCCAGGAAATACTACGTCAACTTATTTCTGAGTCGGCTCATATATTAGAAAATAAATCTACCAAGGCGAATACCAATATGTTAAAATCTAAAGAATGGAAAATTGTAACAAATAAGTGAGTAATTTCTGCTGTTTTTCCATAGAATATTTAGATAAGTACACGATTTAGTTACCATGACTTATGTAACATGTATATTTTTCAGACTAAACCAACTTACGGGAAGAAATCGAACTGATGGTGAGATCAAGCTGGCCTGGAAGCGGATGAAATTGACAGCCAAAGCCAACTTATCTCTCCATACAAGAGAACAATCTCAGACGGGAGGTGGCAAAAAACCCCCATCACCTTCTCCAGAGGACTTGGCAGTCATGTCTATTGCTCCTCATGATTTTGTCATAGATGTGAATAATTATGACAGTGATGCAGTGGTAAGAATTATTAAAATTGACATACACACAGTTTTGCATCATGAATTTTTGGATACAACACTACTTAAATAAAAGGTAATATGCCAGGAAATAATCAGGTCAAACTATGTAACGAAACCCTGTACAATTATCAAACACTTTCCCAGGACCAAGCTAACTTTGAAAGTAGGTTTCTATACTTGGAATAACCTTAATATAACATCTATGTAAGATTTATTTATTTGTTACAGATGACCATCCCACCCGAGTCAGTTGCAGGCCCTAGTTCCGCTATTGATTTGGTTATAATAACGGGTGATGATAAAGAATCCAATGACAAGGAAAAGCAAGGTAAACGAAATTCTTATTAGTCAGTAAAATACAAGTTCGTTTATATTTCATCTATTTGTACCATTTTTTTTCAGTTATTGATGATATAAAAATTACACCCAAAAAGACAGCAAACAAAAGCAAAAAGGTTTCCCAAAATAGGTATGTTAAAATAAAGATTTTGTTACACTTAACGCACTTTATACAATAAATTTCAGTAAAAATTAATCATTTAAATTTTATTTTCCTTTTATAGTAGCAAACAAGGTCATCAGGCTATTATAAACAGTAATTTAGAGTTTAAAGAGAAACAACTGGAAATGTTGGAGACGGAGCACCAATACAGCATACAAATCTCACAATTAAAAATTAAAAAATTGCAATTGCAAATTAAACTGTTGGAATATCAAAATAGCCCTTTTACTGAACAACCAGAGAGAAATACCAGTTCTGAAGTATAAAATGTGAGTTACACTACAATTTATAATAACAATATAAAGTTGTAATACAATTAAAGCATATGGAATGACTTTCAATATATCTTAGCTTAATTCTTAGTTTTAAAAGTACTTTAATAGTAATCCATAGCTTTTCAGAGGCCTCCTCTAAGTCATAATAAATTATTTACAAACTAGTAAAACTAATTTCATGTTAGAATCAAATATTATGTTTTACAACACATGTTTAGATAAGTATACTAATATAGAATTATCTTTTTCAGGTAATTACCAGCTTACCTGATTCCTATTATTATATCATCACTATTTTAAGACTGATCTTGAACTGTTACAAAATAAATGTGTTTTCTGACTGCTTAAATGTTACTAATGTTAGACTATTACAAAAATAATTATACAATATTATGTAAAGTGAGTTTCAATAAACTGCCTTCTTCTAATACTACCTCTTGTTATGTTTGTAATATACGGTAGCACTGTTACATTTGGTTCCCTAGGAAGATGCTCTATATTTAGATCATCCCCAGGAAACAAGTCTTCCCTCATATCTATAGCAATATTGTGAAGCACAGCACATGCAACAATAGTCTTCCTGGCTGTTTCAATATCCCCATACATTCCTCTTAGTAAGCAGCGGAAACGTTGTTTCCACAGACCAAAGCATCTTTCGATAGTGTTCCTGGTGCAGATGTGGCTCCTGTTGTATCTTTGTTCTGCTTCAGTTTGTGGGTTGAGCAATGGGGTGAACAGGTATGGCGTGCAGGGATAGCCACTGTCCCCTAAGAGTAAACCGGAAAATGCACCAGCTTCAAACCTCTGCTTTAAGCGGGACTCTCTAAAGATTCTAGAGTCATGAACACTACCACGCCACCGCGTCACAATGTCCATGATTTTAAGATCTGCATTACATACCACCTGAAATATCAATAATAATTTATTTATTTATATTGTCATAATAAAAGTATTATCAGTAAGTATGTAATTTGTATTCATATAATATTTAAAATAATGATTTCACATTTTCACCTGCACATTTATTGATGGATATCCTTTTCTATTAATGTACATCTGACCCTCATCAGTTCTTATTTTTTTAATTTGTATATGAGTGCAGTCTATTGCGCCTATAACTCTTGGAAAATTTGAAATACTGCGAAATTTCCTGATCGCTTCTTCTTGCTCATTCAAAGTAGCAGGCATCTTTATAAAAATGTGAGATAAACTTGCTAATACTTCAGCTATTTTTTTGCAAGTTTTGCTGACAACTGGCTGGGATACACCATGTAAGTCCCCAGTGTCATCTTGAATCTGTAAAAAAAACAATAACAACTTAGTTAGGTACACCAATGTTTAAGATATCCCAGCAGTGCTTGCAATTTACATTACAAAGGTTGTACACTTACTTCATGACGAGCCCAGTTGCGTAATGCGCAAACCACTTGCAACTCAGGAGTCAGAGGTTGTCCTCGAGGATCGTAGACTAAATTCTCACGCAATAAATCCACTATTTTAATTGCAAAGCTTTTAGTGAACCTATATTTATAGCGAAATTCTTCATCAGTTAATTCAAAAGGATTCACGCGACTACGGGGTCTATTAAACCGCTGGTTTGTTTCCAACACTTCCAAATCTTCCAAATCCATTAAATCAATCGAATTTAAGTCCATTTTTCTATTTTTGTTGCTACTTGATTACCTTAAAACACAATTGCGACTTTGAAATTTGACGTTTTGAGGTTAGTACTGGAGTTAGACCAGGGGACAGGGCGGTTTAACTTTAGTACCATAGATAATCCTCGGACTAGCGATAAACTCGGTTTTATAATAACGTTTATTTTAGTACATAGTTTAAACCTGGTACTAAACACGGTACTATAGTTAAACCTCGTTTTGGAATAAGGCGGTAAGGGTCAGTTTCACAGGTTTTATGTAAAAGGACATGTCCAAAACGGGCCTAAAATTCTAACTAAGATAGTTTATATATATTTGTGGATGGAACTCAGAAAAACTAGCCTTTTACAATACATACTTTTAAAGACCTCCGTTTTTGAGATTTATGTTATTTTATTTTGCTTAAAAACTATACTTAAAATGAATGTTTTTAAAAAGTTAGTTATAAATGGAGGGGTCTAACAATATTTTTAATGGACCCAAGGTCTATATTTTTGCCCCTATAATATCCATAAAGTTTGACGTTAGATTTTGAGGACATGCACCCATGCAAAAAGCGGACATCTACTTTATTTGTCAGATATCTTAATAAACGTGTAATGTAGATAGTACTCATTTTATTACTAATTATTTGGGAGCAAATATTACTGTGGGACTTTTGTATTTGGTCGGGTTATACGTTTATGTGCCGAGTAGCATTTAGGGGAAATGAGTCGTAAATTACGTGGTAATTATGACTCCATAGTCATACAAGTTTCATATTAATCGATTAGAAGTTTCTTTATCGACTAGAAAATTCTTTTTCGTTATATTAATCGTAAGGCAATAAAAAAGGTTTAATCAAATACACACTAAGTTAATAGACGAATATTAAATGCTATTTTAATCTTTAAGCTCTCCATTGTTTAAGTATTTACTAAAATAAGACAATCACTTTGTATAAAAAAGAGATTTAATTTGCATAGCCCAGTTAAAAAAGCTGCTAATAGATTTTAATTTCAGAAATATTAATTGAAGTAGGAAAACTATAGTCAAATATGGACCAATCGGCATGAAGGTCTATTGTTTGGCTAATATATAACTTATTTTGGTTGGTTTATTTTCGGGATCATTTATCCCTTGCTAATAGGGCACCAGCAGTGGACAACACAGGACTGAACAAAAATCACAATGCAAAAGCATAGCCTTCATATATTTATATATTTACATTAAAATATAAGTAAATATGCTAGACGCTCCAATGACTAACCGTTGGATTTAACAACTTAAAAGCGACGTATTCTCATTTTGTTTAGAATGCATTTTGAATTTCTTTATTAGTCTTAGTTTTACAAAAATCGTTACGAGTATAAAATGGAAGTTTAACTATCGTATTTTTATGAATTAAATCGTACAATAGGGAATTATTAATAAACATTGTTAATCAGTATTATGTCTCTAACCCCAAAACTATTTGTCATAAGGATCAAAGTAACTTAACAGCGGTTGGTTGAAACACTGATCAATAACGTTTATTAGCCAAGGACTATATCCATGCATTGAACATAAAAGCGTCGGACCCGGAATGTCGTTTTAAGCCTGGAATACGCATGCAATCGCATACGCTAATATAAAATATGAGTGTTGATTAATTATCTCATTTTACATTACACAATAATTATCAGGAAACCCACCTTTTTATGCATTAAAAAACGTGTATTCCAGGCTTAACCCGACGTCCCATCAATACAGATTCCACTAACTGCCGATTTTAATAAACGATTCCAATCTCTTTTTTTGATCGCGATAATCGACCAATCAGTGTGCTTAGAATGTGGGAAAAAACACGACACGACTCCGTTTCGTTTTATTGTGATTGGTTGAGAGACTAACACGTTACTGACGTATTGGTCTCTCGATCAATCACAAACAGCAACATTAAATGACATCGTCTTATGAGTTGCGTTTTTTGGAGACATTCTAAGCACACAAATCCGTTTTTTGTCTTGCTTACAAATTATTTTGATTGGCTTCCTCTCTGCTTAAAGATTAAAACCGTTAATTAAAAAACGAGCGAAGACTAAATCTCCAAGTAAGTAGTGTAGTTGGGCTATCGCGCCGGCGCTGGTGGTGATGGCGCGGTGAGACGCGTGGCGGCCGGCACCAGGTGGTAGGTGAGCCACCACGACAGCAGCGGCTGCGTCACCGCCACGAACAGCAGGAAGTACACGCGCCGCTTGGTGCCGCCCGCGGAACTCTTCGATGCGTTCCAGCTGTCCGCGTACGGGCTGGCCGCGGCCGCGTACCCGTACGAAGGCTGCTGCGAGGGACCCTGAGACCCTGACAGGAGCTGCAGGCGGAGTGTTTTCACCTGGAATTGGGCCGGTTTCAGATTTAATAATATTCAGATCAAACATAGACCTGGAAAAAAGAAAAATAAAGCATCCATTCTTGAATTGGGTATGCAACTTTGCACATTAGACGCCCATACAAAAACACTTTATTATGATTTGTTTACATATTTACACAATAAAATCTACAAAAAAAAATCATCTACCTCTAACAATCCAATGTATACAACCTTATACATATGTAACAGAAAAACAGATTCTATAGGCCCAGTAACAAAGTTCCATTCCCACCCTTTGCAAACATAAACCTTAAAACAAAAATTAACTCACCAAGAAATAAGACAATGCAAAACTGCTATACACCAGACTGCAGTAGTAGCCAGTCTTGCCAAACAGCAGCCCGGCCAGCAGTCCGCCAATCATGATTGTGTACTTGTACCCGGAGAACGCGAGCAGGTCCAGGGTGCGGAGGTTAGTATTCGTGTTTGTGATGTAGAGTGTTACCAGGTATAATATCATCTCGAAGATTATGTATGCAAGCGCTGATGAAGCTTGGATTCCGATCTGTTCTGGCGAGAAGCGGTGTTGGAGACCTGGAAATAGTTCATATTTGGTTAACATTATGCCTTGTTATAGGTAATATTTTTATAACTAAATGTTTTGCGGCTTGCTTGTCTGGTTCTAAGTTTGTTTTTTGTATAAAAGCATACCAATATTATTAGGTACATTGCACCAGATTGTGAGTGGAGGGACTTCTATAAAGATACTAAAGTACTTTTAAACAAATGAATGAACAAACGAGCAAGCCTCTCGCCTAAAAACAGACACAACTACCCATAAATAGAACTCTGTGCTTGTCAATATCAAACAATAGATGTGAAGTGGCAAAATGTCGGTTAATAATGTGGTGCATTTGTTGAAGCGAAATTTATTGTATACAACTTAATATATAGATGAAGAACTTGTTTGGCTGATGGTAGGTTTCTTATATGAACAGGCTTTGCCCACATCTTATGGAGTAACGTCCACATAGAGACTAAAGTAAGTCGATACCGACTCTTGTAACACCTATAGCTCTGAATCATATAATACTGCACGATAGTTTAGTTGGGAATGGAACGGACAGCCGTGACGTATGTCCGCAGGTTCAAAACTCAATGCACACACTATTGACCTCTCGAAGTACAGTTTATATTGTTTATCAATTATCGTTCGCTTTAATGGTCTGGGAAAACACATTACGAAACCTGCATAGCCGGATTCTCCATAAGAATTTTAAAGGTATGTAAAGAGAGAAGGCTGCCCACACTAGGCCAGCATATTGGATGAAGGCCTACACCCTCTCAGTGATACAGGAGGTTCGTGCTCAGCAGTGGGCATCATACATATAATACGGGGCTGTTATTATTATAAATATCTGCATGACAACTCAATACAATCTTTAAATACATGTTAGACAATGTTAAGCGGGCTCCACATTCACGCCGCGAACATCCGTGAACACACGCGACCACGAGTGTGGTTCACTGGACGGTGGTCCCGCTTCACAGACGCGTGTCGCGCATGTTCCCAGATCCGATTCAGTATTTTATCACCGCGTTAAAAAAGTTCGCAGCCTAGAAACGCGAACGAATCCACATTCGGGGAGTCGCGCAGTGCCACTCAAGAATTATTTCCTGGGATAACGAATTGGAATTAAAGTTTTTCGAGTGTTACCAAGGTGAAAACATAATTTGGGATGAAAAACATCCACTTTATAAAGATATAATATGTTTTGTATTGTTAATATGTACATAATAATAATATGCCAGTTTAGTCCATTTCGGACAAGTGTATGAACACGACTGGTAAAATTGTGAGTGTAGAAGGGCGTTCTTTTCGCGCAAGGTTCACGCCGTGGACTGTCGCCGCGACTTCACGGCGTGAGTGTGGAGCGGGCATAACATACACGCACGGATATGAGAGACCAACTACCCAGTGATAAGAGTTGAGATTATATCACATTGTATCATTCGGGTTGAACTTCCTGCTGATATTGTCAACAAAACGTGAAATTATAATATTGTCTACTCCATAAATATATTTTATGTATTGCATTTTATTGTTTAATTAAAAGAATATTTATAAAACTAGGTACAGGCTACTCCATTATTATTATCACTGTAACAACATTATCAACAATGTTTAGATAACAATACTGCATTAAGAACTGTATTGTAAAAAATATTAATTTAATTGTATCTTTAGTATTTTTTATTGTGGGATACGGCAAAGTTAGCCTAGCATAACCCAAAGTTTCCAATCTAAGCTTTAAAGAAAATGCATATTATTTTATTTTGGGAACAGCAAATTGAATAGACTGCAAGGTGGACAGACGACTTGATAAAGGTCGCAGGAACACGCTGGATGCGGGCCGCTTTTGACAGGTCCGTCTGGAAATCTTTAGGGGAGGCCTATGCTCAGCAGTGGACGTGGAGTGACTGATGATGATGAAAGTGATCCTATTGCACCTGATGGTAGGGGGAGTACGGTCCAGATACATTGTCGACCGACGAGAGATGTTCATCTCTCGCCAGCTGGCACCATTATGCCGGCCTGCTTGAAACCGCATATACACGGGCTGATCCCGGAACGCGGCACACTTACGTGGGCCACTATGGCAGGTTTTACACCCTGTATATGGTGAACGCTATCCAGGCTAATTTAAGTATCCTACCACAGCAATCTCCCCTCTTCTCTAAAGAAATGGACAGCAATAATCACTACCATCAGATGACATATTTATCTACATATATATACTATAATAATCTATACTAATATTATAAAGAGGAAAGATTTGATTGTTTGTTTGTTTGTAATGAAACACTCAAAAACTACTGGACCGATTTTGTAAATTCTTTCACTAATAGGAAGCTACATTACTCCTGAGTGCTATAGGCTACTTTTTATCCCGGGAAAATATTATTATCTCAGAAAAACATTTTCACGCGGGCGGAGCCACGAGCAGAAATCTAAAAAAAATTTTTTTTCTTCCCTCTTTCGTTAGGTTCTTTTAAAGAAATTTAAATCTCACTCACCAAGCATGAACCCAGCGAGCAGCACATAAGTGACGTAGCCCATGGAGGGTATGTAGAGGTCTGGCGCGTTGATGTCGTAGCGCGGCTGCACCGGCGTGTCCTGGTCGTACTTCACCATCCATTCCTGGAAGTGCTCATACAGTTAGTTATCTTTTTTAGGAAAAATATTTCACGAAAAACAGAGTATGTGTTTTTCTATACTTTCAAAAATGTAAGATTATAGTTTTTTATTTTTCTTTAAGTTACTTTTGAATATAAATACTATTATTGATTGGATTCTATTATATTCTTAGGTCTAGTCTATGAATCGTTTACCATGACGAAGGTCACAGGATAAAAATAACCTATGTACTCCATTACTTAATTCTACCAATAACTAAACCTATCAATAAAAGGAAAACATTCGCGATCTGTTGCTCTTTGTCTTCATAGATGACAAATAAACACTTCTGCACACACATTAGGATACTCAATGCCTATGCATACATCATCCCTCTGCTATTGCGGATGCTTATGAGAGGCCGAGATAATTTACCACCGGGTGACACACTTAGTCGATTACTCCTTCTATAATTAAAAATGTTAATTATTATGTTCGATATGTATAAAGCCCATACCTTATGTGTGTAAGGGAACATGATGAGCAGCAGTTTCCTGAGCACGTATCTGGTGTCGACGGCGAAGTAGTACCGCAGGCGCGACACGGGCACGTACTTGTCGAGCTCGCGCCGCACGGCCGCGCGCCCCTGCGCCGCCAGCTGGTTGCCGTACTGCAGCGCCATGTCCTAACAAGTGACAACACAACACATACTCTGTTACTAACAGACCTGACTACCAAACTCTGATAATTATCATGAGTCCTTTGTAATTCTTCTATAACTTACCTGAACGACAGGTTGCTGCAGCATGGACCCAAGCTGAGCTGGTGATGCCATTGGAGACTGTACAAAAGTACCCATGACACCATAATCTGAAAACATTATTTTAAACATTTACATACATGTAAAAGAACTTACATGCATGTAAAAGTATCACTGTATAGTTTCCAGATTAAAAGTCTGTATTATGCTATCCATAATATAGACCACTGGTGTGTCAAATTATATGCAATATTTAAAATGGTTGAGAACTGCTTCTGTGTTTATTCCTAACAAACATCTCTACAAAGTATCATAGATATTAACAAGAAATAAATGTATAAATTATTACTTACTAGCTCCCGTTGGAGCCCCAAAGTCATTGTGTGTTTCTAACTGAATACCTTCCTGGTACGGTGGAGGTGGTCCCGCAGGGGGGTAGCCTGGATTGTAAGCGGGCCCAGGACTGAACGCAGCACTCGGTGCCGGAGCCCCCATCACGGAGACATCACTTACTCTCTTAGCCTTACGGATACCACCCGACTGGCCAACTAGAAAATAATATCAAAGTTTTCAGTGGACAACTTACTTTATACAACACAACAATTTACCTTCATTGAACCTTAATTTGTTTACAATTGCTTTTTATTATCTAAATCCCTGTGCTGGCGGTGGCATCATGTGCCGGTACGGTCATTTCCCTGCAACGTGGTTGAGGAGGCTGATGGCTGGCACATGCGTCATACTCGTGAATGGGTGCTGCTTGCGTGGACTGGTCTGCGCTGTTTGATAGTTGACTCTATTGTTTACTTAAAATTAAACATGTAGGTGGTTGTATGATTTAGGTACTCTCCGTTAATTTTCACATTTAATAGGTATCCATCTTTGAAATTGAATTTATATATTTACTTACAATTTGTAAAATATACATATTAAAAAATTTTACCTAAAAAAGACCTACGCTGAGTTTCTTGGTGCTTCTTCTCAGGTCAGTGGGTTTATCCAAAGCACTGGTAGAATCTTTTAGTTGATAAAAATTATGTGTAAAAGTGTCCTTAAGGGCCTAATTACTTAATAAATGATTTGAATTGTTTTGAGTGACTAGTACCATAATTAGTTTTGTGCACTTGGTCTTTTCTGGAGTTGTTTGACAGACTTAAAGTCTTTTCAAATTTGAAATAAAAAGAACACCAGACTGGTTTTTATTACATTCCATTAAGACACAAGAAGATACTTCATAATGTTGTTTACTATCATTAAGATAATTTATTATATTTGAAACTAATTAGTGAATTGAAGTTTTTCATGTTTTGTATCCTAGGTAACCTATTCGTTAAGTACCTAAAATAACACTTTATCACGCAATTTAGTAAAAAATAGTGGCACTGGAGGTTTATTGAACAGTATATGGATTACAATTTAAAAGTAGACGTCCTAATAAGATTCTAAATAGAGCTTCTAAGCACAGACACGAGTAATTTGGTTGTTTTGTTACAATATTGACAATCTTTTTGCCAACGATTTCAAGCAATATTAAACCTCTTACCGTTTCTTGATGCGTTGAAATTCATGATTTACTGTATTATTTGGTTATCAGGAAGAAATTGACATAATAATCGTTTAATTAGTCAGATTTTTAACGATTATTCTTTTTGATACACATCACCAGCGACTTGTCGGCTCTGACGTTACGATGACAAGCTGAGATTGACTCTTGGAATGACGTTCCATTAGTATTGTTTTAGTAAAATTCAATGTTATTATTTACACAAAGTATTAATTATCTTTCGGCTTACAAAGTAATAAGTGTGTAAAATTTCATATTGGTCATAATCATCGTAAAATCATTAGGTACGTTTGATTTCAATTTTCATTAAATTAGTCAAAACATTTCTTTTGAACAATGGAACGTAAGTTTGGTGGAACCAAGAAGCTTATACCCATTCTTGGGTGGAACTGAATTTTGCAAAATATATTAGTGTTAGCCAAGGTGTTAGCTGTCAATTTATTTATTGAAGGTAGTAATCACTGAAAGCACCGACCAAATCCCTATAAAAGGAGTGGACATCTGTCAGTCAGTCACCGTGGTATGTTCGCAATCGCAACCTCCACGTGGACACCAACATGCCGACCATCAGGCACTTCATGCAAAGCATCAGCAAACGCTACTTCGATCGGGCGGAAAAACATACGAACACGCTCATCCGCAAAGCGTCGATATACGCTCCATTTGACCGCGCCAAATGGAGACGGCCGCGTTCCGTGTTAACCGATCCAGAGGACGAAATCACTCTGGCGATTCGTAGGAAAAACGAGTTTATAAAACTCTTACACTCCACAAGACCGCAGTTCCGTCCTCGCCGTCGAGGACCTCGCCGCGGTCCCCGTCGCCCTCCCGACCCCCATGACAGCTCCGGCCCGGGTGCCGATGTAAACAACCCGAACTAATAGGATTAGGTCAAAAAACCTTCCCCCCACTAATCGTTGAATGTCTCATTCTCCCCTCAGTGACCGTCCTGAGCCGAGGTTCGTAAACCGTTAGTGGGTTGCCCTCAGGATGGTCACTTAACTCAGGGTTGCGAGCGCATCAGCGTTCACCCTAAAGTCCAGAAGAAGAGAGAAGTCCAGTGTGGCCAGAAAAGCCGACCCTCGTCAGGCTACTGGCAGAATAGTCAGGTTAAAAAAAAAAAAAAAAAAAAAACAGTCAGTCAGAGCATTCAGTCGACGGACGTGCGCGCGTGAACATCATCATGGGAATTTAGTGTACTGGTAATATTTTGTGACCTACTCTTTGAAACTCCTACTCTGTGCGATCTACAATTGAAGCGTTGTGACTTTTTGTTTGTAAACCGTGTAACTTGGATACTTGTAAAGGAATTGTATTTTATGAAAGACTGGCTCAATGGACAAGTATCTAGAGCCGTAATAATAAATTAAAAAAAAATACTCTTTGAAAGTTATTTCTATCAAGTGCAATTTATGGTTTTTGTTAACAATTTAGTATCTTTTAACTAATTTTGATTATTTTTTTAAAAGTAAATTTAACTAAAATCCTAACATCAGAAGTGGGATTCACAATCAATGCCCACAGAAATAAATTGTGCTCACTACATATGTACGCTATGTGGAATACATGGTACGATGGAGATATTTGACTACCCGCAAATTATGTAAAACAAAGACATTGCGCTAAGTAATATCGGGATAAGAACTAGCCTACAACGTGGATAAAAGTGGACATGTGTGAAACATAGCCATCGCATATTAGTTTCTGACTTCATGTGCATAAGACTACGTGTGTACCGCGATCAAACTATTAGTGTATCGAAGTCAAACTGTTCGTGTTCAAACGTTCCTGTTCGTGTTCAAACGTTCCTGTTGGTGTTCAAACGTTCCTGTTGGTGCTCAAGCGTTCCGGTAGATGTGCTACGTATGGTGTCACAGTTGGTATCCTGGGCAAAGTGACTGCGCGGGTAGCAACTGGCGGTTGATGCTAACTGCCCTATTGTAGAGGATGTTCATCGTTGACTATAGAGGAAGTCTGGTATCGTATGACCCATAACCCTTGTTTGAGGGTTCTGGTTTCTTTTATTTCTTAGTAACTTTAACAGGGCATCTGCAGATATGGATTAACGATCAATTCGTGGTTATTGTTGGTACAGAGCCGTCCCTAAACTTAAGAACTTGGAGAAAAATACACTGTTGCAGTAAACGGTGATTGTACATGGCCTTGTGTGACAAAAGTGATCTAAGTGTATAGTTTTCGGTCTGAAGGATTGTTGGCCTTCCTTGGTCAAGGTAACGGATCGCAGCACTGCACTGTTTACAATTTTGGATTAAGAGCGAGTCATACGATAATTTTGATGTTGTCCTCATATTAAGATGGCTACTGAATTCCTGATCAAAGTTTGATGTGACATTTGATTAAAGGCCAGGATAGAGTGAACGGTTTGATGCTGTTGTGATATTTTTGATTTCAGGGACTGAAGATCCTTGCAGGGAGTACTTACTCAAGGTTTTCAGCGTTAGAAGACTCCGTAAAGCGTGACTACTGAAGAGCCTTGGTGATTTGAAGTTTGCTGCGATGATAGAGGATGTTTGGTATTGTATGACCGTAATCCTTACTTGAGGGTTATGATTTTCTTTATTTTTCTGTAATCTCTGTAAATATTGGGATACTGTTTTACCATGTGGTAGTGCCATAATATTATGTCCAAACCACTCCGCTGGTGGATGTGCTTGTTTTATCGATAAGATGGTTGTTTAGATATACAGCCGTCGACGTAAAGGATTTTCCGTATGATTTTAAAAGTTCAGGTATTCTGTGGTTGCACTATGACGGCATAATTCTGGTAGGTAAAACTTTGATCCTGGTAGATTGAAATATGCAAAGAGAAACTACCTGTCGTCATACATCAGGTACGTTGTGTGTCAAACAGTTCGTCCTTAACCCGACTTACCGGTCAGGTTCATTCTATAACTTTGAAGATAACTGAAATGTAGTCAAAGTTAGAAGCGAAACTTAATCTAAAGTCAGAATAGGCCGAACGAAGTGTTGATGTGATTTTCTTTGATTGCAGAGGTTCGCCCAATATATTTGCATTAAAGGTCCTATAAAATGAGGCCTCTAAGCAACTTGTGTGAAAAGGCTTTTTCAGATCATCAATAGAACCTGACTCAGATAACTGAATCGCTAGAGTTTATTGTGTAGATGTGCCCTATGGATTGTTGTGTTTTCAGGGCGAACCGAAACAAAACTCTTGTAAGGCCTAGCGTGGCATAGAGCTGTATGGGAATAGACGTGTCTGTCTGACATGTAATGCCAGAAAGACCTTGCGTGGCATCGATACGTTTGTTTCGTGCAAGACCTTGCGTGGCATCTATACGTTTATTACATATAAGTCCTTGTGTTGAGACGTTTCCGTCTTGTATCATTTGAAGATGCGACTGTATAGATCCCGTAGCCGAAGCAAAGATTGCCGAAATGATGGCGGAAGGACGTTTTGAGGATGCTGTCTATTTTGTAAAATACGTGATCGAGGACGACCACATTGTCAGGAGAGGCCGTGTTAGCTGTCAATTTATTTATTGAAGGTAGTAATCACTGAAAGCACCGACCAAATCCCTATAAAAGGAGTGGACATCTGTCAGTCAGTCAGAGCATTCAGTCGACGGACGTGGACGCGTGAACATCATCATGGGAATTTAGTGTACTGGTAATATTTTGTGACCTACTCTTTGAAAGTTATTTCTATCAAGTGCAATTTATAGTTTTTGTTAACAATTTAGTATCTTTTAACTAATTTTGATTATTTTTTTAAAAGTAAATTTAACTAAGATCCTAACATTAGTTTTATTAGTTCAGGTGCTATTTGCAAAAACCTACCTACTTTATTTACAGGAAATATCCATTTATATATATTTTTTCTAATAAAGGCCTAACCTAACTTGAACAAAAGCGAAAGAGTGTTCTTTAGCCATTGCCTATTGTTTTGAGATGACAGCTAATCTTTAGACAATTGTTAAGCGGGGTTTAGATTAGCTAGCAATAAAACTTGCAGAAGTTATGTTGCGCAAGCTATTTTTACCGTGTAAACAGTAACGGCAAGCTGACTTCTGCAACATTTTGAAGCTTGCGGGACTTCTGGCAAGTCGCATGTGTAAACACCATTTGTGCAACTTGCGGGAGAACTTGCAGTTTATTCTGCGTGCAGATAAAAGTTTCAACTTGCTGAGCTAGTAGCTAACGTTTTTTTTATTTGTTCCATTCTGAAGCAGCTAAGGTCTCAAAGACTATACTGCCAAGTTATAAGTTTGTAGTTTGACCGATATGTCTATTTTTGCCGCCAAGCTGTAGTATACATGCACTATTGTGTTCCTGTTTTAAGGACATTGTAGTCAACGTAATTAATGGGAGTTATAAGACTTAAAATATTATGACTCAGGATGACAAGTGCAATAAAATGCCACGCAGTACTTTTTATTTCAAAACTCTGTTTCGTGTTGGTATTTTTAAGGCGATTATTTTGTTTACAATCGTCATCCAAACAGCATTATATTAGATTTATAAAAATTAGGCAAAAGGATTGCATGCCTTGTCTTTCAGTTTTATGAAAAAAGAACATGGCTAGCAATACATTTTCCTCGAGTAATGTAAACAGCTTTGCAAGAACTTGCGCAAGTTAACTTGGTGGATGATTTGAAAAAGCGTGTTGCTAAAGAAATATTTCCGCTAGTGTAAACGCTTCTGAAAGTTATTGCGCAACATATTGCTGAGCGAACTTGCTAGTCTAAACTCAGCATTATGGTATTTGGCAGCGTTGCCGTTTTAGCGCTTTTCGCGCTGGATCTAGTGCTTTTTAAGGGTCGTTAGCGCTTTTTATGTGATAACTACGCGCAAAAAAAAATCTGGTGGAATCTGGCGCTTTTTTCGACGGGCGGACGGGCGGAGGGTTTCTTGGCAGGGAGGTTTTTTTTTGCTTGTTTTGTCATGTGGCAGCAAGAATTCGTGCCAGCAGTAGCACCTCCCCCCCCCTAACGAAAAATATTTTTTTTGGATTGTCATGTGGACCAAATTGGCGACCTCCTAAGGAAGGGCCAAATAAGGAGTTCTCGTAACCGACGAGCATGTATGAAGAGACTGATGACTGTAGAAGAAGCGAAAGAGGTAAGCTTGGATCGTAGCACTTGGCGCTCTATAGTCTTTGCCTACCCCAATGGGAGAAAGGCGTGAGTTTATGTATGTGTCATGTGGCTGTAAAAAGTCACGCTAGCACCCCCCCCCCCCCAATTTTTTTTTTTAAATTCATAAAATTGTTTAGCGCTATTTAGCAAGATTTAGCGCGTTTTTGATAAGAGTCTAGTGCTTTTTTTTCGTCAAACGGCAACACTGGTATTTGGTAAAATCTTGACAGTTGACACCTGCCATTTGAAACTTGAAACATTTTGTCATCAGTGTTGCAAAAGTTCCCGATTTATCGTGAGATCTACCGATTTTGGCTATAGTCTCCCGATATACCGATTTTACTATCATATCTCCCGATTTATTGTGCTGATAATATAATAGTATCAAAAATGTTACAACATGAAGTAAGGATGTTTTTTTTCCAAATTTCTTCATGGCTTCGCGAGCCTATGGCATTAAACTACTTCTTATAATTAGTGTACGCAATATACTGTTTAAAACTTAAAGGAAGGGAAGTAGTTTAAAGTGACTTGGCAGGACATTTGGTCTTCCAAAACTTCAAACTGGAATTATTTTATTCCAAATTTTAAGAAATAGTAAATTTAATTATGTGATATACAACTAAGAAAAATTATCAATTTCAATAGCATGAACAGATTTTCTTGAGTTATAACTCATAGTTGAGATATTGATCAACCAAACTGCCTTTTAATCTTATAACATCCTTTTGTTTATCTCAGGGATTGTAAATGAATAAATGATTGTTACTATTGTATAATAAATTCAGTGGCGTAGCGTAGTTTTGGGTGGGGAGGGGGGGGGGGGTATGGTACAGCTTTAGAATGGCGGCAAAATTTGTAAAATAAAAGCTTTGAGAAATGGGTACACGCGTGAAATTTGTTGAAATTATCGTTTTTTTGGGTGCTTTGTGGCGGCAAATTTTGGGTCCGCCCCGGGTGGCAAGAACCCACGCTACGCCACTGATATTAATAAAAACTATTCATGGTTTTAAACTTCCAAATAAATATCTCCCGATTTTTATCTGGAATCTTTCCCGATTTTTAAAATCTCATATTTGCAACACTGTTTGTCATAAATATTTTGCGTTTTGCTGTACAAATACGCCGCGCACTGTGTCTGTGATTTTTCCCGTAATGTTCTGAACATTAGTGTTTAAAACTTCCTCATAATGGCGTTGACTAACGTGTTGTTGTTGAGCCAAATAGCTGGATATTTGGTTGGGCTGATACTTTCTTTATGCATTGTAGTTCCTATGAGTATGCATCAAGATGAATTCAAGTAGGTGGAAATAAAGTGACCTTTCATTATGTCTTTATATCTGTATGTACTCCGACCTGTATACAATGTCTATAATGCAAGAAAAATATTTGTTGATCTAATCTATTGAGAAAAGGAAGAATTTAGATATCTATTACCATATAAGACTTAAGTTCTAGCTGAATAGTGTATGAATCATGCTGATCGCTGGCTTGTCTAGCATACAAAATAGTTTGACACAATATATCCATTGCTTGTATTACAATAGATTTTTACAAATTTCTACATGTTTTAAATTTTGCTTTAGTTATAAGGAATCTACCTTCATTAACTATAAAAAAAAACAAATTTATTATTGTATAGCCTGCACTGCTGTTATTATCCTTATAGGGAACATTTAATGCTCATTACTTATTCATATCCAACATAATGGTACAAACAGCCTTATATTCAACTACACATATCTATACTAATATGATAAATATCTGTAAATGGAAAATAAATTAATGTAAAGAAAAAATACTGTTGTGTTCGGATTTAAAGAAAATTGTAGCCAGCATAACTACTGGTCATTATGAGACTTAACATCTTATGTCTCAGGGTGACGAGCGCAGTGGAGTGCCACGCAGTACTTTGTAATTCAGAGTTCTGTGGGACGTTGCTACTGTTTATGAGTGGTTGTATGGCTTACCACCAGGCAAGCGGCATACTCGTCGCGTCTTTTGAATGAAAAAAAAAAAACTTTTGTTATTTCAGATTGTAGCTGTAATGTGGATTTATTATTATTTTACTATGTTTTTTTTAAACTAACTTCTAAAAAAGAAGAAGCTTCTCAATTTGTGTGTTAAATCTTGTTAAAAAAGTTTGAAGGAATATCAATTGCTGATTTTGATAATTAATTGTATAAATAGTCTCCAACACATTTATCAGCATTAGTTTGGGGCTTATAAGAGATATTTGTCCCCAGTGGCCACTGTTTGCTGTTCTCACATGGTGAGTGGCAAGACAGCGGCCAGTTATCAGTGGATTGGGCGTCTCGCGCCTACTGCAACTATGTCATTCTGGTTGGCATTATCATGTTCATAGTGTGCTCCGTGCAGATATACAGGTTTGTAAATTGAATTATTTCATTTTTAGGTGATTGTACCTGAAGTATGCTATTACTTAACCATTTCATCTTTGATAGTGTTCCTTTGAACCATAATTATACTTAGCAAAGTGAAATTAATATAGCACATATTTTAACAAGACAAAATTTAGGTTTCCAACCATATGATGTAGACAATATGCTTGTTTGATCTACACGTAGGCATCAGCGTCTGCAGCAATGTATAGGGGAATCCACGAAGGGAAAAGGGGACCAGTGGGATGATCAACTGTCCCCCCCTTGGATTTTGTATTCCTGTGTGGTGTATTATGTACATGTATTTGAGTATTGGCTTTCAGAAACCCGAGATTTGCTCCTCTGTGTATAAAACCTGGTTAAGCCCCGCAGTATAACTGACCATATGCATGATAATTGGTATATTGTCAGGCTGTCGATGCTGATGTACCGCGGCGAGGACAGCTCGTTCCTGTCGGCGTTCATCGAGGCGGTGGGCTGCACGGCGCTGTGCCTGCTGGCCGTGCTGGCCGCGCTCATGGTTACGCTCGGCTTCATGACCTGGTGCACCAACATTGTGCAGAGGTTCCCCAGGTAATGTATTTATTTATTCATTATAATGGGACAACAAACAGTTAGGGCCTATTCAGTGCGACGCGGATGACCTACGCGGAGGTCCGTGACGGACGGTTAAATGTATTAAGCCTATACGACGCGTTCAGTGCGACGCGGAGCGCCCGCGTCGCGGAGTGCTATCCGCGCGCGGATGGAAATCACCTCACGTCGCTCCTCCGCGCGCGGTTGCCAATGTAGTTGTTCAGACTTGTTCAGTGCTAGACGGACGGTTTTGCGACGCGGACGTGAAGTACTGTCGTCGTCATGGCTGCTAATGTGCAAACTGAGAGGGTTATACAAGAAGTACGACTTCAACCATGTCTTTGGAATCTCCGCGAATCCTTGTATAAAAATAAAGATGTAAAACTAAAGGCGTGGCTGGATGTTTGCAACCACCAAATTCAATTTTTTATCCATAGATACATGCTCTAAAATAGATACTGTTGGTTGTCACTGTACCACTCTAAATCACGATCCGCGTAGAACTGAATGACAAATTAATCCCCGACGGACGCATGAGCTAATCCGCACGCGGAAGGTCCGCGTCGCACTGAATAGCGCCTTACACAATGTTATCCTCAAATTAGTTTTACAACAAATTATCGATTGATAGCTTTTTTAAAAACGATTGCGAGTGGTACTTAGTATAACATAAAATTAATATGATGTATCAGTAGTAAAAGTAAATTGTATTGACTTTTTTTTTTTTTTTTTTTTTTTTGTTGTGGACATTACGGTCAGTAGCCTGACGCGAGTCGGCTTTTCTGACCACACCGGACTTTCGGGCGAACGCTTTAGACGCTCCAACCCTTTACATTTAAACGACCACGCTGAGGGCACCCCCTAAGTGGGGTACGAGCCTCGGCTCAGGGCAGTCGTTGGAAGATGATTGAGACATCAGCGATTAGGGGATTTTAGCGGTGTAATACACCAATCTATCCATTGTTTTCATCGGCACGCGGGCCGGAACTGCTAACTGGGTCGGGACATCGGGGGACACGGCGAGGTCCTCGACGGCGAGGACGGTACAGCGGTCTTGAGGAGTGTGAGAGTTTCAATAACTCGTGCTTTCTTTGGATGGCCAGAGTGATGGCATCATCTGGATCGGTCAGGACTGAACGGGGACGTCTCCATTTCGCGCGGTCAAATGGAGTATAAATGGATGAGTTTCGGATGAGCGGATTATGATGATTAACCGCGCGATCGAAGTAGCGCCTGCTAAGCGTCTGAATAAAGTGCCTGATGGTCGGCATGTCGGTGTCCACGTGGAGGTTGCGATTACGCACGTACCACGGGGCATCGAGTATTTGTCGTAGAAATTTATTCTGGACAACCTGCAGGCGCTCAATCCGACCGGGTGGTATGTGAGCGAACGCGGGTGCTGCGTATGTCATGATCGGCCTAATACATGTCGTAAAGATACGTATCTTGTTGCGGATAGAGAGCTTACTCTTTTTGTTAACGAGCCAGTGGAGCTGACTTTTCGCGAATGCGGCTCGCGCGCGTACTGCATTAACATGTGGGATGAAGGACAGATTCCGATCAAGGATCACTCCTAAATATTTGACTGTATTGGTCCATGGGATGGACTGCGAGAACATTGTGACAGTAGCGTTAGGCACTGGGGGTGCAATTCTACTCCTAGTGAAAAGAATGGCCTGGCTTTTGGTGGGATTAATGGTGATTCGCCATTTGCTGAACCACTCGCCGAGTTTGTCGGCAGCGTTCTGCAAAAGGCGAATCAACTGTGTTTTATCTCTACGTGAAGCGTAGATGGCAGTATCGTCAGCGAAGAGTGCCAGATTGGTATTCTTCGGCTTTGGAATATCGCTAGTGTAAAGCGAGAAAAGAAATGGGGATAGTGCGGAGCCTTGCGGGACTCCGGCTGTGATGGGGTGTCGGGAAGACAAGGTTCCCTCCACTCGATAACGAAAGCCGCGATTCGACAAGTAATCTCGTATGATGTGCACGAGCTGAGTGGGCACGTTGAGAGTGTACAGCTTGAAAAGCAAGCCGTTGTGCCACACTTTGTCGAACGCTTTCTCTACATCGAAAAATAGGGCACCGGTAGGCATTTTTAGGTAGAATTTAGAGTGGATGTGCTCCGTGATGCGGAGGATTTGGTGAAGGCAGCTATGCCTAGACCGGAAGCCAAACTGCTCCGCGGGGATCAGGTCGTTTTGATGGGCGACTATTTTGAGACGATCGAGGACGATTCGCTCATATACCTTTCCCATAGTGCTGAGTAGACTGATGGGTCGGTAAGAAGAGGGTTCGGACGCGGGTTTACCCGGTTTGTGGATGCCAATCACAACCGCCTCTTTCCATTCTTGTGGAAAGAGGCAGTTGCGAAAGGCTGCGTCATAAATGGCGGTGAGGGTCTTGACTAGATGCTCAGGGAGCATTTTGAGGACGCGATTAGAAATGCCGTCGCCCCCGGGGGCTTTGCGTTTTTTGAGTGCCTTGATCAGATCGATGACCTCTTCGACCGTCACCGGTGCGAGAGGGTCGGGCGGAGGGTCGACTTCCGGGTCGACGGGAATTTTGTATTGACTATTTCAGTCTAAAGTGGTGAGATTTTTCAATCAATAAAAACACAAGTCAACACGTCCGAGCGGCAACCACAGCTATCGAATGACTTTGATGTATGGTGATGTTCAGAATTTTTGATAGTTTGAATATACATCTGCCTCGGTGGCGTAGTTGTATTACGGTACCACTGCAAAGCTGATGTCTCGGGTTCGATCCCCGGGTCAGGCAAAGTGATATTAGGATTTTCTATTTAGTATCAGACCGGAGTCTGGAATTGGTGCCCGATATGGCGATAGGCTCGCCCCCTATCACATCATGGGACGGAATACGTATGGCGAAAAGTGGATGCAATAGTTGCGCCTCTGCCTATCCCTTCGGGGATAAAGGGCGTGAGTGTGTGTGTGTGTTTTTTTTTTTTTTTTTTTTTATTGCACTGAATGACGAGACGAGCATGCCGTTCGCCTGATGGTAAGCGATACGACCACCCATAAACAGTAGCAACACCATCCAGCACCTTGATTTACAAATTACTGTGTGGCATTCCACTGCGCTCGTCATCCTGAGACATAAGATGTTAAGTCTCAATATGTCCAGTAGTTATACTGGCTACAATGTCCTTCAAACTGAAACACAACAGTGCATGCACACTGTTGCTTGGCGGTAGAAATAGACATTGCGGTGGTACCCACGCAGACGGCCTCTTACATAATGAGAGACCTACCACCAGTGTGTGTTGAATATACATCAAAATAATGTGATGTTTGTAATTTGTATATGTGGAATGATTGACAAAATGTTGGCTTATAATAAATACTTATATTATTTATTTTTCCGGCCCGACTCATTTACACTTCCTTTGAGGAAGCGATTACGTTAAACGGTAAAAAAAATATTACAACTTGATAGTAATAGGAAAAATACGTTTTAAATATTAGGTATTAGGCACCTAACTTGTAGTAAGTAGGTATTTGTTGTTTACGTACATTTATATGTAATGGCCATTTTATTTGTAATTTTTCCCAAACGCCATTAAAATTCCTCACATTTTTTTTTTACCTGTTATTGTTAAATGAGTACACCTAACACTAACAATATCGCCCCCCGAGGCAATTCTTGTGCTTTGGGTCTTCACACCCAATGCACGCCCATGCGCGGGGGAACATTAGTCGCGGGCCGAGGCACACAGTCAGTGTGTATACCTCTTGGTTGTATAACACATTGAGGCCTAAAAGGGCCCGCGAACATTTCCTGGCACCCTTTTCCTTTCCACCCATCCTGAGAACCTTTCTCCATTCCCCACCTTTCCTTCCATCATCCTTTTCCACTTCCTTCCCAGGCCCCTGCAGTCGTCAAGCCGGGGGACTCCAGTATCCCATTCGCAGGTTTCCCCCGGTGTTGACTGCAGGATCGCCTACCGAAAAAAAAAAAAACACTAACAATATGTTACTTATAGTGTACTCAATTATGAAGTACGACGATGGCGGTTTTACAGGCGAGTTTTGGATGTATGCCGGCTGATAAGAATGCCAATGGTCGAAACGAACTTTTCGCGGGTAGCGTTGCCAGACGTCCGGATAAAGCCGGATATAGTTAGGCTTTTTGAATGCGTGCTGCCAAGTTAAACGGTGTCCGGCTTCTGTTAGGCTTTTACCTACATTTGACCAGTCGCGTAGTCGTTCGAGCGAGCGCCACGTCACGTTTAGAATCAGAATTTACGAAGATTTATAGTAAATGACGAAAAAAGCCTTGTTTTACATACAATCTTTTTGTGGTATTAATACTAAGACACAAAATCCTTAATAATTTAGGGTGTCCGGTCTTTTTACCCAAATGCCCGGTCAAACTGGCTGGTCTGTCCGGCTTTTAGGTTCGACGATCTGGTAGCCTTACTCGTGTACCACACGTACAGTGATGCTATCTCGCCAGGTACCATCAGCTAAAGCTATGTATGAGTAACGTTTGCTTTGTTGTAGCTGTGAGGACGCGGTCGGGCAGAAGTTTGATACGAAGGATGATATTTCTACCGAGGGCTTCTACATGGAAATTGGAACGGCGCAGGTAAGCTCAGCGTATACATGTATCACGCCCATTGCCCTTTTCAAAGGTAGGTAGTGGTGTATCATACCCACATTTCGCCAGCTATGATAGGTCCCATGTAATAGGGGCGGGTCTATTGTCATTTACCGGGCACATTTCCTGATTCCGGGCTGATACTGAGTAGAAAATCCAATATCACTTTGCCCGACCCGGGAATCGAACCCGCGACCTCAGCACTGTAGTCGTACCGTAATACAACTACGCCACCGAGGCAGTCAGCTAAGCATCTAGGTGAAAATCATAATATATTTTGGCCTTGATATCTAGTGTAAGTTTTTGAAGATGCTTGGATGTTTGTTAGCAATAAATATAGAACCTGCTGAGCGATCAGATATACCACGTCCACTGCGCGTAGATAGACCATGTGCTAGATTAATATGCAAGGTAGACTTTTTATCTTAGTGTGTAGAGATAATTTGCTTTTAACGCGACAGCTAGTTCCCTCATAGAAAATAACTAGGCATCTTGATTCTTGTGTAGAGAATGCTATTGTATCAAAAATATTTTAGTTCGGCGCGTGGGCGGCATTTGCGACATGGGTGGGTCTGGCGGTCTTCTCGACGCTGAAGGTGTGTCGCTACCACCAGCTGCAGAACATCCAGGTGTCGATGTTCCGCGAGCGGCAGCGCCTCGTCAACGACAGCGGCTCGCCTGCAGCGCCCGCTCCAGAACTCGACGGACGATCCACACCGCCGCGGGGCTGAGCATCACTATACCATACTCCATGCCAGGATAACACTCACACCACAGCCAGTAAAAATAACAGCTAAAGTAACAATTATACAAGTTGCCCAAACACAACGGTCATAGTATCGAAGACTAGGCTGTACGGCTTTAAACTTTGCCTTACCGCAAGAAAGAAAAAAATAAGTAACTGTACCTTTCACTGTTACAATATATGTCAATAAATGAACTGGCTGTATACAAACGAGGTTAAAAGAGATTCCCGCGGTAGGCAGCAGTGTGGCTGAGTCCATGGCATGGCCCTCCATGGGCGATCACCTACCGTCATTTCAACTGCCTTTGTAGGCTATAAAGATTTTTTACAAACTATACATCTAAAATGGGTCTCTACCTTATTTCTTTTAATAAAGAATATAAGTATGTATGTAACAGAATAAGGTAGGAATATAGCTTTACTGTTATAAAGTGTGCGCAATTTAAAAGATTATTTTAAGCATTTTTTTATAACGTTTTCCTAAAAAATCACCTTGTTGATGTATAACTAGTTGTATACCTCTAAGGAGAGTAGGTTTTACGAAATAAGGCAGAAATATACACAAAACAAATGGTTTTAGTTTGGATGTAAAACAATGAAAATTGGTAAAGTTATATCAAAAGAAACACTAATTACAATAGGTTTTCTTTCTCAAATTACATCCATTAACTTGCGTATTTAATAAAAAAATAATTATCATTAATTAAGTAGTTATGAATTAGTTATAATTATATATTATTTGCTTTATTGTCCTACTTTAATGTTTATTCAAACGAGGTAAAACAATGACGTCTTTACATGAAAATGTCGCATAAGTATGCAGTTCATTAATACAGCAATTTTGGAACATAATGTATTAAACAATAAATTATTTTCTGCACATACACTGAAAGGGTTCAATAAAAAAATATACTAATTAAATATAAATACCTAATGATTTGCATTAGGCGTGTGATAATAGTTGTTATTATAATTTCAGACATTTATAATTGTGTTTTTATAAAGCCAAATGTAATCTTTTTAATTTTAGGAAGACAGCGCTTTACAAATTACCTCCCTTTAAAGCTAATGAAATTAAGTGTTTTACTAAATAATGTTCTTTATTAAGCCAAATAATGAAAAAATGTTTCATTAAAATCACTGATTATGAAATGTATATTGGCCTCGAGAACTTCTGACGATGCTGTTTTTTGTCCAAATTTTATGTCAAAATTAAACCTTCCTCCTCAGGCAGACAAAATAACAATCTTTATGTATATTATTGATCGATCGAGCAAATGGACCTACTTATTTTGTTTAGTTTATTTTCGGAATCGATTTATAGATATCCAGATTGTTACTTTTCTGTCGTTAGGGGACGAATTTTCAAATATCCTGCATAAGTACAATCGGTTATGTGTTGTCTGTATGACTAAGTAAAAAAAACTATATATGAAAGTCTTTTTATGTCGCCTCTACGCTTTGAGAAACATTAAGCAAGTTAAAACAGCATTGTTTAGATTTTATTTCGTATAACTCTAGTTTGTAATGCGTTTAATTCTGTTTATGTACAAATATATTTATTGTTACTTAGTGTTTAGTCACGTAACCATAGATGTTTAGTTGATCTCATAAGGAAATTAAATATGGGCACTGTATAAAAAATTATCCAGTGCTCCATAACATTTTTAATTGATAATTATCAAAAAACTACTAATATTGAAATAGTGATTACTAGAACTGAACATTTATACAGGGTCATTTTGACATTGCGTTACTAAATGAAACCACATTCTTATCTCCTTGGAAATAACACATTCCATTAATTTATTTTAACCGTACATGTAAAACAAAAAAGTGTAAGTTTCAAACAAAATAAATATCAATAAAAAGTAACTTTAAATTAACACGCCCTAAAGCCAGTACTTCTACTCTAAGGGGACTCGTCGCTACGGCAACATGAAACTTTCAGTCAGAAATTCACTCACGCACACGCCATATTCGCAATAAACTACAAAATGATGAAAAAATGAGGAAAGTAAAATTGAGTTTTTTGGTGAAAATATTCATTTCTCATGGATGATTTTTGACATACTGTTAACAGAGGCAAAGACGAGTATGTGGTTTCATTTATTAACGAAATGTAAAAATGACCCTGTATATTAGAGAAATGCTCTATTTACTGTTTCATGTTCATACTTTAAATAGTATTTATAATACGCACACAGTGTAAATTATCTCCCGTACTTTTTTTTTTAATTATAGACATCGCTCATGTTTTTCTTCTAAAAACATATGCTAAAATTGTCATGCATTACTTTTGCTATTCAAGAGTGAAATGACATCCACATGAAATGCCGTGTGATATAACTTATAATGGAATATCGATATGTTTTCACTGTATATTTAATTCTGTTCATTATACACGCGCTGCATTTTAGTTAACTAATGGTTTGTAATCTTTAAATGGACTGAATTATTAATGCAGTAGTATCCAGGATAAAAATAGATATATAACATGTAGGTATTAATTTGTATATAATCCAGCAATTATTCAATTAAAACACTGTCGTATAGAAATCAGTTTATTGTTGTCTATGACAATACACACTTACTTGCTAGAAACATACTGGTTGCACAAACGAAGGACTTTAATTAACGGCCGTTTCCAATATTTACAGGTCCCGATGGATAGATATCAATCTTGAGTATGTATCCGAGTTAAGACTGCTTGTTTCTCAGATACGAGTTTAATGGCTTCATATAGCGATAAATTAATTCATCTGTGCTACTCTTTTTAGGTGGTCTATCCAAGCTTGCTGGCAAGCTGAGTAAAATATTGACACTTGATCGGTCATTCTTGAAATGTCTATCTCAAGTAGCCAGATAGATCTGACTATCGTAAGTTTGTTAGGACTGTCAAATAGAATTTTGATAGTTTTTATATCCAAAACCAGATAGAATATTGGGAACGGCCATAAGGGCTCCGTGACGCCACTTATTAGTTAGCACGACTGCGACGCTACATATCTGTTTTAAAACGAGGAATAGATTGGCCGGCCCGCCGCCTGTGGCTAGGAATGCTCTAGGAACTAGACTCAAGTTTGGATTAAACGACTACTTGAGAGACACATTACTTGAGCGTCTAGAGCGCGTGTGTTGGGCCGAAAAAACGAATCGAAAATGGATAGGCCGTTGCTTTTGACGCCGCAGTCAAAATGCTAGAAATAATACTAAATATAAATAATGCTCGCTATCTAGTATAGCAAGCAAATAGCAGTTGATATAATACGAAAGCTACGAACCTTATTTTATAAGTAGTATAAAAATAACAGCATACTAAGGGCCTATTTCATGCATGCTAATGTTCATACTAATCGCTTCTTATCATATCATGGTACGAAAGACACATGGCGAAAAGTAGGTGCACAAGTTGCGCCTCTTCCTACCCCCCCCCCCCCCCCCCCCTCGGGGATAAAAGGCGTGAGTGTGTATGTGTGTGTAAATAGTATTTATATGTATCTTTCCTGCGGGAAGTCACGGCATGAAGGCCAGTCCTTTTGGAAGGCTTGCGTGGGGATATGGATCCAACACGTAGAGGCCCGTTTAAGATACATTACTCTAGTTGGGGTGTGTACACCTTGTAGGTACTCTCTCTGTCTGTACTTATGGAGGAAATACAGCCAAAGACAGCGCCCGCAAGGCGCAAGGACTATTGCAGAGAAGATGGGAGTTATACCGGGTCTAGCTGGACTGGTTGTTGGGCTATTGATTGAGACATGGGACGCCTGCCAAGTAAAATGTCTCAATCATTTGTAATCAAGGCAGATGGTGACTTGCCCCCCCCCACTAGATGGGGATCCCAAAAAGTGGCGCATGCCAAGGACGCAACATCGGTGTGGGTGGCTAAAGGGTGTCGAGAGATGTGCACCGATTTCACCATCGCGGGTCGCTGAAGCGTCCCGGAGCGGGTTTCCTCGCTATTACGCAGCTTGAGCACTTCCACCCTGGAGTTCAGGATCTTAGCTCTTGCGATTTCCACCCCTAGCCGGCCAGTTAAGGCAAGCCAAGGGTCAGGGGGTCTCATTTAGCCCCCACGGAATCTGGGTACGCGGTGTCGCCACTCACCGTCGGCTCGCCACAAAGACGCCCCTGCGGGCGTATTTATATTATTATTATTTATTCGGGAGCATAGATAAGAGAGTCTTTTGTATTTGGTCGACTTATACATCTATGTGTCGAGTAGCATTTACTGAAAAGTAGAGAAACAGGCCCTTAGGCTGTGAGATCAGGGATAGACCCTGCGGACCACAGATACTTGGTATAAAGGGAATATAATAATAATAATAATAATAGGCATGCGCCGCTTTTGGGATGCCCATCTAGTGGGGGGCAAGTCACCGTCTGCCTTGAATACAAATGATTGAGACATTTTACTTGGCAGGCGTCCCGTTGTCTCAATCAATAGCCCAGCAACCAGTCCAGCTAGATCCCATCCATAGACCCAATTAATTCCCATCTAATCTGCAATAGTCCTTACACCTTGCAGGCGCTGTCTTTGGTTGTATTTCTTCCATAAATGCAGACAGAGATAGTACCTGCATGGTGTACATATCCCAACTATATTAAAGTATCTTTAAGGGGCCTCTACGTGTTGGATCTGTATCCCCACGCAAGCCTTCCAAAAGGACCGGCCTTCGTGCCGTGATATTCCACAGGAAAGATACAATAATAATAAATTTATTAGACACAAGGTAAATTACAAATCTTAGTAGCCCTGTCTCCTAAACTAAGAATAACTTGTGTATTAGGAGAACAGTTCCTTCCCATACAATATACAAAATTATGTGCCTAGTGCTAAAAGGAAAGATAAAAACATTTAAATATTACAAAAAGAATCAAAAGACAAATAACATTAGAAGATTATACTATACACGTGTGTGTTTGTTTGTGTGTGTGTGTGTATGTGTGTGTGTGCGTGTGTATGTGTGTATGTGTGTGTGTGTTTGTGTGTACGTGAGTGAGTATGTGGGTCATTGTGTTTATATGTATGTATGTGTGAGACATAATGTTTATGAAAGTGTGTTAATCTACATACCTACTTGTTAAGATTGCCAGTGAATTATAAAATGGATTTACATGACGATTAGGTTTTCAGAGGTTTCATAATTGAACAATTTTAACCAATTTAGTATTAGTTTATTAGCTTCGAAGTTACTAAGACCCCGAATATTTATACTTTTATTTAAAATATTGTAAAGGCGAGGACCTTGGAAATCGAAGTGGCGCCTTGCAACTACACTTCGCGCTGAGGGAACTTTGCAAAGGTCAACTCTTTTGTTTTTATCTTTAGGAGGGGCTAATTTATGGAAACGTTTAAGACATTCCATGAGGTATGTTTTTCTAACAGTTAAGACTCCAGCTTTCTCGTAGACTTCTGTAGTGGGGTGTCCGTACGGTAGATGAAGAATTACTTTTAATAATGCTCTTTGGGCTCGTTCCATTTCAATTAAGTACGTTTTTGCCGCTCCCCCCCATGAGCATATGCAGTAGGTTATTAAGCAATGACAAAGGGCGTTATATGTGTCTATGAGGAAAGGTCTTTCCATCACTTCTCTTAATTTTCTAAACACAATTATGATATATAAAACTAATTCTTAAGTCTAAACTACTGTGATACAGCTCCGCTACAAAACATGCGAGCGATACGTTCGTGTGTCGTCTTTTGTTATTATGTACGCTTTAAGTAGAATAATTTAGAAATAAAATATAATATCACAATTATGATCACTTTCATCACAAAATATACTTTTCAAAATAATAATTACAGTAATTATCACTTTTGATTTGATCACATATACGATTAATTTTCATGAATTGATGATTAACTTTGATTAATTGATGATTAATTGATGATTAATTACTCAATTCCACGAGTAACTGTATAGTTAATATTATGAGTATAAATAGTCGAGATAAGCCGGCATAATGCTCGAAACCTAATGCAATTCAACAAATATGATTCTGTTTTTAATTATATTAAGACTGCATTGTATATACTATCACGTAAATATATGAAGACATACTTAGTAGAAAATGATAAAAAAAAAATCGTGTTATCATGTTGTCGCTCTCAAGGTTAAATACTAATTATGCAATTAAAAAAAATCGGTTATGGAAAAGTGACCCCTACTACTGAAGGTAAGTGTGGTGGATGAAGATATTCTTGACGAGAGATGTGTGTGGAATATGTTTATTTAGTATTTTTAGTGTTCTGTTTGTCGGAATGTTTATTGGCGAGGTGTACGTTGAGGTACCGCTGCTGCGCGAACTGCAGCCCGCAGTGAGAGCAGGCGAGCGGCGTCGGCGCGTGCGTGCGAGCGTGACGCAGCATGTCCCCGCGCGCGACGAACGAGCGCTCGCACCTCCCGCACGCGTGTGTGCGCGCGCCCGCGTGACGCGACACGTGACGCGCCAGGGCCGCGCGCCACCGGAACCTGCGCCCGCACGTGTCGCACGTGTGGCGCGCCGCTCGCGTGGCGCACCCGTGCGTCTGCACGTGGATGTACAGGCTGGCGCGCGACTTGAACCGCTTGTCGCACGACTTGCACGGGTACTTGTACTCGTCCGAGTGCACGGCGCCGTGCTGGACGAGGTTGGCCTTGCTCGCGAACTTCTTGCCGCACACGTCGCACTCGTGCTCCAGTATTGTGGTGTGCGAGTGCTTCATGTGATAGAAGAAGCTCGATGACGCGGTGTAACGCTTAAAGCAGATCGGACACGACCGGGACCACTTAGCTTTAGTCTCGCCTTTTGTGTCCGCCTTTTCCTTTTTCAATTTGCCGTCGACCGGCTTGGTCTCGACCGCTTGGAGTTGAGAATCTTCACTAGATTCTGACTGCGTTACGGGTACACTTTCAACGTCCATGTCGCTTTGATCTAGGAGTTCGTTCGGTAATTCTTTTTCCTCCTTTGGAGCAATGCGAGGTTGTGGCGCTGGCACGGGATATTTCGGTGGCGGTTTTGTATTTTGGTTTAAATCCACGTTTTTAGAGGTTTTAACAATTTTCTCTGGCGGTTTAGTGGCATTTCTCGCGGCGTTAGTATATTGAATGTCGTGGTTCGACATGTGTACCAGCAACAGCTTGCGATCGATGTAGTGGTAGCACTCCCCGCAGACGAACACCAGCTGGGCGTGTGCACCCACCAGGTGGTCCTCGTATACGCGCTCGGCCACCTCCGACTTGCAGAATTGGCAGGTCTTGGTGGGTTCCGGGATGGTGGGGCGGGTCGAAGTCTCCGTGTACGTAGGTGGTTCACGTAGCGGCGCTCGGAATGAAGTTATATCTTTGAACCTGCAACAAAGCGGTTCACCTAATGACATGCGTTGAAAGTAGTTTGCGGTAGGAGACGTGCATTATTCCACAGTTAGTACAGTTTGTATATTGCCGGTGTCGGGCGTTGGGTTCGTGGGTGCGTGGTGGCGCCTCCTGGCGTGCGCGGTGAGCTGCGCGCGCAGTCGGAAGGCGCGGCCGCAGTGGCAGCGGTGCGGCGCGGCGCCCGAGTGCACGGAGCCGTGCGCCGCCAGCTGCGCCCGCCGCGCGAACACCGCGCCGCACCGCCCGCACGCGTGCCGCCGCGCGCCGTGCGCCGCCGCGTGCATGCGCAGCGCCGCCGGGGACTTGCACGCCGCGCCGCACACCTCGCACACGTACTCGCGCCATGACGAGTGCGACTTCACGTGGTCCTGCAGGTGACTGCTCCGCGAGAAACGCTTGTTGCACACACCACACGCGTGCGGACGCTGTTTCTCGTGCAACGCTTTGGTGTGTCTCGACAGGTTGCCGTTGTCGTTGAAGCTGAGGCCGCAGATGGGGCAGCTGTACCTCCTCTCCCCCAGGTGCAGGCGCACGTGCCGCCGCCACGAGCTGACGGCGATGTTCTTGTCGCAGTACGTGCACTGCGCGTATTTCTTGCCGTTTTCGCCGACCCACACTCGCGGCGGTTTGTCTAGTGCTAGTTGTTTTTTGACTTCGTCGATTTCTTGTTTCACCTGATTTGACGTTATAGTGTCTCTGGAAGGATTGAGATCTAATTAGGACGACAATAAAATCAACATACATATGCTCTTGCCTATATTCTCAAAAAAAAAAAAGTAGAAGCGCAAATAGTACACTCATACGTCCGTCGTGACCTGTGATAGGGGACGAGCCTATCGAAATAAAACTAAAATACAATGAATAACAATATATATTTCGGTTTAAAACAATTGTCTAACTAGTAATGTGTGACTTGTTCGTAGACGAGGTGTGTGGTCGCCGCCGCGCCCGCCTCGTGCACTCTCTTGGCGTGGTAGCGCAGGGCGCGGCGCTGCTTGAAGGCGAGGCCGCAGAGCGAGCAGGCGTGCGGCTTGGCGTCCGTGTGCAGCGTCACGTGGCTGTTCAACTCGTGCCTCTGCCTGAATCCCTTCCCGCAGTACACGCACACGTGTGGTCTCTCTCCCGTGTGCTTCAGCTTGTGCCGCGCCAGTCCCGAGCGCAGCCTGAACTTGGCGCCACACTCGGCGCAGTGGTGTGGATACTGCTCGATGTGGGTCTTCAGATGCACGTGCAGCGAGCCGCTCTGCGTGAACCTCTTCTCACAGAGGACGCACGCGTACGGCCTCTCACCGGTGTGGATCCTGATGTGCTGCTTCAGGTTCTGGGAGTTGGCGAAACTCTTGTGGCATCGCAGGCACGTGTGCCGACGGACACGTTCGTGCGTCTCCGTCAGATGTCGCTGCAGCCCGTTCGGCGCTCGGAACTGCTTGCCACAGATGTGACACACGCACGGCCGCTCCCCTGTATGGATGCGTTTGTGGAAGAAGTATGTATGCGGTGAGCTTAAATTCTTATCGCATATTTTACAAGTATAAAATACTTTTCCGTTGATTTTCTTTTGTACTTGCACCAGTTCAAGCCTGGTTTCTTTGTCCATTCGGTCCTTTCTCATATTATTATGTGTTAAATCGTCGTAATTTTCTATGTTTGATTCATTAATTTTATCATCTTGACAAGAGTTATCTGATCCCTCCACATCACTAGAATCAGTGAAATCTGGATAAGTTGATTTGTGTTCAGTTGAGAAATGATTGGTGAAGTTGACAAATGCTTTGTAGAAGTTGTTGTAGAGATCATTTGTCTTCTTATTAGCGATGCTAGCCAGCGGTTCGTCCTCGTCATCGACCGAGCGTGCATCATCCCCGAGCTCAGACGCATCATTTATATTTTCCATTAGGTTGTTCGTGCACGCATTCCATCTGCAACAAACAATCTTCATTACTTTGCGTGCGTGCGCAAATGGTAGTTTAAATGTGTGCGCCTTCTGAACTTCTTCGAGCAGATTTCGCATTCGTATTTCCTGACATCAAAGTGTATTTCTATGTGACGATCGAGCGTGTTCTTAGCTCGGTACGCCTTCCCGCAGTAGTCACACTTGTAAGGCTTGGCTCCTGAGTGTATCCTGGCGTGGATGTCTCTGCCAGCGCGGGTCGGGAAACCCTCGCCGCACTCTGAGCACACGTGGTTCAAGACTCCTTCGTGAGCTAATCGTTGGTGACTCCTCAGATTCCCTCGGTTCCTGTAGCTTCTGTCACACTTATCACACGGGTACTCGGAGCCTCCTGCGCTGTGGCTTTTCAGATGTATGAACATGTTGTATTTATTGGAAAAGGCTTTGTTGCATTCGGGACACACTGCTGGAATGTACTTCTGGTTTTTAGCACTCTGTAACTTTTTTTTCTTTTGTCTTTCGTTAGGAAGGTGCGCTTCGCTAATGTGTTTTTGTAAATCATTAATATCATCGGTAGCATATCCACAAGTTTTGCACACATTGCTCTTTACACTTCGATCCACGTGGTTCTCTTGCAAATGTTCTATAAAATGTTTCTTCTCTTTGTAAAGTACCTCACAGCACACGACACCTTTCTCTAAGGTCACGTCTATATGTTTATTTAGATGGCACACAAGGCGCGTTGTAGACGAGTAAATGTTTTCACAGAATGGACAAAAGTAATTCGGGATTTTAGCATCTAGATTCTCTTCGTGGTCTGATTCGATTTCCCGGTCTGACGCCTCTGATACTAGAGTTTCTTCAAATGTTATGTATTCTTTGATAAATGTTTCTAGATCTTTCTTCGTGGATACTTGTTTTGAGTGTTCGGTTTGTAAATGATCTGCTAATGTGGCTATGCTTGTTAAAGATGGTACATCTATACATTTCTGACATACGTAATTCATGTTCGAATCATTTTCATCAGTGTTTAGTGTGTGGAAATAATCTGTGAGCACATTTCTGACGGTATTGTAAAACTGTATGGTAATGTCTGACCTGAAATCGGGAACAATAATTTGGCGAAATTCCAAATAAAAATAATATAGTAATATACAAAGTACTCACTTTTCTTGAAGACTCTTGGTTGTAATTTGGCGATTTCCTTCTTGTGCTGCTATTGAAGCCTGTAAAACAAATATGGATTAATGGCAATGTGTTGGCTTTCATAGAATTCCAGGCAATACTGAAATTAATCTCATATCTTAGTAAGTGTAATTTATATAGAGATTATAAAAGTATTTTCAGTAGACTAAGCTAAAAACTTCTATTATTCCACAAAAAAATCTGGAAACAAGTGTAAAGTAAATATTTTATTATATTTTATTTGCATACAGGATATAAGCTCAGTGCAGTGTCATAAAGGAATTTATTAGTTTTTCGTAGAATATAATATTTTTTATGGCCAACATGTTGTTACCATCAAATGACCTGCTTATTTGGTCATTCTTTTGTCTCCTTCATAATAATAAGAACTGCAAGTGTCCACACATATTGCCAACGACAATGTCCTCACCTGGCCAGCATCCGGCAACGGCATGCGCGAGCGCAGCGCCGCGTCGGCCTGCACACAGCAAGTGGCCATTTCATGCCAGGCCAGCAGGGTACTGGCGCACTGGTAGCACACCACGCGCGGCAACACGTCATTCTCGCATACCTGACGACAACATGCAAAAGGAAATGTTACATTTTGTGTTCGAATTGGGACCTCAATAGGGTGACTCGTTAATTTCCTTTTAGCAAAAATTTACGACAATCAAATCATAGTGCAGAAAGAATTCTCAACATGCTTTACAAAATAAATAAGTTACAAGCGTTTGCAATTCATTGGAAGTGGTCACTATCAAAAAACAGAAAAAACATCGCATAGCAATCGAATAGCCATTCTTGCTCCCTTTACCCTTATACAGGCTTTGGAGTTTTCATTACAGAGACTTAATGCCTTCATCAGGCGACCCACAGTCCCATGTGTTAATGACAATGTTGACCACAACTAATTCCTCGGCACATAATCATAAGCCTTTTTCAAGTCTATGAAGGCACAAGACGTTTTGGACATTGCTTAATATTATTTCGCTATGCACTTTATGGAAAACACGTGATCTGTGCTACCCATTCCTTTTCTAAAATCTGCTTGCACATCCCACACATTTTCTTTAGTCTATTAAGGGCTATTTCACCACTTGCTGATAAATGCTACTCATCACATAAATGTATAAGCCAGCGATTATAGTATAAGCAGACCAAACACTTCAAATCAGGAAACCAGTGCAATAAAATTCAAAGTAAAATTTTTGAATCCATATTCCCCTCTCCCCCTCGGACCGCCGCAAGGTGCTAACGTGTGTTACAAGTGTTTATTTCTTTTTTTAATTTATGAGAATTTAAAAGTAAATCTAAAATTTTAACGAAAATAATAAACTCAAAAATTAGGAGTGCATAAAACTGTGGAGTATATCGTCGGGCGCGGTGCGGTGCACAGGATTATGTTCTGTTAACCTAGTACATCATAAAACGTAGTAAGTGTGAACAGTACACGTACTCCGTCTCGCTTTAACACCACGCCCACTCGGCTGCGTCACTCGCACGCAGGTACTCTCTTCTGCAATACACACTCGGATTTATTATCCCCTAGTATTAATGGAAGTTTCGCACGAAAAATCACAGTCCGAGACTGATGTGAGGAGATTACAAGTGCATGATACAAACGTAACAAGTCGAGTTGTCAAAAGAAGAAGGGAAGGTGATTTTACAACTGATTTTGCTAATTTTAAAGAAGAAATAAAACAAATGATTTCGTCTATGATGTCCACACACTTACAAGAATTCAAGAAAAATGCTGATAAGCTCAATGATATTCAACAAATAAATATTAACATTGAAAGTTCTATTGCCTTTTTGTCCGAACAACACGAAGAACTTAAAAAGAAAATTACTACCTTGGAGAACCAAATTGTTGAAAATCAAAAATACGTAACAATTCTAGAGGAGAGGGTTGAGGATCTTTTAAAGGATAGCCGGAAAACGAATTTTGAAATAAAAAATATACCCAAAAAACCCAATGAAACTAAAGAAGATCTAATAACCATGCTAGTTCATTTATCAAACGAAATCGGGTGTCCCATAAGCAATGACTACATAAAGGACATTTACAGAGCACGCGGGAAGAAAGCTGGTACTTTAAATACGCCTGTTATAGTAGAAACCTCATCAACCCTGCTTAAAAATAATATATTGAAAAAGTGCAAAGACTTTAATGTCAGACATAAATCAAAACTGTGTGCGAAACATTTGGGTCTACATATTTTTGAGGATACTCCGATCTTCATCTCAGAACATTTGACTGCGAAGGCATCCAGATTGCATTTCCTAGCACGCGAACTTGTTAAAGCCAAGTCATTTAAATTTTGTTGGACAGCATACGGTAAAGTCTATTTAAGACGGGACGAAAATTCCCCGATTATCTTAATCCATAATGAGGCCCAAATTCGTAGCTTTACAGGGGATAAATGACTAGACTTTTTGCTACCCTTTGTTTATAATATATATCTTTCAGATGTCTGTTCTACCAATATAATTTTTATTGTAATGTATATGTTAGTAATTACAATTTTTACTCCTAATCAAACTATAACTCACTCTCTACACAACACACTCACACGTACAAGTCTTATACATATCTATAATTTATATAAAATATTATACACAAATCATGTTCATTTACTTTGTGCGAACAATATCTCATTCCGCAAGCTTCTTCCTAAACTATACTCGTTAATAAGAATCAACTCCAATAATTCAATCTTTATAAACTTTTATAGCACTAACCTGATTTATGATCAAACAGTTATTCACATAAAGATCATACCTACTATGGATTTCACCGCACTTTTCATTACAATATTGGATTATGGCTGATTTGTTCTCTACAATTCATGAAATAGACAAAAGAGAGATGATAACCTCTATGACGAGCAATATTGAAGACCTTAAAAATCATGTTAACTCTGAGAATAGCAACGTCACCATAATTTCGCAAAATATAAGAAGTATATCTAGTAATTTTGACGATTTTTAGATTACTTTATCACAGTTGCCCTTCAAAGTCGATGTAATGATTTTAACGGAGTGTAGATTGAGGGCAAATAAGTCTATTCCTCACCTAAACAGCTATTCATCTTTGGCTACTTCTTACAATCTTAACCAAAATGATGGAGTGGTGGTCTATGTCACTAATTATTTAATGACTGGTCTTAATGAGGTTGTGCTTGTTCATGCGTCGTGCATACAAATAAAGATTAAAGATACTGTCATACTTGGTATTTACCGATCACCATCAAATTGTAACGCAATAAATTTCATAAATTCTCTAAATGACTATATGCAAACAATAAAAAATTATGCTAATATTATAATTATGGGTGATATAAATATTAATCTTATCCCTAGAGAAGGTGAACCATCGCATGAACGCGTGAACAGACACAGTTACCTCAACATGCTATCTACTCATGGCCTACAAGCTGGTCATATACTACCGACTCGACAAAATAACTGCCTTGATCATTGCATGATAAAACTTGTCAATAACAAACAGAATGCTTTCGTTGCTGTCTTAACTACCTCAATAACTGATCATTACACTGTTTTTCTAGACATACGTAATCAAAATGTTAAAACTTATAATCCAAAAAAAATTATTGAAATCTATGAGGTATGCTGGCCTCTATATTAACGTTGGGCGTCATATATGAGGGGCGAATACTCATATAAATCAAACAAGAGAAACTCTCGGGGAACAAATGTATTTACTTCTTGTCTTAAAATGTGAATTAATATTAAGGTTCGGAGGCGCGCGTACAATCTAGTCGCTAGGTGAAGCGGACGACGACTGACTACTGGTCGCGAGTGGCGCGTGCGACAAAAAACGTCGCCGCGTGAGACACACCGCTGTGTCTGAGCGGGACGACACCACGCGTCACTCGGCGAAACGCGCGGGAAGACGGCCGCGAGTTATACGTTCTGGCAACATCGCCATCCGGTTTACTATATGCTCCCCCTCTAGTCTAGGAGAACGCCCTCGTTCCTGGACTAGGACCTTGACTTTGGAAGCGGGTCGTCCTCGCTTCTTTTTCGGGACTACGGGATTAGGGAGGGATGAGCGGTCGTCTTTATTCCTGTAGATAAACAGATCCTGGTTATGGTACTTACCAAGGATTTCGTTGGGCTGGTCCACATGAGACAATGTAGATGTTGTTGGACTATCTTTTCTCAAAATTTGGTACGGCGGTACTGCTATAGGCGAGTGATTACCTGTATTGATGCGGTGCTCAGCATATGGAGTTGGACCTCCCCCTGCTTTGAAGACATTTTCGTGTCTGACGAGGACTTCAGGGAGCGCACTACGCTCAGCTGGATAAAGTTGGGAACCTTCGTCATCACGAGGAACATTCGTAGTAGAACAGCTTGTATGTCTTGCAGTAGGTTCAAAAAGCAGTTTATGTTTTTTAGTATTATTATTACTAAAATACCAAATTTCTTTATTAAAGTCGATAACAACTCCTGCAGCAGTAATAAAGTCGATGCCTAGGAGTGTTTCGTTATTGTTGGAATCGGGAAAAATCAGAAATGGTATCTTAATGACTTTATGGTCTAAACTCACCGCTAAAGTAGTAGTAAGAACTTCCATGTCCTGCACACAGCCATCAGCAAACTTGATCTTGCGCTTAGAGGGGACAAGGGGTTGACCTTTTCGTAGAAGGAGGGCATACAGCGTGTGACCAGCAATGCAATGTTTCGCGGCGGTATCAATTAAAGCTGTACCAGTAACACCCAAAATATTAATTTTGAAAATCGGACGAACTTCACGACATGCAAATGGCCTCTCACTACCGTCTTCCGTCGTTACAACATCTCCACTACATATACAATCATTAGAATTTCCATAACTCTTAAATCTATTTACAACATTTTTATTTTTAGGTACATTCCGAAAATTATAAATTTTTGAGTTACACATATTTTCACTAGGATTCCTACAATTAACATATTCCGAATTATAATTTGTTTTGTCGGAGACACTAGCTCTCGTACTACAATTTTTATTACAGTGAAAAATATTATGCCTGTCTCCTGGACTATGATTGCTATAATTATTATTACACAATATTGTTTCATCATCGATCTTGTGACAACAAAAATGTTTTGAATTAACATTACCTACAAGATCGGAATTAATATTTTGCTCTGATTGAGTACGTACACTTTTAAAATTATGCGGAATGCAATTCCTATAGCATAATTCACTGTTTAGAATGTTGGAGGTAACACCTGATTTATACTTCGCGGATTGTGAATTTGATTTTAGCAAACGTGCATCAATAAGCGAGTGATCAAAGCAACCATTTTGTAAATTATTACATGCAACATTCATAACAGGCAAATGTGAACACATAGAATAGTCACTATTATTATTAGCAATACGCGTAGACATTCTGTTAGTGCCAATAGCGTTTAAATGTTTATTAGACTGTCCACCACCGGTTGAACACTTTTTCGAACTTGCGTTATTATGCAAGCGCGTAAGTTCGACACTATAAAAGCTATCTTTATTAATTTCACTATTATCACACACTTGCGCGGGAATGTTAGTTAGGCTGGACTCACCTCGATTTGCCAACTTACGACATTGGTCTCTCGTATGGTTGTACCGTCGACAGTATGTACATTGAGGACGATACTTCCTGGCATCACCGGAACTCGAAGTGGTAGCTGGTGGCGTCGTGAAAACTGGTGTCGTTGTTGGTGTCGCGTCGGCGTGCGCGGCTCGGTGCGGCGCGGCGAAGGCGACGGCGGCACTTAGCGGGACGGTCGGGAGGCGCGTAGCAACACGCGGCGGCGGCGCGGGAGCTCGACCGGCACGTACTTGTGTGATCGTGTTGCTCGGCGGGTTGCGGGGATCTGGCGATGGGGCGTGTGTGGCGTAATTCGAACCACGCTTTTCTTTATGGCAATCTTCCACGCTTCTCGCCAGTTTTAGGAGCTCGTTAAATGTCGAGAATTCTTCTCTGCGGAGCCGTTTTTTAATTTTATTATTTAAAAGACCGTATGTCATATCTAGTTCGGCATTTTCCGATAAATCCCCTTTAGGCAATTTAGCAAATAATGATCGGATTTTTGCTACGAACAGATCGGTGTTTTCTTCGCGATGCGGATTATTAAAAATGTCGATGTATATTCTGTGCGGCGGGCGACGGTCTCCGAAGGCGCTGATTAAATTACTCTTCGCCTCGGTCCAGGTGTTAATCTGGCCCTTTATCCCTTGCCACCAGATTGCGGCGTCTTTGGTGAGCAGCATCGACATTCCTTTGACTGTGTTGGCGTCGGTCACTCTACAGCAGTCTATAAAACTTTCCACGCTATCGATGAACGTGGTCACTGACTCGGTTGATGATCCACTAAATGTGGCCTTGCAGCGAGCCAACGTCGCGTCATTAGTAGGTATGGACGCGGAATTTCGCATCATGGAATCCATTAAATCGCGAAGGGCTTCTGTTTGAGACCTTTGTAAAGCGGACAAAATGGCCGCCACACTGTGTTCAGTGAAGGTCGCTTCAGGTGTTGACGTGGCTGCTGCGCCAGCGATGTCGGGCACGGGGCGTGAGCGTTGTGGTGTCGGCGCATCGCCAGAACCAGGGGCGATGGGACTACCACAGTCGGAGTTGTCGTGTGATGAGGGAGGCGCGGTCGGGGCGGCGGCGGGAAACGTGGCCGGCATGGCGACGAACTCGTCCCGACGTTGGCGACTCCGACTCCGTGTTTCCATTTTTTTCCGGTTCACAAATACTATTTTAATGTCTACACGGGAAAATCACTTTCGCTTCACCAACTACAAAGTCACTAACACTGTTGTAGAAATTGATGCTAACGTAGAAGTACACTGGCCGCCATTTTAACGTTGGAGCGCCATATATGAGGTATGCTGGCCTCTATATTAACGTTGGGCGTCATATATGAGGGGCGAATACTCATATAAATCAAACAAGAGAAACTCTCGGGGAACAAATGTATTTACTTCTTGTCTTAAAATGTGAATTAATATTAAGGTTCGGAGGCGCGCGTACAATCTAGTCGCTAGGTGAAGCGGACGACGACTGACTACTGGTCGCGAGTGGCGCGTGCGACAAAAAACGTCGCCGCGTGAGACACACCGCTGTGTCTGAGCGGGACGACACCACGCGTCACTCGGCGAAACGCGCGGGAAGACGGCCGCGAGTTATACGTTCTGGCAACATCGCCATCCGGTTTACTATAAATCATTGATTATGAAAAGGCATTAGTTCAATTACGCTCTAAAAATGTGAATGTTTTACTTTGCAGTGATGATCCATGTTTCATAATATCCCAGCTTATTAGTAAAATATCTACCTCACTTGAGGAATGTAAAATAGTAAAATCAGTCCCTAAATGTTGTCGGATATTAAAACCGTGGATAACTCCTGGTATTTTGCGTTGCATAAAAAATCGTAATAAAATGCAGCTTAAACTGCGACGTGATCCCCATAATGAGATTCTTAAAATAACATTCCGGCGATATCGAAATTTCTGCAACAATTTAATAAAAAAATTGAAAAGAAAATATGAGAAAGGAAGGCTTGCCGAATCAGTTAAAAACCCCAAAATTTTATGGAAAACAATAAAGTCAATAACGTATCATAGCTCAAATAGAGCCCAAAATACTGAACTATTAAACTCTAAATCATCTCCTATTGAATCCGTCAATCACGTTAATGATTTTTTCGCCAGCATAGGTAAAAAACTTGCTGAAGACATTCTCTTTGCTGACTCCTTACGCTCCTTGGAAAGTACTCAGATTCCGTCTTTGAAAACACAGCTCTCGTCTTTTGTTCTCTTGGATACAGACCCTCATGAAGTACGTAGTGTTCTTATGAACCTAAAAACTGATAGCGCCCCTGGACACGATAATATCCCCACTAAGTTCCTTAAGCTCGCTAATCCTATAGTAGTTCCAACAATTTCTTGGCTTGCAAATCTATGTTTCAAGAAAGGTGTTTTCCCTACCCAACTCAAAGAATCTTTAGTCACACCAGTGTATAAGAGTGGTCAGAGAGATAATGCCGATAATTATAGGCCTATTTCCGTTTTGCCTGCTATATCTAAAATTATTGAAAAATTAATCAACACTCGACTTGTAAATTATCTTAATAAATATAATATTCTTTCGAACTCGCAATTCGGTTTCAGACAGGGCAAGTCTACCGAAGATGCTGTACTGGCGGTCACTACTTTAATAACTAAAGAACTAGATATGGGAAAAAAATGCCTAGCAGTATTCTTAGATCTTAAAAAAGCATTCGATACTGTCTCTCTCCCTACTCTTATACATAAGCTTGGATGTATCGGAATAAGGGGTATGCCTCTGAAACTACTGACAAGCTATCTACATGGACGGACACAAAGAGTTAAAATTGAGCGTTATATTAGTAGAGATTCACCGGTAACCTTTGGTGTACCTCAAGGTAGTGTTCTAGGACCTACTTTATTCTTAGTTTATATTAATGACCTGCTGAATCTTAATATAGAGGGAGGTGATGTGTTTTCCTACGCTGATGATACTGTTATTGTTTTCAAAGATGGTTCTTGGGACTCAGTCTTTCATAAAGCTGAATTGGGTATGAGAAAGGTATATTTATGGCTTCAAAGTAACCTGCTTACGCTCAATACTTTGAAAACTAAATATATATGTTTCTCTAAGTATAACAGTACCCAACCGCCTACCCAACTCCAGTTAAAGCTACACGCTTGTAACTGTATAGATTGGGAGCATTGTAATTGTGCCCAAATAGAGAAGGCAACTTACATAAAATATCTAGGTATTTTGCTAGATCAACGCCTTTCATGGCATATGCATATTGAGCATGTTAATGGTAGGATTAGAAAACTTATACCGATCTTCAAAAAGCTAAGGCATATCGCCACTAAAACCTTGTTGAACCAAATATATATTGCCCTAGCCCAATCAATTATTAGTTATTGTATATCTATTTGGGGAAGCGCCAATAAAACGAAGTTCCTGGAAGTGGAAAGAGGACAAAGATGTCTCCTTAAAGTAATGTATTTTAAACCATTTAGATTCCCCACTAATGAATTATATAAATGCTGTAATTTACTCTCAGTTAGAAAACTTTATATTTTGTTCGCCATATTAAAATTACATAAAATCACAACGTTTGATCCATCTCTATTAATCCGTAGAAGAAACTATTATGTAGCGCCTCAAACACTATGTAAATCTGTATTTGCTAATCGTCAATTTGTCTCGCTCTCGGCACGTTTGTATAATGAAATAAACAATATAATAAAAATTTACCCCCTTCAATTTTCTAATTGTAAAAAATCTTTGACAGAGTGGTTAAAAACAATTACACATGATGAAGCCGAAGCACTCATTTCTAAATATGCAGTATGAAATGTACTTGCTTTTGTGAGTAATGTATAGTGTATAAAAGTTAAAGAAAGAAGATATAGTATAAGAGTACTTTAGTCATTTTTGGGTTCTAATTGCGTTTATCTAGCTTTTAGTATTTATTCAGTCATCTTATAACTAATGTAATAAATGCTAGAATAACCCAAATTCACAAGCATAATATATTATATTATATTGTATCACGAACGCACATACACACACACGCACATACACACACACGCACATACACACACACGCACACACACACACACACACACACACACACACACACACACACACGACCTCTGTTTATGTAACTATATATTAAGTTTTAGTTTATTTTGGTAACACAATGTATCGTATTTTTTGTTATGAGAGAGCGGGATCTCCTGATACAGGCATTTTTTATGCCTACTAGGAGGCCCCAACCTTATCCTAATGTTTTTTGCCTATTGTGGAACGAAATAAACATTTTTCATTTTCATTTTTTCATTTTTCATATAGAATGCAATGTTTACTTTTCACCGTGTTTTGTTTCTGTCGTGTATCAGAGATGGCGGCGTATATAAAATGCATGAGAAAATGAATTATCATTATCTCTCTGATTTTTTGTGTACTTTTCTGATACTTTTATTCTACTATTCGGGAGGCAGTCAGATCCAAAAAGTTGAAGAACATAAAAATTGATCCAGCTGTGAATGCAGCTGTTGAATTATAAATGGTGTTATTAATACCACTTTGTTTTAAAATATAGATATTATCATACATAAATACTAATATTATAAAGCTGAAAAGTTTGTTTCTTTGGTTGAATGTGCAAATCTCAGGAACTACTAAACTGATTTTAAAAATTATTTCACTAATAGGAAGATAAATTACTCCTGAGTGCTATAGGCTACTTTTTATCCCGGGAAAATATTTTTATCCCCGAAAACCTTTTTCACGCAGGCGGAGCCACAAGCAATACTAGTAATTTAATAAATTTGCTCGGCAACTACCTCTAATACACAAATATTATTTACTGCCCCTTAATACTGTAACATATTTATTATGTTACCACAGATAATACAGAAATTTAGTCTGATTTAACGATTTTGAACGTCACATCTCTAGTGCGCGCGAGTGTCATTTCGGCGGGACGTCTCTAAAATCGTCACTTTCCTTCCATTTGCTCGAGAGTCAAGATCGCTATGTGAAAATCTAAAGTGATCCTCTAGTTTAGATAGATTTTGAAGCCTAAAATGGCTTAGTTTGATATTAGAACATACAAACCAAAGTGGTGCGGTGTTATTTTTATGGTGAGTCCATTTATTCCAAAATTTTGAATATAACGTTGGTGACGTTAACACGAGTTGATGAATTTACGTTGTCGTGCTCTTTGCAGTTGGTTGCTGAACTCAAGCACCATTGTTTCGGCTGAATTCGAGAATTTTTCATAAACGGCCGGTTCGTAAAACTTTGCTTTTAATAAAATATTGATTAAATTGTGAATCACGCAGCTGTAGCCATTACTAAAGTAATGATATTGTTTCAGCTCTGCGGTCGGTTTGGTTTACGTTTTAGTTACGGTTTACGTTACGTTTTGGATTTATCTACGTTTTACTACGTATTTGCTTGGAAATTTATCGCATGTTCTGCAATCTGCTTGGTCGGATTATCTGCGCTTTGGCTGCAGATCCGCCATCTTGTGAAGAGGCCTGCATGGATTGTTAACTGGCTTGCTGTCTGGCTACTTCATTGCAAGAGGATAATTCTTCTGAATCTCGCTATGAGTATGTTAGAGGTAACCTTTTTGTTGCCATGAGGTATGTACCTTTTAATTGTTAGAACGCCTTCAGCGAACGTGGACTGGATTATCCAGTGATATTTGCGTAATCACAAAGAGTGCACTAATGACAGATCTTGGTTTAGAACTAATTGTAAATTTGGGATAAATAATAACCTCAAAATTTCTATAAATAATCATAATTTTAATATATATAAATGTAACAGTGTCTACGGAAATATAGCCTAATTAATTAAACTAATTTGGTTTTAATTTTCCACTCCCCTAAGATCAAAAGCTAATGCGCCGACTGACTATTATCTGGCTTATTTTGTTTAGTAAATCGGCAATAGTAGTCTTGTGAGATTGCTCTGCCTGGCGCCCGAAACCCGGTGTTTGTTAACCTAAAACACCCCCCCCAAATAATATATTTATTTTTTTATTTTTTTATATTACAATTGGCGCCCGAACAGGGACTTGAGTAGATACTGTCATATTTTAGGTCATTATTGCACTCTAATAATTGTGAGTACATAATAGTTGTAGCTTTATTGACGCTATTAGCATGTTGTATAATATAAGCAACTAGCTTAATTGTTGACTGACACTTATGCAGGGATTTATTAAGAACTCCATTTGCTGTTCATGTTCATGCTTATTTCTAGCTTTTGAGACTTTTATATAAAGTCATTGATTAATATTTAATAATTTGACCATAAATAATATTGCTTGTGATTGCAAAATGCATAATTTGCATATTATAACGTTCGGGATGTGACGGGGTTACTGTGTACTTTTCCTTTGCATTGTATAGAATCATAGCTCTAAATAAAAACAACTACTTCGAGAAAGGCGTTATCAGCACAACAGTTCATGTATGTATAATAGTTTCTGACTTTGTAGATCTTATAATGTTACTTAACATTTGTGTTTAAAATTAACCTGTAGATTCAGTTAAACATTATTCTAACCTCATAATATACTTTCTGTGTATAATGATTAAGACAGTGTCAAGTCAACTAATGTTATTATTACTTAAATATAACACTTATATTTCTGTGTTAAAACTTTAGATCACGGTTAACATAAGTTAATTCTGTTAAGCCGGGAAACTTGTTCCCATTTATTATTGATAATATTAAAACATTGTAATTAATTTAATATTACAATTTTGTAAGTCAATACTGCACTCTTTAAACTTAAACAATATAATTTCTTAAAGTTTCATATAACAATTTTACAACACTTTTAAACATTTTCAAAAAATTATTGATATCTTACTCGTGGTTACTTAATTGCATTCTTGAGAAGTTTTAATTCAGATTATTGTGAGTTTACCTTGAGATTTCAAATATGGATGCCGAGACTCAGACGGATGGTCTTTTCGAGACTAGGGAGAATTTGGTACCTTCTGTTGCTCCTGAAATTTCAAATATTTTACCTGATACTAGGGATTTGATAACTTTATCTCGTATTAAAGATTCTTTGCCCCCATCAAAAGAAAAACTAATTCGTTTCCCTCGATCACGGATTTCTAAGAAATCGCCTAGTGTATCAATGGCTATTAAAAATTATAAACATAAATTCCAATCTAAACTTAAAAAATAAATTTTCCAATTTTGTTGCTAAATCTTCATACGCACCCGATGACAATACTAGAAGAAAAGAATTTTCTGATTGGTTAGATTATTTAAAAGTTTTCTTTAAAATTCATAGTTCTGCTCCTATTCTCTTTTCAACTCCTAAAGATACTAGACCTTATTTGAAATTCTTTATTGATAATATATGTTATTCCGGTTTACTTGATAGTGGATCTAATAGATGCATTCTTGGTTCAGACTTTCACTTACACTTTCTCAAGTTCGGATATAAGATTAATCCTGAAAATAGCTCTGCTTCTACTGTAGACGGTACAGCCCGTAAAGTTTTAGGAACTCTAGATTTGCCTGTTAAATGTGATGATGCTATTCATATCATTCAGTTTTTAATTATTCCTTCATTTAGACCATCTATAATTTTAGGTTTTGACTTTTGGCTTAAATTTGGTTTAGCAAAAGATTTATTTAAAAACATTACATTAGTTCCTGTAGACAGTGATGTAACCTGTTCTATTACGGCAGCTGATTCACTTTCTCCTTCTGAGAAACAAGAATTGTCTAAAATAATCTCTCTTTTTGAAAATATTTCTTATGAAAAGAAAGGATTAGGTCTCACGCACTTAGTTGAACATAAAATTAATACAGTGGGTGAACCTTTTAAACAACGTTATTGGCCTTTGAGTCCCGTTAAACAAAAAGAACTTTATGATGAGGTAGATGTGCTTTTAAAAGAAAATATTATTCAACCTTCTAAATCACCTTGGTGTTCTCCTGTTCTTGCTGTTGCAAAACGAGATGGTGGAACTAGATTGTGTCTAGATTCTCGTCGTTTGAATTCAATTACTATTAAAGATTCTTATCCATTGCCTTATCCTTCTAGAATATTGGATAGCCTAAGGGGTGCTAAGTATATTAGTACTATAGATCTTTCCAAAGCCTTTTTACAAATTCCTTTAGAGAAAACCTCTCGGGAGAAGACTGCTTTTGTCGTTCCTGGTCGTGGTTTATTTGAATTTGTACGGATGTGTTACGGTCTTACTAATGCTCCTAGTGAATTGCAACGTTTGGTTGATAAACTATTTGGTCCAGAATTTGATGGTACTGCTTTCTGTTATCTTGATGATTTAATAATTGTAAACTCTGACTTTGAAACTCATTTAAAATACTTATATAAAGTTTATCATATATTAAAAGACTCTGGTCTTACGGTTAATCTTAAAAAATGTAACTTTTGTAAAGATAGACTTCGTTATCTTGGTTATGTGGTAGACAGCGACGGTTTACATACAGATCCTTCAAAATTAGATGTTATTAAAAGTTTTCCTCGTCCACGTATTGTAAGAGAGCTAAGAAGTTTCCTAGGTCTTTGTTCTTATTATCGTAGATTCATATCTAACTTTGCTGATATTGCTTCACCTTTGACTAGACTTACTCAAGGTAGCAAAAATTCTAAAAAACCTATTGATTGGAATGATGTAGCTGAAGATGCGTTTTGTAAATTAAAATTATCTTTGATATCTGCTCCAGTTTTGAATTGCCCAGATTTTGAAAAACCCTTTTTCTTACATTGTGATGCTAGTTCTGTAGGAATTGGTAGTGTTTTAACTCAGGAAGATGATAAAGGTGATCAACATCCTGTCGCTTATTATTCTAGATCTCTAAATAAATGTGAAAGAAATTATAGTACTACAGAAAGAGAACTTTTGTCCATTTTGGATTCTATTGAACATTTTCGTCCTTATGTGGAGGGAATGAAGTTTACAGTAATAACTGACCATGCTTGTTTAAAATGGCTTTTAAAACTCAATAACCCTTCTGGTAGATTGGCTCGTTGGGCTGCTAGAATTTCACAATTTACTTTTGATATCGTTCATAAAAAAGGATCACAACATGTAGTTCCCGATTTTCTATCTCGTATAGAAGTTTCTTCTATTGACTTTGCCCCAGTTTTTGTTAACCCTGATGATGATATAGAGGACTGTTGGTATAAAAGAATGTTTATTCATTGTCAAAAATTTCCTAGCAGATGTAAAAACTTTAGAGTAGAGAATAATACTTTATATAGATTTTGTAAAAATAAATATAATCCTAATAGTCGGTTGAATTGGAAAATTGTAGTTCCAAAAGAACATATTATTAATACCATTCGTGATAATCATGATGATCTTAATTCTTGTCATTTAGGCATGCATAAAACTTTATTTAAATTAAAGCAACACTATTTTTGGAAAGGAATGTTCGCTGATGTACAAAAATATATTAATAATTGTGATGTTTGTAAAGCATATAAATCTTCTAATTCGCCTCCTCATGGTATTATGATTAATCCAAAAAAGGTAGACTCTCCTATGTTATTGTTGTCCATGGATATAATTGGTATTTTACCTAAAACTTATTCCGGTTATCGTTACATTCTTTCAATTGTAGATGTTTTCACTAAATACTGTTGGATTTTCCCCATGAAAAATGCTACTACTAGAATTATTTGTAAAATTCTTGAGAAAGAAATATTTCTTAAATTTGGAACTCCTCAGTTATTCATTCTTGATAATGCTTCTCAATTTACTAATAAAGCGTTTGTGAATTTCTTAAAAAGCTATAATATAACGAAAATATTTTACAACACTCTATACACTCCTCAAAACAATCCCGTAGAGCGTTATAACAAAGTTATAGAATTTTGTATATCCTGCTATGTTAAGGATGACCATAGGTCTTGGTCAAACTTTCTCCCACATGTACAACTTGCTCTCAATAATAACGTTAATTTAGCAACTGATTTTACGCCCAATTATCTCATGTTTGGTCGTGAACTTATTTTTGACTCATCTCTTCATCGATTCAGTGGATCGATTGATGATTTAGCGCAGCTTGAGTTAGGTAGTCGTAATTGTTATGCTTATTCATTAAATTCGTTGAGTGAAGTTTACGCTAAGGTGCAAACGAATTTATTAAAAGCCTATAAGCGTAACGCTTCTTATTATAATAAAGGAAGGAAAGTCATTTCTCTTTCGGTTGGTGATATTTGTTGGAAACGTAGTTTTGTACATTCTAATGCCCCGGCATATTTTTCGGCGAAACTTGCTCCTAAATTTATAAAATGTGAAGTTTTAGAAAAAGTTTCTGATAACGTTTATGTTTTGAAAGACTTGGCTAAAGGCTATACTGGTCGTTACCATGTCAAAGACATAATTAAATATTAAATTTAAACTTTTGGTATTTCTTTGAATTAAAGTTTTTGAATTGTGTATTTTGACTGAAGCAGGACACTGTTTGTGGATGGATTAGAAGATAGCATGTTTGTGGTTGGTCCATTGAAAGAGATGTATGTTAGGAAACTTTTTGTCATAATATAGAACTCTGTACTTATTTTCTACTAAAGATTTTTAGGACATTTTGGAATAAATAAAACCGCTATGTTCTAACAAGGAGTTATTCATTAGCTCAATTCCCAACTGAAATAGATCTTATATCTATTTTATATTTTGTTGTACAAAGATGTTGTCGTTTTGTACATAATTATTGTTTAAGGAAAATACATACATATTTTCTTTTTGTCTTCTCTGTTTTTACAAATATATATTTTGTAACAATTTTAGAAGTAGTTAGATATATCTACTTATGTAAGCTCTGTATGCACCAGCATCAGACCTTTTGGTTTTGCTCTGTGTACTTTTGTCTCAGACCAAAGTTTGTGCTGTGCTCACTTGAGGCAGACAAACAATTTTTGAACTTCAGCTTATGCTTAAGTTACCTTTGTTCCCACATTATTAGGTACGAAAAGTCGGAGTGTGTCGGCCCTAATAATTGTGTTTCTTTTGTGAGATGTTTTGCTCTCAGATATTTGGACTAGTCAATATTATCTATTGCGTTCGGAAGTTCGGAGTAGAGTTGTGCCGATCGTAATATGATATTTTTGCAATGCTTTCGCGTTCAGAAAGTCGGAGTAGAGTTGTGCTGACCGCGGAATGTCATTTTCTATGATAGGAAACATTTTTCCTTGATGCTTCACTTTTGAGAAGTACGCTTCGCTTCACAATGTTTTTGAGTTTTAGATCAGCGGAATTTTCCCTAACTGATATTGGTGTGTGTGTTGAGTTGAGTAGGTGAGACGGTGGCTAATTGGCCTAACTGTTTTCTTAGAAGAAAGTTGGAAGGGTAGATGTGTGTTGAGTTGTGTAGGTGAGACGGTGGCTAAATAGCCTAACTGTTTTCTTAGAAGAGAGTTGGAAGAGTAGATGTATTACGAGTTAGTGACTATTTTGTCTAACTAATCTCAGAATTTACTATAAGGGTTTGGAGTAGGTAGTATGAGTTAGTGACAGTTTTGTCTAACTAATCTCCTAGGTTTGAATAAGTTGGTTTTCGTAATGGTTAGAGTTAGCGACAATTTTGTTTAGCTAATCTCAACTGGTGATTATGTTAGATGTGTAATTTAGTTAAGGACTTTTAGTCAGGAAGAAGATGTCTTGATTAACTGTAGGTTAATAATTTTCATTGATGACTTGGAAGTTGACTTGCATGATCTTCTTTTACAAGTTTATCAATTTATTTTATAAAGATAGTATAAGGTTGGCTATTTTCCTAGAATTTCGAAAAACTTAATTTAGCATTTTCTCGTTTTTAATTATTCGGATTTTATCTTAAATTTCCAGTTCATAAAAGAACTTTGTTCTTTTATTTTTTTTGGGAAAGTATGTGATGTAACATATTTATTATGTTACCACAGATAATACAGAAATTTAGTCTGATTTAACGATTTTGAACGTCACATCTCTAGTGCGCGCGAGTGTCATTTCGGCGGGACGTCTCTAAAATCGTCACTTTCCTTCCATTTGCTCGAGAGTCAAGATCGCTATGTGAAAATCTAAAGTGATCCTCTAGTTTAGATAGATTTTGAAGCCTAAAATGGCTTAGTTTGATATTAGAACATACAAACCAAAGTGGTGCGGTGTTATTTTTATGGTGAGTCCATTTATTCCAAAATTTTGAATATAACGTTGGTGACGTTAACACGAGTTGATGAATTTACGTTGTCGTGCTCTTTGCAGTTGGTTGCTGAACTCAAGCACCATTGTTTCGGCTGAATTCGAGAATTTTTCATAAACGGCCGGTTCGTAAAACTTTGCTTTTAATAAAATATTGATTAAATTGTGAATCACGCAGCTGTAGCCATTACTAAAGTAATGATATTGTTTCAGCTCTGCGGTCGGTTTGGTTTACGTTTTAGTTACGGTTTACGTTACGTTTTGGATTTATCTACGTTTTACTACGTATTTGCTTGGAAATTTATCGCATGTTCTGCAATCTGCTTGGTCGGATTATCTGCGCTTTGGCTGCAGATCCGCCATCTTGTGAAGAGGCCTGCATGGATTGTTAACTGGCTTGCTGTCTGGCTACTTCATTGCAAGAGGATAATTCTTCTGAATCTCGCTATGAGTATGTTAGAGGTAACCTTTTTGTTGCCATGAGGTATGTACCTTTTAATTGTTAGAACGCCTTCAGCGAACGTGGACTGGATTATCCAGTGATATTTGCGTAATCACAAAGAGTGCACTAATGACAGATCTTGGTTTAGAACTAATTGTAAATTTGGGATAAATAATAACCTCAAAATTTCTATAAATAATCATAATTTTAATATATATAAATGTAACAGTGTCTACGGAAATATAGCCTAATTAATTAAACTAATTTGGTTTTAATTTTCCACTCCCCTAAGATCAAAAGCTAATGCGCCGACTGACTATTATCTGGCTTATTTTGTTTAGTAAATCGGCAATAGTAGTCTTGTGAGATTGCTCTGCCTGGCGCCCGAAACCCGGTGTTTGTTAACCTAAAACACCCCCCCCAAATAATATATTTATTTTTTTATTTTTTTATATTACAATACACACAATGGTTTGTCACATCCAGAAAACACAAAAGATTTTCATTTTTACTCATTCAAAATAATTGTTGGGGCTTCGCCGCTGACGGTACCCGGTAGTAATTGTGTTGTTGTTGTAGGCCAAAATAGTTAACACCAAACCACTTTTAAGTTAAATAGTTTATTGTAAATAACTGTTTACGTTTAGTTATCTGAGTCACACGTTACGTATGTTTATATTTGTATTAGGCCTGACGAGTGTTTTGTTACAACTGAATGTATTTAGCACATATCGACAAATATATGCACGAAAATTGCTGTATGAGCATTATTGGCTCGTACAATAATATTATATTGGCATAGTTTAATAACATACTGGCTGGTCACATCCATAGCACAGAAAGAAAATTTCATGCAACATCAACTGATACATATTTCCATAGTTTAAAACTACTTACCCGAATAGGTAAATGCTTGCTTATCTTGTCAGCCAGGTTGTTCTGTAGCCCCTCACCCTCAAATATAGGTATGACGAACTCACTGACTGCAGCACAGGTCCTGCACACATTTGAGAAGTCATGGATACCTGCAAATAAGAGAACAATGTGAATTATGAAACAACAGGACCAGGACCAGATTAAGAATGACGGGGCCTCTTTCCCTTTCCTGGCTTTCTTAAATATATTTTTTCTACAACAAACTAATTAACCGACTCCGAAAAAGTATGTTTGTTTTTTATAACTTAAATTTTGTCCCTATACATATTGAACTTCTGTACATAGTACTATTCAGTATTCTGTGGTTACATTGTGTTGAATTAAATGAATTGGCACAAGATAATTTACTTGTCATCGATTGATTTGAAAATGTCTTTATTAGATACAGCATGTACACAAATAGATCTTATTCTAAATATGTATACATATTAGTGCATAAATATTACTGAGGCTCGCTAGCGCCTTAACAAACATATGTACATGAATAAGAGAAATAGTAACAGAACTTACAGTACTATATTAATAATTGATATTCAAGTAAATGTGAAGTCTTAGTGAGGCTCACATTAATTTAACAATGACAATATACTTCACGTACAATTTTCCGATAAAACGTAGAAACAGAAAAAGTAATATTATGACGATGATATTCAGAACATGAGTAATTGTGAACAATATAAAGATATTAATAATTAGAAATTAATTGATTGAGAGCGATTATAGCGAACCACCGGCAAACAAAGTAGAAAAAGCTTACATTTTGGCTTACATCAAAAATATCGCTTGTCTACTTACTCTCGATCTCAATTTCAATTGGTTCTTCGGACATTTCGTAGAGTTTCTGGATTGTAGGAGGCAGTTAACTATTATTCGAATTCACAACAAATATTTGTTCACTCGCTATATTCTAATAATTTTTAGAAATCACAACAAATTGATGTCGCTCCGACAAAACACCATCTTTAATTATAAATGTTGCGTTCTGAAATCTAAACACCGATTTGAGAACGCATCCCTCGCTTTATTCTTGTTATGAAGATAAAATTTCGACTACTATTGGAATAAAATATGATGTAGACAGTGTATCTATTGTATATTCCAAAAGGATAATAATATTACTGAAAATGTTATTCATAATAAGTATTTTTAAATTAACAACCGTGCGTCGTAAGTCGCTATATTTTCCGTGTTAACAGTTTTTGACTGCACCACGAAGCTTAATCGATATTCCGTTATCCGTATTCGATTATTTCAGTGGCGTACCGCGTAGCGTGGTTAGGGCGGAGGAGGGGGTGGGGCACTTTGAGAGGGGCGGCAAACAACCCTTTTAAAAAATGTAAGTTTTATGCTTGGATGACTCTTATTTATTGGAATTACCTTTTTTGGTGCCATGGGGCGGCAAATTTCGCGTCCGCCCGGGTTGCACAAACCCATGTTATGCCACTGATTATTTTGATTGGGAACTTGCACTTTATACTACTTTTACTGAGCTGCTGTCCATGTGATGCTACATAGCCTTATAGCAAGTAGATCAGTATAAATAGCTCCATATAGGTATATCCTACAATCCCCAGATTAACAACTAAAGCCTAAAACCGAATACCTATTACAATAATAATACCATGCACCAGCCCTGTATTATATAGGTACTTACTACATAGGGGAGAGCAGGTAGCATTCGTACAACGGGAGCATTGGTACAGTAGTCATATCTAAAATACTAAAGCGTTCGTATTTATGTGCGTGAGTCCCGCCCATACGAATGGCCTAACCCCGGGGTGGCAGGGCAGGGCGGCTGCTGCTTTAGCTGAATCGAGTCATTACGTGATTTCGCTCGGTGTAAGTATTTTTTGGATGCACATGGGCGTGGCGTTCGCCTGATGGTAAGCGATACGACCACCCATAAACAGTAGCAACACCATTCAGCATCTTGAGTTACAAAGTACTATGTGGCATTCTACTGCGCTTGTCACCCTGAGACATAAGATGTTAAGTCTTATTATGTCCATTAGTTACACTGGCTACAATGTCCTTCAAACCGAAACATAACAGTGCATGCACAATGCTGTTTGTTGTTATTACTGGGCATTATAACGAAAATAGCCGAAAACGTCGATAGCCTAGTTGGGAATGGAACGGTCTGCGGTCTGCTGAGACAATGTCACAGGTTCAAATCTAAGGTACACATCACACATGACGCACCCCTGACTTTTCGAAGTTATGTGAAATGAAATGAAATGAAATGAAAAGAAACATCATGAGGAAACCTCATACCTGAGAATACTTCATAAGAATTTCGAGGGCATGTGAAATCTGTCAACCTGCTTAGTAGCCAGTAGGTACGGATCACGTAACTTCGAAAAGTCGGGAGTCAAAGGTTGGAGGGATGATCCTTGGGTTGCGAACCTGCGGAGCTTCATATCAACACTCCGTTCCATGCTCAACTAGAGTATCGCGCATAGTACGTATTGATTGATTGAAATCTTACTTCTTACCATCGACTATTCTATAATTTTTACTTCTTATCTAACGTGTTTGAAATTGTATGGATGTTTGTTAGAAATAAATTGTAAACGGAATAACCGCTGTATGGATATGGACAGATCATGACCTGGATTACGTTTTGGCTATTTTTAATCGCGGTAATTTGTTCTTGTGTGAAGTATTTGATTGTTATAATCCATTTTTTTAAGTAGACGGCGTTGGCGTTTTCAGAGGGTGCTATAGATCACTGCAGTGATTTATGGATTTTTGTAACGAGAAAGGCTTCTCACGCGGGCCGCGAGCAACAGCAAAACTGGATAATAATTATTCTTTCATCTACACAGTGTTGTTATTAAGCAAAATGTCATTATATGGAGAAGAAATAACAACTAAAATCATTTATTAAAAGTAATATAATTAATTTATTCTATATTTATGTACTTAGGTAACAAGTATCAATTTTTTTTATTGTCGTGGGTTCGAAGGCGTTGCACGGCGGCGCGTCCAGCTGTAGCGACCACGAGCGGCGCTACCATCATTGTCTTGTTTTTGTACGACTGGATCACTTGCTGCCAGAATAATGAATAAAGAAATATTATAAATTGATGCATTCATCGCAAGTCACATACCTACATACCTACGTTGTGTATTATAAGTTCGTGGGTTCAATTAATAGACCGGACAATATTGGGGTAGGTAGGTAGGTACTCTAGTACGATATTTACAGAATATAGCTTGAGAGTGTCTAGCCTCTCCTCAGGGCTGCTTGCTGCATCTGTGGCATGCCCAGTACTTTATTTAAACTATGAGTATGCTGTGAGGTTTGCATTGCATTCATGGCAAATATTATTCATAATCGAATAAAATATAAGTAGGTAAGTATTTAAAAGTTAGGCCTAGCTCATAATCCTATAGGTACGCTACTTTCCACCTACACTATTTGACGTAAGAATTAAAATAATAATATAATACTATGTTTTTTAAGAATAACAATCTTACCAAAACGAGTTTAATCAGAAACACGGCAAAAGTAAGGAACGATATGGTCATGAGCGCACTCTCTGATGACGGAAACTCGACGTGTCCTCGCGCAGAATCGTACGCAGAACGAGTGCGTCGTTTCCCGCCATATTCTGGATCTTTGTCATCGTCAGGCCATAGCATGTCGATTCGGTTTTCTGCATAAAAAATAAGTTGTTTGAACTGAATAAGTGTAGTTATAGTAGAATCTTACGCAGTTACTCATTCCGATACCTGCACACAACTATAGCTTTCAATGTAAGCACAGGTACTTCTGCTGTAGTTTGTAAATTAACACCTACCTATATTATCCAGCATCGTAGTCTTCAGTTCATGCAGATATCTCATTTTACTTCTAAGGCTTTTATGAGAGTTTTTGGAAATTGTCTCTGTAACAGTTTTCATTAATTTCATCAGAACTTCCATTGTATTTGCTTTATTGTTCATAGATGGAGTTTCTTCTGCAGTAGCATTTTCTTTATTCCCTTTTTCGTCTTTAATATTAGTAGTCAAACTATCATCACCTTGTTGTATGTCGGGTCCAAGTTTTCCAATATTTGGATTGAAATTTTGCCCATTTATAGTATGTTCTGATGGAACAAAATAAGGGTTTCTCGAATTTTTGTTTGGTTTTTGAGGTGTAGTTGTTTCTGTTGCGATATTAGTTTCTTTTTCGTATTCATTACGATTAATTTTATTTATTTTGCCTTTAGAACGAAAATTATTAATGTCTTCGTTTGTAATTTTCGTATTTAACGTCACAAAATGTTCGCTCTCATCGTCATTTACCAGGGTGTAATTTTTAAATGTTACTTTCGTCTCTTGAGTATGAAATTCATTGGCTATTGTATCAAAATGCTGCTTTCTCTTATTGTGGACGCGCCGAGGCAATTCTTCAGAGTCGCTCTCTAAAGATATTTCAAAGTTCGTGTACAATTGATCACTAGCACTTGTAGTTTCCATAACTGTTGATGATTTCACTGGCGTATTTGAAAGTTGTACTCTTCGTATTATTCCCACGGTAGGTACCTTTTCAACAGTACCTAAAAACTCTTTATTCCTTACGTCTGTCGTTACATCATGTGTAAACGTGTATCTATCTGCCTCCATTCCATATTTATTTCGAATGCTAGAAGCTTCGACGCGGGTAATGCCAACATTGCGATCAGTCAACGTTTGCGGGCCGATGGTTTGATTGGCATACTCTTGGTGGGTCTTGACTGGTTTTCTGTAGTGATTCTGCGATATCTCCACCCACTCGCAAGAGGCTCGTGCGATTATTAACAGAGTTATCCACATGGTTCGTCTGTCATGTTTGCCTCCGTTGTGTACTGTGCTGTGACGCCGCGCTTCGTCTTGTGACTGTTATGTCAGGGATACTCAACTTTTGGTGCATTTATGATTTTAGTATTTTGCTATAGCAGTACTACAGGTAAGTATTTATTTAGAATTGAATGATTAGATCACCCAATTGTTTGTTAATGCACCAAGACTTCCCGCAAATAATGCCGAGTAACATCATTTTAAATTTTAATTACAAAGCTTTTAATTAAAAAGCATAAGGCTCGACCTATTACATGAGATTTAATATGCCTGCTTATTGTAGTAGTATTGACATTCTGCCTACTCTAGAAAAGGGCATCTGTGTCCATTTTCATTACATACTATCGCACAGCTGGGCAAGGTCCCACTTGTAGAGAGGTTCTATAACTAAATTACAATAATATTCAGGTGCCTATGTGATGAAACCTGGTAACTATTTCCAGTTGGGATATCACAATTTTCCAGTGAGCGACGCCGTTGTAAGCTTTGACGGACGAAGCGTTAAATGTGTCTTATATACCTAGTGACACTTAATGATTTTCAAGGTTAACTAAAAATATTATAACTTTACGACCCGGGCGGTAGCATATCGGAACCTTGGCTTAGCACGACATAGCATATCATCTGTACCAAGAAAAAGGTAAAATTTGTACATTTTAATATGGAGGTAATCTCTGAAATTACTGATCAATTCCGAAAATTCTTATACTTATAGAAAGCTAAGATAAAAAGGAACATATCTCGAGTGATATAAAGAGTAACAAAAGACGAAATCAAACACATATTGTTGAAAACGGTATTTATTTATTTATACATATAATGATTCGCAACCTGTTCACGCGCACGACACACAAGACGTGAGGCACGAGCGCTCGTACTGTTGTAATGCCATTTCTCCCACGAACACTAAGCTTAGTTCGGTAATAACAGATTTAATTAGCTTTTTAATGAAAGTCCTGTAAGCATGAGATATCATGTCAATTGGAACCAAGTTTCTAAAATGAAAAGCTAAAATAGTTATTTGATTTGTTAATAACCTAAATAGGTACTATGCTAATATTCCAATTTCCTACAAACATGTATAACATGCTATTGGCCCTTCCACACTTGCTTTTTCTCGGCGTGACATAGCGAGTAAGCGCGGCGAAATCGCGACGTGCTCGCTGGCATTTCTAAACGGCGGCAAAATCGCGTGCAGTCGCCGTAGTAGGACAGAATATATTGCTACATCCGTCGGTCGCGATACAAACCCACGCCACGACGAACTATCGCTGAGAAAACGCCAGGGGCCGTAGAAAGGCAACCCTTCTTACAATCGTTAACGCCAACGTTGTGGATGAGAAAGACGTATCGTAGCGATATACTTATTTTTTTTATTTTTTTTTATTGCCTTTTATCGATAGGATACGGCATTACTTTTTCTGTTTTTTATTAGCTTATCGATTGTAGAAAGGCATCTTGGTTACGGCCATAGAAAATATGGAACTAAAAGAGAACACTTTGGCGCGTTTATTCGAAAAATCGTGTTAAAGCGCCCATTGCTTATTTTTTCATGCATGTCTATACGGACTGCAATATTGAAAATATTGAATATCTTTCCTATGCCATGGATAGGGCAATACACAGTACAAACGCGCGTCACAACAATAAAATCTACAATCACCATCATTTACACTTATTATGCATTAATTTGTTCATAATATAAATAATTTTATTACATTAATTACAGCTAACACTTACTCCAACATGCATATGGTTTTAATATTTTGACACATTATGCAGTGGTAAAAGGGAGTGAATGGAAATCAAGGAGTGAAAACTAACGATATTTTTACGCAAGCCAAGTTTTTTATAATCCAAATCTAATTTATGAATCGGTACAAGAACCATAATTTCACGTATCTATTATAGTTGAGTTGTATTACGATGTAATTTCTATTCAAATATTTTTTTTTTCACCCCTTGTGTGCTGTGTAACACCTCGTTTACCGCAGTGATGTGATGACATTGATTTAAATGTTACCATAAGATGTATTAATAAAAAAACATTTTCGCATTGCATAATAGCAAAAACTGCATTGATAGAAATGGCTCAGCACACCACAGCAGTAAGTGAGGGTAGTTATGTATTTATTATTGTTAATTACATTATTATTGTATACATTTTAACGGTTTGGTCCAATGTTAGTGTTGATAGTCGCGCATCCACTAGTTGGCCATACACAGGGAGCTCCTGTTTGCAGGAATTCAGTATTTCATAGGGTGTGGACAATAGTGGAGGCTCGTCTTTGTGGATAATGATGTGAGAAATGATAAATATCGTAATACTTGTAATGGAAATTAAAGCTTCAGAGAAATTGCAAGATTGTAACACGATTGGTTCCAACTTTGGAGAATATCGTCAAATATAGGGTGTAATGGGAATTACGCGATATCTGGCTGTTCAAAAGAATGTGGACAGCATAGACGCGTAGGTCTTGCGAATATATTATAGCGTTAATAGAGTGATGTGAATAGTTCAGGCAGTCATTCTTACAACAAAAGAGAACTAATAATTTCTGAACTAAAAATTGGAACCAATCTCAATTAACATAGGAACCCCTTTACAAAACACACATATCTAATACATCTTTTCTAAATGCTCTGACGACCCTTTTAGGGATACTTTTAACTATAAGCAGGTAAATTAATATAAAACAATAAAAAACTAATAAAACATGGTAAATACTAGCATATTCCAACAAAGATACTAATATATGTTTTTTCGTACGATTGTTATCTGCAATGGGGTAATAGTTTTGTAATAAAAAGATCACAGAAAATGAAAGTATGCTTTAAAAATTGTAAACAACAATAAAAATAGATAAATACAAAATAATCACAGTGTTAAAATATTATTGGAATGGCGAAGGAAATGCCTATTTTACGTAAGACAACCATTGTTGTAGAATGAGGTATCAAATACCTCAATTGTAAATAACATAAAAACTAATAAAGATGTCATTAGAAGCGGAAACAATATTTCTATACATTTTCGAGTATTAACACAGAGTACAACAATCATAAAATATTTTTTGTTTTATAAAAAATCAACAACGTTTATATTCATGGAGTATATTTAAATTGCCGCCATTTTAGAGCTGCGATTCGAAATTTGAATTAGTTTTAAAAATAATTCAAAAATACGTTAATCATTTCAGCTTCACTTTTCAAAGTATACATCCACGGTCCCTATTCTATTACAAACATGTATAAAAGGAACAAACTTAAGTACGTCCGTACGTGATGTAAACTGTTCAAAAACGTTGGCACTGCTTTGTGACTTACATGTGGTATTAATCTAAATATGTATAAATTAATTGTGATGTTTTGACACTTGTTACTAATAAAGTAGTAAATATGCTATTGCTATTAAAAATGTCAATCTACTCTCAAAATATAAAATCTTTTAAGGCGAATTTGTGCGTGATATTTCTCTATATAATGTATTTTTCCTATTTGCCACGAACTGTATTTATTAGTGTGACGTTAATTTAATTCAGCTATTATTTATTTGGCCTCAACAATGAAATTACTTCACTTCGCAAGACATATTCTTGCGGGAATTGTTTTTGTAAGTTTTACTTACGTAAGTCACTACCGCAAGTTACTTACGAAAAATGTGTTGATAAAACAACTTCCTAACCTGATAATAGCAGATGTTTTTATTTTTCGCCACGTACAGCTTATCTACCTACAACTTACGTAAGTAAAACTTACTTATTCCCGACTAATGATTAATTACTTTATGAATCAAAATTAATTATTTGCCTAATGTTTTGGATGTTGATGATTAACTTGATAATTTATAAAATTCTGAAGCTTGTATATATTCCACGTCACTACAGGTACCTCGACTTTTTATAAAGTCAGATTTCCTGTGACTATAAGTTAATCAAAATTTACTAAAATTCCTTACTTATATCTACAGATATGACGGGCTGGCCGATGTGACGTCACGTGATGTGTTTTCTTCAAAATAATGTAGATTTTAAAATACCATCAGGTGAGGTCCTCCGGTGGCTCCCTTCTCGCGGAAGGAGAGTGCCGAGAGGGATCGGAGACGCGGAGATCCCTCCCGCCGCCAGACGAGACGTATGAGGCGCCGGGTGGACGACTGACCGGCGTCTTACACCCTGTGGATTGGGGGCGTTTGGAGAATTCCACCACGGTATACCCTGCCTGTCGTAAAAGGAGACTAACAGGGGCCACCGGGGGTCGCTGGCGGGCGGCAGAGGGTTGTCCGTCTTGAGTTTTGTATTTTTCTTTTTAGCACATTGCTGCGATCCCTGTGATGGAGGGCAGTGTGCCAGGTGTGCGCGGGGGCTTCTCAGAACCCCCCCGCCCCCAGGGGCGGTTGCAACGTCAACTTAGACACTTTCGTCAGAGGAAGCCCGCAGCCGCCCCTAATGCGCCGAAGATGGCCACCGCGGAGTTTTGGTTGGTATGCCGTGCGTTGTCCATAGGTTAGGGACTCGGCCCGGCGATCGCCCTATGGTTCCATCTCTCCGGGCGGCTCAACGCCGGGTCGTAAGGCACGGTGAACCGAACATAACCTCTCAGTCGCCTCCCTTGAAGGCTTTGCGGTAGTAAAAAGTCACTTTCTCCGCGAAAACAAAAAAAAATAATAACAAGGTGAGGTGAAGTGACTTATTCGTGCCCGATTAATAAAAAAAAATGCGGCATGTTTTAACGAGGCTTATCGACATTAGTTTTGTTATAAAACTGCATAAAGTAGGTAGTCTGAATTTATTTATAGTCCAGAAAATAAAAATGAGTATACAGAAAGAACTAAAGTATATCGAGATATGTAATTGTAATCCTGATAAAATAATATTTTACGAATTGAAAACACTAAAAATATTGTTCCAAAAATATTGATTGTTCTACGCATGTCAGCCGTCAAAGCACTGACGTAGCTAGCAACGCACACATGTGACGTCACGAGTGCCGGGTTACTTTATCGTACATTCTCGGACTTTTCCTAATTCTATAATCTACTTAGGCCGTCACTTCAGGCAAAAGTCGTCTAACTTAAGTTAATCTAACCTTCTTACTTATACATTTCACTCAGTATTTTATTAGTTTTAGAAGTGAATTTGTGAGTTTCAACCGATTAAAATGTTATAAGTAAGAGAGGTGTATAGCCGTTAAATATTAGTCCGAGATACACTCTACAGCTATGCAACATATACATACACACTTACGCCTTTTATCCCCGAAGGGGCAGGCAGAGGCGCAGCTAATTCACCCATACTTCGCCGCGTATTTCGTCTCGTGATGTGATGGGGGCGAGCCTATCACTATATCAGGCACAAGTTCCAGTTATGCAACAAATAGATAAAATAATCACTTTTTAGCAACTTCATTCAAAACGGTACAGCCATCTGCAATGTTAAGTAGGTGTCAAGTTAATAAATTAAACTGTTTGAAATAATTATTGAGGAATACGAAGTATACGTGAGTAAAAAATATGCATAATCTTTGTAGCATGATGCATATTTGGAATATTATGATATAACTGCAGATGACTGTCGATAACAGTTGTAAATATTTAGGCTAATTGTTAATAAATTGACGTAAAACGGATTATTATGTGAAGTTCGGAAGACCAAATTGTTACAGCATTTGTAGGTAAAAATATATTCAACATGAGAACTTTAATATTGTTAAAAATATTACTTAAGACTAGGCACAGACCTCATATGAAGCATTTCTTGTTTATATTATACTAAACATTCTCTCGAAATATGTTAACATTAATACAACATTTATTATACAGTGTTGCCATAGAGTATTACGACTCGCGCGGTGTTGCCAGGCCGAAAAATATAAAACCTACCACGATATGTAATACCTAACATTATCATTCCGTTAATTAAAATTACTTTTATATTTTCGGCTGGCAATAAATAATATCTATTCTATACATTTCAAATCACTTGTAAAATTTTAACTGCCTGACCAAAGTTTGTTACGTCATTGAAAATAAAGATTATAAAGGAGCTGACAATAAGAATTAAAACTACAATACTCTGACAACATACACACGACATAATCAACTATAGTCCGCGCGCAAATGCTAGGCACCTCGAGTATTCTCGGCTTGTAGAAATGCGGGAATTGGTGTGGAAATTATTTATCTTTAGGTCCAGTGTAGTGCAGAGGCGGTCTCTCCCCACCTACCTTAAACACACTACAGGAGGTGGCTAACTCTTACGAGCGTACTATACTCAAATATCCTCCAACAGTTATAAAACACGGTGCAGACATTTGCAACCAGTCATAAAAAATATAAAACGAGCGAATAAATAAAACAATATACGTAAAAAAATACGCTAACGTGAGTGGGAATGCTGCTAAGACAACCGTCGGGAAATGGGCGACGCCGGGTTATTGTATCAGTGACTACGGCCCATGACAGGTCTGTTTTAGGAATCTTTATAACCTCGGTTTTTAGTGTACAAAACAATAACTCTCTAAATTAAATAATAATCTCATTAGCTTTTGAAAATTGTTATAGTTCCCAAACGCATCAATAGATGGCGTTAAATGACTTGTTATTGTAATAATTTCTTTACATTTGATTATAAACTATAGCTGCCTTGTAATATTTAGTTATTTGATAATTATAAAGTAGCTGTGAAGTTCGGACGTGACTAACATTGTGTTGCCCAAGATTTTCACTATGGGTATTGTATGTGGAATTATATTTTTTGTAACGTACAATCATAATAATTAAGTGTATATAGTGATTATATAGACCTTCTCTTCATTAAACATCATGGGACTGAGGAATTTTCGTGGAATATCCATCTCTATTTCTAGAGAAAGAAGTTGTTCAGTAGAGCAGTTCACTATCTCTTGCTTTATACAGGCAATGCAAAAAGAGGGTAACAACAATACTGTAAATTGCGTAAAAAACGAATGGTGGTTAATTTTTAAAGCATTCAAAAGAAACTATATAGCTTTAATTGGATTATTGGGTATCGAATTCTTCACTTTATGATATTTTTAAAAAGCACACACCATATTTTGCAATAAACAAACAGATGAGTCCAAATGTTTAACATTATACTCATGCATTATTCGACTTTACGTACACCTATAATTATAGGTGCGTTACTAAAAATAGTGATACCAATTACAAGTTATAAAAAATATCAGTAAATTAAAAATCTCTCAATGTGGATTATAACTGATACCACTTTCTTACAGCACTATGTATAATGTATATATCTCCCAAAGCAGGCGTCATTTTCGTTGGCACTCCCCGTTCACCGCAGCCATGAGGTTGTAGTTGGAGTCTCGGCAGTGAGTATTGTGTCGGGTGGTGGTGGTGGTGGTGGTGGTGGTGGTGGTGGTGGTGGTGGTGGTGGCGCGGCGCAGCGTGGCGGCCACCAGGCGGCGCATGCGCAGCACGCGGCACACGAGGGCACGTCTGTACATTTACATGTTCACGTTTACTATACTTCAGCTCTGTGACAGTTGTTTAAGTAACGTGTCTTGGGTTGCGAGCATGTTATTAATAGATGATTCGTATTGTATTGATTATAGTATCGCTCAGTAATATGACATTTTATAGACGTACTTTCAATGACAGCTATATTACAGGGCTTAACTTAAATTTTACAAAGTATAACGAAAAAATAACGTGTATCTGTATTAATACACACACACACTCACGCCCTTTATCCCCGAAGGGGTAGGCAGAGGCGCAACTAGTGCACCCACTTTTCGTCGTGCGTATTCCGTCCCATGATGTGATAGGGGGCGAATCTATCGCCATATCGGGCACAAATTTCAGACTTCGGGCTGATATTGAGTAGAAAAACCCAATATCACTGCCCGACCCGGGGATCAAACCCGAGACCTGAGCATTGCAGTCGTACCGTAATACATCTACGCCACCGAGTGTATTAATACGTAGACACTGATATTTTTTGTATTCATTAATAAAATAAAATAAAAAAGTTTTTAATCTCTCAAATAAAATTTATGCTTTGAGTTGAAATCGATAAACAATCCTAATTGCTATTCTCGTATTGATCGCAAAAATGGACAAAAATCAGAATACACTTTAATCACAAGGACCCATAGTATTTATTTCGATTAATTTATCTTCGGTTATCAATTAAATCACGAGTAGGATTGTTTACTGAATTCAGACGTAAGAAAATTGAATGGAACGGAAGTGTAAGTGTTGATGGCATTAGGAGGTAAGTTCTGTTTATGTGTGGTGAGGGTGGTGAGGGTGGTGAGGGTGGCGAGGGTGGTGGCGGGTGGTACGTACGGTCAGTGCCAGCGGTTGTCGTCGCTGGGGTGCGTGAGGTAGCGCGCGCCGACGCGCTGCTCGAGGCGGCGCAGGTCGAGGAAGGCGGCGCGCGTCTGCAGCCACGCGTGCGACACAGACTTGTCCACCGACAGCCGCTTGCGCTGCTTCACTTGCAGCAGGTTGTTGATCAGGTCGATCGCTGCACATCACACGGCTTTATGTAATCCTCCTAGCCACTTTCGGCCACGGCGGCCAATCTCAACGGAGACCAGCCAGGTACGCAGGAGATATTATATTGCACAAGTGTGTGCGCAATACACAGGTGCACTCGCTATTCCTTCACTCTCATAGTCCGGTGAGACGGCAATCCGACATGACCGGAAAGAGATTAGGCGCAGGACCAACGGCTTTACGAGCTATCCGAGGCACGGGGGTATCACCGACAACTTCCTGACTCCGAGCTGCGACTGAGTAATTTTTAAGATGGAAAAACTCAGTCACAATGTTTTTGGCTTGACCCGGGATTCGAACCCAGGACCTCAGGGCGCAAATCGTACTCGTAACGCGTACGCAATACAACTACGCGACCCAGGCAGTCGGCTTTCAAGCCCACAGCTTTAAAAATTCAAAACTAAAATGTTGACTATAGCTAACTTCAGAATGTCGGTTTTTCGTGACGTGTGTGTACTTATGTACACGCGTTAGACGTTATACTTCTTTGGCGTAACAAGATAAAAATCTTTTTATATAACGCGCCAAAAGAAGTATAACTTCAATATCTTTCGCCTTATTCTACGTTCAAAATTCAAAATGTTAACTATAGCTAACTTCAGTGTTAGGGACTCGGTCCAATGCTCGCTCGGATGATGCCATACTCCCGAGTGTCGACATTGGGCTGTAAGACTGTGTGAAACCAACATAACCGTTCCACTCACCCCCCAGTGGTGGTAGCGATAACGCGTTTTTTCCCCGCGAAAAAAAAAAAAAAAAAAAGGGTGTCGGTTTTTCGTGACGGTGTGCGCGCGCATCGTAAAAATTTACTCTCATCATTTTTCCCTAACGCGCCAAAAGAAGTATAACTTCAAAAACTAATACAATAGGAAACGTGCACGAACTATAGGTGGCAGAACAAAATCGACACAAGAGCCACATGTGGATAAAAAAATAACTTTTCATACCTATAATTTATTTATATATTTTTTAATAAGACAAAATATATAAAATATGAGTTTCAGCCAATTATTATTGATACCCAGCATCGCTAGAATATGTTTTTTTAAATGAGAGCTAATTATTTGGTGTTATTGGAGCAAAATAAGGAGGTTGTGTTTCCTAAATTATAGCTTTGTTTGTATTGAATATTATCTTCAAAACTTCTTTGTTTTTATAAATTACAATATGAGACATTTTTAAATGATTTAGGAACTCATACTTATATATGTTTTATATAGCTTTTACTATTTTTGACGTTTTGTACATAACCATGGAATGTAAGTACTTAGGTACTATTCTAGGGAACGTAATAGAATTTTACACCATTTGATTTGTTTATTTTTAACACGCTGTTATTAGCTTCACATGTATGTTAGTATGTAACGGAAACTTTGAACATGATTTTGACCCCCTTCAAATCGTCGGATTAAATCGAAATTTGGCATACTTATCAAGGACCGAAGACAATTCAATATTTTAAAGAGTTAGACCCGTTAGCCATACTAGGATAATCAGGATTAGCGATTTTTGTCCTCCTAAAACTGGTAGTGTCTTTTTGCCACGACCAAGAAAATTCAACTAAAAAATGAAAAATAAATAATAGTTAATAAAAACTAAAAAACACGCTTTTATAGAAAATTCAACTTAAAAATAGTTTTTTTTTTATAAATTTGAATTATGAATAATGTAAAAAAATGAAATAAATATAAATATAGAATAGTGCAAATAAGAAAAGAAAATAATTTATTGAAAAAAAAGCGTGGGGTGCTTTTTAAGATATTATCAAAATGATAATCTTTCGACTCATATCTGTCAATAAAATATTTATAACTATTCAAACCATGCAGCCCACGCTTTTATTTCATTAAAATATTTTTTTTCCTTATTTACACTATCCTTAATTCAAATTTATTAAAGTTTATTTTCTATTTTTAGTTGGTTTTTCTATAAAAGCGTGTTCTTTAGTTTTTTAAACTATTATTTTTATGTTTTGGAGCATCCAGATATAGAGCAATACATTATCAACAATTTAAATGTTATTTTTCATCCCTTTAATATATTTTACGTCAATGCCAAGTATCGATAGGGCGAAAGTTTCACATTGCACCACCAGATGGCAGAGTTTACGACGTGCACGTTCCCTATAGCTCGCTACCACAATACCGCGTGAGCTCGAGTGTGCGGGGGAAAGGCATAGCGATTGATTGGTTTGTGATAAAACATATTAAAAAAAACACTATGTACGCCCGACAGAATTTCACGGACGGCAATGAAATTTTTTTTTTTTTTATTTTTTTTTTTTATTTTTTTTTTATAGCATAGAATGACGAGACGAGCATGCCGTTCGCCTGATGGTAAGCGATACGACCACCCATAAACAGTAGCAACACCATCCAGCAACTTGTCTTACAAAGTACTGTGTGGCATTCCACTGCGCTCGTCATCCTGAGACATAAGATGTTAAGTCTCATTATGTCCAGTAGTTATACTGGCTACAATGTCCTTCAAACCGAAACACAACAGTGCATGCACTGTTGCTTGGCGGTAGAAATAGACATTGCGGTGGTACCCACCCAGACGGCCTCTTACATAATGAGAGACCTACCACCAGCGTGAATGAGTTTTCCCGGGATAAAAGTACTGCTTTTGTATTTTCCCGGGATAAACAGTCGCCGTTGAAATGTCGGGGTTACGATTATTATAAAATATGACCCCAATGGCAACCGAGACAATTTTGCTAATGAGATTGTAGATCTAACGATCTTCTCAGTAAGGTTCTTAATAGGCTATTTCGAATCTCATTAAATCTAAAAATATCATTACGACAGAAGGTGAACGAAAAAACGATTCTTTTTATTAATTTAGTGGACTTTCTTTTTACATTATAATACGTATAATATGGCATAGTGTTAGGATACCAACAGCATCAATGCGAAAATATCAGTACAGTGGAATAACATAGCCCATCGACAAGTTTATCTCTGGGATCATTCTCATACATAACCTTAGCTTTAATTATTGTAGAAAAGCATCTTGGCTATATAGACTGTATTGTGCTGGTAACTTTAAAATATTGTTTACGAGCTTTTGCCCGCGGCTCCGCCCGCTTTATATTTTCGCGGGATAAAAAGTAGCCTATGTGTTAATCCAGGACATAATCTACCCGTGTGCCAAATTTCATCGAAATCCGTTCAGTAGTTTTTGCGTGAAAGAGTAACAAACATCCATACATCCAGACATCCATACATCCATACTTACAAACTTTCGCGTTTATAATATTAGTAGGATTAGTAGGATAAAGTGGGAAAATAGTACACGAAGGCCACATTAAACCACCTTATCCTATTAAGAAACTGACACGAGTGTGTCAGTAGATGGTGATTTGGTGGTTTATTAGTACCATCCGCAGTCCAGTTTAGCGTTAACATTAACTTTTATTCCGTTTCCATAATCTGTTGATATTTGTACGTATTGATTTATTATTTGCAGTGTCCGTTACATCCACCGCACGATTCCCGGTGCAGATACAGTTGGAACTCACCATTGTTTCATGTTATATTTTAGTCATATATATGTATTAATGCTCAATGTAATGCGATCGACCGGCGCTGCCTACGCGCGGCTCGCCACTGATCGCAGATGAGCTCGCCACTGTGTCGCCACTGTGTCGCCACTGTGTCGCCACTGAGCTGTTACGTATTTGTTGATTTTTGTATTTATGTGTTTGTTTTTGTAATCAGTAGCGTTCGTAAATATCATTGTAGTTGTTTTTTAAATTTATTTTATATGTGTTACAGTATTTGATAATTTTGAATTTAAGTATGTTTTTAAAAAAAAAAAATGGTTACCAGTTTGACGTCTGTCCACGTCACATGGGCATCCCATTGAAAACCAGCGCTGCGGTACTACATTGGTGGTACCGTGGCATTTAGCTGAATGGGAGGCCCATTGTTGGTACAATAATTGCTTTTATTTTTCTACTTTATAATGTGAGATGTGTTTGTGTTGTGTGCAATATTGTACCAATAATAAACTTCTTCTTTCTTTCTTTCAGTACTCACCCTCAGCGGAGATCTCCCTCCACGGCGTGGGCGGGTACATGAAGGCTGCGTTCTGTATCTGTTCGTTGATGTCCTCGTCCTCGTTGAAGGGGAACGTGCCCGACAGTGACACGTAGATGATCACGCCCACCGACCACATGTCCAGGGACCTGTTGTAACCCTTATTCCGAAGCACTTCCGGCGCTGAGAACATACATAGCTTCATGCATTTCAAAGGTAGACACAGGAAAATCATGACCACATGGCGCCAGCTGTGTTAGGTCTCGTGTAATAAGGGGCCATTTTCCGGACACAATTTCTGACTAGTGTAAACTAATGTGGAAGTCCTTGCACAATATAATTATTGCTGCGAGAACTTGCTAGTATCAACTTAGCTTTAGATATGAAATGTATATTTACCAAGGTAAGCGGGAGTGCCGACGACACTCCTGCGGAATGACTTCTCCCCGATGATGCGCGCGAACCCGAAGTCGCAGAGCTTCACCTGCGGGAACTCCTCGTCGGTGGACAGCAGCACGTTCTCCGGCTTCAGGTCGCAGTGCACGATGTTCTTCTCGTGCAGGTGCTTCAGGGCCACCAGGATCTGGGTGAACAGTTAGCATAACAATAGATACTAATGGTTTCAGATCAGTTGCTAAACCTGATGACGCTATCACACTGTCCACTCAACTATACATCCTAACTTTTTAGTTGTTCACCAGTGCATCTATCCACTCTCTCGTCTGTCAACCAGTTTACTCGTCAATGCTTCCATAGATCCACTTGTCTAAATGTCAAGCTATTTGGTTGTGCATCTGTGCACTCCTTAATCCGTCCACTTTTCCACGTGTCCACTAGTTCACACATAATCGAATATAAAGTCCAGAATCCAGTTATCCTCTCATCGATCCATCCCTACAATTTACCTACACCTTCTGCCTACTAACCTGTGCGACTAGGAACTTTGTAATCCGCTCCGTCAGGCGTCCCTTCTCGTGCGACAGGATCATCTCGAGCATGTCGCCTTTGAGCTTCTCCATCACCACGAAGATCCTCTCAGGCGTCTCGAACATGCGCTCCAGGTTCACCACACCAGGGTGTGACAGGTTCTGCAGGATCGCAACTTCGTTCTTCAGCTGGGCTTCTTGTTTGGTCGGGAAGCGGAGTTTATCTATCACCTGGATTGAAAAATTGGTAAGGGATGTTTTTTATGTTTGCCTGGCAAAATAAAGGCACACGATCTGCTGGATGGATTTAATGTTGATTGTGATGATTTGCAAAGATTTGTGGTAGCAGGTCTGCTGTTGCTAGTGGTGCGGTACCTTGATGGCGACGGGTCGTTGCGTGCGTCGGTGCAGGCCGCCGTACACGATGCCGAACTGCCCCGAGCCCAGCACCTCGTCGGGGTGGATCTGGTACAGCTGCGCCATCTCCGTGCCGCGCGACCCCCCACCTCCCGCCGCTGCCCCCTCGGCTCCCTCCGCGTCGGTACCATTTGTGCTGGCACACCCCACACCCTCCGCTAAAGACAAGTTCATGTTATGGTGAAATTTAAATTTAAATTAAAAAAATATTATTATCATCGAGCTTTGAGGAAAGTAGCGCGATCCGAACAAAAAATATCAAGTAATTTTTTTTCCGTTTTTAAATGAAATAAATGTATATTTAATCGATTGACGACAGATGGGTATTTCTCGCCAATCGATATAATCGATAGTCCAGAGATTAAACAATGTATTAATAGTGTTACATGCGATAGTACTAGAATGTGAATGTAGCGCTGACCTGCGTGATGTGTGACGGGCAGCAGCGCGTGCCTCACGGCGGTCTCCCAGGAGCGCGCCACGTACGCGCCGACGCCCGAGTCCGGGGCAGGCAGCGCCCCCGCGCCCCCCACGCCCCCTGCGCCCCCCTCCTCCACGCCCACCATGTAGTCCACGTTCGCCGTGCGGAGTTCGAAGCAGTGCATCACATCTGTACACACATTACAGTTAACGGCACAACTCATGAGCACAGATGAACAGTGGTGACGAGGGAACATGGCACGTGTAAGCCAATAGAAGACGAGCGACGACTAAGGAACCAATCGCGCGGGACATCCGCGCGTTGAAACTCAAACCGACCAATCACGAGTGTGCTCACGACCCGTGCCTCTATCTGTACAAAGTTGTTAGCAATTTATTCTACAGAACGAAAATGCTGGCCCGGCTATAGTAAAAGAAGTTTTTACAGTCGGTAAGGCCCCTAAAACCATAAACGACATGGAATTTTGTTGTGATCCAATTAATATTCTTCTCATTTATGTAGATTTTGTGACATTTTATTATTTTGATAGATCGTGTTGCTAAGGCAGCTTCTTGCACCGCTTCTTCAATAATGCCATAACACGTTTCGAGGCGGTGGTAGATTCATGAAGATTCAAAAGTGCTTTGATATAGACCATTAAAAAAATTGAATGACTACATCGTCATAAATCGATAGTCGATACCATATTCTGAAAGTATAAGCTTATGTACAGGCCTATTGCTGCTCTTGTAAAGAATTCCATACAGACCTGAATGCGGCTGCCTGGCGGTGTCGATGGCTAGGATCTCGTTGAGCGGGATCTCCTTGTAGTACTTGGTGCCCTGCTCCGACGTGAACAGCGTTATCGACTTGCTGTCCAGCCGCCAGTAGTGACGTTTTATCTGAATAGGATAAAATAAAAGTTTTTTTTTTAATAAATTATATGTATAATGTTTCCTTTCAGGTTCAGCTAGTGTTGTGTGGTTCACCAAAAGTGTTCCCGAGTCAATCAACTACATGGGCAGCAGAATATGAGACTACTGTGGACGCTAAAGGCATTGTCCGATGTGCGGGGTTTCATTGGTTACTATGACTCAATATTTAGACGGTATGAGTCAGAGAGTAGTAGTGAGTAGTGTGATAGCTTTGGGAACGTTCAGCGTCGCCTCGTGATAGAGCCGTCTCCGAATCGAAGAGTGTCACCAGTCGCCTCGGGAATACATCGATTACATCGAGTGACTTCCTAAAATTACCTGGCAATCCCAAAATACTTGAAAACAGTGAATAGAAATTCAACTCACCGTTTTATCCTTATTCGTGAAGTGTACGAGCCATCCCTCCTTGAGCCACTGTCCCTCCCTCTTCTTGGTGTGCTTGACGGACTGCACGATGCGCATGAGCGGTATGTTGGCGCTGGGCGACGACGACGAGCTGCAACGTGTGCGCACGTCAGATCCTCCTGGGCGGGGGGCGGGGGGCACAACGAGGGGAGGGGTGCGTGTGTGTCACCGTGTCACCGGGGGGTCGCAAGATAACCAGAGAAAAATGGTAGGCTCATACAAGATATAGTTGTCTCGTAAGATTGAATCAGCGATACCCTAGCGTATTATTGAATTGACAAAGAAGTCTGAGGTTCGATCCTAGCGTTCATGTAATTTACCTTCAAAACTTTTCGAATTTGATTTAATTACCAATTACTTTACCGCTTGATGAAAACATCGTGAGAAATCGAGAAAATCTGCATATTATTGCAATTAGCGCGACCTAGTGAACCAATAGTTTAAAGCACGCCTATTGCCTACTGAACCAAACCGCGCCTATCATTAATCATGACAAGCTTTAGTGACGCGAAAAAGATCGTTTTTAATTCAGTTTTTCAAAAAAAAAAAACTGAGGACTAAAACATAGATATTTTCCTCTTTTAATGTTTGAATTTTTATTAAAGTATAATCTTGTAAAAATTAAATATACTAGTATTATAAATTGGAAAGTCTGTGAAAATATACGGATGTTTGTTAGAAGTACTTAAATGCATAAACCGCTAATCGTATTACGATGAAATTTGGCACATCGATAGACCATGTCTTAAATTACCATAAGGTCTACATTCATCCCGGTAATTTAAGCCTCTATAAAGTCTAGAATATGATTTAATTCTAAAATATCATTTTTTAATCACATAGCACTGTATTTTTGCGGTTCATAATACACATTACATTTATTTTCTAGCGTAAAATATTGTTTCATTGTATCTATTGAGCCCTAACAACGATAGCAAAAAGCGATGTTTTAGTCAATGAAATCGATTCTTCAATTTATCGTTCTCAGTTCGCCATGCCTAGTAAGATGGCCTAAGCCGCTAAATGAAGAGTAAAGATCGTGATGTCAAGGTATTAGGAAGGCGGCACAAGAACTTAAATAATAATAAAATAAAAAACATCACAAAACAGGAAACCATTTCCAAACTGACAACCCAACAAAGAAAAATCTCAAACCAACATACGACTATACCCATGAGAACTGCTTTAATGTCTTTTTTCAATATTTTGTAAAAAGACGATACAGATGATGAGAATTAAAAAAAAACATGGAACAATAAAAATCCCAAGCAGCTACCAACACAACTATAATACAAGAAGCGACCCGTCACCCACGCGACACACACGCCCCGCGCTCAGCCGCCCGCGCCACTCACCTGCTGGGCCGGCTCGCGGACCGCTCCGGCAGTGTGTCGCGCTGCGGCTCGTCCGCGTCCTCCTCGCGGGGGCGGCGCAGTTGTACCTGGAACGTCACATTATTCATTAAATTAATACGGCCTAGAGCCAGTTACACAAATCGATTAATTATGATTAGACATCGGATTATATGCACTACCAAACATTACCTTTTTATTTCAAGAGTCATTGACTTAGCTTTTAATGCCCTTTGGGGGAATTCCAGGGTAATTATGTTAGAAAAGCCCTCAGACAACGATGTGCCGATGGGAATCGAACCCGGGCTCATCAATTTCACATCCCAAGTAGGCTGCCGCCGATCAAAGCAGCTATGATGCTATCATCACGTGTAGAGAAGTGGTGTTACCTCATCGTCTGCTTTGGACTCGGCAGCGTCAGGCGTGGCCTCGTCATCCGACTCGTCAGGCAGACGCGCGTTCTCCGACAATTCGCTGCCCGTGCTGCTGTCTGCTTCACCTGGACATATTAGCTTTTTTTCACGGAACACCGATTTACCAGTCCAAGTTGTTCCGTAGCGGGACGGGAGGATTATTGGGCTGGTTTCCGTAAAATAAGAAAGTGCCCCCATGGAAAATTACGAACTACGCCCACGGTGTTCACCATATTATTTTATTTCTAATTTACAAGGTTGTTAAATATACAACAGTAGTCATTTTAATTTATAATTCCATATGTATTACGTTACATAACCACTTGAATGATGGGAACCAGGTGCCTAAGGCCGGCATCAGACTAGCGTTCGTGAATTGTGAGGGGTGCGCGTTCCTTCAACAACTGAGCACGTCGCGAGTATGGCGCGTGTGCGGTATGAACGGCTATAGGAAAAACTGACCTAATTAATTTAAGACTACGACTAATTTCTATAAAAAAAAAAATGGTTTGGATATTCATATTGGTAATCTTGTAACAAGATTGTTAAAATGTTTAAGATGCCAATCATCCTCATCATAATCAGCCATGTGACGTCGACTGCTGAACATAGGCCTCCGCCAAAGATTTCCTGTGACCTGTCAAAAGCGGCCCGCATCCAGCGTGTTCCTGTGACCTTTATCAAGTCGTCTGTCCACCTTGCAGAAGCCAATACATTGTTGGATTTACAACATTATGTTGATTTACTCAACTTATTGAAAAAAACGACACGCTGCGTTTGCGTCGCGACTTATTGCAATTAAAAAAAATAGGTAGGTACTAAACATGGTTCTCGTTTTTATATTTTAATCTTCCACACTACATGATATTTTCCTAGTTTTTTACATCACAAATAGTGCCATTAAATTACATTTTATATAAGTATTATTATTCTTTGTTTTTAAATCGCGGTAGTTCAGCTGGAACGAATTCACACGAGTTTTTGAAGGCACGTGTAAATATATATTACCTCATTAACTTTAACTATGAACGAAAACAACACGAAGAAACCTACCTATACCTATCTATATAAAATGTTCTTCATATAAATCGAATGTGAAGTATACCAACGCGCACTAGGGCAGAGCGTGTTGGACGTAAGGTTACCCCTCGTAGGGGCCGTTTTTTCAATCGCGGTCTGGTAAAGTTAACAGTCTTATTTTACTGGACGAACGCGCAGCGTCTTCGTCTCGCTGTGAAGTCGCTTGCAATTCCCCAGTGTCATAAGAGCCTTAACTTTACCTGACCACGGATGATACAGCCCGGCTTTAGTAGAGAGACATTAACTTCTAATATCGGCGACACAGTAACTTAACTAATGCAGATGTTATCGAACATTAAATTTATAAAAACTGTAGGTATTAATATTCCAAATAAAGATTTATTAGATTTAGATTAGATTAATACCAGGCTAATATTCAATAAACCTTACTATCTTATTTCAATGAAGGAGCGCCACGACACACTTCTTTCACGTATCTTGCAGAAAGACTGCCGTACGACCGTCTGCCTTAGGTCAATTGCTTTTCGAAGATCCAATTGCGGGTCAAATGGTGTTCAAAATACCATACCATTTAGCCTGAACGACGAAACTAGCCCACAGATTATATGCTCTACCACTAGCGGAATAAAGGGCTAATATTAATATAATATGAAATATCTTACCATGTGGATCCCGTATCTCCCCCCCACAGTCCTTAGGCACGAAGGGGAGACACTTCCTATGCGCATTGTAGTGGCAGTCCCGGCACTGCAGCCCCTGCTTGAACAGGCCTCGCAACAGCTTCTTGCAGTGGCGGCAGACTGTGGGCCGCGTGTAGGAGTGCACCTCGAACGTGTGCGGGATGCCGAGCGACGCGTGGCCCAGTGACGGCAGCGGCCACGTGCTGGTGGTGCCTGATATGGAGCCCGACACTGAGCCCGCGCGGGAAGGAGAGCGGCTGCGCATGCCACCCAGCTGTAGACACGGGTTACTCTAATATTGTGTTTGTACGTACATTTGTATTAGGTTTAATTGTGACGAGTAGGAGAGGGTGATACAAATCGTATATAGATATTGAAACTAAATATTGATGCAATATCTTAATCGGGTATCAGCCTAATCTAGACTATATATCAGGCAAAAAACTATGTTGCTCCATATCAAGTATTCCGAGTAAAATTCTCGATACTACTAACGTAATAAAAAGGAATTAGATGTGTTTCTGTTTAGAGTTAAGCTAAAAAATCGCTGTTTGTAACTCACCCACAACCCAACTACCTCACCCACGATTAAATAAAAATACCCAGATAAAAATAAATTGTATTACGATAAACAATATGATATATGGAACGATATAACATTATTTAGACGTAATTGATATTTATTTATTTATTTTATTACATTTGGACAACGAACGGTACAATTATTCATATAACATTAATGGAAGTAAGACTAACACATAGACCAGTAAAGTTTTCACTGATAAAAATTATAAATACCGTAATATTTTTATACCAATTTAAGAACAAAACTGGTATAAAAGATAACACAAGAAATTACATTAAAATTACATATAATCTAATATATTTTTTTGAAACCTTAAGTAGGAGCCCGTAAATAGGTCTATATGAGAAAACTTTCTGTTGTAGGTACCCATTACAGACTCTATAGATAAATGTGTTTTGAGCATATTTCGTTCTTACATGGGGCAAATTAAACAAAACCTTACTAGGATCACGTGTGCATAAATTTGGACATCTGAACTTTAAACAACTCAAAAGATATGAATTGTGAAGAGTCAATGTTGTTGCTAATTAATTTAAATAAAAATAATTGGTCTCTCAGTGTTCGACCTTCAACTAATGGTTTAGTAACAGTAGAAGTAACATTTAATGTGTTGCTTTTATAATTAGGATATTTAACAAAATTCCGTTGAATGTTTTGTATAGCATCTATATAGTATAACTTGTATTTGGGGTTCCAGATTATAGATCCATATTCCTAAATAGATCGTACAAGAGAATTATATAAAAGAATAGCATTGCGCGCGGCTCCGCCTGCGTGGAAAAGTTTTTCCGGGATAAAAAGTAGCCTATATATAGCACTCAGGAGTAATGTAGCTTTCTATGAGTGAAAGAATTTTCAAAATCGGTCCAGTAGTTCCTGAGATTAGCGCGTTCAAACAAACAAACAAACAAACAAACAAACAAACAAACAAACAAACTCTTAAGCTTTATATAATAGTATAGATGAGAGTCGAGTCACACTTAAAGTCTTCAGATTCTCAGAATGAAACCAAGCATACGGTGGGCTTTAGCAGTAAGCGTAGTAAGCGTATCCGTCAATATATAGTTTCGATTTAATATTGAGAAAAAACGGTATTACCCACTCTTAGCGAGGAGTCGTCACTCGTCAGTGGAATTATTCCAAAATTCATTTAATGTACTACATGTTAGAAACTTTTTCATAAATAAATGAATCGCCTGATGGTAAGCGACACGCACGACTGACAATAAGCAGTGGCAAGTGACAACGCCACACACACTTTGAAGCTATGGTTAGTACCCGTATATAGCTGCGTCTTGTTTCTCGATGTTGTGTCGGCTTGCCTTTAGCCATAATAACATTTATGTTTTTGATGTTAACATTAGCGAAGTTCAGATGAGCAAGGAAACTTGCAGAAGTTTTTAGCGCAATTCTTAGCGCGTAAACAATCACGGCAAGATGAATTTTGCAAATTTTGAAGCTTGCAGGACTTTGTGTATGGGAGTATTAAAATTTTGCCACTAGTGTAAACGCATTTGGAAGCTCTTGCGCAACATATTACTAGTCTAAGGTTAGCAGTACAAATGTCTGTCATCCTACTTTAATATTACGAATGCGAAAATTTGTTGGGATTGCCTACTTATAACGCTGAAATCTGTAAACGAGTTTGGGTGTTTTGGGCTTTGGCACACAGATATACCATGGCCTGGATGGGCATAATATACTTAACCAAATCGATTTTTCTCCATGGAAAAGCGTTACGCATGCAACACCTAGTTTTAATAATAATAATACCAGCCCGTTTTATATGCCTAGTGCCCACTACTGAGCGCGGGCGAGAGGGATTAGGCTTAAGTCTACCACGCTGGCCTAGGGCGGGTTGGCAGACTTCAGATACCCTCGAAATTTTTACACAAACAAAAAAAAAAACATGAAAAACAAATTAAACATGATATTTTTGCATAGTTATGTTTATGATTTATTATAGAAGATCAGCGGATATTACAATGGTCCAAAACCTGAGATCTGCACCAAGCATTATCTACCACTATAATGATTACCCGAACAAAGCCCAAGGTCACACGTGCCACCGCCTCGTAATATGTGAGTCTCCACGTGTGGGTTCAAGGTTCAAGGACCTGGTTAACCCAACATAAACGTTTTTCACAAAAAATATGACGGATGTTATGTCGATATTTTTTTTTTTTATTGCTTTGAATGACGAGACGAGCATGCCGCTCGCCTGATGGTAAGCGATACGACCACCCATAAACAGTAGCAACACCATCCAGCACCTTGACTGACAAAATACTGAGTGGCATTCTACTGCGCTCGTCATCCTGAGACATAAGATGTTAAGTCTCATTATGTCCAGTAGTTATACTGGCTACAATATCCTTCAAACCGAAACACAACAGTGCATGCACACTGTTGCTTGGCGGTAGAAATAGACATTGCGGTGGTACCCACCCAGACGGCCTCTTACATAATGAGAGACCTACCACCAGTAAACATATAGGGTCATTCGGGGCAACAGCACGCAGTGGGTAAAAGTTCGCATGGTCAATATCTCGGAACCTATTGAGTGGGCTCAGACACTTTTTCGGCTAGATCAGGGGCGCGTCAGGGACGATGTCAGAGCCACAAGCTATTTTGCCAAGCCTCACTTGTTTAGCGAAAAACGGTGATCAACGTGATTTTGTTGATTAGTTACCAACATTTTGTGCTGGGAAAAAAGTGTCTGGCTAGACGGTGCATCAGTTTACAAAAGTCCGTTAATTATGTTAAGTTTACATGATTATTATAGTATTTATTTTAGTTACTAATTCTGTCCTAGAAAATAAATGCGTCTCAACTAACGTGTGAATGTTTAAAATATTCCCTGTTTGGGCAAGAGTACGAGGTTAAAAGTACGCACCCTGTTATAACTTCATTACAATGATCGCACGGCTTTTTCTTCTTTAAGCTGCAATTAAGGCGAATATTATTTGTAAAGATTTTTAGACCTTATACAGAAAAAAAATATTCTCCATAAACACTCTGCGTAGTTTTACCCACATAACGGGTCAATAGTACGAATTTCCCCCGATGCACTTAAACATGTATTCCAAAAAAAACAATGAAGTAATGTACAAAAACTCATTAAATAATAAAAGTAGAATAAATTTACTTTACATAGAGTGTTAAAACGTTTTTCTAGACACTATATTTTTGACTGTGTAGACAATAGAAAAAAAAGTGCGTACTTTTAGGCCGAATGACCCTACATGTATTATTGTTTTGCATTTGTACTCTTTAACGATAAATTATGACGGTTAATAAGGATATAAGGGTGTTGGGTGCCGTCTTTTTTGGTATGTTCTAGCCTATATTATAATAGAGAACTTGTCTATCCGTAAGCCAAATTTCATTAAAACTATTTAGCGGTTCCGGCGTTTATTCCTAACAAACATCGAAACCAACAAATGTAATAAACCTTTCGCCTTTAAGAAGATAGTAAGTTTAATATTATTGAATCGCTTAGGACCTGCTTCACAATGAGTAAACACAAAACGTCAATTACAAGTCGACCAAATACAAAAGTCTTTTATGTAATGAAAATCCAGGCTATCTTGAACACTATTTATTGTAATATATTTTGTACTTCTAAACTTATAGGTAAGATCTACTCATAACTCTGGTCGTTCTGGCGCCAAACGGGCTTCTGTCAAACTTGACATTTATGTCGCAGACCTCAACAGCCCAAAACGCCCAGAGTATAAAATCAACAAAAATAAAGTTACACATACACAACAAAGTCAAACTCCCAAATAAATAGTAAACAAAAGACTGTATTCACAATTACCTGGCCTTTAAATTATTAAGCAGATAAAATGTACCTGCACATTGTCTATGACATTGTGAAATAGTTCCTTTAACATTTATCTATCTCAGTGCCGAGATCGGCTTTGTTTTTGTCATCACAAATAATTGATTTAAATTAATTTCTACAAATAATTAGCCCGGATAAATTAATTGTAATATCAGCACTGTATTATATACTGTCTACTGCTGAGCACGCATCTTCTCTACTACTAAACTAATTACACAAATTAATATAATATAATTATATCTACGGAGAATTAAATTATCAAAGTATAAAGCTAGAAACATCATGAATTTTTACTTCTTACTTTAACGGCGAAGGAAAACATTGTGAGGAAACCTGCATACCTGAGAAATTCACCATAATTTTGAATGTATGTGAAGTCCACCAACTTGCACTAGGCCAGCGTGGTGGCCAAAGATCTAAACCCTCTCACTAGTAGACGAGGCCCGTGGACAGCGACCTACGTAAACTTGATAAAACCTGCCGTACTGACTTGTGCTGATGAACCAAGTAAAAAGGACAAAAGTTGTAAATATACAACTAGTGGCGGCCATAACCAACGCCTTTTGTCTATGTGTCCCTAACCAGTGCGGCGCCAGGGCCCAGGCCCCGGGCGGGAGCCAAAAAGGGTCCCCGATTTCAACAATGTCGTAGGTAAGATGCTTGCGTTGGTAAAAAGTGTGGTAACTTTAAAACAAGGTGATCAGTTGGAAGGACGGCTCCCTTAAGTGGGAGGCCCTGGGCGGTTGCCCGGTTCACCCCCCCCCCCCCCCTCCCTTATGACCGCCTTTGAGTAGACAATGCGGTATAGTTTTGGCGATAGACGAGACGTTGTTCGAGTCACACTGTACTTAGTAGTTAGTACTTACCATAAGGTCTGGTGCATTCAATAGGTCAGGATAAAGGTTTATTTTGAATAATATTGCGGGATACTGACCATTTTAAGTATCCAAGATACATTTTTGAATGCCTCAAAAGGCATTAGTAAAAGTTAACTAAGATATAAGCAAAACCCAAATATGATCGATATAATTACCAAAAGTATCTACCCAAACATCAATCACGGGAAGTTTGGCAACGAACGCATAATTACTATTGCATTATGGTCGTACATGAGCGCTGGAGACCACTTACCATCCAGTGGACCCGTTGCTCTTAATGACGTAGCCTTGAAACTCAACACCTTGGATGATGGGTACCATTACAAAATAAAACTCAAAAAATGTTAACAAATTACATTTATTTCATGCTTTTTCCAATATAATATAAATCTTACCCACCACCCAAAGTGCTGTAAGTCTAAATGTTACGAAAATAACATTAAAAAAAGTTAAAAGAATACAATGACTCGTTATGGACGGAATCGACTTATGTATACAATATTGATCACAATAAAATTGTAATAAAAATACGAGATTCTGTATAAAATGTCGTTTTATGTTATTTCACGAAACTGAGTATTTAATAGTTATTTTATATCAAGAATGTTTTCTGATCAAACAAAGATTTAATTGTTTTTTCGCGAAATAACATTTCAATGAATACCTACTTAATATTATTTGTGTATGTATTGTATAAAATTAAACTTATTATGTTCTTTCATGTTAGGATCAAAGATAATTTAACTCTGTTTAGTACAGTCCATAAATTTGCGCGCGAAAAAATATGAAATGTTTCTTGTATAAAATAATGATACAATAATATTTGGAATTTTTTTTAGACTCGAGATACCATTAATCAACATAACTGTTGTTTCGTAAATGGTGTTGTAATTTTTTTGATTTATTCAATCATTATATGATTTTGTGTTAGTAAGTTTTTAATTTATATGCAAAGTAATTACATTAATTATAATATTATTGTTACTGCCTACTTATTATCATGTAATTTTATGACTTCTTATGCTCTGTTGGAATGTTTATTATATATTGGGAGAGGAGTAATAATTTTATGGACTTAGACTGTTAAATTTTGAATTGCCTCGTTATTAATTAAAGGGTTTAATGTCTTATAGTATACATTACAAGCGACCCGTCAAAAGCATTGTCTGCGTTTGCTAGGCAACACAAATATTGTGATTCATAAAATATGATTTCAATAATTATAAAATGAGGGTTACGTAAGGCTTGCGCGCGGGTCAATGTCTCAATGGGATTTATTGTGACTTGCGAGTTGTAACGGTCGGAGAAAGACGGACTAATTTTACACCATCGCGTGGTATCTTTGTATTGGTCCCTACAATGGTGAATACAAAAGATTACTAGGTATAGAAAAATAATACTTATTTATAATATACGGAGTAGTATAACTAAGTAGCATGCATAACTTAGCATTTTGATCAAAAAAGGATCGGGCTTAGTGACAGAGGCCCAGACGTCAAGTAGTTTCTAATACTATAAATCTATGTCAAAGATAAAATTGGGTCACCTGATGGAAGTGACGAATGACAAATGCAGCGTCACGTCAAAATACATAGATATACTAGCGAAATAGTTTATGTTAATACTTATTTAACTGAAATACTCATTTGATGTCATCTGCTTGACATTTCTAGCAACATTCACGTGTAGCTTAAATAAATCTGTAGCAGTCTGATCAGTGTTCAAGTATGTCTGACTCTTCGTCAGTGCGCCTTGAGTCAATTTTCCGTGTGACGAGGTCTGCGAGGCGCCTTACCAGCGAGTCGTCGTGCGAGGCGTGCGAGGCGTGGCTGGCGGTGGAGGCGCGCGAGGGGCTGCGCGTGTGCGAGGCGCGGCGCGGCCCGCCCGCCGTGCCCGCCGTGCTCGCCGCGGCCGCCGGCGCCGGCGACGCGCAGTTCGACGGCACCTTCACCGCGCAACGCTTGTGGTAGTTCAGACCGCAGCCTGCAGACATGGGGTGCGACATGTTACCTAATCACTTTACATCATTTTTTTGATATCAAAATCTGCTCGTCCGTTTGGAAGCTACGATGTCAGAGATAGATGCATATGTTACTGCCGTCTACGGGGTACTAATGTTAAAAATATTTCCAACAAAAACACTTCATCATGAACGTTTCATCCGTTTAAGAGCTACGATACACACGTTGAACTAATAACATGTTTTTGATTAGGGCATTAAAAATGCCTTTCTTCAATCATAATAATAGAAAACAAAATATGTATGGGAATGACGCTATATGTATCCTTGCGATGATCTTTCGTTAGACTAAGTCATTCCCATATTTCTTTTCCTATTATCGTTAGCGGTTTTAGAAAAGTATCTTCTCTACGGCCCGTGATGTCGCTGATCCAATGTTGACCTTTGAATAAGTAGAATTTTTATTTATTAAAAATGTTGAAAACTAGCTTTTGCCCGCGGCTCCGCCCGCGTGAATGAGTTTTCCCGGGATAAAAGTCCCGCTTTATATTTTCCCGGGATAAAAAGTAGCATATGTTTTAATCCAGGACATGATCTACCCGTGTGCCAAATTTCATCGAAATCCGTTCAGTAGTTTTTGCGTGAAAGAGTAACAAACATCCATACTTACAAACTAGTAGTGGTATATTAGTAGGATTTAATGTTGCCATTTAATGAGCATCAAGCTGATACTAAACCCCATAACAATATGGTAGTTATGCCATACTATCTCCCCTCTCCAAACAGGACGGTTAATAGTTTTCCCATAAAAGAAATTAGTTTTTTTGTGTGTGAGAGTTACGCCGCATACATTCTAAACCTCCCTCTATTGCAAATCAGCAAAAAAACACTAACCAATGTAACAACCGTCCGTACGCAGCTAGAGTATTGGGTATCGCAATGAAAATCTATAGTAGGTCTCTCATATGTAAGAGTCCGTCTGGGTGGGTACCACCACAATGCCTATTTCTGCCGCCAAGCAACAGTGTGCATGCACTTTCGGTTTGAAGGACATTGTAGCCAGTGTAACTACTGGACATAATGAGACTTAACATCTTATATCTCAGGATGACGAGCGCAGTGGAATGCCACACAGTACTTTGTAACTCAAGGTGCTGTATGGTGTTGCTACTGTTTATGGGTGGTCGTATCGCTTACCATCAGGCGAACGGCATGCTACATGAGACAGTAGTGTCCATGCATCATGTACAAATATGGTTATTTTGCCCTTGTCGCGCGCCATACAACTGCTCAGCGTTATGTTAATATAATATTTAATTGCATCCTGTCCTAATTAACAAAGGTGGTTCACAATCGCATCAGTATTATGACCTCTTAAAAGTCCCGTGTATCTTGTATTTTGGGTAGATAACCGGTACAATAACATCGGAGCGAGGCCGGAGACACGTGCGCTTTACACGCTCTACCTACACCTCAATCCGCTTCTATCTAGCGTGTCACGGCAGGATGATTCGATTGAATAATAGGGTTGTCTCCTATGTTTGATTTTGTATATTATTTTGTATGTAACAGAAAATAATACTAAAAATAAATTCTTCTGTAAAATCAGAATCAAAAATTAAAAAAGTAGTCATCTACCGTATTCCTTTTGCACGTCAACTTTAGATTTATCTATGTCGGCCTAGTTGGAGAGTGTTGTACACTTGGATTAAGGTTCGTTCGCAAGGTGAGATAATCATGTGTTTTAGATTGGAAAGAGCACGTGATTTATGAGATTTTATGTTACGTTATGGCGATGGTAACTTTCTAATTATGTTTCCATATACATACAACATTTACGCCTTATATCCCTGAAGGGGTAGGCAGAGGCGCAACTAGTGCACCCACATTTCGCCAAGCGTATTCCGTCCCATGATGTGATAGGGGTGAGCCTATCGCCATTTTGGGCACAAATTCCAGACTCCGGGCTGATACTGAATAGAAAATATCATATAATCCAATACCAATGTGCCCGACTCGGGGATCGAACCCGAGACCTCAGCATTGCAGTCGTACCGTAATACAACTACGCCACCGAGGCAGGCACCGATGTTTCCGCTAGTGTTTATAATCCAATCCTTTTATTATCTTTGTAATGTTTTTAATTATTGAAGTTATACTTCTTTTGGCGCGTTAGGGAAAAATGATGAGTAAAATTTTACGATGCGCGCGCACACCGTCACGAAAAACCGACACCCTGAAGTTAGCTATAGTCAACATCTTAGTTTTGAATTTTGAACGTAGAATAAGTCGAAAGATATTTAAAAACATTTTTATCTTGTTACGCCAAAGAAGTATAACGTCTAACGCGTGTACATAAGTACACACACGTCACGAAAAACCGACACCCTGAAGTTAGCTATAGTCAACATCTTAGTTTTGAATTTTGAACGTAGAATAAGGCGAAAGATATGTAAAAATATTTTTATCTTGTTACGCCAAAGAAGTATAACGTCTAACGCGTGTACATAAGTACACACACACTTTTTTATTTTTTAGTTATTATTGCCAATTTTTACGGAACCTCGTCTGGGTATAACCAGTTTTTATGTCTGTTTGCTTGCTCGGGTTGGTTTGGTTTAAGAGTGGATTAACTTTGATAGGAATTTCTTTGATGTATTGGCTGATTTTAAATCGACTCTCTTGGCTATTTTAAAAAGAAAACAATTATATTAGGAACTAAACCCAATTTCACTGATTCGCCTCAGCGCCGGCTCTAGGTCATCAGGAACATAAAATGTAAAAAAATGCCAAGTATCGCAACGCAGTCCTTTCACTATAAACAGTTATGAAATCTCATGTAAAACAAGTATAAACATGTATAGTGATCGTATCAATATTAGACACCTTTATTTCGACAATAAATATAATGACTTGACATTTCTTCATATTTTATGTTTTTGATGGGATCTCATTTCTTTTTGTAGGTCATTTTATACATTTATCTTCTCGGGTCATATACTTTGAGCAGGCATGCATACAAGCGCGATGGGTTACTTGAACGTAATTTGAAATAATATTTTTCATTTAATTAACAAAACAATTGAATTAACTGGTGGGAAGTCTCTTGAATGTGAGGGGCCGTCTTTGGTACCGGTCTATTTCTACCACCAAGCAGCAGTGTGCATGCACTGTTGTGTTCCGGGTTGAAGGACATTGTAGCCAGCGAAATAACTGGGCTTTGAGAGGCTTAACATCTTATGTCTCAGGGTGATGAGCGCAGTGGAGTTCCACGCAGTACTTTGTAATTAAGAGATCTTAAGATGTTGCTCTTGTTTATGGGTGGTTGTATTGCTTACCATCAGGCGAGCGGCATGCTCGTCTGGTCATTCAAATACAATAGTAAGTACAAATAAAGTTTTTTATTTTTTCCTTCCTGTATAGGCTAAACTCTAACTAAAACTAAAAATTTGTAGTTTGAAGACTGCTAGAAGTACTTTAGAATATTTGTGATCGGTGTGTGTGTCAGTGACGAAAACCTATAGCACTCAGAGATAACATAGCTTTATAATAATGAAAAATAAATCAGAATCGGTTCAGCCATTTCAGATTTCCTTCCACAAACAAACACGATATTTATCTTATAATGTCTACTTCACACGTGTAACGTTATTTTTTTTCGCAACAGGTTATTCATACCATAGGTTAATATCAATAAAATGAACATGATTTGCATTTATTTAAGTGGGTTCTTATAATCTGACCTAATATGGTATCGCATTGGCACGTGTAATGATGTACAGTCAGCAGCATAAGTAGCTGAACAAATTCAAAATTTCATGTTGCCTACATACTTTTGTGTTCTTAATAATTGGAACGAAGTTCCTTATTGCGCGTTGTGAAAGGGGGCTGGACGGAAAGTTGTCACGACACTTTTTGCTATTATCTTACTAATATGAACCTTAAATACAACGCGTAGAAGCTATAATTCTTGAAACGAGTATATTTTTATTTATTTTATTTATTAAAGTCATTAAAACCATTTCTTACTAATCTAATATGAACCTTAAATACATTGCGTAGAAGCTATTTCCCCAGCGTTGGCACGGCACGAGTACAAAAGAATCGAACGTAACATTCGTTTTTCAAATTTTGTTGATTTATTCTACTTTGGTTACTGACATTTATCAATAACAAGACTAAACGTGCTTTGCTCGCGTTTAAAAATCTACTTTATGTGGTAAGCGTAAGATCGAATTTGTGTTTAGTCAATCAAAATTTGTGATAAAAATGCTATGCAATAGCTTTACCGCGGCAATCTCCGAGTGCCACACGTATTTATTTGTTTTTTTCTCTAGAAACTTATGTATTGGAACGGAAATAGGAAAATATTTATATATTTATATATATACACACTCTGTTATATAAATAAAATTTTATTACAATTCCTTCACTAATTAATCGAAAGGAACTTCGTTCCATCCGGGTGTCCCTTGACACCTCTCATTGCTTTCTTTTTTCTCTTCACATAAATAAAATAAGAGATTTACTTTATTTCAAACGAAGAAAAAAATGTTTCAGTTTAACTAAACGCGTATATAGGCGATTTCAAATTTTGATTTGTTCAGCTACTTATGCGGCTGACTGTACATGAAATTCGGCACGTACCGCCAGACGACGGAGAAAGTGCTTATTCTCATTTTTTTATTGAGAACAATGACAATTAAGGTCTCGAGCACTTTGGTGATTAGTCCTTCTTGATGTCAAGAGTCATTATGTAATAAGTGCGCCAATTTCAAGTGCCAAGGAAGTTTGCCTGTTCACTTCAATATAATTATATTTGTTTAATAAAATATTCTCGCTTTTGAATAAGGTCGCGCGCACTTTGAGTCCTTATTGTAATCATGGCCTCAATCTTCTTAGTGCTGAAGGTGCTTGCAAATTACCTACCACACTACCTTTTATACGTTTATTTTTGTATTTTCTCACTTTAGAACAATTGCGCAAGTAAACTCTGCTCCCTTGATATTTTATTTAGAACACTTGCGTAAGTAAACTCTGCCCCCTTGATATTTTCTTTAGAATAATTGCTGAAGTAAACTTTGCCCCTTGATTTTCGGCATATTTTAGTAACACGAAAAGATTTACTGTGGCATGTTATTCTCATTAGTACAGTCATAAGCAAAAGTATCGGTACCCACCAAGGCGGCAGTAACATCGGGGCCAAAGTAAAAGTCAAATTTATTTGTACCAACCAAATGTTATAAATATCTGGTTACACGATGGAGTCATAATTATCCAAACATCAATACATTTGCCAAAAAAGGGATGAAAAATTACTCAATGACTCTTCCAACTGCCGTAATAGAATGCCAATACCTTAGAGATGGGTATAGGTATGTATATTATCAAGTTTTTATACCAGAGCGTGAGCAGAAACCATTCTTTTGCTACCAGTCGATATAAGGAAGATTGATGTTAGTTTTGACTCGCATTTAGGTCCCGATATTTATATATGGATAGCATAACGCCTTTCCTCTTTCCAGGGGTAGACAGAGGTATAACACCCACATATTACCAGCTATGCCAGGTCTCACGTAAGAGGAAGTCAGGCTATTGCTAATTAGCGGTACAATCCAGATTTCGGATTAATACTGAGCAGAAAACCTTACCCGATCGAGAATCAAACCAGGGACTCAGAACGGCGGTCATCATCGCACTAAAACTACCCAGTCAATATTTCTATAGTTGAATATTCAATCACGACCTGATAACCGGGTAGCTAGATTTCGGGAATAACAATAAGTCAAAAACCCTCGAACATAAAGCCTATGAGACATTAATATAAGGAATTATAATGCTAATCTGTGTCGATCTGCTGTCATTAACAGCCAATGTGCAGTGACTGAATCTAAAGTACTATGTTGTGTATAATCGTAGGAGAGTAATCGATCAACTGAAATGGATGGGGACCTGAAGATGTCTAAGTTGCTGTAAGAAGTACCTACAGAAATAACCGATACGAACCAGCAAGAATACTGTTAGCAAATATGCGAATACCAACGTTTTGTAAAGATAAACTTTGCCTTGATAAAACTACTCGTATATTTCCGGCAACATCACGACTGAGACGTTCCTATATTCGTTTCATAGAAGAGCAGCAATATTATTTCGTCTTTGTCATTTCGTGCATGACGTCAGAGACGTGTCATTTGTTTTTGAGGTTCCGTATCTATGACAGTTGTACTTCAAACCACATACATTTTCAAATTAATTGGTACTAGAGAAATCCATACATATAAGACCGGTTGGAATATCTGTCTGTAATTTGGAAAAAAACTTAAATTTTATGTTATTTTGCATCTTCAATTTTAGTAGCTGCCAACGTTAATTTTGTAAAATGGTTAACCCATAACGGGACTTTAGTGAGCACGCAGCATTCTTTTCTAGATGAAATATAAACTATCAAAGAACTTAAAAGGGCTCATAAATCAAAACCATATTGTATTAATTATGGTAGGTATTGAACCAAACGGCTTTTCCTTTATCATAGTGTTTAAAAATACACAGGTGTAGCCGGCGGCGACTTGCTAGTTATTAATGAAGGCATCATGAATTTTAATAAGGCCTACTTTACACTCACAAGATAACGTTTACAATCTCTGTACGAAAATCAATTTACTACATTTTCAACTTTTACTAAGCTTACTTAATAAGTAATATAAATAAGATACATATTACATTAATTTTAATGTAAATGATTATAATTGCACGCTAAGGCCTAAATACCACATAGTACATAATAAGAGGGAACGTGTAACATGTTCGCATTCGATTTGGCAAAAAAGAAAAACGATGTTCGAGGAATGCCGCGAAGGGCTGTCACCAACCCACGAAACTATTAACACCCGCACTTTGCCATTCTTGTTTAGTTTTGTATCGTGAGTGAGGAACCAGCTTTATATTCAGGAGTTGTCATTAGCGTTTTTAGCGCGCTTTAATTTTTGACAGCATCCGTGATGCAGTGGGCGATAAGCCGGCTGAAACAAGATACCGTAGATTCGATTCCCGCACTAAGAATTAATATTTGTGTGATTTATGATTGATGAATATGAATTAATTGTAATTTAATAATTGTGAGACTGAAAGTCCATCATGCTGCTTGTTCTTAGTTCCTGATAATTTATTATCCCCTTGTTTGAATTTAATTATGTTTTATGCGTTTATTATGCGTATTTGTATTTATATTATATTTATGCGTAGATTCCGTATAGCTACGAAATGGTACTATTTTAATTTCGTTGGTATGGGACCTTGAACTTTGAAGATGCAGAAGGGAAGTTCTCGACATCAAATAGTATCACTAATTTTCGTTATGTATTGGGATTAGTTGGGTATTGTTGTTTTTTGTTAGTAATAAATAGATATTACCAATAAAAGTTAGAGTTCCAAAAATCTAGCTTTTTAGCAAACAGCTTCTGGTGGAATATTATACGCGACCTCGAATGACATACTTTATTTACAATTTTTAAAATAATTATCAAAACCGGTGGGTAAATGTGGAATATATGACTGAAATCGATCGTCTTTTTATAGACTAGTGGCACAAAAATAATTACTTTTCACCCCCTGATATAAAAACTAGATGATGTTTACACCTATTTTAATCTCTAAGGTACCTATGGGTATTCTGTTATGATAGTTGGAAGAGTCATAAAATCATTTTCCGTCCCTTTTTCGGCAAATGTATTGATGTCGGGATATTTATGACACGTCGTGTAACCAGATATTTATAACATTTGGTTGGTATAAATAATTTGAACTATCGATGGTGCAGATGTTATTTCCGTGCTGTCAACGCATATATATTTATGCTTATGACTGTACTGAGTTACGAGAGTTCCTATTTATATTTCACATATTCTCCCTTTATTCTAAACCTCCATTAGATCGATTGTTTTGAATCCTATCTAAATTTGGTATGGGTCACCATTGGATCAGTGTTTTGCGCCGTATCTACATTTTGTTTAGGTCTCCGTTAGATTACATGAACATTTTGCTTACTATACCTTCACACTTAAGTCCCTGGCGCACCAGGCCGAAGAGCATCTCTCCGCAGAAGTCGCAGAAGGTGGGCGCCTTGTATGAGTGCACGGCGAGGGCGTGCGGTCGCAGTATCGGCAGCGAGTCCGTGCCCAAATCGCAGATCACCGCTGTGGGGGTGAAACATACGAAATCTTAATAATATTTAGTATCGCCTTACTAACAAACGTTGTATAGGTCTATGATAGCTATTCAGTGTTTTGTCTCGCTATGTTGAGTAACATTTACCGTCAGAGGAAGTGAGACAAAACATTATATAATTATGACAGACGTATACATCGATGATTAACAGTTTTTTTGTCGTTTTTAGATCTATGAAAAGCAAATGTGGGTACAGCCACAAATGAATGTATTCACGGATAATATCAAATATAGGAATTGCAGTTAGTTTTTCAGTTATATCGAACGACTGTCAACGTGTCCATTCAATTGGAGCCGATCATAGTGAAAGCTGACTATACGGATTACGCACCTAATTGTAGCGTTTCTTACATTTTACAGCGTGAGATATGGATAAGACATTGTATTACGGCCCATCTAAACAACTTTAACATTTCACTGGAGCTTACTATCTAACTCGACAGTAGAAGTTACGCTTACTGTTATTGCTGTTTCAATATCTAAAACTTTGATGTAACTGTAAGGAGTGCATCCACCGAAGCGTTTTATTTTTGCACTAAGGCCCCGTTTTCTCTACCGTGGTGCGACTGCGCACGGCGCACTCGAAGCTCTGCGAGCGCGTCCAGTTTAATAACACCGAGGATTACCCTAACCACGGTTGGACAATCCCGGGCTAAGAACTAGTAATGTTATGTTAAAAAAAAATGAGTTCTTTTTATGTTTTCAACTTAAATTCTTTTCGATATTTTACATTAGATTTTATTTAACATACTGCATAGATCATTATAACAATGATTAATAGCGCTATGTTCTTCTTTGGCAAAAAAGAAACGAACGCAATAATCATATTCGACCCTTCGATGGATAGACTAAGGTATTATTATCTATCTGAGTTTATAGAAACAAAGATAACCACCAAAAGTAAGCATTTTAACTATTTGTTATCTGTTAGTACTTAAGTAACTGAGATCGGCCGTTAGCTTACACTTACCATCAGATCCAGTGGCACAATGCATAGGATAAAAAAGAAATCTTTTTGCTTGTGATGCTAGCGGTGTCGCGTGCTTAATGCGCTAGCTTTGTATCAGGACTATAGCAGCTCTTAATATCTTAATGGGTAAGTCAGTAAACCGGCAAATGCTTCACGAATACCAGAAGAAACACAAATGTACAGCCGTCCTCAAACGTCGGACAGCGGTACTTGGGCTTTCGAAAATCACAGAACAGCGGTGCCGTCACAAATCAGCCGCTATACAACGATCGTAAAATGACACAAAGGTTTTATTCCAAGAAATAACTAATATTTATACTTAAATGCTTTGTAGAAATCTCAATATTTTTTCAATTGTCGTCAAGAGAGTCACATTAAAGGTGTCAATCAAAGCAGCCGCGGTTTGACGTCACCGCGATCTCTTAAACCCAGGCTATTGATACTGATACTGACGGTTGGCGGTGAGAACGATCTCAACGAGGGTCTCATCGGTGACGTCGGAAGCGGAGTTGATCAGCTGCAGCACGTTCGGCGAGCAGTAGTCGTGCCGGAACAGCAGGATGCGGTCCGCCAACCGGTTCAGGCCGTTGTCCGGGATCTGTGCAGACGGTACATTAGCTTCTACCCGTGCCCAGAATAAGAAGTAGCATTATATATAACACAATGTAGCTGCCTATTGATGCAAGCATTTTTAGAATCGGATCAGCGGTTCCAAAGATTACCTATACACTACGTACAAATTACAAATTTAAAAAATCACTTTGCTTTTCTTTGATTTTGGTACCTATAATAATACTACCCACTGCACTGGATACGGGCCTTCTCTACTATTAAGAGGGTTAAGCTTTAGACCACCACGCTGGGCCAATGTGGGTTGGTAGACTTAATATTCTTTCGAAATTCTTATGGAGAATTCTCAAGTATGTAGATGTCCTTGCGATGTTATCCTTCACCATTAAAGCGAATGATAATTGATAAACAATTCACACGTAACTTCGAAAACTACTTTGAAACCAATAGGTACTTTATATCTCCGATCTAATGGTAAGTCTAAACTTGTAGTTGAGTAGGTACTTATTATAATATCTCAGTGACAGGTTACCTTTTCGTGCACGAACTTTACGGCGAGCTCCTTGAGGTAGGCGAGTGTGAGGAGATTGTACGGCGCGGCGGCGGCGTCGCGCACCACGCCCAGTTGGAACATGAACGTCACCTCGTCCTCCATGCTGGCTGGCTGCGAGCTCCGGCACGCCCGCTGCACTCGCGCCCACCTGAAATATTGAACGGTCGTTTTTAACTACAGCTCTGGGTAATAAGGTATTAGGTAGGGAAATTTCAGAAACTACCATTTGAAATTATAAAAACCAGGAAAAATTGTTTTAAAAACAGGACGCGGTAATAGAGTGAAAATAGGTTAAGTAAAATAAAATTATAAAATATGTTTGTTATCAGGGCGCTTTAACCACCCAAGACGTTGCTTAAGAACTATCCAGTACATACCCTGGAAAAAGGGAGCGTTGACAACCCTAGTATTAGGTGAACAGTAGTGTGTAGTTATGTAATACACAGTTGCGGGGATGTTTGCGGTAGCTATAAGGACGCACCTCGCTAAAGGTGCCCTTTATTCGCCTAGAAGGGACACCGGGTGATTTTGGTGTTGGTATGACGGTGTTCAGTGCATGTAGCGTTAGAGACTCGGCTCAGCAGTCAGCATGATAAGCAATCGGATGTCTACGGAACATAAAAAAATAAATAAATAAAATAAATAACTATGATGTTCAATATTGTGCAGTGTTTGACTGTCTAGGGTAGTCGTGGCGTTTACCAACAAGGCAACAAGCGAACATAATGAAAACAAATCCCATTTCTCGTTGGCCTCCAACTAAGGTAAATTGCTACAATAACAAATAGGAGTTTACCTACTCAAATGATAGTGGATATCTTAGGTATTTCCGAGAACCGCGAGCGGACTTCACTAAGGTGACCTAAACAATCACCCGTTGAACCTGCCGATTACAAAGTAATTTGGAAAACTGCCAAAAAAACATGTTTTGTAAACTGTCTCGTACTTTCGTCCTATTAATTTGTTGATAAAATTGGAAATGGGTAATCCCGCTGAACTGTGACGCAATTTCTTTTTAATCCCCGACAAAAAAGCGGGGTGTTATAAGTTTAGGGTGTGTATCTGTGTATCTGTATGTGGCATCGTAGCTCTCAAACGAATGGACCAATCTTGACGCGGTTTTTTTTTGTTTGAAAGCTGATATGATCGCGATGGTTCTTAGCTATAATTTATGAAGATCTGATCAGGCGTTTTCAAGATTATCAGCTCATTTCCAATTTTAAAAGCCCGATTGAATTTAAATTTGATGTACTGTGACTAGGGTTGCCAACCGTACTATAATATATAGTATTGTACTGTATTTCGGGACTCCGTACTATATACTGTTGAAGAAATATATAGTACGCAAAAATACTTTATTTCAGTACTATAGATCAATGTTTATATTTTGCAACACTAAAACTAATAAAATAAAATTGAATTGTCTAGTCTCGTTTCTTTGACTTGACTAGAAGACATTTCAACGACTAAAACCAAAAAAAAAACAGAGCAAGTATATCTTTAATAAAAAATGAGCTTTTGATTTATATTCATTTAAAATTTACTGCGATAAAGCTTATGCCAGTTTTATTGAAGACAAAAAAAATATTTAAGAATGCAAGAAGTACAAAAAAATATAGTTTTTATAAATAATAAATAAGTAAAACATATAACTTTTTAATTTTTCCCATAAAATACTATATTTTTTAAGCGTACTATATTTTTTACAGCGTTTTAAAAAAAATACTATATTCAGACAAAAAAATGTTGGCAACCCTAACTGTGACTTCGGTAATATTTTTAAACATGAGCTGATGGTGCAGCATCAAGTAGTCTGCGGGATACCCAACTCCTTAGCAACTTACAGCAGATATAGCGTGTTTGGGCTCATAAGGATGATCTCATCGCAGTAGGTGTTAGATAGTTCATTATCAAGGCCCCATGATGGAGAATAAAGTAATTTAAAAAGTTTGAAATAAAAATTAAATTAAAATAAAAATAACCCCCGATACAAAAATCTCCGCCGCTAAAGAAGTATTTTTGTAAGTACCGGAATTCGGTCCCCCGACGTGAGGACGCTTGGTTCAAAATATTACTAGGTACTTAAACGACAAAGACACTTTTATTATTTTACTTTTTAGAGATTTTTGTGTCGGGGGTTATTTTTTATTAAGAAAGCAGCATCGGCTCGATTGAGTTTAGGTTAAAACCAGTGAAAGGAGTGATGTGTTTGTAATGTTTAAATAAACAATCTTGCTTGATTTCAATTGAACCGCACAGCAGTTGGTGTTAAGACTGTTAAGTTACTTACTGCACTGGTTAGAAAAAGTGAATAATAAACTAATACCTCTATTATATTTTTATTTCCGTGAGGAAAAACGCCTTTTCGCTACCACCACCGGGGGGATGAAGTTCTTTTTTTTATTGATGACTGGCGAGACCGAATATGCCGGTCGCCTGATGGTAACCGATACGACGGTCCAAAAATAGTAGCAACACCATACAGAACTTTGAATTACATAGTATTGCGTGGCACTCCACTGCGCCTGTCACCCTGAGATATAAGATGTTAAATGTCTTAACATTTAACATCTTATCATCAGACTTATCTCAATAAAGAGTAAATAGTTATGTTGGTTTCCAGTCTTACGGCCCAATGTCGACACTCGGGAATATAGCATCATCCGAGCGTGCATTGGATCGAGTCCCTAACCCTATGTACACCCTACACCGGCATACCAACCAAAACCCGCGGTGGCCTTCTTCGGCGCATACGGGACGTCCCCGGGGTATCTTGTTGCAGTAAGATAGCTGCGATACCGTCTCTGCGCGATGCCGCATTGCGGCCCCTCTGTAAACAAGGGGGTTAAGATGCTCCCGAACTCTTAAAGGACGCCTTTGGCGTCGACAGGCAGGGGATACCGTGGCGGAATTGTCTAGATGCCCACTGACCATAGAGCACGTCTATCATATCCATATTCATAAAGATATTATAAAACAAGTACCTAGTTAGGAAGACATACTCCTGATTCCTGATAATATATTTATCAGTGAAAAGGTAGGTAAATGCGTAAGTAATGCAACCACAGCTGGCCCAGAATATATGCGGCAATGTGATAGATTTAAATCAAAGCAATATATCTATGACTAGCATTGCGCGCGGCTCCGCCCGCGTGGAAAAGTTTTTCCGGGATAAAAGTAGCCTATAGCACTCAGGAGTAATGTAGCTTCCTATTAGTGAAAGAATTTTCAAAATCGGTCCAGTAGTTCCTGAGATTAGCGCGTTCAAACAAACAAACAAACTTTTCAGCTTTATATAAATAAAGTATACATAAATTACCACAAGACTTGAAAAGAAAAACAATTTAATATAATAAAATAAAATTTCATAATCTTCTTAACATAGTATAAAACAAAGTCGCTTCCCGCTGTCTGTCCCTATGTCCCTATGTATGCTTAGATCTTTAAAACTACTCAACGGATTTAAATAGATAGAGTGATTAAAGAGGAATGTTTTGTATAATACATGCATAATATAGTTGAGAAATAATTTATATGTTCTATTGTGTTTTTTACCCGACTACGGCGAAGCAGGGAAGGCTAATGATTATCAATCAATGTTTGCACCGCATACTTTTTATGCGATATGTCACCATCAAAAATCATTGTGCACGCCCAATAGGGTAGATTTTTGTGGAACCACATATTGTAATTATACACTGTCACGGTGGCGTAGATGTATTATGGTACGACTGCAGTACTGAGGTCTTCCGGGTTTGATTCCCGGGTTAGGCAAAGTGATACTGGGTTTTCTAATCAGTATCAGCCCGGAATCTGGAAATTTGCCCGGTAAATGGCAATAGGCCCGCTCTTATGACATGGGCCCTAACATAGCTGGCGAAATGTTGGTGTAATACACCTCTGCCTACCCCTGAAAAGGGAAAGGCGTGATACTAGTCATGTATATATATTCAAATTTTCAAATTCAAATCATTTATTAAGTAATTAGGCCCCTAAGGGCACTTTTACACGTCATTTTTTACAATGTTTTTTATCGTCTAAATGATTCTATCAGTGCTTCGGAGAAGAAGCACCAAGAAACTCAGTATATAATTATAGTTATACCAACTACTGTACCAAAAAACACTCAATTATATTGTGTTACTTGGAAATCGAACGAACTATCTCATCGGTTTGACAACACATGCTGTCAATGAACCACTGTGGACAAATGAATTGCGCAATACATGTCTCAAATAACGTATGAGACTTGAATTTTGATATCTCAAATATGACCTCCACATGTATCCTAGAGTTGGATTTCAGTTTCAAAATACGGCAAAACACAAATGTGTTTTATAATGATCAGAAGAATCAGTTCATTTGTCTACCAGCGGCATAGGCTGTGAGACAGAGGTGCAGGGTTTCGTTTCGATTAGGGCAATCAACGGTTTTTATTTTTTTAGTGTTATTTTTTTTCTATTGCCTTGAATAACGAGACGAGCATGCCGTACGCCTGATGGTAAGCGATACGACCACCCTTAAACAGTAGCAACACCATCCAGCACCTTGAGTTACAAAGTACTGCGTGGCATTCCACTGCGCTCGTCATCCTGAGACATAAGATGTTAAGTCTCATTATGCCCAGTAGATACACTGGCTACAATGTCCTTCAAACCGAAAAACGAATGACGTGTAAAAGTGCCCTTAGGGGCCTAATTACTTAATAAATGATTTGAATTTGAATTTGAAACAACAGTGCATGCACACTACTGCTTGGCGGTATAAATAGACATTGCGGTGGTACCCACCCAGACGGTTCTGCTTTTATCTTGTGTATATCGTGCGTAGTTGTTTTACGGTACGACTGCAATGCTGAGGTCTCGGGTTCGATCCCCGGGTCGGGCACAGTGGTATTGGATTTTTCTATTCAGTCCCGGAGTCTGAAATGTATGCCCGGAATGGCGATAGGCTCGCCACCTATTACATCATGGGACGAAATACGCACGGCTAAATGTGGGTGCACTAGTTGGCCTCTGCCTACCCCTTCGGGGATAAAAGGCGTGAGTGTGTATGTATGTACTCTAGATAGGACCATTTATGTCGCATATTTTGCGATTTCGCGAGGGAATCAAAACCTATAGGGTACTTCCCGTTGATTTAGAATGATGAAATTTGGCAAGAAGCGAGGTCTTACAGCACATGTAAATAAAAAAATGAATGAATACCGTAAATATTTACATTAAAAACAAAAAAAATATACTTTTAGGTACAAACTTTTAAAATTTCAATAATTTATTAATTAATTTTGGCGAAATATTGAACTTATATGTATGTCGGAAGCTGGTCACACGGCGGCCGTTAATGCGTAGGTAATACTTCGCAATAGTCATAATTGAAACTATCTCTTCAACTCAAGACTGTTTTATTGCTCATTCATGACATGTTCGCATGTACAGAGGACAATCCCTATGTCAGGATACATTAGAAACCCACTTGACACTTACTACGTTGAGAGCTAACCCAAAACTAACATAGTAACGACGTTAACAGTTAACTAACACTGAACTAGCATAGTAACGTTATGATTATAGCTAGTGGAACACTCAATTGAATTCAACAACGAGTGGACTAAGACTGCACTACGACTGTTCTAAGACTGTTCCAAGACTGACGCTTCAAATGCCGAGGCGCCCTATTTATACTCTCAACTGTCACTCCCACCAATAGTTTGACATTTCGACTTGTTTTCTTCAAGATTATTATTTCAAATTACCCGACCATCCGACACGGCCATTCTGACAATATGATCGTCCTCGATCATGCATTTGTTACAAAATAGACAGCACCCCCAAAACGCCCTCCCGCCATCACCTCCTAGTATCATAGCCAGAGAGAAGAAGTGACGGTAACAAACTCTCATGATACAGCTGTCAAATAGTTACTAAAACTGTATACAATGCAAACAATTCTTAACTAAGTGGAGATCAGTGCCACTGACGATCAGCAGCAATTTCCTCTGGGAAGCGACTCAGTAGCTGCACTGCACACAGTCCTCGAACCGGAACAGACACGTCACACGCGGCACCACCAACAGCGATTTCCAATTACTGCAAACAGAAAATATACGCAGCAGCATCAAATCGCTCGGCCATTCCTGGCCAAAACCAGATAAATTCAAGTAAACAGAAGGAATTAAAAACCTTGATTCATTACAAGATTTGACAGAAATATTTACTCTCACTTTGAACAAATCAACTTTCATTTACCTACAATGATTAAATCAAAGACAATCTATTACAAAATGAGTTTCCAAAAATTGCATTTCAATATCAAATGCATCAACCGTGAAACTCAGAGCACTAATTCGTATACTCGATTATCATCAAGCCATCTCATTAATCAAACCAAATAATTAAGGCTTGCATGTGACCCCTGGCTACACAGCCTAGTAACTTCCAGTTACTCTCATATGCGAACCCCCACGGGAACGCCGAGCCTCTCCCGGACTCTATGGTTTCTGCAGAAACCCGACCTCCGCCAGAGTTGACTGCTTACCGCGTACTCACGCTCGACCCCACTTAAAAGTAGGCAGCGATTTTTACTGAGCTACGGCTACACGACAACCTCTGGTACGGTCCACTCCAGATCAACATGCACACTTAATTACTGTCACTAGTACTTGTCTCTGCTTCAATTTCATCGATTATGCTCTGATTTTCCGGCATTTTACGTAAAAAATCATCACGTAAACTTAATAACATTCTTCAGAGACGATATAGTTGAAATATTGTCAAAAATGGCTGAAGGTCCATCTAAAACGAAAATCTTGTGTTCAGTTTACTACACGAATTCAAGAGACGCCAAACCATCAGACATCGTACCTCCAAGTACGATCCTCCCAGGACAACTCAATCGTGCGTTCCAGTACCTACTTGTGCCATTATGCACAAGGTTTCCAGGACAGCCTCCATCGTGCGTTCCCCACTAGGACACGCATACATCGAGCTTCCCGTACTTGTCTCTCCCTCGAGCACTAAGCAATGTGTTGACTAGTACTCTAATCAACAACCTCATCTACTTTGTTCTACCATTGAACGTTTCAATCACAACTTGACCTTCAGGCATTTTTACAAACCATCACAGGAACAAATAAAACCTCAACACATACGATAGAATGAAAACTTCTCACCCGAGTGCAAGAATCTTCTTTGCGGAGCTGCAAACTTATAAAGGGCCACCCTAAGATTGACAGCATTCAAACGTCAATTGACGATCAATAGAGGCCTTCCCTTTGTAGGTGCTTACTAGCTACACTGATCGGCGCAGCACTCACAGTATGCGCCGTATAGAACTTCTCAGGACCTCGCGACGGCAACAGGGACTAAAGAGTACAGCACCCGCAAGAGTACCTTCGGAGGCGGGTTGACTCGTACCTATAGCATAGTAGGTTACACATGTCCTTCACCCAATATGCATTGAAAAATGCACCTGCCAGGCCAACGCTCGACATCCGCGCCACTCCAAATATAGTGGAGTGCGCAGTCCCATGTCCGCGCAACCTGAACCGCGCCGTTCCGCGCCTTTCCGCATCTGCGTGGACTGGAGTGCGCGCATCTGCATGCCCTGGAGCGCATATCCGCACGGCATGGACCGCGCGTCTCCGTACAGCCTGAAGTACACTGCTCTGCACTGGGAACACACTACACAGATCTCTTGTTCCTGCAAGCAAAGAAAAACAGTAAAACACCATTCGGCCTATTCTGACCTTTGATTAAGATTCCTCCTTATGCTACTAAAATGACTACTTCAGTTATTCTTGATTTCATCTGTACCAAATTTGCTACAATGATTTAGACCCAGTAGGTGATCACGTTATAGTCTCGCGATACACAGGCCACACATAGTAAACAGATTGTAATGTATTCACTATTCTCACAATATAAGACTCTGGTGGAAGTACGGCTATAGACTATGCTTGTGTAATAGTAATATCAAAACAATTGAAATTAAAAGTTTTACCAATTGGGGCCATGTAGGTACAGTATTTCTTACCCAAATTGCCATTTAACGGAAAATCTTTGAACCTAGTAACCTAGTAAGTACTCGAAAGTGAAACACCACGGCTATTATATCTGGACGGCATTCTCATTGCTACAACAAGCAAATCCACTTGTGAAGTGGTATGGGCAGAATCTCCAGTCACCACCACGAGGTAAAACGAGATCCCAACATTTGTGGAGATTACGGAGAAATAAAGGAAACCACAACCCTCAAACAAGGGTTAAGAGTGATACGATACCAAATCCTCCTCTATCACCGCAGTTAACGTCAGATCCATCAAAGGATCACACAGAGGCTCTTCAGGAGTCACAGTTTACGGAGTGCTGAATACATTAAGTACTCCCTGCTAGAATCTTCAGTTCCTGCAATCAAAAATATCACAACAGCATCAAACCGTTCACGCTATCCTGGACTTTAATCAAGTCTCGCATCAATCTTTGAGCAGGAATTCAGTAGTCATCTTAACACGAGGATAACTTCAAAATTATCGCACGACTCGCTCTTAATCCAAAATTTTAAACAGTACAGTGTTGCGATCCGAAACCTTGACCAAGAAAGGCCAGCAGTCCTTCAGACCGAACACTGTACCCCTAGATCACTTTTGTCACCCAAGGCCATGTACAGTCATTGTTTACTACAACAGGTAGTTTTCTCCAAGTCCTTAAGTTTAGGGACGGCTCTGTACCAACAATAACAACGAATTGCTCGTTGATCCATGTCTGCACATGCCCTGTTAAACAAGATCTCAAAATTTGTAAAGGTTACCAAGAAATAAAAGAAACCAGAACCCTGAAACAAGGGTTATGGGTCATACGATACCAGACTTCCTCTACCGCTGCAGTAAGCATCATATCTGTCGTCACAGATAGCCACACGTGATATGTGATGCAGCAGTTAGCATCAACCGGTACTACACAACCGTGTAGTCACGTTGCCCGAGACACCAACTACGACGTATGGTGCGTCGCACGTCGTACGTCGGCAGCACATCTACCGGAACGTTTGCACACCAACAGGAACGTTTGAGCACCAACAGGAACGTTTGAACACTAACAGTTTGATCGCGGTACACACGCAGATCCTTGTTCATTTGAAGCGTGCATACGGCATCACGTCCGAAATGAACATGCGATGGCCATGTTTCACACTTGTCCACTTTTACATTCGGAGTTAGTCTTTATCCCAGTATTCCTCAGTACCATAACATTTTCTTCGGGTAAATTGCGGGTAGTGAAGAATGTTCACACCATTGTCCATCCAGTACCATTTGCATTCCACATGGCATATACAGTAAACGTAATTCGCATTTGTGGGCATCGGCCTATCCCGCTTCTGATGTCGGAAGCTGGTCACACGGCGGCCGTTAATGCGTAGGTAATACTTCGCAATAGTCATAATTGAAACTATCTCTTCAACTCAAGACTGTTTTATTGCTCATTCATGACATGTTCGCATGTACAGAGGACAATCCCTATGTCAGGATACATTAGAAACCCACTTGACACTTACTACGTTGAGAGCTAACCCAAAACTAACATAGTAACGACGTTAACAGTTAACTAACACTGAACTAGCATAGTAACGTTATGATTATAGCTAGTGGAACACTCAATTGAATTCAACAACGAGTGGACTAAGACTGCACTACGACTGTTCTAAGACTGTTCCAAGACTGACGCTTCAAATGCCGAGGCGCCCTATTTATACTCTCAACTGTCACTCCCACCAATAGTTTGACATTTCGACTTGTTTTCTTCAAGATTATTATTTCAAATTACCCGACCATCCGACATGTATATATCGGCGCCAGGTCGGAGGTTTCCCCCAGATCCATGGCAAATAGAAACAAAAGCTCACTTTTAAGTATTTATAATTATAAGTCCAAAGTATAGAAAACGAATGTGTCCCGCTGCTCAATTGCCTCGGTTTTTATAATATCAGTTAACACAGTTTAACGATTCAATAGAAAGTCTGAATATAAAACAAATTAACAAAAACTTACTATAATTACAAAATAAATAATTCTTATAAATAAATGACTAATTAATGTAAAATTATTACAATATTTTAAACCATAAATAGTGAACATTAAAATGACTTAATTATAGCGAAAATGGTTGTAAAACAAAATACTTATGAATGGTTTCAATCTAGAATTAAATACATTAAAATCAAACAAATGCACAGCTTACACTCAAATTATAAAGTACTAATTTCAGACTATTATTTGTTTTTATATAATATTAAACTTATAATGACCCATTGTTATAATACTTAAGAGTATCACGTTTGACAATAAGACATATAATAGCATTCAGGTAAATCAATAAATACAAAACAAATTAAGGATCTCTGGAAATTACATAAATAAATCATTTTGTACAGTTCCGGATTTATAAAATATTTTAGTTGTCTTTCGTGACAATAGATGGCGGTACGAGGTGGCGCCCATATATACTTAGATACCTTACCTACAAGTGTGTACGGAACCCTCGGTACGCGAGGTTAACTCGCACTTGTTGAAGTGAAAAATTCTTTAAAGCGGCGTTGAGCACTTTTTTTGGGTTGGGTATAAAATGTTAAACTCGCGTACTCGCGTGAGGATCACGTGACCGAATTCTGACGAAAATGCATGCGGAGGTTTTACCATCCCTTCCTAATATAAACCTTAAATACATCGCGTAGAAGGTATAATTCTTAAATGACTACATTTTTATTTATTTCCCCAGCGTTGACACGACACTAGTACAAAAGAGCGTAATTTTTTTTTATTTTGATTTATAAAGAAATAGTGAAATTGACGTTTTTGTGTACGATAGCGCAATAAATAAATATTGTATTTAACCACATAAATGCTAGTACTTTTATACTGATAAATAAAGCAATTCGTGGGAAATTATTCCCTAACCATTCCAAAATATTCAATAATGCACAACGTTAATGTTCAAGTTTTCACTTCTGCCGGCACTCCCGGAGTGCAAGCCGTTCTTTTTTTTTTATTAGACTCGATCAAGTAGAAGAGGATATTTTTCTTATTGAGTACAGTATGTATCATAGATTTTTTTAAAAAATAAATCAGTGAAAACAGTATCGAAATCACTTTAAAAATGAGCCTCCGAAATTCTAAAGCGTACTTCATTATTTTGTCCTAAAAACATTCTCAGTACATTTGTCCTGAAAATTACGATTTAAATTCCTGTTAACCTTCTGTAATGTCTTAGTTTACCTCTATTTTGTTAAATCGAGAGAAACCATTCAAAGTCGGGTTACGTCACTTATACATGTAGACTCCTATGCGTTTGTATTAGCTGTTTCAGCTGGCGACGCGACGTAACGCTAAAATTCGAAGGTTTAGCGCCAGCTCCATACGAACATAACTGGTCTAGTTGAATTATAGATAGCGTACTAGTTAAAAGCGCTAATTACTTGTGCAATATTCGCATGATAATTTTATGCGAATGAAACACACTGCAGACGTTTTCAATTTTAAAATAACTAGACATACATTTGTTCAAATGTATATTTGGCCAGAATTTATTTCAGCAGATCCTCATATCTCAACCTAACGCAACCTAGGTCTATTGATAGGGTCTATGAACTGCCGTCCGAGGTTCTAGGTTCGGTTTCAACGTCGAGCAATGCTAATGGTTTTTCTAATACAATTTGTATTAAGCAAGCACTGTTGTGTGCCATTTAAACAACAACATACCATTACTGGGCGGTATAACTTTTCACATATAATGTCCCACATTGACCAGCGTAGCGTAGAACCGCGCAGTGCTTTGTACTTTAGAGTTATAGGTGGTTAATACAGTTTATGGGTACCTACTTGTGTCGCTTACTATCAAGAAGGTGCCTTTCTCGCTTTGTCAACCTTTTTTTAATCATACACGTTTAAATGACTCCACCGCACCTGATGGTAATGGTAAGCGAGTGGGGTCCAGAGTATTGACTGGCGAGATATGCTTATTCCTCGTCAGTCGATAGAAATTATAATTAAGCCGGCCTGTTTGTACCGAATATACACAAGCTAATAGCGCGACACACTTATATGGGCCATTATAGCGAGTTTGCGATAGCCTAGTTGGGAGTGGAACGGACTGCCGAGACGAATGTCCGCAGGTTCAAAACCCAAGGGCACAAACCTCTGACTTTTCTAACAAGTTATGTGTGTATTGTTTGTGTATTATCGCTCGCTTTAACGGTGAAGGAAAACATCGTGAGGAAACCTGCATACCTAAGAAGTTCTCTGAATTTCGAAGGTATGTAAAGTCTGCCAACCCGCACTAGGCCAGCGTGGTGGACTAAGGCCTTAACCTTCTCAGTTGTAGAGGAGGCCCGTGCTCAGCAGTGGGCAGTATATAATACACGGCTGGTATGGTATGGTATGGCGAGTTTGAACACTTTGAATACGGTGGTCGCTATCTAGGCGGATACAAAATAATCCTACGACCAAGATTCAAATTCAATTGTATAAAACACATTATACCTGTTCAAATCATAAATGTCACCCAAAATCTGTTTTATCTCAATTGTTTATTTTCGTTCACTATCATATTATTATGTTTACAAAGAAAAGTTATACGGGCCATGGCTGATAGACTTTCACATTGGCATCAGTAGGGCGGGGGTTATCGCGACACTAATAATAGCGTGGTGGTTACGTGCATTGTTTTAATGCACATCGCGCACTTTGAGCTTGTTTATATTGCTATTTCTGGATTTCGAAATGAGAAGGAGTGGAGGTCAGAGGTCATGATGGACCACGTACCAGCAAGGGCAGCGCAACCACCTAATGGATAGATCACTTCATAAAGGTCGCAAGATGTCGATAAACGCAGGCCAGTTCAGAAGGCCTGTGTTCTTTGGACAACCTGTGGCTAATGATGATGAACGTCAGAAGTGAGGTACTGGACTGCACATGCCCTGGTAGAATACGGTGTAATTCTCATCTTTTCTAAGGTCTGCGAATTCAGTTGTAGCTCTGGTATCGAATGAGTGAGGTTTAATTGAAGACTAGAAACAGATGTGAGTGGGCCGGTGTAAACATTGATGCCCCGATGGGTATAAGCTTGGCCCCTATCACAACTTGGGACGAAAATAAAACTTGCGAGAGGTGGGTGCTCTTGCGCCTCTGCCTACCCCTTCGTCTACGAAGGCGTGGCATTGTCTATGCATGTGTGATGTAATTCAAGCCTTACTTTATTTCCGCTGGTTGATTTGTAGAAATGACACCGCGTATTACGGGCCGCCAAATCTGCTTAGCGGTCGAGATTAGTGCGCGGACTCGAATGTCCTGCCATTGTGGGGTTTCTTTCTGTGTAATCCTGGTTATATTGTAATGTAAAGTTTGTGAAGATATTTGGATGTCTATTAGAAGAAAACCATAGACTTGTTCTATTTAGGTTACTTTTATGGAGAAAAATTTAACGCACGCATACTCACGCCTTTTATCCACGAAGAGGTAGGCAGAGGCGCAACTAGTGTACCCACTTTTCGCCGTGCGTATTCCGTCCCATGATGTGATAGGGGGCGAGCCTGTCGCTATATCGGGCACAAATTCGAGACTCCGGGCTGATACTGAATAGAAAAATCCAATATCACTTTGCCCGACCCGGGGATCGAACCCGAGACCTCAGCATTGCAGACTTACCGTAATAATTATTAATTGAAAAAACTTTCATGCGGGCAGAGCCACGAGCAAGAGTTAGTGAGGATAAAATTCTCGGATAGCCTCACGACCCTATAATAACGACATTTATTGGAAAAACTAGTAATAATTGCTCTAGATCGCTATTTGGGTTCAACGGCTAACAAGCAACGTACCTAGCCGACAGATGCTCGGTTCAATATTATCAAATTCGGTAACTTCGTGTAAGTTTTGATAGATGCTTTGCCTCTTTTGTCTAGTTTGAGAGTAAGCACTTAGACTGTTAACCATGAGGGCTAGGTTCGGTTCCCAGATACGGCAATGAAAACTTGTGTCAGTATTCGATTCAAAAATACACACTCGAGTTACGCGAGATTGGTGACCCCCTATCACATAATGGAATGGATATAAAACTCGGCGTAGCGTGCGAGCAGCAGTTGCTTATTTGCCTAAGCTTGGATAAAAGCGACCATCATGCCCATTTGGTGATAGTCGGTGGAGTGCACACGCACCGCGACCAGCACGTGGCGTCGCGGCCTTGATCCTTTAATGGGCGACGCGCGCCGCTAACCGCAGCGTGTTGCTAGCCCGCACTCAGCGCTCGTGAGACGCGTGCTCTGAGCTGTCGGACAGACTTCATATCACGGCACGTATACACGGCAGGTTAGATTCCTTACGGAATCTGTGCACAAAACGTTCACACGGGTCAATATTAACTAGATTTTAGCCGGCGCTTTTTTACCTGGAATAAAATTCTGTGTACTTTTGCAATATAAAAACTAACTTACAGAATTGAATCTACCTGTGACATATGTATAAAATTTTATTCAAATCCGAAACGAACGGCTATGGCATTGTTCCATATGACCACAATCACTATCAATTCAGACAAAAAACGTATCGGAAAACCAACACGTCGTGTTTATCCATTGTTCGGAAGCCTCGTGGAATCAATGCATTGAGTCATGCCTGCTGTGACGCTGTGCCTAGATATTAAACTGATGGCAACGTGATAATTGTAACTAGCCGATAATGTATTAACCCGATTGAACTGGAAGTCGATAATATTAACTAGTAGTTGCCTGGGGGTCTGGCCGCCTACAATTTTTTTTTTAATGATATTGGGGGCAAACGAGCATACGGTTCACCTGATGGTAAGTGATCACCGCCGCCCATGAACATCTGCAATACCAGGGGGCACAGAGAAAATCTTTCTTGGAAAGCGTAATATTGATCAAGGTCTAACCTTGTGCCTTATTTACTTCTAACGTTCATCCACAAATCTTCACAAATTTCCACATCTATTCTATACATATAATAAAGCAGTAGAACCGGTGTGTGTGTCTGCACATTTAAAGAAATGTGATAAAAAAGAAAGGGGGTGATTAAAGAAGAGTAATAGAACACAAATCAGCGATTTCTGCAATTCTTTTCTGTTTGTCTGTCTCTTTTTCTGTTTGTTTGTTACTGCACATCTCCAAAATTACTGAACGGATTTCGATGAAATTTGGCACACGGGTGGATCATGTCCTGGATTAATACATAGGTACAATATTAGTGATAATATTACTAAAAAATAAGATAGTATACGCTTTAATTTTCAACTAGCTTTTGCACGCGGCTCTAACCGCGTGAAAAAGTTTTTCCGGGATAAAAGTCCCGCTTTATATTTTCCCGGGATAAAAAGTAACCTATGTCCTTTCTAGGGTCTCAAACTATCTCCATACCAAATTTCATCGAAATTATTTCAGGAGTTTCGGAGATGTGCAGTAACAAACATACAGAAAAACAGACAGACAGAATATAGAATTATAAAAATCGCTGTTTTGTTTTCCATAACTCTTCTTTAGTCACCCCTATAGTTTTATCACATTTCTTTCAATGCACAGACACACAGGGATCTACTGCTTTATTATAGTATAGATAGATATGATAGATTCGGGGAATTAATGTTTCAGAAAAGTCGCATACGCGAAGCCCTAGTATACACGCTTTTGAGGGTATAGGGTCTAGTCCTGCATTCAGATCTAGGTCAGGTCACAGGCTATCTGAGGAGACATTACTCGCCTCGTGTGCCGGTCCACTTATGCGTTAATCGTTGTTTTATTAAGGCTTTGGGGTCGGGAAATGAGTGCATTTATAATATAAACAAAAACGTGTACTGCATTATTTATTTAAACAAATCCACGCCCCTAAGGGATGGGTAGTAGTATAACTAGTACACAATGCAGACATGGTAGCTACATTCGAGTTTGATCCAGTATAATGATGCTATGTAACAAACCATTGGTCATACCAGATAAAAATTCCAATTCTTGACAATAAAGTAAGAGTGTTTTTTAATCGAAACCTTATATTTACTGACAGCTTTGGTGGTGTAGTTCTATTGCAACAATCAGCTCGATGTTTGGAATAATGCTCCGTAAAAAGCGTTGGCTTGCTCCGGATTACATGGAACCTAACATAGCTGGTAAAACGATAGTGCGAAACAATTGCCTACACCAGAAAAGCGTTAAAAGCGCGTCGGTCAGATGAGTCTTCGAAGAAATCCATTCAAATATTTCCCCTACCGCGCGGTGAGGGGGTATACCTGCATTTGTGTGTAAACTGTGTGTACTTTGCCGACCCTTACCCTTCCGACAAAGTTGTCACTCGAGTTACAGCCTCACTCAATAGATGGTGTTGGTAAGTGATTACCACGCTGATGGACAGTCGTATCCGTAGCAGTTTCTTATTTACACTATTCTTAATTCAAATTTATTTTCTATTTTTTAGTTGGATTTTCTATAAAGCGTGTTTTTTAGTTTTTTTTAAACTATTATTTTTTTATGTTTTCGATTGAGCCAATGTACATTATGTTGATGATCCTATAAATAAATAAATAGATACTACTTACAGGATCATAGATAGATAGATTATTACTATATTTTACACCACTAACATACAAAGAAATTAAAAATCAAACAGCATACTTATTAGCTAGATATAGCTAGTGTAACAATAGGCGGTCTTATCGCTAAGAGCGATCTCTTCCAGACAACCATAGGATGAAATCACTTCTACGGAGAATTTGGAGTGTGGGTGTACTTATATTTACCAATAAACTTACATAATAATATATAATTATAAAATACATAAATATATACAAATTATATATTTATAATGATATAGATAAATACAAAAAAAATAATGTGCATAAAATGATTTAAAATATAAATAATAATTTATGTTGCGTTTAAATAGAAAGTGAACACTTGTCTCTTAAAGCTGCTCAGTGTTGGAGCTCGTCGTATAGGCACCGGCAGTGCGTTCCAGAGACGAACAGCTTGGACAATAAAAGAACTATCAACGAAGCTACTACCGTGCAGGGGAGTCTTGAGTGCCATGTTATCCGGTGACCTTAATGTTTGAGAGTGAGAGCTATGAAGAAAAGTAAAGCGTTCGGAAAGAGAGCGCGGAGAAGACGAATTGAAAAGAATATTGTATAGTAAGGTGAGAATGTGAGCATTCCGGCGAAGGCGCATAGGGAGCCACTTGCGCTTGGAACGAAATTCAGAAACGTGGTCATATTTACGTAAGCCAAATACGAACCGAATACAGAAGTTTTGAAGTCGCTCAAGCTTATCAAGTTGGGTCTGGGTGAGATCAGGATAGCAGACGTCGGCGTAATCAAGTACAGGAACCAAAAGTGAATGTGCTAACGTAATTTTAGTGGCAGTAGGCAAGAAATTACGGAGTTTTCGTAAGAAAGCAGCCGACGCGAATAACCTCTTATTTATAGCTGCGAGCTGAGGGCCCCAAGATAGAGAGCGATCAAGTGTTACCTCAAGATTATTCACGGTCTCACCAAAAGGAACCTTAACCCCATTAAAAACTAAATTAGGAAGTAGGGTCCAACCTATTTTATTAATTTGCCGTGGACTACCTATGAAGATGGCTTGTGTTTTAAGGGGATTGACCATCAGACCATAGCGAGCACTCCAATCGGATATACGGGCAAAGTCGGAATTCATAGCCACAATAGCGCCTTTTAACTCGCTGAATGGGGCTTGACTGTAGATTTGGAGATCGTCTGCATATAGGTGGTAGGAAGAGAAAATATGTTGGGAGACTGAATTTATAAATAAAGAGAAAAGTAAAGGAGACAAGACGCCGCCTTGCGGTACGCCGGCTGTTGTGTTACACCAAGAAGAAAAACTATCCTCAAGGCGAACCCGTTGCCGTCGACCGAACAGATAACTGTGAAACCAATCGATTACCGTCGGAGATATGTTAATAGAGCGGAGTAAAGCAAGAATATTAAAATCAACGGTGTTGAAGGCGTTGCTGAAGTCAAGTAAAGCTAGCACAGTGAGCTGCCCCTTTTCCATACCGTCACGTATATCATCGGTGATCTTAACGAGAGCAGTCGCTGTACAGTGACCCGGACGAAACCCAGATTGGAAGGGATTTAGAAGAGAATATTTACTAAGGTAGGAACTTACTTGGGAATGGACGAGACGCTCAAGGACTTTGGAAAAGAAAGGGAGAATAGATATGGGACGATATTCGGAGAAGTTATGGGGATTCGCTTTTTTGGGAGAGGAATAATTTGAGCGTCTTTTCAGCAGGAAGGAAAAACTCCATTTTGGATTGAATGGTTAAGGATATCACAGATTGTAGGCAAGAGAATATCGAGTATGGGCACTAGCATATTTCGACCAATGCCATCAACACCGACTGCCTTTGATGTAATAGAAAGTATGCTCTTTTTAACATCACGAGCGGTGAATCGATTAAAAAAAAAAGGAGTGTGACTAGGAATTGGCGCGGAATTGAGATAATTAATTGTTTGGTTCTTAATTGAGATATCAATACAAGAACTAGAAGAGAAATGTTTGTTAAGTAAATTAATATCAATATTGATAGGAACAGAGTCTTGACGAGATTTGCCAATTCCTAGTGACCTGAGAAATTTCCAGACTTTAGCTGGACCTTCCTCTTCAACGGATTCATGAATGTGGCGACGATAGGCATCTCTACACATCCTATTGCAGCGATTCTGCAGTCGTAAGTATTTGGCCTTAGAATAATCATTGGGGCGACACTTGTACCTAGTCCTAGATCATTATCCCAATGCTATAGTATCGACAATCTATTTACAGAATAGGTGTATTATTATTATTATTTACTGTTATAACATATTACCCATGTTGCTATCCTTACGAATTTACTCAAAGAACAATTGAATATATCGGCCTCCGAGGTTGAGAGTGCGAAGCGCGCGCGTCAGAGGTGCCACTTTTAATAAGTTGGTACTGTTTGACCTTGACTTTGACGTTGACCTGTCCGGAACAAATAGGCCCACTCGCTCTAGAACATCCCCATTATATGTATTTCCTCTTAGTATTTCGAAGATGTATGACACTCGTGTCAACTCCTTTCTAACACTCAACTCATTATATCCAACCATGCCCAAAATAAATCGAGTCGGATACATCAACGGATAAAACCGCTATACGCCATACTGTTTGAAATATAAGTGCCTAACAAATTTATTTTGTATTTTCTCCAACATGAGACAATATATGGTTACATGTGGAGCGCAGATGACAACGTTACATTAAGACATTCTAACTGGCTTCTCACGAAAGCGTTATACAACGCTTCGATTGCTTTTACATTGGGGAAGCCACTGCCGACATGAAGTATGAATCCTAAATTTCTATATGCTCTATTTTATTTTTATTTATTTAATAACACACCAACAGCATATGCATTAAAAAAAATCTGATAACACCATTATACAAAATAAAAAATTCTGATGCACATGCCTATTAAAGGTATGTAGTATGTAAAGCATTCACATAGATAACACGAGAAACATTATTATACAATTTTATAAAGCAGATAGTAGAGAGTGTAATTTAAAAGAAATCAAAAAATACTAATAAACTAGGAGAAAATACGTCACGTGCGGCCACAGATTGGTGCTATATAAAGCGCAAGTCCGGCCGCACGTGGAGTGCTGCTCACATCTCTGGGCAGGGGCTCCCAAACACTTGCTTAACCCACTTGACTCCTTACAACGACGGGCACTTCGCATCGTCGATGATCCCAATCTTACGGACAGAGTGGAGGCGCTGGGTATGCGGAGAGACATTGGATCTCTCTGTGTATTCTACCGCCTCTTCCATGGGGAGTGCTCTGAGGAACTGTTTAATATGGTGCCCACTTCACCTTTCTACCATCGCACCACTCGCCATCGCAGTGGAGTTCATCCGTACTACGTGGACTCTGTTCGTAGTAGCACGGTGCGTTTTCAGCGGTCTTTTCTGCCGCGCACGTGCAAACTTTGGAATGAACTCCCTGCATCGGTGTTTCCCGAGCGCTATGACTTGTCCTTCTTTAAACGAGGCTTAAAAAGAGTGCTCTCCTCCCGGTAGGCAACGGCTTGGCTGTGCCTCTGGCATTGCTTTAGTCCATGGGCGGCGGATCTGCTTACCATCAGGCTGACCGCATGCTCGTTTGCCTACTAAGGCAATAAAAAAAAAAAAAAAAAAAAAAAAAAAATAAATAAATAAAACATTGTTTAAAACTAACAAAAACAATCAACTATTCTAATTTGTCGAGCAAGTGGATCAGTGCTTCCCTTCTAAACTTATGCAGCGATGTACCAAATATATCGAGACCAGGGCGCTTAGTATTAAGAACATTATATTCATTGCACATTCTAGTTATTGGCGAATTAAGTCCAATGTTGGTGCGAACACGTGGTATATAAAAAGTTTTTGTAATGGGTTGTCTGAGTAATCTGTGTGGGACCGTTAAGTGGATTTGATCGATGATATCACTGTTGTTAATCATGCCATTAAGCAATTTGTTCAGAAATATTACGTCACTTATTTTACGTCGATTAGCTTTAATGAGTTTATTTTGAAAAATGGCAAATGTGATTTATAGCTACTGCGATGACTTATGCCCGACGAATGAAATGCTAAATGTCTTCGCTGAATGTTTGAATGTTTTCTACTCGTTGAGAATGTATATACGCTCTTTTATAAATCTTTATTGTATGATCACGAAACGTTAGCCCAGTGAACGTCGAACTCCTAAATCTTTAACTTCTGTGACTCTTTCTATCGGAGTCCCGTCGATCGTGTATCCTCATCCTCATCATCATCATGGACATAGGCCTCTACCAAGATACGCCACAAAGCCCGGTCTGCTGCCGGCCCTTGTGTGCAAGTCGTCCCGCCATCTGGCTAGAGGGCGTCCCACGCTACGTTTTCCAAGACGCGGTCTCAACTCCAGGATACGTATGTACGTACGTATGGGTTTTCGCGATCTACAGAAACTAATAGTCACACATTTGGATATGTTAAATTGTAAAAGATTATCTTTGCTCAAGTGACCACCCTGTCTATGTCCCGTTGTAGTATTTCACAATTCTTCTCATTTTTAATCGTTAGTGACAACTAAAGGTCATCGGAGAACAACACACACTTGGTTTTTAACACGCTTTTATTAGCTTCATACGCATGTATGTATGTAACGGAAACTTATAACATGATTTTGACCTCCTTCAAAACGTCGGATTAAATCGAAAAATGGCATAGGTACTTATCAAGGACTGCAGACAATTCAATATTTTAAACTAAAAAATAAATAATACTTAAAAACACGCTTTATAGAAAATCCAATAAAAACAGAAAATAAATTTTAATAAATTTGAATTAAGAATAGTGTGAATAAGAAAAAAAATATTTACTTATAAAAACAGCGTGGGGTGCATGGTGTCAATAGTTGTAAATATGTTATTGACAGATATGAGTGGAAGGATTATCATTTTGATAGATAATATCTTAAAAAGCACCTCACGCTTTTTTTACAATAAAATACATTATTTTCTTATTTACACTATTCTTAAAAAAAAGGTGGTGCTTTAGAAACAAGTCAACCACGAGTCAAAACTCATTCAAAAAGACTAGAACCTCGACGACAAACAACAACAAATTATTGCGCACACGCAAGTCGCAAATGGTAAACAAGACAAAGCGTGAGCGAAGACATCAGTGTCGCACTGATTATCGAGAGTTCCCGATCGCGTCCGAGCTATGACGAATCCTGTCGCTTGGCTCGGGACACCGGCGGCAGCGCGCTCTAACAACGTAATGTCCCGCGCGAACTTTGAAAAGTATATTTTGGGCACGACAAAACCTTCGAGTTTGGCGTTGTGGACATTGATCGAATTTTCGAATATAGCAGATTTTATATTCGAATATTTGAACCACGTTATTATTCGAATATTCGAATGCAAGCCCTGCGTCTCTACCTATCCCTTCGGGGATAAAAAGCGTGAGTGTGAGTATGTGTGTGTAACATTAATGCTTATCCACAGTCTTCATACAGATTATTATTTTTTAGAACTCTCAGGTTACAGTGTCCAAGGGTTAAAGTTTTTTCTGCAAAGTAAAATAAGTCGATGAGTATAAAATTTATACAAACCTACCAGTATGATCGGCAGTTTTGTGTGACTAAAAACCTGTTGCTTCATGGTGATCAGTGTCTGTGGTTGAGAATTTAAGGGTTTGATTTGTGTTGCTTTTGTTTAGGGGCACTCGTATAGTTCATCGTCAGGGGAGCGCGGCGGCGCGGCCTGCTCGTCTCGACATTGCCGTGGACCGTTAGAAGTCAATTAATAAAATCCAGCACGTGGTGACTGTGTTTATATACACATCGTTATAAACAAGTTTATTAGTCGAATAATTACCTCGTTATCGGAGCGCCCGCCGAAACCATTAAAAACTAATCAACTTTAATTACACCTCATTCTTATACATTTATGATAAAAATACTGCAAGTAAATGATGAATTATATCTGTACTAGCTTTTGCTCGCGACTCCGCCCGCACGAAAATTTTTTCCGTGATAAAAGTCCTGCTACGTACTTTTACGGGATATAAAATAGTCTATGTCCTTTATGGTTTAAGTTTACTCCGCACTAAATTTCAATAATATCGGTCCATAGGTTTGGCCGTGAAAGCATAATAAATAGACAAACACCCAGCAAGAGTTATATAGGTATAATTCAGGTATGAATATAATGTCATTCCTGTATTACAAATATGAAATAAAATAAATTACAGCAAAGGATTCTTTAGAACGATGGAGCGTTGAGATGAGTAAGTCAATTGCGTGTGTCCATTACCAGTAGCAACACCACTCTTGACACATTATGCTCGTTGTAGTATACTTCGCACCTTTAGAACCTAAACGATACAATTCAAATAAATCGAAAATTGAGTTACCGTCATAAAATTACATAATGGTCCCTTTTTTATAAAAATATCATAAAAAAGGGACCGATATTATAGTTTTGTCCAGTTCCCACTTGAATATGGCTGCGTTTAAACTATTGTTGTATTGAGAATGTCGTTTTAAGTAATTTTACGACGATAAATCAATTTTTTTTTTACACGCTTTATATTAGCTTCACTTGTATGTTTGTATGTATGTTTATATGTTTGTAACTCTCCGACTCCGACTCCTTTGGGCGCGATATTGACCCACTTTAAACGGTCAGATTTTATTCAAACTTTGTAGGTTTGCGAGGACCGATAACAATACACTAATTTGATAAGATTATGCCATTATTCAATTTGCAAAATGAGGTTTTTGTCAATTTATATATTTTTAGTGCCATTTGTTGGACAATAGTAGAACAGAACTAAAAAAATAAAAATAAATAATAGTTTAAAAAAACAGGCTTTATAGAAAATCTAACTAAAAAATAGAAAATAAATTTGAATTAAGAATAGTGTAAATAAGAAAAAAAATTATTTTATTGTAAAAAAAGCGTAGGGTGCATGGTGACAATAGTTATAAATATTTTATTGACAGATAATATGAGTAGAAGTATTATATATCATTTTGATAATATCTTAAAAAGCACCCCACGCTTTTTTCACGCGTGGCTGGTAGGCCTCACGCTGCCGTTGACGCCGAGGGCGTCCTTCAGTGCGCGGGGGTTTCTGAGCCCCCCCCACAACAGGAGACGGGCCGCACTAGGCGGCACCGCGCAGGGGCGGCTGCGGATGACAACTTAGACACTTCCGTCAGAGGAAGCCCGCAGCCGTCCCTAATGCGCCGAAGATGGCCACCGCGGAGTTTTGGTTGGTATGCCGTGCGTTGTACATAGGTTAGGGACTCGGCCCGGTGGTCGCCCGATGGTTACATCTCTCCGGGCGGCGTAACGCCGGGTGGTAAGGCACGGTGAACCCAACATAACCGCTCAGTCGCCCCCCTTGAAGGCTGGGCGGTAGTAATAAGTCACTTTCACCGCGAAAAAAAAAAAAAGCTATCTTAGGCCTTAGTACAAGATACTCCGAGGCCGTCTCGTATGTGCCGAAGAAGACCACCGCGGGTTTTGGTTGGTATGCCGGTGTAGGGTGTACATACATAAGGTTAGAGACCCGGTCCAATGCTCGCTACGATGATGCAGTACAGTGGGGTTTAGGGGTCGCAATATCGGACCACGTTTTCAAGACAGGTATTTTCGGTACTGATCTCAACCGAAATTCGGTATACCGGTATTTCCGGGATATGAAGAAATTGTAGATACTAAGTATACATTTAAGTTAGTAATTATATAGCGACAAGCTTGTTTAAAGCGTAGTCAGGAGAGAATACATGGTTAGACTGGTTCCCGGTAAGCGTTGCCGTGGTTTATACGCTGGAGTTGTATGGTCCACGGCCTTAAAGGTTGTCCCGGGCCGAGTCCCTGATGATGCGACGCTTATCTGCATAAGCCGCAGCGTTTGGTGGCGCAGCGACTCATCAGTGTTTATCGCACGGTCTCCCACGAGGCGGTCTGTGTCTTGGCCAGTACTCTGCCATGAGAATTGGATGACAAACATCTCTCGTCAATATTCTTTTGGCGTGAAGAGGTATCCTGTCTCGGGTGGAGACTGGCTGACCTCCGTCGGTCACCGGCGAATTGGCCTTGGTCAGCAGTGCCGCCGTGGAGGAGGGGCATACCAGGCTGGAGAGCCCGAGTGCGGGCAGTGGGACCTATCTTCTTAAGCTGGCTTGACAGGCGCCACGGTACACCGACATTCCGAAGCCGTAAAAAATACTTAAATTCTCAGCCCAGTAACACAATTAACCACAACGTCCTTTAAACTGAAACAGGGCAGAAAAGAACCAGCGAACAACATTACTTTGTGGGCATCATATGTCTCATAATACGGATCTATTTGTGGTGAATAGAGAAGTACGGCAGTAGTTACTAGTAGTGATGGCAATTAATGCTATTTCAAATTAATTTCATTAACGTGCTATTTTCATGTCTTAGCATGCTAAACAACCAAATGCTAATTGCTAATATGACGCATGAATCAAAATTGTGTGAATTTTAATTTGCGAATTATAATACGAAATGAATTAATCAAAGACTAAATGATGAATTAGCAATTTGCGCGTAATGAAAGCACTACATTCAAGTCTCAATGTCTTTTTTAAATTATAATTATACGATATTAATTAATATACAGGGTGTCCCATAAATGGTACGACAAACTTAAAGGGAAGATAGCTTGAATGGTGCTTTACCAGACATGAAAAAATGACCTTTATAAAAGTGTCACCATTTTCGAGATATTAAGGATTTTGTACTTTTTGTACTTTTAATTAGCACTTCACGAAAATTAGCAACTGTATTTAATTTGTAATTTGTGCTAATTGATATTTAGCAGGCTAACAATTAATGCTAATGCTAATTAATCCAACAATAGTAACTAGGGTCTGTAGTGACTCGTAAACACTTACGTGCGACACGTGGAAAGTGAGCGATAACCTCGCCCTCGTGGCGCGGGCCTGGATGGTTAGGGTTGTTATATGCTGCGAATACTCACGAATTTTAGAACTTAGGTATTTTAAAGATAAAAGTAATTAGTCAATTCTGCAGGAAGTGTTCATGGACCATTTGACAATATGTAAGTAATATATTTAAGTATGAAATGATGTGAGCACAACGGCAACAATACGAATCTTTAATAAAAAAAAAAACATGTATTATTTGACTGCCTCAGTGGCGTATTTGTATTACGGCATGACTGCAATGCTGAGGTCTCGGGTTCGATTCCCGGGTCGGGCAAAGTGATCAGACCGGAGTCTGGTATTTGTGCCCGATATGGCGATAGGCTCGCCCCCTATCACATCATGGGACGGAATACGCACGGCAAAAAGTGGATGCACTAGTTGCGCCTCTGCCTACCCCTTCGGGGACAAAGGGCGTGAGTGTGTGTGTGTGTATTATTTAATAAAACTACACTTAACTAAGTGTAATATCTGTGGACCATGAAAAATCCTTGATTCTTCATTATTTCTGTACAATTTTATTTCCAGTTGACAACCCTAACATCCGGACGTCGCGTCAACAGCCGCGTTCACGGCAACAGACCCCATTGCATCTCTGACGTCCCACTTTTCTTTCTTTCGGCGTTGAACCTACGTAAAGAAATCTTACGCGAAAATAAATATTTTCACAACGCGATACACTTTAGTAACTAATTACTCGTGTTTATGTATACTAGTGTAATGATTTGTTTGTGGATTTATTTGGAGTATTACGTGTTGACAATCTTTTCTGTAATATGCCTTCAGGAAGGCGTGTGAGCTTATTACAAGTTCGACTGAGATGAAGGAGATTGAAGAAATAGAAGTGTTTTCTTATACCTTATTTTTTATACAAGAGGGATTGCGTCATGAAATAGGTTGAAAAAACTGCCTGATGTCATGTTATAGTAAGGTTTGAATAAATGAGTACCGCGCAGCTATCTTACTGCAACAAGGTATCCCGGGGCCGTCTCGTGCGCGCCGAAGAAGGCCACCGCGGGTATGGGTCGGTATGCCAGTGCAGGGTGTAGATAGGGTCAGGGACTCGGTCCAATGCTCGGATGATGCTATTCTCCTGAATGTCGACATTGGGCCGCAAGACCAGTGAAACAAAGAACCATTCCACTCCCTTCCCAGTGGTAGCGATAGGGTGTTATGCCCTCGAGAAAAAAGGGGTTGACCTAATGAGCAATTGTAATTATCATTACTCATTCAACTAGGTGTTAGCTCTCTCACATGCAAAGGTTTTATACGGACACGGCAAAGTGACCCCACTGCACCTGATGGTAAGCAGAGAGGGATCCCGACAGAGTGTCCACTGATCCCTCGTCAGTCGACACAATTATGCCGGCCTGTGAGAACCGGATATACACAGGCTGATCCCGGGACGTGACACACTCACGTGGGCCACTATGGCGGGCTTTAACACCTTGTGTACGAGTACGTACATCCGAGCTGATACAACATATATTCTACCACAAGCAAGGTACCAAGCAGGTAGGTACTAGTTACAACTTTGTCTATTTGCGAGTAACTGGTGTGTTTACTGGTGGTAGGTCTCTCATATGTAAGAGTCCGTCTGGGTGGGTACCACCGCAATGTCTATTTCTACCGCCAAGCAGCAGGTGCATGCATTGTTGTGTTTCGGTTTGACGGACATTGTAGCCAGTGTAACTACTGGAGATAACGAGACTTAACTGCGCTCGTCATCCTGAGACATAAGATATGTCTCAGGATGACGAGCGCAGTGGAATGCCACACAATGCTTTGTAAGTCAAGGTGCTGGGTGGTGTTGCTTCTGTTTATGGGTGGTCGTATCACTTACCAACAGGCGAACGGCATGCTCGTCTCGTCATAAAATGCTATAAAAAAAAAAAAAGTCATCCTAATCTAGGAGCATTGCTTTGAGGGTGACTTTTTTATAGTGACAAATAGCGTTTATGAGCAAGCGTCCAAAATTTAATATCTGAGTGACGAGGTGCAGTATTATGCATTTATTTATTAATGGAAATATAGCCTGCTGACCACCAACCGACCTCCGTCTCATTTCATAAAAAATAACTACATTCATTAAGCGGTGATAGCCTAGTTGGGAGTGGAACGGACTGCCGAGACGAATGTCCGCAGGTTCAAAAACCCAAGGGCACACATCTCTGACTTTTCTGTAAAAAGTTATGTGTGTATTAAAATGAAAAAAAAATGAAAATCGTTTATTGAAAAAATAGACTTACAGAGAATCAATGTTATCTAAAATTAACAAACACTATGAGATCCTTAAAATAAGAATTTCCAGAGGTACCCAAACTAGGCATAGCCTGTATCTTGGGCTACCCATGACAGAGTTAGCTTCAGCTGAGTGTTAGGGTGAAAGGAAGAAAATACACGTAACAGAATACCAAAACAATATAAGAACGTAATGTATACAAATCAAAAAACAATAATCAAAAAAAAAAAAAAAAAAAGAAAACAATTATAAAGTGAGACAAAATTCAAATTCAATTCTTAATTACTGTTTCCCTTAGTACCTATTTGTATGACTGTGGAGCTTAAAATATTTTCTGTATATTCGTAATCTAGATTTTTAAGGAAGTTCAGAATTTTGACGGAACAGTCTTTGGTTGAACAGTCTTTTATAGGGCACAATCTAGATACCTTATTATAAAGAGATGGATAGGCATAATATTGAAACCTTTTTGCGAAACTAGAGTTAGCTAAAGGCAGTTTTAGAATTAAAATCCTCTTCTTTAATAATGATTTGTATTCTGTAGAGTTTAATGTTAATCTGTGTGTCGAAACACACGCTTTATGGATGTATAACTGACGAACTCTAAGAACACCCACTTCTTTGTATAAAGCATTTGTTGAGAATCTAAAGGGCTTACACAACATTGTTTTTAAAACGGCACGCTGGGCTCTCTCAAGTGGCAACATGATGGTTTTAGCTGCACCACCCCAAACACCAATGCAATAACTAAGCAGAGATTGACAGATTGCAAAATAAACCAACTTAATAATTTGAATTTTGGCAGAGCTACGTAGAAGTTTCATAATCCCAATGACCTTACGGATTCTACCAGTTAATGTACCTATATGTGTCTGAAAGTTTAAACGTTCATCGATAATTAAACCTAAGTACTTAATTTCATTGGTCCGTAGGATTTGTTTGCAGCAGCAACTCGAGAACAAGTCAGGCGTGCAGTTAGTGTGGATCCTGAGATCTGGTAGAGGAGGTGGCTGGGATTTAGCAGTTTTGTGGAAGCAAATAAATTTGGTTTTGTTTGTGTTAAGGGTCAGAAGGTTCTTCTGAAGCCAAATATTTATTTTATAAAGTCCCTTCTCTGCAGCTTGTTTGGCTTTCTCCCAGTTGTGACCATAGAACAAAATGGCGGTATCATCAGCATAGCAAATCACTTCAGCCGAATCTAACTTGAGGTAATGGATGTCATTCATATATGTAATGAATAGTAGAGGACCCAAAATACTGCCTTGGGGCACGCCGTAATTTATGGGGATCGAAAGACTTTTCATCCCATCGATGTGAATTAGTTGTTGACGGTTTGATAGATAACTGCTAAACCAATCCAAAGCAGTGCCGCGGATTCCTAACCCTTCCAATTTACGCAGCAAAATAGGAACTGAGACTGTGTCAAACGCTTTAGCCAGATCGAGAAAAACTCCATAACATCTTAAGCCCTGATCCAAATGTGATGCAATACTATTCACAAGTTTGTGCGCAGCATCTTCAGTAGATTTAGACTTTCGAAAACCAAACTGGCTATCCGCAAACAGTTTATTGTTCTCCATGAAATTTCTAAGACGTTTGTCAATTAACTTTTCGAGTAGTTTGGAAAAAGCACTTAACAGAGATATGGGTCTGTAGTTGCTTGGGATATCTCTTGGTCCATCCTTGTAGACTGGTGTAACAGTAGCGACTTTCCAGACCTCCGGGAATTGTCCTGAACTGAAACTGAGGTTGTAAATGTGTGTTAATGGAGCAGCGATGTATGATTTGGATTTTTTTATGAAATTGTTAGTGAATCCATCCAACCCTGGAGCACTATCATTTTTTAGGCAAGTTATCAAGCTTTTGACCTCCGAAGTGTCAGTGGGAGAGAGAAAGAAAGAAGTTGATGGGCCATTTGTGGTGCACGTGTTGGATGCCAGATTGTGCTCAGTTTCTTTCGTTTCAATTAGGATTTTATTAGCCAAATTAGTACCAACAGTAGCAAAATATTCGTTACATTTTTGGAGCGAATCTGCAGGATTATCAAAATTCGTTAATAATTCAGACGGACCGCAATTTTTATTTTTAAAATGACAAATTTTCTTAATAGTACTCCAAAGAGCCTTAGAATTCTTATGGTTTTTTTTCCAACTGATTACTCTCATAACCAGCCTTTAATTTCCTCAATAAATTGTTGCAAAAATTTCTGTACCTAGAGTATGATGTGGATAGAATACTATTGTCCGGTTGGTTTCTGACTAGTAAGTGCAGATGGTCTCTGTGCCGGATGCAGCGAAGCAAACCAGGGGTAATCCATGGTTCAATTACTGCTTTAGAACGGCTAATTTTGACTATATGAGTAAATTTTTCGACTATGGAGGATAGTATGTCTAAGAATTTCTGTGTGGCCATATCAACATCATTTTCACTCAAAACCGAAACCCAATCAAATCCTTTTAATTCCTCTACAACATTTTCAAAATTAATAACCGTTCTTGTTCTTTGTGGTTTGGTCTTATGCCTTCTTATTGCTATACCCAAAAATGACATTTTATGGTCGGTTATGTCCGTGTCACACACAGAGCCAATTGCTTGAAATTTGGATCTTAAGAAAATATGATCTAGACAGGACTCAAGTCTGGTTGGAAGGGAAATCGCTGGAACGAAGCCATGACCAGCAGTCGTACAAAGATATTCAGAGGGGTCAAGCTTTTTAGTACCATTTGTTAGTATGTCGATGTTAATGTCACCGGCTATAATAAGGTTGGGTTTAGTTTTAAGGTCTTCCAGAATAGTGTCAAGAGAATGAATGAAATTATAAGTGTTTTTGAATGATGGAGAGCGGTATATACCTAAAATTGTTGCGTATTTTGGGATATCAATGAGTAAACAACACGCTTCGTCTAAATGAGGTTCAGAAACACAAGCATTCCATTTATCATTAACATATGCAACGACCCCTCCATTTTGGTTCAAGTTGCGCTGCGAATAAGATGAGGAGTAACCTGGAATATTACCTATAACTGTGTTAACGTCTAGCCAGCACTCAGTAAGTAAAATAACATCAAATTTGGTGTCAAGGCGGCGCAGGGCAACCAGAAAAGAGTTGAAATTTTTGCCTATACTCCTAATATTAAACGAGATTACTTTCAGATTGTATTCATTTGTGAGAATAGATTTACAATCTTCCAATTTATTTATTAAAAGGCAGTTGATGAACCGAGATTGATCTAATTCTTTAACTATGCGCAAACTATCCATGGTGTTTAAGTAAGTGTAAGATTGACCCATTTAAAGGACATAGACTCAGCAGTTCACAGACATAGAAAAAGGTTGTAAGAAATATAAAGCATAGAGAATAGGCAAACAATACGCATTGCGATGTGATCCCTCTGCAGTATAACTCAATTATATAAAACAAGTATTTAAGAGCATATAGGAACAAAACTATATTAAAAAGGCAAAGCCATCGACAACGGACATAAAAGTTATGAGGTAATGAGGTATACCCTTTAACATCAAACAAGTAACCAACTATGAATAGAAAGCTAAATATGTGATATAAAAACAAACATAAACTCTTAAAATAAAAGACAACATAACTAGCGTACAACAAGACTTTAACTGGATTCTTTGTATTAGGAATACTGCAAGGTAGGCGACTGATCATTGAAATTAGAAGGCACTGAATCCTGTTTTAATAACTTATCTAGAATCGCCTCAGAGGTAACGCGAAGGACAGAGCTAGTTTCAGATCTCCGCATAAAGATAGATCCGTGCGAGGTCCAAATAAACTTAAATTTTAGTTGACTGCCCACGGACCGCGACTTACTGAAAAGAACTCTGTTTGTTTTCGTAAGGTGTTCGTTTATGTAAACGCGACGTGAGTTGCCTAAAACTTCGATCATATCAGTTGTGATGCCACGTCTTACCCTAGCGGCACGAAGGAGCTGATCACGCGGAGCGCGTCTAGTCAAAGTGACGATCACAGGCCGAGGTCTTTCTTTACAGCTTTCATTCCCACGCAAACCAACACGTTTAATGTCGTCAATATCACGGCAATCCAAGCTGACGCCGAGTTTTGTGGAGAGGTTTGAAACTATCTGGGATAGATTTTCACCCCTGTGCTCAGTGATACCGGTTATTTCAATGTCTTTCAGGAAATCTCGCTGTTGTTTGGATTCCAAAATGTATTCTTTGTGAATTATCGCTCGCTTTAACGGTGAAGGAAAACATCGCGTGGAAACCGGCATATCTGAGAAGTTCTCTATAAGAATTTCGAAGGTATGTGAAGTCTGCCAACTCGCGCTAGGCCAGCGTGGTGGACTAAGGCCTTAACCCTCTCAGTTGTAAAGGAGGCCCGTGCTCAGCAGTGGGCTGTAAATAATAACCGGGCAGGTATGGTATTGTAAAATGTCTCATAGACACCCCTATAATGAAAGTCTGAAAAAAAATCGTATGATAAGCCTCCGCGATCTACGAAACCTTGCACATATGACTCTTTGGTATGTAAGATATAGGCTGAGGGAAGTGGGGTAGAGGGGGGCAGGGCCGTATTTACAAGAGAAATAGATCGTACCTCTATGGGAGCGGAAATTACAAAATTAAAAATTGGTAAAACACAGCAATAATAAATAAATCACCTTATATGCGTGGGAAATTTGACAAGATTATCATATTATTGTTACAGACATTGATGTATAAAAAAACACATATAAATGGTTACAGACGAAAAAAGTCAACACAGTCTGATTACAAATAAACACTTGAGACGTGACGTGAGCTGTACGAAATTACTTCCGTAGCTTATAATATAACAGAGGATGAATTTGAAAAAAGAACACAGGAAAAAAAAAACTGACACTAAACTTCCAAACGTCTGCCATTGTTTAGCTGAATATACACGAGCGGTCCCGATGACCCCGTGGCCCAAATTCTGCATTGGCGTGTCCGTAGTCATTGTGATTTATGCGCCGGTAACGACCGCCGTCCTTGAGTTACACGCGCCCGTCTGCCCGACTGTCCGTTGCCGTTATTTATTATGATTGCAATGCGCTTTGTACTTTTCGGCGGGCCAGAATGCCAGACAGCCCCGTGCCGGTCCCGAGTCCCGGCTCAGGGTCGTCTCAAGTCTGGGGGTTTTCATTTCAATTGATTGGAATTGGAGGTACAGTGTGTAACAAAATCCCCGTTATTTTGATCAGTGTAGTTATTAGAATAGCTAATGTAACTCTATTTACTTAGCATAAATTAGTCGCCGCTAGCCATTTGACCTTTTTGTTTACACTTACTTAATTCGCACAAAAAAGAAAAAAAAAGGATGGAGGTATTTTGTGGTTTCGTTAATGCCGTTTATTCGAAATAGGATTTGGCCAATTTGGCGAAATTCTATCCCTTTATCCAATGTGCAATAGGGCGGAACCTGATCGGCGCGGCGGTCCACAGGTGCTTCAGTTCTGCCTGTGACGTTCGTGGAAAACTACGACGACAGTTAATCTCGAAAATGGACCGGTATCATGTTTATGTGTATGAGCCCATAGAGGCGCGTGCGTATATTTATATCGTATATAAATTAAGCCTAGTTCATTCACTAGTATTGAATGAATACACACTCACTCCCACACATACATCTGAGCTCTACATCAGCGGCCATGCCTATTGAGATTACGCACACAGATACATATTGAAATCTTTAGGTGAACTCCTATGTTCAGCAGTGGATTTCATATGGCTGATGATGTGATAGAGCATATCCTAGAACCTAGAACATTGGGGTTGCTTTGGATCTGGGACAACGAGACGAAACCTAATAAAAAGTTATATAATGAATGTTTTTCGTATACCTTTTGGAATAAAATAAAATATATATATTTGGTACATACTGTATATTACGAAATATGATCGCGGAAGAACAGTTACAATTTGCATTCGGAATGTTTTACTGGCTCTAATTCTGTAAAATAAACAGTATTCATGTTACTAATGTGACAGTTTGTGTGTTTATTTATTTATTGTTTAAGGTGCACCCTATAACAATACCACTGTTGGTGTACAAACAGCACACCATATTTTAATATTCCAATGCAATAAAACCATAAGCAACCTTTGAGTATTTAACAACGGTACGTGTGATATGTGTCCTACCCATAGAAGTACACAGTATTTATCACGGACAACATACTTAAAATATAATATTCAAAAGGTAGAAGATAATATGAAGCACTTAGAATATGACATTATTGCATCATTATTGAGTAATGATTGTATAATTTATAAATAACTAGCATGTGCCCGCGGCTCCGCCCGCGTGTATGACTTTTTCCAGGATAAATATTTTCCCGGGATGCAAACTATAGCACTCTGGAGTAATATAGGCTGGATATTAGTGAAAGAATTTTCAAATTCGGTTCAGTAGTTCCAAAGATTAGCGCCTACAAACCTAGAAACTCACAAACTTTTCCTCTTTATTATAATATTGGAACCCCCATTTTCCCAACTAATGATGGCAGTTTCTAAATATAAAAATTATGCCTAACTAATTTTAGTAAAGAGCATATTACGTAAGTTTGGAGTAGATAGCTTTTAAAATAAAAGATTTTCCATACGAGCTTACACCCTCTATTTCTCCCCTTTGTAAGGGTCGGTTAGAAAAATAATTAACTACATTTTAATTTCTTTAAATAATGAGTATTTTCTAGTAACCCCTTCTATTACAACTATAGAAGTTTTATACAAACTTTGCCACCCTTTTTTATCTCCTTAGGGGTTGAATTTTGCAATATCCCGTCTGATTGAGCACCCACGTCTTCAAAGGAACCCCCATGCGAAATTTGAGACCCCTAGCAGTTGTAGTTTCTGAGATTTCGTGATGAGTGAGTGACCTTTCGATTTTATATATTATATGGATTTGGTTATACCTAATGTACACAATATTAAGCAATAGATAACAGAGAAGGTCATAGAGTTAGCGTGTATGTTTGTAAGAATACACTACAACGCAGTTCGAGTCGCGAGCTAAACCTAGTTACATTTATTTATTTTTTATTATTTCCACCAATATACATTATGATGTAACATTTAAATTACATATAAATTAATTGCATATGTCGCAATAAAAGATGATCAACTGATACCTATGCTAGGAGAACGTGTGTTATAGGTATCAGTGAAACCTCCAGGAATAAACTTAATGTTATAGTATAATGCAACTATAACATACAATATAAAAATGTTTTTTTTTTTATATTAAGTTATACTAAATTGGACGTATGTATGGTGTTGTGAATGTATGAGGATGTGAGTCTAAATATAACTTTATGTTAACATGCCATCATAAATCTATTATGACATCGGTATGTTGCACATCATTTAAGATGATTAATTTCATTTCTATAATACCTCATTCATTTACATAATATAACGGCATACGGCAGTCTTATGAACAAGTTTGTAATTTACATCTGTTGATGGTCTAGTTACTGCGGGCGGCCACGATACATATCACCAGACGAGCAATTAGCTCGGCACGTTGTGTAGTTGTATACATCATAAAGCAGGTAGTGCAGGTAAGCAACACAAAGAAATTGTTCAGTATATGCTTGGAGTCTGGAATTATGCCAAATAAATGACAATGGGCTCGTCCCTTATTAAGTAGGACTAACATAGTTAGCGATATTTGTGTTCTGTCTACCTTGGAAAAGGATAAGGCGAGCTGCTATGAAAACTCGCAAGTCCTCAGAGTCTCCCACAGTGGAGTCCAATAAATATTCACAGATCACACAAAAATTTGTAGTAACACGACAATTGGAATCGAACCGGCATCCTATTATCCTATACCCAATTAGAACCGGAGAAAAATTATAAATGTAAATTATAGAGAAGACTATGAAAACATAAGAATCCACATTGCAGGTGGACGGCCGACGCTGCGTTTGCCAGTACGTCAATATGATGCAATTAAAAACCGGAAATGTAAAATGATGACTAAGTTTTTTCTGCCTAGAATAAAACCAATTAATTTCGGTCTGCGAGGTCGAAGTTTTGTTTTCCGCGTCATACTAGCTTTTGCCCGCGACTTCGTCCGCGTAGAAGTCAATTGGCTGTAATAGGATTTTTAATGGTTTTTTTACTTTATTAATTTTGTTATAACCATTGATGTAAAAAACCCTTTTTAAATCAATGGTTATAGCATATAAATGATTATGTTCAAATGTTTGAATACTTGTAAAATATAACAATTTTTATTATATTGTAGGGATTTAAAGGTTAAATAAACATGAAAATAATTAAAATAAACTTTTGTTATATTTTGTGAACACGAAGCTCGGCCTTTGATCTGGTGAAAGTTCCACGGGGGTATTATCTTTTTACAACGAAATCGAAATACTACACACCTACCGCAGTATTTTTTTGTAAACAATATTTTTTGTTTTTCCTTCGGGAGCTAGAATCACCAGGCTCTGGCTCTGTGCGCTTACTCTGGAGCATGCCACATACAACTGGCCGTGAGAGAAGCAGTTTTCCCTCAAGTCTATTCCCGCTACCTTAAGAGTTTGACCTTGAGCTTTGTTTATAGTTATTGCGAAGCAGACTTTGATGGGAAACTGCACTCTCTTGAATTCGAAGGAGTAATTTGATGGTATTAGGGGAATCCTAGGAATAAATACAGACTCTCGAATAAAATCGGATTAAGTTTTCAAACATGTGTTAGCAATCCTAATCGTTATAACGTCTATTTTGTTAATAATTCTAATTTTTATTTTATAATTATATTTTCATCGCTAATTTGTTAACTCATGAATTGTTATTAATGTGAAGCATGTTCCCAACAGCTGTGTCCGTTAGTCACTTAATTAATATTGACTTCCCGCATAGTTGACATTTGTCTATCATCCGGTGTTGACGGTAGACAGAGTTGAGAGAGTGATCACCAGTCGAACGACAACCACGGAAACCGTATTAGCGATCGCTAATCAGCTGGTGATTCTTAAGGTACTTCAGGAGCTGAGTATAAATTAGTCACTCTATGACTTACGAAAGCAAAGACGTGACAGCTATCGGCCTATAATTAGCAGGATCCGATCGATCACCATTTTTGGAGTACGGATGGACACGATTTGGTTGAGTATAGTTGGTTATAGACTATACGATTTTAACTTGTATCATAAATATTTCGTATTACCCGTTGTCCTAGGTGAGCGATGGGACGCGACACGTAGCGAAGCGACGTAATGCGACCAATACGCCGCACACTGATAGGCCACAAGTACATACAATGACTATTTGATATTGTCGCGTTTGTCGTTCACCTAGGAAAACGGGTTATATCTCAATTACCTTAATTCAATGCTTCAATCAATAAAATCAATATCATGCGTTGTGCACTCATATAGTCATTTAAAAGGTATTACCTAGTTTGCGAGTATATAAATGAAGTGAAACAAAATAAACAAACACTTAATTGTTTTTTTTCTGTATCATGTATTGTACTTTATACCTTGAACTGATTTTGAAAAGAGCAACACTAGAGTTTCTTGCCCGTTCTTCTCTGGTGAAAACTGCTTCCGAACTGGTGGTAGAGTTATATTGATGGAATCTAAATAATATATATTAGTATTAGATTAAGAACTGAAATAATAAATAAGTAGTTAGTAAAGTCCTGGATGGTGTTTGAATGTAACACATCACTATTCTAGATCATTATTTATAGTCTACATTTAATATCAGCATAATAGGCAAACCTCAACACTCGTGTCTACGTAAATGACAAAAGTTATACAACTCTGGACTGTAAATGCGTTTAGTTACTATCTACCCACGCGAACTACCTAAACGAGTTAGTCATTGTACGAAGTTAGCTGATCTCCACGGCCGAGCGCGGCACGTGCATGCTGGGATGTCCACGCACACGCGCGTCTCCGCACGGGCTCAGGGGGGGTGGCGAGCTAGGTGACAGCGAGGGAGGGCCCCACTCGTGCCCTCCCGCCCGCCGAAACCTTGGCGAGACACTTTTTGTTTCACGGCACGTGTAATTTCGAAGGCAATCGAGATTTAAAATAAATATTTTCCTGGAAATTGTTAGTGGTTAATTTTAAGTCTTTCATAGTAAGTAAAATAATGCGGAGGTTAAATTTCTGCAATTCTTGTGCATTTCATTAATGTGAGGCGATAACTGCATACATGTTTTATGTATTCCCTTTAAATTACAAGACGAGCATGCTGCTCGCCTGATGGTAAGCGATACGACCGCTCGATAAACAGTAGCAACGCCGCACATAACTTTGAATTACAAAGTACTGTGTGGCACTCCCCTGCGCTCATCACCCTGAGACCTAAGATGTTAAGTCTCATAATTTCCAATAATTACGCTGGCTACAATGTCCTTCAATCCGGAACACAACAGTGCATGCACACTATTGCTTGGCGGTAGAAATAAACACCATGGTGCCTACCCAGGCGGACGGCCCTTCGAATACGAGAGACGTACCACCAGTGTTTATGCAAGCACTGTTGTGACCAGTGTAATTACTGGACATTAGGAGGCTTATATATCAGGAGTCAGGATGACAAGCTATTGTGTAGTGCGTGCAGGATTTTGTATTATACAGAGTTATTACTGCGTTGGAAAATCCATGACACTTCCCTTCAGGCGAATGACGTAGTCTCTGAGGCATTAGCTTGCAAATTTGGTACCCGAAGCCGATATTGGTATATTTGACTAACTTCTATCATTGTATTTATTCACTTTATCGCAGTCCATTCTAATTATTCTCTTATCATTCAAAATCTTATGTAAATTATTGCTATTACGATTTTTTTTTCATTCATGTTTATTAAAATCTTAATTGGCTTGATAACTACGTGGATTTGCATAATACTTAAGAAATAAGTTAATAGCATTGACATTCCACGTTATCTTACGCCATTATTTAACGGAAAGTCGTAGAGACGCTGTAGACATAAATGATCCGGCTCGACCGCGGTACCATTGTCCACAGAAACATGATGTGACAGCTTGCTATTCTATTTCGTATTTATTTTTTCAAAGAACGACAGCGACATTCTCCTTGCAGTTTAGATGGTTCTGGGCACGGGCGTAGCTATAGCTCTCACATTGGGTCCTACGATATAAAAAATTTAAGTGGCTGGGTTCTTGCCTTGCATGACACCGTATACACCCTCCCCTCCGTCACGTAATATATTTGAGTGCGGACATGTTTGGTAGCCCGATCATTTTATAAGCTAAGGGGTCCGGATCCCCAAAATGTCAGCGGTCCACTGGCTGATACGCCACTGCGTAGCGTGGTTTATTGTAAGCTAAGTTATATACGCCCATGGTTCTGGGCATTTGTGGGTGGAGATCACTTAACATCAGGCGACCCACTTGCTCGTTTGCTCGCCTACACTATAAAAAACATAAAGGTGCAATCAGTGTATCCAACCTCGCCCTTATTTCCATCCCTCGAAGTTACAAGTGGTAAATTGATAAAATATTCAGCAATGTCTGAAGTTTTGTGTATCTTCAAGACCTTGTAGACAACAAAGGTATTTGACAATAAATCATATTATACACTAAGTATACCGCATAATTCCGTCCAAGGTCTCCTTTATCAGAGGTGCGTGGGAAATGGGACCATAAACATAACCTTGGCTCACTGAACTCGGGTCCTCATATGTCGAAAATCGTAGCGAAGTAACAATAAAAACAACTGAGACTACTTAGTATGAAATAACCACAAATACAGAGAATTCATTCATTCATCCTCATTTATTTGCTTGCATTTCCCGGGATAAATTTCCACTGGAATTACGAGATAAACGTAGCTTATATATTCATTTGCCAACCCGCACTAGGCCAGCGTGGTGGACTAAGGCCTAAATCCTCTCAGTAGTAGAGGAGACCTGTGCTCAGCAGTGGGCAGTATATAATACAGGGCTGTATGGTATGGTATATATTAATTTAGGAGTTGGTTATAAGTGCCAAAATTCGTGTAAATCCGTTCGGCGATTTATGTATGTGTTCACTTCAAACATACATCTTTACACACATTCGGAATTATAATATTAGTAAGAAATCAAGATTGAGGTTGCTATTCGGTACCTACATCACTTTTCAGATCTTCGTTATTTAGTTAAAATTTTCGGCACATCCAGAGCTCTAATCTCTTGAGAGCGTTGGATAAGGGTCGCCCTTGTAGCAAACTTTATTGTGCGTTAGTCGTTAGTTATTGATTTATGAACCGTTTGGGTATCAAGGCGGCACGTGCATTGAAGGAACACTGCTCGGAATGCTTATCGTCTATTCTTAATGCCGGTAGTTCAGTTTGAGTACCGCTTTTAACAGGTCCGTCTGGAAATCTTCAGGGGAGGGCTATGTTCCGCAGTGGACGTCGTGTGGCTGATGATGATGACCTACTCCGATTTGCAACTCTTCGTCTTTACGAGTAGCTACATACGTGACGTCACCTTAGTGGTTTTCCCCATCCATAGCCCATAAACTACGTCGCTAGGTCAAGGAGGATGGTATTCATAAACAAAAAATATATAATGGTATCTCAGTTTTAACGAAATCGAACGGCGTTTCTTTTCTATCAACAATCCAAGCTTTATGCTTACATCAGCTGGCCCACATTTGAATGTTTACACCATCAGAGCCACGTGGAGCACAAACTTGACCCAAATATCGACGGCTGATAACGTATCTCGTTTCTTGCAAGATCATTGTCATATGCGGTGGCGCGTGGGTCGTCGCGCACCGGGAGGGAAGGTACGCGCGTCAAGTAGAATATCATAAAGAGGTAAAGTTTGTTAGTTCGCTTATCATCCTCACTGACTGGTACTGAGTTGAGAGATTGAATTCGTTGTTTGCTGTTTCATAGTAGCTTCGTTTCCCATTGTGCAATATTGGCAGTTATTATAGTTAAAATGCCAACGTAAAAATCGCTCGACTTTGCACTAAAGTTCGCTAGAGTAAAAATACAAGATCCTATGCCTACAATTAGGACGGATAAGGAATTATTGTCGTTATAAAGACTGATTTTCAGTCGTTAGTACATAAATGCATGCGGAATGTGGGTACACCCAAACATAATTATTGTAGTTGTTAAAAATATCAGACTAAGTTCAAGTGCCTCGGTGGCGTAGTTGTATTACGGTACGACTGCAATGCTGACGTCTCGGGTTCGATCCCCGGGTCGGGCAAAGTGACATTGGATTTTTCGATTCAGTATCAGCTCAGAGTATGGAATTTGTGCCCGATATGGCGATAGGCTCGCTCCCTATCACATCATGGGACGGAATACGCACGGCGAAAAGTGGGTGCACTAGTTACGCCTCTGCCTACCCCTTCGGGGATAAAAGGCGTGGGTATAGGTAAGTTCATAATATAGCATAGCATAGCCTCCAGATGTGAGCTAACCCGAAACCATAGTGTAAGCGGGCCGAATAGTGTCCATTTATTGAAGTTTGAACCGTTCGGTTAAGGCCGCGCGTACACGTGGACGCGGCCCACTTACCGCCGCTCCTCGCTTGATTATCTTCACTTAGATAATGCTCAGATAAACAACATTATAATTCTAACCTATGTACGCTAAATCCATCGCTGTTTCAATAAAGAGATGAAATTAAATGGTCAAAAAGGGAAAAATAAACAACGAAATCAATAAATTATAATTTCATTAATCATAACATGGCGGTATATTAGTTGTGTAGAAAGAGAATCTGTGTTTCATTATCGGGTCGGGACATTAACTTATGAACGGTATGACTAAAGACTTCATCTCTACATCACGAGAGGAGAATGTCCAAAGCTATCATACAAAATGAAATTATGCGTGACGGACGTCCATACACGGATGGGCATTCTCCTTAGCTTACTAGTTAAGCTGCAATTCCGCAAAACGCGGCAGACGATAACAGCGTGTGCCGCGACGGCAGACGGCATTACTATGCAGTATTAATTTATATGAGACCGATTCCGTCATACGACTGCAACTGGCACGCGACAGCTCGTGACTTCTTTTGAGGCGTAGCGGTAGGCGGCACTCCCGAACAAACACAGTACTGCCGTTGAAGTTTTAAATTATGGACGTGTTGACAGACGAAGAAAGCGGAATTTTTATTCATTTTCACTATCATTTAAGTGTGTTTTTATCAAAGTTTTATAAGAGCCTCCTTCATCAAGTCTATATAAGTATAATGGCAGTATCGGTTTTCTGCTAAAGTAGTAAATCAGCGTCGTCTTCTTCTTCTTGGAATAACTTCTCCTGAGACTGCCTCGGTGGCGTAGTTGTATTACGGTACGACTGCAATGCTTGAGGTCTCGGGTTCGATCTCTGGGTCGGGCACAGTGGTATTGGATTTTTGCGAAAAGAGGGTGCACTAGTTGCGCCTCTGCCTACCCCTTCGGGGATAAAAGGCGTGAGTGTGTCAGTGAGTCTTCATCTTCTTGCAATAAAACTTGCAACATTTGATTATTCATAACTGTAATTCGAAATTGAACGCATATCGCACAATCACTAGCGAGTAATGCTGCGACATAACTGCAATGCCTGCTGCCGGCTTCGGAATCTATACGACGGCAAGTGAATTCCGACAACATTTGCTGTCGGCCGTTTGACGCTGCCGCCTGCAGTGTGCCGCGTCCTGCGAAATCGTACCTTTAGTAGTGTACTAGTTACGTCTTTGAAATTGATATGAGTGTCAATGAAATCATTGCAGCCTGATTGCGTAGCAATCTGAAGTAATGCCTTATGGCAGTGTTTCCCAATCATTGTTCTGCCATGGCCCGATAATTTCCACACTGTCCCTTCGTGACCCACTCAATACTTTTAAACCAAAGCTGGTTTCTTTAACTAAAATACACATTTATTGTTAGTAAATGTGTTTTACAAATATTTTTTCGGTATCGCCTGTTTAGTGTGAAGTATGAAGCAGCTGCTTATTTTTTTATTAAAGAATCTACTAAAGTTTTATCGTGAGGTCCAGACCTCCACTTCCACTTCAAGCGACCTGGTATTTTATTTTGATGGCCCAGTACCGGGTCGCGACCCACCAAATAGGAAACGCTGCCTTATGGTACTACGGAGCCGCCTCTAATACGTTGACGAAGGCTACCGCGGAGTTGAAGTCGGTACGCCGCGCCGGCATACATCCCAGGCTGGTATCCCCGACATACTCTCCTCGGCTCCTCAGACTGACGCGGGACCTCAAACCAAGTTATCCGCGAAAAAAAGGACAGACGATTTGTTACCACGTTGGTTCGGTTTAGTCTCTTTGCTGATTGATCTTAGATTAACGCCTTACATAATTATTTATAAACTACACATTCATATTGTATTCATTATTGCATCATGAGCAGTCACAGTCAATCAATTGCAGTATCCAGACGACTTCCGCGTTATTACACTTTAATGTCGATAGTTACAATTGTTCAGGTTCTAAGATCGTATATCAACTATACCCTGATTACAATATCCTTGAAATCGGATTAGTTCTTGACGGACATAATAATTCGAATTACAGTAATAATATAATAATAAAAGCACTGTAATTTATACTGCTCACTGCTGAGCGCGGGCTTCCTCTACTACTGAAAGGGTTAAGACTTTAGTCCATCACGCTGGCCTAGTGCGGGTTGGTAGAATTCATATATCTTCGAAAATCTTAAGAAGAATCCTCAGGTATTTAGGTTTCCTGGCGACGTTTTTCTTCACCGTACAGCGCACGATTATTGATACACAGTAAACATAACATTAAAAAGTCAGTGGCGTGTGCCATGGGTTTGAACCTGCGGACATGCGTCTATGCAAACCGTTCCATTCCCAACTATGCTATCGTATACTTTCGAATTACAGTTCTCGGCAATAAATATTATACGTTGCTGTAGAAAGACATGTAATAGTCGGCAGTGACTGTCACTCCTTGCCTAAAGAGATAATCGGTTCACTTCGACTTCGTAGAGGGTCATCCCTAGACCCTATCGCTCACGTCTATGTGAGGATTTGTCGCCGATTAGCCGCTTTTCTTTTTCTATAGCTCGATGTGAACATAACATTTACTGATGAGGATACTGCCAATACTCAGCCAATATTCAGGTGGTAGCTACCTAATACTGGTAGTAGGTCTCTCGTATGCGAGGGGCCGTATACCTATTTCCATCGTCAAGCAGCAGTGTGCATACCCTGTTGTGTTCCGGTTTAAAGGACATTGTAGCTAGAGTAAGTACAGCAAATTATGACGAGCGCAGTGGAGTGCCACACAGTACTTTGTAAGTCAAATTGCTGCATGGTGTTACTGTGCATGGCTGTATTGCTTACCATCAGGCGAGCGGCATGCTAATTTCAATAAAGAAATTCCCGACGGATTCTAGCATACCTAACACTTTTTGATATTACATAACCTCTTAATATGAAAGTAGTTTCAAAAACTGAATTGAATCTAACCTCCGTACATTGACAAAGGCGCCAATATATTAATTGATTGCTGATTCATTATGCATCAAGGTATTTGCTAGCGAAAGGTTTTTTGATTGAGGCTTAATAGTTACGTGGGTGCTCATATTGTTTTTTTTTTTTTATTTTTTTTTTATTGCTTTGAATGACGAGACGAGCATGCCGTTCGCCTGATGGTAAGCGATACCACCCATAAACAGTAGCAACACCATCCAGCACCTTGGCTGACAAAATACTGAGTGGCATTCCACTGCGCTCGTCATCCTGAGACATAAGATGTTAAGTCTCATTATGTCCAGTAGTTATACTGTTAATAAGTATACAAGTATTTCTCCTTTATTATTTGAAACTGTATATATTTTATACATTTGAACTGATTTCCGAACTAGTGGTAGAGTAAAAAGTTTAGTGCATCTAAATAATGTTTAACATTTTATGGATTCGAATAAATTATTTCTTTTTATTTCAAAGTAAAAAAAAAACATTTTTGTTAGTATTCTCTACCTATAGAAGTACTAGACTGATTCTGAAAGTTCCTTAATTAAATGGAAACTGAAACTTTTCTTTCTTTCTATAGAATACTTCTGTAACGAGAGTGGACCCTTACGCAGGCGAAGTCGTTGTCGTGAATCATTACACCAGTGTAGATGCTGCTAGGCGCCATTTTACGGTTAACGCGTCGAGATTTTGAAGTGTATTCACCAGCTTTGTGTTAGGAAAGTAAATAAATATTGGCTTACTTATTTATTGTACAGTGATCCACATAATTAATCGAACAATATCAAGACTTCAAATGGCTTATAAATTTTTCAGTCATCATCATCATCATCGTATGGCAGCACATTATGGTATAACTTAATAATTAGAGTTAAAATTAAATATTAACTTTTGCCAGGCATTCTTCGGCCTCGACATTTTTATTCAGCAATAACACAGTAAGACAGAGTAGACAGGTTAGTTTCGAACTTTCCATCAAGGGTTAGGTGTACAACGTCAGTACGTCATAGAACTAACCTACGGGTTCCAGTGAGCCCGCGGTAGTGTTGCTGTCAAGTGCAAACAGTACACAGCGGGTAGCGACTGCCAGTCACCTAGAACCGCATGGTACGTTACATTGTATGTTGAAATTTATAGATATACTTGCATCGCTCGCGCCATTCCCGCTACAAAAGTCCCTAAAACACAGTACGACGCCAGCGCCATCTACTTAAATAATTCACACACATACACACACACTCACGTCTTTTATCCCCGAAGTGGTAGGCAGAGGCGCAACTAGTGCACCCACTTTTCGCCGTGCGTAATCCGTCCCATGATGTGATAGGGGGCGAGCCTATCGCCATATCGGGCACAAATTCCAGACTCCGGGCTTATACTGAATTTAAAACTCAATATTACTTTGCCCGACCCGGGAATCGAGCCCTAGACCTCAGCATTGCAGTCATTATTTTCCTTGGGATCAATTTATCGGGATAAAAAGTAGCCTATGTGTTAATTCAGAACATGATCTACCCGTGTGCCAAATTTCATCAGTCATTCAAATCAGTTTAGCTGCGTTTACTTCTAACAATTTATTTATTTATTTGTTTGTTTGTTTGGAAGACTAACAGCTATAAGTAATTACTTAAAACAATAGTATAGTTAACTAAAAGCCAATTACAAGTCTTCACTTATAGTAACAGGTTGTAAATATTGAATATAATAAGGAGCCGCTGCCGATATGTCTTTCTACAGAAAAGTTTGCAAATCAGCTACAGCTTTACAGGCCGAGTACTAATTTAGTGCAGATTATGAAAAAAATAACAATAATAAAAAAGCGCAGTTACCATTACTATTACTAATCCTATAATCGATTAAGAGAACTTGTTTTGAAAACAAGCAACAAACATACAAACATCCAAACATTTTCACACTAACTTTCATAATATTATTAAGAAGTAAAATACACTTTTCATACACAGGTAACAACGAGGAGACAGAACCATCTTTACCCTGATGGTTTCTTTTTAGTCGGTAGGTCGGCTTCGACCGGTGAGTCCGGCAGAAATGCGTAAATGGATTTCCCGGGTTAAAAAAAAAAGGCCGCGTGGTGGGTAAATCCGAGCAAAAACAGCAGAGAAAACTTTGCACGTAGAATAGTAAGACTGTAACATGAAATACGTACCGTCAACGGTGCTGTACAGTACCTACGTAGTATATAATGAAGTACGCAATCATTGGAATAATTGACTCATGAGATACCTTGTGACAAAGGAAGTGCTAAAAAATTTACAAAATTCTATAAATTTATTCCGTAACGATGTATGAGGACACAGTTGAACCTACCAAACACTACTTCGAAATAGTCTGTTTTCCATTAACAAAAAAATATTCATAATTTTACTAATTGACCCACTTCCTTCCTGTTTTATTTTTATACAGTTTTATATTTAAATGTCAAACTTATATTTTAGTAAATTTAAATTTAGCATCAGCATTAAACTTAAATGAACTTCATTAACATTAAAGATATAAAAATGTATCAATTTTACATTAACTGTTAATAATAAAATATTTTATTCATAAGTAGTGTTTAAAATAATGGTTTTGGCATTTAAGCGATATTGACATTTTGACGTGGAAATATTATTGGAGTGGAATAAAACATACATAAATTGAAAAATATAGTTAGTTTAAGTATTGTATTGCTTGTATCACAAAAATATGGCCAGAAAAGGCATGGCATATAATATATTTATAACAGGCAAAATAGTTGAAAATAGTTACAAACACTTTGAAGAATAAACGTCTATGACTCTGCGAATGTGATGGAGACAAATATAGAGAAATACAGCAAATAGAGAAAAGAGAATGACGAGATGCCGGCAAATAACTATGGATATGAAAGAAGAAAACACATCGCGCCGACCCCAAATGCATTCATAGCAGGGTAAGGAAATTAATAATTTTACCTTTATAAATAAATAAAAGGCGGCGATAGCCTAGTTGGGAGTTGAACGGACTGCCGAGACGAATGTCCGCAGGCTCAAAACCCAAGGGCACACACCTCTGTCTTTTCTAAAAAAGATATGTGTGTATTCTTTGTGAATTATCGCTCGCTATAACGGTGAAGGAAAACATCGTGAGGAAACCTGCATATCTGAGAAGTTCTCTGAATTTAGAAGGTATGTGAAGTCTGCCAACCCGCACTAGGCCAGCGTGGCGGACTAAGGCCTAAACTCTCTCAGTTGTACAGGAGGCCCGTGCTCAGCAGTGGGCAGTATATATTAGGTAGGTAGGGTAAATAAATAAAAAACAAGGTAAAGAAGAATGCCTAAATTTCTGTCACTCCTCAAAGGGAGTGTATGGCCTTGGAAATTATCAATAATTTACTACAATGTTTCACAATATAACCAATATCATTATATGTAATACTAGCTTTTGTCTGCGGCTCCGCCCGCGTGAATCAGTTTTCCCGGGATAAAAAGTAGCCTATGTATTAATCCAGGACATAATCTACCCGTGTGCCAAATTTCATCGACATCCATTCAATCGTTTTTGCGTGAAAGAGTAACAAACATCCATACATCCATACTTACAAACTTTCGCGTTTATAATATTAGTAATATGTTATGCTCTTGGTGTACCTAAATAAATAAACTATTTCAAGTATTCGATTAAATTAAAATTGGCATTATTCGTTTCTGGCATATTAATTAAATTATCAGTTATTTTAATCGTTTACAAACATCTAGAAACCTTCAAATATATTATAATAGTGTCATGTATTATTATCAGTGTCATTTCGAGATTTTATTAAAAGGAGTTAAGTGCGGTCAGTGCCGCATACATTTCGCATAACTCGCAAACTATTAAGAAACTTAATTCAATACTAGTTTACTAGCAGCCTTGTCTGCGTCTAATTAAGTAGATTGTTATGATTGAATTTACGTGACTGCCTCGGTGGCGTAGTTGTATTGCTTGCGCGGTACGGCACCGCTCTGAAGTCCCTGATTCGAATACCGGGTCGGGCAAAGTGATATTGGTATTTTGTACTCAGTATCAGCCTGGAGTTTGGAATTTGTGCCCTATCACGCCATGGGACGGAACACACATGGCGAAAACCGAGGGCACTGTTTGCATCCCTGCCCTTCGGGGATGAAGCGTTTATTTTTACACGCTTTTTTACACTCTTTATATTAGCTTCACTTGTATGTTTGTTTGTATGTATGTATGTATGTTTGTAACTCTCCGACTCCATCTCCTTTGGGCGCGATTTTGACCCACTTTAAACGGTCAGATTTTATTCAAACTTTGTAGGTTAGTCAAGGACCGATAACAATACACTAATTTGATAAGATTATGCCATTATTCAATTTGCAAAATGAGATTTTTGTCAATTTATATATTTTTTAGTGACATTTGTTGGACAATAGTAGAACAGAAATAAAAAATTAAAAATAAATAATAGTTTAATAAAACTAAAAAACACGCTTATTAATTTGAATTAAGAATAGTGTAAAGAAGAACAAAATCTATTTTATTGTAAAAAAAGCGTGGGGTGCATGGTGACAATAGTTATAAATATTTTACTGACAGATAATATGAGTAGAAGTATTATATATCATTTTGATAATATCTTAAAAAGCACCCCACGCTTTTTTTTACAATAAAATACATTTTTTTCTCATTTACACTATTCTTAATTCAAATTAATTATTTTCTATTTTTTAGTTGGATTTTCTATAAAGCGTGTTTTTTAGTTTTTTTAAACTATTATTTTTTATTTTTGAATTCATATATTATTTTATGCGTAACAGTTAATATTAGAAAAAGAAAGCCTCGTTTAAAAATAGCTTCATATTTGCTTGGCGTATGAGGTATAAATTTATATATTTCCAACAAGTTTTTGCCTGCGGCTCCGCCCGCGTGAATGAGTTTTCCCGGGATAAAAGTCCCGCTTTATATTTTCCCGGGATAAAAAGTAGGCTATGTGTTAATCCGGGATATAATCTACCCGAGTGCCAAATTTCATAGAAATCCGTTCAGCAGTTTTTGCGTGAAAGAGTAGCAAACATCCATACATCCAGACATCCATACTTACAAACTTTCGCGTTTATAATATTAGTTGGATAGATATTGCTATGTGCGAGAGTAGTAGGGTTGTCGTGCTATCTTTTTCTTACGCTCAAAAACAATTCCAAGTGACATCACGCTTATGTAGGTCCATCTCTGTTCTGTTTTTTGACTTTTTTTATTTTTAGGCAGATATTGATTCTTTCTGTGCAACGTTGTGGCATATTAAATGTTTTGTAAAAATAATTTGAAAGTGTAAATAATTTAATTAAAAGTAGACGATAGCCTAGTCGGGAATGGAACGGTCTGCCGAGACAATGTCCGGAGGTTCAAATCCCAAGACACACACGACTGACTTTTCGAAGTTAAGTGTATATTGTTAATCGATAATTTATCGTTCGCTTTAACAGTGAAGGAAAACGTGAGGAAACCTACCTATCTGAAAATTCTCCATAAGAATTTCGAGGGTGTGTGAAGTCTGCCAACCCGCAGTAGGCCAGCGTGATGGACTAAGGCCTAATCCCTCTCAGTAGTAGAGGAGGCCCGTGCTCAGCAGTGGGCAGTTTATAATACAGGATGATTGCATTGCATCGCAAAAAATAATTTAAAAATGGAGTCGCGTAACTCATTACCTTCAAAAAGTAATATTTACACGCTGCTGTTTGGCAGAACATAATAGGTAAAGCTGTAGTACACACGGACTTTCGCTGACCAGATACAAAACACCTGGTGTCTGTATGAATGCTGAGGTCAAACCGAATACTAAAAAAAAACACAACTGTTTCGCAACACCAAACACCGGCTACTCTTTGAAATCAATGACCCCAGACGGAGTTGCGTCACGTAGTTGTAAGAATTATAATTTATGCGTGTAATATAAGTTGCATGATATCGTAAACGTCTGGAAGAGACATTGATTCGTGAAAACTGAGCTATTATGGTAGAGTGTTCAGCGTGTGTACCATGATCGCTACACATACGATAAAACATTATATCCAAGAAAGCACGCATTTTCTAATTGTATGGAAAACTTACGGACATGGAGTTATTCCATTAGTCGCGTCAACCAATACAATATAAAATAGTCATTTTTCGGAAGTGCTCAGGAAATAATTGTGTCGACTGGCGAGGTATCATCATCTCTCGTCAGTCGACACTCTACCTGGATCCCATATCACTTACCATCAAGTGCAGTGGGGTCACTTTGTCGAGCTAATATAAAACAAAAAAAAGCATGATGATTAACAAAAAGTTCTTTACTTCGAACAGTTATCGAACAGTAGTCGAACCTTATCTTAGATCTCAACCGTCGATTCACCTCTCTTTAGGTTATTGTTGTGATACTATTTGTTCACTTCGTTAAAATCGAATTAATAAGTAGTTATTGCGAGACACGGACCATTCGTTTATAAATGTCCAAGAGACAAAATAAATATAAAAATATTAGACTGTATTACATATTAAATCATTTAATTTGAATTTCCATTATAAGGTGATAGATTACGACAGACTAATCAGAATAAACGTGTTGGTATACTAGATATAGAAGTTGTATACATTCGAACACAAAAAAAACTAAATTAATCAAATTTACACTTCGAATTACCTATAGGGTCATTCGGGGCAACAGCACGCAGTGGGTAAAAATTCGCATGGTCAATATCTCGGAACTTATTGAGGGGGCTCAGACACTTTTTCGGTTAGATCAGGGGCGCGTCAGCGACGATGTCAGAGCCACAAGCTATTTTACCAAGTCTCACTTGTTTAGCGAAAAACGGCGATCAACGTGATTTTGTTAATTAGCTACCAATATTTTGTGCTGAGAAAAAAGTGTATGGCTAGACGGTGCATCAATTTACAAAAGTCCGTTAATTATGTTGAGTTTACATGATTATTATAGTATTTATTTTAGTTATTAATTCTGTCCTAGAAAATAATTGCGTCTCAACTAACATGTAATTGTTTAAAATATTCCCTGTTTGAGTAAGAGTACGAGGTTACAAGTACGCATCCTGTTATAACTTCATTACAATGATCGCACGGTTTTTTCTTCTTTAAGATGCAATTAAGCCGAATATTATTTGTAAAGATTTTTAGACCTTGTACAAAAAAAAAATATTCTCATTAAAGACTCTGCGTAGTTTTACCCACATAAAGGGTCAATAGTACGAATTTCTCCCGATGCACTTAAACATGTGTTGCAAAAAAACCAATGAAGCCATGTAAGAAAACTCATTAAATAATGAAAGTAGAATAAATTTGCTTTACATAGAGTGTTAAAACGTTTTTCAATACACTATATTTTTGACTGTGTAGACGATAGAAAAAAAACTGCGTACTTTTAGGCCGAATGACCCCCTGTGCCTATACATGTTAAATTGACGTTTTTACAACACGAGACGTATACATTTTCATACATTGAAGTAATGTACATAAAGATGAAGTTGGTGTTAATCAAAAGCCACTATTTTATTAAACCCATACTGGAAATTCTGTTGATTTTGGCAATCTGCAAGCCGAGATACAAGATATTTAGTAAAAGTGAGGTTATTTAATAATGTATACCTAATAAGAAGTAGAAGAATGAAAGTCACTGACATAGCCCAGCGGATTAGCAAGCTGAAGTGGCAGTGGGTAGGGTACATAGTTCGAAGAACTGACGGCAGATAAGGCAAAAAAGTTCTCGAGTGGAAGCCACGTACTGGCAAGCGCAGCGTCGGATGTCCTGGAAGGTGGACATACGACATTATACAAGGTCGCAGGAACACGTTGGATGCAGGCCGCTTTTGACAGGGCCGTCTGGAAATCTTTAGAAGAGGCCTATGTTCAGCAGTGGACGTCATGTGGCTGATGATGAATATCTATATCTAATATCTATATGTACCTTACTGTGTTTTTAATTTTAGATTTTCGAAATGCGATCCATATTACCTATTTAGGTTTAGAGTTACAGTTAATTTTTTAATTGTTACATATTATATTTATCGAATTAATTACAAAGGTTCGGGTAATGATAATGATGTTTAATAATAAAAATATTTTATTCTTTCCTACGCGTCAATCTATCTATCTTATTTTGATTATTATAAAGATGTTTCATTTTTAAAGCTGTTTATTATGTTAATCAAACTGATTGGCCCATTTAAATTGATTTATTCATCCGATGAAAGTATCTTCTAATTGTTCGAACTCTGTCAAATTTAACGATTACAATTCAATCGATGTTACGTTACTTAATTTTAATATTTTTCATTTTATAGATTGTAAATTGTGTTGATGTTTTTACACGTTGTTACAGAAAAAATAACAGATCTTTTTAAACATACCTCATCCCTATATTACATTTAGACGCAAAACTCTCCGTTTCCTTCACACAAAAAGTATGTATATGTATTTGGTTACGTGCTTTTGTCACAACTGGACTCGAGAGGGGGGTTAACTTAAGACTCCACTAAAGGGAAAAGACCGAAATGTATTTTTTTATTGGGGGCAATAAAGCTCACCAATAGCTACGGTAAAATTTAAAAAGATCAGTTGACAAAGGAGAAACACGTACTGAACTGTTTTGTCTTTGGCTATTTATAATACATACCTACTTACTAGTGGTCCAAAATTATAGCGTCGAATGTTATATAATTGTAATACATATTATACATTTTTAGGGTTCCGTACCTAAAAGGAAAAAAGGAAGTGCTCTGAAGAATTGTTCGGACTTATCCCTGCTGCTGAATTCCATCACCGTACAACGCGGTAAAACTCCAAATTCCATCCACATCACCTCGGAGGTTGGCAATCCACCACAGTACGTTTCAGCCGACATTTTTTACCACATACTACAAACCTATGGAACAAATTGCCGTCAGCAGCATTTCCGGACAGATAAATTCAAAATAAGAGCGTATTCCCACCTAAAAGGCCGGCAACGCATCTTTATGCCCCTGGTATTGCAGATGTCCATGGGCGGCGGTGATCACTTACCATCAGGTGAACCGTTTGCTTGTTTGCCACCTATACCATAAAAAAAGGAACCCTTATAGGATCACTTTATATCAAAAATTGAATCTACGGTCTCTTTCAGCTGTGAAAAAATCAAAATTGTAAGTCAACGGATTTGACCGTTTATGTCGTAAATTTCGAATCAAAACGTATACCTAGGGTAATTCCCGTTGACCTAGCATCATGAAATTTGGCAAGAAACAACGTCTTACAGCACATGTAAAGAGAAAAAAACGCAAATATGTACTTTAATAACACAAAAGCGAAGTTACTATTACATTTTTTAAAAAAATTGATTAATTTATTAATAAAATTTAGCGAACTATTGAACTTATTTAGATTACTTACCTAAAATTTGTACGGAACCTTCGGTAATCTCGGAGCCCAACTCGCATTTGTCCGTTTTTTGCAATTCTTTATATGAACTTTAATTATGACAAATCTCACACTTCTTCGTGTCGCAATGTGCTTAAAAAGGGATATATGTCTTTCTTCACGCTTTAATAGTTAGATAGTAGTTTTCACAGGCGAATAGAAAACTTATCAAATGTGAAGAAACTTTTTTCTAGTAATGTATGTTATTTGAAAGTATTTATATTTGATATATTTGCAAAGAAATCGTATTATGTGGAGTCTTCGCTACTGTTAGCTAAATTACTTTGAAACGTGCTTCAAAATCGTGCTGCATTGAACATATACTTTACATATGAAATTGGCGTTTTGTCGTACTAGCCACTTTGATGTGAAATATCTTCGCTTTACGAGTATGAGTTCCACCGATGCACCAGCGGATCCATCGCAAGGCACTTCAGAGTTAGCTGCAGGCTTCGGTGTGAGTGATAAAACTGTTTTAATCCACTTGAAGCAAAGCGGGAAAGTAAAAAAGCTTGAAAGGTGGGTACCTCATGAATTGAGTAAATCAAACCAGCAAACACGCGCCGAATCCTGCGTTACGTTGCTCAACCGACACGATAATGAAGGGATTGTAATCGAATCATTACCTGTGATGAAAACTGGATCCTGTACGAGAATCGGAAGCGCTCGTCGCAATGGCTGAATCCTGGAAACCCAGCCAAATTTTCCCCCAAGCGAAAATTTACTCAAAGAAAAATTACTTGTGAGTGTTTGGTGGACTAGTGGCGGTGGCGTTCACAACAGCTTTCTAAAATCTGGCCAAACGATTACGGCAAATATGTATTGTCAGTAACTGCAAACCATGATGGAGGAACTAGCTGCTAAACAACCGAGGCTGGTCAATCGCTTTAGGCCACTGCTGCTTCAGGACAACGCTAGACCACACACTGCACAACAGACGGTAGCTAAACTAGAGGAGCTGCAATCGGAATGTCTGCGACATCCACCGAACTCGCCAGACCTTGCTCCAACGGGTTACCATTTTTTCAGTACTTTGGATAACTTTTTACAAGGAAAAAAATTCAACTCCGATGGCAGTCCAAGCCGCCTTCAGAGAGTTTATTGAATCTCGCCCCCCTGGTTTTTGTAGTCAAGGGATCAATGAACTCCCTATGAGATAGCAAAAGTGCATAGATAACAATGGTGCATACTTTGATTAATTAGTTATATTATACAAAAAAAAACTAGTTTGTATTCCATCCATACAAAACGTCAATTTCATATGTAAGGACCTTATATTAAAACGGGCTAATGAAAGGCAGTTCTATTAGTTCCTCCCATTTTGGGTTTCATATACTTTTTAGTGTTCAAAGCTAGGCAACACCGGTTTTGCGTTATGTCGGTCGTGTACGCACCTATTTTACAAAATAATTACGTACCACTTTGAATATGAAATAACAGGTTATTAAAAACTATAATAGGTATTTTTCGGTAATAAAAATATTTGAAACACATTAAATTATATCGCATAACTAATAATTTAGTCCGCAGTCACTTATTATGTAAATTCAAAATTTACGAAATTGCGTAAGTTAGGTGCTTTTTAAATGCCTACGTCGGGCCTAATTTAAATCATATACATATATTTATTCCCATCAATAAAGTCTCTATCAGATAAATAAAATAAATTATATAAGACTAGGTGTTGCTCGCAGCTCCGCCCGCGTGAAAGCCTTTCCCATTACAAAAGTCCCTAAAGCCTATGTGTTAATCCAAGACATATTCCACCCGTGTGCCAAATTTCATCCCAATCCGTTTAGTTGTTTCTGCGGTTACTTCTAACAAACAAAACATCCAAATATTTACATAAACTTTCACATTTATAATAATAGTAAGATTTTATGTTTTTGTCTCCTGTATGCATTATTGTTCTGTCCGCGCCAGACACAGACAAATATTTGAACAAAGACTTAGACAGACTTTTGAACAAACATTTGAACAAAGTTTTTCCTGCACCTGCCACACATGTTTTGCAAACACATTTTCAAATTCAAATTCAATTCAAATTCAAATCGTTTATTCAGTAATTAGGCCCCTAAGGGCACTTTTACACGTCATTTTTTTACAATATTTTATCATCTAAAGGATTCTACCAGTGCTTCGGAAAAGCCCACTGACCTGAGAAGAAGCACCAAGAAACTCAGCGTAGGTCTTTTATTGTTATTTTTTTTATATATATATTTTACAAATTGCAAGTAACAATATAAATTCAATTATTACTTATGTCAAAAAAAAAAAACAAAACAATATATAACATATAAACAATCAAATTATAAAACATGAGTGAATCCGAGCAACTTAATCCCAAGCATTTGTATCCTCCAGATAATCGCAAATACGATAGTAAGCTTTTTTACAGAGGCGGTCTTTTATAGTGATTTTAAATTTTTTTATTGGTAGTTTTACAATATGCTTAGGAAGTTTATTGAAGAAGCGTACACATTGACCAACAAAAGTATTACTAATTTTATGGAGACGAGTAGCATGTATCACATATTTATGTTTATTCCTAGTATTTATATTATGAATATCGCATATTTGATCAAAATGTGCGATATTTTTCCTCATATACAATAGATTTTCATAAATGTATTGCGATATTACGGTAAGAATGTTTATCTCTTTAAACTTTTCTCTAAGAGAAACACGGGGTCCAAGACAATAAATAGCTCTAATAGCTCTCTTTTGTAACACAAATACTGAATTAATATCTGCTGCATTTCCCCAAAGAAGAATCCCATACGACAAAATGCTATGAAAATAACTGAAATAAACAATTCTTGCCGTTTCTACATCAGTCAGACGCCTTATTTTTCTGACTGCATAAGCCGCTGAACTTAGTCTACCTGCTAACTTTGCTATATGCGGTCCCCACTGGAGTTTCGCGTCAAGTGTGATGCCCAAAAAGGTAGTAGACGCAACAGGATCCAACTCTTCACAATTTATTTGTACATTGGTTTTTACTATTTTTACATTGGGCATAGTAAATTTAATGCATTTAGTTTTTTTAGCATTTAATAATAAGTTGTTTAAATTAAACCAATGCACAACTTTACGGAGAGCATCGTTCACGTCGTCATAATTTAGTAACTTTCTTTTGATTTTAAATATTAATGATGTATCATCGGCGAACAATACAATCTCGTGATTATCCCTTACGTAGTAAGGTAAGTCATTTATATATACAAGAAATAGAAATGGTCCCAGAATTGAACCCTGCGGAACTCCCATGGTAACCGCAGCTCCTGTTGAGATTTTTCCATTAATATCAACCCTCTGAATTCTATTATTCAAATAAGATCTCAGAAGATTGAGAGCCGTGTTTCGCACGCCATAATGGTGTAATTTCCTGACTAGAGTGTCATGATTTACACAGTCAAATGCCTTAGACAAGTCGCAGAAGACGCCAAGAGCATCATGCGACTCCTCCCAGGCCTCAAATATATTTTTCAAGAGATCAACCCCAGCATCAATGGTGGACCGACCCCTCGTAAATCCAAACTGCTTCCTGTGAAGTAAGTTATTGTTGTCAAAATGTCTCAATAGCTGATTAAGAATAATTTTTTCGAATAACTTACTCAATGTGGGTAATACCGAGACAGGTCGGAAGTTCGAAGGATCCGCCATATCACCAGCCTTGAAGAGCGGTATAACCCTGCTTTGTTTCATCAAGTCAGGAAATACACCTGTTGCAACGCAACCATTAAAAACCGCAGCTAGGTGGGGTGCAATTACTTCAATAATAGACGATACGTTTTTAACTGAAATTCCCCATAGATCAGCGGTCTTTTTCTGGTTAATACATTTAAATGCCTTTAATATATCTTGCGCATTGATAGGTGTAAAATGAAAAAGTATGTCGCATTGAGGCACATTACCTTTAAGCAGCAACTCAGCTGACGTGGAAGAAGACTGAAGATTTTGGGTAGTCTGTAACGCTACGTCAGTGAAAAAATTTTCAAAAGCAGTTGCTACTTCCAGGTCTGCTGTTACATGTTCAGAATTAATATTAAGATTAAATTCCTGGTTGCGTGCCTTTTGCCTACCTGATTCTGTATTTATAATGTTCCAGGTGGTCTGAATCTTATTTGTAGCTGATTTAATTTTATTTCTTATATATAATGACTTGGCAGCGGAACAGGCTCTTTTAAAAATCTTAGAATATTTTTTTACATGTTCTTTGAAAGAGGGCCGTTGGTTGTAAGCTCTTTCCGAATATAAACTATATAGTTTATTTCTACTCTTAATAATACCAGCGGTTGCCCATTCGTTAAAAACAAGTCTATTATTAATTACTAATTTCTTACTAGTGAAGATTTTTTCAAATACACACTTTATCAAATCAAAAAGGGAAGTATATAATTTGTCTGGATCATTTTGTAAGGGCAACCCAGGTAGACATATTATCATGTTTCTCTTAAAACGGTTCATGCGGCTTATATTACAAGGAACAAATTGAATATGTTTTCCTTGAACCTTGTTTTTATTACTAGTAAATGATATTAATTGGCCACAATGGTCAGAATCTATTAAATTTATTACAGCCTTGTATTTTATTGTATGGTTAGTAAAAATATTATCAATACATGTAGCACTAGTTGCAGTAATCCTAGTCGGCTCAAGGAATACATTATACAAGTTATAGGATTGAAAAAGATTAATAAAATTAACCTTTAGCTGCGACTCTTCCAATAAGTTAATATTAAAATCTCCACATACAATAATTATTTTATTTGCATTACAGATTTTATGCAAAATGTCTTCAAGTATGCTCAAAAACTCAATGTGGGATGCACATGGTGGTCTATATACACTCAAAATAACAAATTGCTCAAATTCAATACATGAAATCTCTGTTACTCGTTCAACAGACAGACTAACAATATCAATCCTTTCCTTAAATTTAAATTTTTTCAATTTAAATTTGATCACAGTATTCAAATAGACAACAAACACGATGGACCACGATTTTGTGGACATGGTATACTTGTATTATTTAAGTGTACCTACATAATTATTAATGTAATTTCTATTTAAATGGCTTTTACTTTTAGGGTTCCATATACATGTTTCTCCTTCAAGCAACTCAATAAATTCAAGTACCCTTCCGACTTTCGTTGCCCCAGTACATCTTGCGAATAAACAAACAATCCATTCCGCTCGGTGATTGTCAAACAACTGAACTTTGCGCAAGTGTGGCAGGGTACGCACGCAATTTCACGTTGAACGCTTTGATGTGTGGTCGAAAAACAGATACCGAATGGCAATTAGGCAAATAAATAGACAAACTTTGCACAAATACGCAAATACCCGTGCCACACATGTTTTCAAACAAGTGTTCAAATATTGTTGCTATGTGTCGCGCCAGCTTTCCACTTCTTTATATGTATAATTTATAATAATTCACCAGTGCCATCTCTTTTTGGAATCCTTAAGGGCTACAAACTTGTAATATGCGCTTTTTGGTTTGGCCCTGGGTTCATATTCGATCAACGTAAACACTGCAGCATGCAAAAGCTACTAACATTATTACACTTATGAAGATTATGTTATGTTATGTTTTTGTATGAGTGCAGTGTGCACACAGCATATTATTATTCTTTATTTTATTTGAAACTCGGTATTATCACTGTTCTTGTATACCTTCTATGCCATACTTTATATCAATGCAACAGTGCATTCGTTTATTTAGCTTAGTATGTACAGTCAGCAGCATAAATATCTGTTCAAAATCAAAATTTCATATCGCCTATATATGCGTTAAGTTAGACTGAAACATTTTTTTCTTCGTCTGAAGTAAAGTAAATCTTTGTTATTTTATTTTTGTGAAGAGAAAAAATTATTAGTAAGAACACAAAAGTATGTAAGCAATTTGAAATTTTGAATTTGTTCAGCTACTTATGCTGCTGACTGTACACAAAAATATCTTAACCATTTCAAATCACCTGTAAACTGTTTGTGTCCTTGGCAAATATTTGTTTTCTTTACCGATATAAACTACACAGAATTTAATCAACTGTTCATAAAGAAAACGTTTCAAATCGGCTTAACTTTTGTAGTTGATTTGAAGATTTGAATTTGTCCAGATATTAAAATCAACCCAATTTATTTTGCTAATCAACGGTATGTAACGAAGGTGTAAAATATAATATAAATCTATTATACATAATGTGCAACACGTTTTACCGTTTTAACGGCATGCAAAATTTTTATGGGTATCTACTATCTCCTTACAATTATCATAAATCCTTTTTGATAATTTATATATATATATTTTTATCAATATACATAATTTATCTGAAATATAAATGTAAAATGTTATTAATTATTTTTCTAAATTTAATCCAGGGACGGGCTAGGTACTGCGCACCATACAAGTTGCAGTAGTTTCTATATATTTTCGTAGCTGATTGTACAATCATTGCCAGCTCGAACAGTCACCACCTCGGTAATGACATTTTCAACTTAATTAATGTGCGCCAGCATGCATCGTATGCAAATCGAGTGAAGCGTTAATTGGTGTAGGTTTGGGCCGGCCTTGCGACATCATATATGCGCTCACATCTCGCAAGTGGCAGATTAGCATGTGACACTGACATTAGCGCCAGTGTTTCGTCTCACCGGGCTGCGGGTCGCTCAATCTCTTATCGACTGATAACCCCATCATTGCGGAATTGTAATTTTTTTACATTAAATCTACCACATTCGTTTTGCGATTATTTGTTTCCAGTAGACACCGAAATACATAGTCTACATTTGTTATGTTAAGCGATCGAATGTATTTTCTCCTTATACTTATTCCACTTCAATGGGGAGTTCGCAGAAACTCATTTTCAAACATGTTACATAAAGGATTTGGCTTTTAATGATTCTTTTCAGCCGTGTCTGTGTAGTGTTTACTTGTAGATGTAAAATAGTAAATAAATATTACGATCATATTTTTTAAAAATACGTTCATTATATATTTTTTTGTTTACACTTTATAGCAAAAGGCCGCTAGATATCGTTAAACAATGGAGCTGATAAAATGAATACTCAAACTAATTAAACTCAATAAAAGTACAAAAATCAAAATGAAGAAATCATACATTCATAATTCATACACCGAGATAGAGAGAGGCAGAGACTATTGAGTGCGGCATGTCACGACCTTGACATACCTCATTCGTCTCTTCCACAATCATATTTCTCCTCATATATTACATTCGCCGGTTAAGGGCATCTCTTCTATCCATACCATCCACATTCGCTCGACAAATATCTTTTAACCATCCCTCCACGTGACCAAATTATCTCAGCATACTGCTGTTAATCTTAGTCACCACATCATCCTTCAATTTATAACGATTTCTTATCATACTATCCCCGTGTGATCAGCAATAGTGACTCCACATAATATATTCCGTAAGGAGTGCATTGCCACCGCATTTACTCGACTGTCATACTTCTTCTGCCAAACCAGCATTCACTTTCATACATAAGCGTCGGTAACAGTACAGCGTTGTAAATTGCCATTCTTGCTCCCTTTACCCTGATACAGGCTTTGGAGATGTGGAATGTGTTGTGGTATTTGCAGGTGCAGTTTTTGTCAGCGGAGATGGTGGTTTTTGGGGATTTCAATGGGCACCATGAGTTGTGGCTGGGATCCTCCAAGACTGACCATGCTGGCAGAGCTGCCCATGTATTCGCTCTGACACATGACTTGACACAACTGATGAGCCAGTCTACCAGGATCCCGTATGTGGCGAGTCATGCGCCTTTACTGCTGGACCTTCTGCTGATGAGTCACCCGACCGGGTACCGAGTGACCGTTAGTGCCCCTCTGGGCAGTTCTGATCACTGCCTGGTTGGGACATCAGTACCGTTCGCTTCACGTCCTATGCAGGTTATTTCGCATCCATCCCTTGGCGGCAGCGCTGTTTGGAGGGAAAAGATCCTTGGGCGAGTGCCGACGCTATTGCTGGCGAGATCAGGTTAGGAATGTAATATTTCATTCCTTCCTCTGAGGTCGCTGGTAAGGGCCGTGGACGCTCCTGGTATAAAAAAAAAAAAAAATAGCCGTGCCGTCAAGGCCTGCAAGAAGGCCTACGTTACATAGTGGTAACATATCATATCAATGATATGTTAACGCTTGGCAACATTCTTTGTTATGCAGACGACAGCATGGTTCATGGGCGATACTGCTATGGCCCCCTGGTTTTCGGGTGGACACTGTGAGGAGGCGCAATGATCTTGTCATTGAGCTCAACCGGACTCTGAACCTCATTTCTACATGGGGTTCCATGAACCTGGTTGAGTTCAATGCCAAGAAAACGCAGGTTTATGCTGTAGGGGTCGGTAAATGTAGCACGGAGCGTTAGTGAATTAAACACGAGGTTCAGATTAACAGTAATAATTTATTGCCACAGCACCCGATATTTATACACTACAGAGAAAGGAGCAGCAGTCCATCTCCCTCGCACGCGCAGCGCGCTCGCTCGCACACTATAAATATGCGCGCCTCCGCGCGCCGGTGACTGAATGCACCACGAGCCCGACGCCGGTGAGCTTGTCGTCTCGTCGTTCGTCGGCTACGCAATCGCCTCTCGCGCTCCTTGTTAGCTCTGCAAGACCGCACCCGTTGTACCCAATTCGCATACTTTTGGCGGCGATATGTGGGTACGTGGGGTGGATCCCACATCACTCCCCCTCAAGCGAAGCGTACATTTGGTTTTACCACTCTCCCGGATCTGGTGACATAGGGCTGGTTAGACTGTCTGGAACTGTGGTCTATTGTATCCTCGATTGTTTCAGTGCAGATGTAAGCTGGCTTGAGTCTGTCTATCGATATAACGGCTGAACGAAGCGGTAACTTGATGTTGAAGTACTTGTCGTAACGCTTAATGACTTCGTATGGGCCGTCATAGGGCGGAGTTAACGGAGGGACAACTTGATCATTACGCACGAAAACATGTGTGCATGTTGCAAGATCTTTGTGCACGAACGGCTCTCGTCCAGTACTATTAGAGCATGATGTAGATTTGAGCGATGCCATGGTTTCCATAAGGCGACGAATGTAGTCATTCTCATGATTCAGATCAGCCGAGGGAATGATGAAATCAGAGGGTAAACGAAGTGTTGTTCCGTATGTCATCATTGCTGGGCTAAACTTGCCGTTGGAACGCAGAGCGGTGCGTAGTCCCAACAGTACAGTGGGCAATTCATCCGTCCATTGTATGGAGTTCCCGCGGGCCATTAGTGCTGCTTTTAAGGTACGGTGCCACCTTTCAATGAGACCATTGGATTGTGGATGGTAGGCTGTAGTGCGAATGCGAGTGATGCCAAATTTCTTCATTAGTGAGTTGAAAAGTGACGACTCGAATTGCCGGCCTTGATCGGTTGATATACGTGCCGGGCATCCGAATCTTGCAATCCAGTTGTTGTATAGAGCTCTGGTTACATTTTCCGCTGTGATGTCAATCAATGGAATTGCCTCCGGCCATCTAGTGCAACGATCGATGATAGTGAGACAGTAGCGATAATTGTCTGATAGTCGCAGTGGACCCACAATATCAATGTGTATGTGTTCGAAGCGCTCTGAGGGCGGAAATTCGCCTAGTGGTGTGGTTGCATGGCGGTGAATCTTGGCTCTCTGACATTCGAGGCATGCTCTGGCCCAGTTGCTGACGTCTTTGTTCATATTGGGCCAAAAGAATTTCGTGCTGATCTGCTTCCGTGTGGTCCTGACACCCGGGTGACACAAATCGTGTTGTGCTTTGAATGCGACAAAACGATACATTGGCGGCAGATATGGTCGCGGTTTGCCGGTGGACATCTCGCATGTGATTGGTCGACTGATTCCTGGCTCGGTGACGTCACTGAAGTTCAAATTTGCTTGCTTTCTGAGTTGCTCTAGTTCTTGGTCGCTGCGTTGATAATGAGATAGCTTCTCATAATCAATGGGAGAAGGGCATTGTATTTCCTCGATGCGAGATAAAGCGTCCGCCACAGCATTTTCCTCGCCGCGCACGTACTCAATTTTTCCACAAAATTGGCTGATAAAGTGTAGCTGTCTCTCTCTCTTAGGCGTGTTGGAACTGCTTGGAGGTCGTTTGAGTGCGTGAACTAGCGGTTTGTGATCGGTATATATGGTTACTTCGCAGCCTTCTATAAGTCGTCGGAAATGTTTAACCGCTGTGTAAATAGCCAGTAGCTCGCGATCATAGACACTGTAACGTCGCTGTGTTGCGCTCATCGCCTTGGAAAAATATGCGAGAGGCTTCCACACATCGCAAACTTGCTGTTGTAAAACGGCACCGAGGCTGCAGTCAGATGCGTCTGTCATTATGGCCAGTGGGGCACCGATGACTGGATGCACCAAGGTCGTAGCCTCCAAAATGCTTTGTCGGCACTTTTCGAAAGCTTCACAAGCTTGCGCGTTCCACTCTATCGGACACTTGTCGTTACGTTTTCTATTATGCAAATATTTATTAAGCTCTGTTTGCATTTCCGCTTGATGTGGCAAACAGCTGCGGTAGAAATTGATCATGCCCAGGAAACGGCGTAACTCGGCGACCGTTTTGGGTTTCGGGTAGTTGGATATGGCCTTGACTCGTTCATCGGTAGGTTTTATGCCGTCAACAGACACGTTGTAGCCGAGAAAATTTATTTTTTCTTTTCCAAACTCGCACTTTTCGACTTTTAAAGTGATTCCATATTTGTCGAGGCGTGCTAGGACTTGCCGTAATAGATATTTGTGGCTCTCTTCGTCCTTTGAATATAATAAAATGTCGTCGACGAAACAAAAACAGTTGTCTATGCCTCGTAGAACCTCGTGCATAAATCTTTGAAATGTTTGGCTAGCGTTGCGTAATCCAAATGTCATGCATTTAAATTCAAACAGGCCAAACGGAGTGGTTATCGCTGTTTTCTGTGCGTCTTCTTTCGCAATCGGGATCCAGTAATATGCCATTCTTATGTCCAGTTTGGAAAATATTTTCATATTGTGCAATTGGTACGTAAAATCTTGTATTCGAGGTATTGGGTAACGGTCGGGTAGGGTGACAGCGTTCAGTCTTCGGTAGTCGCCACATACGCGCAGACCACCATCCTTCTTCTTCACGACATGCAGAGGGCTCGCCCATGGGCTCTTAGACGGTGTACAGATACCCATTTCCAGCATTTGGTTGAATTCTTCCTTTGCCGCCTTATATTTGTCAGGCGGGAGGGGGCGGGGCTGGGCGAAGAGCGGGGGGCTTGAAGTTTCTATGTGGTGAACGATGTCGTGTTTCGCCGGTTGTTTCAGTGACATCGGTCGTAAAAGGTCCGGATACTGGATAAGTATATCGTGGTATACTTGGTCGTGGTTAATGATGTGTATTGTGTCTTCGCAGGTGTTCACTTCAAAGGCCTCGATTGCTAATTCTGTGACTTTGTCGATAAGTTTTTTTCTATGGAGATCGATTAGCAGCTTGTAGTGACGGAGAAAGTCGGCTCCCAAAATAGAAGTTCTGACGTCGGCGATAACGAACGTCCATGACAAATTGCGGCGAAGGCCTAAATTGAGCTTAAGGGTCTTCTCGCCGTATGTTCTGATGGGTGAATTGTTAGCTGCGTATAGTCTGTAGTCGCTTGTAGTCTTACTTTTTCTGTTACCAGTGGCGGCTAATACGGATATTTCGGCGCCAGTGTCCACGAGGAAACGTTCTCTGGTGTCGCGGTCGTAGATACATAGGCGGTTTGTGGTACTGGGGACATCGACGCCCGCCACATTCGATGTCTGGTCTAGTTTAACGCCTTTTGTCTCCTACAACACGGCGATTCGCAGCGTCTGGCCTTGTCACCGAAACGATAGTGAAATCGGCACTCCCATGTTGGGTCACCGGGTTTGGTGGACGACTTGCTGCGTTGTCGAGGTCTCGAATGTGAATGATCACGACGTCTGTTGCGTGAGTAGCGCTGCCTGGACCTGCCACGTAGCTCAGCAACCTCCCAAGTTAGCTTTTCGACTTGTTTTGCTAACATTTCTAATTGTGTGGGTACCCCCGGATCACTTTCGCGTAGTTCGCTTTCCTTTGATACCGCTTGAATGTTCGCTATGACAGGTTCTGAATATTCTACCATCTTGTCGGCCATGGCAGCCAGTGTCTCTAGTGACGACTCAGTGTTGACAGAGAGCACGACGCGTACCTGGGCGGGTAGATGCTTAAGCCACTCTATTCGCAGTCCTCCGTCCGTAATCATTCCTCTGCCCAGCTCTCGCATCTTGCGCAGCAACTGAGTGGGTTTTTGATCACCCAACTCTAAGCCGCTTGTGAGTTTCTGGAAGTTTCTGACGTCCGAATCTTCATACGCGGTCAATAAGCGGGTCTTCAAGGTATTATATTTGTCAGTTGCGGGTGGGTTGTAAAGAATATCCGTGAGGTGCTGGAGGTCCGTTGCCTGTAGCTGTTGCAACACGTAGCGATATTTTTGATCATCTGAGGTCTTCAGCGGGTCCACGACGGCTTCGAATTGCACGAACCATGCTCGAGGAATTTCTCTCCAGAAAGGTAAAAGTCTGGATTGTATGGAAACAGCTGCCACGTCGAGTTCAAGCTTCGTTTCATTGGTCGCTTCGGTCTTCTCCATCACGTCGGGGTCACCAGATGTAGGGGTCGGTAAATGTAGCACGGAGCGTTAGTGAATTAAACACGAGGTTCAGATTAACAGTAATAATTTATTGCCACAGCACCCGATATTTATACACTACAGAGAAAGGAGCAGCAGTCCATCTCCCTCGCACGCGCAGCGCGCTCGCTCGCACACTATAAATATGCGCGCCTCCGCGCGCCGGTGACTGAATGCACCACGAGCCCGACGCCGGTGAGCTTGTCGTCTCGTCGTTCGTCGGCTACGCAATCGCCTCTCGCGCTCCTTGTTAGCTCTGCAAGACCGCACCCGTTGTACCCAATTCGCATACTTTTGGCGGCGATATGTGGGTACGTGGGGTGGATCCCACAATGCGTTCACGTGCAAAAGATTCCCGTTTTCTCCTCTCCTCAATCTTCAGGGTGTCCCACTCTCATTGCGGCATGACCTTGGTATGGATATCCGCTGTGATCTGAATCCAAGGAATCACATCGAAGGCGTTATATCTGCCATATCACGCAGGGTTGGAATTCTGAACAAGGTGCGTCGGTTTTTCACGCCCGGTCAAATCTACCGCTTGTATAAAGCACAGGTACGGCCGGGTATGGAATACTTTTCGCACCTCTGGGACGGTTCCGCCCATTACTTGCTCGATGCCTTGGATGGATTGCAGCGGCGGGCCATCCGCATTGTAAATGATGCAGACGTGACGAGCAACTTGGAGTCGCTACAGTTGCGGAGGGATGTCGCTTCCCTAAGCGTGTTCTACCGTCTGTATCGAATGCTCTGAAGAATTGTTTAATCTGATCCCCTCTTCTCCTTTCCTCAGCAGAACCACGCGTGCTGGCATGCGAAGCAACGGCTTGATGGTTAAAACCATCTCGGCCTGAATCAATATGTTCGCTAAATCTTTTCTTTTCAAATTCAAATCATTTATTCAGTAATTAGGCCCCTAAGGGCACTTTTACACGTCATTTTTTACAATATTTTTATCATCTAAAAGATTCTACCAGTGCTTCGAAAAAGCCCACTGACCTGAGAAGAAGCACCAAGAGACTCAGCGTAGGTCTTTTATTGTTATATTTTTTTTATATACATATACATATATATTTTACAAATTGCAAGTAACAATATAAATTCAATTATTACTTATGTCAAAAAAAAAACAATATATAACATATAAACAATCAAATTATAATACATGAGTGAATCCGAGCAACTTAATCCCAAGCATTTGTATCCTCCAGATAATCGCAAATACAATAGTAAGCTTTTTTACAGAGGCGGTCTTTTATAGTGATTTTAATTTTTTTTATTGGAAGATTTATAATATGCTTAGGAAGTTTATTGAAGAAGCGTACACATTGACCAACAAAAGAATTACTAATTTTATGGAGACGAGTAGCATGTATCACATATTTATGTTTATTCCTAGTATTTATATTATGAATATCGCATATTTGATCAAAATGTGCGATATTTTTCCTCATATACAAAAGATTTTCATAAATGTATTGCGATATTACGGTAAGAATGTTTATCTCTTTAAACTTTTCTCTAAGAGAAACACGGGGTCCAAGACAATAAATAGCTCTAATAGCTCTCTTTTGTAACACAAATACTGAATTAATGTCAGCAGCATTTCCCCAAAGAAGAATCCCATACGACAAAATGCTATGAAAATAACTGAAATAAACAATTCTTGCCGTTTCTACATCAGTCAGACGCCTTATTTTTCTGACTGCATAAGCCGCTGAACTTAGTCTACCTGCTAACTTTGCTATATGCGGTCCCCACTGGAGTTTCGCGTCTAGTGTGATGCCCAAAAAGGTAGTAGACGCAACAGGATCCAACTCTTCACCATTTATTTGTACATTGGTTTTTACTCTTTTTACATTGGGCATAGTAAATTTAACGCATTTAGTTTTTTTAGCATTTAATAATAAGTTGTTTAAATCTTAGCCGCACCATCAAGCTTTGGAATAGTTTACCGGCGCACGTGTTCCCTCCTTCCTATAATCCTGGGTCCTTCCGCCGTAGCGTGAAGAAGCAGCTTGGTATGCCGGCATGATTGTGTCGAATGGCATGAGATAACCATCTACTGCCATTCGATACTTTATCTGGACGGCATCGCGCTTATCATCAGGCGAGGTGCAGTCACTTTGTCGTGCCCGAATAAAAAAAAATCCAACTCAAAGACAAATACAAATAAATTCTTGTTTTATATTATGTCTTCCACCATTTATAAAGCACATAAACAGACTTTGACAGTTCACAGTTGACACCTACGTCAAAACTCAAAATCTGATAGGGTTTCGTTAAAGTATAAAAGTAGTTCGTGTAAGTATGTTAAAATATATCCTCTAACTCCCTCTTATCTTAAACCTAGATTCCTATTTCTTCGTGAGACGCATGAAAGGTCTCTGAGATCATCGGAGAACATGAAATTGATGATGCCTGTGCATACTACTACATTTATGGAGAAGTCCTTCACTGTTGTCGCTGTCAGGTTATGGAATGCTCTGCCTCTAGCCATAAGACGCGCGCAATCACTGCCAGTTTTAAAAAAAATGGTAAAGGAACATTTCCTCAACCTCTAGAGCCTCTCAGAACTGTTGACATTAACATTTATAAGTAGGTAAGTACCTACTCTTTTACTTTTGTGTATTAAATATTATTTGTATACTTTTATATAATATATATGTACTTGTATGTATGACTATGTATGTATGTATATGTTGTCTGTAGATATTTTTGTGCTCTCGTATGTATATATTTATTTATATTTAGTGTATTCTATAGTAGCTTTAATGTACACCACTTTTTTTTTTCATCTTCGGCGCATTAGGGACGGCTACGGACTTCCTCTGACTGAAGTGTCTAAGTTGTCGTCCGCAACCACCCCTGCGCGGTGCTGCTTAATGCAACCCGCCTCCTCTTGTGGGGGGGAAAACATAATATCTTGCGGCGGACAGCACCCGTGCCCCCCTGGCCCATATTAGTCGCCTCCTACGACAGGCAGGGGATACGGTGGTGGAATTCTCCAAACGCCCCCAAACCACAGGGCGGTTTATGTTCGCCCCTGACTGCCCTTTTCGTTATTTCTCTTATCTCCATCCAATGGTTGTCTGTAAGAGATTTCCTTGAGCGATAAGACCGCCAATTGTATCACCGCTGCCTATATTATTTTCCTAATATTACTTGTATATATTATGATATATTTGTTACTTCTGTTGGTGTACAATAAAGATGTAAAATAAATAAAATAATGATATAAAAATACTAGCTTTTGCCCGTTGCTCTGCTGGCGTTAAAACGTTTTTCCGGGATAAAAGTCCCGCTTCATATTTTCTCGGGATAAAAGTAGCCTATATGTTAATCCAGGACATGATCTACCTGTGTGCTAAATTTCATCGAAATCCGTTCAGTAGTTTTTGCGTGTAAGAGTAACAAACATACATACATCCATACATTCTTACAAACTTTCGCGTTTATAATATATTAGTAGGATAGATTTTTTTAAGTATCAATGTCGGTATAATATTTCAGTTAAGTGTATTTTAATAATACTAAACTATCCAATATTTAGAGGGTATCCAATTTCGTGATTCATAATTTATATTATTATATTAGACTAGACTTTCGCCCGCGGCTCCGCCCGCGTGGAAAAGTGTTTTCGGGACTAAAGTCCCGCTTTATATTTTCTCGGGATAAAAATTAGCCTATGTTACTCGAGGGCAATGTAGCTTTATATTAAAATAATTTTTAAAATCGGTCCCGTATATTTTAGTTTATCCATTACAAACAAACAAAAAATCTTCTTTATAATATTAGCCCAGATGGATACACGAATTTTTTGGATACAAGTTTAAAAAAAATTTAATAGTTATCTTTTATATGTAACTAAAGGCTCTGAGTAAAAATATCAATAGAATGACATTAAAATTTGTTCATGTCTGTGTGTAAATATCGATATATTATTTTTCATTTGCTCACCCTTAAATCCACAAAACATTTAATAAAATCCACCTTCTTCGTTGAATCAAAATATTTTTTTATTTTTTTATGTGGCCATCATTATTAAAGAGAAATTATTTTATTGTTTAAAAGGATATGCCGATTACCGATTCGAGAAATTATTTTTTTGTTTAAAAGGATATGCTTCCCAGCTGATCCCATTGGCACCAAGTTAGGATCTGATGATGGGATCCCAGAAAAATCGAGGCCAACCCTCAAATTTGATAGGGATGCATATTGTGTTTCATATATTTTCTTTCTAAAACTATTCACTTACTAACACAAAAAATCGAAATATAAAATCTTTTTAACAAAAAATTCAAACAAATCTGTGAAACAGGCCCCTTAATATATAAAAAACAAAGTTAAAAAAATTAAATCCGTATAAAACGCCATGTTAATTTTTTTTGTGTTTTGTTTCTGTCATGTATCAAAGATGGCGTTGTATTCAAAATGTTTGAGAAAATGAATTTTCTTCATATTTCTTTTGTTCATGAACTTTTCCGGTCTTTATATAGTTATTCTGCTATTTGGGGCGAACACAAATCCAAAAAATCATAGACCACAAAAATCGGCCCAGCCGTTCTTGAGTTATAATTGGTGTAATTAACTGGACTTTGTTTTATATATCCTTACATATTATTATAAAACACAGTCCCCTAGCCGCGTCTGTCCGTCTCTCCAATTTCGATAAAATTTCGTATAAAGATAGTTTGAGTTGAGTTTTTATCTCTTTTTTTAATTTTATCCCGGAAAAGCTCTTCCCGCGGGCGACAACGCGAGTAAAACTTAGTATAGATTAAAAATACACTGCTAATTGCAATTTATAACTTTAGACACAAATATATTTTTCTTTCTTGTTTTTGAGTTTTATACGTATCGTCTAGTTTTGTGTCTAATTAACACAGATTTTATCTATTTAAATCAAAAATGTTAATATTTGAGTCAGAATTATGTAAATAAGCGTAAAGCAATAAATAAAAAATTCTGTGTAGGTTCCTAATTTTTTCTACGTAACTTGATAACTTATGGCATATAGACACTGGGTTTTTGTTCTTTATGTATCATAAATATATATATCTTCATTTCACTTAACATCATGTGCAGTGGAGACACTTTGCCGTACTTAGGAAAAAAAAACAGTTCGATCATTTAATGTTAGAAATAATAAATGCACATTTTCCTTAGTTTTTACAATTGCGTCAAAAATCCCAGTATGTACTTTACCCAGCGTTAAATAGTAACAAACATGCAAACAGCAAGATTTCACATCGGTGTTTAAAACCACTGCTTTATTTTTATTTTGTTCTAAATGAATTACAGGGCCAAAGAGTACATCGAGTGGAGTAATCATTTCTAATTACTTTGAACTTCTTTTATTAATTACGTCGATACTTTTAAATATTAACGAGTTTTAGAAGCACTTAATATTTCGCAATTTTAATATCTCGTTGTGTTTTGCGTAAAAGCATAGATTAAAGTCTCATTCAGCCGGTGTTAATTTTCTTGCCTCGCACATGCTGTTCTAGAAAGTACGTAAAGAAGTTGCTCTGTCGGAACATGCGCAATAGCGAAGCAATAATCGCCCGCGTTGACGGGTAAACTTGCGCCGCCTAAGCTATAATCGTATGTAAGTGTTAGCTAGATACTCAAATATTGGGATATTTACATGTTCCGAAAAAAAATGGCATCGCGTATACAGTCACTGTGGGTGAGAAAGTTGCTCGAGAAATTCTTGTACGACATAATCGCAGTTTTTAGTTCTCGCCCGAGTCCAAACAGTATGATAATCTCCTGACGATATTTGCTAACAATAATCGGGTACGATTCTCGCCTTCAAACAATTGAGCCGTCTAAATGAGTTAATAATTAAAGAAATTTATTCTCAGAAAGACAAAGAAAGTCACTTACATGAGAAAAACATAACGAAACATAAGTAATAGTTCAAATACAGTGGTCGCCGTGCACTCACTTAACAAAGTGTTTTGTATTAGTTATTGTTAAAACGAGCAGTTTCTTCTCTGTCTTTTATTTTAACAATTAAAACTTGACTGCACCTAATTTTAGACAAAGAGTAATTGATTTTCAATGGTGTAGCTTAATAGCCGAGATTTAAAAATGTTAAGTGAAGTTACATTTGTTATGTTTGATGCTTAGAGCATTGTTTGATGGTATTTTATTGTAAAATTGTGCTCCTTAAATGGTAATTTATTATTTATTTTAATGAAATGATAAATAATTTATTCGACCCCATAAAATGTTATACATTATTTAGATTCCGTCAATATTAACTCTACCACCAGTTCGGAAAGCAGTTCTCACTAGAGAAGAACGGGCAAGAAACTCTAGTGTTGCTCTTTTCAAAATCAACTCAAAGTATAAAATACAATGCAATGCAATCAGCCCTGTATTATATACTGCCCACTGCTGAGCACGGGCCTCCTCTACTACTGAGAGGGGTTAGGCCTTAGTCCACCACGCTGGCCTAGTGCGGGTTGGCAGACTTCACATACCCTCGAAATTCTTATGGAGAATTGTCAAGTATGTAGGTTTCCTCACGATGTTTTCCTTCACCGTTAAAGCGAACGATAATTGATAAATAATACACACGTAACTTCGAAAAGTCAGAGGTGTGTGCCTTGGGTTTTGAACCTGCGGACATAGTCTCGGCAGACCGTTCCATTCCCAACTAGGCATAATAAACTAAATACAATGCATGATATAAAATAAAAATACAATTCAGTATTTGTTTACTTTTGTTTGGAACAGTTCATTTATGTACTCGCAAAATAGGTAATAAATTTTAAATTCCAACACGAGTGCATAGCTGTCTCAGGAATCATGTAATAATTGGATCTAAAAATTTTCAAGATGTCGTTATTAATCTAAGTTCAAGATATACCCCTAATATTTAGATATAGTAAGCGAAAAGGGCAGACCAGCCACACAAGCAGCACTCGTTCACGAGTATGACGCATGTGCCAGCCATCGGCCTCCTCAACCATATTACAGGGAAGTGGCCGACCCGGCACACGACGCCGCCGCAGGTACAGACAGTTAACAAATTATTATTATTATTAATAGTAATACTTTAATTTGGCCGTTATTTTGCTGCTATGCGTAGCCATTTTATAGCAGAAAAATGTGGAAAATTACTTCTATCTAAGCTTTCGAGAACAAGGCGTGAACTTGGCAAATATTTGGTTTTATTTACGTAGTACAAACACACAAACAAATATGTAGTATGACTAGAGTCCTATGAGTGGTTAATAGATAGCGAAATAAATTTCAACACGATTATTTATTGATAATATATATGACCCAGTTTCTGTGTCATACGTGTTTATACTAATGAATTGGTTTTGTAGAAATATTATAGCTAAGCTAAGCAAATAGGTACACGAACAAATATACGAAAATAAAGTTTAATTTAAATTAGGCACCGAGGGATAAAATACGTGAGTGTGTATGTATGTATTTACTTCAGTACAGTGCTTCAGCGTACATTTTTACCCGACTGAGAAAGAAGGAGGGTTATGTTTTTCGAGTGTATGTATGTATGTATGTATGTATGTATGTATGTTTGTATATTTCTTTGGCACGCCCTACAGCCTAAACGGCTTGTCGCTAAACGCAGTCGGAGGCATCTGCTCACTCCGAGATTTTGTTGTTCTACCTATATCACCAACCAAATTTTGAGAAGGTAGCGTGTTATGCCTCCGACAGCGTTTGTGAACACTGTCAACTAAGATTATTCAAAACCAAAACAAAATATTCAAATTAAAATCTTGTTTCTATCTTTTCAGTTCTTCAATGAATTTAATAAAGATGGATATATACAGATATTGACGCAGTCGGGTTTTTTGTTTTTCTTAAATATATTTTTTTAAATTTAATTGATAGATGAGAGTATCGATAGCCTAGTTGGGAATCGAAGTTTGGGGAATTAGTGTATATATTTTAAGAAGTCGTCTACATTGCAGTAGGTATGTAAAATCCACAGTGTCTAATCCACTAACTAGTTTCTGAAAGGCCCGAGGAAATCCCTGGAACAAAGTTCATTCGGCACCATTTGACCTACTGCAATCTGCATCCGTGAGCGCAGTGATAGCGTTTGTTTTGACAACAGCTCTACACGAATGCAATCTGATAATGAAAACGCACTTAAATGTAATTGGAATTAAGTTAACAATCGTACGCAGTTAATTTTTACCGTGTTTATGTAATTACAGTATCGCTGCATATCTAGTGTTAAACACAAGATAACAGACAGGTAACTTCGGAATGTTACTAAATATGGATACAGTATTGGATTTCCATATTGTGTAATTATGCAATTAATAAAATAACTTCCATGTCATCCGACATGCTTATCTATACTAATATTGTAAAGAGGAAAAATTTGTATTTTTGTGTTTGTAACGAATAAACTCAAAAACCACTGGACCGATTTAAAAAATTCTTTCACCATAAGAATGCTACATTATCCTTGAAGTAGCCAATGTTATATTGGCTACTTTATATCCCGGATAACATTTTCACGCGTGGAGCCGTCACGGTCAAATCATTGAACTGATTTAGGTGCAATTTGGTAGGCAGGTAGTTTAAAACCCTGGGAAGGACCTAGGTTAATTTGTATGTCGGAAAAATATGAATCGGGACTTTTATCCCGGAAAATATTATCTTGCGGGTGGAACCGCGAGAGAATAAGTATGGAGATAGTTTGAGATCCAGGCTACTTTTATCTTTTTATTTTTAAGGATATGTCCTTACATTACTGCTGTACGGTTTCACGTACATTTTTATTATATTATACTGATTACTTAAAGTGACTGCGACATAAATTTGGCTGATGCGGTAATTATTTATAGCAAACCAAACCAATTTTAAAACACTGTGTTTCGAACAACATTACCGAACACACGTCACGAGGAAATCACCTACTTGTCTCTATAATATTAAAAATATACTACTTATACATCTGAAAGGAGACTTTTAACTTCAACTTAATCTAATCTCAACAAACTACAACTTAGTGGATGTACAGGACAACTGAACTGTACAACTGCATAAGGGTGAAATAGTTCCAAGGAGGTGAACTGATCAGTCGTCTGTGCGACTGCATACGTCCCCAATAGACATGTATACTATGTACTAGCTTTTGCCCGAGACTTCGCCCGCATTAAAGAGTTTTTCCTGTATAAAAGTCACTTTATATAGAAACTATACATTTTCCCGGACCGAATTGTAAATCTGCACCATTTCCGAATTCACCTGAATACACACAAAAACAAAAAGTGATGTAGGACGAAGCGCGGCCTTCGACGCGCTACTTATAGGCACGCGCCGCCGCGGCCCCACGGCCGGTACCGCCGCAACCGTTATGTCCCTGGATTACATGATAGAGTTCATAGTAACTTGTACAAAAACCGAACAAGTGCGAGTTGGACTCGCGTACCGAGGGTTCCGACAAACTTGTAGGTAAGGTATCTAAATATATAAGTTCAATAGTTCGCCAAGAAGTTTGTAAATTCGCTTTTTTGTAATTAAAGTATATATTTACGGTTTTTAGATTTTTCCCTTAACATGTGCTGTAAGACCTTGCTTCTTCCCAAATTTCATGATTCTAGGTCAACGGGAAGTACCCATTTTGATTCCCTTGAGGAATCGTATAATATGCGAAAATATGCGACATAAACGGTCATATCTTTTGATCGCGTTGGCTTACAAGTATCATTTTTTCACAGTTGAAAGAGACTGTAAGCCCAAGTATTTGATATAAATTTAAACTTGATATCTTTACGCGTTCCTGGGAAAAAGGGTCTCGACAGACATACAGACGGGCAACAACGTGATCCTATAAGGGGTCCTTTTTTTCCTTTTGAGGTACGGTACCCTAAAATGTAACTTATTGTTAACGACTCCATTTCATAATGATTACTTACGTTTACGCGAATGTTAGACATTGAAATTAAACTACTATTGCGGATTTTATGGTGTCTTTTTATTTTATTTTTCTTTTGTAACACTAACTTTTCGGGCCACCAAGACCTCAGTCCGCCCCGTGACCACGAAGTGCTGCAAAGCCTTCGAAAAGCCGGGAGAAAAACAAAATAAAAAACCGGTATAAAATCCGTAATAGTAGTTTAATTTCAAAGACTCCGTTCAAATTAGAATAGTTTTACCATGCAGTAGGAGAGAGAGAGAGATCGGGGATAGTTGACCAAATTTCAGCTTGGACGCTTCTATTTTTTCTTGTTTTAGTATATAATGTCAAAAAATTCTATAGGTTCGATAGGTGCACTAATAAGCTTTCGAAAGAAACACAAAAAACCTCGCGATTGTTTATAACATAGTGTACAACACAAAAGCCATTTTGTGGAACAAGAAAATCATGTCACCTTACCCCATGCCTGGGGTTGGTGGACTATTCACTTGGGTTAAATTGAACTACGAAGTAATTGGTATAAAATACGACAATAAAATAACAGGACTAATAAAAAAAACTTTTTTTTTGGTGCAGCTCGGTTGGTATTTGTGATCGATAAGGAAGGTAATATGCAGTACATTGGTAGTATTCATTTCAAACTATCAGCTCTAGTTTACCTACTATCCCATTTATTACATTTTACGGTCTTGTTCGTAAACAGTTGATCTTGCTATAACATAAATTAAATTTATCTTATTATTTCACCATGGCTAGTAAGTTTAGATGTTATATTAATGACCCTGATATGTTTTGTTTCGTTGGTGGTGAAAACATATTGAAAAATTTGCGACAATCCAATACAGACACTGTGATCCACGTGTATTTTGCTTACTTCGGTGTTGAAATTCGCAACCTAAATAAAACGTGTGTATCTACCTCATATAACACTTCATAGTGCAAGTAAAATGTGCATTGAACATTTGCAACAATATTAGAAAGTAATACGTAAGTCTATGAAGTTGGAAGTACCTATGATTTAGTAAGAATAAAAAATCAGCATGGTAACTGTTACTTTGTATGGTATATCTATACATCTATACATACTACATATAAATACTACATATAAATAAAATTGGAGTGTCTGTTTGTAATATTGAAATAACCGTTTTTTTACTAAATGTATATGAATATATATACGGTACATACACCAAAATAACTTTTTTTACAATTTTTGTCTGTCTGTCTTTCTGTCTGTCTGTTTGTTCCGGCTAATCTCTGAAATGGCTGGACCGATTTTGACGGGACTTTTATTGGCAGGTAGCTGATGTAATAAGGAGTAACTTAGGCTACTTTTTATCCCGGGAAAATATAAAAAGGGGCTTTTATCCCGGGAAAACTCATTCACGCGGGCGGAGCCGCGGGGAACAGCTAGTAACTAATATAGTGGGCATCAACAAAAACAATCACTGCTGTTGGAAATATCCCAATATTTCTTCAGCAAAAAGACCTCTTTCCTATGAGAAAATGTTCCAATACATATTTTTAATCAAATTGTACATTATTTATTTATTTATTTATTTTGCACTTTATATACAAAAGTATATAGGCGGACTTAATGCCAAAGGCATTCTCTCCCAGTCAACCTGTGGGTGGTGCAGAGATAAATAAGGTAGGTGCAACAAGGTCACTTGATATAAATGAAACATACATATTATATATATGTTTCCTTATTCTACTATTGGCACTTTATTTTTGTTATTTCAACCATTTTGACTATTTTGACTTTTTGTTGTATTTTATTTGTAATTTTGTTTAGCATTTTACTATTAATTTTAATTAGATTATGCTCCTTTTATTATAGACTAATATGAATGTTGTGCATGTCTGTTATAAATATAAACGCTAGATAGTAAGGTTTAAATTTTTCATTTGTAATGCAAGTGTTTATATTGTTGACGTGCCTTATTAATAAATAAATAAATAAATAAATAAATAAACGTACATAAAAGTAAATATAGCAATTAATAAAAAATGCCTATCTTGAATATATACATAATATAAGTAAAATTGTAAATACATAACATACAAATTACACTTACATAAATACATATGTAGGTATATAATATAATTAATCACAGAATAATCGAACTGAAGTACCTAGTGTTTCTAAAGTTTCATGAGACAATGAGTTTGAATGTTGCGAAGAAACATCAAATCACATCTATGGGCTTGGAGACCTATCTGGCAAGTTTTTTACAAATACATAAAATCGACAAACTAAACTATTGGGAAGCTAAACATAATATCACAAAAGAATTGCTAAAGTGGTCCTACTTACACGCTGAAGACATATTGAAAAGCATGAACTAAGTTTAATGTCGTGGTCAGTTATTTTACTTGATTGCATGGATCTTATCTTTCAATTCTAGTTATTATTAGATTTAATCTGAGCGTTCTTTGTAGTCTTTTTGTTATTGTTCTAAACACGGTACACCTGTCCAAAATGCCACTCCTACGTAATTCACTCTACGAGACAGGCAGTGCCTAGGGTAGAGTGATTTGTTATATCTTCCCGTGTAATCCTGTTACTTTGGAAATAAATTATTATTATTATTATTTAGTTTTTAACGATTACGTTTCTCCTCTCATAGGAGGGTAATAATTAGCACGGGCCGAAGCCAAGTGCATTAAACTAGGGAGTCACTATTAAGGAACTTACGAGTCAAACGGCATGTGTTCAGTATTACAGCTTTTTGCATGAGTAGGTATGTAGATGGATTTATCTGTAGAGAATTAAGGCTGGAATGAAGGGTTTTAGGGATAACACCGGTGCTGGAGATTACAATTGGAACAGTTTTAACATGATTGACCCGCCACTGAGTTTTTATTTCTACTGACAGTTCGGTGTACTTAGCTATTTTTTCTGCGTGTGTGGTGGTCAAATTGTGTGTATTACATACTGCTATATCAATTAGAATTACGGTTTTGTTGTGTTTGTCTAATAATGTGATGTCAGGTCTATTGCTGTAAACTGTTTTATCTGTAATGATGGTTCTATCCCAGTATAATTTAAATGAGCTGTTTTCTAGGACGGCTTCCGGTTTGTATTTGTAATAGGCGACTTTTTCTGTGACTAGTTTATTTTGTTGAGCTAGATTTTGGTGTATTATCGCTGCAACTTGATCATGACGATGTTTATAGTCGGTCTGGGCTATAGCTCGACATGCACCGGTTATATGCTGAATTGTTTCGGAAGCACTGTGGCATCGTCTGCATGTGTCTTGGATATTAGGTCTACGGATGATGAATTTTTGGTAATTTTTGGTGTCAATAATCTGGTCTTGAATGGCAATCATAAATCCCTCAGTTTCGGGAAAGAGTTCGCCTCGCTGTAGCCATGCGTTCGACGCTTTGATGTCGACATGAGATTGCTGCAGGTCGAGACGATGTCTTCCGTGCAAGGATTTACGTTGCCAGGTGGTTATCTTGTCTTTAATGCTCGTGATATGCTCGTTAGGTTGTGTATCTCTAGAAGCTAAATTGAGGGGTGTATGCTGCTTGTCCGTATTTGCGATGATTTTATGGAGGGAAGAGTTTTGAGATTTTCGTGAAAAGAAGTTTCTGAGTGATGTAATCTGTTTGTTGTGTAAGTTTTCTATATCTATAATACCCCGGCCGCCTTCTTCTCGAGGAAGAGTAAGCCTTTGTATGCATGAACGAGGGTGATGCTTACGATGTTTGGTTAGAGTAGTGTTTATTAGCTGCTGTAGTTTCCTAATATCTGTTTTGGGCCATTTGATGATACCGAACGAATATGTTAAAATCGATATTGCGTAACTGTTAACTGCTTTTACTAAATTTCGGGATGATAATTGAGATTTCATAATAATGTTAAGCCTGTGTTTGAAAGTGTTATTTAATTGTTGTTTTGCCTGTTTTTGGTGGAGCTGGTGAGATTGCGGAAATCCTAGGTATTTGTACGTATCATTTGCGTGTAAAGATTCTATTTTCTGTCCTGTCGTTAGTGTGTATGGATCATTATCTATGTATTTGCCTTTACGATACGTGTAAGTTTTGCATTTATCTATTCCAAAGCTCATGTTAATATCGTTAGAAAATGTCTGGGTGATGTCTGCAAGATTGTGTAGAGATGGTACGCTATTACTATAAAGTTTGATGTCGTCCATATATAACAGGTGTGAAAGCTTTATGCTTTCAGATTCATCAGAAACTATTTCTAAACCATCATCAGTATCGTTCAGTAAATTAGAGAGGGGGTTCAGTGCGAGGCAAAACCAAAGAGGGCTTAGAGCGTCTCCCTGAAAGATTCCCCGTCTTATTGGGATTAAATCAGTTTCTAAAGTCTTGCCGATTTTAAGTTTGGTCGCCCATTGCTTCATTACTTGTTGCAAAAATTCTACTAATTGAGGATGGATTTTATAATGTTGTAGTATATAATCAAGCCAGCTATGAGGTACAGAGTCGAACGCCTTTTGATAGTCTATATACATAGTACACATGTCTTTGTTAGCTTTGGTGGTGTATTTCATGGCTACTGCATCAATTGTTATTTGTTCTTTACAGCCCTGACTATGTTTGCGACAGCCTTTCTGTTCCTCAGCTAGTATGTTGTTCTGTGTTAAGTGTTTATATATAATCTGTGATATGCATGAAGTAATAACTTTGTAAACGGTTTGAAGGCATGTAATGGGTCTATATTTAGCCGGATTACTGTGGTCCGTGTCTTTAGGTATTAAATAAGTAACGCCTTGTGTAATGAAGTCTGGTATTGTATGTGGAGATTTTAAAAAGTCATTAATATGTTTGTAGAGAGAGGAATGGATGGACGTGAGTTTCTTATAGTAGAAGTTGTGTATATGGTCTGTACCGGGAGTTTTTCAGTTGTGGGTTGATTTTAAAACATTGTTAAAAATTTCTAGGGGAATCTGTTCGAAGATCATTTCTGGTATTTGATTATGTTTTTGTTTGTCTGCCAGTATCCATGTAGCGTTCCGGTTGTGCTGCGTAGGATTACTCCAAATATTTGCCCAAAATTCCTGTAGCTGTTCTTTAGGAAGCACGTTAGAGAGGGATGCAGTGGGGTTCTGTGTATTTATTGAGGTAGATGCTAACTGTCTATAGAATTGTCGTTCATTATTAATGAATTGTGCGTTTTGTTGTTTTCTCCGGGTACAGTTAAGATAACGTCGGCAACGGCTACTGAGTGAGTTTAGTTTTTGTTTTAAGGTGTCTAGAAATTGATTATCTGTTGTGTTAGGCTCTTCATAGTTAGAATGTATCCTGTATTTATGCTTTATTCTATCAACATGGGCTATTAAACCCAAGCTTCTGTTACCTTGTATGTATTGGGTCATTTTTCCTATTTCTTTCCTTATCTTTGATATTCTGTTATCTAATCTTTTCTGCCAATGGGGTCTTTTGTCAGTAGTGTGGTTAGTGGGGAAAGGTTGGGACAGCGTATTGGGATTTTTTAATTTTGAGCCATTACATTTAGCTGCAGTGTAAGCAGCACAATATACAATGGTGTGGGTATTTACAAAATCGTTATCTAGCGAATCGTATTTGGGTATTATATGTGTGTTTAAATATGTAATGATATATGCAAATCTTTTGGATGTTTTTTGTTTCGGAATATACGGTCTCTCAACTGGGTTACTGTTAAGGAAACTTTGGTAGGTGTTTTCAAATGTTTGTGTGATAATACTGTCAAGACTATGGTACTGAGTTAGTTGGATGTCGCATGTTGGTTCATGGGTGGTTGCTTCGTCGTTTGTTGGGGTGGTACTTTGGGTATTTTCATTTAACATAGTGTCAGTTCTATTGGATGATAGGTGTTCGTGTATTGGTTGTGGTAAATTTAAACTTAATCTAACTTCTTCTCTAATTTTTTCTAATCTTTCTCTGCTAACTAGCCTGTTGTTTACTATAACTCTTCGTTGATCTGATATGCGTTGTTCAGAAACATGTGCTATATGAGGAAATTGCTCTACTATAGCTATATGAAGTGGTTTACGATAAGCAGTCCTATTAGTTTCAACGTGTGTGATTCTATAATATTCCCTCATTATTGCCTCATTAATATCGTCTGTCCAGTGCATGCGTGAACTATTCGATTGCTGTGTTCCTAAATGTATGTTATTACGCGATGTTGGGGAGTTGTTAAGTTGAAAATGACGGGTAACTTCTTCTCTGATTAGCTGTAAACTGGCAGGTGGTATTAAATTATTTCTAACAATAGCACGCCGTTGATCGCCAATTCTTTGTTTAGATACAATGATTTCTGGAAGTTTTGCTGTAAATTTGGTATAGAGTGGATCTAAATAACCACGTATTTTAGTTTCAGATTGTGTGATAATGAGGTAGTTTCGCCAAATAAACTCATTCATTTCTTTTGTCCATTTAATTCGAACGCGAGCTTCGCCATTGGTGGGTGCAGTATTATTGGCTAATGCCTCCTGCACAACATCCACGGCTGTAAAATCATTAGGATGAGATGAGATAGGGGATGAATGATCAAGATTATAGTTTAGATATGAGGGTGGTGATGATGGAACGGAAGAAAAGAGCGTTTTAGGAGAAGATGAAGATGATGATAGGTGATGATGGTCGGCTGTCGCATTAATTTCGGGTGACCCGGTAGGAGCCCGCCTGTTCAACTCTCTACCGCTGACGGTTCGCATGCTGTGGCACTCAGCGTCAGCTCCAAGTGCGCCCCGGCGATCGCCCCCGGGAAGCGACCGTAAAAGTTTACTTTTTGACCTAGTCTCCATATTTAATGGGTTACCATTGCCACGTTAGCCACTCCAGTAGTATCAAGTAGTGTTGTCCGCCCCCCACGTGATCAGGTGTTCGGATCAGGACGTGTGGTTGGATTTTAAGGGGCTTATTTATTATTATTACTTGCGTGTCTTTGTTGCATCGGTTCTATGAGTGAAGAGGATCACCTTGGGTGCACAGAAATTTCTAGAAAATACTATATACAATTAGTTGAGGAAAAGCTGCTTAGTTTAAAAAATAGGCTGTTATATGCGCATCAAAATGCACTATTCCCATAGTCATATAGACCACTTTCAATATAATTCAGGAGATCTTAGCGAAGAACAAGAAGAACGCTTCCATTAAGATAAAAAGACAATGGAGAATAAGTATCAACGCAGATGGGATGATCATATGATGGCAGAATATTGCTGGGAAATCATTTGCGATTACCCAAGACAATTTCACTCAAGAAAATCACGTAAAATATAATTTTGAGATGTATACTTATATAAAACTATTGATATTTCCGTAAAAATACATTTCTTTTTATATCTCAGAAACTAGCGCTTTGATATCATGTTATAAGATATATTTAAAATCAGGTCTAAAATCTAAGGCACCAAAATGTGTGTCGGTCAGTGTTATCAATGTGCCTTGACAAAATATCAGTAACATTTACAACATATAATTTGTCACTTTTTGTACGATATTCGTTATTGGGGCGGAAACAAAAACCCTACCACCAGCTGAGGGTTTACTATTTCGATTAGTTATTCTTTCGTAAATCCACATGGTTTTAAAATAGCAAACTTTTGTTTTTTTTTTTACAAAAACCTCACTTTATTAATGTGAAGAATATTTCGATTACGACGTAGTACATTTTCTAGATAGTCAACTAGCCCCAATATAAAGTTTGTCTACCAGCCCCAAACAACTTTTTTAATTTTCAACCACATATGAGTACCTCAGAACTGTGGCGAAATATAAAAAAATTACACTAAAATAATCAACAATAACCAAACTCTTACTTTAAATTGCTTGAAAGTAAATAACATCGAGTATAAAGGCTTCAATACAAATAATATTAAGAGGTAAATAATTACTCATAGGTATCATTTTTCGATAAATCGTTTTTTCTCCCGGATTACGAGCGCCCGCGATCACGGTAAAATTATCTATGGTGTAAACAGATAACGGTTTTTCGCGTATATCAGGATGACGCAACATTTTCAAATAGCTCGAGTTTTTTACTGCTATTCATCCTGCCCCTATCGCCAACCATCCCCGTCTGCCCTACATATTTGTCTCCGGCTCGAATGGACCGGCCCGACGAGGTAGCACTACTTACCTATTTCTGTTCTTCCGCTCTACTTGCTCGCTTACCAGCCTGCGCAAATAAAAAGCGATATTAAGCGCCGATTTCACAGGTTACAAGTAAATTTTATTTGAACTATCGTATTAAACAGCTGAATATAGATTTCCAGACGGACCTGTCAAAAGCGCCCTGCTCCCAACGTGTTCCAGCAGTGGACTTAATGTGGCTGATGGAGATGTATTGAACAGCTAATGTAAATAGTACTCATTCTATTACCATTTATTTGGAAACATAGATCAGATTGTGACTTTTGTATTTGATCGGCTTATACATTTATGTGACGAGTAGCATTTATCAGCAAGGGGTGAAATCGGCCCTAATAAAAAGCGAGTCGTATGCGACTGTGTCCCGTTCAATCGATTGTTATTATTGTGTCGGCAATCTTTGTTAAGTCGTCAGTCGGCGTTGCGTGACGTCACATATCTTCCGACTTTTACACGTGTATTGGAAATTGTTATTGTTGATTATATTTCCCTTTGTCATGTGACTTTGTGTGTGTGTGTGTGTTTGCGTGTGTGACGGCACGCGCGCGCTATATTTCCATAAGGGGTCGTACGTAAATAACGAGTTGCGAGGGTAGGATTTTGGAGAGTGACCTCTTAGGTCACTCTCCATTAAATTAAATGCCATAGCATTTAATTTAAGAAATTTACACGTACCCCACGCGGACATTGACTTGTTATGTAATTATAAAGAAAATAAATTAATGTATTTTTTTTCTTCTAAATGCGATTTCTGGCGCCCACCCAGAAACTTAAGTTGGGATGCAAATCTTCCTTTAAATATTTAAAAAAATTTGCAAATACGTAGGTACATAATATTATTAGTTATTACGAATTGACTCATATATCGGTAACGATAATCATATTGGCGACATCTAATCTTAATTAGCAAAACGGTAGTTTTGAGATATTTTGATATTTTTGTGCTGAATTTAAAGACCTTGAAATGTGCTATAATTTAACCTGATCGCGGCGTGAGTCGTGACCTCAGGTAGACAATTTTATAGGACTAATACCTAAACTGTTCTGGCCTAGCTAAACCATTGAAAAGGGCTACAGTGTAATCCAAATACTATATCGTCCGACGAGAGTTGTCGATAATATTACATGCGCAAGACAAATGATGTACCTAAGTATTTTTCTTAACTCGTGTTTTTCTCACGTGGTCTGCATGCGTTCTGTTTAAAACGTGTGTTAAACGCGGAACGTGCCAATTTTCTCCACTTACTCCAAGAACGCATTCCTTACCACCACATTCTTTAGTGATGACTGTTCACCCGATGGCTATCGATCGCCGAGAGGAACACGCTTACTGAGATAATATAATGAAATAAGAAAATAATATTTTCATTCTATTAATATTACTGGCACGTAGAAGAAAAAGCTTAGAAAGAACCGGCCAGGTGCGGACTCGCACACTGAGGCCTCCGTAAAACGTAAATTTGCCGCTGAAAATCTGTTGCCCGGATATTGACTTAAGTCGTAGTCATTTTACCACTTGTAAATAAGCTTATAATGGCATTTTACTGTAACTACATATTGACGCTTTTTGGATTTCTCCCTTTACTTATGCTATAGATAAGACATTGCTTCCTGCCAAATTTCATAATTTGAGGTCAAAGGGAAGTACCCTCTAGGTTTTGATTCCCTTGCCAGTGCCAAAGTGGCGTTCCTAAAAGAAATGGTGTTGACCGACAACGAAGTGATCCTATAAGTGTTCCGTAATTCCTTCTGAGGTACAGAACGATAAAAAGTGAAAAGAAAAAATATATGTGCATTCCCAGTTCTCGGACCATTTTTGTAACCTGCACTAAATATTACAGCATGAGCTTTTAGAGGAGGTACGTTATCAAAAGTTTTAATGGACGAGCATTTAAAATTTGTTCATCTATTCTGTAAAACTTCACACAAAAATATAAAACATAATAAGAAACAACTAACGGTTACTAAAATAACTATTGAAAACACGCGAATTCAAAATATCATTGGCTATGCAATTTTTTCCTTTTGAGGGGGTAAGTACTGGGTATATACGTCAGATAACGATTATCATACTGAATAATCCGCTATAGTGGGTCGAGAAAATGTAAACATCAGAAAAACGTCTCAAAAAAAATTGACGAGGCGTTATACGAGCAACAAACGCAATGTAGTCGGGAACTGCACTTTTACATACAAATGCGCGCAGTGAGCGCACGTATCGAATACGCACATGTCCAGTTTGTTCAAACAACGTGCATAGGTTTTTACCCTTCGGAAGCTGGCGCCGAATAAATATTATGTGAAAGCGGTATGCCCGCCCTGGCTCGTTATACCGAACATGGCCCGCTTTTTCATTCTGTATTACTGGGGCGTAGTAAAGTTATAAAAGTCAAGAGCGTACACTTGAAAAACCAGATATAAAATAACATACAATTTATACGGTTACCAAATTCATAATTGATTTCACATTGAAGTTCTGATATATATAACATTTGACATTATTTACATACACACACACTAACACACACACACACTCACGCCTTTTATCCCCGAAGCGGTAGGCAGAGGCGCAACTAGTGCATCCACTGTTCGCCACTACGTCTACCTAGTCGCGGCCTCGACTCCAGCACTTGTCTTCTGCACCGATCATCCGTCCACCTACAGACATGGCCAACACAATTTTAATTTGGTTATTTGCAATTATTGCGCCACATATATCATTACGTGCGGACATGATATGGTACTTCAATTCGAATTTTCAGTATAGCCACCCCGTGGCCGAGCTTGGTTTATATAGGCGGCGGCGCGCGACTCCGCTCAGTGTGAGAGTGGACGTCGGTAGCAATGGACGCGCGGCGGTTCGTGTGCCCCTTCGTACTGGCTGTACTCTGCGGTGAGTGCGACCACCGCGCTAGTGACTGTGCTCAGTGGAAGCTCGTCATCAGTGCTATTTATTTACACTCGTATTTTCAGTTTTGGATGTATGGATTTTGATTCGGCTGGTTAATTTCGGGAGATTCGTTTCGTTTCGGGGTTTGTTGATAGTGTAACGATGGTAAAAAAAAAATATTACGAAAATGCTCATTTGCATTAGTAATTTTAGCGGGAAATAAAATAGAAAAATATCGTTATTTCACATTTGTTTCAAAAAATTGTAAAACAAAGATAAACAAAATATCAGACAAATAAAAATATGTATATCCGAGCACAGCAATTTGACCCTGATGGTAAGCGGAGTGAGATACCGCTAGAGTGTCGACTGATTAGAGATGATTATCCCTTGCCAGTCGTCACAATTATGCCGGCCTGTGAGAACCGGATATACACAGGCTGATCCCGGGACGTGACACACTTACGTGGGCCACTGTGGCGGGTAACACCTTGTGTACGGTGGTCGCATCCGAGCTGATACAACATATATTCTACCACCAGCAAATATGTTTTTAATTGGTCTGATTGTATGTATATTATGACTGTATCAATAAAATTGTAATTTACCTACTCACTGTAATCTGAAGTGTCAATTGCTTCGTATGACTTTAAGTTATTGCTGATACCCGCGCGAATTCAAAGGTGACATATTATCAGTTTAAGTATATTACATCAATGTTTTGGTTTCGCTATGTCTTACAATATCCTTGCCCTTCATCAGGTAAGATTCTATTATCGTAACAAAAGTTAAAATAATAATATATTAAATTAACAATTTAATTGCTGTCATATGGTTTAGAAATAAAATAAAAAAGCTAAACAGAGAAAATGTTCTAGACATGAATAGATTATATAAATCTTTTATTGAACTATATTTTATCTTGATAAAAGTGAATAACCTTCAATTACGGTTATTTATTATTTCTAGAAGAGGACTTGTGAATTTACGTCGTCTTTTTATAATTCACTTTCAAACCTCAGCTATCTAACTTCATCAAACAAGGTTCGATTCTCGGGTGGCTAACAACACACACAAATTTAAATACACGAAATACATGAAATATTGCCTAATCCGAATATTCTATTCAAAAGCTCTAATTTATATTTTACGATGACATCTAAGCTCGTAATTTCAATATTTACCCAGAAGCCAAAGTGGCCAATTCAATTGCTCGCGCTGAAAAAAGCTTTGGAAATAGAACTTTTCCTCGGAGTCGTCTGTTGATATTTTCGCGATAAAATAAACGTTTCCAATTATTTTGTTTGTATATTTTAACTGATTAAACTGGAATACATCTGAGGTAGAACAGTTAATGGCGATCCTAAAAATATCTTAAAATGAGTCAGCTCCGAATATAGACCAACACCTTTAACATGAAATAACACACACTGATTACAAATGTTATCAAGCGCTCAGACAAGCTAATTAGTGAATTTGATTACTCCCTTAATTTAAATTAATTTATATTGCTATACACCGGTACTATGATAACACTATTTCTTTAGCGGCAGCATAATGTGTCACCTTTAGACCTGGGTTCAATTCTCACATACGCGTCGGGCAATTTACGTTAGGTATTAAACGTGTGTTTTTGAATTGAAATTGTCTTTGTATTATTTCTTCTAAGTAGCTAGCCGCAAAGATCTAGTAATCTCTGATATTTTCTCTCCGGTAATATTTAGCAACCAAATTTTAGTATAGAGTATTGTCCGGAAGATAGTCATGGATAGTGATACAGACATATTCATTATAAAGTCAGATCCCAAGAATATTCACGCCGGATATAAAACAAAATATCCCTTATTTAGATGATAATATCACCAATAACAGTTAAAGGTAAATATTTATTATTTATATGGTTAGAATTAGGATATTTTCATAAGCATTTCTAGTCTGGGAACGATGGTCATTATTTTATTTCATTTATTTCCACATCAGACACGTATACTTTAGAATTATAATCAAGACTCCACGGTATTATATTCCACAATACTGAACACAATATTATTACCTTGTGCAGTACTTAAAATTGACCTAATTCGAACCCGCGATCCTCACATCAGCGTCCGTTATCTCGTATCGTGAGCATGAAGTACACCTTCGATCCCACCAAACAAAAATACACATTGCTTCTAAACGCACAGTAGCTCCTGCGAACTACATAGTTCCATCTCTGCGTCATAATATATAAACAAAAATGCATCAATTATATCATCACCCCGCGCCCGCAGTGAGTGCGGCTGCAGCGTACCGAGGTTAGTTAGATAACACTATTATTATAAACAACGATATCGAGTTACACGTGTTCAACGTATTTAAATCATATATGTAATATTAATAATAAACACAGGTTTTTTGTGCCGATGCACCGCGGTTGCTATATTATGCCGCTACGTGATCGCTTGCGGTACTTGTACAGTTTAATTTTAAGCTCTAATTATTATTATTTGTTACTGACGGTGCGGGTAATTCGGGGTCGTGTGGAATTGAACACGGCCGGAACCGGCGCGTGACGTTCGTTCAATGGCTACATTAATTAATTTTGTCATTATTAGTATATTGTTTGTTAATATGTAATTATAGTTTAAGTTGTCTGTATATACATGTATAGTATTTTTTTACACAATGATATATTATCCACGCTCCATTCGCAGCCCTTACTTATTATTTGGCTTTTCTGTGTATTTTATTTTTCTTTGATCAAATTTCTGTGTAAAGTTTAAAAACATCGATTATAAATTAGTTTTTATTAATTTAAAAGTGAATTATAGTCCTCCATACAAAATTTGATACATTTTAATGCAGACATTAACTTTAGACATCTGCTTATATTAAAATGGTTTTGGATCAAAACAAATCTGTTAAAATATAAACGAAGTAAGTTTAACCTGTTTCGACGCAACAAATATTAAATCATTTGGTTTCAAGGGCGGAGCTACTTACCGCATTTTTAATTATTCATGATTTTAAAATTACCCACACACACTCGCGCCTTTTCTGCCCGAAGGGGTAAGCAGAGGCGCAACTAGTGCACCCACTTTGCGCAATGCGCGTTCCGTCCCATGATGTAATAGGGGCGAGCCTACCGCCATATCGGGCACGAATTTCGGACTCCGGGCTGTGATAGTGAATAGAAAACCCCAATAGCACTGCCCGACCCAGGAATCAAACCCGCGACCTTAGCACTGCAGTCGTATCGTAATAAAAATACACCACCGAGGCAGTCAACATTACATATGTATAAGTTAGTTTAAAATTTATTTGTAAAATACTTTAATGGACTTACCCGAAATAATCGAGAGGTATTATTACCTGAAAAAAGTAAATCACAGTTAAGAGCGTATACACCTATCCGTGCGCTGTAATTCTTAAAAACAGTAATTTTCGAATCAGTTAATATCCATTGAAACATTATTTTAAGAACATATTAATTAGTAATCATTTTAAAAATTCAAACAATGCGAAATTATTCAGACATCTTGGTCAAAGAAATGTTTTTTTTTACCAATTCAATTTAATATAATATTGGATTAATATAATAGAAGAACATCTCCTTAAAAACTTACACTTTAAAATTTCACCAAAATTAGTTCTATTATTTTACTATAAATATTTTAAAACCACTCAAAAGCTCAACGCGCTAATCGTTGCAACGTTGTTTGAATTTTTATTTCTCATGAATTAAACATAAATGTTTTTTTTTCCTAAGGATCTTTTTATTTGGACAACTTTTTTTTATTTTTATTTTGTTGAATGATTTGAGATATTTGAGCTTCTAAAATGACGCTCGAAATTAAGAACAGTAATCATTATAGAATTGACAAATACCAAAAAAAAAAAAAAAATTTTTATTGCCTGTATATTCAAATTCAATTCAAATCATTTATTAAGTAATTAGGCCCCTAAGGGCACTTTTACACGTCATTTTTACAATTTTTTATCATCTAAAGATTCTACCAGTGCTTCGGAAAAGCCCACTGACCTGAGAAGAAGCACCAAGAAACTCAGCGTAGGTCTTTAATTGTAATATTTTTTTTTCATATTATATATATATTTTACAAATTGCATGTAACAATATAAATTCAATTTCAAAGATGGATATTAAATGCGAAAATTAACGGAGGGTACCTAAGTCAAATAACCAGCTACATGTTTAATTTTAAGTAAAAAATAGAGTCAACCATCAAACAGAGCAGACCAGTCCACGCAAGCAGCACCCGTTCACGAATATGTCGCATGTGCCAGCCATCGGCCTCCTCAACCATGTTGCAGGGAAGTGAACGACCCGGCACACGACGCCGCCGCAAGCACAGACGTTAAAGCGAGCAAGACTACTCAGATTATGGCTAACCAAGACAAATGAGATGCAATATAGGCAGACGAGCTAGCGGCCCGCCTGATGGTAACCGCTGCTCATGGACTCGGCGATGCCAGGGACACAGACAAGCCGCTGCCTATCTAGGGACAATACTCTTTTAAAGCCTCGTTTGAAGAAGGACAGGTCATAGCGCTCAGGGAACACCGACACAGGTAGTTCATTCCAGAGCTTACACGTACGTGGTAGAAAAGACCGCTGGAACCGTTCCGCTCGGGAACGGTGCGTCTTCAGGTGGTAGGACTGAACTGTACTGCGGTGCCGATTGGTGCAATAGTAGAAAGGTGATGATGGTACCATCTTAAACAATTCCTCGGAGCACTCCCCGGGGAACAAACGATAGAACACACAGAGAGACACAAAGTCTCTCCGCAGTCCTAACGGCTCCAGTTTGTCCATGAGATTGGCATCATTGACGATTCGAACAGCTCGGCGCTGTAAGGAGTCATGAGGGTCGAGCTGGTATTTTGGGGCACCTGCCCAGAGATGAGAGCAGTACTCCACGTGGGGCCGGATTTGCGCTTTGTAGAGCATCAACCTATGACCCGACGTGAAGTACCACTTGGTTCTGTTCAGGATGCCCAATTTTTTACTTGCCAGTTTGGCTTTATCTTTCAAATGACTCCTTCCAACTGCACTTTGCTTGAGATTTCGACGCAGAGGATCCCAATACACTCGGACACTTGGAGAGTGACTCCTTCGAATTGTGGCGCCATGACAAAAGGGTCCTTCTTCGCAGTGAACGCGCAAACTTGTGTCTTCAAGGGATTAAATTGAACTAAGTTCATTTCACCCCATTTGTAGGCCCGCCCCAGAGAGCTCTCGACTTCAGACACAAGTTGAGACCGTCTTTCCTCAATGGAACTTCGAGGGAGATTCTGTTGGCCGATGTATCGCGTATCACTTGTACTACCGTCTGCATAACAATGCATGCTGCCGATAGACAACATATCCTTGATATGCAGGACGAAGAGTGTCGGCGATAACGCCGAGCCTTGTGGAACACCAGCATTAATGGTCTTGGTCTCGGAGCAACAGCCGTCCACTACGACTTGTATGCTCCGACCATCCAAAAAGCTGGCGATCCACTTGCAGAGTCCCTCGGGAATTCCGTAGGCTGGTAGCTTCGTTAGAAGAGCGCCATGCCACACTCGATCGAACGCCTTCGCAATGTCAAGGCCGACCGCAATAGCCTCACCACCTCATCTAAAATTTTCTAATCTTATTAATTAGAAGACAACATTTTCTAAAACGATTACTAATAGATATGTTTTTCTTTCTTTCTTTTTAAAATATTGTTTCGATGGATATTAACTGATTCGAAAAGTACTGTTTTTAAGCCATTCAGCGCACGGATAGGTATATGCTCTTAAATCCATAAGCATACACGTTATAACTCGTACAGTAAACGATAGTAATATTAACAGGATGTACGTAGCAGCACCCTGCGTGGCGTAGCGGTGCTATTGTGCTACGAATATTGCTACGACATCCACGCATGACAGTCTACGCAATATACAAGTTGAAGAAACGTGTTTTCCCATTATATGCTACGTATAATTCGAAAAGGCGGAGAGTTTAATTGATTAGTACGATAGTGAGATGGGAAGTAAGATAACATAGCATATTGACGACTTTTTAGCGCGGAAACGTACCTACACAGTGGGGCTATTATTTCGCGGGTGGAGCTGCAAGCAACAATCTGTATAAGGATTTGGGTAAAGGCGGTGTGACCACTTGCTATGTGTACGTAGTAGATATTTAATTTAGATTATATGTTTGATATGGAGATAGGCTTAAGCTCATGTTATGGCACGAATAATTAACATATTGTGGGTGGACTAGAAACACTCGGCCATTTGTTTTGTCGTTAAGAACGTTTACGTGCAGCGCGGAGCGGCAACTATAGGTAATCCTTCGCAAATTTCACTCAAACAGAAGCTGCGTAGCTCTGTGCATAGAGTTGGCGCGTCGGCTATCTTTATACTCAGACCAACCAACTTTGATCCTTTCGCTTTAAATATTTATTAATAGGAATGTAACTTATTATTTATGGATTTATGATAAATGAAGAATTTTTATTATATTTAAACGAAACAGTTTATACATATCATCTCGTCTTTATTAAAACTTATTTATAACACATTTTAACGGCAATTTTACAAACGTTATTAATTTCATCAAAGAGTGAAGCATTTGCAACCAGAAAGTACCATTTAGTAATGTGGACCTGATGATGAAGCCGAAAGACAGGAACCGGAACTCCGTAATATGACAATATATCCTAGCCGTATTTGTTTGTTGAAGTTGTTAAGAATTAAAAATTAAAGCATTTATTTCAATTATCGAATCCATACAATGCAAAGAGCTCAAATGATTTGACTGGAGCAGCTCAAACCCAAGCCATTTTGTCCTCAAGGTTTACAGTACAATAGGGCTTTTGACCCGAGATTTGAGTCCCGGATTCCGTACTAGTGCAGTTTCCTGATTAATGGCTCATGGAAAACGCAATCAAGTGTCTTGGACAAATAGCAAAAATTGCTCAAAGCATCGTATTTGTCTTCCCATGGCTTATAAATATTATGTCCTAAAAGTTCAATACCAGCATCAGTTGTCAAACGGATGTTATGCAATAATTTTAATTATGTAATACTGAAAATTCTTTGCTTTTTATTTAAAATAAGTTTAAAAAAAGCCTAAAAGTCGGTAGCACTGAAATAGGTCTATAATCATTCTTAGGGTCTTTACTCTTTAGTACTACCAGATTTAAACAAAGGTATTGTTTTACTATATTTCTTTAGATCATGAAACTCACCCTGGTCAAGACAATTATTAAAAACAACAGTAAAATGTACTGTGCTACGATGTTTATATACCCCATAGATCTGCAGTCTTTTTAATATTTAGCGTATTGAAAGTTTTAATAAAAAATTAGAAATGACATATTGGAATTGATATTCTGAGTCAGAGTGTATCTAATGAGATGTAGTTTTTAGATGTACAACTAAAAAGTGAGAAATAAAAAAACCTTAAAAAATCAAATAATCAACCTCCAACAAAACACATTGTAAATAGTAAAAAACCTTAAATTTCGGATGTTAGTATTACATAAAGAAGAAAAAAAGAACCAACAATCACTTCCGAAATTTAAATTATTTTACTCTTTTCAGTGTTTTGTGAAGTGAAAACTTCTTTAGCGGCGTTGAGCACTTTTGGGATGGGTATAAAATGTTAAACTCGCATCAGGATCACGCGACCCTGACGAAAATGCGTAGGAGGTTTTACCATCCCATAATATAAACCTTAAATAAAATGCGTAGAAGCTATAATTCTTAAACGTTTACATTTTTATTTATTTGCTTCATTAAAACCATCCCTTACTAATTTGAACCTTAAATACATTGCGTAGAAGCTATTTCCCCACCGTTGGCACGGCACGAGTACAAAAGAACGTAACATTCTTTTTCAAATTTTGATTTATTCTACCTTGCTTGTGATGACCATTGCATTTCTGACATTTATCAAAAACCAGACTAAACTTGCGATGCTCGCGTTAAAAAATCTACTTTATGTGGTAGGCGTAAGATCGAATTTGTGTTTAATCGATCAAAATTTGTAATTGTTTGTTTCTTTTTAACCGACTTCCAAAAGGAGGAGGTTATTTTAGTTTGACTTATCGACGACACTTATTGATGTGTTATTTGCAAGAAACTGTGCATCTTGGGTTTTTTAATACATCAATGACGATAGCGCAATAAATAAATATTGTATTTAACCACATAAATGCCAGTACTTTTATACTGATAAATAAAGAAATTCGTGCGAAATTATTCCGCAACCATTCCAAAATATTCAAAAATGCACAACGTTAATGTTCAAGTTTTCACTTCTGCCGGCACTCCCGGAGTGCAAGCCGTTCTTTTTTTTTCGGAAGTTGGTTATGTTTTTTTTGAAAAGTTGTTTTAATAGTTAGTGCTTTTCGGAAAACTTTCGCCAAAACTACAGATCCGATTTAAATGAAATTTAGTACACAGATAGTGTAGAGCCTGAGAAAGGACATAGGCTACTTTCTATCCCGGGAAAATATAAAGCGGGACTTTTATCCCGGAAAAACTCATTCACGCGGGCGGAGCCGCGGGCAAAAGCTAGCATATTTAAAATTACTTACATACATACACACACTCACGCCTTTTATCCCAGAAGGGGTAGGCAGAGGCGCAATTAGTGCACCCACTTTTCGCCGTGCGTATTCCGTGCCATGATGTGATAGGGGGCGAGCCTATCGCCATTTCGGTCACAAATTCCAGACTCCGGGCTGATACTGAATAGAAAAAATCCAATACCACTGTGCCCGACCCGGGGATCGAAACCAGGACCTCAGCATTGCAGTCGTACCGTAATACAACTACGCCACCGAGGCAGTCATTTTTAAATTAAGTAAGATATATTGGTAAGAAAAACATTTTTCTGACCAATATTTCTGAATAATTTCGCATTGTTTGAATTTTTATTTCTCATATATTAAAAATAAAAAGATATTTTTTTCTACTATTTTACTAAGGATCTTTTTTTTTAGACAATATTTTTTATTGTTATGTTGTTTAGTGATTTAAGATATTTTGAGCTTCTAAATTGACGCTCGAAGCGAACATAAGAAAACCTCTGTTTAGTAATCATTATAGAATTCACAAATACTCCATAAATCTAAAAAAATCTCTATATTCTATTTAGACAACATTATCTAAAACAATTTCTAATTAATATGTTTTTATGGAACTTAACTGGTTCGAAAAGTACTGTTTTTGAGCCATACAGCGCACGGATAGCGTATTCGCTCTTAAGTTGTCCATCAGCCTGGGAAGCAGAACATGTCAACACACTACTAACAGCTAGTGACCATCGTTAGTTGGTACACCTAAGTTTTATTTGAGGATCGACCTATCGTTACGATATAAAATTGTGATTTTTAAAGCAATTAGTACAAATATCCGGAACCTGACAGACCAGCCTTTCCGAGTATTTTCACCCTACCATTTGTCTGCTTGTACAGAGGCCACAGCACGCACATTCTAATCCAATAGCCCTACAGGCCTACAGTCTAGTAGCCATCAGGTAACATATGCACGCAACACAAGTCAAGGTGAAACTGTCTCACACCAAACGCTTTGGGATAGGTCCGTTCAGTGCCGTCACTCGTAATTAATGTATAATGCAGTCCAACGTTTGGTAACAACTAGTCGGACGAGTCGCGGTGCCGGCGCCGGGGTTAACGCAACACAAAACAAATTACCACAACTTGTTAATTATGCATTTGTATCAACTCCTCTAGTATAGCGACTGTGGATTGATATGGAGTTTGATGTCCGGTCAAGACATTGTGCGAGGTTTTTTGTTTATACTGGCTCGGTAAGGTGACCCCGAATGGTAGGCAGAGTGGGGTCCAGATAGCGTGTCGACTAACGATAGATAAACTCATATGCCTTGTTAGTCGACACAGTTATGCCGGCCTGTTTGAACCGGATATTCACAGGCGGATCCCGGAACGCGACACACTTACGTGGGCCACTAGTGCGGGTTTTAACACCTTGTATACGGCGGTCACATCCGAGCTGATACAACATACATCCAACCATGAACAGAGGCTTACAAACATGCTAACTAGACACAAGACTTGTATTATAGTATGTAGACAAAACTTTGTGTGTGACTGCTGAATATAAATAAATTTGTGCTGACGACAGGACCTCTATTTGATCTTTAAAAACTTAATAGATTACATAATATTTAATGCAGTATTGCGATCTAATAGAAAATCTGCATTCAGGTGGGTGGGCACGTTTCAAAATATGTTGAATATCTCTGATAAACCGAGTCATTAGTTACGTATTTCGTAATGCTTTAAGCACCGAGTTCTCATAATCAAGACTTTCTCTCGTCTTTTATCTTGGATTGCCATACCATGTTGTAAATACTCATAATCATTATGTAAAACCATGGCATCATAAATTGATAAGCCTAAGAATCCCAATGAGCGCTTTTGACGTCATCCCAACAAAAAGTCAAATAAGTCAATTATCGAATTTCAACATTTTATGAATTCCATATCACGTTTCTACATAAAGTACATAAAAACATTAGCACGCACTAACGCATGCTTGTCCTTCACGCGCGCGTTTAAAGCGGTAGGCAGGAAGTGTTATGACGCCAGCAAACCCGCCCAACCTGTTACTAAAGCTGCCGAATATTTGGAAAAAATATTTCAAACTGGTTTTATGTTCGCTTATGACATAACATGTTTTATTGATGTTAATATATTCATTTTGCGCATAATATTTTAGGTACAACAATTTATAAATTTTATAAGGATAAAATTTCAATTAATTATATTCTGATGGGCTCTAAATATGCTCATCTCTCTACCCGTTCGCGGATATAGGCGTGAGGTTATAAAGAATATTACCCGTTTTCAGTAAGCGGGCTAAACGCACGCATCCTGAGCTCCGAGGAGGCGATCATCAGGACTGAGTCAGGATGGATCCGCGGACTGAAGCGCAGCGCGGAGGGCAGAAAGTGTTACGCCAGCTTCCGAGGCGTGCCCTATGCGAAGCAACCGCTTGGAGAACTTAGGTTTAAGGTGAGAATGCAACTTATACTATAAGTGTGACTGTACAATTTTTTGGGGTAATAAACATTCTACATTAATCCGGGATTTGCCGTTTTGCTTTTACAATGATGTAGTACGTAATGTACTAGTGTATACCTATTGTGCGCAATAGGGTAGTTTCGTATGTTCTATTTCGTACATTATTTATACGTAATAAAAAATAATAAGAAAAATATTTTTTCTGTGAAATCAGCATCAAAATCAGTTGAAAAATAAAGCAGTTATCCATATTTGAAATATTGTCTTGAGCAAAAGTGGGGGCGTGGTGAGGATATCGCACTATCTCATTCGCACGCACGCAGCGTTATGACTGGTGACACACAGTGACTTCACAATATTATATTACTGATATTTGTCAATTACCCCTTTAGATTTAGGATGGCATACATTTTTGATAAATGTATTAAAAAAAGTAGTCAACTACCGTACTACCATCAGAGATGTTCAAGATACTTCATAAAAGTATCTGAAATACAAGTTACAAGATACTTGTAAATAAAGGATTTGAGATACCAGATACAAGATACTTTTGAAAATAGTATCTAAATACTAGATACAAAATACGTATCTTCTAAATACTTTTTTCAAATAAGATACCTTTTGAAATTATTTTTTTATAGCCTTGAATGACGAGACGAGCGTGCCGTCCGCCTGATGGTAAACGATACGACCACCCATAAACAATAGCAACACCATCCAGCACCTTGAGTTACAAAGTACTGTGTGGCATTCCACTGCGCTCGTCATCCTGAGACATAAGATGTTAAGTGTCATTATGTCCCGTAGTTACACTGGCTACAATGTCCTTCAAACCGAAACACAACAGTGCATGCAAACTGCTGCTTGGCGGTAGAAATAGCGGAGTTTTACCTACCAATAAAACTCATATTATGTCCGGAGCCTTATTCAAGGCCTTTAAACAACATTTGAGATGACGTACTTCCGTTTTGTGCCGGATATTGCTTGTGAATTTCGAAATTCGATGAGTAAATCAGAGTGGGGGACTTCCGGTTGTCGAGTTTACCGGGTGACGCTCAGCCATTTTCTTCATTGTGTCTCAAATAGCTTAAAATTGCTTAAAAAGAAATATATTAATACCAGGCAGAATTTACTGTAAGGCCTTGAATAAGGCTCCGGACATAATATGAGTTTTATTGGTAGGTAAAACTCCGCTATTATGTCCTTCCGCCGTTATTCAAGGCCTTTAAACAACATTTGAGACATTGTTTGTTTTCGCCTGGTAAACGAGACGCCAATGTGATAATTTTAAGACTTAAGCCATTAATATAATTACAATAATAATAAAATATAAAGAACTATATTAATTATTACCACATACCACAGAGAATAAATTGTCTACAGATCGATAATTGAAAAATATTACACATAATAGTTATTACTTATTACCTACGGTAATGGCTCAAACCGAGGCGCAAAAGAAATACTTCTATACCTTTAAAATCAAAAATATGATCTGATATGAAATAATAATGTTCTGAAATATGATTTGAGATATGAATCTCAAATTAGTCCAAACCAGTAATTTATCTATAGCTTCCATACCTTACCATACCCTGAAAGCCACAACGGATCTAACAATTCTAGGAGATTCACAGCTTCTCGCAAAAACTGATTTTGATGAAACTCCGATTACAGTTCAGAAAGCCGCTTTAGCTGTTCCACGTGCGATAAATTCATTATCTAAAGTAGTTTCAGATTTTAATCATACTAATTGCTAAGCAATTTTCTTAGATATATTGGCCTACAGGATCAGCTATAAGACTTTCTAGGTTTGAAAGCAATTTCCGACGTAATTGGGCACATTCTGAATCTGCTATGGAGTAATACTTTATAGAAGAAAACAAGTTTCTTTACTAACTTTCTGTATAGAAATCGTTTAAAGCATATATAAAAATCATATGCACTATGCAGCTTGATAAAAATTTTGTTTAAACACTTCCATAAATTTTGTTTGTTAAAATAAATGTAAAGTAAATACGTAGTTAGTAAATTTGTGCAACTAGGGTATGTGAGCCAAGTTTCACATGGTCAGTACTATAAAGCAGTCTAAATAACAGATTTATGAACTAAAAGTTCTGTTAATAACTTTTCAAGTAGAAGTTATTATCTGAACCTGAATGGTTTGTTGCATGCAAATCCCACACATGATCTCGCCGGTTCCAATAATTATAATTACTGAGGGTAGATTTTTGCTACCCTGATCGTAATCATATCTTTGGTTGCTCATGCCTTGAATACGGCTTACGATTTAAATCCACCCCAATTTAGATTTAAATCTGTCACCTTAAATTGTGGAAAACATTTTTATAGATTTGTCATACTACTTAGACTGGGAATGGTGAAAGTCGGTCCTATTGCAAGCACGGATTTTCAAGCTAAGGCCACTTAGGTGCTACAAGCGTAGCTTCTCTAAGTAATCTGTAGGTGCTACGCATTACGATAGTTACACACACGCCTTTTGCTCGATTGAGATCCATGAGCTCTTACATCATCCGATTTGGAGATGAATAAATAAATAAAATTGAATTAGCAATTGTCAACAGTTACATAGGTTACTTGTCTATGACATGTATCCGGGTTAAACACGTCTTATCTACCTCCGGAAAAACCACATTTCGGAAATTAGACTGTGATGTGAGATTATATGAGAATGTTTCAGAACTGATATCTGAAGGATACAAAGTACCAATTCCGCCTTCGTTCCTTAGATACGCCACAACAAATTAGTTATCTCATTGCAGTAACACTGATGAATGTATTGGTTAGCATATCTTTGTTTTGAATTAAAATGACCCACTTCAGTTACCCAATCGCCTCATTTAAAACTCATTTAACTCTGCTTCGCAGCCACTGTCGGCGCAGTTTGTTCTAAGAAAGTGTGACTAATGGGGTAAAGTAGAGAATACTTTAAGCAGTTCACCACCCCCTACTTGAGTTCCCTGATTACTAGAATCGAGAGGAGCGATTTCTTTTATGATTTTTGTAGTTACTAAAATAACTAAACGATAGTTAATAATTCGATCCAGTGGGTCCTACAGTGTACATGACAACAAAAGCAGAGTGCAATTCAAAGTCCCGATGGGGATGTAAATTTCTCGATGCGATACCGCTTAATATTTCAGCAATTTTGATTTCATAATTTGTATGCTCTACGCTTTATTTACTGGCAATTAGACACTTATCCCAATCTAGGCCGAGATAGTGTATAGATGTCTGGAAAACCAGCATAAATTTTATCCCAGGGAAGTGAGTAAATAGCTGTAACATGTTTTAACTGCAACAAATATTATCTTTCACTTTTGTTTCCGTAGTTTTAAATAATGTATGGTTCAAATAAAGATTTATTTATTTATCAAACTTAGTAAAGTTCGTAGTTGTGAAATTGAATTATAGCCTGTTCTTTGTGGATTAGCTTTGAGCTGTCTCAGAAAGTAATTATTCGATCAGAAAAACGTATAAATACGAATACTTTGTTCTCTCAGTATCTTGGCAGTCCAATTAGAAAGGAAGCAAACACTTTGAGTGCTGTTGCCAGCCCAAAATACAAACAGGTAATAAGTTGATCTCTGTAAATCAACCGCATGAAACATCGACGAGATTGTGGTACAGGTACGTTGTAGTATGCCTGTGCTACGTCGATTTTATCCTTGTTTAACATACATTGACTGTAACACCACAAATCAACTAAACAATAGTTTAATTGTATAAAAGAAGATTTTGAAGAAATCAAATTTTTTAATAATATGCAAAGATTTCTTTGTCAATACTTTCACTACTTGAGCGCATTGTAATAGCTCGCAAACCCTGCAATTTTTTCAAACATTTATTTTTCAATTCTAAATCAATAAAGCCATCTAATCGATTGAGTAAAAAGTCTGGAAAAACGACGGGTTGCGTGACATTTCGTTACCCTTACAAATTGTTGAAAGTCGAAACGCATGGACCGTAGACACGGCATGGACTCAGTTTGTTTCAGGAGTTAGTCTTAAATATTTTCTAACATTTATTTCAGCATTTGATTCAATTGAGTTGTTGAACCGGATAAATTATGAACTCAGGTTAGTTGAGCCAGAAGTTCGAAAGGGATCTTATCAACCTGTAAATATTTTCAGTAAAGGGCTGGGTGCGCCTTTTCAAGTTAAATTCGAATATTCCATCAATCTGCTCCTCTGAAATATCTCGATAAAGAAAACTTTTCTCTACCCGATGTACCAGGTTGGCGGTGTTTTCAGATAAACATATTGGAAAATATAGAATTTGTAAAGAATTGTGCTCCAAGCAGAGATTAAATGCAATCACCATTCGTTATAATTTGCCCAGGCCATATACTTAATCATAATTAGGATAAATTCCGTAATATAGCTATAATCTATTTGATTAATTGTTAATATAGCAAACGGTGCCGTGGGGCGACCAGTTTGACAATACTTTTAATATCTTTGGTAATTGTTATATAGCAAACGGTGCCGTGGGGCGACCGGTTTGACAATACTTTTAATATCTTTGAGTAATTGTTATATAGCAAACGGTGCCGTGGGGCGACCGGTTTGACAATACTTTTAATATCTTTGAGTAATTGTTATATAGCAAACGGTGCCGTGGGGCGACCGGTTTGACAATACTTTTAATATCTTTGAGTAATTGTTATATAGCAAACGGTGCCGTGGGGCGACCGGTTTGACTAAAATGTATAAAATAATAATAATTTGGATCTACGTTACACAACCTGAGAACCAGTTACTCTCTTCTCTTGTCCAGAGAAGTGTGGCTTATAAAATTTAAAAGCAAAACTCATTTCGTTAGGTACTTATTTTAGATAAATTTCATAATAATAGTTTAAATGCTATTGAGAGGCATTTAAGATTATAGACTTCTTAAAATAGGTAGCCTAATAAGTCACATGCAAGGGCTGGCTCGGCGGGCTCCTCATATTTCCAGAACAAACATTTGCCAAACTATCCGAAAGTAAAATATTGTAATCTGTTTAAAAATTGTAAATGCTCTTGCGAAGCATTTTAGATTGTAGGCTCCTTAAAATAAGTAGCCTAATACACTCGCAAGCAAGGGCTGGCTAGGCAGGCTCCTCATATTTCCAGAATAAACATTTGCCCAATTTTTTGAAAGTAAAAAATTGTAATCTGTTTAATAATTATAAATGCTCTTGCGAGACATTTTAGATTGTAGGGTCCTTAATTTGGGCACCCAAAAATAAAATCGAGCGAAGGGGCCGACTCGGCGGGCACCTCATTATTGAGATCCAATTATTTTCAGCATAACACATGGCACAGTATAGAGTGGCCCCTGGAGGCGGGTAGCACTAAGTAATTAATTTCACTGACCTGCTAAGGAAGATATATCAAACCTTTACACTCCTTACGGGTAATTTCTGAAGAATCACTATTCGAAGCGTATTTACTTAGCGCTGTCGAGTTGACGGTGTCATCACACCACCAACAGCAACACTTGGAGCTGCTGTAGAAAAACCGTCTTCGCTTGACGAAGAAGACGAATCACAATTTTCCAAAATTATATTTAAAAAATACTATTTATCTACTTATGTAAATAAGTCTGCAATTAAATAGGTAAATTTATAAGAAAATTTTACTGAATATAATTATACGAACGCTAACAGCGTTAGATGTTATCGGCACAAAATCAAAGACGCCAATGAAGAAAATGGCTGAGCGTCACCCGGTAAACTCGACAACCGGAAGTCCCCCACTCTGATTTACTCATCGAATTTCGAAATTCACAAGCAATATCCGGCACAAAACGGAAGTACGTCATCTCAAATGTTGTTTAAAGGCCTTGAATAACGGCGGAAGGACATAATAGACATTGCGGTGGTGGTCTTTCATATGTAAGAGTCCGTCTAGGTGGTTCGTCATACAATGCCATAAAAAAAATCAAATGTTGAACGTTTTAGATTTTAGAAGCTACTGTGTTTATTAAAAAATATGAGTAAAAAGTATTAAAATTAGGTTCTGCTGATTTGGGTCATTCGGCCTAAAAGTACGCACTTTTTTTTCTATCGTCTACACAGTCAAAAGTATATTGTCTTGAAAAACGATTTAACACTCAATGTAAAGGAAATTTATTCTACTTTCATTATTTAATGAATTTTTGTACATTTGTTCATTGTTTTTTTTTGCAATACATGTTTAAGTGCATCGGGAGAAATTTGTACTATTGACCCGTTATGTGGGTAAAACTACGTAGAGTGTTTAATGAAAATATTATTTTTCTGTATAAGGTCTAAAAATCTTTACAAATAAAATTCGACTTAATTGCAGCTTAAAGAAGAAAAAACCGTGCGATCATTGTAATGAAGTTATAACAGGGTGCGTACTTTTAACCTCGTACTCTTACCCAAACAGGGAATATTTTAAACAATCACACGTTAGTTGAAACGCATTTATTTTCTAGGACAGAATTAATGACTAAAATAAAGACTATAATAATCATGTAAATTTTACATAATTAACGGACTTTTGTAAACTGATGCATCGTCTAGCCATACACTTTTTTCCCAGCACAGAATATTGGTAACTAATCAACAAAATCACGTTGATCACCGTTTTTCGCTAAAAAAGCGAGGCTTGGTAAAATAGCTTGTAGCTCTGACATCGTCCCTGACGCGCCCCTGATCTAGCCGAAAAAGTGTCTGAGCCCCCTTAATAGGTTCCGAGATATTGACCATGCGAACTTTTACCCACTGCGTGCTGTTACCCCGAATGACCCTAATAAAGTTCATTGAGATTTATCGGAATCAGGAGACACACTGAAAATCAGAATTATAAGACTCAATGCCCTCATGTTTTCAAAAGAAGACAGAAACCAGCTGAATACAATGTTTGGATAACCAATTATAGCATGTGCTTTTTACACAAACAAATCAAGAATGTTACGGGTTGATTATTTAAACCATGCAAGTCATATATTGCTTCAATTTAATTGTATGCAACAGGCAAGAAACTTGCAACGTGTATATGGGCCTTAAATGAACCGTTAATGTAAAAAATGCATAGATAATTAGTAAAAGTATCTTAGCAAATTAAGTATTTATAAAATACTAAGATACTAAAAAATTGTATCTAAATACAAGATACAAAATAAAAATTGAAAAAGTATCTTAGATACAAGATACTAAATACGTATTTCGTATCTTGTATCTGTATTTCAGATACTTTATCTAGATAAATCACATCTCTGACTACCATGAACACTATGTACACACCCTATACCGGCATACCAACCAAAACCCCGCGGTGGCCCTCTTCGACACGTTAGGGCCGCCCCTGGAAGGTGCCCGAAACCGCTTTCGGGCACCTTAAACGTAGCGCCCTCATAACGCAGCAGTCCCGGCGCATTACCGTTTGTGGCCCATCTCCTCATTAAGTTGCAGGGCCTAAGAAGCCCCCACACATCAAAGGACGTCATACGGGGTAGCATGATGTACGAATGTACAAAGGGCACAGTCGCAGTCCTAAGCTGCGCGCCTGCAACCCCTGTTGGCCCCCTCTTAGTCACCTTTTTACGACAGGACCCTACCGGTTGTAGTTGTCGTTACCTTGGTGGAATTCTTTAAACGCCCCCATTCTCAGGGCGTTAGACACCGGTTAATCGTCCGCCTGGCGTCTCCTACGTCTTCCCTGACGGCTGCCCCATGCGACCCCGGCTATTCGACGCAGGTATTCGCCAAAACATCTGTGATTGGTGAGCACCTATTTCAGCCGAAACGTCGCTGAAACGTGGCGCCTATGCAACCATTGTGTGAAGTGTCCAACGTCTACCAATAATAAATAAGTTGTTGATGTTATTAAATTATATTATCGAAATATTATAATATTGCTAAACCCTAAACAATAAAAAAAACAAGAATAACTATTACATAACATTAAAGGTTTTTTATGAACCTATTATATGCAATAGGTCAATAAAAAAAAACACAATTTACCATGTCCCATATTTTCACCACATTGTCGAATTTCAAGGAGCTTCAACCATTAGAGCCATGGCAAGGCGAGCTGGACGCCACGCAGGAGGGCCCCGTGTGCCATCAGACGGACGTGCTGTACGGGCGCATCATGAGGCCGCGGGGCATGAGCGAGGCGTGCATCCACGCCAACATCCACGTGCCGTGCGACGCGCTGCCCAAGGGCGCGGCGTCAGATAAGCACCGTTTCGCAGCGGGACTGCCCGTGCTGGTATTCATCCATGGTGGCGGCTTCGGGTTCGGTTCCGGCGACGGTGATCTGCACGGGCCCGAGTACCTCGTCAGCAAGAATGTCATTGTGATCACGTTTAACTATAGGTACGTACAAAGTACAAATGGTCTTCCAGATGTTTATTTTATTTATGCTACATGATTTTTAGGATTGCAAGTTTTTCCATAAATAATTTTAGTTTGATTTTGGATTTACCCTTGAATTAAGATTCAGATCTTAGGATACAGAGCAGAAATCTGTAGAAATTATTATTGATTTGGATTTGATATATTCTGATTATTTTAATATTCAGAATGTCCAGAATAATATGTCATTGTGTATTTATGTTTCACAGACTGAACGTGTACGGTTTCCTATCGCTGAACTCAACAAGCGTGCCGGGCAACGCCGGCCTGCGCGACATGGTGACGCTCCTCAAATGGGTGCAGCGTAACGCGCACTTTTTCGGAGGGAAGAACGATGACATCACGCTCATGGGTCAGAGCGCCGGTGCTGCTGCAGCTCATATGCTCTCTCTGTCCAAGGCTGCTGACGGATTGTTTAGGAGGTACGAATATTTTGTAAATTAATAAATTGGGAATTGAGACAATCATATGAAAAGAATTTAATACGCTATGGTTGATAAGATCCAACACTTTTAAAATATTTGCTCTCTACTCGTTTCTAAATGGGAAATATCAAATTGTCAATTATTTCTTCCCAAGAGCCGACGCTTGTCTAGTAGCTAAAAAAAAGAGAATAAAACAAATAACTTTTGTTTTGTACTTTCTAGAGCCATATTGATGAGCGGTACCAGTACGTCTGCTTTCTTAACCACGTCTCCGGTATTCGCCAAGTACATTAGCAATCTCTTCATCTCAAAAATGGGCATCACAGCCACGGACCCTGAGGAAATTCACCAGAAACTCATCGAAATGCCGGTGGAAAAACTCAACGAAGCCAATCGCTTCCTGCTGGAACAGTTTGGTCTCACAACTTTCTTCCCGGTGGTAGAAACCCCAGTGAAAGGCGTCACAACAATTTTAGACGAAGATCCAGAAGCGCTGATAGCTAAAGGTCGAGGGAAACACATACCCCTCATCATCGGGTTCACTGATGCTGAGTGCGAGATTTTTAGAAGGCGATTCGAGCGAATAGATTTAGTCAGCAAAATAAAGGAGAACCCTGGATTACTGGTGCCTCTCCCCTTGGTCTTCTCGAGTGCTCCCGAAACGGTGGCTGAAATATCGAAAGCTATGCTTGAGAGGTACTTCAAAAACTCAGTGGAAATGGACGGATACATAGATCTATGCACAGAGAGCAGTTTTATGTACCCAGCTATGAGTTTGGCGATTAAGAGAGCCCGCAGTAACGGGGCGCCGGTGTACCTCTACCAGTTTTCTTTCGACGGAGACTACAGTGTTTTTAGGGACGTAAACCACCTGAATTTCGAAGGAGCTGGTCATATAGAAGACTTGACGTATGTGTTCAGAACCAACTCGGTGTTGGGTAGCCACATATCCTTCCCGCCGCACAACAGAGATGACCATATGAAGTACTGGATGACGTCGTTCATCACAAATTTCATGAACTACAAGTGAGTTATAGTAGATATTTAGCTCTTCAATTTTATTTTTCAGTCGTTCGTGATTAACGACCATAATATATGACAATATAACTAGTATGCGAATTATTCACGTTACGAAAATATTTTTTAAGCCAAGTAGGTACCTGACCAAAGGTTTTTCATTGCAGCCAACCAGTGATCGACGCGGAAACGTGGCCGGCGGTGCGACCAGATAATCTAAGTTACCAGGACATTGACACGCCAGACATGTACCAGAATAGCAAGCCGCACAGCGAACAGTTAGATATGTTAGAATTCTTCGACAGCATCAACAACTGGAACGGCACCTCTTATTGAATCAAATAGACGGCTGTGGACTTACGATGTGACTGTTCAAAGTGCCATAGATGTGTGGTGCGTGCTGGCATTCTGTGACTTGACGGTTGCGAATACAGCAAAAAGTTGTCGGTTGACTTTAAGTGCATGCATGTTTAACACTAAAAGTGTCCCATACACTTATTAAGTCACAGATACACTTATTAAGACATATAGTGGTGTAACGCAACTCCGCAAAGAAACTGGCAACCGTTGCTGTTTGCCAAGTGGTTAAAGACTTTTGAGTGTAACTATCGGGGATTTTTGGAGCTCTTGAACAGTTCTCGGTAAAGTCATTACCAAAAGCGTCATCCATCTCTAACATCACTGATTTTACCAGAAGCTAGGTCTTGAAACCAAGCTGCAATTACTTAAATGTACCTTTTAGACTTTAATTATTAAGTTAAAATATTTTTCGGACTGATTAGGTAACGGCGTATGAAAATGTATTATATAGTTTTATATATAAATGTGTATTATAGGTCTTTGTTTAATTGTAACTTTTCGCGCACGGTATTGGGGGCGATGTATATTTCATTCTTAGAAGATTTGTCTAATGTGTAAGCAACTAGTACTCAATATTTCACAAGCAGGTTGTATTATATCAAAACCAACTTTAATACATTTGTATATGAATTTATTTTACTATAAATTGCACATTTATTTTGAAATTTAGATAAAACACGTACGCGAGTATGAGATGTTTGTTTAAATTTTAAACATAATACATTAAAATGAAAATTGGAGACTCAATGATTATTGCGTAGCAGATTACCTCCAACCCATGGGATGTTCTCATGGGTTTCGACGACGAATTATCACGACAATTATGCTTCGTCATTTCTTAAGTGAAAACTTTAATAAGCTTTGTAAATACATATTGATTTATTGCATATTTAGCGAATATTTTGTGAACATATAAATTATGTGCAATGAATATTTAATTTATTTTATTATTTTACATAATTCAATATGCTAAATAATTCAAAACAATAAGACCGCTGTTCACCTTTATTTTAAAACAGTTAGGGCCGATTTTATCACATGCGTTTTCACATGCCTTGAATAGATATAATATACAACTTGTAGTTTATATGGCGGATAAGTTCCGAATAGGCTATCAAGGACTCTATCAGAAAGCGGTGACGTCGGCCTTAAGTAAGGTCGTATTCGGCCATTATTTACTATGTCATAGCAATAAAATTTAATTATATGAGATATTTCTAAGCAATTAGTTTTAAACGTTGGTGCGGGATATAGAGCGATCTAAAAACAATATTATTATGAAAATGTGTAAAATGATATTTAGGTACTTCAATTCGTGTTTCGAAAAGTGACTAGTTTAACGACAATTTTTTATACTAGTGGTCGTACAGTGGTCGAAATTCTACAAATCTCACACTCCTCGGTGACCGCAATGTGGGTAATCTAAATCGATTGTGTAAAAATGGGATTAGAGTGAGTGATTATTCTCAAAAATCCGTTTTGAGACTCGCCCACGCTGTTTAAGTAACTCTTATGCCAAATTTCCTGCTTTTAAAAACACTGATAATAACTGTGCATCGCGATCGTTTGTCAGGCGTTAAGAATAATAATTATCTAAGTACATAATAATTAGAATGGTGTATTATAAATTTAGACAGCTCCTTAGCGATTGAAGTTCACAAATAGCAATTAAATGTTAATTAAAAAATGTAAAAAAAATAAATGAAATAGTAAACAATATAGTTTCAATCCGAGTGGACAATTTCCACCGTATATCAACCGGCAAACAACTTGGAATCACTATCGCGTGGTTGGAATTTTATTTGTAAGTGGCGCTACATTTCGTACCATCATCCCCTCCCCCGCGGAAGTGGTTCAAGTTGTTTGCCGGGTGTTATACACGATATAGTGAAATACCTGACGAGGTAGTTCGTTCCGAAGCTAAGTAATATAGAGCCATTAAGGTAGACCGGCATAATTCTGGCGACCGCCAGTGTTGCCACTACGCTACGTTATAAATAAATACCTGTACATAAATAATCCTCATATCATGTAAATTTATGTATATTATGATCTATTTATATATACCATAAATATTTATACCGATGTCATTAAATTAATTGAACTGGTTTAGAACGTCAAAACACATCAATATATTTTTTTTATATCAATGTTTTTTATAATAAAATTATATTAAATTATAAATATAAAATAATTTCTTTGCATGATTATGATTTAAATAAATCAAGTCTTTTCAGAAAGAATATCGTAAGCGTCATTTTGCACTTTTTATTAAAAAGGGTATTTCTTTGTTTGATTCTAAAATAAAATTAATAAAAAAAACCGCTTTAGAAAACTTTGAAAATTTTCGGTTCAATGTTCTTCCTGAAAAGGCTTAAAATATGCGTTACAATAGTGGAAACTATCGTCAAAATAATAGCATTTATGTAAAAATAATTTAAAATGTTACACGTACTTATACAGTGTTCTAATAATAAGCTGACGAGATTATATCAATACATTTTCGATGTAAATATATTAGTAAAATATATATAGTTATTTTATTTACCATCTTATAAACTTTTATGAACCTCATAAACTATTCATTAACGTTCATAGCATAAATCTAATCGCAAGGCATCTGGAGGCACGGTAGTGTCCCGCCAAGACGAGCAAAGCGAAGCACTCGCACTTTCGTTACTGCAAGAAGTAAGAACTATTGTATAACGAATAAAGACATTAAGTTGAAATTTATATCAAATACTCACGTCTACGGTCTCTTTTAGCTGTGAAAAAATTAAACTTGTAAACCAACGCGATCAAAAGATATGACCGTTTATTTCGCATATTTTGCGATTTCGCAAGGGAATCAATGACCTATAATCATGAAATTTGGCATGAAACACGGTCTTACAACAGATATAAAGGAAAAAATCTAAAAAACTCTAAATATATACTTTAATAACAAAAAAAGCGTATTTAACCTTTTTTGATTTGATTAATTTATTAATTAATTTTGGCGAACTATTGAACTTATGTACTTAGATACCTTACCTACAAGTTTGTCGGAATATTCGGTACGCGAGTCCAACTCGTACTTGTCCGGTTCTTTTATTCCCATACCTACTATCTTACTATTATTCCATTTTTATGGCAGACATCAGCAAACGAAGATCTAGATGATATTAAACCATAATTATCTTAGCTCGTTATCTTTTAGAATACTATTATAGAGATAAGATTTTAAAACTTGAGTAATAAAGTTACGATAAAAATCTCCACAGATTTATTAAAACAGAATATTTTTAAAAACCTCATTATCATCATCATAACCAGCCACATGAAGTCCACTGCCGAACATAGGCCTCCCCTAAAGATTTCCAAATGGACCTGTCAAAGCGGACTGCATCCAGCGTGTCCCTGCGACCTTTATCAAGTCGTCCGTCTACCTTGTAGGTGGGCGGCCCGCGCTGCGCTTGTCGCTTTTTAAAAACCTCTATAAAAATGTGGAATAATGTCACTGCGGACGCTTGCCGTTCAATAGACATTAATGAGGTGATAATGTTGTGTAGAAATGTGAATGGTTTATTATGCATAATGGTGGATAGTATAAGTGTATGAATGGGGAGCATCTGATTGTATGCAGCGTGATCAGCATGGCGTGTTGAACTAAACACCATGAATGAACAGTTCACTATCGATAGAAACTTATGGAAATCACTTTATTTTGAAATACGGCTTTCGTTGACTCAGTTATTACTTGACTACGGAGTATTTAGGTAAATTCAAAACTGAATACATCACGAATAATAATGAAGACATGAATTAAAAAAATTAGACCCCTAGCTGTCATAGTTCTCGAGTTAGTCTTTTTAGAGAAAATTCTAAAATATCTACCATAAACGCCGCTTTAGGGTAATGTGACTACTGGTTTCAATAGGATAGTTTCCTATGTTTGATTTTGTACATTATTTTAGATGTAACAGAAAATAATACGAAAAAGAAATTCTGTGAAATCAGCACCAAAATCGATTGAAAAATAAAGGAGTTATTCAATTTTGAAATATTCTTGTGAGCAAAAGTGGGGGCATGGCGGGGATATCGCGCTATCTTTTTCGCACGCATGCAGCATTATGTCCGACGGCGCTTGGTGGCGTCACAGCCTAGTATTGCTGTTATTTGACAGCCACCCCTTCTACCAAATTTCAAAGCTTTATAACTTACTGTTGCGCCAATTTTGAAAATTCTTTTTCCATTAGGTTTTGGGTAGCATACATTATTCATAACTGTATTTAAAAAAAAGTAGCCAACTACCCTATAGTTTGTAATTGTAATTAGTGTATCATAATCATAGATGACCAAGCTAATTAATTACATCACAAGTTTAAATTTCAAGAAAAATAATGAAATTTCTAAGATAGTTACTTTTTTGTAAATTATAACTCAACTTTGATTCCTTATACTGTCAATTTTTTTTACTGGTCTAGCCTGGAAAATTTAATCCAAATTTGGCGCAATTTGTCAAGATTTTAAAATGCTACAATACGTAGATATTTTTTAACGGAATAACTTTTTGTGGAACCACAAATGACTTAATTTATTAAACACGTTATTAAAATAACAGTGAACGTGCACGCACGCATTTGGCTCCCGATGGGGTAGGCAGTACATAAAAAAATCTTGCGCCAATTGCACATTGAAATAAGATAAGACAAAGTGAAAGGAGATACTCTCCTGATGAAATCTTTTCTCTCTCTAATAATTACTTGTAGCATATAACATCAAACAATATGAAAGATCTATATTTTTCCAACGCAATGTCAGTAGAAAGCGCACTAACCAGATGTGCGTGATGTTATTATGGGAAAACCAACGCAATCTGCAACAAATACGGAACGGGTGTTTGAGTCTAAAACCAAATAACATATAAAAAAGTGAATTGGAACGATATATTGTAAAAAATAAAACTTAGGCACCATAAAATATTGCCGGATTTTTTTTAATATAAAAAAGATACAAATAAATTAAATCTTTAACATATATGGCAGACAAAAATCATTTCTTGGCTTTATTTTGCAGATTTCAAGATGTTCGCAAAGTTACATGTATTGTTGTACTTGGTGTGCATGACGAGAGGTAACATGATGGTCACCGTCCAGGGCATGCTACGTGGTGAGGAACACGAGGGGTATACTTCCTACAGTGGTATCCCCTACGCCACTGTATCACAAAATAATGGCAGATTTAAGGTAATAATATAATTAAAATAAGGCTTTTCATTTAAACCCGTTTTAAGATCAATCCATCAGTTTAGGAACTAACTCGTCAGCAATAAGATATTTTAAAATAAATGTACATAATATACAATATAAATTCATATACCGAATTCTATTAGAGCTAATATATATTTTTTTTATGATATAGGGGGCAAACGAGCATACGGTTCACCCGATGGTAAGTGATCACCGCCGCCCATGAACATCTGCAATACCAGGGGGCACACAGATGCGTTGCCGGCCTTTTAGGTGGGAATACGCTCTTTTTTTGAAGGTCGCCAGGTCGTATCTGTCCAGAAATGCTGCTGGCGGCAATTAGTTCCATAGTTTAGTAGTACGTGGCAAAAAATTACGGCTAAAACGTACAGTGGTGGATTGCCAACTTCCGAGGTGATGTGGATGGAATTTGGAGTTCTGCCGCGAAGTACGGTGATGGAATTAGACTATGGATTATGGATTCAGATTATTAACAATAATAATATAATTATAGATGATAGGTACATGTTGTATTCTGGATGTTTATAGACGTCAGTGATAATTCCTCTAATATAAAAAATAAATGTACTAACTAAGGGTTGCTCGCGGCTTCACTCGCGTGAAAAGCCTTTCCTGGTCCAATTATTGCTGCTGCTTTTATTTTCCACGCGAGCAAAGTACCGGGATAAATTGTAGCTTATATATTTATTCAAGGCATTGGCTATTTGCGGGCCAAATCTAACCAAATCCCTTCAGGTGTTTCTGAATTTACTTTTAACAAACATGTAAACATTTTTACAAATTTTCGCATTTAATACAACAAAACAATATATTTGCTATCTCTAGAAAGCCGGCCTCGCTCCTTTCTGGCATGGCATCCGCGAATCTCACGATCCTCGTTGCTCACCAACATCTTCGGTGGAGGACTGTCTACAGCTAGACGTCCACGTGCCTGGCGCAGGGTCGGTTCCCTGGCCGGTCTTGGTGTGGGTAACAGGGAGAGGTTGCCGATATGACCCTGGTCAACTTGTGCGAAGGGATATCATTGTCGTCGTGGTTCATCATAGGTAACAATTGAAATATAATACTAATGTAGTTAAACGTGAAAAAATAATACCAGCAGTTCTTTCCAGGCAGGGACCTGTAGGATTCCTTTGTTTAACTGAAGATAAAGTCCCAGGCAACGCTGGTGTGAAAGACGTAGTTCTAGCATTACGTTGGGTACGAGACAACATCGTCGCATTCAAGGGAAACCCGGCCAGCGTGGTCATAGCCGGGCAAAGCTTCGGCGCAGCTATGGTTGAAGCACTTACTTTGTCACCCATGGCCCATGGGTTATATCACGGCATAATACTCCAAAGCGGTACTGTACTTACGCCGTGGAGTTTTAACAATGACGCGAAAGAACGCGCCATGACGTTGGCAAAAATGATCGGTGATGATGAAGCATCTACAGCACTCCTGAACGCCAATATTGTTGACTTAGTGGACCAAAGTAATAAACTAGACATGCCTTACTTTCCATTTGGGATATGTGAAGACAAATCTTTGAGGAATGAAGAATGGTTACTATTTGAGGCACCTATTGATCTCCTTAACAGTAATAAAATCAACGAAGTTCCTATAATGATGGGTTATAATACTGACGAAGCTTATGTATTTGCATCGGGTCTAAATGACTCCAAAGTGATGGAGAGGATATCGAAAGATATCAGTGTTCTCCTGCCAGAAGAACTAAAGTTTATTAACGACCGGGAAATAAAACAAGTGGCTCAACAGATAGAAGACGTATATTTTAAAAAGAATCGTAGTTTGGCTAGTGTACTGGCGTACCACAGGTATGCTAATATTTTATCACACACATTCATGCTCTTTATCCCCGAAGGGATAGGCAGAGGCGCAACTAGGCACAAATTCCAGACTTCGGGCTGATACTGAGGAGGAAAACCCAATATCACTTTATAATATTTTATTTATTTTATTAATATCTATGCAACAACATCGCGTAAGTTTTCCAGTAGTTGATTTAGCTGTGAATCCGACGAGCCCAGGTTACAATTGTACATGATATGGTGATAGGTCAGAGTCAAATATTTGCACTTTGCTCTTTCTTGCTCAAGAATAAAAGCACAACCAAATTAATACAACCACCGTTATCCATAGAGACGCGTACTTCATCAGTCACATCTACCGCAGTGCCCGTCTCCACGCGTCATCCTCCAGTGTTCCCGTCTACTTCTACCAGTTCTCTTACTCCGGAGACGCTGGAGTGGTACCAGAGCGTGGAATAGAGAAACTAGGAGCTGCACATTCCGACGAGCTAGCCTATTTGTTTGGAAGAGATTTAGATGGAGACGATAAGGCGGTTCAGCAGCATCTCGTTAGACTTTGGACAAACTTCGTCAAATACTTGTAAGCGAAACGTTGTGATGCTATTTTGTTTTTACACACTTTATATTAGCTTCACTTGTGTGTTTGTATGTTTGTAGCTCGCCGACTCTGACTCCTTTGGGCGCGATTTTGACCCACTTAAAATACATTTTTTCTTATTTAAGCTATTCTTAATTCAAATTTATTTTCTAGTTGTTTAGTTGGATTTTATATAAAGCGTGTTTTTTAGTTGTTTTAATTATTAATAAACTTCACTCCATCTTATCCAAAAATTATAATGATTATAGGGCATTGTTGAGTGACACAAGTAGTGTCTAAGAAAATACTGAAACTATTCTTAAATTTACTTTAAGTACACACTATTCTTTAAAGATTTAAAAGCCGACAACAATAAACAGCAGCCGAGAAGAATGCAATAAGAAAATATATAAGTATACTATGACGATGTCCAGGGCACAGTCGGGTTCGAATGCGGCTGAAAATGAACACCTGTCAATTTATATTGCAACTTATAAAGAAGAACTAGTACCGATCACACCACAAGACGCCGTGTTCAAAACATAAAATATCTACACATTATTATTTCAGGAATCCGAGCTACAAAGAATCAACACAATGGGATGCATTAGACCCGACCAGTCCTCGCGTCTTCGACATCGGAACTGAAACAAACATGATGGACTTTCCTCACACGAAGACGTCCCGTATGTGGGACGATGTTTACGATAAATATTATTATTCCAGGAATGGAAAATGATTCAATATTATTAATCGGATTCAAAAAAGGACGAGGTCTTAAATTCTAAGGGCTAATTTCACCACTTGCTGATAAATGCTATCGTAACATAAATGTATAAGCCCACCAAATACAAAATCACACACTAATCTATGCTCCTTGATAAGTGTTAGATACCTCAGAACTCCGTCATTAGTTATTGACCGATTTTGAAAATTATTTTTTTGTTGGAAAGGAAATACTTTTATATTGGTCCCATAGAATTTTTATCAAAATTGGTAATCCGTTTATTATAAAGTTAATTTTTTTTAGTTAATAAGTGGTTTTTGAACGCGGTTTATTTTTATATATTAGTTAATAGTTGATAATACACTTACCTATTTCCAATATCAATATATGTATTTGTTTCATTTCATGGTTGGATAAAGATAACTTAGCTTTTCCTGATTTTTCCAAAATTTTGCTGGTTTATGTCATCAAATGCGCGCCTATATGTTATAGCTTGGATGACATATTATGCAGCGGGATCATGAGGGATTGTCTGGTGGCAATGAATCGTCACAAGCTTGGGTTCAATATTAAAGAAATAGTCAACAAAATAGTAGCACTTTTGTATTACATAAAAAACGTATTCAATTATTACATTTACAACATAAATCTTGTCATTGTTTTCATTAAGGTTGTTTATTTTCCTATCGCGTGACCGAAGTTATTACAAATACAGTTGATGTCTTAAACACATGTTTTATTCACATTAATTAACTTAAAGCAGCGCTGTAATCACTACGAAATCCAATCATAGGTAATCAATACACGAAAATTGTAATTATGTCCATTAAAAAAAAAAAAAAAAAAAAAATAGTTTATTCATCACGTAGGCGAACATAATTGCACTTATGATAAGTCAAGATACATTCAATTAATAATAATAATTATTACAAAAAGTCACTTATATAACTACAGACATTTTTATAGGGAGTAAAATCAATGAAAAATAAATAATGAAGCCAAGCTCGGGCTGGCAGGAAAGAGAAGATAAAAATAAAATAAAAAAAAGAAAATCATTTTTATAATAATAAAATAATGGAAGGAACGCGTCGCGATCCTCACCGGTGAGGACACTACAGGCCCTAACCTAGCTAACCTACCCGCCTTTCAATAGCTACCTAAGCGATGACTACCCGAAGAAGAAAGGCAGAAAGAAACTCCGGGCTTACTTTTTTGTCATCATTTGTCCATTGAATCTTTATAATATTCTTTTTTTTCAAGTCTTTTGCATACAAAGTCAGATTAGTTATATAAGCTAATGCACACACATCACCGTTAAATTGAGATAAAATCCAATTGAAGGAATTTAAAAAACACTAAACTCTACACCTAAAAAAAAAAAAAATCATAATTAGAGCAGAGAACACAAATAAATAATTATAATTAAACGGTGTACAGAGTGCATACGCCTACATTTACAAACATAATTTTTGAATTTTATTTGGTTTTCGAGCAATACGCACAATTTAAATAATTTATAATTTTAAAGGCAAGCGCAACACAATGATCGGTCGGTCGTCATTAACATTAAATGATTATATATTAACGCGAGGATAATTATAATTGAGGTATATATATGAATGTCAAATAAAGATTTAATATTAATTATAATGTCAATATTGTAGATGAGTACACATGACATTTTATGCAATTATCTTCTAATATTATGTGTTAACATGGTTGGCCATGGTGTGCAGGACCAATTTTCCAAACTGTCTGATCATCAAGGTAATCCGATACATTATAATACCCCTTAGACATTAACTCGCGCTTAACGTAACACTTGAATTTGTGTCCGGGTAGATTAGTTATTTCGGAGGGAAGTTTATTATAAAATTTTATTCCATTTGCTAAATATGATTTACTTGTTTTACAGAGCCTAAAATTTGGAACAACTAGTTTATTCTTATTTCTAGTGTTCAGACAGTGCAAGTCACTGTTTTTCATAAAAGTACTAAGGTTTTTGCGAACATACATAATATTCTGAAAAATGTATTCGGCCGGCAAAGTCAGTATATTGACCTCTTTAAACAGTTGTCTAAGAGAATCGCGAGAGCGAAGGTTATAAATAGCACGAATCGCTCGCTTCTGTAAGATAAAAATGGTCTGCAGATCTGCAGCAGAACCCCACAGAAGACTGCAATATGACATAATGCTGTGGAAGTAAGCAAAATATACCAACCTCGCCGTAGCCACATCAGTTAGATGTCTAATTTTCCTAATAGCAAAGACGGCAGAACTCAATTTGCTTGCAATTCTTTGAATATGGGGTCCCCATTGCAATTTATTATCGACTGAAACCCCCAGGAAGACCGTTGAGGGTACTAATTCTAGTTTATTCCCGTCTAAATCAATGTTTACTTCATTTTTATTGTTAAGTAACGAGAAACGGACACACTTAGTTTTTGCCGCATTTAGAAGTAAATTATTAGCAGAAAACCAGTCGGAAATCAATCTAAGTACTTTATTTGGCTCTGTAAGATTCTCTTCCCTTCTATTTATCTTAAATATTATCGAAGTGTCGTCAGCGAATAACACAACTTCAGCCATATTGTTAACCATGTAGGGAAGGTCATTTATATAGACTAAAAATAAAAAAGGACCCAAAATGGATCCTTGGGGAACCCCAATCCTAACTAAGGAGCCTGCGGAGAAGACGTTGTCGATAAATACTTGTTGTTTCCGATCTGATAAATATGAAGATATTAGGTTTAGCGCGTTTCCCCTAATACCATAATAACGAAGTTTTAAAATTAGGGTGCTGTGATCGACGCAATCGAATGCCTTGGAAAGATCACAAAACACCCCTAGAGCATCCTGTGATCCCTCCCAGGCATCCAACACTGCTTTAACTAAAGCACGTCCAGCATCTTGTGTAGACCTGCCTTTTGTAAATCCAAATTGCCTATCGTGTAATATTCTATTTTTATTAAAGAATACCAGCATTTGATTAAGCAATATTTTCTCGAATACTTTACTTAAAGCTGGTAAAATAGAAATAGGCCTATAATTTGAAGGAGTGTTTGAGCAACCTGCTTTAAAAATTGGCACTACTTTACTTATCTTCATAAGATCAGGAAATATGCCGTCCCTAATGCAGGAATTAAAGATATTAGCAAGGATTGGGGCGATGCTAACTATTACTGACTGCAACGCTTTAACAGACAAACCCCAAAGATCTTCAGTGCTTTTCATGTGTAGGCTCTTAAACACTTTTATTATATCATATTGTGTAACAAAATCAAATCTGAAATTCGGTATTGATAAATCTACATTGTGTTTTAAAAACGACTCAGCTGCTCCTGGTGAGGATGGCAGACATTTTGTCGTTTCAAACGGTATGTTAGTAAAAAAATGTTCAAAGTAATTAGCTGTAATATTTTTATCTGAAACTAGTTCGTCATTAATGTTCAATACAATCTTGTCATAAGACTTAGTTTTGCCAGTTTCAGTATTAATAATTTTCCAAGTTGTTTTAATTTTATTGTCAGAGTTTTTAATATTACTACTAATATAAGCAGCCTTAGCATACTTACATACACTTTTAAAAATATTAGAGTATGATCTTACGTAATTAGTAAATTTGACATCAGGTGTAAAGGACCTTCTGTCATATAATTCGTAAAGAACATCTCTACTACGCCTTATACCTTTTGTTGCCCAAGCACTGAATGATATTTTATTTTTTAGTGGTACTGATTTTACACCACATGTTTTATTAAACACATGTGTAATACTGTTTAATAATGTTTCAAACATATTGTTTGGGTGGTCTGAGTCGCAAGTCAGCATAGGTAACACAGAGTTAAGTCTAGTGCTAAATTTCTGCAAATGATGTTGAGATAGGGGTCTAAATTTAATAATGTTTTTTTTATTTTTATTTTCTTCACAATTAAGTTTGACCATTTGACAGGTGTGGTCTGAGCGAACCCCGGCTAATAATTCTTTATAATTAAGTTTAAAATTTGTAATAATATTATCAATACAAGTAGCCGAAGTTGAAGTTAGTCTAGTTGGCTCTAAAAAGTGACAGTTAAGATTAAAAGATTGAAGCAAAGTCAAAAATAAACTTTTGTCTGTGGAATCTATCAGTAAATCTATATTAAAGTCACCACAGACTAAAATCTTCCTATTCATTTTAAGTTTTTTAAGAATATCCTCCATTTTAGAAATGAAAGTTAATATGTTTGCTGTAGGAGGCCTATATACGCATAATATGATATAATCTCCGGTCTCTGCACAGGCAATCTCACATACTCGTTCAACAGAAAGTTTTGTTATATAATGTCTTTCCTTGTATAGGACACCATCCTTGATGAGGATCATGGTGCCTCCACCTTCTGCTGAAATCCTAATGAACGAGCTGGCAACTCTGTAACCATTAACACTAAATGCCATTCTATCTGGTTTCAACCATGTCTCCGTAAAACACAAAATATCAACATTATATTTTTCTACAAATAATTCAATGTCAAGGATTTTGCCAGAGAAACGATTTATGTTTTGATGAGTTAATATTAATAACATGTCATCTTTCTCTGTTGTCACACTTAATCGTTTAAAGTATTGACTACAATTGTATTAGTAGTACTACTAAAACATGTAGTAATTGAGGACTTCGTCATACTACTTATGACTGTCTTAATATTATAAGCTAACAATGTAGCAATGCAATGTCTACAAGTCTTTGTCAGATACACTGTATCCCTAGTCAAATTATAGCTACATTTTCCAATAAAATTATTGACATCCAAAAACATAAATTTATCACTATAATGATTAACTAAAAAGTGCATCTGTTTATTAAGTGTATGGATATGATTATTTACCCTATCAGACACATTTGATATATAAGGAAATGCACAAAGTATAATTTTTTGACAATTTAGGCTCATCATAGAGGCTATACTACTTGAAATATCATTTTTGGTTAAATTACAACTATTCCCTACTAATATTGCAATACAGGACTCAGGAGTATATGTCTTGCTAACTACTTGTTTTATAACCTCTTTATAGAGCATTCCTGGAAAGCAGTAACTCATAGCGGAGTGCTCTAGACTATTGCTAAGAGATGTCCCAAAGCCTTTTCCTATACTGTCGGAGAACACAACAGTGGGAGGTTTATTACATGGTGCCTTTATTGTTGTGGGATAGGTCTCATCTACCTGGGAGTTTACCCAGTTAGTGCTCTGAGAGTCAACAAGGCCAGGCATGTTCATCTCAACCACAGATGAAGTGTGTGCAGAGTCTGTATTAGTAGATGATGAAAGAGTACTACAATTATTGTTAGAATCTTTTATAAGTGCCATGAGATCATCAATTTTGTTTTTAGAAGTTAAAAAGTTACTATATGTTACACTCAGAGACTGTTCCAGAGTTTTAATTTCACACAATAACCGCTGTGTGTCAGCCTCATATATAAGCTTACTATCTTCTAGTTTAATTTCATAGTTGTTTAATTTATTTAATAATGATCTACGTTCTTTGATTAAATTTATATTTTTAGAATGGCATTTCTGTTTCTTACTTAATTTCTTATATTTTTGAATAAATTTAGTTAATTTTATGTACTTTTTTAATTTATTGTGACTGAGACAATGCAAGTTGTAACTGTTTGAATTTTTAACCAATGAATCATCATTAGTGAGATCAACAATTAAGTTTGACTTAAGTGGAAGGGGATTTGAGCCAACACCGATAAGTTCTTCATAAAGGCTTTGGTTCACCGCTACCTCAGTTAGCTCCTTTTCACTATTTAGCTTATGTATTTGGTCATTAGCACTGTTTAGATCATATTCTAGGTCCCTAATTCTACACAGAGCCTCTTCATATAATATGCTACAGTTTGCAAAGGTTTCTATCACCGCTTGGAGTTTGTTCCGTTCGTCCGCAATCAACTCATTCTCTTGGTGGAGATCAACTAATTGGCGCTTGAGCGAGGTATTATTTTTAATAATGTTAGTGACTTCCTCCTCACTCTCCTCACGTTCCTGCAGAAGTTTTTGGCACTGGTCTTTGTGTGCCTTTAATTCTTTAAGAGCCATCCTCAGCTTCATTTCAGTTTCCTGAGCCGCAGCTTTGCGGGTCTGCATAATGTAGTATTGGGCTTGGGTAACTGGAAGTTAAACAAAGAGAGGACAGAAAACTCGAGAAATACAGCGAGAAGAGGGCCACAAAATATTAGGAGGGGTAGTCTATAAAGTCACAAAGACACAGAGTTTTACTACAAAACACTAAATTTGTGTAACTAGGTTTAGTTGATTGTAGTTGCTGTTGTCTGGGGCAAATATTTAGCCAGTCATCAATTCTATTTCCACTTTTGTCAAATAGAAAGAGACTGAAGCGTTGCCTGTGTGAGTCTGACGTGGCTCACTAATAGTGAGCAAAGTAATGAATGTAGTGTAGTGTGTCAGGTTTAATAATTATTGCAATACTCGCCCGATAAAAGATTACAATCCAATTTTTGTTTGAATCCAAGAGACGGTTGACTGCGGTTGACTCAGCGGTGACAGCTATTACAATTTTTGTTATACTCAATATTTATTTATTTATTTATTTATTTATTTAACACATAACAGGTTACAATCATAAATACTCAGTTATTGATTACAAAATATGCTTATAACTAATCGTAACCCAAAACATGTGTATAAAGAAAAGAAAAGTTAAAAATAGCGGACGAGTTTGCAATATCACAAAGTAGATAATATCTTTGTTTATAACTGTTTTGTAGTTTTGTACTATCGTATATTATTATATTTCCTTAAAATGCACTAATTAGAATAACGATTACGACTTAAAATAATTAAAAAGTATAAAACTAATATTAAATTAGCCGGAGTAAATTATGACGTCCGGACCGATCAAGTGTTGCCAGCCGAAAAAAAAAAAAGATAATCTTTAAAAATTAAAAATTAAAATTCTTTAAAAATTAATCTTTAAAACTGCTGGACCGAGCTTGATGGGCCTTTCGCGGACTGATTGCCGACTTATAAATTAGGCAGACAAAAGAAAAAAAAAACAAACACACATCACGCCTTTATCCCCGAAGGGGTAGGGCAGAGGAGGTGCAACCAGGTGATCCACTTTTCGCAGAGTGTGTTCCGTTCCATAAAGGGACATCAGGCGACCCTATCTCCATATTAAACACAAAATCCAGACTCCGGGTTGATACAGAGCAGAAAAACCCAATATCACTTTGCGCAGCTCGGGATACGTACCCGGGACCTCAGACAGTCAGTCGTACCAGGCATGCAATACAACTACGCCACCGAGGTAGTATATTTTGTACCTACTCTGAAAATATTTCAGACTAGAAAATGAAAAAATACGCGGTTATTTTGGGACTTTTATTCTAGGAAAAAACTAGCATACGCAACCGAAAAGGCGCGTAAAAGATATATCAAAAATATTTAGTATTCTAGTCAAAAATATTTGACACCTTATTCCTCTAGAAGTCGCATATTTGGAAAAATCGTGATGTTCTGGGTATTTTTTTTGGTTAGGATATTTACAATAGGTATTAGATGATATACCATACCTGGTATGATATGGTATGGTATTAGATGTGAAGATAATGTGTTGTGTTGCCTCGAGGCATGTCTATTTTATGATATGATAGAGTTATCGCTATATCGGGTACAAATTCTCATGTCGGGCAAGTCGAAATGGCTTAAATTGTCGCATCTAAAAACCAATACTCTATACTTGAACAACTGGCCCAAGTCGCCTGATGAACCATAATTGTTCGTAAACGGTAATAACATTGCCTAGAACAAAATTCAATTATGACACACCGGGGAATCAAACTCAGAAACAAACGATTGACGGTACAAGGACGCTGCCACTGTATCAGTAAGACGGTTTACTATTTCCCGGCGAATTTTGATTGTTTCCGAAAGGTATTATAGGTCTAATCACAACATAAATGAAATCAGTTGCCGCGATCAAACCGAGTAGTGCAAGTTGCAACTATGTATTACATATTTGCTTTACTTTTCACGTATGGTAAGATTTTCTGTTGATTTTAAAATAATGTCTCATGATACTGACTTTATGCAAGAAATAATTGGATAGCTGATGTTATCACGCAGACTAGTGCTATCAACAAAGGAAGTTATGGCAGCCCATACAAGAAATACTTCTATATTATGGCGTGTTCTGCGAACTGGCTGCGACATATTGTAACCATATTGCTATTGCTACAGTGTCAGCTGAGCATGAAGACTTCGTGTGCGAGGTGCGCATGAAGGTGGAAGGCGGATGGGTCTGCGGCGTCACCCGCCAGTCCACCTACGGCGTGGAGTACGACAGCTTCCGAGGAGTACCGTACGCGCGGCAGCCGCTTGGCGAGTTGCGGTTCAAGGTTTGATTATATTATACAATTAATATTTTAATAAAAATGACCTCTTTTTACGAGCATATCGTTCGCCCGATGTTAAGCACCACATTAATGCCCCGTTTTTTCAACTGTAGTTATCGTTTTGTCAGCGTCTTATTAAGCTGGACGCGCTCACAGCACCTGGAGCACTCGAAGCTCTGCGAGCGCGTCCAGCTTAATAAAACCGATGATTACCCTAACAACAGTTGAAAAAACCCAGTCTAAGAGTAACAATGCATCCCACAATTTGATGAAAATACAAAGTTACTTCATGACGTTTCTTTTGCCCCGAGATATCAGGTGTATTAATTTCACTAACCCCTTACAACTTAATCCCTGATTTAGGTACTTGCCGAGTATAGACGAATTGTCACGAGTCCGAGTGTGACGAAACAGCTTATTCGAATATATTCGTTACTTATATTCAAAGTCATATTCGTGCACGAATTATTCGCCAATACTTTAAACGAGGCATTACATTGTAAAGCGCTGCTTGTCAGAAGAAATAGCAAAACAAGTAATCCATTGAAATAAAACGTTTTTGCGGATTTTATCGCGGTTTTTAATTATATTTTCTCTCGACGTTTCGAAGGCTTTGCAGCACAGCAGTCCCGATTTAATTACATGTATAACCGGGTCCCAGGCCTGTGCAAGTATCCAAACATCTTTTCTATTAACATTGGGATGGTTTTTCATTTCAATAGCCTCGCGAATCATCCTAGGTAGGAATCGGTGTTCTTTGGCAAGGATTTGTGGTTTGTCGAATCTAATATGATGGTTGGAGCCTTCTTCGGATTTTTCAGCTACTACAGACTTTGTAGAGTGTCGGAGTTTTACGTTAGGTATATGTTCTTTTACGCGGGTCCCTATATGTATTTTTGTTTGTCTAATATAAGAGAGGTCACATTCACAATCTATCTTGTATACGCCCGGTTCTTGTGCAGGTATATGGCAAGTGGCAGCACGCTTCAGGATGTAGCCAATCTTGTCGGTGACTCCTCTTACATATAGTAATAAAACCGGAACATGAATAGATTTATTTCAAAGTCTAACATTCGCGTAAACATCCTACTAATATTATAAACGCGAAAGTTTGTAAGAATGTATGGATGTATGGATTTCGGTGAAATTTGGCACACGGGTAGATCATGTCCTAGATTAACACATAGGCTACTTATAATCCCGGGAAATATAAAGCGGGACTTTTATCCCGGGAAAACTTATTCACGCGGGCGGAGCCGCGGGCAAAAGCTAGTAAGAAATAATTAAGTAATCAATTGCTATTCCAAGTTAAACCCACACAATTATAGGAACTGCAACCGGTAGAGCCGTGGCCACACTACGTAGATGCGACGGAAGAAGGTCCGATATGTCCTCAAAACGACGAGATCTATGGCAGACAGTTTCAACCGCGCAGGGGCATGAGTGAGTCGTGTATCTACGCCAATATCCACATTCCTCGCGAATCTGGAACCGATCAACATGAAGCCGTCCACCACGAAGCTGGTCTACCGATCCTGGTGTTCATACATGGCGGTGGTTTCCAGTCAGGCTCTTCGAATTTGGACATGCATGGGCCTGATTATCTAATCAGTCGTGGGATCATTGTCATCACCTTTAATTACAGGTAATTCTATGACAAAACAGCAATTCTCCTGTCTCTATGTCACAGTTGCATGGGGTAAGAACACCACACGTTCTTTAACGGTGTTGTAGAATCGTATAGGCTAACCCAATACATAGAAACAAATTACTTAATATCTGATAAGCAGTTTGGTTTTCGTAAAGGTAAATGTACTGAAGACGCAGTATCTTTTTTAACAAACACCATCAGCTCACACCTTGACAAGGGGGAGAAATGCGTAAGCATTTTCCTTGACCTGGCAAAGGCCTTTGATACCGTCTCAATCCCTATTTTATTAAGCAAACTTGAAAATCTAGGTATCAGAGGAATTGCCCAAAATTGGTTTTATTCATATCTTACAGGTCGTAAACAATGTACTAAAGTCGAAGCCTTCACAAGCAAATTTGAAAATATCTCCTTTGGAGTACCTCAGGGAAGCATTCTGGGACCAACACTGTTTCTCTGCTACATAAATGACCTTCCCTCTATTCAAATTACTAACGCTAACATCATATGTTACGCCGACGATACAGCTATTATTTTTCACAGCAAGTCATGGCAAGAGTGCCATAAAATAGTAGAGGACGGTTTATCAAAAGTAATTAAGTGGCTAGATAACAACCTACTAACCCTTAACACCAACAAAACTAAATATCTCTGGTTCTATAAAACCACTGCGTCTATTCCATCTACACTCCCAAATATAAAAATTCACCGGATGTGTACTAATCCAAATCCAAATTCTAACGCCACAACCTCCTCGGTGTGCTCCTGCGACACGATTCAAAGAGCCACGTCTATCAAGTATTTGGGAGTAATCATAGATGAGAAACTCAATTTTAAAGATCACATTGCTTCTGTATTTACAAGAGCCAGAAGATTAATTCCCGTGATAAAAATACTCCGAGAAGTTACGGATCCGACTTTACTCAAAACTATTTATTTCGCACTTTGCGAATCAATTTTAACATACTGTATCCAAGTATGGGGATCCACCTCTAAGACCACACTCATAAAATTGGAAAGAGTACAACGCTCAATTTTGAAAGTTATGTATAAAAGACCTTTTAGATACCCCACAACCTCTCTTTGCCATGACGCACAAATCCTAAGCATTAGACGATTATATATTTTAAGAATAGCCCTTGCCGGCCACAAAGCTGTCCTAAGCTCTCGACATCATCTGAATATGATAAGCAAGCGTAACTATAACCTACCGACTCCAACAATGATAACATCCTTTGCACAACGTTCCCCAAATTTCATGATACCTTTTATCTACAATAAAGTGAGCAGATTATGTAATATTACTTCATGCACAGTCCGCGAAACCACCCACAAATTAAAACAGCTGTTAGTAAGTTTCACATATGATGATACTGAAAATATTTTAAAAATTATTTCCTAACTGTAAGTATGTATACATACAAAATTTGTATTAAACACTTACTGGTGGTAGGTCTCTCATTATGTAAGAGGCCGTCTGGGTGGGTACCACCGCAATGTCTATTTCTACCGCCAAGCAACAGTGATGACGTCTCAGGATGACGAGCGCAGTGGAATGCCACACAGTACTTTGTAAGTCAAGGTGCTGGATGGTGTTACTACTGTTTATGGGTGGTCGTATCGCTTACCATCAGGCGAACGGCACGCTCGTCTCGTCATTCAATGCAATAAAAATAAAAAAGTAAAAAAACATACGCACACACACACATAGAGAGACAGAAAGAGAGAGACATGCAGACACGCGCACACACGCACACACACACACACACATGCACACACACTCTCACACATGCACACACACTCTCACACACATACACATTAAACCCTGTTTTTTTTTTTTTTTTTTTCTAATTTTAAGCATTTTGAAATATTGTATAAAATTTAAGTTACTGTAAGCCGTCTATTCTTGTTTTGCTTATTTTAACACAAAACTAAATTTTACGTCAATGTTTTTCTTTTGACTCCCATAGGACTAGTTTGGGAGTCATTGTAAAATAATGTCATTGTATAAAACGTATGAACTCACAGGAAGTGTTGCTTCAACTACTACCATTCTACTAATTTAAGCTTAGACCTCCTAGTTCACAAGGAGGCAATATTTTATTTATTTTATTTGGAAAACAAACATTATCTTATCTAATAATTAACATAACTGTAATATATTTGTCTACTTACCATTTACAAGCTTTTGCATCTTACTTATATTAAATTATGCTTGTTTAATTTAACCTATATCTATTAAACAGTAAGTATATCATATACTAGGGATTAGCTGAGTTACAAAAGGAAGAAAGATAACAAGAATTAAGACTAAAACAGACAATGAACCGTTTCAAACCAGTCATTAGCAAAAGTACGATTAAAAATGGTAAACTAGAATTGAATAGATCTAAACCTGGCAAATTAAAACTGTTAAAGAAATTGGCAGACCTTATAAAGAAGGTGTTTTGTCTATAATTAGTGGCATTGTGAGAAATTTTTAGCAGTTTAGTTCGTCTAAAGGTTATTGTGGGTTTTAATAAGTGATTCTGGAAAGATTTGAAGTAGAATCTATTTCGCCTTGGATTAATTTTACCAGTAAACAAATATCCGCTCTAATTCTTTCTTTTAATGTAACTTATGTTGTGGTATCTGTGTAAATATTGAATTATGGATTCCAAATTGGGAGCTTTACTCTAGGATGCTGCTCTATGGAATATGGCGAAATAGTAATTATTTAAATTAATGTCAACCATACATTACTTCTTACATACACACACTCACGCCTTTTTATCCCCGATGGGGTAGGCAGAGGCGCACCTAAGTGCACCCACTTTTCGCCGTGCATATTCCGTCCCATGATGTGATAGGGGGCGAGCCTATCGCCATATCGGGCACAAATTCCAGACTCAGGGCGGATACTGAATAGAAAAATCCAATATCACTATGCTCGACCCGGGGATCGAACCCGAGACCTCGGGTTTGCAGTCGTCCCGTAATACAACTTCGCCACCGAGGCAGTCATACATTACTTCTTTTTAAGAATAAACTCAATTAATGTGATATAATTGCTAGCTTTCAAGGAAAGGATCAGGTATATTTCATTCACATTCGATAATTATTTGACTACATTTATGTAAAATACCTTTAGAAGCAATGTGTTCAAACACCTTAATAATGTGTAGACCCAAAGGTGACATAATAAGACAGATGTTTGCGTGATCTAAAATATTTGCATCGAAGGTATTTAGAAACGGCAATTATGAAGCCTACGAAAAAGATATCTTGTGTTACTGTGGACGTTCGGCCAGACTCCAGAGACATGTCACATGAATGTTGAATGCTTACTTTTTCAGACTAAATGTCTTCGGTTTCCTATCTCTGAACACATCAGAAATACCCGGCAATAATGGTTTACGAGACCAAGTGACGTTTCTACGCTGGGTCCAGAGAAACGCGAAGTCATTTGGCGGGAATCCTGAAGAAGTCACACTGAGTGGGCATAGCGCTGGCTCCTCATCCGCCCATCTTCTCTCGTTGTCTCCGGCCACTAAAGGACTTTTTAAGAGGTAATAAATTCTGTTGTATCAAGGTACAAGTCCGAGACGAGCCGCAGGCAGCAAGCGACACTACTAGTTTCTATGAATTTCTATGAAAGTGATTCCAAGCAAGCGTGCGGCCGCGATGTGCGACTTTGGCCGACCGCAGCACCAGTGGTGACGCGGACCCGAGCGCGCATACATGTAGTATAATAATAGTAGCGAAACATCAATCTTATTCATATAGAATAATACAGTAAATAAACAAGAGTGAGCGAAACAATAAATACTTCATAGTTTTTATTTATTTCGAAAGAGTTATTACATGAAATATCAGCTTGGAATTGGTTAAATAATGCGTCTAAATTGGCCTCAATTAAAATAGATGCAGGTACACGCTGGATGCAGGCTACTTTCGACAGGTCCGTCTGTTAATCTTTGGGGGAGGCCTATGTTCAGCAGTGTACGTCATGTGGCTGATGACGATGATGATGAAAAGGATGCGATCTTTAAATGTCATTTCTCGAAATGTCACATCAACTAAATTCAATTGGATTGCTAATGCATCTGAAGTAATGGGAAAACCTATGGAAAACACTAAGACCTGCAGCCGCGGCTTGCAGTCTATCTCGGAATAGAAACGGCCGGGACTGCAGGCTGCAGTGTGGAAATGGAATGGAAATCGATTGCTTTTGACCCAATCTACATGCTCTTAACGGGAATAAGTCATATTACGAGTCACCCTGTATATTTTCTAAAAATAAATTCTATTATAGTTTGTAGCTGTTCTAACATTTATATATATCAGGCGTACGATCTGAAGTTTAAATGAGCTAAAATTTATTTTCTAGGGTCATCTTAATGAGCGGGACAGGACTCCCAAGCTATTACACTCCGTCGCCGATTTACGCCCGGCTAGTCGCCACGCTATTCCTAACCAGACTTGGCATCAACACCACAGACCCTGTCGCCATTCACAGACAACTAGTAACAACACCGATTGAGAGAATAGTTGAAGCTAATCGGGTTGTACAGTACGAGACTGGCTTAGTCACCTTCGTTCCAGTCGTGGAAGCCAAACACCCAGGAGTTACCAGGATACTCGATGACGATCCTACAGATCTCGTAAAAAGAGGAAGAGGTAAAGAATATCCTCTCATAATAGGGTACACTACCACAGAGTGCGAGGTGTTTAAATGGCGTTTAGATTATTTGAACATTTTGGATCGTATTGAGAAGAATCCTTTGTTAATCCTGCCTCCGAAACTGATATTCTCAGTACCTACGACGGAAGCCTTAGAGCTGGCCAAGAGAGTGCGCATGAGATATTTCCACGAGAAACCAACCTTAGACGAATACATAATCCTTTGCTCAGACCAAGTATTTAAACATGCAGTTTACAAATTGGCACAGTGGAGATCAGAATCTGGGGCTCCCGTGTTCTTGTATGAATTTTCCTACGAGACTGAGTTTAACGTTTTAGCTAAGGCGTTATTTTTAGACAAGTACAAGGGAGCTACGCATGGTGAGGATCTGAGTTTGATCTTTAGGTCGACTGCCTTATTAGGGGAGAAAGGCGCGTTGCCTCCCACGGACAATCTCATGAAGGATAAAATGGTCATGTTCTTCACTAATTATATGAAGTGCAAGTAAGTCATACACATCTTTAAGAACTTAATCATGTTATTGTAATACAAATTGATTTCAATTCCAATCTGAGGTAAGTAAAAAATGAACCGACCGTACGTAATTTGTCAATACGGTGGACTCTACTTGATAATTCAAAAGGATATTTTTAAGTTTAGGGTGTTAATACGCCACGTAATTTATTTTACCACGTTGTGATAATTATCTTCTAATAGTATACGCTTCGTAAATCGTAATTTAGGTTTATTTATTTATGGACAACCAGTAGGAGTTACACGTTTGTGCCTTGTGGTCCGGGGGCATCTAAAAAATTTCGCCACGGCATCCCCTGCCTGTCGTAAGAGGCGACTAAATGGGGTTGGCGAGAGTCGCGGGGTCAGCAGTGAGGGTCTACTTGCTCAACTACTCCAATGTAAGCGACTACGAGGTGGACGACAATGCGGATGGTCGATCTCCTGTGAAAAGCGTGCTTTAGAGTTCGGAGGCTTCTCAGCCTCCTCATTTAGAGAGAGGCCGCAATGCGCATCGCGCTGGGGCGGTTCCGTGCAGCTATCTTCGTGCAACAAGAAACCCCGGGGCCGTCCCGTAGGCGCCGAAGAAGGCCACCGGGGGTTTTGGTTGGTATGCTGGTGTAGGGTGTACATAGTGTTAGGGACTCGGTCCAATGCTCGCTCGGATGAAGCTATACTCCCGAGTGTCGACATTGGGCCGTAAGACTGTGTGAAACCAACATAACCGTTCCACTCACCCCCCAGTGGTGGTAGCGATAACGCGTTTTTCCCCGCGGTAAAAAAAAAAGGAGTTACTCTATTGCTTATATTAAGGTTACACAATATAAAAATCTAAAATTCTAAGTGCACTGCTTTTGAAGGTTGGTACAACATGCTTCTGAAAAGGTAACAGTAACATTTATTATTAAACTAAGATAAGAAAAGTTGCTCAATTAACAAAATAATTAAATATGTAGATTGAATACTATGTTTTCCGTGATTCCAGCGATCCAACGTGCAGCAAAGACATTACAACTTCTCCGTGGCCTCCAGTGTTCAACAGCCACGTACTGAACTACCAGATCATTAACAACCCTGAGGAATACCACAACAGGGGTCCCACGCACGAACAGTGGGATATGATCAAATTCTACGATAGCCTGGAAAGCCGCGCGTAAGGCCACATTTAAGTAATAAGTTAATTTCGAAAGTAATACTATAAGTAAGGAACTAGGAAAAGATGAGTTGATTGTTGAAGCTAGTAAGAACTGGGTATTATGAGATTTTCTAATATCATAAGACGAAGAATGCAGAACAGTGGAATATAGAAATTAGTAATTCGTGGTCCTGAGTTGTGTTGCTATTGTCTCTATAGTCGTGGTGCTTCCAATCAGACGAACGAGTTACTCATGTTGACACTCAGTTATATCAAAAATAAAATTCGACTGCTTGGGTCTGACCTTTAGGGTAATTTACAGACATCATGCGGCGTGTAATTGTATCATTGATAGCATCTTCAACTAAATAAATAACAAAAAATAAGCAAACAGAATCTGTATTTTCTCACGTCAATATTAACCTCTAAAGGACAACATCTTTTTATTGGAAAGATAGCCTGCAATATTAATGCATTTATTTATTTTCCAGAAACACATCGATGGTGGAAATGACTACTACCATGGAAGAAAATGACATTACTTATCATCACTGAATAGAGAATCAGTAATCAGAATTAGGTACATAAATGTATTCTCGTGATTGGTTTACAATGCACATGCCAAAAGATACTTGTGAATTGTGAGGATAACAAAAACGATAGGGTATTTATGTTTGTTTGATATTGTAAATTATTATATAATATGCAATATACAATATGAATCAAATAAATTTGGTATTTATTTTGCAACGACAATTTATAAAGATGTTAAGAGGTTTGGATGTTTCGATATTAGTTAGAAGTACACGCAAGAAACCGCTGAACGGATTTGGATGACATTTGGCATAGAGATAGATCATAATATCTTAGATTACAAAATGAGGCTACTTTAATTTACGCGACAGCACATATTTTCTTGGTAAGGCTGTATAACGCGGGCGAAGCCGCGAGCGACACACATTTGAAGGATATCTTATATTCTCAGAACAATTTATATCCTAGTGTAGCTGCTCTATTAGGTATACGTAATATTTTCGTCTGTATTTGGGTTCCTTACTAGCTGCTGGTACCCTGGTGCGTTGATGCCTCAGAAGATTTTTTTTTGGAAATATCGTTTGTAATGACGACATACGTGCGCGCCACCTACTGTCAACTGTAGTAAGTATGCATATAACCTTCCCGCAAATACAAGTTATTATTAGTTTCTTAGAGGACTTTCGTGTCGGCAACCTTATTAAATTTCTTGAACATTTCTTAAACATTTGAAAGGCAACCCTAAATTACCCGAAGGTTGAGAGTATCGCGGCGATAGTTTAGCAGAGGTATTTCAATGGGACGGTAACACTGGAGAAACTAATCAAGGTCTACTCGGACATTTACCTCATTTACTCGGCGTTGAAAGTAGCAGAGTGGAGGGCGCAGTTGAGCGGAGCGCCAGTACCAGTGTACCTGCACCAGTTTGGTTACGAGAGAGTGATGTTTTTCGAGCGAATCCCATTCTTAAAGAATATGTGTCCTTCCCGCCGAAAAACAAAGACGACGAAATGAAAGAGTGGATGACTACCATGGTTACAAATTGTATGCGGTGCGGATGGGTATTAGTAAACTTTATATTTTAACTTTACACGTTAAATACCTTGACTTTGCGATCATACGATTTTGTATGTATTCGGTACCTATAATATGATGAGACGAGATTTTATTAAAAGAACGACACAGCATTTCCACTTCTATTTTCTGACTGAGTTTACTTAAGAGATAATATCGGATATATTTTATAAGTTGATGCTAAAATGTTCAATTACGTACTTAGATGACAGGTTGTGTCAATCTTATATTGTCTGTCTGGTAAACTATAATTTGCTAATTATGGCGCCGCACAGAACAAAAAAGGAGGCCGTATACCTGACTACGAGCAGCAAAGGAGTCGTGCGAAATTGGGCTTTATCGTTATCGCTATATTTTTCTTCTATTTTTATGTCTCCTATTTAAAATATTAGATTGTATTACATTAGGAGAAGAAAATAAATTATTTTATGAATAAGTTACCTGTATCGGGATCATCAGGCTGTCCTCTACAATGTTGCTAGTTATTAACACGAATTTAATAGTGTACATTTTATTTTGCCTCGGAATTTTTATTGAATTATTATTTAAATTAATATTTATTTTATCATCACTTATGTAACAAGCATATATAACAAGGATAATATTGACAGATTTAATTACATTATATTTTCGAAATAAAACATTAAACCGAGAAGAAACTTTCACTTTTTAGGATATTCGACACCGGTCGATTATATTTTATTTTACTGGCAACTCTGTACAGCGCTCCCGACGTAATTGTCAAATTGAAATACTTATTATTGAATATTTATATCAGTCTTCGTCGACCCCATGTGATAAGTTCAATTCTGGTTATTATCTAAGCCAGCTGCTCACTAGGCAATACGACAATCCAAATGGGCAATGATGAGGTGCTGTGAACATCTTGTGCTACTAGATCAATAAGAAGTTATTCACTGAAAAATGTTTTTTTACGCTATACTCCATAGCGATTATTTCTTTTCTCCCATTGTACAGACAGTTTTTTTTTCTATTTACGAAATGGTTCTATTATCCCTATAAAATAATGCATAAATCATCTCTGTAACACTAAGCCTAGGGTTCTATGAAGTGTCGCCCATCTCCTTTGATGGAAACCCATAGACATTAGACAAGGTCGCTATTAGTAAGTAACCTCACTCAATTATTTTACTAACAAGCAGAACGCATGGCAAATTGCGCTGTGAATTTGATATAATGATGCAAAATTAAGGAAATTAATTGTACACATCCACTTTATTTTAGTTCTCAGATTATTATCTTTATTGACAACTATAATTAGTTTTATTTTGCATGTAATGAACGACGGCTATAACTCGTGTTTTTGAGTTAGTGATTAACATTTTAAATTGATCTATGTTAATGGCACGTTCTTTAAACAGTTTAGTTTAAGGGGGAACTGTACAGCTGGTAGTGGACAGCTCCTGTCATCTTGTACAACATTTGTAACGTGATAAGTGGTACAAGACGAGTAATTAATCCAAATATTACAACTAGCACTTCAAATATCTTGGATGCAAAGTGCTACTAGTTGGAATAACCGACCATCTCAGCACGAAAGCTACAACTATTAAAGTGTTTTTTTTTTTTACAATTGACTTACAGTATTCTTCGCTATTGTCTGGTTTTAATACCTGTAATAAAATAAAAAATATTATCGAATAATGCAAAATTTAAAAATAGTACACTGTTGAATTCTAAAAATATATCACAGGCATAAAGGCAAATAGATAATAGTATTGTGCGATACACCAGCTTGCGCTGCTACGAGTGGCGGTGTTTTCCCTATAAAAGGACACCTGCCTATATTATGTAAAACGAACACTTTTGATTTATACTTTATCACATATTTAGGTACTTACAAAATTCTGAAATAAATAAATAAAAAAATTACGACTTATCTTTAAATCTGATGCTTTATGAGACACAGAACTGGATCCGTCGGCAGAGGAAAATGCAAAGCTTGGGTTTATAAAATAATCAGACGTCCACATCTTTTATTCCCGAAATATTAACTTTTCGTCGTTACATCTTCTCCATGATTGACGACGCGGGCGACATGGGGGACGCCAACCATTCGCAATATTGGTCACAAAATCAAATCGCGGTGGTTAGGTTAGATCTGCGATACTCAACCTGCTCGTCTGAATTCAAAAATCTTACTAAAACTAAAGAAATTTATAAAAAGATTACTTCAACTGTATACTAAAACTATTAGAATAAAGTTATTCAGTTAATTGTGAATATTTTGATTATTAAGACGTCTTTGTGGCCCGCGTCAAAAAATGGTTGAGCACGACTGGGTTACATAAGTATAAATTTAGAATTTCGGGGTTAGCGTTTTCGATAACCCGATAGCCCTCCGCTTTTATAGTAAGTACATAATTAGTTCAAAAATACGTAGACTGAAAAAATAATAAGAAATCAACTGCCTTAGTGATAAGTACATGAAGACCTTGAAATTTTTTAAAATATACGTTATTTTGCGGTAGTGTTCAAATATTTTTGGTTCTTACAGCTGAACGCGTGACGTCTGTTTGTACAAGTGTGTTGCATTTTGAATATTTCTTTTATTAAGATATAGACATAGTCTAAATACAGTTCTTACCGCACTTGTAAATAAACATAGCAATATACATTGTATAGACATTAATAATTAATTTTTTAAAAGTAAAACGAACTTTAAAAACAATAATTCAACATTTATAAAAAGACAGATAGCAAATTTGCTACATTTATAGTATTTATTTGACAAAAAACCAAGAATTTGGCCGACCACGCTGCTTCTATTGAGCAGTTTTATTCTGATACTGGGAAAGATACTTTGGTACTTATTCCTGATAAGATTAATTATTTTAATTAGAAACTCGGACAATAGAGGATCAGACCTCTTACATTAACAAAATGAATATTATTAATGAAAATGCTGACATTCCAATATTAAATAATAATTATTCTAATAATGAATTCATAAATTTTAATTTTCCTCTACCTACTAGTCAGGATAACACTAATAATGTGTGTAAAAATAATATTAAACACTTGACCGTTATTTGAAGCTTACTAGATTGAGATAGGCACTTCCTGTTTTCCGTTTCCTCTACCTTCCTTTTCATTTTATCTATCTGTCTCGCTCGCACATCCGTTCTCCCACCAGGCCACCGCCCCACCAAAGGTGTGCTCTGTGGTGGTCGGTGTTCTAGGAATCATTGGCGTCAAGTTTTCCGTTGAGTGCAGTCGTCTACTAAAACACGGTGCAGTTTCAATATACAAAGTGAAATAAGTAACAAAAGTGTTTACTGCAGTGTTTTAGTGACTTCTTTCGGTCTAAACCGTAAGTAAGAAAACTTGCATAAATTATACCTTTCCTTATACTTTTTCATATATTACTATTTTAAAAAAAGAAATAATTATAACGGTGTTACCGTTCGTTTTCAAATATATTATTTTATTCTTTAGGAAAAGTGCTGTACTACTAAGTACTAGTACTCACTAGTCTTTGGTAGTAAGTTTAAGATGGATCTTTGGTAGTATAGTGGTCAGTATCCCTGCGCGGGAAACCGGGGTTCGATTCCCGCCGGAGAACCACATTGCGTCGTCATTAAACAAAGAGTAGGTCGTCCTTTCCTAGTGACGATAGTAGTTATAATACTGATTCCAACGACCCAAGATCCTCGTCAGCACCGCTGTAGTAGAGAACGGCGGGGTAAAACTAATGCAATCGCTTTTATGTCTGTAATACAGGCTGCCCTAGCAGCAGCCAGAAATACCTACTTGTTGTAGCCCAACAGGAGTTGAATAACACTGATGAGGACATATTATTGGATCAGGATTGTAGATTATTATATTATGATTATGAGCCGGACGGCGTAAAATCTAGCGACCTTAATTAATTTAAGTTTGAAATTCAGGTTAAATTAAAGGATCCTTCTAGCTTCTGAAGAATCCTGAATGTTACTTTAAGCTGCTAAAATTTTAGCATTCCGACAAATGTGAGTGGTCTGAGGTTAAGTACGTAGAGGCGCAAATCATATAATACACAACGGTATTTAGCTTATGCTGATAAAGCTTACGGTGCTCTGACAATTTGCATACTTAAGCAACAAGAAGTCTTACAGATTAAGAATTTAGAATTTGACTGATCTCATCACATGGTCTCGTCACTCCGACAATATAGTACCAGAGCAGTTACATAACAAGATAGTTGAGCTATTTTCGGAAGGGGAATATCAAAAGGTTCCTTCCGACTTCCTACAACTGATCTTTGACCACCATGCACATTATTCTTAGAAAGGGTAAATAAAGACAATCACTACCCCTCGCAGGGGTCGGTAAATTGTTTCAGTGCCCTCGCAGGGTGCGTTTCATGCATGTTGTACAACGCCATGCACACAACTCTCGTAGAGTTGTGGTCGTAGAAATGGAGGTTTTATAAAGACGGTTTTTACCTCCAAATAAAGGCAGTGGCTATAAACCTGTTTCACAAACACTGGGTTAATATTACCAATCACTACCCCTCGCAGGGGTCGGTAAATTGTTTCAGTGCCCTCGCAGGGTGCGTTTCATGCATGTTGTACAACGCCATGCACACAACTCTCGCAGAGTTGTGGTCTTAGAAATGGAGGTTTTATAAAGACGGTTGTTTACCTCCAAATAAAGGCAGTGGCTATAAACCTGTTTCGCAAACAGTGGGTTAATATTACCAATCACAACCCCTCGCAGGAGTCAGCAAATTTTTTTTTTTTTCGTACCCTCGTAGGGTGCACATCATGCATGTTATACTGCGCCATGCACACACTCCTGCAGAGTTGTAGTCATAACCACTCCACTTTTATCTGTAAACATTACCGACGCCCACAAGGTAACGGTAATAACAATAGTGGTCAATGTGGTGATAGACATAATACACATGGATTCATTTGTCCACGTGGTGGTAAACAGTGACAAGAGCCGGTCAAGAATACTAAGAAGCCCAACACGGCCCACGACTACCAAGCGGTAAAAGAGAGGGGTTTCTGCCTACTTCAAAGCGGGCCAGTTGAAGTGTTTTTGTCGATCGATGGAAGTAGCTGGGAGCGTCAGACACCTTGCTGCGCATAATAACAGGCTATCGCATACCTTTTCTGAGATAAAACCCCCTTTTGCTCTACCTAATTTACGGAAGCCATTTGTAACAGAGGAATCTCTAGAAATGTGTGCATTTATTACGGAGATGTTATTTAAAAGTGTTCTGTCACTGGTCTCCAACCTTTACATCGACAATGTCTTCGATTCCCAAGAACGAGGGCAGTAATCGACAATTTGTCAATGTTAAACAATTGTGTTTACACGGAACCCTTCAGGTTGATAAACATATGTAGTGTCTCAGACTTCCTATAACCAGGCGACTGGCTTTGTAAAGTAGATCTTTCCCAGGCCTATTTCTACCAGCCTATCTCCCTATCACGTTGGGGTTTCTGCGATTTATTTACCGCGGAAATGACTGAAAATGACCTGCCTGCCGTTTGGACTCTGCAGCCAAAGGTTTTGCGTCTTTAATCAATGGGTGGCACACACCTTAAGACTTGAACGTGTTCGAATACTTGTTTCTTTCCAAAGTATGCTATTCAATTAAGATTTGCAAATTCTTCGAGTCCACACCCAAAAGTGTTAGACCGTTTACATTTATTAGGTTGGCGAACGAATTCACAAAAGTTAGTCACGTCCACCTGCAAAAGTCTTATATTTCTATGAGTTTTGTGGTATCCATGGTTGAACAAGCAATCATTGCCACCGGAAAAGATCTTCCTCGTAACACAAAAAGTACTGGATTTACTGCGAAAGGCCACGATATCAGTAAAGCAACTACATAGTCTGGTTGGGCTTCTAAAATTTGCCAGTGTTAACTGTCCCTCAGAGCAGGCTTAATTTTCGAAACATTCGTATCTTTTTGAACAAACTCTTTAAATAAGCTCCTGGCTGTACCTATGTTCTAACCATGGAGGTGCGAGAGTTATTAAAATGGTGGCATCCAAATTGCCATGTGTCTTCTCGGTTCCATTATCAACCACCGTTGACCACATAATTTTCCGCCAGAGGCGCCTCAGGTATAGCGTGGGGAGCTCAGCTCGACAGCCGCCCAATGTCGGGCTTATGGATCAAACAAGAACGACATCTCCATTGCAATCAATGCGCTGCTCACAATACTGAAGGTCATAAGTTAACAAGACCAATATCTGAGCGTACCCAAGGTTCTAGTACAATGCGACAACAAGACGTAGCATTATTGTGAAACGAGGGGGGGGGGGGGACCAAGTCTTACCCTTAGACCCTCGATTCAGTTAATCAAAGAACTGTTTCATATTCTGGACAACTTCCAGATCATTCTCGAAATTTAATACATTCCAGGAATGTACAACAGTCACGCAGACCAATTGTCGCCTTGTCGACGTGCCCCAGGCTGGCATCTATTTCAGTGTACAGAAAATATCGAAAAGTTTGGGCTTTTCCGTGATAGATCTATTTGCGTCAGAACGAGCGAAGGTGGTAAGCAACTATGTATCTTTGCACCTGAACGACGTTCGCGCGATTTACCACGATGCATTCTCCAGAAACTGGATTTACCCACGAGTCTGACTATTTCCATCCCTAGTGTTACAGCACCTCAATTCAGAATCTGATATTGTCCTCCTGGTTATACCGAGGTGGGACAGAGTATTCTGGAGATAAGACCCAAGAACCCGAGCGCTGGCGCCCCGGATCACGATCAAGGAACCTTAGTTACACCTGATAGACAGTGACCGACTTCCCACCCCCCCAAAATTCAAGCGATGACATTGAAAGTATGGAAATGTGGGGGTAGTCATGGAATTTAATCCTTCAACGCCCGCGATGGACACCGGTGTCCATTAGTATAAGGAAATTAGCTTATAGCTATATATAAGCGGGCGTTGACGGGTAGATTAAAGTTCAAATAGAACCTTTATAATCTTCTGGCGTCCTTCTACCAAAAAGATAATATGAAGTTGTATGGTCTCGAGGGCTGAACTGAACTAAAAAAACATAAAGTAGAGCCTTTAGAACCCACTGGTCGAAGTTTAGCACGTTTTGTTGTAAATGGATTTGCTTACAACATTATTTTGTTACACAAGTCTGCATTCTGCACGCTGAATTATTATAACAATGGTGGTAGTCTAAGTTCGCACGCCTTCGTCCAACATATCCTGAACTCTAATCTATGATATGGAACGTAGATAAGTTAGTTACGCTTTTGAATAGTCTTGACAATGAAAATGCTGTATTTGCGACACGCAGACAACTACAACGCTATTACTTCTTTGCTCCGGCAGAAGAGTTCACGATTTGACATTGTTTGCAGTCTAATCCAAACAATTGTCTGTAGATTGTAAAAATTTGATCCTATGGCCCATGTATGGCTCAATAGCAGATACTGCTACTTATAGACAATCAGGCGCGAAATTGTCTCCTAACCTAACTAAGAACAAGAATATGGACCCAGTATTCTGGGTAAAACGTAGGTACTATATTTATTTTGGAAGAAAAGCGTAGATTGGGAAACTGTACTAATTTATTTATTAATATTAGAGGTTCACCAAAGCCTGTCTCCCGTACAGTTATAGCCGGCTAGGTAAAATCCATATTGTTAGAAACGGAGTAGTGAATTCTTTAGGGAGCATACGATCGGCTTCCAAAAACGGGATTCATAATTTGTCCTTCAGATGAGATTCTTGCAAAGGTCTCTACTGGAGACCACAAAATACATTCACCCGTTTCTAACGTAAGGAAGTAATATCTAAAAATAATAGTAGCTGTGAAATCGTTAATTTGTTTAAAGCAGCTGATTAAATTCGAGTATATGTCTGTATAGGTACTCGTAACATTTTATACATACGAATATCATAGTCCATACAATACCATTTTGGATGCGTATTTACATTTGTAAGTAATCCTTTTTCTCGCACATATGGATTATTAAACTAATCTAATGTATACTTGGCATAACATATTTTCTTTCAAAATAGGATCATCATCAATATTTCATCACATTGGCGTCATGCCCCACCAGGCGATAACAGACACGTCTCAATCTAGTAAGCTTCAAATAACGGTCAAGTGTTTAATAGAGGTGTTTTACCTGAAAATAAAACACATATTAAATACTTACCTTATTTGAAGCTTACATTTCAATTTCTGCCTGGTAGATTATCGACTCAATGATTCCTAGAACACCGACCACCACAGAGCACACCTTTGGTGGGGCGGTGGCCTGGTGGGAGAACGGATGTGCGAGCGAGACAGATAGATAAAATGAAAAGGAAGGTAGAGGAAACGGAAAACAGGAAGTGCCTATCTCAATCTAGTAAGCTTCAAATAAGGTAAGTATTTAATATGTGTTTTATTTTCAGGTAAAACACCTCTATTTTATATCTGGTTCATCAAAATAGCCAAGGTATGTAAGGTAAGGAACTACAAATGGAATCGTTCATGAGTTGTGATAATATAGAAATTCTTTGTATTACAGAACATTGGCTAAAAACTGAACAGCTCATGTTCAACTTTAATAATCATACTATTGGTAGTCACTTTTGGAGACAAAATGCTATTCATGGTGGCTCACTTATACTAATAAATAAAAATATTAAATTTAAAGAATGTAAGGACATAGTGAGTCTCTTTGTTGAGCAAACTGCAGATATATCTTGTATTGAGTTGGAGCAGTTCATTGCTATCAGTGTATACAGACCACCCTCCTCGCTTTATGATAGTTTTGAAATCATAATTGAAGATGCAATGAGGAAATCAAGTAAATTTAATAAGACATTGCTGGTTTGCGGAGATTTTAATATTAATTTGTTAGAAAGCTCCACCTTGGCAATAAAATTAAAAAGTCTATTTTTATCATTCAACCAAGGTAACCAATTATCAGAGCCCACTAGAGTAATCAATACTAGTGCTACATGCATAGAGAACATATTTACCGATATATTGCCAATTAAGAAATGCATTATTAATAAACTTGGCTCTGACCACTGTGGTCAATTAGTCAGCTTTAGCAATTTGGTTCAGAATATATCCAATAAGAAAATTACAGTTTTCCCTGTAACAAAGGCCCGGTTAGAGAAATTAAGGAGAAAAATAGAATGTATCTCTAAATGGAACTGACCCTAACTTACTGTATAATACTGTGTTTAACACATTTTTTAAGGAGTTTAATACAGTCTTCACATCTAGATCGGTTTCAGCGGGCAAAAAATACTTATAACACTTGGCCCACTTAAAATATTTAAACAGGTTTGTCATAGGGCTAAATCTTTATACTTGAGCAATAAGATAAAAAAAACTCTGAAAATAAAATTAAAATGATTTAGAGTGCAATTAGAAAAGAAACTGGTATGGCTAAACCTCGTGAAACGGAGTTCAGCCTTAACATTGATAAACAAATTATTAGTTCCGACATAGATGTAGCTAGGCTAGGCTTTGAATTTTTTTTAACGGACATACCGGTTTCTATAAAAAAATAAATTAAACTCGTCTCCCACAATTGCCAAAAAATTATTACAAGAAAATGTCTCTGGATGTGGAGATTTATTTTTATTCCACTGTATTAATAGTTTAGACATAATAAATACATTTAAATAAATAATATTAAAAATACATGTGACCTCTGGGGTATTTGCACAAAAAATTTAAAGTCTGTAATATTTGTACTAGCACCCCAGTTAGCTACAATTTTTAACTTGTGTATTATGAGTGGTATGTTTCCTGATAGAATGAAATTAAGTAAAATAATACCTCTTTTTAAATCCGGTAGTACAGATGACCCCTCTAACTTTAGACCCATATCTGTGCTACCGTCAATAAGCAAAATTATTGAAAAACTCATGCTTATACTAATTCAACATAATTTTACTAAAAATAATTTACTTCATGGTAAACAATTTGGATTCACCAGGGGCGCTCCACTACAGATGCTGGTGTGGAGCTTATACAAAATATTTTTGCCGCTTGGGAAGATTCTCAGGACGCTTTAGGAGTGTTCTGTGATCTTTCCAAAGCTTTTGATTGTGTTTACCATGATATTCTTATCGGGAAATTGAACCACTATGGGGTTAATGGCAAAGCCCTTGAATTATTTAAATCATATATATGCAATAGGGTACAAAGTGTTGTCAATGGAAAACGATCTCCTGGTTCTATAGTTACAATGGGTGTTGAACAAGGCTCAATTCTTGGACCTTTTCTTTTTCTAATTTATTAAATGACACCGTATTTCATAAGGGACAGTTGTGAAGTAGTGTTGTTTGCAGATGATACTTCCTTATTATTTAAAATAAGTCGACATCAATCAATTCTTGACGATGTAAGCAATACTCTCTCAAAAATTAATTATTGAATAAAATTTTAATTTATTATTAAACAGTGACGATTTGAGCCTTGTGGATACAACCAAATTCTTGGGTATCACATTGGACCCTAAACTTCAGTTTTTGCAGTGAGCAGGATACGCCAATTAACTGACATTGGAACAGCGAGATTGGTCTATTTTGCTCAGTTTCATAGTTTGATGAGTTATGGAATTTTGCTGTGGGGTGGTGCTGCTGACATTAATACTATATTTGTTCTTCAAAAGCGAGCTATAAGATATATCTAATCCCTAAGCTCTAGACGTTCTCTAAGAGAAAAATTCAAAGAAAGAAATATATTGACAGCATCACAATTTATATTCGCTAATTTAATGTACGTACATAAGAATATAGAAAACTTTCCGAAAGTTTGCGATATCCATGGCTTAAATACTAGAAGCAAAAATAATCTAGTTAATCACAAAACAAGGCTCCATAATATCAGCAAATCTTTTAAGGTTTACTGTATACACTTTTATAATAAAGTTCCCACTGAAATTACGTGTAATCGAAAGTCATGTAATAAAGCTTATTAAAAGATTTCAGAATACATTGAGGATAAAAAAATCTGGGATTAAATATTTTCATGTGATTTTCATTGGAATCATGTCTTTCGTTTCAATAAAGTTTCTTTTGTTTCCAACTGCGAGCGGCTTGGGTATGACATACTCCTCAACTGTCTGTGCCTGCGACGGCTTCGTGTGCTGGGTTGGCCACTTCCCTGTAATATGGCTGAGGACTAAGGTTGCGGAGGCCGATGGCTGGCACATGCGTCATACTCGTGAACAGGTGCTGCTTGTCTGGACTGGTTTGCTCTTTTCGCTTACTATGTATAAGTATTAGCGGTATATCTTAAACTTGGATTAATAACGACATCTTGAAGAATTTCAGATAAAATTATAACATGATTTCTGAGAGGGTTATGCACTCGTGTTGGAATTTAAAATTTATTACCTATTTTGCGAGTATATAAATTAACTGTTCTAAACAAATACTGAATTGGATTTTTTATGCTCTATATCATACATTGTATTTTATACCTTGAACTGATTTTAAAAAGAGCAACACTAGAGTTTCTTGCCTGTTCTTCTCTGGTGAGAACTGCTTTCCGAACTAGTAGTAGAGTTAATATTGACGGAATCCAAATAATGTATAACATTTTATGGGCTCGAATAAATATTTTATTTCATTTCATTTAAGTATTTTAAGAATTATAATAAACATTTTCAATATCGGTATTTATGAGGTGGATTACACTTGTTACTGTTGAGGGACTGCTGTTTCCGCACTTATCCCGTTGAAGGTCGGGCCGTTGTGCGTGATGTGCCACCTAAAGTTATAACCAGCCCGACTTCTTCCAGAAGCGTAGCATCTTCCTGATTCATTTGTTTCTATTAAAAAACTAAGCGTTTGACTGATAGAGGCAGTCACTGACTGTCGTACCTGTTAAGTATTACTGAAAAATAATTGGTAAATTTTTCTATATAAAACAAAATTTCTTATGATCCTTACAGCATAGTTTTACCTACAACTTACTCTTTGAATTGAATAAACTTAATCGAGACAAAGCGTAGATGTAGCCTCGACTCACAATAATTTGGCAACGGTATTGGCATACTCTGAGTTTCTGACATATTCTGACTCCAATTTGACGCAGGATTATACATATCAATGAGTATCTATACTAATATTATAACGAGGAAAGATTTGGTTGTTTCTTTTGTTTGCATTGAATAGGCTCCGAAACTAATGGACCGATTTGAATTTTTTTCACCAATATAAAGCTACATTATCAGCGAGTAGCATAGGCTATTTTTTACTCCGGGAAAATGTTTTTGAACCATGAAAACCTTTTTCACGCGGGCGGAGCCGTGAGTATCACCTAGTTTATTATATACTAGTATTGTTCGCGGCTCCACCCGCGTGGAAAAGTTTTTCCGGGATAAAAAGTAGCCTATAGCTCTCAGGAGTAATGTAGCTTCCTATTAGTGAAAGAATTTTCAAAATCGGTCCAATAGTTCCTGAGTTTAGCGCGTTCAAATAAACAAACTCTTCAGCTTTATAATATTAGTATAGATTCGCTATATTATTAACCCTTATTTCATCGCCTAGAATCGCAAAAACATTATATTACTAACATTTCGACGGGTGCGAAGTAAAGAGGATTTTTTGTCTATGGGACTGCAAAGTGGCCTCACTGCACCTGATGATAAGTGAACCCGTAAGACCCGTTTTTATTTGCAAAGGAGCTTTTTTGGAGATAACTCTTTTTACTTTGCACCCGTAAATTTGCCATCACCCGCATGAAATCCTGGTCCAAATAATCTCACTGTTTTTCCCTCGGTGCAATTCCTGTGAGCTCAGTCTCAACACCGAATACCTACACGCCTATGCATGAGGGAACATTTATTTCGGGTTGAGGCACACAGGTCCATGTTAATTGCCTCATGGAAGAAGTCACATATTGATTAAAAAGGTTAAAACTGCTAGAAAACGTCACGTGATTAATGGACGTTTTCCTAACAGACCTTTTCCTTTCCCCTTCCCTTCCTTCCCCAACCTCCTCTTTAATTTCGTCTTCCGGAAAGCTGCAATCGAAATAAATTGTTTGGAACAAATTTTAGAAGAAGATCCTCCACGAAGCATACAGCGAGATAATAAACTTACACCTTTAACTTTTTTTGCCAAATGTAAAATTATTTGGAAAAAGTAATATGAATATGAACAGTAACATATGAATAACTTTATTTGAACAGGTGCATGTTAAACCACATTATAAATTATAATTAAAACGAATGCAGAGCTCGAGAAAGATATTATGTTTCTTTATGCATTTCTAGCAGTATAAATGAAATATGCCAGTTGATTAACGTCCGATTAAAAAAAAATATTACTTACCGTCAAATGCAGTGTAAGCATGCCATTCCCCAAAAAATATCCCCCTACTCCCGGTAAGGCCAGGAAAGCATTAAAATTACTATTCCTGTTTATTTTGTACTTTCTTTTATACCTGACAGCGATTGATAATTCCAAAAATAAATTCCATACCATACCAGCCCTGTATTATATACTGCCCTTGACTTGACTTGACTGCCTCGGTGGGGTAGTTGTAATGCGTACGCGTTACGAGTACGATTTGCGCGCTGAGGTCCTGGGTTCAAATCCCGGGTCGGGCCGAAGAAAAATTGTGACTGGGTTCTTTCATCTTAAAAATTATTCAATCGCAGCTCAGAGTCGCAGGTCGGAAGTTGTCGGTGTGATACCCCCGTGCCTCGGAAAGCACGTAAAGCCGTTGGTCCTGCGCCTAATCTCTCTCTGGTCATATCAGACTGCCGTCTCACCGGACTATGAGAGTAAAAGAATAGCGAGTGCAGTTGTGTATTGCGCACACACTTCTGCACTATATAATGGGACCTCAGAGCGGTAGGTAGTAGAGGCAGGAAGATTTTATATGACGTTAATTTCAATTACACGGGCTTACTTTATTTTTATTTATTTGACTGCCTGGATGGTGTAGTTGTATTTCGGTACGACTGCAATGTTGAGGTCTCGGGTTCGAACCCTGGGTCGGGCAGTGATATTGGGTTTTTCTACTCAGTATTCAGCCCGGAGTCTGGAATTTGTGCCCGATATAGCGATAGGCTCGCCCACTATCACATCATGGGACGGAATACGCACGGCGAAAAGTGGGTGCACTAGTTGCGCCTCTGCCTACCCCTTCGGGGATAAAGGGCGTGAGTATGCGTATGCGCGTATTTTACTTATTTTTGCTATTAAATCTTCTTTTCCAATTTGGGATAACATTTCTTATCTATAACAGAAATAATATCGGCAATCCTACTGTGTTACCAAAATAAGGTACCTTCTAGAGGCGATTATAAAATAGGTAAAAATTGAAATAAGAGCGCACGAACCATTTGTTCAATTATATTATCATCTGAAAATAATAGTCTATACCAAGACGTTTCAGGTAGTTAGCTTATTTCCATAAAATCGTATATAAGCAGCCGGTATCCAACTCTGTAGTTAAATCAAAATGTGCTACAGTCTGCTGTTGGGTATCGCGGCGCTCTGCATTCAATGTGCGTTTTAAATTTACCGTGAAAATATTTTTACTGGGTCTGGTGTGGCACTCAAGGTCTTCCCTAGTTGTCGATACCTTCGACGCAAGACTTCTGTCAGGGTTGTTCGATAAGTGTATCTATTTTTTATGTAATCATGTTGCCTCGTTGGCGTAGTTGTATTACCGTACGACTGTAATGCTGATGTCTCGGGTTCGAACCCCGGGTCGGACAAAGTGATATTGGGTTTTTCTACTCAGTATTCAGCCCGGAGTCTGAAATTTGTGCCCGATATAGCGATAGGCTCGCCCCCTATCACATCATGGGACGGAATACGCACGGTGAAAAGTACGTGCACTAGTTGCGCCTCTGCCTATCCCTTCGGGGATAGAAGGCGTGAGTATGTGTGTGTGTGTGTGTGTGTGTGTGTGTGTGTGTGTGTGTGTGTGTGTGTGTGTGTGTGTGTGTGTGTGTAATCATGGTACAGGATTCATAAATAAATAGATTATCAATTTTATAATGAAATTGCTTTTATTTCAGGTTTAGATTCTATATGAAGTTAAACCCAGGATTGCATGGCCTTAGAGAATAATTTTTATAACGTTTTCAGTGAGCTATGCCGTTGAGTGTGACAAGTGCCCGGTGAAGGTGACCTTGGACTCGGGGCCGGTGTGCGGGCGCGTGCTACTTGCGGAGAACTGTACCGAGTACTACAGCTTCCTTGGGATCCCCTATGCCAAGCCACCCGTAGACACAAGGCGCTTCAAGGTTGTTATGCAATTCAATATTTTGTATTATTATACCTAAGCTAGTACATTTGTTTTTATTGCATTGAATGACGAGACGGGCATGCCGTTCGCCTGATGGTAAGCGATACGACCACCCTTAAACAGTAGCAACACCATTCAGCAGCTTGACTTACAAAGTAGGTAATGTGTGGCATTCCACTGCGCTAGTCATCCGGAGACATAAGACGTTAAGTCACATTACAGTAAACTTTAGTTCATGAATTACATGGCCTTGACCACAACTAGGCGAATTTAACACGGTATTTTTTTTTTCTTCTAATAGGCATTACAAAAATAGAATGCCAAAAAAATAAATTAAGTCCTGGATACATAATATTATATTTAGGTTATGTTTTATCCTGGAAAAAGACACCGTGGGACTTTAATTCCCGGAATGATCAGTCTCGCGGACTAGGCCTCGAAATTTTCTTCCTTTTGCATCACGTGTTTGTTAAAACAGCATCCGTCGGAGGTGTTTCCATATACTTATAATCCAAAGGACGACATACAATAATTTAGCTATTCCTACCTTCCAGTCCGCAACGCATAAAATTCTCTAATGTGTTTTGTGTTTTATTTCAGTAGTGTCTAATTACATTCATTTTCAGGCTCCTGAATCACCAGATCCTTGGACAGAACCATTAGACGCGTCAGTCGAGGGGCCAGCATGTCCTCAAAGGGATATTCTGTACGGCATCCTGCCAGTGCAGATCAGAGGGCAGAGTGAGGACTGTCTTTATGCCAATGTTCATATGCCAAAAAATGCTGACCTCTCTGGTATGGGCACTTCAGGCCTCCCGGTGCTGGTGTTCATACACGGAGGAGCCTTCACCTCCGGCTCAGGGAATAGTGACATGCATGGACCTGAATATTTGGTGCGCGAGGGAGTTATTATTGTCACATTCAATTACAGGTAATGGATGCTATAACTGTTTATAAGAAACAATTAAAGTTGTTATCTCCTAAAAGAAAATATTTAAGAAAAACAAAAAACCCGACTGCGTTAATATCTGCCATCTTCATTAAATTAATTGAAGAACTGAAAAGATAGAAACAAGATTTTAATTTAAATATTTTGTTTTGGTTTTGAATAATCTTAGTTGACAGTGTTCACAAACGCTGTCGGAGGCATAATACGCTCACTTTTCATAATTTGGTTGGTGATATAGGCACGGAAAAATTATATAGGTGGAACAACAAAATCTTGGAGTGAGCAGATGCCTCCGACAGCGTTTGTGAACACTGTCAACTAAGATTGTTCAAAACCAAAACATAATATTCAAATTACAATCTTGTTTCTATCTTTTCAGTTCTTCAATGAATTTAATAAAGATGGTAGATATTAACGCAGTCGGTTTTTTGTTCTTCTTAAAAAAAAACAAAAAAAAAAACATCTTTTTAGTTCTCAAGCACCTTTATTATCATTTTCTATTCCAAACTCCAATAAAACATATAAGTTATATATATATATATTCGTAATCACCGTTAAAAAAATCTTTATTTTGATACCACACTCGATGTATTTTGAAAACTTTTTCCTTTCGAAATCACTTTTTGCCGCCAAAAACCTTTAATTTTGTTTGTTTTTTATTTTGATGTACCCAGTGTCACTCTCACGACTAAGACAAATTTATTGATACCACTCACGTAAAAATACGACAAGCCGTTTAGGCTGTAGGGCGTGCCAAAGAAATATACAAACATACATACATACACTCGAAAAACATTACCCTCCTACTTTCGCAGTCGGGTAAAAAGGGTCGATCGGCATATTATTTTGTTTAACTGAAAATGGGTCAGACATGATGAATATTCCGCAACAGTGTTCGGTTCCGGAGTTCGCATTCTGGGTGAGCCATTCTGGTGAGTGAAGAACATCGTGAGTCAAAAACATCTAGTGGTAGGTCTCTCATTATGTAAGAGGCCGTCTGGGTGGGTACCACCGCAATGTCTATTTCTACCGCCAAGCAACAGTGCATGCACTGTTGTGTTTCTGTTTGAAGGACATTGTAGCCAGTATAACTACTGGACATAATGAGACTTAACATCTTATGTCTCAGGATGACGAGCGTAGTGGAATGCCACACAGTACTTTGTAAGTCAAGGTGCTGGATGGTGTTGCTACTGTTTATGGGTGGTCGTATCGCTTACCATCAGGCGAACGGCATGCTCGTCTCGTCAATCTATGCCACAAAAAAAAAAAAAACATCACCCATTTCACTGATCTTTTGTTCAGGTTGGGCATCCTTGGATTCCTGTCACTCAACACGGAGGAGGTGCCTGGTAATGCTGGTCTACGCGACATGATAGAGCTTCTGAAATGGGTGCAGAGAAACATTCGCGCGTTCGGTGGCAATCCTGATGACGTTACGCTCATGGGACAGAGCGCTGGGTCCGCCAGTGCACATCTGCTGTCGATTTCTAAAGCCGCCGAAGGATTATTCAAAAAGTAAGATAAATAATTTGCTGTTTATAACAAATAGACTTCTGCTCGCTGCTCCGCCCGCGTGAATGTGTTTTTCCGGGATAAAAGTCCCGCTTTATATTTCCCCGGGATAAAAAGTAGCCTATGTTACTCGCTGATAATGTAGTTTTATATTGGTGAAAGATTTTTTCAATTTGGTCCAGTACCTCCGAAGCCTGTTCATTGCAAACAAAACAATCAAATATTTCCTCTTTATAATATTAGTATATATAATACCATTGGAATGGCTACGCACACACATATTGACAACTTCTTTGAACTGCACCATTTTTTTTTCTTTTTATGATGCATAACTAATCTAATATTAGCTAATATGGACGCCCTGGACTGCCCCTTTTCGTTATTTTCTCTTATTCCATCCAATGGTTGTCTGTAAGAGATTACCTCGAGCGATAAGATAAGATCTTTGCTTTCATTGTTTTTAATCGTAAGTACAGTGTTTCTGTTTTTGGTGTACAATAAAGCGTCAAATAAATAAATAACTACTAAAAAAAATGAAAATCTATTCAATAGCAATACAGGCAACGCGTTGTTTCAGAGTAATACAGTTGAGTGGTACCGCCGTTCCAAGCTTCTACACAGTTTCTCGTGCGTATTCCGACTATGTCAATAACATGTTCTTCACCGAGCTCGGCATTGAGAACAGAGACCCTGCCGCCTTGTACCAACAGCTAATGAACATGTCTCTCAACCAACTCATTTACGCCAGCGAGAAAGTGCATTACAACACTGGAATCTGCACCTTCGTGCCAGTCATTGAAGATGAAATCCCCGGTGTTACTAGAATCTTGGACGACGATCCAATAAATCTTATAGGTGAAGGTCGTGGAAAAGACTACCCGACGCTGCTTAGTTACACCACTGATGAGGCGGAGGCTTTTCGTTATGTCATGCTGATATTTAACCTCGTGGAACGCGCCCAACAGAACCCAGCGCTGGCGCTGTCCCCGAGAATAACGTTTAGCGTGCCTACAGAAGAAGTGGCAACTTTGGCGGCATCACTTCAACAGAAATATTTAAACGGTACGCTGACTACAGAGGCTCTAGTAGATGTTTTTACAAACAGTTTATTTAACTACGCAGCGTTTAAACTGGCGGAATGGAGATCACTGCTGGGAGGAGCCGCGCTATACCTCCATCAGTTTTCTTATGAGAGCGAGTTCAGTCCTATAAAATACGGTTTGTGGATTGACTATAAAGGCGCTGCCCACTGCGAGGATTTGACATATATCTTCCGCACTAATTCAGTGCTTCAAGACTACGTCTCCTTCCCACCTAAAACTAAAGACGACGAGATGAAAGACTGGATGACCAAAATTATAATTAACTTTATTCGCTGCAGGTAATTATGTATATCAGCATTAAATTTTATTATGAAGCTAGTTCACCATTTATTAGACAATTATTATTTATCGGCAACCTTTCATTCTAGCAATCCAACTTGCATGGCCGATGACGTCTCCCCATGGCCGCCAGTGAGCAATGACAGCATCCGTTACCAGGATTCGGTCGGCCCGGCATACAAGCTCACCGAGATCACAAATGAGCAAAAGGAAATGGTAAAATTTTACGACAGCATCGACGCTCAGGCCAGGTGAGCTAACGATAATCTGATAATTCTTTAAAATAATTATGTATCATTGTTGAAAACTCAAAAAACAATACCATTGCAGCGCGTATGTAGGAAAATACTTTTACATATCAGTAGATCAGTAGATATACTATAAAGTAGTTTATTGTAGTGCAACACGTGACGCTCAACATGTTTGGCGAGGTACTAGAACAGTGAGTGACGCTGCAAATTATGGCTCATGTTGTTTATATGGCTTTGGGAAAACCTCAAAATTGCATGAAACCGAGTGATTGCGCGTGTTTCATGGAGAAATATTATACCATATAATAATATGTTATCGGACTAGCGGCACGTACTTTATAATATTATCCATACGTGATACGACAGAGTAGGTACTTTCAATATTCATACAATCAAGTTTACTAACTAAGATTTTCTTTTACAGGGAAATGACGGAGAAGTTGAGTAAACAATTATAATGAATGTTATTAATCAATATGCCGTCAGTTTAATAGTTCAACATTGTTTTTATTTGTAAATGGCTGGACTAAACAAAAACCCATATATTGTTTTGTTTCTATTTATCTGTTACTAGCTGGCTCAGCGAACTCCGTATCGCTTCAGAATCAATGAATGTTATGTTAATTCATTAGTTTTTTATTAAGAATTATCAAAATGACTTAAGCTCAACAAATTTACAAAAACCAAAATGAAAAAGTCATATAAATTCATAGACAAAGACAGAAAGAAGCAGATACTATTGAGCACGATAATGATAAACCTACCTCTTTCACCTCTCCCACATTCATACTTCTCATCATACATTTTCGCCGGTTATGGGCATCCTCTCCATCCGTACCATCCACATTGGCTCGATAAATACCTTTCGTGACTCGTCTCAATCATCCTCTCTATGTGTCCAAATTATCTCAGCATACTTCTTTTAATTTTAGTCATCATATCATCTTTCAATGTATAACTTTCTCTTATCATAATATGACATGCGATAAGTACTGACTTCATATAATATAATCTGTAAGGAGTGTATTTCCACCGCATCTACTTGACTTTCATGCTTTTTCTGCCATACCAGCATTCACTTCCATGCCTAAGCGTCGGCTACAGCACAGTATTGCGAATTCTTATTCTGCTCCCTTTACCCTGATACGGCTTCGAAGTTCTCATTACCGAGACTTCAATGCCCTCACGAAGCGGCCCTTAGTCCCATACGCTAATGACACCATTTACCATACCAGCCCTGTATGATATACTGCCCACTGCCGAGCACGGGCCTCCTCTACAACTGAGAGGGTTAAGGCCTTAGTTCACCACGCTGGCCTAGTGCGGGTTGGCAGACTTCACATACCTTCAAAATTCAGAGAACTTCTCAGGTATGCAGGATTCCTCACGATGTTTTTCTTCACCGTTAAAGCGAGCGATAGTTCACAAAGAATACACACATATTTTTTTAGAAAAGTCAGAGGTGTATGCCCTTGGGTTTGAACCTGCGGACATTCGTCTCGGCAGTCTGTTGCACCTTGAACTAGGCTATTGCCGCTTCGAAGTTTACGCTTTTCCAAGTTTACGAAGGCACAAAAGACTGTTTTAATTTGGCCAAATGTTTCTCCGCCATGTACCTTATGGAAAAGACTTGGTTAATCAAACACACATTTTATTGCATAGACTGACGAGACGAGCATGCCGTTCGCTTGATGGTAAGCGATACGACCACCCATAGACAGTAGCAACACCATCCAGCACCTTGACATACAAAGTACTGTGTGGCATTCCACTGCGCTCGTCATCCTGAGACATAAGATGTTAAGTCCCCTTATGTCCAGTAGTTATACATTAAGACAGCATACTCACGCCTTTTATCCCCGAAGGGGTAGGCAGACGCGCAACTAATGCACCCACATTTCGCCATTTTTATTCCGTCCCATGATGTGATGGGGGGCGAGCCTATCGCCATATCGGGCACAAATTCCAGACTCCGGGCTGATACTGAATAGAAAAACCCAATATCACTTTGCCCGACCCGGGGATCGAACCCGAGACCTCAGCATTGCAGTCGTACCGCAATACAACTACGCCACCGAGGCAGTCGAAGATTAAGACAGGATATTGATTATTGTCTAATTAAAATATTGTTACAACTATTATAAAGTGATTTCCTACGTATACTGATAGTTACGTTTACCTCTGTGGCGTAGTTGTATTGGGGTTCGATTCCCAGGTCGGTTCATGTGAGTGATATGGGGATTTATTGCTCATTATCAGCCCAGAATCAGGAACTGAACTCGGCAAATGGCAATAGGCTCGCGCCGTATTATGAGTTGGGACCTAACATAGCTAGCAGAATGTGTGTGTGCCTTTTTCCCTTTTTAAAAGTGTGCAGAGGTCACCCACTGCACACTTTTAAAAAGGGAAAAAGGCGTGATGCTCTGGTAGAAAGAAGTAATATCATGTCCACATATCGCCGGTAATGTTAAGTCTCATTTAAGGGCAGGTGAGCCTGTTGTCATATTACAAACACAATTCCAGTCTCCAAAATAGCCAGTAACATTTTGCTAATCCACAGATTGTCTATCTGTGTGCCAATATTATTCGAATAAGTTCAGCAGTTTTGGCGATTACAACAAATACCTAACGTCCAAAAATATATGTACCTATATACAAACTTATGTCGAGTTTTTTAACCTTAATTTTATGTATCTTAAATGCTAGCCATCTAACCGATTGTTTAAAAGGAACAAAAATTATATACTACATTACGTTATTTTAACTTTTATAAAATTCTTGAAACTCGAGAAACATTGGTCGAAAATTCTCGTGTCTAGAGAAATGAAAGCAGTCGAGAAATCAGAAACCCTACTTTTGTACAAATTGTATATTGAATTTGTATTGAGAGTATTGTATTTTACTGCGTGGTTTACAACTGCACTCCTCATTAAGTGACATTAGATGCCAAGTCTCAACCTGCCTCTATCCCACTTCAATGTGGGATCGATGCAACACAGTTTTTAAAATACGGCCATCTGCCCGACCGCAAGCTTTCCTGAAGAACCCAGACCCACGCTAGTCACGTTGTAAAAACCCACACCAACTGATGCACAACCTGAGATTTAAAGCTACGACCATCTGCTCCACAGCTTAAGCAGGCGAGTACAATTGACGCAACGTAGACTAAGTCTGAAGTCTATATACAGTTTGAAACACCCGCATTGGTATTCAACAGCGCCTAAATACAATCATGGAGCAAATTTTTCGTTCCTCGAAGGAGCCATTCGTTTTGACGCCATAAAACTCCCTCGACTCTAAAACGTGACCTTTCAAGTATGCAACTGAATGAAGAGATGAGTAGTCCGCTGGCACCATAGCAGTAAAGAGCGCTGTAGGAAAATGAATGTAGAACCGTTCCACATTTGTGTTACGCGGCTGGATCGTGCCTTTGCGCGTGGTTCGGAAATGTGGAAAAGCCGTCATAAACAGTAATAACACACCACTAAACTTTGTATCATAATACCAGCCCTGTATTGTATAGACTTGGCAGTTTCGTGACTACAAGAACTATTGTATAACAGAAAAGTAATGAACAGTGAATACATTTTTCACCTTACGCCCATGTGACGGTAGAGATCTTCTCATGTATGCAGGTTTCATCGCCATGTTTTCCCGTTAAAGCAAGCGATAATTCACAAAGAATACACACATAACTTTAGAAAGTCAGTGGTGGATGCCCTAGGGTTTTGAACCTGTGGACATTCATCTCGGCAGTCCATGCCACTACCAACTAGGCTATCGTGCTTTTTATAGAGGCTCTTTATAACATGTTAATGGGTGGTGTTCGTTTGTTCAACATTATATTCGAAGCACACTTTTCAGTGCAGTTATGGTCGTGCCAAGATAAAAATAAATAAGCCATGGCGACCAATATATCTTTAATAAAAAAGAAACAATAAAAACCAAAAAGTAATCTAACTTTACCTATATTCCGTGACTAGAATAAATTGCTTGCTAAGCTAGATAAATACCTGAATAAATATACGATATCTATATAATATATTAGACGTCTGCTCGCGGCTTTGCCCGCGTGAAAAAGTTTTTCCGGGATAAAAATATTTTCCCGGAATAAAAAGTAGCCTATGTGTTAATCCAGGACATGATCTACCCGTGTGCCAAATTTCATCGAAATCCGTTCAGTAGTTTTTGAGTTTATTCGTTACAAACATATTTACATACATAATGATTCCTTATGTTTACGCGAATGTTAGACATTGAAATTAAACTATTATAACGGATTTTATCGCGGTTTTTTATTTAATTTTTCTCCCGACGTTTCGAAGGCTTTGCAGCACTTCGTGGTCACGGGGCGGACTGAGGTGTTGGTGGTCCGAAAAGTTAGTGTTACAAATCTACCTTCAATTTACAATTATACAATTTAAAGATGTTAGTCATTGTTTGCGGTCCGGTCTACGCAGTAAGAGCTCACAATGTCTTGAGGTCTGGCAGCAGGTCTTTTGGGGCCCGATTTAATTAGATGTATGACCGGGTCCCAGGCTTGTGCAAGTTTCCAACCATCTTCTCTATTGAAATTAGGATGTTTTTTGATCTCAATAGCCTCGCGGATCATCCTAGGCAGGAATCGGTGTTCTTTGGCAAGGATTTGTGGCTTGTCGAATCTAAGGTAATGGTTGGAGCCTTCTTCTGAGTGTTCAGCTACTGCAGACTTCGTAGAGCGTCGGTGTTTAACATCAGCTATAACGTCGGGAGAAAAATTAAATAAAAAAACCGCGATAAAATCCGTTATAATAGTTTAATTTCAATATTTACATACAAATCTTTCCTCTTTATAATATTAATAGACACCTCCTGAGATCAAGAAATCTCAGAAACTACAAGTGCTAGGAGTCTCAAATTGTGCATGGACGTGCATTATGTCCCTTTTAGGACATAGGTGCTCACTAAGACGGGATTTTGCGAACTGCAACCGTTAAGGGTGTAAAAAGGGGTGGCAAAGTTTGTATGCAATAAACTAAACTAAATAATAAAAGCCCGCAGGGGTGGCTTTGTGGTGAGCCGACGGTGAGTGGCGACACCGCGTATTCGGATTCCTTGGGGGGCTAAATGAGACCCCCTGACCCTTGTCTTGCCTTAACTGGCGGGCTAGGGGTGGAAGTCGCAAGAGGTAAGAATCTGAGCTCCAGGGTGGAAGTGCTCAATCTGCGTAATGCAATGCAATCAGCCCTGTATTATATACTGCCCACTGCTGAGCGATGGTGAAATCGGTGCACATCTCTCGACACCCCTTAGCCACCTGCACCGATGTTGCGTCCTTGGCTTGCGCCGCTTTTGAGATACCCATCTAGTGGGGGACAAGTCACCGTCTCCGAGACTATCCCGCCCTCACACCCGCCACTGCAACTCCTGTAAGCCAGGATCAGCAGTGGCACGCATTTTATGACACCGAGCGGTGAAGCTCGGCGAGTCTCTGGGAACGCTAATTAGTCTTAACCCGCAACGAAGTTAATCAAATAGAAGAAGAGTGAGGAGTTAGAAATATATTTTTTCCACTTCCCTCCATAGCCAAGCGGGAGACAAAATAATGAACTAAAAAGGTATTTAACCTTAATTATTGAGACTTTTACAACTGGAAAAGCCAGATGTAAAGCACCACGGATAAAATTTTAAAGGGTCCTATCATTTGAGCTGTTAGATTTGATTCCAATAGTAGGTATGGCAAAAACGCCGGAAAGCACGGAAATTCTGCCTAGTTTCCACAAGGTCCATGTAGTATACAACTCCAGATGTTATTTGCATACTATCCAACATAATGTTGCGCTCATTTTGCCAAAGACTACACTCCCAAAGTACGTGATGCGCAGATTGTTCGTAGTTGCAGTCAGTAGGCGAACATGGACACGCAGGCGAATCAACCAACCTAAATGAGAATAATTTGCACTTAAAATTACCATGGCCTGTAAGGAATTGCGAGACACAATGATCAATTTCGAGCCAAGATTTTGTAAGACGATCCTGAATCGAAGGAAAAAATTGATACAAATGCCGCCCTTTCGTAGACATATCCCATCTACACTGCCATTCCGCTAAAAGAACGTCAATAATTTCGGAGGTCGGCTTAAATAATCTGTTAATTTTTAAAAGTTCGCGCGAAGTCAAATAACGCGATAAGCGCGAAGAAAAAACCGATATGGACAAAAACCTTTTGTCCATATCGGTTCTAGTGGAGTAATACATCGCGGCGCGACGCTGAACCTCCAGATCGACTGGAAGTACACCCGCAAGGACAGGTAAAGCTTCTGTGCTAACTGTTCTATACGCCTTACACAAGAATATCAACGCCAAACGCTGGCTCTGAAGCAATTTTCTTCGTACGGCGCCGATAGTAGCTCTATCAGCAAATACAGGTGATCCATAACAGATACATCCCAAGTAAGTGGCTCCATAAATGACCTTAAGTGTACTGAATGATAGTCCCCACGTTGATGTGGATATCCTAGTCAAAGCGTAGAAATTTCTTTTAGCTTTTTCCCCGATGTTTTTAATATGCTCAACAAACGAAAAGTTACGCTCTAAAACTAAACCAAGGTAACAAACGGATTCTTTTCTTTTAACTGATACGTTATTAAATTTAACTCGCGGCGGTGTCTTTAAAATGCCCTTTAAAAGTAATTGATATGTTTTTTGGGGTGCGAAATTAAGGCGGTTGCGTTCACCCCATTCCGAAATTAATTGCAAAGACGTTTCAGCCAGATTCTCAAGACCCGATCTACTATTTCATTGTATGAGCAAAAGACCGTCGTCGGCATATCCAGTTATCGAACAACCTTGGGGTAAAGGAATTGTGAAAAAGTCGTCGAACCCTAAATTCCACAAGTATGTTCCAACCACCGAGCCCTGCGGACACCCCATCGTCAGTGACTTCGACACTGCATGATGGCCGTCAAGTCACCGTCAAGTCACCGTCTGCCTTAAATATAAAAGATTGAGACATTTTACTTGGCATGCGTTCCGTTTTCTCAATCAATAGCCCAGCAACCAGTCTAGCTAGATCCCATCCATAGACCCAATTAATTCCTATCTACTCTGCAATAGTCCTTACACCTTGCAGGCGCTGTCATTGGTTGTATTTCTCCCATTAATGCAGACAGAGATAGTAAATGCATGGTGTACATATCCCAAGTATATTGAAGTATCTTTAAGGGGCCTCTACGTGTTGGATCTGTATGCCCACGCAAGCCTTCCAAAAAGACCGGCCTTCGTGCCGCAGGAAAGATACAATAATAATAGTATCTTTATTGCAACAAAAATACTTGAGATAAGTACAAAACAGGCATTACATGTTGACGTGTAGAGAATGCCTACGGCATTAAGTCCGCCTGTACATTAGTTGTATAAAGTGCAAATAAATAAATAAATAAATTACATAAAGAAAAGTTGGCATATCTGAATTGACCTTTACAAAATTGACAGAGGTCCCCAAACTAGGCCATGCCTGTATCTTGAGGTACCGAATAGTGTGATTATCGCAAGTTAGGCAAAAAGTAGCACAAAAAATTAAATAAAAATCTACAACTGATCATAAAATTGAATCTGAAAAAATTTAATTCTATATTAGATTCATTGAAGAACTGAAAAGATAGAAACAAGTGTGAGTGGGTGGTTTGTATGGGTTTTAAATGAGCAATTGTTGAGGAGATAATTACATAAAAAAGCGTAGAAATAGCGAAATTTACTAGTTTAAGTCGTTGGTAGGGTATAAACGCGTAACGATCGGTAAGAAGGGCACAATTTTCGAAAGTTTTATTGTAATTACTTCACTTAGAAGAAATTATGTGGAACGGAAGTAAGAAGTGTAGATTTGTTCTGAGGTACGAGCTTTTGAAGAATGGCTTCGGAGGTGACATGTACTACAGAGGTAGTTTCTGAACAACGCATAAATATTTTACTATTTGATGACCAAACGTATTTGAAACGGAGCTCGGATCCGGTCTTGCGGGCTTTGCTAAACAAAACTCGATTTTGCTTAGTGAGATGTTCATTGATAAAGAATTTGTGAGCGTACCCTGGTATCTCCAACTTGTTGGTGGTGAGACCGCGTCGCACCCGGGCGGCAGTATCGGATTGTCACGTGGTGGACGGCGCGCTAGTATAGCCCAGTCATATTAGGGCTTTCACCTCGGAATGAAAGATAATAAGCTGCAAATTGGTATGAACCTTTGTTTTGTCATTCTAAATGTTGTCTCAAAAGTCACAATCGTTATCGTGTCCGCGTCTCAAGATATTCAAGGTCAAAGGTCACAAAAATCGGTTTTTCGCGAATATCTGGCTTCCTATCGGTTAAATGAGATTTGCATTTATTATAAAAGTTGTAGGCTATAAAATTCCCTACAACTTTTGTTTAAACTTTTTTTTCATACGACTAACCGTTTTGAAGGTAGAGCGCGAAGAGTGCACATCGTACAGTCATATACGGCCTAATGCAAGGTCAAGCGTGAGTTATGGTTATCAGTACGTTATAAAGTCAATTATTTACTTGGAAATTATAATTATTAAACAATGCCTATTATTTATGTACTAACTATTAATTATTTATATTTAATTAAAGTAAGTAACTTGATTATTTATATATAATTATTCATATTTAACTATTTAAGTATAAAATATTATTAATTCTGGATTATATATTTTAGTTTTATTTTAAGTTAAAATGATAGTAAGAGTATATATTTTACACATATTTTTATTTATTATTAAATACGGCATAATATACATTTATCAAAATGTGAGTTCAAATATCAAAAGTATCTTTGTTGATTTTAATTGTAATGAAATTGGAAATGGAAGCTAATTATCTTCTTCTTCTTCGTCGTCTTCTTCTTCTTGTCGCTCAAAAATGTTCGATTCATTGTCATCATCCTCATTATCTGTCATATTCATCTCCAAACCTTCCAGAATATCGGGATCATATGTATTTTCTTCATCGGGATTACTTGGATACAGTGAAGCGTTGAGGCAAGCTTGTCCGTTGCACTGGCCGCAAGCTAAAGAACATTGTAGCCCTGATTTTCTGCATCCACAGCGGGAACCACAACCATTTTTGCAATTGCAAAATATTACGTTTAGTAGTTCGGCTGGTGCTGGAGGTAATAACGTTCGTATGGGCTCCAGGATTTCATTTTCAAGCATCCAGCCCCATTCTTGAGGTTCTAAGTCCTTCCCTAACCACGTTTGAATCTGGTAGTAGACACGTTTTATGTGTTGATGAGCTGCTACACTTGTTGGTGGAAGTGTTGACAGTTGTACAGGTTTATTTAGTTTTGTAAATTTGATGAATTGCGTGTAGCGGAAATGATCAATGTTGTCCTCAGATTTTGGAGCATTATATAATGCCAACAAGATGCGCACTCCATTTTCTAATAATGTTTGTTTTGGGCAGTTTTCTTGTTGAAATACTTCCACCAGTTTATCTAAATCAGGATTTTTTTCCAATGCTCTAGTAACAGTTTTTTTTCCTTTTTTAAATAGCGCAGAAGTCGTGTCACAGCCACTGAATGCGTGTAAAAATAAAATGTGCTTTTTAGTACGAGGATATTGGTCAAAACTTTTAGTAGAATATATTTGTGTTTTGACATTGCCTTTGCCAACTTTTTTCAAAAAAAATTCCTGATGATGTGACTGAGTACGTCCAATTAAAATAACGAGCAAATCGATATCTTCTCCTATGATGACAGCAGTCTTTTGATGTTCTGATAAGGCAATAGCTGTGTCAATGATGAGAACATCAGCATCATCTCTGGCTTGTTTTGTTGTGATATTAACAGTTTTAAATTTTTCAACAAGCATGTCGATAAATTTTTTTTTATTAGACCGATTTGATAAAAATTTTTCTTTACTGATTGGCACAACCATTGTTTCGTCAAAACAAACTTCATATGATTTTGAAAGTGCAGCAGTTCTTCTTTGTTGTTCCAGTGCGTTCCTGCGTTAGTTATAATAAAAAGAAAAGACAGATTACTGGATGGAACTTTCATGTTAAAGAAAGTCACAATGAAGCTCGTTTGTTTTTTAAAAATTGGGTTTGCGCCGGCCGACCGACATCCGGACAAATTTACGAGGCCATGCGTAAATCTCGTAAACACTTTAAGAATAAAATTAAATGGTGTCAAATGAATGAAGAAAACATTAAAACTGATATAATAGTCATGCAAAGAAGGAATAAAAACTTTATAAAATTTTGGGAAGCTACAAAAAAGTTAAGCTATAAAAATAAAAATTTGCCGATGTCGGTTGAGGGCGTACAAGACCATAGGGACATTTCAGAATTATTTGCAAAACGATTTAAGGTGGAGCCAGAATCTGTGTCGGGGAAGTTGGATATAATATCCACAAATACGGCCGAAAATACAGAGCAAGCATGTATTTCTTTCTGTTCCATAGATGTCTTAAATGCCGTTCGCAATATGAAAAAGGGTAAGTCTCCTGGATGTGATGGGTTAAGTATAGAACACATTCAGCACTCAGGGGAATTTATAACGGAGAAACTGCGTGATTTGTTTAATTTATGTATAAAATACTCATATATACCGGACGAAATGATGCGAACTATTGTAGTTCCAATCGTTAAAAACAAGACGGGAGACATTTCAAGTTCCGCTAACTATCGGCCTATTTCCTTAGGGACAGTTGTTGGCAAGATATTCGAACGGCTTTTACAGCCTTTGCTAATGAAAAATGTAAAGATTGATGACGCACAGTTTGGTTTCCGCCCCGGTCTCTCAACGGATGCTGCAATCTTCGGTCTAAAGTATACTGTAAATTATTACACAACTCGAGACACTTCAGTCTATGCTTGTTTTCTGGACCTAAGTCGGGCATTTGATCTCGTGAACTATAATATTCTCTGGAGCAAATTGCGCGACTCAAAGGTACCGCAGAAGATTGTTGAGCTGCTGAGGTACTGGTACGGTAACCAGAGGAATTCGGTGAAATGGGGTGACACGACATCCAGCGAGTACAAGTTGGACTGCGGGGTTCGCCAAGGAGGGTTGACTTCTCCGGACCTGTTCAATATATATATAAATGGCTTAATTGAGGAGCTGAGGAGTACCAGAATCGGCTGTCACATTGGCGATGTTTGTGTCAATAACTTAAGCTACGCCGACGATATGGTGATCCTCAGTCCCTCAATCAATGGACTTAGAAAGCTCTTAGCTGTCTGTGAAAAATATGCGGTAGCGCATGGATTAAAATATAATGTTTTAAAAACGGAAGCCTTAATCTTTAGAGCAGGAAGGGGTCCGGAGAATGTCCCAGATGTATACTTAAATGGTCAAGTGGTAAGGGTTGTGAGGAAATTTAAATATCTTGGTCATATTGTCACGGAAGATCTAAGTGATGACGATGATATCGAGCGAGAAAGACGGAACCTCTCTATTAGATGTAATATGCTCGCGAGAAGATTCGCGAGATGTAGCGACGAGGTTAAAATAACTTTGTTTAAAGCATACTGTCTTTGTATGTATACCTGTCAGCTATGGTTTAAGTACAAGCAAAAGTCGTTCAGTACTATAAGGATACAATACAATGATGCTTATCGTATCCTTATGAAAAAGTTTCGTTTTTGTAGCGCATCAAGTATGTTTGCTGATGCAGGGGTTCCGGATTTCTTCGCCATCATAAGATTGCGGACGGCGTCTTTCTGGAATGGGCTGAGGAACACTAACAATTGCATTCTCCGATGTATGTCTGACAACCTGTACAGCCCCATATATAGATTCTGGCTCTCGATGCACAGGGACAGGAACAGGAAGTAGTATATTTACTAGTTCTATTATTATTGCACACCTTTATAATAATGTGACGCTATTATACAATTATGGTTGTATAATATAATGTATTATTGCATATCTTAAGGTTAATTTAAGGTTAATTATATATATTTTGTACGTACGTATTATGGGTTTATTGCCTGAAATAAAAATCATTTTATTTTTTATTTATTTTATTTTAATATTTTTACTATAGTCCGAATATCCGTCAAATACAACAACAATTGCTGAGCCATAATGTGTTTGTAAATATTTAATGTACTTATTTAAAATAATAGAGAAAGTATCGTCTTTGCTCCATACGACGCGATGCAGAAGAAATCCACCATCGATGATGTATGTTACATTATTTTCATCAAGATCGATAACGACAGGCATCATATTGTCATATAATGTTGCTTTCGTGGTTTTTCTCATGCCATTACTATCAAATAAAGATGTCGAATACGGACTTAGTTCATACTGAAGATATTCTTGTAAATTACTTTCAAATTTTTTGCTTACAGTTATTCTCTGGAAAAGTAACATTGGATCTATAGAAACTTTACAATCATTAATTTTGACAGATTTGTTAATGGCTGAAAGCGGTAAAACCTTATCGACGCGTTTTAACTTTATTTCGTTGAAGTTCAAACCAGTTATCTTTACCATAGATTGCAATCCGATTTCATGGGCTCGGTGACAATTAATTTGGTCATTTCCAACGATTCCTGAAGCTAAGGATACCAACTGATTCGCATTTGGAAAGGGATTATGAAGCGTAAACCAACCAACCAGTTCATTTACATCAGTATCATCCCTTTTTATTCGTGAATCTCTAGCATCAACATGTTGGTCCACAGAATCGAAAGAAATGTTACAAAACCGTTCAATTTCTTCACAAATTGTATTCGTGGCATACATAGCATATACCCACTTACATAGAACACTTTCTTGTGTACTTCGGCCTCGAGATACTCCTCCTTCTGTCTTCATAGATTTCATCAGACTTTGCTCGATTACCATGTCTGTCCATGTACCAGAATTGAATTTTTCTGTTCGTTTTACAGTAAAGAATCCGTTTTTAAAGTTCTCAAAAGCCTGTTGATCCATTGTCTCCTCAAGTTTTAACATATCTTGAAGATACAAATGAGCTGACTTCGCATATAGGAAATGACCACCAGCATGAAAATAGGGCAGCATTTTTCGCACTGCATCCAAATGTTCTTGAAAAAGTCCCAGCCTTTCAGCGCGAATGAAATCTAGGGCTATTGATACCATTTCAAAATATTGCACCCATAACTGTGCCGTGGGACCTCGTGCTTTTAATTCTTTTAGTTTATCCTGAAATTGATCAATTAACGAGTTGGAGCTGCTCGTACATCCTTCAACATCTTCGTAGGAAACATCGCGACTAGTTATCTGTTCAATTAACTCATCTAACACACAATTTTCAATTTTCATCTCTTCAAAAATCTTTATTGATAATGCAAGTCGTAATAATATATGGCCTCTGATACTTCTTGCATAAGCGTGACCATTCAACATTTTGTCGACCGAATTTGTAGCATATATTTTACTTAAAGCTTCCTTGAGACCACTACCGTCCATTACATGTCCTATGCATCCAAGAAAAGACATGAGCATATGAAATCCTCCAAGTTTGACAACTGTTTTAGACAAGTCTGAGTTTGCATCTGACGCAGCAACCATTTCACGTGCTTTTGAGTACAGGGGCTGATCAAATGTAATTATGCACGTTTTTTGTTGATGTGACTTGGCAATATTTATAGCACTATGTAAAGTTGTATAAATTGTGTCTAAATTACTGGCAGGATGATCAATGAAAGGTAGAAATATAACCTGAGAAGTTGAAAAATTTTGATTATTTTTCGTAAGTTGTTGAAGATAGCCATTCCACCCTGGCAACGGTGAAAGATTCTTCCATTTTCCGTATAACCACAACAAATCAACTGCATTAAATTTTTTTTCAATCAGTACTTGATCATCATGTAGATTTTGGACTTGAATCTTGCTGTACCCAGGTACAACTGGCTTTTCATATGCTAAAAGAGATACATGTGATATTGCTGCTAACTCTTTTGCACTCGGTTTAGTTGTACATTTTTTTATGCGATCATCATAAATTACAGCATCTTTCGGAGTAATTATTTTTATCATTCCCATAACGTGAAGAGTATTATTACCGTCAAGAGTACTGACATTAATGTCTGCATTGTCTCCAACATATTGTACCAACGCACCAGACTCTGATGGTAAAATACGAGGTTGTGGATGGTAAACTGCTGAAACTTCATACTGTATGGTATTACTATATGATGCAGCAAATCCTAAAGATGATAAAACATCCAACAATTTTTTAGAACCATATCTTCTGTGAAGAAATACGGAAAGGCCCAACAGTAGCTGTGATGAAAATGAACGTTCTCGTATCGAAGCCATTATTGCGTGGCTAATAGATGTGCATTTCGTTTTTAAATGATCTACTTGTCCTTTTCTATTTTTTAATATCATTTCTTCCAAAAAATGTGATAATGTTTTTGGTATTTCTTCATTAATACAATCTAGCATTTTATTCGGAGGTGGATACGTTTTTGTTTCAACTACAGATGATCTGATGTCTTCCCTAATAATAGCCGCAGCAGCTTCTACAATCCGTAGACGTTCTTCTACAGGAGTACTTTTTTTATTTTCGTACCAAGCTTTTGATAAAACGTTAAGCTGTGTATCACGGAAAGATATAATTGTAAATGATCCAATTTTTTTTGTGATTATTATATCAGTTAAATACTTTTGTTGTAATTTTGTAATAATTGTCTTATCGTCAGGTATGTATTCCGTAGGGACATCTTTAAGTTCTTTCAAAGTAAATTGAGAATCTTCATTATTTTCTATATAATAAAAAATCTCCTTCATTGCTTGAGTGACTTGATCATCTTGGCGAGGCTTTTTATCTGCAGATGGTACTCGGGTTAAAAAGTTGGTATAGCAAATAGTATGATACTTTGCTTCAGCAGCGATCAAATCATACTCGTAATATATACGTTCCTTTACTAATTCTCCTAAGGAATCGTTTCGTTCTTCTGCTCTCTTAATTACGTTGTCTTTGAATGCAAGAGTACTTACATTACTTATTGTCCGTCTATACTTTAATTTTTTTTTCTTTTCTGCTATTTCATCGGCTTCTTGGCCACAAAATAAGCATAACTTTCCAAAATCAAAGACTTCATTTCGTTTTTTACGAGGTGCACTTGACGTTGAAGGTTCACTCTCATCTGTGCGTCGTTTTGATGCAATAATAACATTTTTACTCGTGTACACTTTTCGACACTCGGAATGCACATTTACAGAACTTAAAGTATTTAAATAGTCTATATGTCCATCATTTCTTTCAATACTTGCAGTTTTTAAAGTTTGTAAACCACGTACGACATTCACAGAAACACCTTCTGAAAGTTTCTTATCACATATAAAACACAAATCAGCCATAGCTCTTAAAACCGTACGTCCGTAGTTGCAACGGTACAATTTCAAACTAACGAATAATCTTGACTCATACAAAGTGGAGAGAGTGGCCTTGAATACTATAGAACATCTGTCCCGGCAATGAATAGAAAAGGGCATAGGGTAGGGACAAGTATTTCCAGGTATATAAGTATTGAGAAATTTACGCGTTTTAAAGAAAAGATATATAATGTCGTGTTAACTTAAAATAAAACTAAAATATATAATCCAGAATTAATAATATTTTATACTTAAATAGTTAAATATAAATAATTATATATAAATAATCAAGTTACTTACTTTAATTAAATATAAATAATTAATAGTTAGTACATAAATAATAGGCATTGTTTGATAATTATAATTTCCAAGTAAATAATTGACTTTATAACGTACTGATAACCATAACTCACGCTTGACCTTGAATATCTTGAGACGCGGACACGATAACGATTGTGACTTTTGAGACAACATTTAGAATGACAAAACAAAGGTTCATACCAATTTGCAGCTTATTATCTTTCATTCCGAGGTTGACCCCTTTTTTTACCTAATATGACTGGGCTAGTATTAGAATCACCGGCCTTGGACGTCCCGCGCTGGCATCTCCGATGCCGCGCTCGCCGACTCTTCTTACGTCTAAACGTCTCGTGGGTCCAGTTCAACACCCAATTTCGTTGAAAGCACGCTAACCAGTTGATTGAGATTTTCACCCCTATTCTCAGTTAAACCAGTGACTTGAACATCCTTAAGGAGCTGTCTTTGCTCTTTTACCTACAGCTCTTGGAGTAGAAAAGTTACTTTAGTGTGGAGATTGGCAACTTCAGCTCTATATTTGTCCAACTCCTTTAATTGAGATTTCCTGTCTCCTAGCCCCTTTCGGAAAACTATTATATCCTCTGAGGCAGATTTTATGGAACTGGTAAATTCATTAATTTCCTTTTAATTGATAAGAACATGTCCTTTAGTGAACGACGAAATCGCAACAGGGGTTTCAAAATTTTTGCCAGTGGAAGAACTGAAGTCATCGAGCGTAGGATCGTCTTGAGATTATTGAGGTGGAGGCCGCACAGGAGTACAGTTCGTCTTACGCGCCTTGTTCTTCATCTGGCAGCTAGGGCACGTGAACTGGTTCGCCTTGCTTCTGATGAGTCTAATTTCTTCTCTTGACAACAATAAGCAGACAAAGTGGTAGGTTTCCGAGCACTTAGAACAGGTAATAGTAGGGCAGTTCCCTTCTCAGCCAGATTTGCCGCACGCTTTGTTGCAGGCGCCACACACTATTTTCGTAATTTATTTTATTTTATTCTTGATATTTAAGAGTCGGCGGCACATAATTTGCAGATTACGCCCTCTATTGACTGCAAATCTTCTACCAAAGTGATTGACTTGATCAATCTATTATATCGGTGTCTTTACCTAGTAGCTCTGTGTAGTAGAACCAGATGGCAGTAGTTGCACTTGTGGCAACGTATTAATTTAAATTATGGTAAAGTTTAGTTAAAAAATAGAGGAACAAAAAGTACCTCTTTTCTGTAGACGGATGTTATTAGGATCCAATTATGTCTTGCACAGTCACTAAAACACTGTATTCTTTCTGCCGCTGGTGGTCGCTATAGAAAGTCCATTTACTTTGAAATTACGACACAGAGTTACTGGTTTTAGGAGATAACGTTTGCACGCATTAGTTGTAGGTAAATCAGCTTGATGATAGTAAAATTTTGCGTATCACTTCTTAAAATATAGATATTTAGATTATAATGCAACAGAGAAAATTTACGGCTACTTTATTTAAAGGCGCCAACTACCGAACAGATTTCGGTGAAATTTGGTATGGAGATAGTTCCTGGGACCCTGGGAAGGTTTAAGCTACTTTTTATCCCGGGAAAATGTTTAGCAGGACTTTTATCCAGGAAAACCTCTTTCGTTCCGGCGAAGCCGCGGGCAAAGGCTAGTATCTAAATAAATTGATTTACATTAATTACTTCATAAATCATTTATCACTACATTCATCACATAAACTGTAAACCAGTGATGTCTCTCTCTTATTTGAAGTACTAAGCTTAAACCCAAACGCACCATATACATAAGGGATTGACCCTTCAATACGTAAGACATAGATTGTTGCATATGTTCAACGTGTCGGTGATTGTCGGTTGAAAGTCCTTAGTAAGTAACAAGGACTTTCCACCGAGTAAATACGAATAAATAAAAAAAAAATGTTTAATATAATATCTCCTTACTTTTTAAAGTACTTATTCTTCTTTAGAGACAACAAGAAGACAACTGTAACTAAGTATGATATACTTAATTATAAATTGTTACCTATCTAGAACATAAAACTATGCACAGACGACTGGATTTGGTACGGCCGCACCAATTCGTTGTGCGGTTCTCTCGAAAAAGGCTACATTATAGATACATATTGAAGAAAACTAATATGGAGGGTTTTCATTAGAGCATAGAGATAGATTATAGTCTGGAATAGCACATAGGTCGCCTTTTATCACGGAAAAGTATATAGCGGGACTTTTATTCCGGAAAAAACTTTACCACGTGGGCGAAGCCGCGAGCATTTAGGATAAAAAGTAGCCCATAGCACACAGGAGTAATGTAGCTTCCTACTAGTTAAATAATTTTCAAAATCGGTTCATTAGTTCCTGAGAATTAGCGCGTTCATAAATGCGCGCGTGGTACTTGATCATTATTTTGTTGCGGAGTTATTTTAAAACTATGATAACTCCTAACATTTAATTTTACTTCTGCTCCGTCCGGGGTACCACATGGGTCATATCTCGGACCACTACTCTTCAACATTTTCATAAATGACATTTCATCCGTTTTTAAAAACTCCAATTTCATTTTGTATGCCGACGACAACAAAATATATAAAGTAATAAAGGACTATAACGATTGTTTAAATCTACAGAGTGACCTAGATAATTTTTCAACATATTGCCTTAATAATTTCCTTTTTTTAAATACTAATAAATGTAACGTAATAACTTATTCGCGCAAAAAAAAAACATATTTAATTATAGTATTAACAACCAAGTTTTGGAACGGGTTTCTGTGGTTAGAGACCTTGGTGTCTACTTAGATTCAAAGCTTATGTTTGATACACATATTAAGGAAATAGTTTACAAAGCTTACCTCATGTTAGGATTTGTCATTAGAGTTGGTAGACTTTAAAAGTGTATCAACTCTTCAATTATTATACAATTCTTTTGTCCGTTCTATATTAGAGTATGCTTCCGTAGTATGGAACCCCTGTTATAAGGTATATATTGAGCAACTGGAGAATATACAAAACAAATTTATAAAGCATTTAAAGTTCCGTTTATTACACTCTCGCTTAACACCACCAGATGGTTTGATGCCATTGTTTGATTGAAGGCTAATAAGAAATCAGTTATTCTTATATAAAATTATTAATTGTTAGATAGACTCTTCGTATCTTTTAGGCGAGATTCCGTTCAAATGTCCTCGTATTATTAGCCGAAATAAATGTTCATTTCACCCCTCTACTGCTCGTACCAATTACGGTTTTAATATTTTTATACGCAGAACTTGTACAAATTATAATGAGAGATTCTCCAACATAGACCTGTTTCATGAATCTATTATTGTTTTTAAAAAAGGACTTGTGAGCAACGTAATGAAAAAAAATTTTTTTTTATTTTTTTTATTTAGTTTATCGTATGTATCCACTATCTGTTTATGTATTACTTTTTTGTGGAAACTTAATTGGATAAAGTGTTAGTATTGAATGTTTTTGTAATGTTTATATTGACCTGTTTGTTTCCTTAATAAATAAAAATAAGATATTAATTGAAATCGAATGACGTCAAGGCAATTTTGTTCAAAATGAAATAATTGTGATGAATACCGTATTTAATTGGATAAGGGTCAATATCATGTTCATAAAAACACCTTCGCAAATAATGCATTATTTAAGAACAAATTTGATTACCACAAAAAAAAGGTTATACTGAGTCAAACTTAAAAGATAGATATATGCTGCCGCAGACTTCTTTTTAGAACTTTTAAACGGGAATAATTCCTTTGTACATAATTTTTGCGTAACTTTAACCGTATAGGTAGCGCACGCAACGGAAGCTTTCAAAAGCAATATTTTCCTGTTTTTGCAACATTTTACATTAATGCTACGCTACTATTCGTCGTAGCGTGATGTTATATAGCCTATGTCCTTCCTCGATAAATGGACTATCCAACACAAAAATATATTTTCAACTAGAACCAGTAGTTCGTGAGATGAGCGCGTTCAACCAAACAACCAAACAAAATCTTCAGCTTTACAATATTAGTATCGATATAATATATATAGTACAAATACAGACAATAGTACAGTCATATGTGACTCATTAAACATTTGATGGTAATAATTTTCGTGTATATCTTCGACCTCATTATAATTTTGTTCTCGGTAACAATGTCGCGCTCTGAACCCATTATGACGACAGGTAACGTGCTGCGCGTGCGAAGGTTGAATAGCGACTGAACCGCCGGGCGCCGAACGATACGGTGCGTCGTCCAGACGACGGGATTTGGCACAGAGCGCACCAAATCCGATCGTCTGTTCGTCCTTTAAGTTATGGAATTACGTTACATACAAAATACAATTGATAGGTGAGTTAATACTTGTTTACATTACTGAAACTAGCCGGTGAATATATAACTATTTGCGGAAATTATTGGCGGATCGAACCTATTGTCTATTGCATTACAGCCGGCTACTCAACCATTGCGTCTCGTAAGAGGACGTATCAGAGGATAAGTCGTGTATAAATACGGCGGACAGGGTCGCGCACCGCACACAAACCACATCCTCGCGCCATGTCACTCGGGGCCGTCGCGGTCGTACTTGCTGTGCTGTGCTGCGGTGAGTGAAGCTCTGTTTACGTCGCTCGTGTAGTGTGGTGTGGTTTCGGCAATAGGGATGAAACACGCTAAATAACCTTCAAATCGTATTTCAAAATTAACGTTTGTGCATTCTTACGCTTTTGCTCATCAAGGAAGCTTTGTATAGTTACGGAAAGGTTGACATAGTACCATTAAGGTGGTGTACGTGACGCGCGAGACGTGTAGAAATTGTAATTGTTCGTCTCGCATGGTTCAAATACAATGGGATATTAAACTGTGTCTACAAATTTCAGTGAATAAAAAGCATTGTTTTTTTTTATTTCGTTTTTACGCATGTGTTTTATGTACGTATATTAATTTGAAAAAAAAAACCCTAATCTCGCTCAAGTAAACGCGTTCATGACCCGAGCTCGACGAGCTAACAGGAACCGTGTATTTATTTACAACAGCAAATATTCCGAAAATTAAAAACAGGAATTGGGAATGTAGGCTACATAGGTATCTTAAAATAATTTATGTACAAAGATACAAAAAAAATTAACCTTTGTTTGGTAGATGCATTTTTAAAATAATATCGTGATCAAGAATTCGTCGTAAAAACTTGAACTGGTTGGTTTTAATGATTTAGACAGGCGAAATACAAAGTTCCTCAGCATTCTAAAGGTCGAATATTCTAACTTCTTTTTCGATAATATTATGTTGTTTTAAATTCGGTGCTGATTAAAAATTGTAATTGATGAATGATTGACGAACGAAACTATGTTTAAGAACACAACGCTAGAATCGCAAGCTAAAAAAATTAAAACTACGAGTTATGCGTTTTATCGCAGCAGTACCCATCTTGTTAACTGACCGGTTTTTGTGGATGATTTCACCAAAATTCTACTCAGCGCGCGAAGACTACGAAAAAATGTCCTTACGATTTAGGAAAAAAATATAGAGATATTATCTAAGCTTATTTCTTACTTTATCTTACCTTCTTAACTTAATAATATTGTGGATGCGAAAGTCGGTAAAAAGGTTTGGATGTTTGTTAGAAGTAAACGCAGAAACTACTGAACGGATTTAGTTGAAATTTGGCACACGGGTAGATCATGTCCTGAATTAACACATAGGCTGTTTTTTATCCTTGTTATTTACTTCTATAGCAAATAATACATATTTTTTAGCTGATTCTTGAAGTAGATGGCACTGGCGTCGTACTGTATTTTGGGGACTTTGTAGCAGGAAAGGCTTTTCACGCGAGCGAAACTGCGAGCAACAACCAGTATGATATAAACAATTCCCTTCACTGGCACAGTAGTAATATACGAATTTCTTCTTCTTCTTCAGCCTTTAGAAGTCCACTGCTGAGCATAGGTCTCCCCTAAAGATTTCCAGACCAACCTATCAGAAGCGGCCTGCATCCAGCGGGCTCCTGCGACCTTTACAAGGTCGTCTGTCCACCTTGAAGAGGACGTCCCAATATACGAACATATACTCTAAACTCTAAAGCCTCATTTAGATGGATCAATCGTTGATAGAAATTATCGTACGTAATTATTCAACGCCGTCTGAACACACACAATGGCGGGATAATTCTCGCCCGTGTTGACGTACATACCGAGTCTGTTGACAGATAGTCAAGAAAAAACAATGCTAGCAATCATTGCGTATAATTATTTCTCGCGCTGCTCGGTCCGTCTTAATGAGGCTTAAGGTTCTAGAATCTAATCTATCAGAAATAAGAGTCCGTGTCAACGGGCGACTGGTGAGTCATCTGTAGCGGGTTTGATATCAAATTTGACCCAGAAATGTTTGTTACGTATTGTACATGAGGCATTGTAGGAGTTAGGACTGGAAGATCTTATAGTTTCCGATACCAACGACACAGGAGTTGTATCTTAATGCGTGTAGACTATACTGTGATTGATTGCTATAGTTATATTGTCATTGTTTTCATAAGTAAAACATTCTACACGATCGCAATTATTTCGTTTAATATCGACGCCTTGTTGTTCGCTATTATCATAATAATTCAATGGTAATACACTTCATCTTCCATTCTTGATATTCAATATACAGCACATTGTACGCGGATTTGTTCCGATTTGAATATAACAGTATGTAACAAGTCGACTCTATGAGAATAAATATGATCCCTTTACTGTAAAATCCACGGTCCTCGTATTTTTTTATTGTCAATATTAGTATTAAGGAGGGAAGAGTGCTATGTATATCAATTAGCTGGCGGGTCTCTCATGGCACCATCGGGGAATTTTAATGTTTACCCGTTTGAAAGACATTTAACATTGTAGACTGTTTAATTATCGGGCATTATGATACTCAACGTCGAATGTCTTAGGGTGACAACAGCTGTGTGGGTAGTGTTGCCTTTAGAGCTTTCAATCTCGTTATATTTACGACTATTGGAAAAAAAATGAAACTTGCAAGCCGACTCCTCATAAACAGTTTCTACTGTTTATGAGGAGTCGGCTTGCTAGGCGTGCTATGGTGCTATGCTATGGTGTTCTCATCATACAGAATTTTAGGTTGCAAAGCATTGCTATGAATTGCGTACTTAAAATAGAGCTTACTGTTTTTATAGGCTTTATGTTGAATTTCACATACCTGTAACAAATCAAATAATTTAATTAGTATAAAAATAATTATTAACAATTTTATGATGCATTTTAAAGACAGTATCCATTCCTCAGTCACTCGTGACATCTACTTTGTCAACGGGGCTACTTCGCCATGTTAGTAAATCGCCATTGGACTACATCTCGTAACGCTCAACCTCAATTTGTTATTAAAACTCATTTGGATTATAGCATCAAAAATACAAAATTTTTAGGCCCAAAAACGTCTCAAAGCAAAATCCTAGGTTTTTATTAGCTGTACTGAACTTACAATGCGCATGTTCTTGCTCAATATTTTTTTAGACACTAACTCACGCTGCTCTCCTTTGAATCCCCGAAGGGGTAGGTAGAGGCGCAGCCAGTGCACCCTCTTTTCGCTGTGTGTACTCCCATGATGTGATCCCTATCACATCATGCGAGCCTATCATCATATCGGGAATAAATTCTAAACTTCTGGCAGAAACTGAATAGAAAAAAGCAATTTTATTTGGCTCGGACACGGGATTCGAACTCGGGACCACAGACCACGTACGCAATAAAATTACGCCATAGAGGCAATCGAGTACACTGAGTTAGTAAATGTTAGTTCACCACATTTATTAATATTGAGGTCTAATTTATTTGGCAGGAAATATGACTTGCGTCAATCAACATAATATAATGAACACATGGGTCTTACGACATAAGCAATAAAACAACAAAAGAAAAAACTAAATAAAAATGAATTAATGTATTTGACGATCGTTATAAACACATTACGAATAAAAAATATTTCACGTATGTACTAACTTTAGTCGCTGTCGTGTAGTCAGATAATGGCTCCGAAAGATCACACGTGCGTGTGGGCGTGAGCCTTTTATCCCCAAAGATGTAGGCAGAGGCGCATCTAGTGCACCCACTTTTCGTCGTACGTATTTCGTCGCAGTATGTGATAGGCGGCGAGTCTATCGCCATATCGATTAGAAAATCCCAAAATGACTTTGGTCGACCTGGGGATCAAACCCGAGACCTCAGCATCGCAGTCGTATCGTAATAAAAATAAGCCACCGAGGCAGTATGGCATAAAAAGTATACTAATATATGTCAATCTAGGACATCCAGCGGTTGCTGGGTATACTTCTAACAGACATCTAAACATCCAAATATACACAAAAACCAAATTATTCCGGTTTATTATATTATTGTGAGTGAGATATTATGCTAGTTTTCTAATATAAAAAAATAATTTGCACACTGTCGATAAAAAATAACACTTACACGTACCTATAACCTAGTCAGGAAATTATGATACACTATTTTATACTCGCGGCTCCGACCATTTTTGCAATACAAAATGGAGCTTGGACTACTCTTTGGAAAATCCTTTAGTTACCGATGAAACTCATGACAATATCTTCGGCTTTTTCGAAATTATGCCAAACAGACGGACAAGAAAACGAAACATGAGTTTAGGCTTTTGTAACGCGAGAATAAATGTGAACTTAAAAATCACGAACAGCCACTACAATTTCTATTTTATATACAGGATCGTTTTGACATTGCGTTACTAAATGAAACCACATACTTATCTACTTGAAAATAACACTTTCCATTAAGTTATTTTAACCATAGGTGTACAATAAAAACATGTAAGCTTTGAACAGAATAAACTTCAACAAAAAGTAAATTTAAGTTTACACGCCCTAATGCCACTACTACTAATTTAAAAGGATTCGTCGCTGCGTCAAAATTACACTTTCAGTCAGAAAAACACTCACGCGCACGCTTTATTCGCACTAAACTACATAATGATAATAAAACCAGGAAAGTAAAATTGAGATTTTCGGGGAAAATATTCGTTTTTCATGGATGATTTTTGGCATAATGTTAGCAGAGGCAAAGAGGACTATGTCGTTTCATTTATTAACGCAATGTCAAAATAACCCTGTATAATGCTGTTAAGTTACATTATAACGTATCTGGTTATTTAAATCATAATGCTAATGTGTTTTTTGATGGTGTTATGACGTCAGTGTAATAATTAATTACAGCGGTTATGTTAACTAATATCTCATTTACATCGTTTTTCATTATACTCATGTATCAATTTCTGAAAATATATGTTACCTAATTATCGCATAAACTGCTTATTGGATTTAGATGTAATTTGTCATATAAATACATTAAGGACTTATTCTACAAGTAAATATTAGACAGTTATCGTATTAAACAGCCAGTGTACTTATTTTAATACAATTTATTAGGGCACATAGATTACATTGTGACTTTTGTATTTAATCGGCTCATACATTTATGTGACGATTCGCATTTATCAGCAAGCGGAGAAATCGGCCCGTAGTCTGTTTCAGTATTGGATCCTTATTAGAAAACCATGCGGGACTGCTTTGGTGGCTTAGTTGTATTACGATACGACTGCAGTGCCTTTTTTTTTTCGCGGGGAAAAAACGCGTTATCGCTACCACCACTGGGGGGTGAGTGGAACGGTTATGTTGGTTTCACACGGTCTTACGGCCCAATGCCGACACTCGGGAGTATTGCATCATCCGAGCGAGCATTGGACCGAGTCCCTAACACTATGTACACCCTACACCGGCATACCAACCAAAACCCGCGGTGGCCTTCTTCGGCGCATATACGAGACGGCCTCGGAGTATATCGTTGCACTAAGATAGCTGCACGGGACCGTCCCTGCTTTATGCCGTTCCGGCTCTTCTCTACACAAGGGGGCTAAGATGCCCCTGAACTCTAAAGGACGCCTTTGGCGTCTACGACAACGGGAGACCGACCACCCGCATTGTCGTCCACCTCGGAGTCGCTTAAATTGGACTGAGCAGCCCCCCGCTGCTCGCCCCGCGACTCTCTGGAAGCCCCATTTAGTCGCCTCTTACGACAGGCAGGGGATACCGTGGCGGAACTCTCTTAATGCCCCCGGACCACAGGGCACGAGGCGCCGGTCAGTCGTCCACCCGGCGCCACCAACGTCTCCTCTGGCTGCGGGCGGGATCGTTGAGGTTGAGGTTGAGGTTAAAGAACTTTATTTCCCAAAAGAAATTTACAAATTTCACTTAATGAGAAATATTTTCAATTTTTTTTTAAATGGTAGTTTTTGAAGAGCGTAACTAATTTATATTTCATGTGTGATGTGCATACCTATTAATATTATATAAATCAAAGTAAATTCAGTAATCATAAAATTATGTGGGTAGTAATAAAAAGATTGGTCTCGAGAACGACGATTAACAAATTTTATGAAGCAAAGATGTGCGATATATTTTTGTTCAATAGATAACGCAACCAGAGATGCACTCAGATATTTTCAAGTGTGTACGTTTTTAGTTTTTTTTTAAACACGGTAAAACTTTTGATCATCTTGATTTCTTTCGGCAACTTATTGTACATTTGTGCACCTTCATATCTTAAATTGTTTTTCCCATAATTTGTTCGTTGGGTTTCGTAAGACATATATTATTTGCACTTCGGAGGGGTCGCAAGCCCTCTTCTATATTAGATTTAAAATTTAGTCAGTAGCAACACCATCCAGTACCTTGAGTTACAAAGTACTGTGTGGCATTCCACTGCGCTCATCATTCTGAGACATAAGATGGTACGTCTCATTATGTCCATTAGTTACGCTGGCTACAATGTCCTTCAAACCGAAATACAACAGAAAGATAGAAGATAGAAATAGACATTGCGGTGGTACCTACCCTAACGGACTCTTACATATGAGAGACCTACCACCAGTATAATTTATTATATTGTCGTGTCTGAGATAATAAAAAGATTAATTAATCAATTAAAGAGTTTCGACTCAATTAACAAGGAGTTTACTGTATTGAATAATATCACGCTGAAACTGTTTCGTGAATACAACCGGTTGTATAAACTGTTTAATTATAAGGCACTTTAGAAGTGTTAATTGAGAATGAAACACATTAACTTACAAAGATGTATTTAAAACCTCTCTTATCGGTAATGGTTCAATAAATTCGTTTTCATTGATAACGCCTGAAATACGCACTTTTCCTGTCAGCCCTTTGAGTATTTACCAATATTTAAAGTGTCAGCCACCTAATACTGAAACCATCAAAGAGCTAACAACTGAAAGAGATAACCACATAGGGGCGTAGCCTTACCCCAAGTGATGGATACGTATTAGGTATACTTGTTTACACTTTAGCGTTATATATAGGACATCCCGGGGTAATCATCATCAGTCACATGAACTCCACTGCTGAACATAGGCCTCAAGATAATAATCGGTCACAGAAATAATTGTTAAAGTAATAAAATTGTTATTTTTTTATTTATTTATTTATTATTACTGTTAGTATTTATGGAACGCAGCCTAACGATAATATACATTTTTGCCACGGGGAACACTGTCTCCCCTCTTCCCTTCTTGTCTGTGATGTGTAACCGTTAGGGTGTAATTTTGCAATATACTTTTTCGTTTTATGTACTGAGTTTCTTTATATATAATTACACCACGAATAATTCCTTCATGGTAGCAGAGCGTGGTTGTCAGTTATATGTGGATCGCGAAGAAAACATTACATTACATAAAAGTGTACCGGCGAAACAGTTTGAGGTTAAGTTTTTCAACACGTGCCGAAGCCGACACGCAATTGAATTATTACACTCAGGAATCAAACGAAGAATCAAACAAAAATGAGCTCACACAATATGTTTAATTTGGAGAAACTCACAGGCCGCGAGAACTTCGCGACATGGAAATTCAGCATAAAAACATATCTGGAGCACGAAGGCCTTTGGGATTGCGTGGAGCCCAGTACGGACAAGGTCGATCATAAAAGGGATGTAAAGACGAAAGCCAAGTTGATTCTACTAATTGATCCCCAAAACTACGTTCATGTGCAAGATTGCAAGACCGCACAAGAGGTTTGGAATAACCTAAAAGGGGCCTTTGATGACAATGGATTGACAAGAAGAGTAGGCCTACTGAAGGATTTAGTCAATACATCATTGGAATCAAGCAATAGTGTCGAAGACTACGTGAACAAAATAATGACAACTGCTCACAAACTCCGAAATATAGATTTTGAAGTTAATGAAGAGTGGCTCGGGACGGTAATGCTTGCAGGTCTTCCTGATGTGTACGCGGTATTTATGGAACGCAGCCTAACGATAATATACATTTTTGCCACGGGGAACACTGTCTCCCCTCTTCCCTTCTTGTCTGTGATGTGTAACCGTTAGCGGGTAATTTTGCAATATACTTTTTCGTTTTATGTACCGAGTTTCTTTATATATAATTACACCACGAATAATTCCTTAAATTACACTAAGTTATAACATCAATTACAGTTTACAACCAATACGATGCTATAAATAATACATTATATTATAAGTATATCCTTAATATTATTAGTTAATTTCATTTTTATCTTTGTTCTACACATTTATATGCTGCTTAACAGATCGTGGAATATTTACGTAAAGAAATCAATGCCCCAATCTTCCACAGCATGGCGCATAAACGCTCGCGGTTATTACGATGGCTGCGAGGTGATGGTGGAGCTGAACTCCGGCCCCATCTGTGGCAGCGTGGAGCTCGCGGAAAATGCCATTAATTACTACAGCTTCAAGGGCATACCGTACGCCACACCACCCACCGGCGCCAGGCGGTTCGCTGTAAGCTCTTTACTTGCATCGACTATTATATACTTCGCTGCTGACTCTTCAGGAATAGAAATAATTCCTGCTTTTGATACGAGAGTTTCCTGTAATTTAAATTATTTCTTTTGATAGCAGTATACCAGTAAACATGGTAAGCCGATGTGAACATAGACTATATCGGGATTATGTCAAAATAACGTAGTCAGCGTCTAGTCTGAACTATACTTCGGTGGAATTGAGGATGTTAATATTGTACTTTCCTTAAAACTTTACGGTGCTCGCCACAACATGCTATATATGAAACTAGCATTGCGCACGGGTCCGCCTGCGTGGAAAAGTTTTTCCGGGATAAAATGTAGCCTATAGCACTCAGTAATGTAGCTTCCTATTAGTGAAAGAATTTTCAAAATCGGTCCAGTAGTTCCTGAGATTAGCGCGTTCAAACAAACAAACTCTTCAGCTTTATAATATTAGTATAGATTACATTTCAATTATTAAATCTTTTATGTTATATCTATAGAATTTAGGCTATATATTATTAGCATGCAGTAAAATCAATTATTATTGTTTAGGTTGGGGAAAAAGTTTCTTCGGATTTTATATGAAAACTCAAGACTTCTTTTTTCAAAGTTTATTTACATTTCATTACAGTATAGATATGAAAGAAAAAAAGAAAGAAGAAGTTTATTATATGATATGCCATTTTGCTCGATGACTTTCTGGCATCTTGTAGGTAGTGCCATGATTCCGTTGCTGTAGAGATTTTGGGGCTCCTCATAAAAAAAAACGCGACTAGTAGTTTTGGCAGTCTTCTCTGGGTGTTAACCTAACACTACCTAAAGAATTCTGAAGAGACCGAAACAGGTGGAAATCTGAAGGTGCAAGGTCAGGGCTATATGGTGGATGCATTAACACCTCCCAGCCAAACTCTCTTAATTTTTGCTGAGTGGCTAAAGATGTGTGTGGTCTTGCGTTATCGTGATGAAAGACCACCCTTTCTATTGATCAATTCCGGCCGCTTTCGCTCAACTGCTTGCTTTAATCTCATTAGTTCTTGGCAGTAGAGATCCGAATCGATGATTCTGCCCGATGATAAAAGCTAATAATGAAAAATGCCCTTCTAATCCCAACATACACAGAGCATCACCTTATTGCGAGGTAACCCAGGTTTTGCCACAGTCTGTGAAGCCTGCCGACGTTTGACCACAACTTTAGTCGTCCTTGATTCAATTTTCATCACCAGATATCAATCTCTTCAAAAACGGTTCGGTTTCATTACGTCTCAATAATGAATCAGAAATGAGTACACGGTTCATTAGGTTTCTTTCAGTGTAGCACCCAAATATCGAGCTTTTTTGTGTAGCTTTTTTTTCAAATAGGTCAAAACTGTTTTGTGGTCAATTCTCAGTTCTTCAGCTATGTCGTAACTACTGATATGTCGATCCTGCTCCATTTTTTAAAAATACACTTTATCCGTAACAGGGTGACCAGAGCGAGGTGCATCTTAAACATTAAAAATCCGGTATAGAAAACGCTTAAACCAACTTTGTGCTACTTTTACTGACAGTGGTCCATAAACGTCACATTTTTTTTTGCGGTTTTCGGTGCGTTTTTTCGTTTTTTATAATAAAATTTTAAAATGTATCGAATTTCTTCATTAGATTTACTCATTTTGAATGACAGAAAAAAAAATGAAATATAGCTGAAAACAACATTTTACTAATTTCTTTCTTTTTTTTTTTTAAATGTAACCTTTTGAATGTCATCAAAGCCAGCCAGATACAAATAGTACAGCCAAAGAGGTTTTATTACAAATTTATACATACTATAGGCGAAAAGACTTTTTCCCCGGCCTATTATACCAATTTTAATTGTTTAAATTACTAAATAAATATTGTTGTTTTAATAAAGGAGCTTGAAGACTGTGACCCATGGGTCGAGCCTCTCCTCACCATCGAAGAAGGCCCCGCATGTCCCCAGCTGGACATCATCTACGGCAGCATCCCTGTGCAGAAGAAGGGCATGCTCGAAGACTGCATATACGCCAACGTCTATGTTCCAGAGAGCGCCAACTTGAACTTTATAGAAAATGATGACGAGGGGTTGCCCATACTGGTGAACATCCATGGCGGCGGGTATCAGACTGGCTCCGGAAACTCCGATCTCCACGGACCTGAATACTTCATGTATAAGGGCAATGTAATCGTGATGTCGTTTAACTACAGGTATTAGCAAATTTTCATCGAACTTTCTTATTTAAACTATCATCTTTTTAAGCAATGATATGTTCCATATATTTTAGGGTTTCTGTGTTTGGTTTTCTTTCACTGGACTCCGACAAGATTCCAGGCAATAACGGCCTTCGCGACATGGTGACGTTCCTCAAATGGGTGCAGAATAACGCAAGAGCCTTTGGTGGCAATCCTAATAACGTGACACTAATCGGCCAAAGCGTGGGCTCTGCCAGCGTACATTTGATGACATTATCTAAAGCCACAGAGGGCTTGTTCCAAAGGTAACAATTTAATTTCTGACCCTATTTTTTAAATAGTCTGCCTGGGTGGCGTGGTTGTATTGCATAAGCGACACGACTACCACACTGACGTTTGTTTTTATCGCCTGAAAACACTTTATAGAATTAGGTCATTCTTGTCTGTAAAGTTACGTATGCAACTCGTTGAAGCATTGGTATTGTCCAGACTCAATTACGCAGACACTGTCTATGGACCGCGACTGCTGTCCCGCACGAATCGGCTCGTGCAGAGAGTACAGAACGCGTGTGCCCGTTTCTGCTTCTCTATCCCTCCGAGATCTCATGTAACGCATTACATCAACCAGCACTCATTGCTAAAAATGAAGTTGCGTCGCAAATTGCATCTTGCATGTGTTCTTTTTGGGGTTATCAAATACAAGGAACCTTCATACTTGTACAACAAGCTTCAGTGGATATCGGGTGACAGACATGGCTCACGTAGGCAATGTTCACTACAGATTTGTATGCCACAGCACAAAACTGCAGCTTTTAAAGGTACTTTTCGCTACGCCGCGGCCAAAATTTGGAACAATGTACCACCACCAATTAGACAATCTTGTAGCCTTTACACATTTAGGACACGCCTTCGTAGGTATCTACTGGAATCTCAACAAGAACTGGGTGATGTTAACGTTGATTTATCCATCATATTGTAGGATTAATTAAGAAAATAGTAAATTTTTAACTTTCGCCTACGTGGTCATATACGTGGCAAATGGCAATATAACCTTTGTTTTATTTGACAGCTGTAACCATAGACTAGCTGAACCAAAGCGTATGTAACTAATTATTATGTTTTTTTTTCTTTTTTATGCCCTTTATTTTATGTGCTATCCGTTTGAAAGTTATTTTTATTTATTTATTATTTTTTACTTTTTTTTAATGTTGGCACACGCACACACATATTATATACACATAAAATTGTACTGTTTTTTCTTTTTGGGTGACGTTCCTCTGGGCCAGGTTCTAGATGAAAATCAGCGCCAAACAATTTATTGTTTGGCATTATGCTGATCTAGAACCTTTTGGCACTGTTGTGGTGGGACATATATCATCCACATTTGTTGTTGTTTTTATTAGATTTTTTTAAAATTTTCTCTTGTATATTGTTTTTTTTTATTTTTTTATAATTGTATTATTATTGTTACTGTCACCACCCAATTTCGTTGCCAATAAATGTTTTTCTTTTTTTCTTTTCTTTGACGTCTCGGGTTCGAATCCTGGGTCGGGCAAAGTGATATTGGATTTTACTATTCAGTATAAGGCTGGAGACTAGAATTTGTACCCAATATGGTGAGAGGCTTCGCCCTTTAACACGTCACGGGACACAATACACTCGAAGAAAAGTGGTTCACTAGTTGCTTCCTCTACCTACCCCTTCGGGGAAAAAAGGCCATGAGTATGTGTATGTGTGTGTGCGTGTGTGTTTTTTTTAGTGATGAGGGTACCCTCTCCTATATGGTGTTCTGTGTGATATAGCATGTTTCAAAACATCGTCCATTTTTGATTGAATGTTAAGGTGTTTATTCCAGAGCAATAATGATGAGCGGCACCGCTATACCTATGTTCTACAGTGCATCAAAAACATATGCCAAGTTTGTGGCCAACTTGTTCCTGCAAGCCGCCGGTATCACCGCCACGGATCCTGATGAAATCCATCAACGATTAATCGAAATGTCTCTAGATGACATCATGTACGCCAACAGTATCGCGCAGAACTTGACCGGTCTCACGACCTTCGTGCCGGTGGTCGAGAGCGACCACCCGGGCTTTACCAAAATTATAGACGACGAACCCATTGCGCTGATCGAGAAGGGCCGCGGCTCCCACATCCCATTAATCGCAGGTTTCACAAACAACGAGGCTGTATTCTTCAGAAGGGTTACAGTTTACCTGAACCTGTTGGAACGTGTGCGCCAGGATCACAAGGTTGTTATGTCGTTAAGGTTGGCTTTCGGTTTAAATAACACCAAGGCGCAGTCGATAGCAGACAAAATCATGGAATATTACTTCAGCGAATCGTTAGATACAGACAAAATCTTGGAGTGCATTTCACATTCATACTTCGTGTATCCTACGCTCAAATTGGCGCAATTTCGATCAGCCATGGGTGCTGCGCCTTTGTACCTATACGAGTACTCGTACGAGAGCGAGAAAAGCATGATCAAGCGCGCGCTATGGGAGCAGTACAACGGCGCAGCTCACGTAGAGGACTTAACCTTCCTGTTCCGCACCAACACGCTGATGGGCGACTACGTGTCCTTCCCTCCCAAGTACAGCGACGACCATATGAAGGATTGGATGACTGACTTGGTTTTTAACTTCATCCGTTGCAAGTATGTAACGTATTTATTTTATTTGTTAGTTTCTATAAAATAAATAGATATCACAATTGTTGTGATCAAAATTGTTAACATTTATGACACGTGCTTTTCAGTAATCCAACATGCTCCGATGGTGCGTCGTCTCCGTGGCCGCCCGCAAACTACACACAATTGTGTCTTCAATCCATAGCCGAGCCGAAGGAATACAAAATGACAGAACTATCAGATACGTACAAATCTATGCTGAATTTCTATGACTCTATAGACCCGGATATTAAGTAAGTTTTTATTTGTCATCAGGTAGACTCCGAACTCTTATTGCAATCAAGTGCGTCCCAAAAATAAATAAAGTCATAAAATGGGAAGTTGTAAATTACTTAAAAATATATGGGAAAATATATCTTTTTCACGATGAAAAAATATAATCGGTCCTACCACTGGGGGATGAATTGTAATGTTGGTTTTACCGGTCATCGGACCAATGTCATTGTTCGGAAGACTAGCATCCTCCTTAAACTTATTATACCTACTTAAATATGTACCAACGGATTCCGAATCTAAATAAACAGTACATAATTATCACTTTACAAACAATGCGAATTGAATTTATTTGAAAGCAAATCTAAACATAATGAAATATCAAAATGCTCACATTCTCGTGGCTGAAAGTCTGATGCGAGTACTTACTCCGCAGTCTGAATTATTATCCCTATTAATAAAACATTTAAAAAAATACACGGCGAATTGAGAACCTCTTCCTTTTTTTAAGCTTGTTCATAAAATATAGAGCTTGGTCCTCCGACCTTGGACTCTAGTCAAGATGCTTTTCTACAATAGTTAACCATACCATACCAGCCCTGTATTATATACTGCCCACTGCTGAGCATACACCTCCTCTACTACTGAGAGGGTTTAGGCCTTACTCCACCACGCTGGCCCAGTGGCCTTGGGTTGGCAGGCTTTACATACCTTCGAATTATTTTTATTTCTTTATGGGTGAATTCTCAGGTATTTAGATTTCCTCACCATGTTTTCCTTCGCCGTTAAAGCGAACAATAATTAAACAATACACACATAGCTTTGACAAATCAGAAGTGTGTACCTTGCTTGGGTTTTGACCGTCAATTCCGACCGTTCCATCCCCAACTAGGCTATCGTCGCTTTTCAACAATCGTTAACGCTGCCGTTATATATGAGAATGAGATATCCTGACTTATAGATATATCATACACATAATTATTTTCTGTTTTCTACTAGCGTTAACAATTGTAAAATGTTACGGCCCCTTGTCTGCTTCATGATTCATGTAACTTTTCCATTGTTTGCAGGGCTCTGTCGGATAGTTTGAATATCGGTCCTGTATAATAAAAACCACGAATGGAAGCCAGCGGCGCGTGCACAACGGAATATTTATACACACCTAATAAATGTGTGATTTAATTACACATCGTAATATGTTTTAAGTATTACGAACATTTTATAAAACAGTTTCATTGTGTAGCCTGTGGTATGGATATCCTTGGATTTTTTTATGGATATAACAAAAACTAGTTCAAGCGTCATTACTATAATATAAAGCGTGTAAATAGAACATGAATCGTCTAACTATTTCGGGCACATGTAATAAATGGAATGTTTAAATGCTGGGAAATGTCTAGTTGTTTAATTTTGATTAACTCACATATAGTTTTGTCATGAGTCTTTATTGCTGACGTGTTTTACAAAACATTTGTATACTATTGTAAGACTACTTTTTATGCAAATGAACGACACAGCCAAGGGCATTGAATCATACACACACACACACTGACGCCTTTTTATCCCCGAAGGTGTAGGCGCAGCCGCAACTAGTGCACAAACATTCATACATAGCAGATTACATTTAAGTAAAACTACTTAACGGACTTTTCATAATTAAAACATGGAATATGGATTAATCAAAACATCGATTAAAAATATTAGTTACTGGTGGTAGGTCTCTTCTATGTAAGGAACCGTCTATGCACTGTTGTGCTCTGGGTTTAAGAACATTGTAGCCTTAAGTCTCAGAGTGACGAGCGCAGTCACGATATCTGTTTATGTGGCCCAGTGGAGTACCACGCAGTACTTTGTTATTCAAAGTTATGCATGCTGTTGCTACTATTTATGGGCTGTCGTATTCTTGCAGCCTGCTCGTCTCGTCATTCAGATGCAGTTTAAAAAAAGATGGTCTTATATATTATAATCAAATTTTGACATAACATTAATACGTGTTTAATAAATAATACCTTGTTGAATTTAACTTTTATTTTTATTTCATATTTTATAATATATACCTTTTGTCCGCGGCTCCGCCCGCGTGAATAAGTTTTTCCTGAATAAAAGTCCCGTCTTATATTTCCCCGGGATAAAAAGTAGCCTATGTTACTCGCTGATAATGTTTTCCTTATATTGGTGTAAGAATTTTTAAAATCTGTATACGAAAATTACCGATAAGATTAATCAAGAGCATTTATAATACTATCGAAAATATTAACTGTCAATGCGCACACAATGACAAACCTTTGATTATTTATATATCTAGATTGAGTAACGCGCTGCAATGAAACTAAAACAAACAAGCCGACTCTAATAAGCTAGTATGCGTGTCATACGCTATCGCAGCATCAATTTTCTTATCCTTGTGTGCGCGCATAATGATACCAATTATTACATGGTTGTTATTAAAATGGGGAGAAAATTATATTCATAAAATACAAAAAAATAATTCACTCGAACAAAGACAATCACTTCTCTAATTATAATATTGAAACTACTTTAACAATAATAACAAACATTTTATTATATATTCATTAACCATACCTATGTGTAAATAAAAAAAAAAAACAAAATCTCGAAATTGAGCCAACCAATCACATTTTTTGGTTTTGGTAAAATCATACAATATTATGGTACGTATAAGTATTTTTTTTTATTTCCATTTAAAATAAACATTTAATTTGTAGTTAACGTCGAAAGTAATATATTGACCGTGTAGTCAAAAAACGTTTACTTTGAATCCATTTTTTTTTTAGGAAATGCTGATTTTATAAGCTAGCAACACAAAAAACTTGCGTACTCTTATTAATTTATTCAACGAAATATGTCGACGGGCTTATTTTGCCAGAAGTGACTATAAATAAAGTAACTTACTGGTGATATACTGATATGCGTTGTTTTAGATCAACCCTAGTACTTCTGCACTAGTAATGTAACGAATATCCAATTTTCGAATGCGAATGCGAATATGGGGAGATTTTATCGTACGTTACGTGAAATTAGCTGCAAAGTGACCCCACTGCACCTGATAGTAAGCGTCGTGAAGTCCAGATAGAGTGGCCTGTTTGAAATATGTCAGCGACATTCTTTCCCTTACGAATCTCTTAATTTCCAATTTGATTGCGCAGAGAAACACCGAGCATCTTCATAGCTCGCTGAGTGACTGTGAGCCGTCTTGGGTGGCCTACAGTCAGAGGCCACGTCTCAAAGCCGTACGTCATAACTGGTAACACTCATTGATTAAAGATTTTTGTCTTTAAGCTCTGAGGTATTTCAAATGAGAAGACTTTGCCTAGTTTCCTGATCGCTGCACAACCGAGCTGGTTTTGACCTCTATCTTGAAGTTGGACTTGCCTAAGGACTCATACACATAAACACGGCACATAAACACGTGCACGTGCCGTGTTTGCCTCCGAGTGCCACACGTATTTATTTGTTTTTTTCTCTAGAAACTTATGTATTGGAACGGAAATAGGAAAATATTTATATATTTATATATATACACACTGTTATATAAATAAAATTTTATTACAATTCCTTCACTAATTAATCGAAAGGAACTTCGTTCCATCCGGGTGTCCCTTGACACCTCTCATTGCTTTTTTTTATAGTTATTCTGCTATTAGGAACGGATACAAATCCAACAAATCAAGGAAAAGGAACATGATATCGGTTGATGATCAGATGATCGCTTCGGCCGTTCTCGAATTATAAATGGTGTAACTAACAAAACTCTCTTTTATATACATATATAGATAGAAGATAGATAACTACAATGTGCCCGAAGAAAGGCCATGAATAGTCATATGTATGGTTGAAATAATAAAGCTGATAGTGGTGCGTTCAGCGAATGATAAGGGCTAAAGCTCTGTTATCGGCGAACGAGTGGGGAGATAGCCGCGTGGTATTGCTGCCAACCTGATAAGGGGTTAAGCCTTCGGACTGACGAGCGGAACAGTCATATGAAAAAAATGTTGCCTGAAAAACAAAACAAAATCAAATAGGAAAACCATAAAGGAGATATCTGCTTTTTGTATGGGTGCTGTCACTGTCATTTATTGGGAGTTGACAAAGACAGCACTATGATGAAAATATATTTACTATTCATCACATTTTGTGAGTCGTTGTGCAAGCCAGTCTTAATGTTTTTTTTAATACTATAGGGTAGTTTCCTATATTATATTTTGAACATTATTTTATATGTAACAGAAACTAATACGAAAATTAAATTCTTCTGTGAAATCAGCGTCAAAATTGGTTGAAATATAAAGCAGTTATTCATATTTGAATATTATCGTGAGCAAAAGTGGGGATGCGGTGGGGATATCGCTCACTGGTGACACTCGGTGACGTCACAGTCTGATATTACTGTTATTTGACAATTACCCCTTTTACCAAATATCAAAGCTTAATAACTTACTGATAATTTTAATGGTGGTAGGTCTATGGATATCTAAGAGTCCGTCTGGGTGGGTACCACCGCAATGTCTAATTCTACCGCCAAGCATCAGTGTGCATGCACTGTTGTGTTTCGGTTTGAAGGACATTGTAGCCAGCGTAACTACTGGACATAATGAGACGTAACATCTTATATCTCAGGATGATGAGCGCAGTGGAATGCCACATAGTACTTTGTAACTCAAGGTGCTGTGTGATGTTACTACTGTTTATGGGCGGTCGTATCGCTTACCTACAGGCGAACGGCATGCTCGTCTCGTCATTCATAGCCACAAAAAAAAATTGCGCAAACTTTGAAAATTATTTTTCAGTTAGATGTTGGATAACATAGGTACGTTTTTGATAAATGTATATTTAAAAAAGGAGTCAACTACCCTATTCAATAATTGGAACAGACTGAGCTAAACACTAACCCGGCTTACACCCAACTAAATACCACGCAAATTAAAAAAGCACTAGATTACCTTCTCATTTTGAAACATTATATTAACAACAGATTTCAACTTACAAACCACCTAACAAACTTAAAAATGCTACATTAATTGTAACAGTGTAAACTCATATTGGGCTATGAAATGATTGCACCAAATACCATTGTTACGTATGTACACGTTTCGATGCTGAGGACTTTCATCCGAATTGAATCTGGGTCGAGGCACCGAGGCGCCTTCATGATGACATTAATTTATTTCAATGATAATTATCCGTACTATATTTTAGATTGTGTACGATTACGCATTATAATTATCTTAAAACATTTTTGTTTACATTAAAAAATGTATATAATGATGGCATCCATACGGATCCTTGCATATAAGAGAAACTGTTTCCGTCGACCTGCCCTTACACCCTAATTTGGGGTCGGCGGAAAGACTTAACTTAGTTTTTACGACGGGTCACATTCCTGACGACCTATCTATAATTTTTTTTTAAACCAAGTCACGTCCTCCCTGTAAATCAAACCTAATAACTGCTGGTGCACAGTAAACTGAGGATATTATAATTAATACTCATGCTATAGTTTTTGTGTGCGATTATGCGAGATTGTGCACTTATGAAAATTGATGGACAGTCGGGCAAGTGCTTCGCAGCTTTCTATATTGACGCTCGCGTTTTTATGGGAGCCTTCTGGTGAGTCATAGTATTTTATTGAAAAAAGATAAATAATACTCAAACCTGTCATAACTTAGATCATTAGCACAATATAGAATTGATGGTACAAATACTTTTCTAATACGCAGTCATGATAATTTAAAATCGGATATAAAACGCAAACTTTAGCAATAGAAGTAATATAACAAATTTTAACCCCTTCTAGAAACTACAATTTAATTTTTCGCACTCAGCCTAGTCGCAGAAACTTATTTTTACCAAAAGGCTGAATTAATTGCCATTGAGTCTGGAAAGAGTTCATCAGTAGTCTTCAGGGACCATGATTGGAATGCCGGCCATAAATAAAATAATGGATAAGACGGGAGTCAGTGTATATTTTAAACGTAGATATTAGTCTAAGACATTTAAAAATAATAATGTTTCTCAGGAATGCGCAAAAGAAAGAATTTTGAAAAATGCGGTGGAAAACAGTCATCTGGTTCACCGTCACGTTGAGTATAGCGAGCGCTGTCCACCACACCATCGATGCCGACCTGCTTGCCTCCAGCCACCTCAACCAGACAAGAGACGTTGACCCACTAACACCAGCCCCAGTTCCTGAAGAACCGTTAAGGGAAATGAACACAGCGGAGTCCACCACGAATTCCGTTACAATAGAGATTTTGCTAACAAGTACTCCATTGACGTCCACTGAGGCTACCACAATTAAAACAGAAGCCACTACCGTTACAACTGAAGCCACCACCATTACCACAGAAGCTACCATTATATCAACTAATGCCGACCAAACAACAGCCGCACCTACAATGTCCGATGGAAACGATGATGACAATTTAAGTGTTATCCCCGGGACCCCACCAGCTGGAACAACTGTACCAAATGTGAACCAACCTGCACAAGTTGGCAGATCAAGTGAAATTGTTGAAGAGTCGGGACAACCAGAAGTATTGAACCCTGGTGAGGAGGAGGAGTACGTAGTCCTTACTACAAGAGGACCTGTTCAGGGATACCCATGGTTCACGAATCCCGAAATAATCGCATACATCGATATTCCTTATGGATCGTTTCAAAGATTCCAGGTACGAAATAAATTATTGTGTTAGAAAACAGTCTATTAAAAGGCTTTGATTTGTAAAAATACAATATACTATAACTCAAACTCAAAATTTTCTTTATTCAGATAGTCTTTCTCAAGCTCTTTTGAATCGTCATGAATCTACCACCACTTCGGAACGTGTTATCGCTGTGAAGAAGAACCGCCGCAAGAAACTCCCTCAGCAACACGATCTGTCAAAATGTATATATTATAGCAACTACGTAACAACTAACACCTAATAAAAAAAACTGACTTGGGGAGGCTTACGTTCAGCAGTGGACGGCGACAGGTTGATTGACATACATATAAAACTAACTTTGAAATATTTTTCCAGGATCCGACGCCACCGAGCTCTTGGGAACAAATACATCAAGTCAAAGAACACAACAAACGTTGTCCTCAGCTGCAAGAAAACAACTACGTCGGTGATTTAGACTGCTTAACCTTGAGCATCTTCACACCCTCGGTAGCTGTCAATGCAAGCGTTCTCTTTCACATCCACGAAAGCAACTTCGTGCGTGGGAGTGGTGACCCCTTAATCTATGGGCCAGATTATTTTGTCTCCAAGGGCGTTATCCTTGTCTTGCCCAACTACAGACTTGGGCCTCTGGGGTTTTTATGTTTGAGTAACGCGGCAGCCCCAGGAAACGCGGCGCTTAAAGACCTGACCTTCGCACTAAGGTGGGTAAGAGAAAACATTAGATCGTTTGGTGGAGACCCATCTAAGGTGGTTGTCAGTGGCGACGGAACATCGGGAGCTTTGGCAGGCTACCTGGCTTTATCATCAGATTCGAATGGCTACTTTATGAAAGCTATCACGGAAAGTGGATCCGTACTCTCTCCCTGGGCTTTGGATAGAAATCCCTCGGCTACTGCGAATGCTCTACTTGAGAATATAAGAGAAATTTCAATGTCCAACGTGACCATCGATAATTCAGACATCAGACTCATAGTTCTGGCTACGAGAAACATAATCTTCGCTCCCTGCATTGAGCATAATGACCATCCATTTTTGTCAGACACACCTTGGTCGATATTACATAATAGCGTTGTTAATATAACATTCATGATAGGGACAGCAAGCCATGCTGGTGCAATACAGATCGCAACTATAAACGAAACGTTGATTGAACAAATGAACGGCAAATTTGGAAGGTTTCTGCCGAATGACCTTTGCTTCGTCGACGGTGACTCCAGAACTGCCATGGGGAATGCAGTCAGGAATCAATATTTCGGCAATGAAACCATAACTCTAGCTCATGTGGAAGAAATGTCTCTATGTTTCACCGACTCCGATTACTTGGGACCTGCTGCGCGGACAGCCAGGGCTCTGATACACGCTGGTGCCACGGTGTTTTTTTACGAGTTCGGGTTTGTTGGCGAACTGAACAGAGTGCTGGACTCCATTAACAGGCCGCTGAATGGCACCGTCCGCGGAGATATCGTGGGGTACCTGTTCAGCCAAGATGGAGTGATAGCAAATGAAGGCACCGCGGAGAGAAAAATCATAGATTTGTTGATGAATTTGTGGATCAACTTCATTGAAAGCGGGTGAGTTATTTATATATTCGTTTAAAGGACTGACGAAAAATCTTAATTTAATTATGTTAATGTTTATATTGGTTTATAAATTAATTATTAGACAAACACCAGAATGTACAAAAAACAATAATAGTAACAAAATCTAAAACGTGACTTGCAAAAAATTATGATTAATCTACCTACATGCGTGGAACAAGGAAATATTACAATAACAAATCATAAAGCTGGAATAATTACAATGAAGTCATTGTTTTATAAATATACTTAATGGTGTATTTAGATATTTTACACCTTTTATTCAAATAAAATATCACTTTGAAGAAACAGATGAACTTAACATACATAAATATACATCTTCAAGTCATATTCACTTCGTGTAAAAAATAAAGGCAAATAATATCAGAGTTTCGATTATCATAACATGGATTAACCTGATGGAATTCTTATAGCAAAAACACTGTCGTGTGTCAACGTCACATGATGTTGATAACATGGATTAACCTGATGAAATTCTTATAGCAAAAACACTGTCGTGTGTCATAGGCACATTTTATAAGACTGTCATTCCGATGTTGCTTGATACTATATTATTATTATTCTCCAGGTATTCATTTATATCAATAATTATGTCTAAATAATTTTATAGTCATTACTCGCCTTTGACCGCGGCCCCGCCCGCGTTAAAAAGTTTCTCCGGGATAAAAGTTCCGCTTTATATTTTCCCGGGATAAAAACTAGCCTATGTGTTAATCCGGGTCATGATCTACCCGTGTGCCAAATTTCATCGAGATCCGTTCAGTAGTTTTTGCGTGAAATAGTAACATACATTCTTACAAACTTTTACGTTTATAATACATGTATTAGTAGGATTAATGTAAACTAAAGCAATAAAAAACAACTACTTTATGGGCCTATGATAATCTATAAATCTTTTAATGTGTACACCGTCCTTTGTAACATCTAATTAGGGGTCATTATAAATCGTAATTAAGGGGACCATTATGAAATACAAGACTTTAAGAGGGTTCTCAATTCACAATTTTAAAATAACTCAATTTAAATAACTTTTTGCCTGCCTCGGTGGCGTAGTTGCATTACGGTACGACTGCAATGCTTAAGTCTCGGGTTCGATTTCCGGGTCGGGCAAAGTGATATTGGGTTTTAAATTCAGTATCAGCCCGGAGTCTGGAATTTGTGCCCGATATGGCGATAGGCTCGCCCCCTATCACATCATGGGACGGAATACGCTTGGCGAAAAGTGGGTGCACTAGTTGCGCCTCTGCCTATCCCTTCGGGGATAAAAGGCGTGAGTATGCGTAAATAACTTTTTATTGATTTCATCATCAGCCACGTTAAGTCCACTATTGAACATATACCTCCCCTAAAGATTTCCAGATTTATTGATTTAGATAATATTAAACATATTTTTTTATGGCATTGAATGACGAGACGAGCATGCCGTTCGCCTGATGGTAAGCGATACGACCGCCCATAAACAGCATAACACCATACAGCACCTTGAGTTACAAAGTACTGTGTGGCATTCAACTGCGCTCGTCATCCTGAGACATAAGATGTAAGTCTCATTATGTCCAGTAGTTACACTGGCTACAATGTCCTTCAAACCGAAACACAACAGTGCATGCACACTGCTGCTTGGCGGTAGAAATAGACATTGCGGTGGTACCCACCCAGACGGACTCTTACATATGAGAGACCTACCACCACTAATTCTGAGATCCTCAATTACGGACCTAGGCAGGTTCACGCGAATGTGGTCTGAGTTGTAACATTACATAACGTTATGACGTTCGATTGTAGGATCTAGACTAACAAGCAACTCATAACATTCCAGAAACCCATCAACGGAGAACATAGCCTGGACTGCGATGAATACCACGTCGGTGTCAACAGAACCGTGGCTTTCGATCGGCGAGGAGGTGGAGATGCGGAGGGGCCTTCACGAGGACCGCCTGCAGCTGTGGACTGCGATTTACGCGGAGCATTTCATAGAACACAACTCCGCGCAGCAGGACCTGCCGATCATCCTCTCTGTACTCTTTCCTCTTATAACTTGGGTTGAACTTTGGAAACCGTCTCTTTAGGCAAAATTGAGCAAAATTGATAAAGTAATGTGAAATATTACTAAGCTATGTATTTTATTTTGTAATTAGTAGTTAATAAAGGCATTGAAAAATTATTTACTTTACAAAATTGATGTACTCCTTTTGAACTTATTAAGTCCATAAATATTGTTGCAAGATCAATGTATTTTTACCTGTTTTTTTGCATCAAACTTTATGGACTTTGTGAATTACGGTTGTTGCATAGGACTGAAGCATATTAGTCGGCACAAATTGTAGAAACTCAAGCCATACCAACAAGAAACGTACATTAATACGAATTTGCATTAATTATTTTGCGTGGCAGTGCTCTTCAAACTGAACACAATCGAATAACAAAATATGTGTTTACTTCATAGCCTATAACCTAAAAGTGAATTCGGTAGACAATACAAAGGGATTTCACAAAAACATCCAAAACAAACTATTACATTCACGTGTGCGAAGCCACGGGCAAAACTAGTTCATACGCAACGATGTTACACAAACATAGATATCTAATGAGCGATGTTTCCAAAACACATAGATATTTACACTAACCGCATGTCGCGATCTTACTTCAGTGGTCTCACACACGCCGACCATGCTTATGTGGTTAGTGCTTGGTGTAGCAGCAGTTTGTGCGAGGCGACACGTGGACACGTGTCCTCATCGCGACGTGGTGACGACGCAGGGAACCGTCCGCGGGTACCTCTCCCCCACCGGCTACGCGTACCTCGGACTCCCCTACGCGCGCCCACCCACGCGCGACCGCTTTAAGGTCAGCGTTATTTGTCGATATACTTGGAAACACATGTGTACTTCCAGTTACACTGTGTTCCAGTTGTTTATGATATTATAGCTATTAGCTAATGTAATGACTATGGTGTGACTTAATATCTAATTTCAGTGTCCAATAAACGCGATGCAGTACTTTGCAATTCGTAGTTTTGGTCGACATTATTACTGTTTATGATAAATCCTCCGAAGGCCTTGGTGACGAATGTGATGAAATTATACACTTCAAGTATACAGTCACTATTTTAATCACCAATGCACAAACTTGCTATTTAACTCGACAGGCGACAGCTCTTGAAAGAATAATCTTAAGTCTGCAGAAAACAGAATAAAATCGACTACGTACCGCCGGAAACAATCTTGCTGGTTTTATACATAATGACGAGTCAATCGATCAACTAAACTTACTATTTACATTAAATTTTATTATTTTAATATTCTTAAAATTGATTAACTCATTTCGTATTATGCAGATATTATACTGTAAAAACATAATTATAAAATAATATTCAAATTAAAACGTTAAACGTTAATACATCAATGGTTAAACGACAATAGTCAAATGTATAACCAACAATATTTTATATCTTACAAATCACCCGTGTTAAATATCCACAAAAATTATTGTACATTTTACTAAATATTTGCAGAACCATTACACGAAGTTATATTGCGTGCACGCTCTGATCTCCCGGGTTCGAATTCGTCAGGCAAAGTGATATTGGGTTTTTCGGCCCAGGCCGGATTATGGAATTTATTCTCGACATGGCGATAGGATAGCCCCCTATTACATCATGGAATGGAACACACATGGCGAATAGTGAGCACGCCTAAGTTGCAACTCTGCTTACCCCTTCGGTGATAACGGCGCCGTGTGTGTTTGTGGTAAACCCTAGACTTAACTCCAAGCGAGGGATCTGCTAGTCATATTATTGTGCTGTGTAAAAACCAACTGTTATAGTTACTTTAGTTATTTTTAGCCTATACCGGGAGCTTTGGGCATATGGGTACAAAACGTTTTGGAACGCTAAAACCTTATTTTACAATTGCAGCTTTCTTTCAATGCCCTCTATTGCCTATGTGTCTTTGCTCATTAATAATGTAAAAAATATTATTTAGATCGTGGGTTCTAGCATATTGTGAGCTCACCAAGTCGGGTACTCAGGCTTTTCCGCCTAATTTGCTCTTAGGGTAAAAACAGAACTAGTTATATCTATGTGGGGAATTATATCCGATCGTATTAAAGAAAATTCAGTTAAGTATTTTGTACGTGTATCTGGTCGGGGGTGCACGCGAGACACGAGATGGCTCTGTCTCGCTCTCTCAATTCGGCTATGGCGGCTGCGGAGTAAATACACGCGCCGGTGTGCGCGCTAATTTGTATTTTGTAATTAGTAAATTTAAGTTGAGAAGTAAAGAAAGATTCAAGCGTGATTATACGAGTTTTTGTCGCCCCTCATCCCACATCTATGCTTAGCGTTAGTATCGATCGCTAAACACGATGTGACGTGTGAGGAAAATACGGGAGATTGCTCTGTCGGCAGTCAGATGAGATTGCCGGGTCGAGGGAAATTACCTCATACAAACAGAGAGCTCTCAGGATATGACTAATTAGAAATGTGGCCACGAGAACCATAGTGACTTAAATTTCCGGAAGGTGACTCTGTGATGCTTTATTTCGGACTTTTCTAGTTGAAAATATTCTTATGCTGGAAGTTAAAACATTTTAAAATTCGAAAATTATTAAATTAAAGTTCACAGCTCGATTCTGCTCGATGCTCCTGAAGAGTAGGGCAGGATAATTTCATGCATATTAGCAAAAGAGGGGAGCAATACGAGCAGTATGTATACGGCCGACAACACACGTCATCGCAGATACTTCCCCGCGCATAATTTAGACATGGCAGCTAAAATTGAATGAGACATGATTTCGGCATTTTCCTATCAATACAGTTTGCTGTAAGGTATCAGTGATAAACAAACGCTATTTATAGGGTAGTTGACTACTTTTTATTAATAGGTACATCTATCAAAAATGTATGCCATCTAAAATCTAATGGAAAAATAATTTTCAAAATTGGTGCAATAATTAGTAAGTTATAAAGCTTTGAAATTTGGTGGAAGGGTTCGTTGGCAAATAACAGTAATATTACACTGTGACGTCACCGAGATTAGCCGGCCATAACGCTGCGTGCGTGCGAAAGAGATCCTCTCCACGCCCCCACTTTTGCTAACAACAATATTTCAAATATGAATAACTGCTTTATTTTTCAACCAATTTTGATGCTGATTTCACAAAAGAATTTCTTTTTCGAATTATTTTCTGTTACATATAAAATAATTAACAAAATCAAAAATATGAAACTACCCTATTGATACGACTGTACCCTTACTGCCTCCAATTAACATATAGGTATCTAGCCCAAATGTTTTTGCTGCCAGCCTTAAAGGAAGTGAATGAGGACTAAGAGGTTAATGTTTGTATTTAGGAGGATTTTCATGCATTGGACGATACGGAGTAGAAATTGCAACTGAAAGAAAGAAAGAAAGAAACATTTATTCGCACAATATACTGGGACGCACACAAACAATTAACAAAAACGGTAATACATATTACATAAGGCATGCGGGCAACATGCATCCCATGATACTGTCGAAAAGGATCCAGTACAACTGATTACAATACTTCGCCTAGATTTTAGTTATTTAAATATTACGAAATCATTTTATTCAGTTGATTAATTTACAGCACTTTGTAAAAAATACCAACAAAGTCTACATTCATGGGTAGTCTATTTAACCTACTTCTAAGCCTATGAAGCAATTAGAGCTATATTCCTATAATGGTGCGAATAAAGGCACAGCACACTATAGCCCGCCTTATTCCCTTTCAATGCCGCATGCACCTCTGTATGCTAATGGGAATGGGGAACGAAATGATCGTATTCCTGACAGCCAGACAATAACTGTTTTAGAATAACAAAGCTCTGCTTTTCTTTACACCTCTGAATAACAAGACGAGCTAATCGCCCGCATGGTACCAGTACACGGTGGTACACAGACGAATAGATCCTACGTACTAGGTAAAGGTATGTACATAGATTTAAAAAATAACACCAATATTAAATTATCCCGCAGCTGGGATTGGGAATAGGCATGAAGCAAGTACTACAACTGGGTAATATGAGACGTCAACTACTGTCACAGAAAAGCAAATGCAGTTTGGTACTATAAAAAACTACATTTGAAATACTTGAGGTGCTTGTCATCAAGCTAGCCGCCTGCTCGTCTGGACATTCAGTCGTACAAAAACCGGCTACTATTTATCACAAATTGCACAAAGTAGGTATACATTAAAACAACAAATTGAATATCAATTTTAATATTGTACCACATTAAATCAAGTTTATTAGATGATATTTATAACACTATACGTAATATCACAGACATGGTGTTGTATTTGCAGTGGTGAGTATCTACAAACCACACATGCCCTTGCATTTGTCTAAATAAAAAATTCAATATTATAAAAGAGGTAAAGTTTACTATAGAATCATTTTTAAAATCCACTAAAAAGTATTGGTAATTTATTCCAATCCAAATCTCATACTTCGAATAACGAAGATTTTCGATCTTGTAATTGATCACATGACGTCACCACTGCCAACCCACGCTAGTCTAGCGCCTTGCTAATGAAACATAAATAAGCTTCTTTATTTATTTTAATTTAAGAAGGTCATTATTGTCTTTAAACCGCTACATTACCTAGTACGGCAAAGCTTAACTTCTCTATCCCTGATAAATTCAGTTTACAAACTAAATTCATCAGAATTTGGTGGTCTGGTTTACTGAATGTACGCAACTCCTCGAACCGAGACTGCGTGTTTTGTATACCATGATCTTTGCGCAGTTACATACTAATCCGTATACGTGACACCACTAGGAATGTTTGCATCTGAGCGTGGTAATGCCATCAGCGTGACTCAGAGCGCGGATCCTCGAGTGAAAGTGAGCGTCTCGACTCAACGGCTCCGTGGTCCCTTTACTCACGAGATAACGAACTCTAACATTATGCCGAATTATATTCGCTCTTAATACATATTTAGAATTTTCGCATTCTGCCAATTATCAAGGCAAGTTAGTGCCGTAAATAACTAAGTCTTGTATACGACTTTGCCTGGATTGGAAACACTGCTGTTACTGTCTCTGATACATAGCAATAAGTAAGCATAGTTGTTTTCCCTTAGGATATCATAGTCAAAGTTATTTCACAACTTTCATCAAACAGTACCAACACCACCCAAAACTTCGGTACGCTTTTCATTTAACTGCACATCTTCAGGCAATATAAGTCAACCATAGCGGAATAATTTGCCTTCTGCCGATACGACCCTAACCTCATTCCTTCCAAAGGCACCAGACCCGCCGCCGCGCTGGGACGGCATCTTCGAGGCGACGCACCGCGTGAGCTGCCACCACGCCACCACCGGCGATAACTGTCTCGTCGTCAACGTGTTCACGCCAGAGCACGGCACATCGCTGCCGGTCCTCGTGTATATCCACCCCGGAGGCTTTCAGAGCGGGTAATGGAAATTTAAAGAGAGCAAGCTTAATGATAGGGTTCCATCCGACGGGAAGTAAGCTCAGGTGTCAGTACAACAAGAAACCACGCATAAAATTTAAGGAAATAAATGTTTAGGAAGTGCGCAAATATTTGTGTCAGGTCTGTTGTGTTTTGGCGCCGCAAGTCAAGCTTTTATGGTTATACCGAAACCATCCAGTGTGGGGTCAGAGGTCAGGAGTCCATCTGTAAGTTTTCAGCGTATTTATTTAAACTTTGACCGCCACGCGTCCACGTGTATAGATATACTTTTATATAAGCCCGCCTAATATCAAGAACATCCTTCACTCATTTCCGTAAGCTTTAAAGATGAACCACTAAGAATAAATACAGACATGATAAAAAATACAGTGTTTATATAAATTGCAAAACAAATTTACGCATCAAAATCAACGTTAAGTAGATAATGAGATAATAAATTCAAGCATTCCATAATATATAAACGGAACATGACTCAGGTCGAAAAAAGTAGAACATATTATCTGCACGGTTAAAACATAATATGGTTACTTATAAATATCTTAATAATGATTAATAGTGGTGTAGCTACATAATAAACAAAAAAAAATATTTTCAATAAATTTAAATAAATTGCTATTGCAATAATGTTTCAGATGGGGACCCCACTACCCGCCTTTGCGCCTCCTTCAGAAGGGTATCGTGATTGTAACCCTTAACTACCGTCTCGGAGTCCGTGGTTTCCTCTGCCTTGGACTACCTCAAGCCTCAGGAAACGCCGGTTTAAAAGACCAAGTGGCAGCACTCTATTGGATTCAACGAAACATTGCTAATTTCGGAGGGAATCCCCATGACGTCACCGTGCACGGCACCGAGGCCGGCGCGGCATCCATTCAAATCCTACTATTGTCTGATATTACTGAAGGATTGTTCCAGAAAGTCATTATGGAATGTGGGTCTGTATTATCACCTTCAACATTGACTTACAATCCAGTGGGAAAAGCATTAGAAACTGCTAGACAACTTAGGTACGAGAATGACGCAGATCGAGTGAAATTGCTTAAATTCTACCAAAAACTCAGAGAGAAAGAACTGTCATCAATATCAGAGATATTTCTACCGTGTGTAGAAAATGGTTCTTATTACACACACACCCTACTTGATGATGACCCAAAGAGTTTGATAATGCAAGGAAAGTTCCGGCAAGTGCCAATGCTATTAACTTATACAAACTCTGACAATTCCATAAATGACAATACATTTAACACTTTTCCGGAAAACTTTGATCAATTGTTACCAAGCAATCTTGACTTCGAAAGTAATAAAATAAGACATAGAGTAGCTGAGTTGGTGAAGGAATTTTATTTTGAAAATAATAGTGAAGATTTGGGCCAAAAGTTTTTAAAATATTCACATGATTTGATTACCAGGTATCCTGTGGTCAAATCAGCTTTATTACATGGTTTAAAAAACACTCATCCAGTGTTTCTGATGAGACTTGACGATAATCCAAGTAAAACAGGAAACACATCAAAACATTTAAAAAATATATTTGACTATATTTATACTAAAAACAATAATAATCCTGAAAAGGAAAGAATTGCCAACATTCTGATAACACTTTGGACTAATTTTATTAAGTTGGGGTAAGCACTTCATAAATAACTTCAAATTCTACAGGCTTAATTTCCATAAAACAATCTTTAAAAACAACAAATAATCAATAAACTAACCCCAAATATTTTCACAAAGGTATCTCAGTATTTTTGTATAGTAACTGTATTTGCAATTACTTTGTCAATTTTTTTTATAACTAAACAAAGGAAGGTCTGTCATGGTGACATAGTTGTATTATGGTACGACTGCAATGCTGAGGTCTTGGGTTCTATCACAGGGTTGGGCAAAATAATATTGGATTTTTCTGGAATTAGTGCCCGATATGGTGATTGACTCGCGATAGTGTGTGTGTGTGGGTGTGTGTGTGTATGTGTGTGTGTGTGTGTGGATACCAAATTAATCATGGGTGTACGATCGCTTTTTAAGCAGAAGAATTGGAAACGCAGAGTCAGTATGCATCAGCAGCAGTTTTGGCAAATTATGCTGAGACTATAAATTTTCTATAAAACCTATATTTACTGTAGATAGATTTACCTACAGCATGCTATTACTACATATATTACAATGGACAATTTTTTTTATGGTTACATATTGTAAATTATTTCAGAGATCCAACTCCTCTGACAACAGAACTGATACCCTTAATATGGCAACCAGTTGTCCCTGGGGAGCCTGGACACAGACTAGATATAACATCAATTCGGGAGTTGGCGATTGGCAAAACAATTATCATGACGGAACCTGCTTCCAGCCAATATCTGGCATTCTGGGACCGCATTTATAAAAAGTTTTATAAGTCTTACAAAGATTATGAGTAATGTTAAAAAATTATAATTTATTAAATAAAATTTGGATCAGCTAAATGTGTCTGTATTAAAAGTTCTCAGTAATTTATACAGAAAATAGCGACTGCATAAAAATAGACAAATATATATATGAACAACAATTTCATTGTATAGAATAAATATTTCATGATTTTAGAATTAAAATGTTACAATGGTCACCTAACTAATTAGGCAAGGAATAAACAACACTAATGCAGCAGACGGCAAGCCGATGGTGTTGTATACCAAGCTGTCAGACACAAGAGATAAAAATTGGCTTACATAAAGGTAAAAAATCAACAAATGTTCAAAGAAATGTATGGACATTATACTTGGAATTATGTATTGAAATTATGTATGGAAATTATATTTATATTTTTTTATACTTGGAAATATATAAAAAAAAAAATTATCTCTACTTGTTTATGTATAGAATTTTTGTTAATCTTTAAGTATCTATCATAGTCATCATCATCATCAGCCACATGACGTCCACTGCTGAACATAAGCCTTCCCCAAAAATTTCCAGACAGATCTGTCAAAAGCGGCCTGCATCCAGCATGTTCCTGTGACCTTTATCGAGTGGTCTGTCCACCTTGAGTGCGGTGGATTCTCTATCATAGTGAGGTCAACAAATTTATACAATTTTAGTAATTAGTGTGAATCTTTGTTTTGGCACAGATAACAGACAAACAGGATCCAGAGTTACATCACATACTCATTAGTACAATTACAGATATACCTAATAATTAATAAAAACAATCACTGAGGCGCAGGCGAGTAAAAGCAGAAAACAACAGGTTGTAGTTTCCATACCTACATAGAGGGAATAATTTGTGTGGTCCACATATTTTGAGTGTTCATTTAAGTATAGGTAAGAAGAAGGTCTTGTGTAAAAGTTCCTCAGATTTTAATACTAAGACATAAGATATTTTATATGTTACGTGTAAATACTGAATGTCACTGTCTTGGTAACCTATTATGATTATGTTAATCAAATAATATTTATAATACAATACCTTGATTAACCTACTAAAAATTACTCTTCCAACTGGGGTCCGTAAACATTTCAATTTGTATATGATTCTAATAAGAAAAACATCGCCACTGTTTCTCTTTTGCAAAATGATATCATTAGGACTTAAATATGTAATTTTGTACCTGGATTACATACAAACATCAAGAACGGTATGTTGTTATTGTAGTAATATGTGCGTAAGTTGCTCGCGATGTGTTCAATGAGCGAGTGACAGCGGCCGCATTGCGGCTCTCACGATGATTGATGGACTTCGACGTTGCCTCTACATAAATAAAGCAACCGACAATTACTCGCTCCTAAAGCAATTGTCGGCACTGTCACGCGTGCACATTGTAAACAACGCTATCACGATCGATTAAAACTGTGTACGAGAACGCGTAACAAAATATCGACGTCGTCAAATATATATGATACCGTTACCTGAACAATCGACGGCTTCTGTCTCTGTACCGGGGCGTCTCTGCTACTGAGCACGAGCAAGCTGTAGCATAGCTGTCCCTCTGGTAATCAAACCACAACACACTCACTTCTCATACAATTTCACAATAAAATCAACAAGTAAAATTACAAAAGTTGTAACATGAAACACCCGTCACATTTTACTTGACAGAACAAAATGTTGCGTTCTGAAACTAAGCTACATCGAGTACTTTCACTTTGTCTGCGTTTTGGTAAAAGTAACCAAAACTTATTTCCGATTTTGTTTTCCAATAAGAAATGTTAAAAAATTATATGATAAGTGTTCAAAATACATTTTTTTTGTTTATTATAAAATATAAGGTATTTTACTAAGACAACTTTTAAAATTTTGCTTCATGCGTCGTGATGAAGTTTAGGAATGTAAATAGGCCAAGGTCGTTGTTTCGTATATACCTACACATTGCGCGAACTTTAAAAGTTAAAGTTGTAAATGTTATGGCGGCACCACACTTCGCTATGTGTTATTTGTTATGCGCGTTATTCGCCCGCATATGACGAAGTGTGGAGGGCTCATTCGTCTATATTTGCTTTATTCGCCCGCATAACGCGTAAGCGCGAATAGCAAATAAGCTTATCCGTTCGCTTGTCGGTTTTATGACACACTTCAAAGGAGACGAAGAAGCCGAATATGTGTGTCGACTGCCCACACTTCGTTCACTCATTCAGTCTTGTACGGTCGCTTACGGCGGTCGTGTCTCGACACTACTCAATACTCGGCATTGTGTACTGTGTGTGTCCCAAGATGGTGGAAGGTCTCTCATATGTAAGAGTCCGTCTGGGTGGGTACCACCGTAATGTCTATTTCTACCTCCAAGCAGCAGTGTGAATCACTGTTGTCTTTCGGTTTGAAGGATATTGTAGCCAGTGTAACTACAGGACATTGTGAGACTTAACATCTTATGTCTCAGGATGACGAGCGCAGAGGAATGCCACACAGTACTTTGTAGCTCAAGGTGCTGGATGGTGTTGCTACTGTTTATGGGTGGTCGTATCGCTTACCATTAGGCGAACGGCATGCTCGTCTAGTCATTCAATGCCATAAAAAAAAAACACGCAACATACGAATATATTTGGCATGTTTGGCACGCCGGCACCAAGTGCGGATGGCATGTTTGTTGTTCACTCACATAACAAATATTTGGCCGAATACAGCGCAGCCGCTTACCTAATAACACATAACGAAGTGTGGTGCCGCCATTACAATTTTAATGTATGTGTTAAAAGTTCAGTTGCTGTACGTAATTATAATAAAAGTATTTTCAAAGATCACATATTAAAGAACGCCCGCAAGTTGCAATGCATATCGACAAAATGTAATCATACCATACCAGCCCTGTATTATACATGATACATGTTGTACCACCAGTGTTCAACTGAAGCAGGTCGATAGAGGACCTCAATGTGCATTAAATTAACTCCCATGTATGTTCCCCGAAATTTGATGGTTTAAAAGTGATTTGGATTTTTGTAATTATTTTTATGAAATTCGACTTAGCCACTTAAGTAACTTCGTAATAAAAGCTAACCTATTAGGTCAACAGTCTTAGAATTACAGTCATGACTCATGATATTTTTACCCAAATAAGAATAATATTTGATCTTTAGAATAACGATAAGAGTTAGAACCTGTGTTTTATAAATTTGGAAATAAATAATAATGTTATAGAAAATTAATGAACTTTAAAGTGCTCTGGAATAAACATTTCATTGATACTTTTTGGAACGAAGTTCCTTATCGCGCGTTGTGATAGGGGGCTGGGGGCCTAGACAAAAACCAAGCGTGGCGTTATCCGTACACGCTAACGCATAAACGTCAAACGCTAACGCTAAAACGTTAGCGTGACCAAATTGGTAGACAAAGTACCCACTGCACGCCAGACGCCCATTCCGCAACGTCGTGCGGATAGATGCATGAAATTCTATAAGTTACTCTATGGTATAGCGTGAGAGGTTGTCAAAATATTGTTATTTTGTGCAAGCAAATTGAAACGTTCCAGTTTTTTTAGAAATTTAAAGTAAAGTTTTTCAAGAGGGGATTAAATTATCACCCAAAATCTAATCTTAGACTACTTGCAAGCTCTGAACAATTCACTTAATTGTTAGATTTTATGAAAAGGTGGGTTTATTATGATATTATTTGATTTGATTATGACTTACTTGTGTCGATAAATTCCTACCTATAAATATTACTCATAAATGCATAACTAACGTTTTCAATAAATCTCTTATTAAGTTGATACTTGCGCTGTAAGGGATGGAAATTTTTGTAGAGCAAATTCTTAACTTTCAGTATATGGTTTTTATGTTTAAAGATACATTCTTTACTTATTCTAAAACTACTAATAAACTTCGATTCCTGCATCTCTGAAATTGTTTCCATTTCACAGCGATATATTCTTGTTCGACGTCTTTCCAATGATATTTCGTTATTAGTGGCTCACAGTGTTCTTAAATTATGTTTAATTATGTAAAAAGCCATAATTATCACTAAATATCTTATTGAAAATACTAATTTATAGCCGTAGCGTGAGGTCGAGAAGTGTTGATAAAGAAAGCGTGACACAGTGTCGCTAAAGAGCAGTTTCGGCTGTCAAAAATGACACTTGTCTACCATTTGTATGAAATTTTTTCCGTTCGACGCTTTGGACGACACGCTATCGCTAACGCTCCATTCCACGTGCGGAATATAAAATTTTGTCTACCAAGTTTTGCAGCAGTCACGTGACTTGTCTGGAGTATATGTCACTTCCATACATTTTGATCTTTCCGTAAGTGTAAACGCTAACAGAAAAGGGTTTTTGTCTAGACCCCCTGGACGGAAAAGTTGTCACGACTTTTTGCTATTATCTTACTAATATGAACCTTAAATACAATGCGTAGAACATGGACCTATAAAAAAAGGCGGACGGACTCTCGCTAAACAAAAACTGAAGCACAGCAATGGCGGCGGCGTAACTATGTGTGCGTAAATGAATGATTGCCATAAAAAACAAAAGTTCCCCAATTTTTAACACTAGTTTACACTACACTATTTTTCCAATTTTAGGTTAGTTTTATTGAAAGTCGTTTCAATAATTTTATTGTTTGCAAGATGTAATTATAATTAATTAATTTATATATTATTTAGCTTTATTTGAAATGACCGTGATAAATAATAGCCAAACATATGTGATTAGTAGGTGTGTAGAAATGAATGAGTCTTACCGAAACAATAAAATGATGTTTCCTAACTAATGCTAAATCATACGCACACACTCACTCACGCCTTTTATTCCCGAAGGGGTAGGCAGAGGCGCAACTAGTGCCCCCAGTTTTCGCCGGGCGTATTCCGTCCCGTGATATGATAGGGGGGCGAGCCTATCGCCATATCGGACACGAATTCCATACTCCGGGCTGGTACTGAATTTAAAACCCAATATCACTTTGGCCGACCCGGAAATCGAACCCAAGACCTCAGCATCGCAGTCATACCGTAATACAACTACGCCATCGAGGCAGTCAAAAGGCTAAATCAAACAACGTAAATAATTAAACTTTCTTTAATTTGTATTTCATTTTTTTTAATTCTCTATCTTGCGTTAACTTTATGTATAACTACCTCTTACTTGTGTAGGTCTTTGAGATGCCCTCTTCTTTCGATATGTGATGAAATCTAATTGTTAAATGTTTTTCTGCAATATATTTAATAAGATTCATTTTATGATCTATACTCTCTTATTATATTAATTAAATCACTCCTCCATACTTCATTTCCTGCAGGAAACCTAAAAAAACATATACCTAATAACAACCTATACCTATTTAGTTTAAAAAACAAAATCGTATTTGAAACAAAAGAAAATCATGTCTCCTATACTTCGGGGTAATTTACCCGTCAAATAGTTGACAACACTGGAATTGTAGGCTGAGGTTTTGTGTTACAAAAATAAATAATTTTAAATATCAATGAATGTTGATTAAATAAGTGATACATTACTAATTTACCTATGAAATGTGATCCCGTGACATTTGTTCTTGGAACCACTGTGATTTTGACAGCATTTAACCACATAAGACGGCATATTTTAATTATTTATTTTTATTCTTACAACGACTTCATTCAATTGAGGTTTGTTGCGTAATGGCGGCCGATCGACATACTTTGGTGTGAATGTGTGCGCGATACTCGTGCGTACAGGCAAGCTGACATACTTTGGGTGCTTCAGTTTTTTGTGTAGCGAAATTCCGTCCGCCTTTTTTTATAGGTCCATGGCGTAGAAGCTATAATTCTTGAAACGAGTATATTTTTATTTATTTTTATTTTTAAAGTCATTAAAACCATTTCTTACTAATCTAATATGAACCTTAAATACATTGCGTAGAAGCTATTTCCCCAGCGTTGGCACGGCACGAGTACAAAAGAATCGAACGTAACATTCTTTTTTAAAATTTTGTTGATTTATTCTACTTTGGTTACTGACATTTATCAATAACAAGACTAAACGTGCTTTGCTCGCGTTTAAAAATCTACTTTATGTGGTAAGCGTAAGATCGAATTTGTGTTTTGTCAATCAAAATTTGTGATAAAAATGCTATGCAATAGCTTTACCGCGGCACTATCCGAGTGCCACACGTATTTATTTGTTTTTTTCTCTAGAAACTTATGTATTGGAACGGAAATAGGAAAATATTTATATATATACACACTCTGTTATATAAATAAAATTTTATTACAATTCCTTCACTAATTAATCGAAAGGAACTTCGTTCCATCCGGGTGTCCCTTGACACCTCTCTTTTTTTTTTCTACAACCAATTTTAAAAACTGCCTGCATTCATGGAGAATTAGCCTAGTTGTGAAGTTGAAGTATTCAATATTTAATATTTGCTTATAATTTTTTTGTTATGACATTACGGTCAGTAGGCTGACGCGAGTCGGCTTTTCTGACCACACCGGACTTTCGGGGGAACGCTTTAGGCGCTCCAACCCTTTACATTTAAACGACCACGCTGAGGGCACCCCCTAAGTGGGGTACGACCGTCGGCTCAGGGCGGTCGTTGCGATTAGGGGATTTTAGCGGTGTAATACACCAATCTATCTATTGTGTTCATCGGCACGCGGGCTGGAACTGCTAACTGGGTCGGGACGCCTTGACACGTTGACTGTATTGGTCCATGGGATGGACTGCGAGAACATTGTGACAGTAGCGTTAGGCACTGGGGGTGCGATCCTATTCCTAGTGAAAAGGATGGCCTGACTTTTGGTGGGATTAATGGTGATTCGCCATTTGCTGAACCACTCGCCGAGTTTGTCGGCAGCGTTCTGCAAAAGGCGAATCAACTGTGTTTTACCTCTACGTGAAGCGTAGATGGCAGTATCGTCAGCGAAGAGTGCCAGATTGGTATCCTTCGGCTTTGGAATATCGCTAGAGTAGAGCGAGAAAAGAAACGGGGATAGTGCGGAGCCTTGCGGGACTCCGGCTGTGATGGGGTGTCGGGAGGACAAGGTTCCCTCCACTCGATAACGAAAGCCGGGATTCGACAAGAAATCTCGTATGATGTGCACGAGCTGAGTGGGCACGTTGAGAGTGTACAGCTTGAAAAGCAAGCCGTTGTGCCACACTTTGTCGAACGCTTTCTCTACATCGAAAAATAGGGCACCGGTAGGCATTTTTAGGTATACTTTAGAGTGGATGTGCTCCGTGATGCGCAGGATTTGGTGAAGGCAGCTATGCCTAGACCGGAAGCCAAACTGCTCCGCGGGGATCAGGTTGTTTTGATGGGCGACTATTTTGAGACGATCGAGGACGATTCGCTCATATACCTTTCCCATAGTGCTGAGTAGACTGATGGGTCGGTAAGAAGAGGGTTCGGGGCGGGTTTACCCGGTTTGTGGATGCCAATCACAACTGCCTCTTTCCATTCTTGTGGAAAGAGGCAGTTGCGAAAAGCTGCGTCAAAAATGGCGGTGAGGGTCTTGACTAGATGCTAAGGGAGCATTTTGAGGACGCGATTAGAAATACCGTCGCCCCCGAGGGCTTTGCGTTTTTTGAGTGCCTTGATCAGGTCGATGACCTCTTCGACCGTAACCGGTGCGAGCGGGTCGGGCGGAGGGTCGACTTTGCTCATAAATTATGAATCTCTGCTTACTAGACTTTTTCAAAACACCTACTACCTATTACTACCAGCCCTGTATTTTATACTACCCACCATGGGCGTACATAAGGGGGGGGAGGGGTCAGGGGGTCCGGACCCCCTCCCCTTAGCTTACAATAAACCACGCTACGCCACTGACCGCTGACAATTTGGGGATCCGGACCCCCCCTTAGCTTGGTGTCATGCAAGGCAAGAACCCACGCCACTATTTTTTTTATATTGTAGGATCCCCCCCCTCCTATGTGAAAGCCATAGCTACGCCCGTGCTACTCACTGTTGAGCACGGGCCTCCTCTTCTACTGAGAGGGTTTAGGCCACACATTTGGAGTAGGCGTTTAGGCCTTAGTCTAACACGCTAACCATGTGCGGGTTGGCAGACTTCACATACCTTCGACATTCTTATAGAGAACTTCTTAGGAATGCAGGTATCCTCACGATGTTTTTCCTTCACCGTTAAAGCGAGCGATCATTCACAAAGAATACACACATATTTTTTTCGAAAAGTCAAAGGTCCTTGGGTCTTAAGCCTGCGGACATTCGTCTCGGCAGACCGTTCCACTCCCAACTGGGCTATCGCGAATGTAAGCAAAATGTAAGCAACTATGATCTACTTATGTAATTCAAATACAAAATACCTACTCACATGCAAATCGACAATACGACAAAAAAAACATTTTAAATCTGTATTAATTCAATACAAAATTTTATTTAAGATTGAAGTACATCTGTTTTATACATATTAATTGAAAATGGATACGTATATCCAGTATCTGTATATTTCAAAGTAAAATAAAAGTTACCTATTTGAACGCCTGAACGTTTTAATACAGTTGGTAATAAGAGGCACATTAAAAAATTTGCTCCCCCTTTTGCAGAATATAATTATACGTACCTACTACCTACCTAACTTCCTTTTTATATAATACTTACGGCCCGCCCTGGCTTCGCACTGGACACAGGTAGCAAAGTATAATATTTATTATATATTAGGTATTGTTAGCTGTCAATTTATTTATTGAGGGTAGTAATCACTGAAAGCACCAACCAAATCCCTATAAAAGGAGTGGAAGTCTGTCTGTCAGAGTCTATTTCGATCAGGCGGTAAATCACCCAAGTACCTTAATCCGCAAAGCGTCAATATACATTCCATTCGACCGCGGCAAATGGAGGCGGCCGCGTTCAGTTTTAACCGATCCAGAGGACGATATCACTCTGGCCATCCGCCGTAAGAACGAGTTCTTGAAACTCATACACTGCACAAGACCGCAGTTCCGTCCTCGTCGTCGATGACCTCGCCGCGTTTCCCCCGCGCCCCCCCGACCCCCCTAACAGTTCCGGCCCGCGTGCCGACGAAAGCAACGGATAGGATTAGGTTAAAAACCAATCTTCCCCACTAATCGCTGATGTCTCATCCTCTCCCAGTGACCGTCCTGAGCCGAAGTCCGTCTCCTCTGGATCTCAAACTACCTCCATACTTATTTTATTACGGTTCCACTCGCAGAGAACGATTTTCCAGGATAAAGGTCCCGATTTATATTGTCCCGGGATAAGAAGTAGCCTGGGTCCTTCTCAGGGTCTTAAACTATCTCCCTACCAAATTTCATCGAAATCGGTTGAGCGGTTTGGCCGTGACGGCTCCGGGGTTTTCCAAGATAAAAAGTAGCCTATGTTACTCAGGGATAATGTAGCATTCTTATGGTGAAAGAATTTTTGAAATCAGTCCAGTGGTTTTTGAGTTTATTCGGTACAAACGTACAAAAATACAAAACTTTCCTCTTGTGCCGTAGGCACATAAGTCCAACAATAATTGCATTATGTAATCTATGGCGCATGTAAATGTATGTCGCGCCTCTACCTTATTTACTCTATGTAATGTTTCCATATTGGTAATCGATTATTGTGATTTTATATGTAGTGTGTCAATGGTACTTGCAATAAACGGTCGTCGTTCTAAATTGTCCATTTATTAATCTTAGTACACCTTTATAAGTGGTGCCCCGACGTGATCTACTAAAAAAAAAAAATACTGTGATATAACTGATGTACAATGGCCACTCAACCAAAACCGGAACCTACTGTAGTGGAGCTAGCGACCGTGACCGTTTCTTCTAGAATTCCAGAATTCTGGAGCGACCAGCCTCGCCTTTGGTTTGTGCAGTGCGAAGCCGTGTTAAGCTCGCAAAAATTGAGCGACGAAGCGAGATTCAATCTCGTGGTCACAAAGCTTAACAAGGAGGTTGTTCAACAAGTCAGTGGCATTCTTTTGAAACCGCCGGAATCAAAAAAGTATGAAGCATTGAAAACTCGATTGCTAACGATTTATGAAGAATCGGAAATCCGGCAATTTCAAAAACTTCTAAGCGAGATGGAGCTGGGGGACCAAAAGCCTTCACAGCTTTTGCGTCGCATGAAGGATCTCGCGCGTGATAAAATCCCGGATGAAACGCTGCGTCTCATGTGGCAAGGACACCTTCCGTCATCAGTGCGGGCTGTGCTCGCAGTCACTGAAGTCACCGATTTAGAGAAGATTTCAGAGATTGCCGACAAAGTAATGGAGACCTCGAAGCCCTTGCAAGTATCAGAAGTGCAATCTTCACCGAGTACCAACGACGACCAGGTATTTATTTTAGCAGAAATAGCAAAGTTGACCATGAAGATTAAAGAAATGGAGAGAGGCAGGAACAATAATAGACATTATTATAGACCTCATAATCGGCGACAATCGCGATCTGCCTCACGTGGACGTTATATGAACCGACGCACACCGAACTCCCCGGATTGGCTTTGCTTCTATCATTTTAAATTTCGCAATCGGGCAAGAAAATGCATAGAGCCGTGTTCTTGGAAAAAGGTTGAACAAGGCAAGGAAAACTAGAAGCGGCACATTCGGAGGCGGAGATATGTGCCATTTCTCCAGTAAACCGCCTATGCGTTAGAGACGACAAAAGTGGACTTAATTTTTTAGTGGACACAGGTGCTAACATATCTGTGTTACCAGTTTCGAAAAGACCTTTTTATCGTGATAAGTGTAATGACTATAAATTGTATGCTGCTAATGGTAGTGAAATAAAGACATATGGCACCAAAACTTTAGATTTAGACTTTAAATTACGCCGACCATATCGGTGGTCCTTTGTGATTGCTGACGTAAAGCAACCAATAATTGGTGCGGACTTCTTAACACACCACCGATTATTAGTCGATGTGTTTAGTAAAAAACTAATAGACTCAGTGACCAAATTGTGTTCCGTGGCTACAGTAACAGTATCGCAACAACCATCTATTCGAACAATATATCTTAACAATGAATATAGCGATCTTTTATCAAAATTTCCCGACATTACTAAACCAATGTGTTTTAAAGACTCTCCACGCCATTCCATAGTCCATCACATTGAAACTACAGGTGCTCCTGTGTACGCGCGTGCTAGACCACTACCTCCAGATAAGTACAAGCAAGCTAAAGCTGAATTTCAACGCATGCAGGAAATGGGCATATGTAGGCCGTCTAAAAGTTGTTGGGCGAGTCCATTGCATATCGTTAACAAGAAAAACGGCGAAATAAGACCATGCGGCGATTATCGGCGACTAAACGCTATTACGACACCTGATAGATACCCCATGCCTCGAATACAGGATTGTACTTATTTATTGTCTGGAAAATCAATTTTTTCCCGTATTGACCTGCAACGCGCGTACCATAATATTCCGATAGCCGAAAATGACATCGAGAAAACGGCCATAACAACTCCTTTTGGCCTTTATGAGTTCACTAAAATGACATTTGGTCTGAAAAACGCAGGACAATCATTCCAAAGATTTCTTAACGACGTCGTACTCAGAGATATGGATTTCATATTCATATATATTGACGATGTAATCATTGCTTCATCAGATCAATCCATCCATCGAGAACACTTGGAAAAAGTATTCGAACGCCTGAATAAGTTTGGAATAACAATTAATTTAGCCAAATGTGAATTCGGGAAAGGCGAACTTGACTTTCTGGGATTTCATGTTTCGAGAGAAGGTTTACGACCATTGGACAAGCAAGTGAAAATTATATCGGAATTTCCAAGGCCAAAAACAGTCGACGAGTTAAGACGTTTTCTCGGTATGGCCAATTTTTACAGAAGACATCTTCCGCATGCAGCAAAAATTTTCGCAATCCTAAACACATATTTAATCAATGCGAAAAAGAAAGATAAAAGCCCTATTAGTTGGACGGATGAGAGTATCGAAGCTTTCGAGCAAAGTAAACAATGCCTACAAAGGGCAGTTACTTTGTCCTTCCCGTCAGCCAACGCACCTATTGCACTGATGACGGATAGTTCCAACACATGCGCTGGCGCAGTACTACAGCAGCGAGAAGGCAGTTCCTGGAGGCCTTTAGGGTTCTTTTCCACTAGACTCAGCGACGCTCAGCAGCGGTATAGTACTTTTGATCGGGAGTTGTTAGCTATGTATATGGCAGTCAAACACTTTAGATACCTCATCGAAGGCAGACCGTTGACTGTATATACAGACCACAAGCCTATAGTACATGCAATGAAGAAAAACTCTATTGGAAAGAACGATACCCCGAGACGTATTAGACACTTGGACTTTATTATGCAATTCTGTACATCCATTCAGCACATTAGCGGAGCAGATAATATAGTAGCCGACACACTGTCCAGAATTTCATCCATAGAAATACAGCCGACTATTGACTATAAGAAGATAGCAGAGGCACAAAAACACGACATTGAATTGAAGGATTTAATACAATCAAAAACTTTACAATTCAAACAAATATACCTACCGCAGTGTAACATTCCAATATATTGTGAGATGTCGAGAAATATAGCCAGACCTTATTTGCCTGAAGAATTTCGTATATCGGCTTACAAAGCGGTACACGAAATTAGTCATCCCAGCATACGGACAACACGAAATATGATTCGAGATAGATACATCTGGAAGTCGAGGAATAAGGATGTTACTAAGTGGACAAAAGCGTGCCTTAGTTGTCAGAAGTCTAAAGTTCACCGTCATACGATATCTCCACATGGACAATTTATACATAGCAACAGATTCGAACATATTCATATGGACATAGTTGGACCTTTGAACTACTGTGATGGATATCGATATGTCGTCACCATGATGGACAGAAATACCGGCTGGCCAGAAGCATATCCTGTTAAGGATATTACATCCGAAACAGTAGCAGATATTATATATACAGGTTGGATATGTAGATTCGGATGCCCATCTAGAATAACGACAGATCAAGGTCGTCAATTTGAATCCAGTTTGTTTGGACATCTTACAAAGAAAATGGGTATTTCGAGGATTCGAACCTGCGCCTACCATCCTCAGTCCAATGGGTTAATCGAAAGATGGCATCGTTCCCTAAAATCTGCTTTGAAATGCAGGGGGAATACTACGCAATGGGTTTCAGAATTGCCATCTGTGTTATTAGGCCTAAGAGCATGTTTGCGAGATGATACACAAATCAGTGCGGCAGAGCTTGTTTATGGAGAAGTAATTAGATTACCCAGCGATTTTTTTCAACCAAACATTCAAGACATTTTTGATAATGATTGGTTCGTGCAGGAATTGCGGAAAAAGCTATCTAACTTAAGCGCCGTGCCAAAACGAAACATAAAACAAAACAAAATTTTCATTCATACAGATATGAAAAGTTGCACCCATGTTTTCGTGCGGGATGACAAAGTAAAAAAACCTCTGTCACCACCTTATTCAGGTCCATTTAAAGTGATCGACAGAAAAGAAAAATATTATAAAATATTACAAGCAGGCACGGAAAAATATATTAGTATAGATCGCCTTAAGCCGGCGTTTATGCTTGAAACAGGAGAGCCCACCGACGATGCGCCGAATAAGGAATTGGCGAAAACAAACAATGAGCCCATAGTTACAAGATCAGGACGCATCGTCAAACCTGTGGTGCGCTTCGCAATATAAACACTTATCTATTGCATCATTATTACCAATTAAATAAATAATAAAATGGGAAAAACGCAAAGCAGTTTAACGGAGGAAACAGTTGTCATCGCCCAAAATGGAGCTGGCAATGGGGCTAATGCATCAGCTTCATATGAAATGAACGAAAGACTGGAAGTATACATGCTGGTCATGCTACTCGTCGTGCTGGCAATAATCAGTTACGTCAGCTGGAAGCAGTGTAAGGCAAAGTATGGCCGCTACATGCGACGAGAGTTGCAAGAGCTGCCCCAAGTAATGTATCGCAGGGGTGACCAGGGCCCTAACGGCCAAGCCACCCAACAGATCATCGTATGAAGATATTCTATAAAGTGTCTGTGTAATCGCTTGCGTAGTTTAACAGTGTTTGTTCAAATGTGCCAATATAAATGAACTGGACTTTTATAATAGACTATTTAAGTGAAATCGTACACTATAGAATGTATAAGATATAATATTCATTAGGTATACAAGTATAGTTCATATTTTTTTTACATATGAATTTTTAAAACGTGATAATTTACTTTTCATTTCTTTTTACTTTTTGTGTACACTGTCTAACATTTTTATACTTATATCAATTATTGCAAAGTTATATTCCATTTTTATTTACATTTTTTACTTTTACACTAATATTTTGTCAATTTTTTTGCGAAGGGGGAAATAATGTGCCGTAGGCACATAAGTCCAACAATAATTGCATTATGTAATCTATGGCGCATGTAAATGTATGTCGCGCCTCTACCTTATTTACTCTATGTAATGTTTCCATATTGGTAATCGATTATTGTGATTTTATATGTAGTGTGTCAATGGTACTTGCAATAAACGGTCGTCGTTCTAAATTGTCCATTTATTAATCTTAGTACACCTTTATACTCTTTATAATATTCGTATAGAAAGTAAAAAGTGTAATTTTTCATCTGAATTTTTAAATAGATGGCACTGTTGTCGTGCGTATCGCTTAGATTGTGTATTGTTCAAATGAGCACTCTATTGGTCTCGTCGCGTAAGTCCTTAGGTACTTAGTTACTAGGTAGTATAAAAAGGGGATTCGAAAATTGAATCTGAGGCAAGTCCAGCACAGCCATACAATTCTTTTCTAGAAGCGACTTACGTCACTTTTGACTCCCCTGTAACTTCGTTGTGTTTAAAACAAGAAGTTTCAATTTTTAGAGATAAAGCGGTCATCCTATAAGTGGCTATATTGCCTATATACTTAATAATTATAACCTTATAATACCTAAGAATTATCACTAGTCCGAAGTTCTTTAATTTTGCAACATGCAAAATTAAAGAACTACTAAATAAAATACTTTATTCTTAGGTGCACTGTTTAGATGTACTATTTATTAGTAATTGAAATAGCAGCGGTAGTAGTGCCATGCGAACGCCAAGGTATTATAATTATTACAGGAATAAATAATATGTCTAATGCTGATACGGTCACTATAAACTGTGCTATAAATGTTCATAGGTAGGTAATTGTTTAGATAACGATTTATAACAAAGTTGTTGAATAGGTGCTTCCATAAACACTAAAATAACTGATTTAGTTTTATATGAGATCTCACAACATTTTGTAGTGAAGGAACTGCGTTGTGACACATGGCATTGTTTACATTTTATGTTTTTTTTAATGGGATTTCTTATTCTAATATTTAAATCGCCTGTAACTTTAATGATTACCCTGTCTTGTATAACAGATTCCATTTACCAACAAGTCTTACCTTTATTGATTAATCTACTTAATTAAGTATTAGAAGAATGTCGCGAATTGTACAGTATGCCATATTGTTTTAAAATTGGGGTAGGCAGTAGGCAATAGGCATCCTGTAAGAGGTGCCGCTAGATACAATTTTTAATAATGTTTGCATAACATTTTCTCCATAAAAAAACGAAGTTTGTTACTTTGATACTATCTCTCAAATCTTTATTGTGATTTGTTTTAACAATAGTATAGCAACAAGAAATGAATATAACTCGTGTGAATCAATAATGCATTTATTTACATAATAGGTACTTTATAAAAATCTGCTAACTTAAGGCTAATACTTACTAATTTTATTTTAAAATCACGTAAATCTTATTTCACAATTTTGGTGTAATTAAATCACTTGTTACAAAGTAGTTTGGCCATTTTTATTTAGGTTGGTTTGAATGATAGAGCGGACATTTTGTTTTTTTTTTACTGATAAACTACATTTTTAGTGTATAAAATCGGTAAATTATGTTTGTATGATTAATGCTACAAAAAAAATACAGTTGAATTGAGAACCTTCTCGAAGTCGGAATAAAATGACTCCTGTGTAGTTGAGCTTGTAAAAATAAAAACCGGGTGACATGATTTTAAAATAAATCATTTATCACATATTAACATTTAATTCTAAAACTAATTTATTGTCCATAATTACATAATATCTATTACACTTTATTGAACAATAACTACACACACTAAATCAATGAAAAATTGTTTAAAAATCGATATTAAATTTTGAGCAATGATAAATAATTTTAGCACGTTGAATTTACAGCGGTACTATGTATATTCAATATCTCACACATAATGTACAATATATTATTATCACATTTGAATATTGCGATAAAATAACTAGCCACTAGTTGATGAAACCACAAAAACTACAAAAGATGGTATACAAAAATATCAGCGGCCTTTTTATCGGGCGTGTAAACCATTAAAAGCAATGACATCAGTGGTTTAGATACCACTATCTATGAAAGTAACATATTATAACGCAGTTTTTTTTAGGAAATAAAGGTAATTCAATACTTCTACACGAAGTAATCAATTAATTATCATTCTAATATTATAAACGCGAAAGTTTGTAAGAATGTTTGTTACTCTTTCACGCAAAAACTACGGAATGGATTTAGATGAAATTTGGCACACGGGTAGATCATGTCCTGGATTAATACATAGGCTACTTTTTATCCCGGGAAAATATAAAGCAAGACTTTTATCCCAGAAAAACTTTTTAATGCAGGCGGAGCCGCGGACATAACTTTTCCGGGATAAAATGATTTTCCCGGAAAAAAAGTAGCCTATGGCACTTAGGAGTAATGTAGCTTCCTATTAGTGAAAGAATTTTCAAAATCAGTTCAGTAGTTCCTGAGATTTGCGCGTGCAACCAAGCAAACAAACTTCAGTCTTATAATATTAGTATAAATAAGTGAACTTCTCAATTTATTTCATACAATTTCAAATTCCCGCGTAATAATAGTGGCAAGATTATCAACTTATAAAATAGAAATAATATTTTGTAGTGAACTAGGATTACAAAACATTATAAAAAGACTGCAGAGACAAAAATGCACAACAAATCATTGAATGAATATGCTCTTTCTAACTTTACGAGACGGTGAGTGTTATTTGAGAGAGAGAGAGCTAATTATGATAAATATTCAAAATATAATTTTGGAAATCAAAATAATATTTTGTGGGATGATAGAAATCTGCAAGCAATTGGTTTAATTGGCAGCAGATTGACCAACAAATGAGTTCTAATTTTTGCTAAAGAAAGTATGGAATAGGCATACAACAATTGGATTGTATCAAAAAATACTGAATTTACCCTACGGTGTATGTCCGTCTGGCTGTCAGGAACGGCTGATAATTGATAGATGTAGTAATGTTAGGTACTCATTTTTTTCGAGCCCACTATACTTTGCAATGATATTTTAAACTGTGCAGTGGCATGCATATTCCATGTAACAATCACAATAACAGTTAAGAAAGAATCAGGTTTAAATCTAATCCTAAAATGTAGTTTTATGTTACACATCTAGGAATGTATAGTTTATTAGTTACAATATTCTCTGTGACGATATTCTTGGTTTTAGAGTCGGTGACAATGGCTTGGTGATATCTTTCTCTGTGGAATGCAAGCCGTAACGTCGTCAGATAGATTTGTTATAGATCACGGGATCGACAATATGAAGTTAAAAAATGCAATACATTTATTTACAGATGCTTCTTTGTTTTCTGTGCTTAATATAGGATTGTCTTTATTAGCTTAGCATTAGCATCGTTCTTCGCTTAACATGTGCTCTGACGTATGCGTGTCGTACTTTTGTTATCCGGCCTCAATACTATATTTTGTCCTTAATCCTTATCTTAAGGAAATTATTTCGATTTTCTCAAACCGTTGCTTATCTTAATTCGATTATTTCGTCTATAACATTTTATAAATTTCACGAAAGAGGTCCCTGAGGTTGCGATACTGCTAGTTAAGGTGGTCGTCTTGTAAACATAACTTTATTTTCTAGTTCTGTTATATATTTCTGCCACGGATTTCTTCCATGAGACGAAGTATCACATTGAAATACAATAATATAGTCTATTTTCCTTCAGTCAGCATACACGTTAAGCAGATCCTCATATCGTTGATCATTGGCAATGTTCTGTGACGTCGACGACAGAAGCTTTCCTCCAGCCGAAGAAAAAGTAGCCGACGCCGAGGCCGAGGATGAGAGGTAGACAGACCCACACGTTGTACGTCATAAACACCAACATGAGGAGGTATGAGGCGGTGGACTGGATGACGTGTAGTAGCGTTTGGATGATGTGGCCTGATGATAGCATCGTGTATCTGGAATAGAGAAAATGAATAATTAGTGTTATTATTTGTGATTTGAGGGCTGAAGTCAGGCGACCAATCGCGAAAATCAAACCAATTTATGTCTCCAATATTCTAAAAAAAACTATAATTTCTAAGGTTTCGGTTTCAAAATCCTTAGATACCCGGAATTGTAATTGATCGCATTTATGAAATATATCGATAGATTCCATAACAAGCAATACAACAACATGTAAGTGCATAGCCTCTGTCTATCCGTCGAGAATGAGGGCGTGATTATGTTATAGCCCTAGCCACGTCGCACACGTTCCGCACATGAATCAAGCCCACCGCGGCGCCGTAAACTTCACAACTCGTAAAATATATTAGTTTTATTCGCGACGAGTGCTGCCAGCCCTTTAAACTAGCCTATACACCACTTATAACAACTTGAAAAATGGCCTTCATTATTCTTCATTTTTATGGCGGTTTACAAGTTAGTTTGCTAATGCAGGCTTTTTTCCTAGTACAGATACTTTTGACTGATGACGACTGATACAAGTCTTGACTACGTATTTTTGAGCAAAATAATAATATAAAAAGCACGTTAGAAAATTACCACACACGAAGTACAAGATAGGCGATCTACGTGTTGCATCAGGCGAAGTTTAAATAGGTGTGAAACGAAATGCGGATTGGAGTCGCGCACGAATTACATTTTTCAGAAAACCGCAAATATTTCTTACGGATCTTCGTGAAAGTTAATTTAATATTGAGCATTTCATAATTCCTAATAACCACAGGATGAAATTATCGTATCTCACTGCGAAATCGTATCTTAATTGGGGCCTTTGACTTTATTCCGCAGTCCGCCATTTTCGTCATAGCCACGAAAGAAATTTTTCACGATTTTTAGCCTGTAGTTAAGTATGAAACAAATAAAAGATATTTCTTTTCATTTTATATCCTGTATAATATAGAAAGATTCACGCTAATATCATTTGCTTTTTATACAGTTTGCCTACCGAATAGTGAATCACTGAAAGCGAGGGAAAAATGCATGCATACGTGCTGCTAACGTGACACGAGGGGACATATATTAAACAATACCTATTACTATCACGCGACAGTGAATCACCTAAATGGGTGTGAGAAGATTTAACTTGGAACTTAACTACAGAGATTAGTCGAGACTCACGGGTCTTTCCACGTGACAGATTTTACTCGAAACACAGCCTCATCGTCTATTCGTTTGGGAAAAGATGTCCTTGATTTATTATATTATATGTATATATCAGTGCGTAATTTTACGAAAACCATACTGGACCGAGTTATGTACGTATATACGCCAAAAATTTATATATATATATATATATATATATGATGTATAACGTATTATTCAAGAAAGACTATTTAAACTTAATAACAACAATAATGCAGTGTTAGCACAGCTGTTAACTTTACGTATATAATATGAGTAACATAGTATATAGCGAATCAATACACACTTGAAACAAAAACATGCTTTCAAATGTTCTTTGAAAGCTAGCTCACTCAGCTAGCTTGCTTCCAACTTCCACATGTAGTTTAAAAACTAGGATGAATTAACAGGTTTGTTGTTGCGTATCGCACAGCGAGATTTATGAGGGTGTATATACCAAATACGATCTCCCTATTTCGGTTTCCACCAATTATCACCAACACAGGAACGGCTAGCATGACAGGCATGTTTAGGCTGTGGCTCTACTTTTAAGTTTACTTGTTGGATTTCTGAATTTACTAGCTCACTCGCACCTTTTTCAAGCGACGCATCTAGCATACAGGAACATTTTGCTTACCAATTCTCATAATATGATAGCTTATCGTCACATCAGGCACAAATGCCTCACAGACAGCACAGTTCTCCGAATTAAAATAAATTGATCTTGGGAATTTGATCCTTAACCTCCCAGCATACAGCCGAAATACCTTGTTATTAAAAAAACTTACTTAACAACAGCAGTCCCTGCGCAGGGTCCGTTGTTCCCGCACTCGCTCTTAGTGATATTGACGCGGGAGTCGCTGGCGGCTGTGGCGCGCGTGTGCAGCGCCTCGCGGTAGTACTTCAGCCCCTCGTACAGCACGGCCGCGAGGAAGATGGCCACCGCCGAGCCGAACATCTCCAGCGCGTTCGTGGTCATCCACCCATTGAACAGGATCTCTTGGCACACGCATGCGTGGAACTGGAAGTCGATGGGAGTTGAAATAGTATGTTTTAGGTAGTTTGAGGTCAGGATTATGTGTATGATTTACTTGTTGAGAATTAAGAGCAGTTTTAGAGGCAATAAGATGTACAGGCACAACTCTACTTTTAATAAATATGGTAGGTTCCTCGTACTAGCGCATGCTCACGCCTTTTATCCCCGAAGGGGTAGGCAGAGGCGCAACTAGTGCACCCACTTTTCGCCAAGCGTATTCCGTTCCATGATGTGATAGGGGGCGATTCTATCGCCATACCGGGCACAAATTCCAGACTCCGGGCTGATACTGAATAGAAAAATCCAATATCACTTTGCCCGACCCGATCGAACCCGAGACCTCAGCCTTGCAGTCGTACCGTAATACAACTAAACCACCGAGGCAGTCGTACTAGCAATATAGATTTTTCATTTTTGAGTGTTGTAACAGCGTATACGTGCTACAAACAAGGAGATCTTGTCTGATTCCCCTCAAGTCACGTCGCTGCTGATTGTACGCAATACGCTTGCCCATAAAATATTTTCCCCAGTTGAATATCAACTAAACATTTTAATTACAACATATTTCACTGCGCTATCATTACCTTTAAACGCCACGTGTTAAGTCTCACAACACAAAACCATTACCTACACTGGCTGCAATGCCCTTCAAACTAAAACAAAAATATTCTACATTTTCTGCTGTAAAACCTATTGATCTATGCTCACCATTTTCGTTCGTCATTGTTATAATTTGAATATTCTGAAGATAATTTGGAAGACTTATAATAATGGGTTCTTTATATGGACTACTTTTTATGTGTTTAACACAACTAATTAAAACAATACTTATTATGATGTCCAATTTAAGACGCTCTTGTACATTATTTTGTTTTTTTAAAAAGACAAATTATACCGTGTTTCATATTAGGTATCATGTACACATTAATGTAGAGTAAAAATAACTTGAATCTTATTACTTTTAATGACAATAGTATACAATACATAGCATTTACAGTTGTATATAAAATGTTTAATACATCATAATATTAATTAATGATACTCGTTATATCGTATTGTTTTCTACTTATGTTCCTTGTCATATTCGTAGTAATAAATGATTCGTACAGTTTGTTTGACCGTTAAGTATTAAATAAATGTTATCTTTCTTATCCCGTAGGCACATATTCTACCTAATTATGAATTATACGTTTATTTATAATCATTAAATTCGTTTATAAATATTATGTTAAAAGATGGTTGAAAAGCACAGTAATCAGGTTTTAAATCCTCCAAATTAGTTTGGATGGGCGACTTGTGCGCACTTTGACTGAATATTCCATAATATCTGTAAAGCCAGCCTCCTTACGCGGCAACACTGCACACTCAGAGTGAGTTTCCCACGGTGAGTGCCGCAGGATGGAATTACAACTTCCCTGCTCGCCGGCACTCGTGAGCACTGTGCCAAAACAATGCGCAGGAAGCAACGTGCGCCCCGTCCACAACACACGCATGCTAATGTCACTGGCGCGATCGTCGCGGGCTTACGTACATCATTTTCCATAACTTCACCCCTTCTCGAAGTAGCTATAGTAATTTGTATCGATAATTGATGCTTTTAAATTGTAAAAAGAAGTTTCATATTATACGATAGATCAAAACTTGAACTAGTTTTTACTTAGAGAATTTAAAACTAAAGATTTTTACAATAAAATGAAATATTGAGATCGTTAACAATAAACACTGACTTGCATCTGATTTACAGTTCTAGCAAAATTTTGATAGAGTTTTCCAACATTAATAGGCCAGGATCAAATCAGGGTTTTAAAAACACGAATGCAATAAACAGCTAACCACATTATGATTTACAATAGGTATTAAATCTGCCACAGTGGCGCACGTAAGTGTGTCAAGTTTCGGGATCAGCCTATATTACGGTTTCGTATAGGAAGGAACTTTTCTTCATTCATGTCATCTATCGGGATGCCATGTTAAGCGTCAATTATGTGCGGTAGAGTCATTTTGCCGAGCCTGACAAGTAGCCGCACTTTATTGTACTGTTTAAAAATACTTATTAATTATCATCTTCTGCAATAAAAGTGGGCTTGAAAAGTAAAACCGGGCTTGGCCAAATATTTATCATACATTCCGTTCACGTTTCTCTCACCGGTGGATGTTTTCGAGACACATGTGCATACATAACTCTTTCCTTCACTTGTTGCGAATTCTTTGATTTTTTGTTTGCTCATATGTCCTATATATGCCCCTTCTACAGCGTACACTCGCAACGTGTAGTGAGTATACAGAGAGTGTTCACTAGACATCTGGCTTTTCTCACCCCTGGTTTTTCCCATAGATGTCCATATAATCTTCGGTTAACTAAATTTAAAATGATTTCTCTCATTAATCGTCGCAAGCTCCAGAACATGTGCCAGCTTCATAAGATTTTAAACGGCAAAGCTAATTGTAACCATTTACTCGAACGTTTTCGCCTTTCAGTTCCACGAAATCATCCACGAACGCCAAACCGTAACATTCTGCATACTCCATTTTCTAGAACTAACCTAGGTCTACAATCACCCTGTACAAGAATTTGCAATCAGTATAATCAGTTGTTAAATGATTGTAAAGAATTAGACGTTTTCCATGACTCTTACCCCGTCTTCAAACACAAGATACGTAAATTGCTTTTATAAGCCTCACACACGGTACATTTAATCTTATTTTCTTTTTAATAGTCATAGAAGTTATGTTTTTGTTTATCAATACTTTATCTGGTTAAATAATATGTTTATAACTATTAACATTAAGTATAGCATTACTGTTTTGATGTTTAATTTTTATATATTAATTCGCTGAGTACTGTGGCGAAAGTTATGTACGCCGTACTTGTTGTACATATCAGTGACTATATTATTATATTCATTCCAATGTAATTACCTGTAACGTAATAATATGTACAACGTGGCAGTGCTTATAAATAAATAAATAAATATGTGCTATTATGAATTGTTACAATTCAATGATAATGACGTTGAATATCATTAACATCCATTTACGGGCCTAAAGGAGCAAACGTTTATGAATTTATCTCTTTCCGAAAAGCACCGCGAGGAATGATAAAACAGAATGAATTCCTTGGCTCGAAAATATTTATATTGTTTTAGTGGAAGCTCGCGTTGTATTCATTCAGTCCCATTTGGTACGTTCTTTTTACAGTTATACTAACCTGTACGGTCATTCTCGTTTTCTTTAATTATTACAAGATACGTCTATTTTGACAAATGAATGTTTACTAACCATAGAACTCCAGATAAGTTGTCACAACTAATTCATTATCGTTATAGTCATGGAGGATAGACTGTTTTCTTTGTTCTGTGGTTATAGTTGTGAAAGACGGCAATGTCAGAGCGATAACAATATCACCTGACCGCAGCCGGCGCGGTGGCCGGCGCGGCGGTTCCCACGCCGATAGTGTTCATATTTAGGGTCGCATTTTCACCGAGGCAATAATAACATAAGTTCTTTCCGGAAATAGTAAGAAGAAAGACTTAAATTTATTTAGTTTACAAAAAGTGGTCTTTCGATAGTTCTGTAATAGAAATAAGAAAATACTTACTAAGCAGGCGACTTTTCGAACTCGACAAAATAATTACTTTATTATAACAAATTCACTGTTCATACGGCGCTAGCGTGTAACAAGCAAGATTTCCCTTTTCTCTAATGAATGCATTTTTTGGATGACATTTATAACCAGGTTACCTGCAGCAAATCCAAAGCAGTGCAACAAGATACTCCGAGGCCGTCTCTTATGCGCCGAAGAAGCCCACCGCGGGTTTTGGTTGGTATGTATGGTGTAGGGTGGGCATAGTGTTAGGGACTCGGTCCAATGCTCGATCGGATGATGCTATACTATACGCTCGAGTGTCGACATTAGGCCATAAGACTGGTGAAACCAACATAATCGTTCCATTTACCCCCCTAGTGGTGGCGATAACGCGTTTTTCCCGCGAAAAAAAAGACCTAAAGTAGACCCTCTCATTCAGCATATTGGTGTAATACTTACAGCGAAATTTTTACATTTAATTTGTCTACAAATTAGTTTATCTATTGGTATTTCGGTCAAGGTATAGAAATGTAATTGTTAATATGTATTTTAGAATAGAATTCATTTAGTAGTAAATACTATATCAATGGATACAACGGCTACAGGCGCACCAGCTGATCGTGATCACTGTACAATAGATCACCCCTAATAATCGGTTGGGGTGGGGCCTATGCACAGAGCCCTATGGGACTGTTGACCATACGGACAGAAACATCAAGTGTGTCTCTGGTCACACATCGGTGAAGTATTATCAAATTTTGCTATTCACACTGTGCACGAAACTGTATTTTTTTATTGCTACTGAATAACGAGACGACTATGCCGTCAGCTTGGCGGTAAGCGATACGACCGTCCATAAACATTGGCAACCCCATAAATGACTTTTAATTAGAAAAAACTGCGTGGCTCTCCACTACGCTGTCACCTTGAGACATTAATGTTAAATGCCGATTTCAGTTTTCACCGCTTGCTGATAAACGCCGTTGGTCACCTAAATATATAAGCCGACCAAATACAAAACTCAAACTCTAATCTATTCTTAAAATCGAAAAAAAAGTACTGTCTACATTAACTGTTCAATATGATAACTGGCAAATAAAATTTACTTGAATCCTGTGAAAGTAGCTCTAAGTCACATAATGCCCAGTATCTATACGCTGGCTACAATGTCCTTCAAACCGGAACAACAACAGTGCATACACACTATTAGAAATAAACATTGAGGTGGTGGAGAATTCTCAGGTATGTAGGTTTCCTCACGATGTTTTCCTTCACCGTTAAAGCGAACGATAATTGATAAACAATACACACGTAACTTCGAAAAGTCAGAGGTGTGTGCCTTGGGTTTTGAACCTCCGGACATTGTCGCTGCAGACCGTTCCATTCCCAACTAGGCTATCGTCTACTTAAGAATCTCGAGGGTATGTGAAGTCTGCCAACCCGCACTAGACCAGCGTGGTGGACTAAGGCCTAGCCCCTCTCAGTAGTAGAGGAGGCCCGTGCTCAGCAGTGGGCAGTATATGATATAGGGCTGATTGCATTGCATTGCATTGAGGTGGTAGTTACCTACTCAGAAGGCCGCTCGTATACGAGAGGAATACCACTTTTGTGTTATTTTGTAAGTATAGGTACGTTAATTTAGGTTATGAATTGCGTGTGCATTTGAGTTACTTCATTGAATTGCAGCCGCTAGCCATACCTAATACGAGGCATTATCAATAATGAATTTCGAAACTCAATTGTTATCACTTAGGTATCAATAAATATTTGTAATCAAGGATTAACTTAATCATAATTCTTTGACTATGAAATTATTCGATGTAAGAAAGAAAGTGACAATATAGTGAATATAACACGAGTTGGTTGAGTACTTACCACCATCGGGTGGTGGTGGTCGGGGTCGCAGCCGTGGCTGCCGTGGTCGCCATGGTCACCGTGGTCACCGTGGTCTCCGTGGTCGTGGTTCATGTCTGAAAAAAACAAGATCTATTAATTTTTATAACAAAAAAGCGACTAAACTAGTAAATTTAATTTGCTATATACTCAAAGATTTAATTGAACTAAATGTCAACTAATCGAATTCTTATTAGTTTGGCAATTAGTTGAAGGAATAAATTAATTACAATTTCGATAAGATACTTTGAACTTATTCTAACTCTTACACTAAACCTATATAATAATTAATAATTAATAAGAACCCCTCGTTTTTATTCGAAGGTGAAGGCCTCCTCTAGAGTTTTCCATATATCCCTGTCTTTAGCTATGTTGAACCAATGCTTACCCGCCACCTGCACTACATCGTCTGCCCACCGGGCCATCGGTCTTCCTCTCTTTCTATTGCCTGATGATCCGGTCCAAGAAGTCAGTCTTTGGGTCCATCGATTGTCAGACAGCCTAGCTATATGACCAGCCCAGCGCCACTTTAGTTTCTTTGAGTGGCATAGCGCGTCGATAATCTTTGTCTTTTCCCTTATGTTTTGGTGGGGTATTTTCTGTGATCTTCTTACTTTCATAATACTTTTCTCCATACTTCTTTGGCATGATCTTATTTTGTTCTTCGTTCGGTAGGTAAACTTCCAAGTTTGGCTGGCTGGTTAGTATGTCAGTGAAGGGAGAATGCAAGAATCAAAGACTTTTTGTTTTATTCTTATCGACATATCACTTTTTAGCACTTCCTTTAACCTCCAAAACTTTTTCCATGCGTTTGTGACTCTCCGTTCTATTTCGTGCTCTTTGGTCTATTATAGATTATATACAATAAATGATTAGACAAGTAGGCTTCTAAGCTCCTCTCCCTATGGCCAACGCCACAACTGTTCATATGACTAGCAACACCACAGAAAACTGTGCATCGGTTTTTTTTTGTTATGGTATAGGGGGCAAACGAGCATACGCTTCCCCTGATGGTAAGTGATCACCGCCACCCATGAACATCTGCAATACCAGAGGGCACAGAGATGCGTTGCCGGCCTTTTAGGTGGGAATACGCTCTTTTTTTTAAGGTCGCCAGGTCGTATCTGTCCAGAAATGCTGCGGGCGGCAATTAGTACAACTAAAAGTGGCAGGAATGGTATTTAGATAATTGTAAGTTACGTTTTTTTTCTATATATTCATAAAACGTTTTATCGCTTTTTCAGTGTTTTATGTTTCAAGTTTTATCACTTGCCTGGTCTTATCATTTCTGAAATTACACGTTAACGTACTAAACTTGCGTAGTTGTTGTTTGTTACATTTTTTGTCGCCTCATTGGTTCTAGTTGCAACGTTATTTTGCTGTGAAACCAGTGATGTCCTCGGTCGATTTCCAAACAGTCAATAAAAATGTGTATGTATTTTATACGCGAAATAACACATGATTTATCTATACTAATATTATAAAGAGGAAAGATTTGTATGTAAGTATGTTTGTAACGAATAAACTCAAAAACTACTGAACGGATTTCGATGAAATTTGGCACACGGGTAGATCATGTCCTGGATTAACACATAGGCTACTTTTTATCCCGGAAAAACTTTTTCACCCGGCTTAGCCGCGAGCAGAAGTCTAGTCTCTAATATAGCAACATGCTATCAGTCGTCAAACACGCTAAACTCTAGTCCCAGAGCAGTGAAAAAAGCAATTACAATAATCTGCTATTTTTCCGATCCAAAGTAAACTAAATCATAAAATTTCTATAGTTTTTGTATAATAAAGTAAAATAGCAAGGTGCCATTATGTTGTTTATGCTGTAATGATTCACCATTAGTATTGTTAAACTGTGTCGTCCTATTGTAGTCTGTAATTACAAGTGTGCTACTGCGAATGTTTGTGCAAAATGCGGAGCTAAGTATTTATTTGTACAGGCTGGTGTTAATACGTGTCACAATAGTACGGCAAAATTTATGGTGCCACGTAGTCATCTTTTTTTTTTTTTTTTTTTATGGCATAGAGTGACGAGACGAGCATGCCGTTCGCCTGATGGTAAGCGATACGACCGTCCATAAACAGTAGTAGCACAATACAGCACCTTGAGTTACAAAGTACTGTGTGGCATTCCACTGCTCTCGTCATCCTGAGACATAAGATGTTAAGTCTCATTATGTCCAGTAGTTACGCTGGCTACAATGTCCTTCAAACCGAAACACAACAGTGCATGCACACTGCTGCTTGGCGGTAGAAATAGACATTGCGGTGGTACCCACCCAGACGGTCTCTTACATATGAGAGACCTACCACCAGTAAACATCATCTTACAATACTAATCTGTTTCACAACTTGTGTATAGGTGAACCTACTAGTACTACCTTCTCGCATTGTGTACACCTATCTTGTTTAGCCTCTGCACCACCTAAAGGTTGACTGGTAGAAAATTAAGTCCGCCTTTATACTCGTTGTATATAAAGTGTAAATGAATAAATAAATGCTACTCGTCACATTAATGTATACGATATATATTATATATATGTCGACCAAATACAAAATTCACAGTTTAATCTATGCGCCCAAAAAGGTAATTAAATGAGTGCTATCTACATCAGCTGTTTAATACGATAACTATGAAATAAAATTTACTAAAAACTTGTGAAACAGGCTCCTATAGTAATAAATGAGAAGTTATCAGTAAACGTCATAGATACATGACCTGTATAGTTTCAGTTTCAGTGTAATTTGAATTGAAATGGCTTAAAAATATTTATCTTGAAATCAACTTCTAGATTTTTCTTCCTATTTTTATCGATGGCATCGACAAAGTGCCTGATGGTAAATGAAGTAACGTCCAAAATAATGTCGACCGGCAAGAGATAAATATCCCTGGTCGGTCGGCACAGTAATGCCGGCCTGATAATTGTTTCTTCGCACTCCGTTCGAAGGACCTTAAGCTGTGGGAAGGAGGGAACACGTACGCTGGCGAACTGTTCCACAGCTTAGACACTCTATCTGGACCCCTCTCTGCTTACCTTCAAGTGCAGTGGCGTAACTTTGCCGTCCACGTATACAATACTAGACTTCTGCTCGCGGCTTCGCACGCGTGAAAAAGTTTTTCCGGGATAAAAATATTTTCCTGGGATAAAAAGTAAATAAAGCCTATGTGTTAATCCAGGACATGATCTACCCGTGTGCCAAATTTCATCGAAATCCGTTCAGTAGTTTTTGAGTTTATTCGTTACAAACATACTTACATACAAATCTTTCCTCTTTATAATATTAGTATAGATTGTCGCGATACAATTGAAGTCTCGTAGTAACAGATTGATAATAAAAGTTTGTTATTTATCTTCCCAACTAAACTGCGAATTCTTTTAAATGATTTTTCAGTTAATATGTCGTTTTTCCACCACCCGGTAGACTTTAGTAACGTGACTAAATAACGTTATTGTTATGCGACATCTTTATGTAAAAATACAATGACAACTTACATAACAATATATATTACAAAAAAAATCGTATTGCCGCGTACAAAACCCATATTTTACACGCTCTCAGCTAAACATTATATGCAAAAAAAGCAATGGTATGTCTATCCATCCTCTACATACGAGATACCTTATAGATATTAGCGCTGTTAATACACAGATTTGTACAAAACAGGTGTAGTAAATAGCTTTCACCGCGAGGGCGCGCAATCTCGTTGCACAACGCATCTCGAGCCCGTCACACTGTGAGGTAATCGTGTGGAAGATACTATAGTCCCGTACTACGAGGCTATGTGGCTAGGTTTATAAATGTTTTTTAAAAGATGCTGGTCATCAGTTTTTTTGGACCGCCCTTATCGAGTTTCGAGTGAGGCTTACATAAAATATATAGTAGAAATATCCAGAGTAGGCATCGTTTGTATCCCTGAAGTTCAACAAATCACCATCAGGACAGCATCTTAAAAAAATATTTCCTAAAAAGGTATTATTGTCTCTGATACGTGGTTCTCTTACAGCCCATGGTTGCCGGCACGCGATTCAAAAATGACTCACTAACGGGTTTTACACCATGTTTACTATTCGCTACAGACGGATGCAATATATTAATGAATACACATACTTACTGGGGACGTGAGGAGTGTCTTGTAAAATACTTCCCATATAAGTACGGCAATATTATGCAATAAATAATTAAAACTCTATACATGATAATTTAATAAATAAATGATATAGGAGACCTGATGTTGGAAGTTACTTAATTCCATATACAGAAAAAATACTGTTTTTATTCAATATACGGTATTAAGTTTTCGCTGGTCATAGAATAGTGGATATTTTTAGTATCCGAATGTATAGCGACCACGATACATGGTAGGAACCTGACACAGAGGCTTATTCCGGTGATCCGCGTTCTTTTATTATTCCACAATGTAAGTATGCAACGCCCCTCGTTAACATTGTATTTAGAATACACTGAACAATTCCGATGTGATCAATTAACCATGCCAGGATTAACAAAGGAAAGGAAAACATATCATAACATATAACATATACTAGAAAAATACCTATATCATTACTACTAATATTAATCGAGCAAGTGGCGATCCATAGTCTCTGCCTACCCCGATGGGACAAAGGCGTGATGGTATGTATGTATGTTTATAATCTCGGTCTCGGCTAAGATACGAGATATGCACCTAGAAAGTTAACCTTTGCATCACCGCGCTGGGTTTTACCAATTAAGTTTCCTTGTCGCGATCTAGTTAGACTAGGTTGATTCCAGCCTGCAGGTAAACTCGTTTACCTTGAGTTTAAGTGGTTTATTTTGCACTATTCGTGAAGAAACCCAGGCTTTATCTCCTTTGTCCAGCGACGGTAGTGTAGCAAACGATGAGTCGGTAGTGAAACAAAAGGCAAAGAATTCGATTCCAGTACGGAGACAAATGTAAGTGGGATCTGTAAATATTTTGAACGGGGCCTTGACCTTCCTTATGCAGGCCTATGCAATAAAGAAGATCAAATCTAGAACTTCTTTTCGAAGCCAAAAGTATGTTGCCAGTTCTACGAAGTAATTAACTTTAATAAGTTGATAACGCATCACGCAATCACGATCGGTTGATTAGGAGTTGGCAGAGTTGTTGAACCACTTAAGTTAACCTTCGCATGTTCGTCTCTTGTGATGTAAGTAAATGCATTGTTAGTTGGAAATATTGTGGGGGGACTCCGGAGACTGCTGCGGGATTTATTGATAGAAAGATAGAAAATAGTTACGCCATGTTTTATCTTCATATCAAGCTATCGACAAGTCTAAACATCCAACATTCCAATCCCAGGCAATTATATAAATGTTTTCGAAAAACACACATATTAGAGATCGAATCTAGAACTTTGCCGGTTTCACCGCAGTATACCACTAGACTAGGCGATCCACTTGTCATGTACTTAGTAATTCGATGATCAATAATGATGTCAATTCAAAACATTACTCAATGTTTGGCGGTACGCAGCACGTCCACTTGAACAGGCATTACAATAGGTTTCTGTTGCTCTATACTAGCATGACAAAGAGAATTAACTTCTACTTTTATAGCAAAAGTCTGCGAAAGGTTATCTGATGTTATTTATAATTACCACGTATTAAATTCCCATTGTTTATTTTATGGATAAAAGTAGCCTATATATGTTAATCCCGGTCATGATCTAACTATGAGCCAAATTCATTTTTCGTTTTACCGCTTCGTAGACTCTACATTTACTTCTATCTAACATACAAACATCTTCACAAACTTTTGCTTTTTCAATAATGTCTATGCCTTCTTCATTGGTTTCTTCGTACGATGCAGTCGTACTCCGAATTTGTGATGTGATCCATTTTGTCACTTTAGTATTGAAGCTAATTGATTAGCATGTTGACTTACCCAGTTTTGTAAGTATTGCGTGATTCTAGATGTAGTCACAGTTATCAGTCTCGGTTACCAGCTCTGGGAGTCTTGTGTAACTTGTAATATTATTATAGATGCGCCCAGGATAGATCATGATAGGCCTTTTACTCCGGAAAGGACCTGTACGCAAGCCAGGTCGCGAGCAAAAGCGAGTTTCATCATTACAAAGTTATATGAGAGCCAATGTCATTAGATGAGAGCAAAGAGTTACAAATTAGATGAAAAAGGAATATGACGATGTAAACAACTTGTATTACGCTGTACTTTCTTCGGCAGTACATATAGTACAATTGGACCATGCTAATGTGATTCGTTTCCGACATCAGACATTTATATATTACGATATTACGGGACAAACAAATTGCCTAATATTTAAACCTATTGTGGTAGCATGAACCTATTAAGTTACCGTTACATTTAAAAGTAATTACAGTTGCTAATAAAATAACTGTATTAGCTGCCAACTGTCGAATAGTCTGGCTTTTAGTTTTCTACACGAAAGTATTACATGAAGCGTCAAAAATAAAATGGACTTTGTTGATAGTGACTTGAGATTCAGTTGCCTTTTTTGAGACGGCAAATATGGGTATTACTTTTCTGTAATGCCGGCTAGTTCGTGATACTCCGATTGGTTTTTTTTATTTTTTATTGCCAGTATAGGCAGACGAGCAAAACTCGTATCTTAGTAGGAGATCGAGAGGCATTTCACATATTTGTTTCTTGTTTTAATTGCTCTTAATTGAATAAAGTTTCAACTTACATAATTTATCGTTTATAAATCGATGATAACATTATTGTAATGCATTGCAACTATTTTTATGTTATATGTAATTGCATACTTCAGATATCTACATAGTTTCTACATCAGATACACATACACACACACACTTACGCCTTTTATCCCCGAAGGGGTAGGCAGAGGCATAACTAGTGCGCTCACTTTTCGCCGTGCTTATTCCATCCCATGATGTGATAGAGGGCGAGCATATCGCCATATCGGGCATAAATTTCAGACTCCGGGCTGATACTGAATTTGAAACCTAATAACCTAATATCAGCGACTCCAGGAGCAAGGTACTCAGAGTTGACTTCGAAATACTGAAAGGATGGGGATGAGATAAACGAGGTAAGTATGTCATATACTTCGTTGTTTAAATGTCGTAGGTAGTTTGTGAAGAACTAGGCTTTGTGTTTTTTTTAGGTAAACGAGGTATAAAACTTGATATTACGTAAACTAAAAAAATTAATTGAAATATTCCCTAAATTCGTACTCAATAGTAGCTTCATACCAGAGCGTCTGCGTGGCGCCTAAGATATATCTTGTTTCAACAATGAATTAATTACTTAGCGATCTATGATATCCATTCAAATTCAAATTCAAATCATTTATTAAGTAATTAGGCCCCTAAGGGCACTTTTACACGTCATTTTTACAATTTTTTATCATCTAAAGATTCTACCAGTGCTTCGGAAAAGCCCACTGACCTGAGAAGAAGCACCAAGAAACTCAGCAAGCACAAAGAAAGCCTATTAAATATTGTGAATCCCAGACACCTTTATTTTAGTGCTGGGATCCAACCTACGGCCTCACGATTCACAGCCGTCTCAACACCCGCTGCGTCGCGAATTTTTTTTAATTAAGAGAAGTGATTATTTAGTTACTTAAAATATTTATTTATATCTATTGGTGTATAATATTAAAAAAATAATATGTTATACATAGATGATCAGATTTGGGACTACAATATCTGATGTAAGAATATTTCATGATCTTATCAGGTAAATAAATAATACCTGTACACTCGAAATAATTCAAAGAGACGGATCTAAATGAAACTATGAGGGTCATGTTTACGAAAATGATATTAATTTTCGTTATTCGGAATTTGAATTCACGTCCATTATGTCTATGCCCGCCCTCAAAATGGTTCAGAAATAAGAGTAGTCGAACATAAGCTGCCTCACTACCACAGTACCACCCAATCGAAGGTACACACATGATTTTACGTAATTACTATCATGCACAGCGTGACTTGCCATGATACCATCTTCAAATAGTAAATTCTGAGTCCGTCCCTGTTTCGATGTCAATAATGATAAATTAGCGTTATATTAGTTGTTTCGACACTGCACGACGCGTTCTGGTTATGTGTATTAAGCGTTCGGTATAAACATTAATGTATTATTGTGTGTTGAATTTTAAACGCCCATACATCGCCACCAGCTGGCGCCACACGTGTGTCTGGACTTTGACATTATAATAGCATTTTGTTCGATAGATACTTATGAATCAGTTCGGAATTCTGGATATGTGTTCGACGTTAGACAATAACTTTTTCTAACAAAACTAAACGACGTAACTGCCAAGTCGTACGCCTGATGAGAAGCAGGATTACTGGCTCATAAACATCGTATAACCACATATTAAGTTGCATAATGGACACTAATTATATTGACTATACTGTAAATCCAAAACCGGAAATGCAGAAACGGCTGGACGGTTTTTGATGAAATTCTGGCGCACAGATAAATACATCAACACCCAGATTATGCTATATAAACTACATTTTATACCGAAAACCTACACAGGGGACAATTATTTCGAAACGGATCTTTAATGCGGTCGGAGCCGTGAAAAATTCCTAGTAACTCCTAACATATACTACAAATCTCCCTACTACATATCTCTTTCCTTAATTCCAACCTAGTCGGCGTCAGTCGGTCGTGCGAGGATCGCTTTTTATAGAAATGTTTATATAGGTCCGTATGCGCCCGCCGTTACGGAATTAAATATAAGATCAAGATTATATTAAAGTTATTTATTATTTATAAGGGTCGTAGCCCCATTACAAGCAAACGTGATGATTTAACAAATCGCTGTTAAGGTTTACAGAATGTATATACAAATGTGACACATTTTGTGAAAGTGTGTCGAACGCGACGCGTGCGCAAATTACAGTTTTCGCTAACTCGGCGCTAACCACGAACGCTTGGAAATTCAGGTTGAGGATGTTTGGAAGCCACTGGGCTCAATAACTCGAAAAAAAGATTATCAGGCACATTACAAATACTTTAGTCACTTGACTCTTGAAATACAACGATATCATTTTAAGTAAGGACTAGTTTACTAATTTCGTTGCAGTGATGGACGTCAGGAAAAGATAGTCACAACATGGACAAAGAAATCTCTCTGAGAGTATAACTTATGCTTGAACCGTTGTCCAATCAAATTAAATTGAATGCCAGTCCTTTTTTCTGAGCAGTTTATTACTTTTAAGTGGTGGCATACCATTTCTCTGTCTCTTGACCGAAGTCGACGACCAAACATGTCACGAATATGGATGGAAATGCAGTTTTTTTGTTTTTTATATAAGGTAAGCTCCATAAACGTTCGTATAGAAAAATTGTCTGATGCCAGAACTGCAGATTGGTAAAAGTGCTGTTTATAAAATGGAATTTATTATAGATGCTATCTTTCGTATTTTCATCCCACATCCGTTTAACCGTGCTAGAGCGTGGTATGCCCCTGGGTGGTACTGGGAACAGGAGAATGTGGATAGAAGTCTACCTAGGTAGAGTTATTCTTACATAGATAATGGCAATTTATTGAACCAGACACATTTAACACAAAAGCATGAATTAGGTATAAATATTTAGTTTTCATACAAATAAGCAGGTTTGCAACCGCGCCATCCACTATTGGCCTTGTCTGTTCAGTCCCATGATGTGATAGGGGAGTCTATGTCCGTACCGGGCACAAATTCTAGACCTGATACTGAGCAGAACACCCCTATTTCACTTAACCCGACCCCTGATTTGAACTCGGGACTTCAGAGCTGAGTTCATACTATGCAGTGAACTACGCCACCAAGGCAGTCTTCCTGATCCGACCGTGATATATCTTTTAATAATACAAAGTTTATCATAGAGTACAGGCAATTTATCCCGAGACCGGTCATTTACGCGGGCGGAGTTGTGAACAAAAACGAGTTAATGTGGGTCTTGGTTGCCGCGCCAGAGTGCGGTTGTTAGTGGGCGCGTTATGATAACCAGGAGGTACGCTCCCATTAGCCGCCGCGAATCATAGAAATTGCGACCTTCCGCTACGGGCATGGTGCCACTGTCAGCGGGCTTGCCTAATAATGCTCTAAAAATCCATCAATATTTACACATCTATATAGCATCACGGCTTTCTCCTTTTCAGGGGCAGGCAAAGGTGTGAGACACCTACAATTCGCCAGCTATGTTAGCTCCCATGTAACAAGGGCGGGTTTATTGCCATTTATCGGGCACATTTCCAGATTCCGGGCTGATACTCAGTAGAAAAACCCCATATCACTTTGCCCGACCAGCACTGCAGTAGTACCGTAATACAACTACGCCACCGAAGCAGTATTTGAACACAGGATATATACCAAATAAGAGAGAGAAGAAAAGCGTGTGCATTTCGAATTAGTACGATCCGGCTAAAATGATTTAAAGTACGTATTGCTGAAACGGTTTAAAATTCCACTTTCATCATCAGCCACATGACGTCCACTGCTGAACATAGGCCTCCCCAAAGATTTCCAGACGGACCTGCCAAAAGCGGCCCGCATCCAGCGTGTTCCTGCGACCTTTATCAAGTTGTCTGTCCACCTTGCATATTTCACTTAATGATAGAGGATTAAGGCTTATAATGAAATGATGTTGATTTTTTCTGCTGTACACACGCATACAGCACAATAAGATAGGCAGACGGACTCTCAAGTACGAGATCGACGAATATGAAATAAGCATTATTATTGATGTCCAAATATAACTAAGTTAATATTTTAAAGAGTTGCTGTTTATATTGGCAGAATATATTGATTTTATATGGGCAATAAAAATATTGTTACAGGTGAATTGCTCAGATAAGAGGTCGGTGCACTCGCCTTCAGCCAAATGCAACTGACTTTAGCTTATACTGCCTCGGTGACGAAGTTGTATTGCGGTACAACCGCCGCGCTGAGGTTTCAAGTTTGATACCCAGGGCAGGTAAAGTGATATTAAGTTTCTTTGCTCAGTGTCATTCCTAAGTCTGGTGTTTGTGCCCGATATGACAAAAAAACTTGCCATATCACAATGGGTCGCCAAGACTGAGCGGGGAGCGACGGAGAAGAACTGAGCGGCGTAGAATTGCCATTCAGATGTATAAATAGTTTTTAATAAAGTGGCAAGTTGATATTATATTATTGAGTTTATTAGTTCAATTTATAATTTTTGGAGCTACATAAAAATTACAAATACTTTGTATCTACTTTAAACGTAATAATGGCCAATACGGAAAATTTACTCTCAATTTAAATATTTACCGACAATTCGTATTCTTTAAAATATTTAAAACTGTTGAATATCTTATACTCATTTTAACGGTGGGAAACGCAAATTACTATCTTGGTGGTGACTGACGATCACCACAATTGTCCATTACCAATAAAGTCCAGAACGCCTATTGTTACACTCTCAACAATATCCTATACATCGGCAAGTAATGTGCAGAGCTGCTGCCAGCAGGAACAAACAAACTACTCTTCAAGCACGTACTCACATGTACAAGAGACGCTGAAACGAAGAATATCTCTGAAATAAAATCGCTTACATCATGGCCGCACCCCGATACAATGAGGTCCATTTAGATTGTTCTAGGTCCGGGGTCCAGAACAACGGCAATTTATCTGTCTAGCATATAGAAGTGAGACATGGAGAGAAACGTAACAACCCACGAAAGAAAACCTCGTTTAGACTGGGATAGTAGCTCGGTCGAGTGCTATCTCACAGCCAGTTTAATTACTAAATACTATGAGATTTAAAGTGACAAACGCAGTTTCATGAAAAAAAGAAAGTAAAAAAATAATTGACAAGCTGTACACAAAAACAATATGGGGTTATGTTTTTATATAATTCAAAGTCATCAATGATGTGTTCCTGGCTACTAGACATTCGTGGCCCTTGCTATCAAGGTCTTGACTTGCTCCTAGAATTATTAAGTTGTATTTTACGATTTCAACCCCGTAATTTTTTTTTACGTAGCATTAAGTTTAATAGGAAAAACTTTAATTCAGACAAGAAAGTATTAAGTGAATGAATTATAAAAATTATCAGAATTGTGATCACAACTAAATGAATTCTTTGAGAAAAAATACAAATTATAAATACAGGAACTCATCTCACAGCCATATCCATGAAGAAATTATAGACACAAGGAAGAGTTTCAAATGATACGCTAATGGCTCACCGAATTAATTTTCTAACATGAATATGAGAACGTAGCTGTACGCAGTGTTAATTAAGTAATAAAACTTGCCACTACTACTAAAACAGTCTGTACGAGCCTTAAATACTGGGCGAATGCTTTCACAAATTAGCTACACAGAAACCTCTCATACCGTTGGAATTTAGATTTATTTGTAAAAGGAACACGTTGCGAAAGAGGAATAAACTTGTAACTTTCTATACAAAATAAAGTTAATAAATTTTTGCACGACGTGAATATGAAGGGATGGCTTTGAATAGCTAGCTAGTGGGTACTACAACTTGCTCGATGGATGCTAACTATAACAAAGAATGTGCTGCATGATAATAAGAGATTTATCAATGTTGCTTGTTGGAAAAGCTTTTCGCCCTATCATTGTAATATTCATATAAAACCATATGTAACAGCGTCATTCATATAAAACCTTCCTTTCCTAGCCAATTTCGGCCACGGCGGCCAATCTCAACGGAGATCAGCCAGGTACGCGGAGATATTATAGTGCACAAGTGTGTGCGCAATACACAGGTGCTCTCGCTATTCGTTTCACTCTCATAGTCCGGTGAGACGGCAATCCGACATGACCGGAGAGAGATAAGGCGCAGGACCAACGGCTTTACGTGCTTACATATAAAACCTAGGCAGTGATCAAGCTACGTTCTCAGTTTCCTCAATGAATTGCTGAACCATATAAGAATAAATCATAAAAATATCATCATCATCGTCATCATCAGCCACATGACGTCCACTGCTGAACATAGGCCTCCCCCAAAGATTTCCAGACGGACCTGTCAAAAGCGGCCCGCAGAATTACATTACATTTACGAAGTGTTATCCAGTTGCATTACCTTGGCCTTTCGGAGATACAAACGTCATAATATTAAGTGGTTATACATACTTAGTTTGTTTTAGATCATCGAATCTACATTGTCGTATCTCGTAGTCAAATAACATTGTATCAACACTTGCTACCCGGCGCATAAACAAGTCTACTCGAACCTCATGAATTTTGACGACACCCAATCCATAATATTTGCGTGAAACCGACACGAAGGAAGTGTTCACATTATTTTGTAAACGAAACGCATTGGCCATTTTGAGGATGTTTATTGATCGTCCATCAGGCATCCCGTTGTATGATCACCATGCAATAGGTGAAATCTCAAGTACTAGAATATTTTAACTATAATCTTTCTAGGAATGCAAAGGTCACGTTGAGATTGTCTATCGCTCATTAAGTATGCAGTAGGCCGTATGCCTTGCGGTTCCTTAGCCCTTTTATTTAGTATGGTTTTGGCGGGAACCCTTAAATATTCGCTAATGGAAAACCATAAACTCAACTCTAAACTAAATATATTTTTACTAAAAAGAAATACTTTTAAAATTGTTCAAGGGCAATGAAACAAGTCATACACAGTAATAATGTATTAATTATAATTATATTATGTCCGTATCTAGTAGAGCAATGGTAGCCTATTCACTATACCATAACAACGCGCCATTGTATAATTAATATTAAGTATTTTTCATAAACACGTACCTAGTAATTCTGTAGAATGTTCCGAGGCTTAATAATTTTAGCGTTTTTATGGCTATCAGCTGACTCGCAGTCGTGATCGCCGCAATCAAGATTATGTTGTTTTATTAAAACACTTCGCCGTATATCCAACAATTTCTGTGAATACACAAAATGATAGAAGCGTGTAGGAATATATATTCCAAAGAATTCTAAACTGTATAGTTTATTGCTGTCTGACTGATGTCAACAGTGTTTTAGTGCCTATACCTACAGACGTTGCTCATCCCTTTATAAAGATGTAGGTTAGGTAACTAATATAGGTATTAACCTGTTACATTCCCGCCTGTTTAGTTAACGGGTTTTCCAGTTAATATTAGGTACCAATATTCACGCTCAAACCTGCCTGCACTTATCTCAATTTTGAACTGTTCACTTGCCCTTCTCCGGCCCAAGAATCAGGTCGCTGCGTACTGGAGAGTCGACCACTGATGCGAGGCCCAAGGTCGCAACGCAATCAGTCGCTGGTTGCGACAACCGTTTACCGAAATGCTCTCGAATGTCGAAATTATCTCCAATAATTTTAAGTGTCGATGTAAGTTTGTCACGGGCAACTTCATTTACTCGTTGGTCGGTGCACGTGAACATTCAATGAGTGACTATTGTTATTAGGTTTGATTCTTTGTTTAGATCCAGGTTTAGTAAGTTATTGATGCACTGCCTTTCATTATCTTGTGGAATACTGACGTGACGACTTTAAATTAAAATTTCGAACATATTATGAACTCTGCCAAGTCTCAAGGGCAGCTTGATGGATGAAAAGACTGACCTCTTTATCGCAGAAGAACCTACTCAGTATTAATGATGGTATAGCATTTACGTCATAGGTATATTATGAGATATGCTCACTACCTATCGTAAAGGGCGGAAAATAAATAGGGATAGTTGGTGCACTAGGTGGCTACGTATTCGGGAATAAAAGTGCATGCATATAGGTGCAGGTAGATGCAGGTAGATGTTTTGATAGCTCTAAAAATGAAGTGTTATCTGCACATTATGCGTGTCTGAGACAAATCCTCGACGTCACGCTGCGGCCTTTATTTGGTGCTAAATGCGATAACAGCTCGTTCAAGTAACTGTTTATGATATAGCTTTGTTGCTGCTTGTTGTTAAACGGCTCCATTTTGTTCCGGAATTGTGAATTTGGCAACGATTTTTAACACAGTCTGCAAGTAGCACGCTAAAATTGAGCTAATTATCACAATCGGCCTTAGTTTTGAATCAGAATCTGTTGAAGTTTGTCATCCAAAGAATGTTCGATAAAATGTTTTATTTGATAATAATGAGAATTAATCATAATTCCGTAATACTTTCACGTGCCATATTACAGTTTGTTATTATAATATTAAGTTAACTATGTGTGAGATAATGCGCTTTTTTTGAAAGCCGAGTGCAGTATAGGTGCAGTATCTACACCTATATATTAAAATATTGGAATTTTGGGTGGTAAGTATAATCTCTATAAGTCATAACATTACTGGGGTTAATGAGGCTTGTTTAATGTTTCGTATAGATGAGTGCGTGCAAATGTTATTAGTACTTATAAACCATCATCAATACTGATGCTGTTCTGTCAATAACGCAGCAAAAAAATGTAGAGAGTTCCTTTTTAGTAAAAAAAAATATTTGGTTAGACACACTTTTAGAGATGTGTATTTTGTGCAAGCTGCATACAAACAATTAAAAACTTGATAGACTAAACAACAAAAACTGGTTCATTATTTCATTACAACCATTATATCTTAAAAACCTAATACGCCACACAGAAAGGAATAACACGCAAAATAACGAGATAAAAGAGAAAAAACATTTACATTTGAATAAATCTTACACCCGAAACCAAATCAAATCAATTTATATCCGTCAAAAGAAACGAATAGTTTATGGAAACAAAACATTAGTTACGAGTACTGGCGCAAGTTCAGCGAGTAAGGATATCTGAGCGTTGCAAACTGGTTTCTAGACAAACCGGTACGGCGCTGGGTATGTGACCATCCTCTGCTTAGCTTAGTGTCACTACTACAGAATAGATGACCTAGGTGTACAAGAAACGTAAACAAAACTAGATTGCACGTATAATCCACGGGCTAGACGTGGCGCTTCCTATCAAGTGAGCCTGCATGATTCGGCAAGCAATAAACGATAAACCGTAATACCATTAAGTTGGTATATTTCAAAATATGCAAATATACGAATAGCGATATTCGAATAAACAGCTATTTTCAAACACAAACGTTTACGTAATGCACCGTTAAATATGCTATATATGATATTTTTTCAATCTTGTCATAACTTTTGTCAATATGCAATTTTGAAATCGAATATATTAGGGTCATAGTGATGTGTATACTGTATAATAAGCAGTTGGTACCTAATAAAGTGGCTCGTCACCCATCAGATGATGGGACGGGTTGCAGCGAAAGTAAAGATGCCATTAAACCGACCGGTATAATACTAACCATCGATGAACAAAACGTTTCTCGTTGTTTGTCATTTTATTGGACTACACTGTACACATGGAATTTATTACATACGTATATTTCGTAACTCCATGCCTGTAGCTAATTCGCAGTGGATTTTGAGTTCCTATCTAAGAATGAAGAACATAGTAGTGCATCTTTGACTGCCTCGGTGGCGTAGTTGTATTGCGTACGCGTTACGAGTACGATTTGCGCGCTGAGGTCCTGGGTTCGAATCCTGGGTCGGGCCAAAAACATTGTGACTGGGTTTTTCCATCTTAAAAATTACTCAGTCGCAGCTCGGAGTCAGGAAGTTGGCGGTGTGATACCCCCGTGCCTCGGAAAGCACGTAAAGCCGTTGGTCCTGCGCCTGATCTCTCTCCGGTCATGTCGGATTGCCGTCTCACCGGACTATGAGAGTGAAGGAATAGTGAGTGCACTTGTGTATTGCGCACACACTTGTGCACTATAATATCTCCTACGCACCTGGCTGATCTCCGTTGAGATTGGTCGCCGTGGCCGAAATCGGCTAGGAATGGATTATTATTATTAGTGCATCTTTATAACAAAATATTAGGCAGAAACACGCTTATCTCGTTCTTCAGTTATCTATAATATGGAACTGAAAAGATTGCTTTTTGACTCTTTAAAATTGAAAACAAATAAATAATAAACTAGCGGGTTTATATAATTTTACTGAGTCCGTAATTACACCTAACCAATAAACGCATATAACTACCTATTTATTGTTGCCTTATCACTCTTCAGTATATAAATTGGTGGCTTTTATTCGCAGTTCCTCCCGCGTTAAAGTTGGTCCCCGGGATACAACGGAGCGTATACATTCAAGAATAATATAGAGTCCCGTTAATCAATTATTTTCTAAAATCGGATACGTAGTTCCACAGATTACCTACTTTTTACTTTTTATACGTTAGCAGACTGTTACGTGGCTGGAGACGTACCTACGCAGAAGCTACATTACGCGGCTGGAGACGTACGCAGAAGCTATATATAAAAATATCATATCAGTTTATGTGTATCGCCTGCATGTTTTATTGATAAATACTCTGAGCAAATATCTCAGTATCTGATGTTTTTGGCAGATATTATGTCATTCAACTTGCGATAACGCAAGCAAAGTACGTTTTATTGGTTTAGCGTAGGGTCATTCGGCCTAAAAGTACGCACTTTTTTTTCTGTCGTCTACACAGTCAAAAATATAGTGTCTAGGAAAATGTTTTAACACTCTATGTAAAGTAAATTTATTCTACTTTTATTATTTAATGAGTTTTTGTACATTACTTCATTGTTTTTTTTTGGAATACATGTTTAAGTGCATCGGGGGAAATTCGTACTATTGACCCGTTATGTGGGTAAAACTACGCAGAGTGTTTATGGAGAATATTTTTTTTCTGTATAAGGTCTAAAAATCTTTACAAATAATATTCGCCTTAATTGCAGCTTAAAGAAGAAAAAACCGTGCGATCATTGTAATGAAGTTATAACAGGGTGCGTACTTTTAACCTCGTACTCTTGCCCAAACAGGGAATATTTTAAACATTCACACGTTAGTTGAGACGCATTTATTTTCTAGGACAGAATTAGTAACTAAAATAAATACTATAATAATAATGTAAACTTAACATAATTAACGGACTTTGTAAACTGATGCACCGTCTAGCCAGACACTTTTTTCCCAGCACAAAATGTTGGTAACTAATCAACAAAATCACGTTGATCACCGTTTTTCGCTAAACAAGTGAGGCTTGGCAAAATAGCTTGTGGCTCTGACATCGTCCCTGACGCGCCCCTGATCTAGCCGAAAAAATGTCTGAGCCCCCTCAATAGGTTCCGAGATATTGACCATGCGAACTTTTACCCACTGCGTGCTGTTGCCCCGAATGACCCTATCAACAGTACTATTACTGTTCGCTTCACGGATGTCTCAGATAACTTGGTAAAATGGCCTTAAAATTAAACAATTTTACTTTAGATTGCGAACAAGAACTAAAACACCCATCGGTAAACTAAATTAAATTAGTTAAATCGTAGGTGATTGGGATAGAGGGAGATTTTTAAAAGTATTTTGAATGTCTAGGGATTCACATACATTGAAGTCGTGTTTATGGAAAGTAACATCATAATTAAATTTACAATAAATATTGGTCCACAAAATTGATGTCTATCATCCACCGACGATCACAATATCAGAAAGTCTTAAGCAAAAGGGAAATAGATAACGAAGGAAGAAGTACGGACCTTCTGAAATCTCACTTAGAAAACGACACGCCATCACTTAACTATGTTGAAGCAATCTAATGCTTCCATACATTGATGATATATCAGACGTTGGCCTCATTTGGCAGATCACAGCGCGTTAGTCCTTTGACCTGCGAGGATAGCTCTGATCATTGGATGCCGACTATTTGGTCCAATTTAAAACAATAAGCCGGCTCCATTGGCGGGTTGGTGGTGTCACCGCATCGGTTTATCGTCGGTATATTACATTATATATTTATGCATATAAGATTAGATATTAAGGATACGCACTAATTATGCTAAAAACAATATTACCTTTGAAGGAGCACAAATTTACAATAAAATACTATCAGACATAAAAAATGTAAGCTCACTCAACATTTTTAAATCTCGGCTATGAAGCTATATAACTGAAAATCAATTACTTTTTCTCTAAATTGTGGAGCAGTCAAGTTTTATTTCATAAAAAAAAACTGCTTGTTTGAACAGTAACTAATACAAAGTCCTTTGAAAAGTGAGTTCATGGCGACCACTGTATTTGAATTATTACTTATGTTTTGTTATCTTATTCTCATGTAAGTGACATTCTTCGTCTTTTTTGAGAATAAAATTTCTTTAACCTTAGATATTTGTTTTCATTGCTAAGCGAATTTTTAATCACAAAGCGTCTAAAAAGTTTACCTAATTTCTTTCACGTTTGGATAAAGTGTATATTTTAAATCTTTAATTTATTTGTAAAGATTTATCGCGACGTCAAATTATAAATGCGCGGGCGCACGTAAGTCGCCAAGTACTTTTGTTTAAGCTCATATAAATATGCAGTTAATGATTATCGAACTATCGAGTTTTTAATTGAAAACATTGGGCGTAGTCTGTAGAGCCACACGATTTTTTCTCTTGCTTTTTGAAAGGAATTCCTTATCCTTATAGATTTTTTACAAGCACCGTATTCGTAAAAAGACTCGTTCTCTATCATTGACGTATAGTCTACATAATATAGTATATCGATGGTCTCTATCTGATCTTTATCAGTGCGTCATAAATATTTCTTAATTACTGCTCAATCGAAATAATTCTAATCCATCATTAGGGTCAAAAGATAAAATTTACGTTACGTTTTAAATATTGGAATTACCGATTTCTATTGTTTTGCGATATAGTATCGGTGGTTTCTTTTGTTTATTGTTATTTAATGACCCTGGCTTGCGTTTATGGATTTGGGTAGTACCTACTTCTTATAAGAACAATATCAATGTAATTTGAGCTATGTCATGTGTTATACAATAGGTGTAATATTATATAATTGGTTATAAACTTCTTCGTGTAGATTTTGGTACCTAGTAGAGTATTTATCACACTTATGATATCCGAGGTTAAATTTCCATTTCGGGCAATAAAAAATTAATTCGGTAGAACAAAATGTCCAAATACACGTACCTGTATTAGGATATTTTGTTAACGACAATAGTAACTTTACCGACTACATTACGAAAAGTAATCTAGGAGATCTCCGTGTGTAGATTTACTTACCCATCCCGAGTTTCCTAAGCTTAAAAAACCTATCGTTCCATTTTTATTTACATGATTTTGATATCAAGACTAGTTTGGAAGTAAGAAGATTGCACAATAATCCGCCACGGTGCAAGTAACCTGTTAAGAAATACTGGCTTAAATGTCAGCTGAATGACCACCAGTTTTACACCACATAACTATAAATTCACGTCTATATCTGCAAAGGGACGGGCGATATAAGATTGTCTGTAAGAGATCGCTCACAGCGATATGGTCACCTATTGTTGCACGCTGTATTAATAGTTCGATGTACAGTCACCAGCATAAGTAGCTGAATAAATTCAAAATTTCAAATCGCATACATACTTTTTTTTTCTTACTAATTTTTTTTTCTCTTCACAAAAATAAAATAAAACAGATTTACTTTACTGCAAACAAAGAAAAAAAGCTTTAGGTTTAACTTAACGCGTATATAGGCGATTTGAAATTTAGATTTTGTACAGATATTTATGCTTCTGACTATACATACATTAGTGTATAAAAAATATTTCTATGTGTCGATTTATATCTAAACATGAACTTGTACCAAAACCAATGGAATAAGTAGTAAGATTATGATAGATTCCCTATGATTCTACACGTGTGCATAGTAAATATACTCTAAATATAATGTTATGCATTAACACTAACCGAACTGTTCCCTCCTTCCTACAACTTAGGGTCCTTCAAGCGGAGAGTGAAGAAGCAATTATGCAGGCCGGCATAACTGTGCCGACCGACCAGGTATGTCCATCTCTTGCCAGCCGACATTATTTTGGGCTTCACTTCATTTACCATCAGGTGCAGTGAAGCCACTTTGTCGAGCTATCGATAAAAAAATGACTATAAATAGTAACGTACAATAATAAATCTACTTAACTACTACTAAAACCGGACCCTTATTTTTCGTTCATTTAAGTAAAGAATCATACTGGTAGTCATATTGTTCATACAAGTCATATTGGTAGTCATAATAAAGACAGTCTTTCAACAATAAAGACATTTCTTATTTCAAAACATTATACACCAAATGTTCTTCATGAATATTTATTACATATTGTCTTATGACAATATCTACACGTATGATCCACAACGAATCTCTTTCATACCAATAAGTTATTTAAGTAACTATTGTTGTGCATATTCAAAAACGTTTTACAATCAACCGTACGTTTTTTCCTATGTTCGAATTTTCTAGAAAATTAGTAACAAAAAATTCCATAATCCATCTATTTTTCACTCTGTCCCAAAAGAGAATCAAGGATAATAATGCAAAGGCGAGCTATGGACGGAAGACCCAAAAAATTCTGGATAGGAATTTTTAGGCGTCATGGATATCGGAACTGGATTATTTAGACACAAATTCAACGGAATAAAGTAGAAAAGGCTTCCTTGCTCAAGAAATAACTACAACGATGTCATAATGTTTTATTTTTCCCCTATCTGGCTCTGTCGTTTAGGACAATATGTCATAATGATGATATTAAAATGTATAATATTTTAAGACTCATGACATTACATAATTTACTGCACATCATCAAAAAGGTCGCATCAAGCATAAATATACCGTTAAGGTTACATAACTAAAGAATAAGCACGTAATCATGATGGCATCAATGATGCCGGAGTGTCGGTTCAAAACCGGCGGCCCTGGCAGACTGCGCGGTGTCTGCCAGTCGCCAACCCTCTTGATCTAGATATTCCTAGCAACTCCTCAATTAGTACTCAAAATAAGAAACATAGACAAAACTTGGAAACCGAATAAAGCATTTATTTTTTGTTTATTTGGTCTTGTTTTTAAATTCAACTAGCATAAAAACATTGATACGGATATTTTAGCGAGAATTTGCATTAATGTTGATACTCTTGAAAAATGCAGTCAGTGCGAACCACGGTGCGAACTAACAATTAGTACCAGGAAATTACACTAGATGTCGGTGTCAACATTCCACTATTCTGTTTTATTATGTTGCAGTAACGGAACTTGTTCAAGCAACGTAAAGTAACAGAAACATAGGAATTAGTGTATTGTAAGCAAAATATCGATTAATTTTCGAACATAATAATGAGAAGCAGACAGGTGTAACATGGCACGCGTTACGTGCTGTTAGCTAACATAGACAAAGGTCACGACTCATGTGTGTCTGCACGTTCACCAACATGTTTATTTCGTTATGTTATTCGGTTCGAGTATATTAAGATTATTTTTGGCTATTTCAGAGTCCAAAAAATTTGGTTGTATAGTATTCAACCCGTCAGGAGGAGAAAAATAAGAGAAATAAAATTGGTTTTTAAGTATTGTGATTTTTTTATAATTATGTTGATGTTATGTTATTACTAATAGTGTATTATAATTACCTAATCTAAATTAGTTTACCCTAGTTTACCCTTATAATCCACGCCATTAGCCGAGAATCCCAAAAATACCAATACTAAATATATAAGATAGAAAGAAATATAACACAATAATAATGTGACCACGTAGTAACGAAGTTAATAATGTAACACAATTTTATAAATGTAGAATATTATATAAAAAAAAAAAAAAAACTCTACATGGCCATATTATAGGTATTTGAGTTATTTCTACAAATTGAATGTTTGTTCAGTGTAAATAACTAAATCAAACAGCGAAAAACATTCTAATTCAAAACAAATTCACACATCCTACTTTAAAATTAAGAACACATTTGAATCATATAGACAAAATACGCAGTTTTTATGAAATGCACGTAAGCAAAGGTCGTCCCCAACTTACATTCACTGCTCTAAAATAATAAAATATGTTATTTCCGAGGACACAGCATTATTATTTTAATATATTTACTCACCGAAATCACTATAAAAATTCGAGTCACAAAAAACTTCAAAAGTTCTGCGTAAACAGGAATGTTTTCACTCGCGGGAACAAACACCGGGATCGTATCGTAAGAGAGCTGTCAAGAAATGGCGCGTAACGTGCTTACGTGAAGGCGCGCGGCGGCGGTGTGGCGGGCGACCTACGACTAGCGATTGTTGCGAGACCACGCGAGCGATTACGACACTGCGGTGTGGCTATTTGGGAAACGTAAATTACAGACTACACCATGCCATGCTATAATATTAAACCGTAATCACTTATAATTTGTGTTGCCATAAATGATTGCATACTTCCAAGATTTATCTTGTTGTGATTGGACTCATTGGTTCTGGTTGCCAGGTTGTACGTATTTCGCGGGATAGTAATGGGACATCAGAATTCTCTGTCCGAAAATATTTTATTAGATTGCGGCAAGCTCTACCACCTAACGATATTAAGGAGAGAAGTGACCAGTAAATATTTATTATTATTATTTGAAAATAAAACTTTAATAATAAATCTCTACCTAATCGCCATATTAGTAGGTACAATTAATATAGTATAGCTTAGCGTCGCGCAGTCCTTACGTGACGACCAAATCAGTTACGAGGAAGGTTGTTTACTAACGATACCGTTATCTACGCCCCTTACCGCACGCCACAAAACCAAAAATTATCATACAGACTACAGACATACCTACAGACGTACTGTATACCCACGTTAATGATATTAATAACTTAGTTTAACTCGCAACTCGCATGAAAGTCTTTTAGATGACAGAGGAATAAACACACTGCGCACTTTTCAAAATGCAAAAATCTAAAAAAACTAAGTAAGGAAGTAGGATTCTCGTTAGTGTTTGGTATGGGTAACAGAAGACATAATTCCAGCAAATTTTAATAGATGCAACGTTTCTTGGCCGATGTAAACATTTTAATGATCTGTACCAAATGTACCTGCCGTCACGTGCAATGTAGGGAACAGGAAAAGAAGTTGTAAGAAAAGATTCACTTCACAATCTATACATAATATAATAAAGCAGTAGAACCGGTGTGTCTGTACATTTTAAATCTATACTTCTTTATACTAATATATAAAGCTGAAGAGTTTGTTTGTTTGTTTGTTTGAACGCGCTAATCTCAGGAACTACTGGACCGATTTTGAAAATTCTTTCACTAATAGGAAGCTACATTACTCCTGAGTGCTATAGACTACTTTTTATCCCGGAAAAACTTTTCCACGCGGGCGGAGCCGCGCGCAATGCTAGTGTAATATAAAAGAAAGGGGATGACTAAAAAAGAGTAATGGAACACAAATCAGCGATTTTTGTAATTCTTTTCTGTCTGGTGTTCTGTTTGTTTGTTAATGCACATCTCCAGAATTACTGAACGGATGTTGATGAAATTTAGCGCACAGGTAGATCATGTCCTGGATTATCAAATAGGCTACTTTTTATCCTGGGAAAATATAAAGCAGGACTTTTATCCCGGAAAAACTTTTGACGCGGGCGGAGCCGCGAGCAAAAGCTAGTAAATAATACACTTGTACACGATAAAAAAACGCTTTTCGAAACCTCAAGTTCTTTGATTTATTTACAAATCTGGCTTCGCACTGGGGCGGCGGCAAATGGAAAGCATCTTAGCGCCGGCGATACGCAGTCTTGTAGAGTTAATGTTTAGAATTACGATACGAGAAATAAGTTTACTGATGAAAGCGTATTTATTAAGTTGGGCGGTAATTCTCAGAACTTAAAGTGTCGCGTATTCCGTAAAAACTAAACGGTCGGTGGATAAAAAGGAAGCGAGTTGATTACTCGCATCTCTACTTACATTAAGTCCTTCGTCTGCGTATAGTTACAAGTACTAATTGTATTAAGACTTCTTTAAAATTTCATACCGCAAAGCGCAATGTAAGCATTTTTACATATTTTACGCTAACCCATCGCTTCGCATGACCCACGTATGGCCGAATCTTTTCTGCTCGTCAGCCCTCATTCGGTATGCGTCTAATGCGCATGCGTGTTTGATGCGCCGGATTGACATGTCACAAATGGCGGACGCGGCGCGCATACAACATGGCCGACAAATTTGCGCGCTCACGAGGAAGTGATGTAACTCGCTATTAAATAATTGTGCTCATTGTTTTGATGTGTGATTATGACACTACGGATTTTAAAGCCACGTGGTTGCGTTGCTTATAGACCAATACAGTGGTCAGAGGAAGTAACTGAATTTTGTATTGGCTGGTTTAATCTGGTTACCTCAGCGTACAATATCGTGTGTGCGGTACGACATCGCTCTAAGGTCCAGGGTTCAAACCCTGAGTCGGGCAAAGTGATTTTGCGTTTTTCTACTCAGTATCAGCGCGGAATCTGGAATTTGTGCCCGATGAGGCGATAAGCCTCAGGGATAAAGTCGGGATGTGTGTGTTTATTTTTTGTATAGATAGGTAATATAGCCAATGTGCGAGGGGAGAGGCAGATAACTTAACATTAATTGTTCCGCCAATATCAACAACTGAATAGTTTGACAGAAGACTCTCGCTCTATCGTCATAGAATTTATATCAACGCAAAATTATTATCAATATTAAAATGCTACTTAGTAGAAGTTACTTATTGACTCTTAAATTATCTTCTTTTTTCACCTGGCTTTGTCTCACTGTAATGTGGGGTCGACGCAACTGTAGTTAGCTTAAATCTTACCTAAGCTTATATAGGCGCAAATAGAAACAGAGAGTTACCAAATCACCGCAGGTGGCAACACGGTTTTATTAAAAAATCAAACCAATTAAATAATTATTAACATTCAATCTTATACTCACACCTTTTTCAAATCCCAACACCCATGGAAATCTAGCCTTTATTGCTCTTACATTTAGGTGCAAACGCAGCCAAAGCTAGGAGCCCTTAATCCGTGTAAATCGTTCACATATCGACGCGTACTTATCTTAAATCGCAGTGGTTCTGCCAAATAGCCGGCGACGCTGCGAATACTAACTACTGGCTACTGATCGTAGTTGACGATCCCATCTATAGTATTTAATGATGAACTGGCTAGGGTTACGATGTACGACGCGCCAACGGGTTAGTTTAGGCTGAGATACTGAACCTGAACTTGAGTGAATATCCGAATCACAATTTTAAAAACTTGCTCACGCAATTACAAGCGTCCTACTACGGTATGAATGTATACAGATTCGGTTTAAAACATTTCTACCGCGTCTTATTGATTTCTGCAGTATGCTAAATAATATTGACTTAAAAACTCACTCATATCTGGAAGTTAAGAGTGGCGGCTGCAAGGTCCCCGGGTCACAGACACAATGTCCTCTTCGACCGCATAAGCCCTGTATAAGAATCCCTCGGTATCGGTGCTAATTATACGAAGCTAATCTACGACTAGGACGTTTTTATCGCTGATAAGTAATTGATCCGCTTGAATGAACTTTATCAGTTTAAAAATATGGACAGAGGGTCCTTTGTAATTAATTTAAATTGTATTTTCTCTGTAATTGTAATTTTATTTATGAATTCCCTAAAAAATAATAATTTGGAAGGTATGTGAAGTCTAACAACCCCTCTCAGTAGTAGAGGAGGCCCGTGCTCAGCAGTGGGGAGTATATAATACAGGGCTGGTATGGTATGGTATGGTATTTTCTCTGAAAATAATCTACCGTAGCCATTGATGTATTAAAAAACCCAAACCAATAAATACATCAATGACCGTAGCGCTTCTAATGTTTGCTGTCGACTTTGCCATTGAAGAATTAAAACGTCTACAGTCTTGTAATACTGCATACTTATTCTCTACATAATATAATAAAATAGCAGAACCCGGTGTGTTTCATAAAAAATAAAGAGGTAACTAAAGTAGAGCAATAGAATAGAAATCAGCGACTTTTTTACTCTTTCATCATCATCATCATCAGCCACACGACGTCCACTGCTCCAGGCCTCCCTCAAAGATTTCCAGACGGACCTGCCAAAAGTGACCTGCATCCAGCGTGTTCCTGCGACCTTTATCGTTGTCTGTCCACCTTTAGTTCTTTACTATCTGTTTTTCTATTTGTTTGTTAGCACATCGCACATCTCCGAAACTCCTGAACGAATTTTCATTTAGTTTTCACAAGCAAACAGAATATAACTGGAAGCAGAATCGGCATTGAAGGTCTTTGCAATTTACCTTCAAAACTTTTCAGACTCAAATAAACCACCATTCCACGCAGGGGAACTTGTGGGCACAGCTATTACGCAATACTGAGTAAATAATCTAAACAAAGGTACACGGCTAATAACGATTATTAATCTAAGAATTAAATAATAAGTCTTTGATATAACCAGAGATGTGATTTATCTAGATACAAGTATCTGAAATACAGATACAAAATACGTATTTAGTATCTTGTATCTGAGATGCTTTTTCAATTTTTATTTTGTATCTTGTATTTAGATACAATTTTTTAGTATCTTAGTATTTTATAAATACTTACTTTGCTAAGATACTTTTACTAATTATTTATGCATTTTTTACATTAACGGCTTATTTAAGGCCCATATACACGTTGCAAGTTTCTTGCCTGTTGTATACAATTAAATTGAAGCAATATATGACTTGCATGGTTTAAATAATCAACACGTAACATTCTTGATTTGTTTATGTAAAAAGCACATGCTATAACTGGTTAACCAAACATTGTATTCAACTAGTTTCTGTCTTCTTTTGAAAACATGAGGGCATTGAGTCTTATAATTTTGATTTTTCAGTGTGTCTCCTGATTCCGATAAATCTCAATGAACTTTATTAAATCAGCAGAACCTAATTTTAATACTTTTTTCTAATATTTTTTAATAAACACAGTAGCTCCTAAAATCTAAAACGTTCAACATTTGATTTTTTTTATGGCATTGTATGACGGACAACCCAGACGGACTCTTACATATGAGAGACCACCACCGCAATGTCTATTTCTACCGCCAAGCAGCAGTTTGCATGCACTGTTGTGTTTCGGTTTGAAGGACATTGTAGCCAGTGTAACTACAGGACATAATGAGACTTAACATCTTATGTCTCAGGATGACGAGCGCAGTGGAATGCCACATAGTAGCCACTTTGTAACTCAAGGTGCTGGATGGTGTTGCTACTGTTTATGGGTGGTCGTATCGCTTACCATCACGCGGACGGCACGCTCGTCTCGTCATTCAAGGTTATAAAAAAATAATTTCAAAAGGTATCTTATTTGAAAAAAGTATTTAGAAGATACGTATTTTGTATCTAGTATTTAGATACCATTTTCAAAAGTATCTTGTATCTGGTATCTCAAATCCTTTATTTACAAGTATCTTGTAACTTGTATTTCAGATACTTTTATGAAGTATCTTGAACATCTCTGGATATAACTTGCTTGCTATCTAAAACTTTCCTTTCAAAAATCAGCCACCATCATCATCTAGTAGGTATTATGATTTATGATATGTGAGTATACCTTTGTTGGCTATATATTCTATGTTATTATTATAAAGTCCCCAAACTGGTCCAACTAGTATCTAGCTGTCTTGCGGTGACATACATAGATAGCTATTTTATTATATTAATTTTTGATTCAATTTTATACATTTTTGACACGGAAGAATATTATACAATTTATGTCGTGACAAACTATAGCACAAATCAAATAAACAGGCGAAAATGCAATCCCATCACTGAAAATAACAATGCAGAAACGAGAATCTAAAAGTAAATATTGTAAATATTAGATATTTATGTATGAAATTGCCGTTAAGTATACAGAAAGTTAAAGTCATATTTTTATATTTCTATCAATTACAATATGCACCCATGCTATCGATGCATCTCTGCCAGTGCAGTGGTAATTTTTCAATGCCCTTCTTGATGAAGTTAGGTGTACGGGAGCCAAAGGCATTTTGTTCTGCCTCGCGTATGTATTTATCTAGCTTAGCTAGCAATTGAAATTAGACAAGGAATATAGGTAATGTTAAATTATTTTTGGTTTTTAGTGTTTCCTTAGTTGTTTTTGAAGGCGGTAAATTTTTTTGTTAATAATGTTTTTGTATAAGCTGTATTTTCATTACCGAAGGGCTACACACTACTCAGTACCTTACACAGGTAATGCAGTTAGCGCACACACATTCCGTAGAGCTTACTATATGATATTTCCATCCCTAACAGTGATATGGGGCGAAGTAAATGTTCAGATATTTGTTTCGATAGATTTTTGATCAAAAACTATTCTACATTGTATTAGCAGACCTAAAATGATATCTGCGTATACAAAGCACAAAAATCAACGTTTTTCAATCCTTAACATAATTTATTATAAATTTATTCAAAGTAAGTTTCAATGCAGTATTTATGCGGTTGGCATAGGCTAAGGATCAGTAATGCAATGGCGGCGAGTTCAAGGAGCATAATGTTATGGTTCATAGCGACGTGACGGCCCGTCGACAGTTCCACGTAAACCAAGCTAGAACATGGACATTCTAGAAATTGAACACTATCTCATATGGTGCATGGACAGTAGTAGTATATCTAAAGTATTCTCTTATGTCATGAAATTTACCGTGTTACCCTATGTAAAATATTGGTTATGTACTGTATTTATTGCTGATCAAGATATTTCAAATAGTAAATTTGAAAGTTACCAAGGCGCCAAGTTAGTAACAACTTTATTTTAGCGGAATCTTAAAACATGGATACATTCGCCATTGTAGGTTCATTATACGACATAAATAGCAATGGATGCCACGATTAGACGTATTAAATCGTCTTTATTACGAATAAGTGATAAAAATAGTGATACAGTAAATCAACCTTGGACAACAGACAATTAAATAATAGAAGCGGCTTGTATCGGCTCGAAACGATCTCCGTGCCGTGAATCTTAAGCACCGTGTTGGTATTCACTGTAGATCTATAACGAATTATCTGCACATCTTAAAATATCAATTATTCATCAAAAAAACCCATGACCTCGTTCTGTATTACGTGTTGTAGCTATTTTTATTGTTTAAAAACTGATTTAAACGATCACTAGGGACTCTATGGAGAGCGCGCACCACTGTATTGAAATCTCTACACTTTGATTACCTTCATTCAAGATGGCGCTAAATTTTAGTTCCTTTTCCGACCGCGCAATTGATGGCCATCTAAAATATTTTTATAGCATATACCATCCGAATATATGGGCTGAGAACCAGGTAGTTCGAAGTTCAAATCCCAAGTTATAAACATATACATTATACAGTGCCAAAGATATCATAAATTCGATGCCGACTTTACAGAAAAGACATTAAGAAGACACACACACACACCTTTCTTCCCCCAAGGGGTAGGCAGAAGGGCAACTAGTGCACCCACTTTTCGCCGTGCGTATTCCGTCCCATGATGTGATAGGTGGCGAGCCTATCGTCATATCGGGCACAAATTCCAGACTCCGGGCTGATACTGAATTTAAAAAACCCAATATCACTTAGACCGACCCGGGAATCGAACCCAAGACCTCAATATTGCAGTCATACCGTAATAAAACTACGCCACCGAGGCAGTCAAGACATTAAGAAGAAGGGTCGGTGTTTCTTGAGGGGGTGCGGATTCCCATCGGCAAAGATATGAAATATCTAGGCTTAGTCTTAGATAGCCGATGGAAATTCCGCGCCCATTTCAAGAAACTGGGGACGAAACTGTCTCGGGCAGCGGGCGCTCTTTCCAGCCTGCTGCCCAACCTGGAAGGTCCTGGCATCCCTTGCCGGAGGTTATATCACGGAGTCGTGCGGTCCATGGCCCTCTATGGCAGCCCCGTTTGGGCTGACTCCCTGAACCGCCCCTGCGTCGCCCTCCTGCGCACTCCGCAGAGAGCTTTGGCGCAGCGGGCAATCAGGGCGTACCGCACGGTCTCTTTCGAGGCGGCTTGTTTGTTGGCCGGATTCCTGCCCTGGGATCTGGACGCCAAATCCCTCTCCGATGTCTTTCATTGGCGGGAGGAGGCGTCCAGTCGCGGGCAACATCCGGCCCTGAAGGAGGTGGAGGCCATGAGGGCCTCCCTACGGCGAGCCGCCGTGGAGGAGTGGCGTCTCAGGCTGGAGGCCCTTTGCCGAATGGCTGGACAGGCGCCACGGTGCGGCAACGTTTCGCCTGACGCAGGTGCTCACCGGGCATGGCTGCTTCGGTGAGTTCTTGTGGCGGGTCGTGCGGAAGGAGGTATCGGCCGTGTGTCACCACTGTGACAACTGCCCGCTGGATACGGCCCAGCATACGTTAGAGTTTTGCCCAGCCTGGGATGAGGAGCGCAGCGCTCTCAGAGCAGTCGTCGGGGGAGACCTCTCGCTGCCGGCCGTGGTCGCTTCCATGGTCGACAGCCGGAGGTCCTGGCGTGCGGTGGCACACTTCTGTGAGGTGGTCCTCTCGCGGAAGGAGAGTGCCGAGAGGGATCGGAGGCGTGGAGATCCCTCCCGCCGCCAGACGAGACGTAGGAGGCGCCGGGTGGACGACTGACCGGCGTCTTCTGCCCTGTGGATTGGGGGCGTTTGGAGAATTCCACCACGGTATCCCCTGCCTGTCGTAAAAGGCGACTAATAGGGGCCACCAGGGGTCGCAGGCGGGCGGCAGGGGGCTGTCCGTCTTTAATTTTTGTGATCTATTAGCACATTGTAGCGATCCCTGTGATGGACGGCAGCGTGGCTGGTAGGCCTCACGCTGCCATTGACGCCGAGGGCGTCCTTCGGTGCGTGGGGGCTCCTGAGCCCCCCCACAACAGGAGACGGGCCGCACTAGGCGGCAACGCGCAGGGGCGGCTGCGGACGACAACTTAGACACTCCCGTCAGAGGAAGCCCGCAGCCGTCCCTAATGCGCCGAAGATGGCCACCGCGGAGTTTTGGTTGGTATGCCGTGCGTTGTACATAGGTTAGGGACTCGGCCCGGCGGTCGCCCGATGGTTACATCTCTCCGGGCGGCTCAACGCCGGGACGTAAGGCACGGTGAACCCAACATAACCGCTCAGTCGCCCCCCCTTGAAGGCTGGGCGGTAGTAATAAGTCACTTTCTCCGCGAAAAAAAAAAAAAAAAAAGAAGGGTCGGTGTTTTAGAACCTAGAAATCTCATCTATTTAAGGCTAATCGTGGTAAACTGTTTACAAGTAAAAAATTACTCTCATATTGACTGCCCAAAATCTCACCCAAAAACATGGTAATACGATAGACTGACTAAACATTTAATCAACCGAACGGACTAGCCCAATAAAACCATTATCAAGTTGTAATTCATTAGATTTATTAGTGTTTGAACGATTCCCTTATCAGTTGAGAGTATGCAATAAGCCGATAGCGTTTCAATGCCTCTCACAGCTAAACATTACCCATTATCATTAACTTATACTGCACTAATAAACGGAGATTTATTTACGTTGTCCATTTTTGTTGTCAACCGACAGCATGCGAGCACAGTTGTTTCATAGATTCAAGGATATTATTGCCAATGCATTATGAGACGTAACACACAACCTATTTCCATAGATTAAATACTTAATAATTATTTTGTATATTTACATAATATATAACATAATAATCAATACTCAATTCTATTTCATTAGAACTTGCTTGAAAATGCGGCGAAACGACTTGTGATATTTTCATAATATGCTTAGGTTGTGACTTGTGTCTGAAATTCAAGATAGTTAGTATTAAAGCAGTTTTTTATAATGATAAAATAAAATAAATAAATAAATACATTTAAACAAAGTACCTGAATTGTGTTACAAATATTGACAAAAAAATTGGGTATGTTTTGACACTTTCTTGTTCACGAAATTTTTTTGGACATCAAAGGAATGAAACACCCAGTCAACAAAACTGTTATTGATAACCACAGTCAAAACTCAAAGTAATAAGTGCAATTCGAAGCCGTAGCGGAATTCGATGTATGAATATAATCAATGGATAGGTCACAGTGAAGCTTATCATACCGGCTTCTTAATTTCGTCACAAAATAATATTAGCCTTTTTGAAGTTATACTGCTTTTGGCGCGTTAGGGAAAAATGATGAGAGTAAATTTTTACGATGCGCGCGCACACCGTCACGAAAAACCGACACCCTGAAGTTAGCTATAGTCAACATTTTAGTTTTGAATTTTGAACGTAGAATAAGGCGAAAGATATTGAAGTTAATATACTTCTTTTGGTGCGTTATTTAAAAAGATTTTTATCTTTTACGCCAAAGAAGTATAACTTCTAACGCGTGTACATAAGTACACACACACTTTTTTTTATAGCTACGAGCAAATGGGTCGTCTGATATTAAGCAATCACCGCCACCCATAAATACCCAGAAAACCATTAAATCATAGGTGTCCTGCCCGTGTGCACGAAAAGAATACAATGAAAGAAGGTGTTGTGCCTCCAGACATCTTTCTCACTAATTATAATATGAAACGTAAGCAAGCTGCTAGTTAGGCGCCGTTGTTACATCCGTGATTAGGTAAAGTTAAGTTCAGTTATCACACTGGGGAATTGCAAGCGAATTCACAGCGAGGCGAAGACGCTGCGCGATCGTCCAGTGTAATAAGACTGTTAACTTTACCAGACCACTGATGAAACAACTTGGTTTTCTGTGTGTCAGTGGTACTACGTCGCGTCGGTCGTACTCAACAAATTTAGCTGCAGACAAATATTATGTATACAGGTTGGTTTTAACTATGTTAAGAAATATAAAGTTGTTTCAAAAATACCGGTGGTACGTCTGTCGTATGTGACGCACGTTTGGGTTGGTACCACGACAATGTCTACATATTAGGCAGTACGTAGCTTGGCGGTAGAAATCCACATTACTGTGTGAATGCACTATTGTGTTCCCGTTTGAAAGACGTTGTACATACTTAGCCAGCGTAATTACTGGGCATTATGAGACTTAACATCTTATTTCTCAGCGCAGAGGAGTGCCACGCAGTATATTGTAATTCAAAGTTCTGTATGGTCACCATACAGAACTTTGAATGTACCATACTATAGTGTAGTTAATGTTCATGCACGGTCGTATCGCTTACCATCAGGCGAACGACATACTCGTATCGTCATTCAACTACAATAAAAAAATCCTGTAAATGAGTAATCTGAGTAAGCAAAAGAATTTAAAAACTACGATATATATACTTCATTATTTACTCCTTGTTGCGTGTGTGGCACTAAGTACGTCGCCGGCATAAATATATATATACTATACTATACTTATTATCTATACTAATACTATAAAGCTGAAGAGTTTGTTTGTTTGGTTGAAAGCGATAATCTCAGAAACTATTGAACCGATTTTGAAAATACTTTCACTAATAGGAAGCTACAGTACTCCTAAGTGCCGTAGGCTATTTTTTATCCCTAGAAAATATTTTATCCAGCAAAAACTTTTTCTCGCGTGCGGAGCCGCGAGCAATACTAGTGTTGTAATAAATGATATAAAGCAACCAATCTACTGGTGGTAGGTCTCTCATATGTAAGAGACCGTCTGGTTGGGTACCACCGCAATGTCTATTTCTACCGCCAAGCAGCAGTGTGCATGCACTGTTGTGTTTCGGTTTGAAGGACATTGTAGCCAGTGTAACTACAGGACATAGTGAGACTTAACATCTTGTGTCTCAGGATGACGAGCAGTGGAATGCCACACAGTACTTTGTAACTCAAGGTGCTGGATGGTGTTGCTACTGTTTATGGGTAGTCGTATCGCTTACCATCAGGCGAACGGCATGCTCGTCTCGTCGTTCAATGCCATTAAAAAAAAATATTGATGAACATTTTTTTTGGACAGCACTCCATTTTCTACAAGGTGGAGTAAAGTCAATTTGGTATGTAGGATACTAAAATATCGACGAAAATTAAAAGACAGATAGCTCAAAATTATCTTGATTACCTATTATCGTACCAAAGTAAATCCATCATAGATAGTCCCTTATTACCAATTGCATTCAATAATTAAATTCATAATTTTTAATAAGGGATAAATACACACACACACTGACGCCTTCTATCCCCGAAGGGGTAGACAGAGGCACAAATAGTGCACCCACTTTTCGCCGTGCGTATTCCGTCCCATGATTGTAATTTTATCCAACTATATTATACTATATTTTATTTTGTGTAAATTTTTTAATATGCATTTTAAAATTATATAAGTTACTTTTTGAGTTGTTCATAACTTTGCATGCTGTTATCATCTATAATTTGTAATGACATTTAGCCTTAATAATATATATTTTAATGTTTTCGATTGTGCCAATGTACATTACGTTGATGATCCTATAAATAAATAAATAAATAAATAAATAAATGATGTGATAGGGGGCGAGCCTATCGCTATATCGGGCACCAATTCCAGACTCCGGGCTGATACTGACTAGTAAAATCCAATATCACTTTGCGCGACCTGGGGATCGAACCCGAAACCTCAGCATTGCAGTCGTATCGTAATACAACTACGCCACCGAGGCAGTCACCTAAAACTCGTCTGAATTTTATATCAAATAATTTACGGCTGTTGCCTGGGATTTGAATATATTTCATATGTTTCATATGTTTGTAGACCCCCCCTCGGGTGACACGGGACGAATAAATGCTCAGTGTAGTTAGAGTGCAGTATGATCACCCCTACCTAACCTTTGAGCATAAGCTTATGTAGAGATTAAGATTTCACACCAAATGATGCAATAAATTACGTATAAGATATCGTGTTACCAAGAACACGTAGCAATTTCAGTATCGAACTCTAAAATATAATGAACGATTACTAGTATCAATATGTTGAAGAATTTAATTTTCCATAAAAGTATTTATAATTCCTTTCAGTATATGAGATAACATCCACATTTCTATAAACTGTCGGCATAGCAACTCCGGCGCATGCGACGTCTTGTACACTCAGTACAACACACTAAACAAATGATAGACTCCACACTAGCACCAAATGTGTATCGATTATAATTGATATGAAACTTGTTGATAATCAGCTGAGTTAGTGCCGCGTGCAACAATAAAGGGGAAGCTTGGTGACGTGTGCAAAGATACAGAATTTTAAGGATAATTTAAGGAAAGGTAAAATTCGCTGTTAGCGGACAGGATAATATTTAGTACCTGACTGCAAAATGACTAGCTGCTAAAAAGTACTTGTTGATTCTGGTAAGTTGCGTTCAGGTTCAAACAATTTATAGTAGAATACGGAAAGGTATTATTTTAAATATTCAAAGACTCTATATCCCTTGCAGAGAGAGTTTCCAATATGAAGAATCGAATCAATATAGTAAAACTATCTGACTGCCTCGGTGGCGTCGTTGTATTACGGTACGTCTGCAATGTTGAGGTCTCGGGTTCGATCCCCGGGTCGGGCAAAGTGACAGTGAGTGTTTCTATTCAGTATCAGCCCGGAGTCTGGAATTTGTGCCCGATATGGCGACAGGCTCGCCCCCTATCACATCATGGGGCGCAATATGCACGGCGAAAAGTTTGTGCATTAGTTGCGCCTCTGGCTACCCCATCGAGAATAAAAGGCGTGAGTGTATGTATGTATGTGTATCTTACAGAAAACTAATCTCCCTGTGTAATAAGTAGGTACCTAGGGACCGTATTAACTGCCAATACCTACCTAGTTTGTAACAAGTTACAGCTCGTTTTGTGTCATGTTTCTTCCTCCGTATAGAATGCTTTAAACGAATGGTCACGGCTTCAAACTTCACATTAAAGGAAATAGCTTATCGCGTACAAACTTTGGCCCCCCCTTTTCACCCTCTTATGGATAGAATTGCGGAAAATCCTTTCTTATAGGATGCTTACATCATACAAAAAACACACCCTCCAAGTTTCAGGTCTCTACGACCAGCGGTTTAGGCTGTGCGTTGATCCGCCAGTCAGTCACTCAGGACAAAGCATTTTATATGTATAGATTGTTAATATTAAAAATTACAATTTTTATATTTTTGAGGAACTTCCCCTTAAGTGTAGTACACACGGCACCAAACGTTAGACCCGTGTGCAAAAAGGCTTGCAATAGTTAATCAATCATACTTTAGTTATTATTGATATCACTCAGGATCCTGGTGGCAGCTTATTGTTTGGTAATATTATTTGACCGGTGCTAATATTATAATCAAAGTCTTATGTGATAATATTATAAAAAATAATGATATGGCATTAATGGTGGCAATACTTGAGACATTTGTGTTTGTACTATTTTAGTCTTTGTAACACATCTGATCATAGAAAATTACACGTAAGTTTATTTTTTAAATGCAATTGTTTGGATCGTACGTACCTATTGATCGCAAAACTTAACTAAAAATCTCACATCCCAAACGCCGAATTGTAATAGATGTGGTTTTGGACACGAAAAACTTGTACAAATTTTAGTTCTCTGACTTGCTAGTTGAACGCAGAATGTCTCGGTCCATAGCCTTAATCTGCTGTCACTAGACCAATGATGCGAGTTTTTGTAGATCACTCAACGATATTTGAAGTAAAAACCACAACAATTTAGCAATCCAAAGCCCAGCGTGTACTACGCCAGCGCTATCTATTTAAAAAATCTGATTAAAATATTAAAATATTTCGTACGGAAGCGAATTCACAGGATGAAAACTAGCTTATATTATGCTAACCCAAGACATGGTCTATCCATGTGTCCAATTTAACCCAATTCCGATTAGCCTTTTCTGTATGTAACTCCCACTAATGTTGTAAGGCCAATCGAACAACATTCTCGCATTTAATTTGTTTGTAAGAGTAGTGCTATTCGGTATTCTATGATAAGAGTAAGATTTTATTTAGTCTTTAGAGTTAGCACCAACATTACGAATAAAAAACATGTTAACTAGAATCAAAGAAAAAATATTGGCGATTGATTTACAGCGACATCTATTACGTAGTAGCAGCAACTAAACACATAATGGTTATACTCCATGAAGGACAGCTAAGATTCGAGCAACTTTTATGCTATTTGTTTACTATTCGTATCAATAGATGGCAGTGTATATCAAAAACTAACATTTAATTGTATTTCCATTTGAAATTTATGGAATAATGTTCTTATTTTTGATCTTTATTAGATTTTTTATTTAAAATCTAATGTAAGCTTGCAGTGAAAAAAATACAATGTACCAAAACTCAATAATTTACATCAGAATCTTTCTTATCCTACTAATATTACAAAGGCGAATATTTGTAAGAATGTATGTATGTATGGATGTATGTTTGTTTGTTACTCTTTCACGCAAAAAACTACTGGACGGATTTCGATGAAATTTGGCACACGCATAGATCATGTCCTGGATTAACACATAAGTAGGCTACTTTTTATCCCGGGAAAATATAAAGCGGGACTTTTATCCCGGAAAAACTTTATAACGCGGGCGGAGCCGCGGGAGAAAGCTAGTAATACATAAATCGATTATATATTACTAGCTTTTGCTCGCTTCTCCGCCGCGTGATAAACTTTTTTAGCCTATGTGTTAATCCAGGACATAATCTACCCGTGTGCCAAATTTCATCGAAATCCGTAGTTCGATTAGTTCGAGTTCAGTAGTTTTTGCGTGAAAGAGTAACAAACATACATACATACATACATCCATACATACATTCTTACAAACTTTCACATTTATAATATTAGTCCTCCTCCTTGCATCGTTTTCTTCAGTGCTGAGGGTCATGATCCCCTGAACATAAGGTACCTAATCTTTGTCTTCATCAAGTTGCGCCACTTGTTCCTGTCTTTAGCATCGTGAAGCGCAACATGAAGTTTAGTGTTTAGAGTACAGCGGATTTGGTCCGACCATCTGATGGGATTACGACCTCTCGGACGTTTGCCCTCAATTTTAGATACCAATAACCATCAGTTGTTCGAGGTTATTCCATCCTTTCTGGCTATGTGACCGAAGAAGTCCAGTACTCGACGCAAGCAGATAGTGGAAAGCCTGGTTTTGATTTAGAGATCGCGTAGAATGGACTCATTGGTTCGGAATGCAGTCCAAGTAATCTGAAGCATTTTCCTCCAGTATCACATCTCGAAAGCATCTATGCGGTGTCGATCAGCTTTCTTCAAGATCCAAATTTCAGATCCGTAGCTGAATATGGAGAAGACTAAAGAGTTGACCAATTTTACTATGGTTTTTCTCCGGATGTTACGGTCTTTCCATATTTTGTGTAGCTGAGACATCGCATTTTGGTCATAATATTAGTAGGATTAATAATATTATCCCGTAGTGTAAGCTACGTCACTGTTAATTGATCGCGTTGTTGGTGTTGTAGCTGTGTACTTGGGGTGAGTACCGCAAGCTTCTCGGTTCGATACCTAGGATACCTATGATAAACATCCAAACAATGTGACAACATTAGCATTAATTTTAGCAATAAGATTATAATTTGACCACCGACTTTGTTTTCATTTTTGTTTGATATATACCTATTCGACAATGTGATACTGAATTGAAACATGTCAGAATACCTTAATAATTTTACACGTAAATATTCAAAATTCGCATGTCATACTAGGTACTATGCGTTAAAATCAGCAAATAGTGTTTCGATAATTGATACGAGACTTCTGATAATGTAAAATTCTGTTGGTGCCGTGTGCAAAATTTATATTAAAGGGAAGTCGACCTGAAGATTAGATCCTCGAAGAAATAATGATTCAGAGAAATTATGTCTGAAGACTGATAATACAATGTAATTAAACAATGACGCCCATCGAGTGGCTACGTACTTGGACGGTCGCGAAAATTACCATACTCACACCGGAATACTCAGAAATCAGATTGCCAGATTTATCATATTTGTCTTATTTTAGACATAATAAATGCATTTTAATTAATTAATATTCAAAATACATGTGACCTCTGGGGTATTTCTACAAAAAAATTAAGGTCTGTACCTAATATTTGTACTAGCACCCCAGTTAGCTACATTTTTTACTTGTGTATTTATGAGTGGTATATTTCCTGATAGAATGAAATTAAGTAAAATATACCTCTTTTTAAATCCGGTAGTACAGATGACCCTACTAACTTAAGACCCATATCTGTGCTACCGTCAATAGGGCAAAAATTTTGAAAAACTCTTGCTTATACAAATCCAACATTATTTTACTAAAAATAATTTACTTCAAGGTAAAAAATAAGGATTCACCAGGGGTCGCTCCACTACAGATGCTGGTGTCGAGCTTATACAAAATATTTTTGCCGCTTGGGAAGATTCTCAGGACGCTTTAGAAGTGTTCTGTGATCTTTCCAAAGCTTTTGATTGTGTTCACCATGATATTCTTGTCGGGAAATTGAGCCACTATGGGGTTAATGGCAAAGCCTTTGAATTATTTAAATCATATTTAAGCAATAGGGTACAAAGTGTTGATGTCAATAGAAAACGATCTCCTGGTTCTATAGTTACAATCGGAATTCCACTAGGCTCAATTCTTGGATCTTTTCTTTTTCTAATTTATAATATAAATGAGTTACCTTATTTCATAAGGGACAATTGTGAAGTAGTGTTGTTTGCAGATGATACTTTCTTATTATTTAAAATAAGTCGACATCAATCAATTCTTGACGATGTAAGCAATAATAATAGATAAATAATAATAAAATAGCTTTATTTAATTCCACAATAATTAGATAGAATTCATTAATTTGATATTTAATAATTATATTACTAAGTAACCATAATAAATCTACTACTCATGCAATTTAATCTCCTTCTCATGTGGACCCCCTCAGAGTAAAAGCCTCCTCCAAAAGAATTCCAAAGAAAAATAAGAAATACTCTCTCAAAAATAGTGAATTGGTTCAGCGTTAACAATTTATTATTAATTAATAGTGAAAAAACTAAATGTACAAAATTCGTCACACGTAATGTCAAAGAAACAAATATAATTACAGTAGCATCACAATTTATATTCGCTAATTTAATGTACGTACATAAGAATATAGAAAACTTTCCAAAAGTTTGCGATATCCATGGCTTAAATACTAGAAGCAAAAATAATCTAGGTAATCACAAAACAAGGCTCCAAAAATCAGCAAATCTTTTAAGGGTTACTGTATACACTTTTTTAATAAAGTTCCCACTGAAATTAAATATTTAAACATTGGTAAATTTATATGAGGTACAAGATTTCAGAATACATTGAGGATAAAAAACGCCTAAGATTAAATATTTTCATATGATTTTCTTTGGAATCATGTCTTTCGATTCAATAAAGTTTCTTTTGTTTCCAATCTGTGAAAAGCTTGGGTAAGACATACTTCTTAACTGTCTGTGCCTGCGGCGGCGTCGTGTGCCGGGTCGGCCACTTTCCTGAACATGGTTGAGGAGGCCGATGGCTGGCACATGCGTCATACTCGTGAACGGGTGCTGCTTGTGTGGACTAGTCTGCTCTTTTCTCTTACTATATCTAAGTATTAGGGGTATATCTTGAACTTAGATTAATAACGACATCTTGAAAAAAATCAGATCAAATTATTACATGATTCCTGAGACAGTTATGCACTCGTGTTGGAATTTAAAATTTATTACCTATTTTGCGAGTACTTATATAAATGAACTGCTCTAAACAAAAGTAAACAAATACTGAATTGTATTTTTCTTCTCTATGTTATACCTTGAACTGCTTTTGAAAAGAGCAACACTAGAGTTTCTTGCCCGTTCTTCTCTAGTGGGAACTGCTTTCTGAATTGGTGGTAGAGTTAATATTGACGGAATCTTAATAATGTATAACATTTTATGAGTTCGATGAAATTATTTCATTTCATTTCATCATCATGTGAATTTATTATATTAAGGACACTGCTAGCTAACCGTTGATTCTGTGGTGACCCACCAGCCCGCGTTGGTTATTACGAGAATCTAAATGACGGCTTCGTCTTACAGTAATAAATATTTAACGCCAGTAAAATATTTCTTCCGATACGGTTCATTGCTTTAAACTCAAGATAACAGTGTTGTGCGCAAAAAGGCTTTAACAACTATCTAATCGATATCGTTGAATAACAAAATAAATAATTGTTTCGAGCGAACACTGCTTCTGACGCACATATTAGAGCTCCCTCATAATCCGCTAGTAAATTATAAATGCTAAATGGGTTACTACACGTAAAATTTATTAGCAGATTTTAGAAGACATAAAAAGACAGAGCTCTGAGTCGACGCTCCTTATTTGTTGGCAAGTGGCAACGTACTCAATATTTTGTTCACGGGCGGAGTTATCATATTTGAATTTTGATGAGCATGGCGATAATTTGATGTAATAATAATGATACCACGAATGCCTCGATGGCGTAATTGTATTATGGTACGACTGCAGTGCTGAGGTGTCGGGTTCGATCCGGTCGGGCAAAGTGGTTTTGGGTTTTTCTACTGAGTATCAGCTCGGAGTCTGGAATTTGTGCCCGATATGGCGATAGGCTCGCCCCCTATCTCATTATGGGACGGAATACGCACGGCGAAAAGCGGGTGCACTAGTTGCGCCTCTGCCTACGATGAACACACACAACACCAACATATTTATGAATCCGTTGCTGTTCTTAAAAGAAAGGAATACGAATAGGGTGAAGGATGAAGGTATTCAAGATTTTTAAAATCACACTTCGATCAGTATTTTTAGAAATAGAGGTAATGAGCCGGTCGAGCCGCGCTCCATGGACCATGCGTGGAGTAAGACTTTATACCTTAATACATAGGTAGGTATGTATCGTTCTGCCACTTTGTAAATCAATATCTATGTTATTATTAGCATGAAAATTTACTTTCTTATCTTCTTTTAATAGAAACATAACTTAACATCTTATGTCTCAGGATGACGAGCGCAGTGGAATGCCACACAGTACTTTGTAAGTCAAGGTGCTGGATGGTGTTGCTACTGTTTATGGGTGGTCGTATCGCTTACCATCAGGCGAACGGCATGCTCGTCTCGTCATTCAATGCAATAAAAAAAAATAAAAAAAAAGAAACGATTGCCGGTCTTTACGAGAAATTATCTGATATCTCAAAAAATCCTGAATTATTTGTTGTCTATTCAGTGTCATTGCCACTGTTTACAGATAGATAAATTAACTGTCAGAATCCAATATTATTAAACTAAAATTTTAAATAAATTGCTGAATAATTTATTTTAACATCAGTGGTTACCAAGAGCATTCAGACATAAATTAGGACAAGAAAAATCTAGTTTTCTACACATAAATTAGTTTGTGTGATTCCCGCTAGATGACGCTACGGGTGGAGATCATAAAAAAGATATTTAAGATGATCGTATGGTACCTGCGGCGATTTGTTATCTAAGCAGTTAATTTTTAATAGATTTTTTTTATCTTAAATGAGATATAAATAGAATTATAACGTCGTTTGAATGATTTACATTGAATACTTACTATGGAATACTTTCAAACTCAAAGTAATTTTTTTTTAAATTCAAATTGTCTATAACAAGCTCTTTTGAATCGTCATGAATCTACCACCGCTTCGGAACGTGTTATCGCTGAGAAGAAGAAGCGGCGCAAGAAACTCCCTCAGCAGAACACGATCTGTCAATATGATATATTTTTTCCATTCCTCATTTTTTTAACATGTAACAACAAATACTATAAATAAATAACATAATTGACACAACCTAATTATAGAACATGTGTGAATCTGGGCAACCTAATCCCAAGCATTTGTATCTTCAAGATAATGTCTTATAGAGGACGTGCACGTCGTAAGCTCTGCCATCTGATGGCGCAATCTGACTCTTTTTCAGCTCATCGATACTTGGCATTGACGTAAAATATACATATTAAAAGGATAAAAAATAACATATAATTTGTTGATAATGTATTGCTGTGTATCTGGATGCTCCAAAACATAAAAATAAACAAATCAAATGGTGTGAAATTCTATTATGTTCCCAAGAATAGTACCTAAGTACTTACGTTCCGAGGTTATGTTAAAATAGACAATAATAATAAAAGCTGTATAAAACATACATAAGTATGAGTTCCAAAAGTATTTAGAAATGTGTCATTACGTACGTTTATTTTCCAAATGTACAATAAAACAAAACATTTACCTACTGAAAAATAGGGAAACAGGCCCTTATTAATTTAAAAATGCGGATACCAAACAACTTTAAATTTTCTCAATTCAAATATTTTATGATAAGATTGTGTTTTGGCCGGTTTTTGTATCAATCAGACACATCAAGCGAGGAGGGCGTGCCATGATAAATTACTTACATAATAAAGATTGTTTGTTGATTTTACCGAATAATTATCACGATAGTGACATATGTTCTTATCATTAATAAGTTACTACTATTAAATAATATCTGAGATAGAAATTGACTAAATGAGTGAGTGATGTTTCATAAATCATAACTAATGCCTTGAAAACTTGGACACCTATTGTTCAATAGACAAATGCCTTACTTCAGCTTCTAGACGCTAGATGTCGCGCTACCTTCAGATTAAGATTTTTAACCTGAAAAAACAGTAGGCTCTTAAATTAGTTGTTTTTTTTTATTTTCATATGACAGGTTTCAATATTTATGAGTTTATTTTTTCCTTCTAAAGAATAAAGGCGTGTTATATTATTTGATTGAACTAGTAAAAAAAAACTGATAAGTTTGAGGTGGACTCGCGTACCGACTCGAGGGTTCCGAACACACTTGTAAGTTACCTAAGTGTATAAATTCAATAGTTCGCCAAAATTAATTAATAAATTAATCAAATTTAAAAAGTTTGTAAATTCGCTTTTTTAGTACATATTTGTCGTTATGAGATTTTTTCTTTTACATGTGCTGTAAGACCTTGCTTCTTACCAAATTTTATGATTCTAGGTCAAAGGGAGTCCCTACTGGTTTTGATTCCCTTGCGAAATCGCAAAATATGCGACATAAATAGTGATATCTTTTGATTGATTTGACTTACAAGTTTGATTTTTTCACAGTTGAAAGAGACCGTAGACCCAAGTATTTGATATAAATTTTAACTAAATATCCCTACGCGTTCCTGAAAAAAAGGGTCTTGACAGACAGACTAACAACAAAGTGATCCTACAAGAGTTCCTTTTAAGGTTCGGAAACCTAAAAAGGGTCTCATAGTTCTCATAGCCTCATTACACTGACACTAAATTATTAACAGCATATTATTTAATTTATTTTATTTTATTAAATAGGTACTTTATGCCATAGGCATTCTCTACCAGTCAACCTGAAGGGGTAGTGCAGAGATATCAGAAAGTAGGTGCGTAAATAAACCATTAAATGGAATGATAGAAGTGACAGACCACATAACTACAAGACGAAACTACTTAAAAACTAAGATAAATACATATTAAAATGAACTAAATAATATATTAAAATATATAACTACAAGAAAAGTATAATATATACATACAAAAATAAATAAATACAGTGAAGTAATTTATACTAATGCAGTGATGATAAATCTGCCAATTTGTCAAAGAACAGTTTCCGAACCCTTACTTTAAACACAGGACGATTTGTACTCATTCTGATCCAATAATATTAGTAATATTTAATGTAACATAATTAAAATAGAGAATTGTGCCAATAAATCAATAAAACATATTCTTAATTTTACTGTGTTTAGAAATAAAAACATCAAAAGTGACATCAATCATGTAATTTTTTGTCAAAGCGACAACACCGTGCCTCAGTGAATATTTCAAACCGTGAGGTCACAAAAACAATGCGCAGTTTGGTGTGGGATGCTGCCATCCGCATCGGATCGGCGCTTTGTCGGCGCGGCGGCTCGGCAGCTCGGCGGTGTAATGTGACACGCGGCCGGCACGCCCCGGGTCGGGGTTCGAACTCTGTGAACTAGTTGAGGATTATGTGGCGCCAAAAGGATGAAATGTTTTGTTTTGTAGAATTGTTATTCATTTTTTGGATTATAGAAAGATCTGACTGAATTAAAGCAATTACTTCATATTTATATCAATAGATCTTGCATTAAAGTAAACAAACTGATATTAAATTATGTTGGTTTTGTCTAAACATTAATAAAATAGATTGTGTAATTAAACATGCAGAGATGCAAAATATGATTTAATTATGGTTAACCTAGTTTATAGCTAACTCACTGCGCCACGTATTCACCTATCGCAACAACTTACATGCGCATTACCTGCGTAAATACAACACACAAGTCTCCGTGATTACATTTCAACTACTTAGGTACATTACAACACGCGGCAGAGTAATTAAACAGCTTAAAACAACTTCGCCTATGTATAGTGTAATACGTCAAGTTATGTAAGAGAAACTATGTTTCTAGATGGTAGAGCTGGAGTAATTAAAAAACTTAAAACAGCTTCGCCTATGTAAAGTGTAATACGTGAAGTTATGTGAGAGTGTTTCTAGATGGTAGAATTGTATTCAGTCACTCTAAAGCATAATCACTCCTTCTTCCAGTCCATATCGTACCTAATATAATATGGCGTCAGCGTAGGCATGTTGCACAAACGATATGACTTAATTTTTACAAAGGCACTCCTGCTGGCACGCTTCTCAAAGGAACCAGTGTCGTGGTAGTAGAATAATGATTTTAATTGATTGAGATTCGGTCATTTCATTAAAACATGGATCGGTTTTGATGTCACGTTTGGTTCTGTCTACCAATAAAAACCTTTATGGGAGGCGCTTAACATCAAGCCAAAAACATGCTTGACGCATTATTCAGCATTCAATTAAAATTTACCCATTTACATATTGTATAGGTGACTGATTACTTATAACAAATTACAAATCTATTTGTTTACTGTCGGCTGCTATGAAGTAAGAGTAATGTGAAAAATATTTATATAACATTAGCCTGGAATTTTCCGAAATCTTTAACATTACATGTTAAAATCTCAAGTTACAATATTTGTCAGTATAACATTGATTTATATTAAATAGTTAATATTCAATGTTGGCATCTGCAGTGACTAGATGACACCCGGACTCATTCATTGCTGCATAAAATCTATGATAAATATGACGTTTTTAAACCCAAAGCGGTTATTTCATGCCACTTCACGCCATTTGTACAGTTGAAAGTGTGGGCGCGTTCGCCGTTGAGTTTGTATTTAATTACGCGCCGAAGCCCCGAGCACATTGCGAACGGCCAGCGGTCGGCAGTCGGCAACTCGTGGCGTCCAATGTCATTTTAAGAGTCGTTCTACCCTTACAGGGCTGTTACAAAAATATTGAATATGTAGACTTTGATTCCTTAAATTCAGTCGAGAAATTTTAAAAAGTTTCGTGGAAGCACTTGTGCATTATAAGAAATGGCTGCATAAATAGGTATATCATAATTGTTATAAAGTTGTCCAGAAGTTCCATTTTAGCGACGGCGCTATTCGTTTGAATAAATATATAGTTAAGAAGGTTTATTTTATCAACATTCAGATAATTATTTTAAGACTACATTTTAAGCTTTCTAATTTCTGGTTTATTCGTATATTTACTTCTACTTTTTATGATGAATCAAAAAATGTTAGGAGCTCCTAAAACAAGGGAACTAAGTCCACACTCCATAGTGTCAAAGTTAAGCTTAATGTGTAGAAGGTTAGCGGTAAATATAAACATTATTACCATAACTTGTTGATTGTGAAAGTATTGTACATGTAAAATAAAGTGCACAATTTCATAAATAATATCGTAATCCTATTGGCGGCCCTGCTCGTGAGTATTTTTTGTGTGCGCCGTGCGTTTTTGCAAGCGCTCGGCGGCGCGGACGTCGGCGGTCATAAAATTTTGTTATTAATACAGTAAAATTTCGGATTATACGAAACAAAGCAAGGATTTAATTGGTGGTCGATGTGTGCGTGCGTAATATCCGTTCGGTTATTGTTTTCGTCTGTAAACTCGAGGCGGAGGCGTCAGGCGACTCGCGCACACGGGAATCAATTAAACACTGAATTTTTAATGAAAACTGATTTGTTCCTTTTATGAATATCCTTTATGTTTGCCGCCGGTACCAATGTAGGGCGCAAAGAGTTTTTTTTTGCATAATTTATGATTCTTTTAATTTTCATAATACTTGCGGAGTAACAACCTACATTGAAACTAGTTCTATTTTTTTATAGAAATAGCTATCATTTAGATTTTTGGTTTTAAGCTTCGTACCTATTCAAAGTATATTATTACGTATTTAAACATCAATATTCTTATTTTAAAAATAAGTACAAAACAATATTTCTTCCTTTCGAAATTGTATCAATAATTTCATAAACTTCGTTATTTATTTTATTAAACATTCCTTCTTTTAATTTCTTTTCTCAATAAAATAGTTCTATCCCTTGAGTGTCATGCGCAACTAGTGCATGCACATTTCATCTCATATTCCTGCCCTCGTATGGTAAAAGACGAACAAACCGCCATATTTGATTCCAAATTTAAATTCCGGACAGTTCTATTGTGTTTTTTTAAATGGGAAACACTTAATTATCTGAGCTGAAAATCCAACAAATTTCACCGCCATAGAACAATGACCCAAATGTAGTCAAAATAAAAGTCAATATAATAGAACAAACCAATTTATTAGCACTCCACTTATCACCGCGTTATCGCTGCTACTCGTACATGCTACATTATAAATAATCACCATACATTTTTACACTAATAGATTCATATACAATTATATTTCCTTATTGAAATCACAATTCTGATATTTGGAGCCAAAAACGGCCTTTTCATCGGTGACCAAGTGTAAGTTTCAAACGATTTACAATTTCCGTTTGGATTGTGACCGAATTCGGCTACTGGATTATTTAATGCCTCGGCGAAATTGACCGCCAATATTTTCACGTAATTCCAAATGCAATTTTAAACCAATTACATTCAGTTCAGATATGATATGTTATGTTAAATTGAATAAAATTTTTAAAATGGAATTCCGTCCGCTTCTCTTTCGCAGCATTCCGAGGCCGTTAATCAGCGGAATAAGCGGTCGGATACCGTCACAATCCAAACTAAAATACTATTTGTTCTTACATAAAGTAAGAACGAAGAATAAAAGTACAATTTTAATAATCACGAAGGAAATTACATTAACAAAATGTATAAAAGCTAGTTGAAAATTTAATAGAGTTTTAATGTTGTATTAACTAAAAAAAATTGACAAATGTTTGTGTATAATTTGAATTATAATATTCGTCTGGAAAAACGAATCAGTAAATATGAGTATATTGGTGCTAAGTTACAATTTTCCATACGTTTAGGTACCATCGAAAAGAAATATATAGTGAAAAATTAAACAAATACAGACTTTCAGGAACAACATGATAGAGTTGACGGACTGTCCGCTCAAAACAAGAGATGGCGGTTGCTTTCCCGCGTTAAAATGTGACACAGAAACAAAAGGTTTTTAATATATAGTACCTAATATAGTAAAGATGTAGTAAACAATACCTAGTTTGCACTTTTATTGACTCTGCTTCTTATTGCTTATTTAATCACTTTTTATGTATTTATGTAATGTCTACATAAATACGTTATTAACACCAATGAGCACTGTTAAGCTAAATATCAATCTTGCCCTAGTCAGGGAAAGGAAAAACTAAATGTATATACTATATAAACATAACACTAGCAAGATTTAATCAAAGTAAATCGTAGAGGCATTACGCAGAGCATCAATTGCCTCAACGATTTGCCAAACTTTATTTCAATCTATAATCGGACTGAGTCTGTTACCAACGGGTACAAATCTTTAGAAACATTTTTCTAATTGAGCACCCAGTCTGGATCGTCCAACGAGATCAAACCACAATCTCCGTGGTTGTCTCAACATGTAGTTACTACATGCTGCCACTTTATAGTTTAATAGACTACTGCTCGCGGCTCCGCCCGCGTGAAAAAGTTTTCCGAGATAAAAAGTAGCCTATACCACTCGGGAGTAATGTAGCTTCCTATTAGTGAAAGAATTTTAAAATTAGTCCAGTAGTTTTTGAGTTTATCCATTACAAACAATCAAATCTTTCCTCTTTGTAATATTAGTATAGATAGGTTCGCAGCGAAAGCTTGTGTTCAGTTTTTAGTTTAGTCTGTCATGACGCAGCATTGTCAGTAGTAAGACAGTATCTATTTAATGGGGCTATTATTATATATTAGTTTAAAATGCTCATTTCTTCTACTAATCTTATAATACATAATATCTATAAACAGGTAAACTATTTTATACTTACATATTTACACTAAAATAATACTTTGTACCTAAATCTATCGTAAATGTTAGTTTCAGCGTTAATATTTTAAATCACATCACGGAACTTAGCCATTTATAATATTTTTTTGATAATTAACATTTATTAAAATGTAACTTGTCCACTAGTGTGTATTATATACCACACATTCCAAGGTTATGCACCATGTCGTAGTGGGCGGAGTTAAGAGAACAGGCCCTGAATCAGACGCTTCGAACAAGATACATTACTACTCAACGAGATTTTCAAGAAATAAAAAGGAATAAAATTATTATAAACAGCGATTCGAAAATAATTATTAACACGTTTGACCCCAAGATCGTGAATATTTATATAAATCGCAGCATATTTACATGAAAAACATTAATACTAACTATTTTATAAACGAGAAATAATCCAATATAAATATAATAACCTCAAAAATGCGTTAGCACTGGGCACATTGCACTTTAACTTCCCGCGTCTTTTGTCGGACGCGAATCTTTATCACTCTTAAAATTCACTAGTCACATCACTTCACTATCACTGGTGATCACTTTAACAGTCACGGGGGGTCGGTGGGCCCCAGAGGTCGTAGTTGTCATAGGGCGTGCGCATGCGTGTGGTGCGCGGGCGGCTGTTGATGCGGGTGGGGTAGAGCGTGCGGATTGCTCGCTGCGTGCTGACGGCCCTGGACAAAATAACTTAGTTAGTTCTAAATTGTCTTAGCCAAATTACAATAATTAGTTATATCTAATACGTTGGCTGTTATTAGGGTAAGTCTTTTGTTAGTGAGGATCGTTCTGAAGGCACTTCAAAGTATCACTATACCTACATAAGTATCTACTGCCTCTGCGTACGCATTTCTGTTTTAGATGACATAAAGAAGGTATTATAAGGTAAATTTACTGAGTATTATAAAGCTTAACCTAATTAAAGTTCAGAATACAAATACAGCAATGCAGTAATTTATAATTTCAATCAGCCATGTTTTAAAAAACTTATAAAGTTACAAGTCATCTCTCGTCATTCCAAACTATCTGGACCCCACTCCCCTTACCATCGGTACAGTGGGGTCACTTTGCTATTCCCGTTTAAAAAAACTATTAAATTAGAAGAGCTTCCCACCTGTAGGTAAACATAATAGTCGTAAGGCTGGTGCAGCGGCCAGCAGCGTTGCGGCGGCACGGGGTAGAGCGGCGGGACGGGGTACAGCGCGCCGCCCCCCAGCTTGTTGCGCAGGATGCGGCTGATGCTCGACACCGAGGGCACATTGTACTTGTCGCACACGCCGTCCGCGAGAAGCCGGTCGCGTATCTCCCACGCGAATATTCCTGGGTCCTTCGCTTTCAACTGCTTTATGTATGACACCACCTGAAAACATTGACCGGTTAGTTTTTTGTATGAGTCGAAAGTCGCTCACAAATTGCTAAGCTTCCTAATTATCCCTATAACATACACACACACACACTCACGCCCGTTATCCCCGAAGGGGTAGGCAGAGGTGCAACTAGTGCACCCACTTTTCGCCGTGCGTATTCCGTCCCATAATGTGATAGGAGGCGAGCCAGACGAACAGACTTTCACATAATGAACCCAAATAAAACTGCATTACATAGCATATCTATTACATATATATTGTAATAATTAAAAGATATAATAGACCATACATATATTGTATTAACTTCCCTATTACACTCAGCGTTCAACAAACCCACTAATACTCTGTGATTCAACTCATAAATTAGCACCAAAGCAGTATCAATTTAACAACAGTACATCAGGTGTAATGAGTGTTGGCAGACGCCGCGCACCTACGGTTATGCAATAAATTGTAATTATATTTAACGGAATGAACTAGCTCATGATCCATCTTTGTCTATCTGTGCTTGTTGATTGATCTTTAGTTGCTTTTGATGGAGTATACTATATGAATTAGATTGAAGTAAATTTGCTGTAATTTTGATGCTTAATTTAAGGACTCGCAAGTCTTTTTAATGATGTAGCCTCTTAATAGTGAAACAATTTTCAGAAATAATCGTGACCAAACACACAGACCCTTCATATTGCTTCGTATAAAAATAGGGAATTATAAGGTTTTTTTTATTTCATTGAATGACGATACGAGCATGCCATTCACCTGATGGTAAGCGATACGACCACCCATAAACAGTAACAACACAATCCAGCACCTTGACTTACAAATTACTGTGTGGCATTCCACTGCGCTCGTTATCCTGAGACATAATATGTTAAGTCTCATTATGTCCAGTAGGTGCACTGGCTACAATGTCCTTCGAACCGAAACATAACAGTTTATGCATACTGCTGCTTGGCGGTAGAAATAGACATTGCGGTGGTCCCCACCCAGACGGACTCTTACCTATGAGAGTCCTTCCACTAGTAAAAGGTTATATCCGAGCGCCAATTTAGTTGCTATAAACTGTATGTCATATTGTATGTTCACGTACCTTAGGCGTGGTGACCCTGGGCTTGGAGCCGCCGATAGCGCCGGGGAGTATTGAGCCGGTCTCGTGATACCGCGCCAGGATCTTGGACACACACCCGTGTGACACTCGTAACTGTCTGCTGATGTCGCATGGCCTACAGAAATGACAGAATTTTAAATGTAAGTTCTACGTTGTTGCTACTATAAGTTTGGAATATTGCTCGTCTGATTATCTTTCTGGCTTTGTATGTTGGTAGGCAGAAAAGCCAAGGTTTTGGGTGCCATAAAATTCAAGTTCATGAAAGTGAAACTGAGCAGCATCTGTCATTATGGATAATTAATTTAGAAAAAATATATCGCACTTAATTTATTGCATTTAAATTATGACACCTATACCTAATACTATCAACACATTATAAAATACATTCTAGTAAATAAAGCACAAAAAATCACCGGATCCCAAGCTGCGCGAGTTCCACTATACGTAACCGCACGGCGTTGGGCAGCGGTCGCCCGTTCACGAACACGCCTCCGAGCTGGTTCACCTCGCCGTACTGCTGCCCGCCCGCGCCCACGCCGTGGTTGCCCATCGCCGTCGCGCTTGGATCTACAGAAAGGTTAAACATATAGGGCCTTGAAATAAAAGTATTTTACAGATTATCGCGATTCGAGTGACAACCTTTGTCCACCCCGGAGCCATGAAGGCTGTAAAGACTTCAGACATGGGAGTTAAAATTACATAATATTGCAAAAAAATCTTTAAGCAGTTTTATTTCAATGTCAAACATTCGCTGAATGACTGCCTCGGTGGCGTAGTTGTATTACGGTACGACTGCAAGGCTGAGGTCTCGGGGTCGATCCCCGGGTCGGGCAAAGTGATGTTGGATTTTTCTATTCAGTATCAGCCCGGAGTCTGAAATTTGTGCCCGATATGGCGATAGGCTCGCCCCCTATCACATCATGGGATGGAATACGCTTGGTGAAAAGTGGGTGCACTAGTGGCGCCTCTGCCTACCCCTTCGGGGATAAAAGGCGTGAGCATGCGTCAAACATTCGCGTATATAAGAAATAATATAGGGCCTAACTAATAAACTGACCATTTTCAATAAACGATCCCCATCAATCCTAAAAATAAATCATTATTACGAGACTATCTCGCCCTCACACACGCCACTGCAACTCCCATAAGCCAGGATCGGCAGGCGCACGCATTTTATAACATCGAACGGTGAAGCTCGGCGAGTCTCAGGGAGCACTTATTAGTCTTAACCCGCAACGAAGTTAATCAAATAGAAGAATATGGAAGAGTAGGTAAGAAATATATTTTCCACTTCCCTCCGTAGCAAAGCGGGAGACAAAATAATGAACAAAAAAAGGTATTTTTAACCTTAATTATTGAGACTCTTACAACTGGAAAAGCCAGATGTAAAGCATCACGGATAAAATTTTAAAGGGTCCTATCATTTGAGTTGTTAGATTTGATTCCAATAGTAGGTATGGCAAAAACGCCGGAAAGCACGGCGTTTATTTTATTTGTTTTTTTATTTGTTAGGCAGACAGTGATAATTATATTTCTTGACTTAGGTACAAATACATAGATCTAACATTATATGGTACGTTTACGTGGTAAATACTACTCTTCTTCTTGGCAGAGCTACAAAACACAGTGTACCCCCATCTCTTTCAAATCCCTATTTCATTACATTCTGAATGAAATAGGGATGTTGTTGATGGAGATTATGTTCGTGAATATCTAAGGTGAATATTTCTAGCGTTTTTCTTATTTAAAAAAGGATATGCAGCATATTGATATATGTGTACGTAATAATGCATACATCTCATACATTCAAATCAAAACAAATATTTACGAACACGGAGTAACAACAGAATTTTATTGCGGCGACCGATCCTCCGACCTTCCATTTGAGGCCAAGGAATCTATCATGCAAAATGCTATGAAACAATCAGTTGTCTATAACAAACAACCAAATGTAAATCTAGCTATAAACATTAGCGTCTCAGCTGGTACAAGCACGGAATTAGTCGCAGTATAAGCTGACGTCAGCAGGCGTGCCACCCGACACCACTTTGAAGTGGTCACCGCCATCACCGCCGCCGCGACTCCTCGCGTTCTTTTTGTGCGGCTCGTAAAACTGTTGCCTTGTTAAAATATTTCCCAGATTAATTTGACATTTTTTAATTTATTGTGACTGGATTTTGGTAAGTGATGCGGTGGGTGAGAAATTCGAAGTCGGAGGTTTGATAAATACTTGTTGAATTTCTTGTTATGTTGGGCGGTTTGCAGATGTTTGATATATGAATTGCATAAAATCTTTGTACGATTTTTTGGTAATAACTGAGTAGCATATTATTAATGTTTTCATAGGTACCTAACAAGAAATCCAAAATGTCGGTAATATGGTACCAGAACAAAACCTTAATATGGAAAATATTAATTACACAGTTATCCATCATAATATAACTTTTTCCATAACTATTAACTAGGTTTGATATTGAAACATCTCTATACAACTTTTACCTACAACTAGAACTATAAATCAAGTAAAACATTAACAATCCCGTGTTTTGAAAACTTTAAAACGTATATCAATAAATCATCTCAACACACCGCTGGGCTATCATATTCCTCATTAGTAGCATTAGTTCCCTTCACGTCAACAATCCAAATTAGTAGCAAACGCGAGTCAGAACTCAGGTCGCGTTGCATCCGTCCAATAAACGTCAGGCAGACGTCAAATAAACGTCACGCGCACGTCACCGTGACAGTTCGTTTGACACACGATACTCGCCGGTGACACGAGACGGCAGGTGACGCGACTCTGACTTCGCAGATATGAATGGATTCATGTTACAGTAACCTTTGCTCACAAAGTCGCCGCGTGAAAATCCTTTCCCGAAATATCAAAAACTATAATAGCTATTCTCTTGAACTAGTTACGCACGCATGCTCACGCCTTTTATCCCCGAAGGGGTAGACAGAGGCGCAACTAGTGCACCCACTTTACGCCAAGCGTATTCCGTCCCATGATGTGATAAGGGGCGAGCCTATCGCCATATCGGGCACAAATTCCAGTCTCCGAGCTGATACTGAATAGAAAAATCCAATATCACTTTGCCCGACCCGGGGATCGAACCCGAGACCGCAGCCTTGCAGTCGTACCGTAATACAATACGCCACCGAGGCAGTCATATTGAACATGTTGAACTAGTTCTCTGTGAAAAATACGTCAGTCACAAAGTTATTCGTCCTATATTCGCCAATTGAAAAATTAGATCTCAGTATACTTACAAAGGACATAGTTTCTTAACAGAAAACCTATTAATTAATTTACCACTTGACAAAAATAACGCGTGAAAATCCTGTGTTCTGTCATTAGTCTGGCGGTGACAGACAAAAAGACGAGTCGATACAATCGCGACTCCTCGCTCGTTGTACAAATTGCAGAACAAAACGCTTGACTAATGGACGCGTCCTTACAGGCTGGAACAATGTCATTCCTTATTTTGTGTGATACAGTTCTGAATATGTTGATGATCTTTTAGTCTGTAAATTATTTATCTTGAAATTGTTTTTAAAACGTCTATTGGGATTCATTGGATTAAGTTCACGATTTTTATTTAGAAAAAGGTGCCAGTATTCATAGTACCTAGAAAAGTTGAAATGGTGCGCCATACCTACTCAGCTTTACGTTAATTTCCGTTTTGTACCCATAATTTAAAAACATTTTATTCTTTTCGATCGTCTTGATCCTTTGGCTTTGCGTAGAGATGTAGCATCGCTCTGCATTCGCTATCGCATTTACCACGGAGAGAGCTCTGAAGAATTTTTCGGACTTATCCCTGCTGCTGAGTTCCATCACCGTACAACGCGGCAAAACTCCAAATTCCATCCACATCACCTCGGAGGTTGGCAATCCACCACTGTACGTTTCAGCCGACATTTTTTACTACGTACTACTAAACTATGGAACCAATTGCCGCCAGCAGCATTTCCGGACAGATCCGACCTGGCGACCTTAAAAAAAGAGCGTATTCCCACCTAAAAGGCCGGCAACGTATCTCTGTGCCCCCTGGTATTGCAGATGTTCATGGGCGGCGGTTATCACTTACCATCAGGTGAACCATATGCTCGATTGCGTACTATAATAAAAAATAAAAAAACATTTTATTTAAGGCAATCATAGAAATGGGGGGGAATATCAGTAAAATAAACTATGGTTACAGTCTTTGTCTAAGTCAATATGATAAAAAAGAACTATTTCCCGTATTTTTCTTTTCTAAAAGCTTTAATATTTTCATGGGCATTTTGAAAAGCCACTACGACTACTAAAGTAATTCTCAGCTGCTTTTCACTCACATATACATATACATTACATTATGTACTTCGGTCTTAGCTGTATTATAATTAGATCACTCACAATAACAAGTAAGTTACATAGCTATAAATAACCAACTATGTATTAATAAAAAGTCTACCCCTATTCCCCTTTAAATGACAAAGTATCATCGTATCAAATAAGCGCCGGCGGCGTTTGTCTTTAGCAGTAGCGAGGGGCGGAGCCGGGGCTCTCTCCATGTGTTACTTTACACATGCCGACAGCAAAAAGTGTTTTATGAGAACGTGTGTTAAACTACATTCATAATTTTTTCATTGTCGGTGACAGATCGCCTGCAAATTTATTCGAAAGTCAAGTTTGTTTATTTATTAGGTTTCCCAGCAGACAACACTACGATTATAATAAACTAGCACTGCGCGCGACTCCGCCCGCGTGGAAAAGTTTTCCGGGATAAAAAGTAGCCTATAGCACTCAGGAGTAATATATCCTATTAGTGAAAGAATTTTCAAAATCGGTCCAGTAGTTCCTGAGATTAGCGCGTTCAAACAAACAAACAAACAAACTCTTCAGCTTTATATATTAAGTATAGATTAAAAAATATTATAACTTATAGCTATAATGTAAGCCCAAGTTAGGAAAACTCAACATGTATACAATTTAAAGTTGATTTCAAGCGCAGCGAAGTTCTTGAATTTTATCCTTGTTTAGTGGATATTCGCGTAATTTTTCTAAAATCATACCTCGAATGTACAAAATAACAAAGTACGTTATCTTGTAGATATGGCAGAGTTGTTAGTACGTACCTCAAAGTATCTTTAGGCTCATTTCCGTCTCATCCCAAGCGCGTCTCTTGCTCTATATTTCGGGAAACTTAAGTATTTTCGAATCGAAATCACACAAATAAGTTTTTTAAAATAAGAATATGTCCTATTCGCCCTTGCCCGGGTGCGCAGGAGCACGTGTGCCGCAGTTTTTGCCGATTCCCTGAACAAAGCCAATACGTCATCTCACATCAAAGGGTTGCGTTGAAGTTTCAGGGAACAGTCATGTGCTAAGATCTGCAATATTGTTGTCAGTTCAAGGATTTTGTGTAGGTATTATATACCGACATTAAAATGATTTGACAAACTACATCTAGCATACCGGAGCTTTTTTAATAACAAAGTACTTTATTATACAACGTTTAAACGCCAAATTATTAGAGGTAAACTGCATATTGCCCATTTATTGTATAGCTGCAATGTTCTTTAGTGCTTGCACATTGCCTGGCGAAGAAAGAAATAGACAAATATATCTTATCATAGATATTCTCGCATATGAGCCACCTACGTTAACTTCATCAGACGTATTAGAATGAACCAAAGTACGACGCCGTTCCATACATTATTCTAAAAGCACGCAAGATAAAAATCGTGTAAATGTAAAGCGGTTACATTTGTCGTAATAAAACGAACAGCGTGTAGAACTGGCGAAATTATTTACGATACGAGAAATCTTTGATATAGGACCCGCTGATCAACGCATTAGCAGATCTGAGGGTAGGGATGCACAGCGCCGCGCCGTGTCGATATCGATGCGGCTGTTTTTGTTACTTTTTTATATTGTATTGTCTGACTACATAATTCATAACCATCTTTCTTTCTTTTACTTTCAAGCATGTTGATAAAATGCTTGACTTATTTTTTTTAAACTTGAAGCTAAGTTATTATTTTCTGTATTACATCAACGTAAATCTCTATTTGTTTAAAATTACTTATCTCGTTTATGGTTATATCGATTCATATTTTCATGTGTTCATAGGGACGAGTCTATCGCCACGGGCACAAATTTCATACTCTAGGCTGATATTCAGAAGAAATAACTCAATATAACTTTGCCCGACCCGGGATTCGAACCCGAGACCCCAGACCGAAATTTGTACTGCGAACGCAATATAGTTATATTGCGCCACTGAGGCAGTAATTAAAATACAAATACATTTATAATATTCAATTACCTACCTATTGCTGAAGGAATTAGTGAAGAAAGAAATGGTTTATTCATAAAATATGTTACAAATTCTTTTGAAATAAAATATACATATGATGTACATGATAACTAATAACGTAATTTGACAATTATTTATCAAAATATGATTTTGAATTTCCTGTACATCTTTTTTACATATTCAAACGAGTAGTCCTGTCATTCGTGAATCACCGGATAGTGTTTTAATTCCTCATAATATACTAGCCAAACCATACACCGGCCAAATCTCTGAACAGCAACTGACGGAGTAGCATTGCTTTGGACTCGTCAACCATGTCAAAGCAATAGGTAATTCGTCACCGATAAACAATCGGTTGAACTCAAAATTCTACAAAAGAAAATCACCATTTAACTAGTAATTAACACGATCAATCTATACTAATATTATAAATCTGAAGAGTTTGTTTGGTTGAACGCGCTAATCTCAAGAACTACTCAACCTATTTTTAAAATTCTTTCACTAATAGGAAGCTACATTACTCCTAAATGCTATAGACTACTTTTGATCCCGGGAAAATATTTTTATGCCGGAAAAAGTTTCTCACGCGGGCGGCACCGCGAACAATACTAGTGTTTTATAATCATGATTGCCTCAAACATCATTACAATGAGCAATTAGCAGTTTCAATGAACCTAAAAATGTGTTTTGTTGTTAAAGCATCTATAATAAGTTCCTAGATAACAATGTCTCAATCTGTTATGCAAAACATAATTTTAATGGTACTGATAGAGTTGTCTATATGAAGATATTTGCGGAAGAGTGTACACTGTACATCTAGTTGAGTAGGTCGGCATAATTTTGGAGATAGTTGAAACATGCGATTTTCATGCTAAAAAGGAATAGAAACTCAATCGTTAATTGCAATGTCGTCAAGTATTCGCTATAATGCCTCTATAGACCAATACAGAAAAGATTTATTGGTCAAAAGTTATCTATCAACAGTCGTTATAATTATGCTAGCATGTATTATTATAATACATTCGGCGACTCCACGCGTAGAAACATGGCACTACGGTTTATTTTCTATTGTACTTGAGATCGCTATCCTGTAGAGTACAAATTATTTATCTTGATTCTAGATTTTTCCTAAAAGCAGGTCCCAGTTTTCTCGTAAATATAACTGAGCCAATAAATAAGAAGCCGAGACATCAAGCAAGCCAACACGCGGCCTCGCGTTCACATTTACGAAATTTGCCGGGACTTAGCAATCACATATATGCATTTTGTACAGCACAGATCGCAAATACCGAAGTAACGAGTAATGGATGTGTCGTCCTTAAACGGGATTTAGGTTAGCAAGAAAACTTGTGGAAGTTATATTCAGTAACGGAACGCTAATTTCTGCAAATTTTGAAGCTTAAAGGACTTGCGATGAGTCGCATGTGTGAAAAATTATCGCTAGTGTAAAAACATCTGAAAGTTCTCTCGCAATATATTGCTGCGAGCAGGGCCGCGCTGACCCAAGACAGCGCCTGTGTGCGCAATCTACAAAGCGCCTCTGATTTTTGTCGTCCTGTTTCGATGATTACCTTAGAGCATCTCATCCTGATTCGGGTGCCCCTGTTGCCGTGGCGCCAGTGTGGGCCGCACACTTCGCACACAGGGACGGCGCGGCCCTGGCTGCGAGAACTTGCATTATTCTCACGGGCAATATAAAAGCAGACATTTAAATATCTACAAGACAACCCGCCTTTTTTTTTTTTATGGCATTGAATGACGAGCCGAGCATGCCGTTCGCCTGATGGTAAGCGATACGACCACCCATAAACAGTAGCAACACCATCCAGCACCTTGAGTTACACAGTACTGTGTGGCATTCCACTGCGCTCGTCATCCTGAGACATAAGATGTTAAGTCTCACTATGTCCTGTAGTTCCACTGGCTACAATGTCCTTCAAACCGAAACACAACAATGCATGCACACTGCTGCTTGGCGGTAGAAATAGACATTGCGGTGGTACCCACCCAGACGGTCTCTTACATATGAGAGACCTACCACCAGTAAATTCATAGCCTATTCATTCTGTAGAGAAATATTGTGTTTTCATGGTGAATCTACCAGTTTAAAAACTGCCTTAGAATGTGCGGTGTCAAGGCGCCTGTTGTTGCTACTTGATTAGTTTATTTAAGCAAAGATATGTTTCTGATGTTTACGATATTATGGAAAGATAATTGAACACTTAACAATGGTAAAGTGCTTCATATAATACTTAGTTTTGTAATCTTAATGTCTCAGTGATGATTAAGTTTTGATCTTATAATAACTGAAATGACGTTATTGTGACAATGAAATTTTAAAAACACCAAATACCTTCAAGTGGTCTATTTCATAATTAAGATGCAAATCTTGTATCATTGTTATCAATTGCGAGGGAATTTTAGTCTTATTCTAACATAATTAGTAGTTTGGATACAATAAACAAATTCCCGGTTTTTATTTTAAATCGAAAAGCTCTTTACAAGACGGTCCACGAAATACCTCAAATTATCGGCTTCAAATACAAATAAGCTATCGATAAATTTCCAACACTAATTCGGCTCACAAAGCAGTTCTTTGAATAATCTCTAATTGGTATTAAAAAGGGACAACCTTACACGAAGCTGTGCGACGAGACAAGGACGGAAAATTAGGCGGGAAACATCTTTCTGCCCGCGAGTTATTTATTACGCCCCTTTGACACTTCAGTGGGTGACAGTTACTAGTGTATTCAGCCTGTCTACCACAATCTTACATCACGCCTTTGATTTTTTCTGTAATACATCGCTTCTTTTGTTCAAGACGTGTAAATTACATGAAACAAAAAAATCAATGGATTATTAACTATGAAAAAATATGTTTATTTATGATACAGAACGTTTAACGTTTTCTTCGAGTCTAATGTCAGATTAATTATGGATTCTTTTAATGTTTAAATAGTTTGGAAATGTTTAAAGTATTTTGGCTCCTTTGATATGTTTGTAGGTCACACGTGACGTACTTATTAATAAATTGTTTTTGAGGGAAATGTACGTTCCTGGCTAGGTCAAGTGAGGACGAACAGCATCTGTACTGGATAGCATTACGTGAATAACTTCCCATTTTTGATATACAAAATACTTATTGTATCGAAAGAATTAGTCACTGGTCATTATGAGACTTTCAATTTATATCTCTGACGAGTGCTGTGAAGTGCCACGCTTCTAAGTTCTAAAGTTGCTAGGTTTATGGGAGGTCGTATCCCTTACCATTAGAGAAGTGGCATACTCGTCTCGTCATTCAATAGGGAAGATGCAAAAATAATTTTTATCAATATTTTGTGGCTAAAATGTTAAAAAAACATAAAACAAGGGCCACTGCAATGTTTTTATTTTAATTAATATCGATTTTTAACAATAATTACGAATTGAAAGTAACGTGAAAAGGAACGTGTTATAATACATCAATCTACCTCTAGTGGCATCACACCTGCAATGACAACTTGCTTAAGGTTAGAGTTGTAAAGGCAAACATAAATTGTGAAAATTAATAGGTTTCGAATCAAAATGGAAGTTGGGTTCATAAAAGAAGTATCCAGAAATCTACCAAAAGTTAATGGTCACATGGTTGTAATTTTTTGTCGTACAGAGTTTTCAAGTGTAGAAATAAAAAGGAACTAAGCTACTACGAACTAATCATCGTGAGACTTTTATTTATATTTAATTCAGCAGCAAAACTACACATAGCTGTAATTTATGTATGTGTATTTATAAGTTTATATAATATTATTTCTAATAAACTACCTCTGATACACCTACCTTGTTAATCTCTGCACCACCCTAAGGTTGACTGGGAGAGAATGCCTACGGCATTAAGTCCGCCTTGATGCATTTGTATATGAAGTGCTTAAAATAAAAATAAATAAATAATTTCAGATCTTATGGCGACAATGCAATCGGTTATATCCAAATCTAAATTAAAGCACGGCGAAAAGTGGGTGCACTTAGTTACGCCTCTGCCTACCCCTTCGGGGATAAAAAGGCGTGTGTGTGTGTGTGTGTGTTCATAGTAACATTGATGTACTTAATTATTCAAAAAACATATCGAAAGTTCAAACTTATGCATTCATGAATGCCACTGGCGAACAAATATGACCAGAGTGACGTCACCAGCGTATAGCTCCGTTTGCGCACGAAAATGTAAACTGTCATTTTCAAACCGCAATTTTTAGCAATAAATTATAGTATTTTAATTTTTTAATATACTCGTGATCTATTCTACATGAAATTCATTCAAATGAAAGCGAAAATAAAAATTTGCATCTTCCTTATTGTAATTCATGCTAGAAATTGATTGATATTAATGTCATATAAATCCACCGCAAATAAAAAAATATTTGACTTTGCCTGTAAACATCGAAAAAAATGTGAAACATTAAAATAAGCATTATGCCTCATTTAGACTATTGGCAATTATTTCACTGAATAACTTGGTGAATAAATATGAATGTGAATTCTTCTTCTTCTTCTTCAGCCTTTAGAAGTCCACTGCTGAACATAGGCCTCCCCCAAAGATTTCCAGACCAACCTGTTAGAAGCGGCATGCATCCAGCAGGTTCCTGCGAACTTTACAAGGCCGTCTGTCCACCTTGTAGGACGTATTACGAGTATCGAATACGTCCAAATAAGCTGTTTAAACATTGGTGACTATTCGTCTGTACTCTTAGTTATCTAAGTCAGGGGTTAAACTAAACACCACGTAGAGCTGAATAATGCGGTGACAATGTATTCCGTCTAACGATACATATAACATAGGGTGTTAGATTACGTCGGAGGAGACCTCTCGCTGCCGGCTGTGGTGTCATCCATGGTTGACAGCCGGAGGTCCTGGCGTACGGTGGCCCACTTCTGCGAGGTGGTCCTCTCGCAGAAGGAGAGCGCCGAGAGGGATCGGGAACGCACCGATCCCTCCCGCAGTCAGAGAAGACGTAGGAGGCGCCGGGTGGACGACTGACCGGCGTCTCCCGCCTTGTGGACTGGGGGCGTCTGAAGAATCCCACCACGGTATCCCCTGCCTGTCGTAAAAGGCGAGTAATAGGGGAAATCGGAGGTCGCGGGCGGCCAGTAGGAACTGTCCGCCATAACTATACTGTACATTCCTCATGTACAGAGTGTGTGTGGCCTCACGCTGCCGATAGCGCCAAGGGCGTTCTTTGATGAGCGGGCTCTGAGCCCCCCACGTTCTGAGGATGGGCCGCACTCGGCGGCACCGCGCAGGGGCGGTTGCGGAGGACAACTAGGCACTCTTTGCCGGAGGAATCCGCAGCCGTCCTCAATGCCCTGAGAAAGGTCACCGCGGAGTTCTAGTTGGTATTGCCGTGCATAGTACAGGAGTAGGGACTCGGCCCGGCGGTCGCCCCATGTTTTTAACTTTTCCGGGCGGCTCAACACCGGATCGTAAGGCACGGCGAACCCAACATAACCGTCCAGTCGCTAGGCTGGGCGGTAGTGGTAAAAACTGCACTTTCTCCGCGAAAAAAAAAAAAAAAGGTGTTAGATTACCCCTCCTCGCTTCACCATAGTCAGTTTAAATGAAAATAATCCTAAGAAGTTTTTCAATGGAGATGTCCGCTTTTTGCATGGGTGTTGGGCCTCAAAATGTAACCAGGCTCAAACTTTATGGATATTAAAAGGCCAAAAATATGAATCTTGGATCCATAAAAAAATATTTTTAGACCCCTCCATTTATAACTAGCTTTTTTAATAACGTTCATATCAAGTGTAGTTTTTAAGCGTAATGAAATTACATAAATCTTGAAATCGGAGGACTTTAAAATTATATGATTTATTGCAAAGGCCTAGTTTTTGGGAGTACTATCCAAATATATATTATAAAGTATCTTGGTTAGAGTTAAACACGTTTTTTGACATGTTCTTTAGGTAGTAACCTAGTCAATCTAATGGCCTTTCATAACATATTTAAGCAATATGGGCTGAAGCCACGAAGAAAATGTAATATTTCTTAATACTTATTTATCAAAATCTTAGGGACTTGCTATTCGATAAAAAGTAAAAAGCGGCACATGTAAAAAAGATAACGATTAATGATTTTTTATGTTTATGCGAATGTTATATATTGAAATGAAACTATTTTAAGGAGTTTATCGCTGTTTTCTAATTTATATTTTCTTCCGACGCGGCGACGCGACGCGACGCTTCGATAACTTTGAAATTTTCATGGTCACGGGACATTTGGTGACCGTTCAGAAAAAGGCTCCAAGCATTACCTTATATTTGACAAACCAGAAATCCTTGCCAAAGAACACCGACTCCTGCCTAGGGTGATTCGCGAGGCTATTGAAATTAAAAAGACTCTCACTCAAATAAAGATAAGCTCATTTGTAAGTATTTAAATTTAAAAAATCTCATTGCACTCGTTATCAGCTTTAATCACCAAGTGTGTCGTGATATGAGAAAATAGCTAAATAGGGGGTTTTATTAACTGAAATGTCCTTGTTGTGTTATCGTGGCGCGTGCGCATGAGAACTGTTTACGATCCAGCCGACCAATGAGCGCTCACCGCCGCTCTAATCTACTTTCTACGTGTACCTGCCTTCGTATCAAATGCATTTTCACGTTTTTGTTCAGCTGAATGCGGGGTGCTTGTAAATAAACTATACGAACTAAGTGACACTACTTTAAATGTGACGTCATTTGTAGCTTTTAAAAAGCTCTATTTTAAGCTTATTAATATGCCAATATATATTTAATGACTACTTATAATAAGTATCATGGGCAGCTACGGATACGGTAAAAGAAATAAGAGAGGTGAAAGATTTGTTCAATTCTGCCTTCAGAATAATTTGAAAATAGCTAACACGCTCTTCAGAAAACCCACAAAACTGAGATGGACTTGGCTGTCACCAGATGGTTATACTCGAAACGAAATAGACTTCATTGCCACAAACAAACCGAACATTATAGAAAACTGCAGTGTGATAAATAGCATACACCACCCAAGTGATCACCGCATGGTTAGAATAACAATCAATATTGAGCGCAGGCACCTACCACGTAAAAACTTCTCTACAACAGCACGAAAACAAATTGACTACGAAATATACACCGCAGAAATCAACAAATTCATAGAGCCAGACCAGACAACATCTGTGCAGAACTACTACGACATTATAGAGAATACAATCTTACAAAGCGCTGAACGTACTAGCATCAAGTTTGCATCATCAAACTATAACAACAGGAAGAAAGCAATAATAACAACAGAAATTATAGAACTTAGTCAACAACGACACTACTTAAAAAACAAGCACAATAAAACAAAAAGTGAAAAATCTCAACTTAACAAGTTATATAGACAAATAAATAAACAGATTAAGAAAAATATGAGACAATATAGAGTCAATATTATAGAAAATCACATCAGAAAATCTGGAGCAGTTAAAAGAGCGTATAAATATCTAACCAACTCAAAACACGTGATGAACCAGCTTCAAAACGAGGAAAAAACCACAGTTACGAGCAGAGATGGGATCATGCAAATAGCCACAAACTTTTACCAGCAACTGTATGCATCACGAGATATCACAAACCAGGAAAAACTAGCCGAGGAAAGAGTTTCTCAAAACAATGACGAAGTACCAATATTTAATGTAAATGAAATCGAATGCTCGTTAAAGTTATTAAAACCCGAAAAAAGCCCAGCATCTGATGGTATTACAAACGAAATGCTAATTGCCGGTACAAACGCTCTGACTTCACCACTAACAAACCTATTCAATTTAATACTATCAACAAAAGAAATACCTAAACAGTGGACGTGCTCAGATATCGTTTTGCTTTTCAAAAAAGGAGACCCGAAATCAATATCAAACTACAGACCAATCAGCCTCACGTCGTGCGTCTACAAGGTGTTTGCATCGACTCTACTCCGACGTCTTACTAGTATCTTAGATGAACACCAACCAGTAGAACAGGCAGGTTTTGTAAAGGGGTTTTCGACAACAGATCACATCCATACTTTGAAACTTGTCATTGAAAAATACAACGAATACGACCTACCTCTCTACATATGCTTTATTGACTATAGCAAAGCATTTGACTCTATATCCCACAGTGCAATTTGGCGAGCTCTATCAAAGCAAGGAGTGAACCATGACTATATCAATATATTGAAGGAAATATACAACAAAAGTAACGCTAGAATCAAAATAAATAAGTATGGCTCAGCCTTTGAAATTGGAAGAGGAGTGAAACAGGGCGACCCCTTATCTCCAAAACTCTTCATTGCAGTACTCGAAGAAATATTCAGAACACTTGACTGGGAAGATAAAGGGATTAACATATATGGCAACCGCCTCTCGCACTTGCGTTTCGCAGATGACATAGTACTGCTCTCGGAAGACCCAAAAGAAATGGAATTCATGATACAGTCACTCAGCAAAGAAAGCAGAAAAATAGGTCTAGAAATTAACTGGGAGAAAACTAAGTTATTGACAAATAGGCAAACCATAATTATAAAGTCAGATTCAACAGAAATCGAATACGCCGAAGACTATATTTATTTGGGACATTTAATATCCTTCAAGTCATGCAATGATAAAGAGGTAGAGCGAAGAATCAAAAAAACCTGGAACAAGTATTGGGCTATGAAGGAGGTATTCAAGAGTAATCTACCAGTTACACTGAAAACTAAAGCTATGCAGACATGTTTAGTGCCCTGTCTCACTTACGCTTCCCAAACATGGCCTTTGTCAACAAAACAGACTCATAAGGTCACAGTGTGCCAAAATAGTATGGAAAGGAGTCTCCTGAGCATTAAGCTAAGCGATAAAGTGAGAAATGAAGACGTCAGGAAAATTACCAAGATAAAAGACATAGCAAAAATCATAATGACCCAAAAATGGAAATGGGCTGGGCATGTCCAAAGATCACCAGGGAACAAATGGTCCAGAATTGTCACTAATTGGTACCCTATTCACAAGAAAAGACGGAAAGGAAGGCCATTCAAAAGATGGAGCGATGACATAGTTGCCACGGTGGGAAATACCTGGAGCAGACTGGCAAGAGACAGGGCAAAATGGAAGGAAATGGAGGAGGCTTTCACCGCCAGAGCGGTCCTTACAACAAAACGCGTTAACACAGTTTAATAACATATACTAACAAACTAGAATAATATAATACTAACACTACTAATAATGTTTAGAATTAATGCAAACTATGTGTAAGGAAAATAAAGCTTATTATTATTATTATTATTATAATAAGTATCTTCAATTTCCTTCAAACCTGCTACAATGCTTGAACTAGATACTACCGACTCTCATAAATATTTATTTACGAAATTTATCTCTTCATACGTACAAAAGTGAGCGAACAAAAAAGCCATAAAATGCTTTGAATGTATGCCGCTAATTCACACGTACTCCCACGCTGGTCTGTTGGCCAATGACACTGCCGTTGCTATGGAGCCCGCCCAGAGGTAAACAAACGTAGGCATTTTATTATTTAGCATTTATTACACGGCTCTTATTTACCTACATACACATAAATATTTGTACAATTTGAATTGATTTGACACGGTTTTTGTGAAAATCTTACAATAAAAATACGTAAATTCCAAATAACTCCAATATTTTATGTTTTTTATATGTGTCGAAATAGAATTATAAGTATTATGTTCCTCGCAACAAACGGTATTAAGCTGGGTTACGTATATCCTTCATTTTTTTATAGCTAAAGCCCGGCCAATCAGTTTATAGATCACTTGACATTAAGGGATCTGTAACACCTATAAACCTTTATATATTCAGGAAAATAGTAAATCCTTTAAGGAATCCAATAAGTATTATGCCTAGTCGGATCAATCATTGCAAGCAATAATGGTACGCAATATTCGTACTTCGTTTGCGCGTGCGCAGTGGCAAGGCAATTCACACCCGCTTTGACGTATACAAACCTTTTGACAGATATTGCGACTTTTTTTTATGGCATTGAATAACGAGACAAGCATGCCGTAGCCTGATGGTAAGCGATACGACCACCCATGAACAGTAGCAACACCAACCTTGAGTTACAAAGTACGGTGTGGCAACCTACTGCGCTCGTCATTTTGAGACATAATATGTTAAGTCTCACTATGTCCTGTAGTTACACTGGCTACAATGTCCTTCAAACCGAAACACAACAGTGCATGCACACTGCTGCTTGGCTGTAGAAATAGACATTGCGGTGGTACCAACCCAGACGGTCTCTTACATATGAGAGACCTACCATCAGAAAATTTAGACTTTGACTTTTGCTCGCAATCACTGATCCGTCTAAATAAAGCTTTAGGAAAATAGCTTTCACTATATATACACCACAATCCGTCATTACATTTCTTTTTTTTAACACCTGGTCGAAATCCCAAGCTAGAATATCTACAGCCTAGATCGTAAAATCTCTTCAGTTTATTTGGGCATTAGAGAGAGATACGATACCGTACAAATATTTCAGATACGCAACACTTTGTGTAGCCGCCGTTTTTAATAAACGATCTCAATCTTATTATTCGATCCGATTCCGAGAATATACCAATCTAAATAAGTAGTCTTTGATTAGATCCATCAGCAAAAACTATAGGTATGATATATCAAATTTCGCGATAGATCGAAAAAGGGATTGGAATCATTTATTGAAAACGACGGTAAAACGATGTAGAGTCACGTCATACATTTATGACTTGACTCTACTCTATTCGGTTATATTTAATTTAATTTTACCAAAATGTGGCCAACTTATCAGTCTATTATATTATGTTCCCTCTTTTATATATGTTATTTAATATTTCTATATATGGCAGTTATATGTTATTTCTTATAAAATGGACATTGCAAAAATCTTTTGTAAAGTTTTATATAGAGACGCGGCAAAGGACAGAAATCGCCGATACAATTTCCTATCCCAGTTTGGTGACACGGGTAAGTTGGTAAAGCTGCACCAAGTAGTACGCATTCGTTTGATGGTGTTTGCGGTTGGTGGCCGGTGGAAAGCCCTCGAGGACCACACAGCGCGACAGCGGCCGACAAACGCCGCCGCTCCGCAAACATCGCTACCGGCTGACGACCTGCATCGCACTCCACACGGTAGTCCCGACGATTATTCAACATACTTTATTACTTAAAAAGCGCATCACACGCGACGTCTTTAAAGTAAAGATGCATATTATACCACGATATCCTAGTAATATTATAAATGCGAAAGTTTGTAAGTATGGATGTCTGGATGTATGGATGGACCACTGAACGGAATTCGATAAAATTTGGCACACGGGTAGATTATGTCCTAGATTAACACATATGATACTTTTTATCGCGGTAAAATATAAAGCGGGACTTTAATCCCGGGAAAACTCATTCAAGCGGGCGGAGCCGCGGGCAAAAGCTCGTGTATAATAATGTGTATGAATGTATAATGCTGTGCATGTTGTGTGTGTGTGTGTGTGTGTGTGATAATTGAAGCTTTACATCCCAGGATGTAATGTACATTAATAATTTAATATACATCATAACTGCTCTGTGCGATAGCCTTAAGTATGGTACTAATTTAAAGCATCTATTGATTTGAATCAAGATCTAATCCGCACAATATTCAAAATATTTTATTAACTAAAACAATAATATTTCGTACTTATAGATTCAAATTACGTTCTAAATATTAGAGGATTTTGAATGTTATTTAAAATGTGCTACGATAAGACTCATTATCGACCTTTATTCAAAGTTATTTAGAAATGTTTGGTCCGCTTTAAAAATATTCCATCATTTAAATTTATTGACATAAAACTATTTTTAAACTACAACTTTAAGCGCAGGATGCAAGGCTATTGGAATTTTGTCTAGTACAATAATTGGCCTTTCATAAGGAAAGCAATTGATTGCAATAATAATGTTGTTTTAATAAACCAACTGTAAACTTAAAATATACCAAGAGGCATTGGTTCACGAAACTATTGCGTGTTGTTACGCAACAAACCGCGCATGAATATTTTCGTCTCAATTACAACTTTTATTGACTTCCCTTATCACTCCAGACTCATCTCAGACGACATTATGACACACAAAACTAGTTCAATGACTATTTATATCTTCCCTAAACATTCTATAAATAGAAAATAAAAACAGTTCGAGTGCACGCGAGTGATAAGGTATCGACGTATAACCGGCTATCTCGCGGTGTCACAAATATTGGCGAAAGGAACCGGATAGAAACAATATATTTATCTCTACAGTTTGGATGTTGATTAGTGGCCAATTAATTTAATCTGTTAAATGAGAAAAATAGCAATTAGCTAAATAGAGAATTGGATGCCTTTGTTGGATGTTTGTTAGAAGTAAACGCAGAAACAACTAAACCGATTTGGATGAAATTTGGCACACGGGTATATAATGTCCTGGATATAGGATACTTTTTATCCCGGTAATTTGGTCCCATGGGAAATAATGGATATTTTTAATCGCATTCATGAAGTAGGTGGCGCTAGCGTCGTACTGTGTTCTTAGAACTTTTGTAGCGGGAAAGGCTTCACGCGGGCCAAACCGCGAGAAACACCTAGTTATGTAATAAAAATACGCATCGAAACAACATTAAAGTGAGTTTGTTGAATATAGTAGTGACTAATCTATGGGAATTTGTCACTCCTAGGAACACTGTTTTTGAGTAATATAGACTATATTTTAATAGGTATTATAATATTCATTTTCATGAATAATACTTTAACAAGACAGAGCGTCGAACAAACGATAATCTCAATATTGAATAGTTTCAATTTATGAGTGCGTGTGAGCCTGGTTTTTAGTGATTTATGTGTTCGAACAAAAATTTAAAAATATGTATTTTATTTTTATAATTGATTTTAATTCTTATTTGTAACTGTAGCACCTGGGGAAGCGCACATTGCACACTGGTAGGTATATACGTTTTTTTTTATTGCATTGAATGACGAGACGGACAAGCCGTTCGCCTGATGGTAAGCGATACGACCACCCATAAACAGTAGCAACATCACCTAGCAACTTGAGTTACGAAGTACTGTGTGGCATTCCACTGCGCTCGTCATCCTGAGACATAAGAATATGTTAAGTCTCACCATGTCCAGTAGTTACTGGCTACAATGTCCATCAAACCGAAACACAACAGTGTATGCACACTGCTGCTTGGTGGTAGAAATAGACATTGCGGTGGTACCCTCCCAGACGGGCTGACGGACGGACTCTTACATATGAGATACCTACAACCAGTAGCGACTACTAGTCATGATTAACTAAAAAAACAGACTTTAAATAAAAATTATAGCAATTAATGATTTAAATTCTGGCGTAAGCAACAATCAGTGCGTGTTGAATACATAGGTATCTGTCTTCCACAATCGACAACATATCAATGCCGTCTGCTTAAAATTCTTTCAGATTTTTAGATTTAGGCAAATTATTATTCGTTAGATAATATTAACCATATTACACGACGCTCACCATACATGAGGAAAACGATGAGAATTGTTCGTAATTCTGTTATATTTCATGACTCCGTAGGTACCTACGCTGGTTGGTCGTGCCGAAACCAGTGAATCTGAGGCACGGCAATGTTTATTAAACAGGGTTTCCTGTGGTTTTATATCATAATTATTACCAGGGGTAGGGGAGTGACTCACTTGCACTCTAATGGTGTTTAATCATCACCTAAAATGCATGTATCATGGCTATTCTAAAATACAAGTTCATAGGTACATTTTCGAATACCTTTGCAGTTGTCGACGACCGCTCGATTGGTTCATGACTCATGTATGCATCAAATGTGAACTAACTTCGCTTAGATCTTAGTCGGCATCCGCCATTAAAAAAGTAGAGATTTGGACCTTCGACAATCTTACTGGCTTAAAAACATAACGAACTAAGGCTTGCAATGAGTTCCTAGATTCTAACAAAAAACTATTGTACTGCATTACCCCGATTGAGCAGCATTAGCTCTACCATTTTAATATTCCACGTGGGCATAACCTATAGTTCGAAGTAACGCGTAGTAGTGATGGAGAGAGCGCTAAAGTATCGATAAGAGGGTCAGTTGATAATCGCGGTTATCGAGAGGTTATCCCGCGTGCGTCACCCAGCACGAGCTACCGGCGCCGCGCACTGCTAATGAATGGCTGAGGGAACGTGAGAAGTAGCCCTGTATACCTAGTTAATAATATGTTTTCTTCCCAAATTAATAGTAATATATCTATGTACAATTTGCATGTGAAATAAATACAACTAGCGGCCGTCGAGCATGATGAAAAACTTTCATAATCATAGTCCTACGAGACTTATTTGTTGAAGAAGTGTCGAATTTGTCATGATATTTCATTTTATCTAAGGCTACAAAACTCTAAGGCGCTTCCTACTAATATTTCGCAAACAATGAAGAATTTTTGAGTCAAAGGTTTGAAATTGTACCTAAGACCTCAGCAGTTCAGCGCAGTAAAAATCGAATTGAATATTGGTGCGCTATTTATGGTACAAATAAACGATAGTTGTTTGCTCAGCGTGTTTGAACTGGACGGCTGCGCGACAATCTCGCCTCGGCTCCTTTCTTCCACCGAAGGCAAACACTGCTACTGGGATTCAGTTTTTTAAACACACACTATCTCAACCTCCGGGACGCAAGTCTTTTGGGTGTTAAGTTACATTAAACTAGAATAAATATTAATAGATATTATTTATTTATTTATTTGGAAGACTAACAGCTACAAGTAATTATTTATAACAATGGTGTAGTTAACTAAAAGCCTAATACAAGTCCTATAGTATCAGGTTGTAAATATTAAATATAATAAGGAGCCGCAGCCAAAATGACTTTCCACAACTTCAAGACAGATAGAAAATAGAAAAACTGCTTGGAAATGCATCCAAACAATTATCAACGTGATCAAGACAAGGGATTAGATATTATAGAAAGAGAATAGGATAGAAACGTTTGCAAATTAGCTACAGATTTACATGCCAAGTACGAATCTAGTGCAGATTATGATAAAAAAATAAAAAAGCGCAAACACTACTACTACTAATCCTATCATTGATTAAGAGAAATTGTTTTGAAAAAAATCAAGGCTCAAATACCTCCTCGCTGAGGGAACGGTGGTCAAAAAATTATTGAATAGATATTAGGACCCATTTACGAATTTTAGGCTTTACGATAAAGTAGAGGTCTAGTGTTGTAGATGTTAGAAACTACGAAGGGCTTCGGGTGTCATAATTAAACAATAAATTAATATGAGCAGATAACACATTATACATTGGTGCGGAAATCGCATTCGCAGTCTCATTTTACAGATGCCGTATTGACCGCTGCGCTGCAATATCTATTCAATATCCGGTATCCAACTTAAAATTCCGCAGTAAAGACGGTTTACTGCGTCCAAAGGGCTGTCGTGAAAGAAAAATTATTTATGAAAGTATCAAAATAGTATATATTTCCTTATGTTAGTGATATCAGGAATAAGTACAAATGTTTTAAAGATAATTTTGGGCGGAAACTTAACGGCATGCCCATGCGCATCCTTTCATAATCCTTTACTTATAAAAAATAAGCAGTGGCGACATGGAAACAAAGTAACCGAACACTGTCTAAGTACACGAACAAACAGCTTCCTTCAATTAACACTATTTGTGTACAATGTTTGCGCATCAGATGATTTGCCCCCGTTCCGAAATGTCCGTTTTATAAGGGGATTTGTGAGTATCGAATTATATGTGTTTAGGCCTTGTCGCCCATTTGTACTGGGGACCTCTATATTATTTTATTTATACAAGTGAATGTCGCTTAACATGAACGCGAAGACTAGACTACGTAATGTAAGTAACAACACATTACATTATTCTATATTTGTCTATTATTTCTTGATGAATATTTAAGGTTTTAAACTTTAGGGTTTCGATATCTTGACTCACACTAAGACCGTATAATGACGTCTAAGAAAGAAAATTACAGTAGCGAATTTTTCATCTGTTTTATTATTATATCTCTTACTCGATCTAAGCCTGTGTGTATGACAGTATTTCTTTACAGTAGTAGGTAAAAAACAACATAGAGAAACATTTCGCAAAGTATCAACAAACTAGAGATCTTTAGAAATGTCACTCAACCATGGCTCTATCTCCATATTACCGATTTGTTACCGAATCGACAAGCGAATACTGATACCGTTTAACAGAACAGTTGTATGTTAAATGTAAAGGGTACAAAATATATGAAGTTGTAATAATTTACGTAACATGACAGTTATTTGGAAAGCTGAAGTTAAGATGTCACCGCGGCGCGCTACGGCATCGCATCGCGTCGTTAGAAAAGTTTCTGTAGTATTATAATGCTCTTGAGAATTGTGCTTATACTTTGACATGATGTTAAGATATGCACTTCCTGTAAAAATATATTATACTTCTGAATAACAAAGTAGGCCGCTCAATATGCGTGCCAACTGTTCGACCAAAGTTTTGAATTACAAAGCACTGCACGACATTTGCAGAAACACTGGATGTAAAAGATGTTCACTTTAAGTTGCGTCGGCTGCAACATCCTTCTAATCGCAACTTGTGAGCAAAACAGACGTGGTGGGGTATATACATGTACACACTCAGGTGAACACTTGCATCAACAGAAAGAAAGAATTGCTTAAAGCAAAGAACAACTCTATTTAGCTTCTGGCCCATCTTATATTTGCAAAAAAGTATCCTACACAAACGTCTAGCGTGTTTTCTATAGATACGGGTGTAAGTGATTTGTTCAAGCGGAAGTATGACATGCGACAGATATGCGTAAAGCACGCGTCAAAATTCATACACGCATCCGTGTAAAACAAAGCTACAAAATAAAAAATGTATTTAACATTTCCCGTTACCCCAATAGAAAGTGACGCACAGTGAAAATAGACAATCGTAACCACACGGGTGTATGCAAACGCGGCGGCAACGCGACGCCGAGGCACGGCGCGATGTTTGCGCACGCATTAGCCGAGCTCGCCTCGTGTCAACAGAATAATGGCTGCAAACACTACAACAACCCTCCTCCCTCGCACCACTGCCGCCCCGCCGCGATCCCACCTGATCGCCCGCGTGTTCGGCTACCGTCATACTGCGCCCGCGCAACGGGACTTTAAACTAATTTGTTTTGGCGACAGATTTGAGGAAAATGTTTTGTGACTACCGATTGGGGCCGGTCTGATGCCTGGGACGGGATAGGACGGCAGAGCACAATTTTTATGCAAACATATTAATCAATCAATACCTACATAACATGTTATAAGTGTATGAAACAAAGACTGTTAATTTTTTCGCGTATTAAGTAAACGGATGAACGAATTCCGATGCAAATTTCTTAATTAGGCTAAGCGAAACCCCAGTTTGAAATAAAGGGCTTATAATATTGATATAGAAGGGAATGAACATTAAGAATAATTCCGTGCGGTCGGAGCCGCTGGCTCAGTTTTAATAAGCATCACAATATTTACGCAGGAATGTATGAAAAATGGCATTTCGGTGGTGGCGCGTGCGCACCCCAGCTGCCCTTATTAACCTCGATAAACAGTGTCAAAGTATTCGAGTCGATAAATCAAATGACACTAATTATCGACAAGCTCGGCCGAGCCGCCCGCCTTGCGACGTGTGTCCTATTTGTTAGGAAGTGGCAGCTTTATGGGGTGGGGACACTGATTTGTATAATTGTAGACACGTGGTCTGTGGCCGTCCAGGTGCCTTCCACCCGTAGCGTATTGGCAGTATAATCTGGAAAGTTGTCGGTTAGATTCCTAATTCCGTCGATGTTTTGTGTTGGCTTTATCATAAATTTCTCCGATTTGGACAAACGAAGTCAATTGATGCATGAGTAACACTGACTCTACATAGGAATAGGCTATGAGCAGAAGAATGATGACGTGCCTACCTCCAGGTATGTTGAGTGAACATATTTCCAATAATCAACCGTTAAATAGTAATTCGATTAATTAATATATGCAATATTTACACCTTCATCTCTATTTACCCCATTTCACCATGCACAAAAATGTATGTGGAAATCTTTACAGGAGGCCTATGTTCAGCAGTAGACGTCGTGTGACTGAGGATGATGGTGATAATAATGTATCGTTCAGATGTTTTAAATACTGGGAAAAAAGGAATTAATGATCTTCCATAAAGCGGCTGCTGCAAGTGATGCTAGACGTTTGGTCTTTCCATATTATACTCCAGCTAGTACCAACTACCTTGTTTATTCTACAACTAACAATATACTGCTTTGCTCCATTTTAAAGGCCATTAATAATTGGCCTCTGGGACTAAATATCCAATGTCTTAGAATTTCCTTTGCTGTCGTGAAGAACTTTGTAATTCAACGCTCTCGATAACTTTTTGTCTGTTTTTAGTTGTTGCGTGCATCATTAGGCAAGCGGCATCCATGTTCATCTAACTCCATGAATATTGCAATATTAGGTACTTAATGCACCGAATGTTATGACTATTTTTTTTTTCATTAAACATGCACCGCGGCTCGTTCGCCCGTACTAGTAGTGACGCGCGTCGGTTATTATCGACGTTATCGATAACCCTTGACGGCCTCCGAACTGTCGATAAGTGAGCACGTTCAGCGCCAAAGTGCGCCGCACCGCCCTAATGGCGACATTAACTAAAACAGGTAATTAACGTCAGCTAGTGATAGCCCTTATCGAGAGTTTAGTTGATTTTTTATGGATTTTTGTTATATCTAAACGTACTAGAACAGCATTCACATTTCATTTGTTCCGAGGTGTAATATTATCGATAATGTTAATTTATAGTATGGACTGGCAGCGTAGCGAGTCACCGAGCTGATCTTTACTGATTTAAAGAAAGAAAATTGGATGGATGAATTGATTGGATGGGACTTGTGAACATTTGGACATTTGACATTTGAACTTTGATAAGCAATAGCTAGATCCTGAAACCGGCATCACACATACTGACTTGTCTTTAATTATACCGATTACTTAGGATTATTTTATGCTGGCGTGTCAATTGGCAACCTACAATACAACTACATTAGACCAAATATCTACGAATAATCCAAAATAACGTGCACCAATCAATCAATTAATTAATTAGCCTTTCGCCCTCCACTGCTGAACGTAGGCCTCCGCAAGTGAGTGACAATCATCTCGGTCTTGAGCAGCCCGCATCCATCCGCTACCCGCCACCCTTTTCAAGTCGTCGGTCCATCATGCAGCAGGACGTCCAAATCGCGGTCTCCACTCCAGCACCTGTCTGCTCCATCGACCGTCCGTCCGTCTGCAGACATGGCCGGCCCACTTCCACTTCAGTGTGCTGATTTTACGAGCGACGTCGGTAACTCTGTTTCTCTGGTGGATATCTTCATTTCTGATTATATCTACCAGAGATACTCCGAGCATCGCTCGTTCCATAGCACGCTGAACGACTTTAAACTTTTGGACCAGGCCACTGGTAAGTCTACGTCTCCACTCTCGGATGCGTAGGTCATTACAGGTAGGACACAGTGGTTAAAAACCGTAGCTTTTAAGCATTGAGGGATCGAGGAGTTGAAAATATCAAGTTACGTGCACCAAAGAATATAAAATACTCCTTGGTTAAACAAAAACTGGCAAATCTTACTGACTGTATCTTAACCGGGTGAACCTGGCACACGAATCGTCAGAATGAGCCAGAAGATGAATTCTTCACCATGTGTGCGGTGGCAAGTGTACAGAAACTATATTCGGTTCTCAAGTGTAAAGGTCAAGAGGATGATTGAGAGTTCAAGTCCTTTCGTGAAAAGAGGTAAAATCGTTTCATATATTTGGAGTTACAAGACCACAGACCAACACATGATAAACCGATAAAATCCCTTTTTTTAGTGTTATAAAGATAATTATTTATTAATAACTTTGTTGTACACAAAAAAATACTGTATTTAACATGATAAAGGCAGAGAGGAGGTACAATTGGCGGTCTTAACTTATATAATTAGTTTAATATAAAAAATAACATACATCTGCATATTATGCATCGTAAATATTTATTTTAGACGTTCTTTTAGACAAGATTTCTAGAACATAAAACTTTCATTCTATGCCATCCATTATTCGAAACTGATATAATTACTATTCACTTGAAATAACTTAAAAAAATCGTATCAAATATCATTTGATTCCAATTAGATATTGAGGCGAGGATATTTTCTGACCATTAAATAGTGTGCTTCGAATGCGGCAAAAAAACCCAACTCGTAAGTTGATGTCGTTTAATTTTGATGTTTGTGATTGATCGAGAGACTAGTACGTCAGTCACGTGTTACACTCTCAACCAATCCCAATAAAACGAAACGGAGTCGTGTCGTGTTTTTTACTTAATAGTTTACGGTAGACTGATTATAAAAGTTTTTGGTGGCACTGGTACTGTTTTTTGGCAATGTTAGCACCTACCTACCCTTGGACGGAGAAATGACTCGTAGCTATCATGACAGAGACGGGTGTTACATTCGTAAGTTAGTCTTACGTAAGTTGTACATAAGGTGTAAGACACGAAAATAAGTACCTACATTTGTAATTATAACTAACTTACGTAGTTGTTTACATTAGTATATCGTTCGTAAGTAATCATACAAATATAACGACTATAAATCAGTAATAATTTGTGCACCAATAATTAACAAAGTAGTTCTATAATATCAATTATATAATTTATAACTACCGAACCGTGACACGTCGTTAGAATCATAGAAAATGACCCAGAAATGACAGATATCAAGTGTTTAATGCTGCCCAGCCGGAGTGACCTCGCCGGCATCAATTGGTTATATTCACTGAAGACAAATTGTGTATCTTCCGACGTATCGGAAGTTATGACTATCATTAATCGATTCAAAATTACTAATGCAGACTGATAATGTGTCCGAGATCTTCATTCTCGCATAAGCAAAGTTGTCTTGTACCAGACACTTGAAAACAAATAACGGCAATGTCTGTCAGTCAATGCTGTCAGTCAAGTATTTGGGTATAAGCTTCTTGCTGTCAGTGTTTCGTTTTATATAACTACATTACGAAACTCCTTCTTGTCAATATGTACCTATAGCTTTTTATAGTAGTTGTACGAAAACTGGAATTGACAGTTCGGTGCCAGCATTTTGTTTCGTATGTTTGGTGTAGCACGTGGACAGTGTCTGCGCTGCGCCTTAGGATTATTTCTATGAGGATTTTTTTTTCCTAACATGATACACGACATCAACATGTATTCATTTGCAATAATGTGCAAACGTCTATGTTTTCGGCAATCATTCTTGGAAAACAGTCCGTCAGTAACTTTTTAATTTCCAATGTTGATAGACATATAAAATTATAATAGAAAATGTATGCAATGATAACATTAAAACGAATTCCACTTCTGTCTTTGTCGTTTAAGTACCTAGTAATATTTTGACCCAAGCGTCCTCGCGTCGGGGGACCGAACTCCGGAGCAGGGAGATGAAAATACTTCTTTCGCGGTCCCCCGACGCGTCGATGCTTGGCTCAAAACATTACTAGGTACTTAAACAACAGACAGACAGGATAAGTGAGCTGTCGAAGAACCGAAAACCGCCGCGCTGGAGCAATCGAGTTCTTGAGTGGAGACCACGAGTTGGCAAGCGTACTGTGGGACGCCCTCGAACTAGGTACAGTGATGATTTGCGTTATGTCGCTGGCAGAAACTGGATGTGACAAGCCGAAAACACGAACGAATGGTGAGAATTGGAGGAGGCTTATGTTCAGCAGTGGACCACTAAAGGCTGATGACGATGACGCTAATATCAGTCATGAAGTGTGAATATTTTCAAAAGTTTCACCGATATGTTTAAGAACTAAATTAATTTATAGATGTATAGAGATTTATATTGTACCTTTATGACATGATAGTAAACAAGATGGGGGTAGGTAAATTAATTAAAATGGAATTAGATCGAACCCTCAGCATTTGCGTAGTCATAATTTGCAAGAAAAATTCAGATTGCTCACTCAAGAACAGATTTCCAGAACAAACCGGTTAGTTACATATGTTATAATCAGACATTGTGTAAAAATGGAGTAGGTACGTCGGTCGCGATGACCCGTACCGGATCAGTCGAGCGGCGCGACCCGCGGCGACCTATCGATATGCATTTACGTCACACAACTATCTCCCATGCCGCAAGGTGTTCATTCAGCGTGATATATTTGCTATCACTGACACGGCTCGTGGAGACTTCAATAAAGATTTATCTCCACGAGTTGGTTCCGCGACTTGGTATGTGATTTTCGTAAAAAGCTTTTCAGTGTTTAAAAAGGTTGTTAATCCGAATAGGTATACATGCATATGGTTCTTGAGAGACTTAATTCCATGCTGTAGCTAGGTCCTATATTAACATTCGTGACTGATCATGATTATAGTAATCACTTGTTATATTATTATACTGATACTCGTCCTTTTTCGGCACTGTTATAAAAACCTAACGCAAAGTAAGCCATTCTTGCAGTCAGTGAGAGCTCACTGTCACCCTAAAAGGCAGCTAACTGAAAATTCCTTTTAAATTGGTATTTAGGCACTCAAGTCACTGAAAACAGTAACTCGCTATTTAGTAGAAGACAAGTAAATGAGCAAATAGTTGGAAGGTGTTTTGCATCCGCAATGTCGCTGTTTTTACCAAGGCATCAGCAATACTAAGCATCAGCAATATTAGTTAGCTGTTAATTAAATTTCAGTGAAACAATGCTGCATTTTTTATCTCTTGTCGCCCTGGGGAATCGAGGCGGCTATGTTAGGTTTATCGAACTTTCCATGCTGACATATAGAGTAAAAGCCTGCCTAGCCTACACATAATATGCGAGGTCAAGGTCGTGGATACCGCGAGAGAAAAAGCCTGATTACATCCGAATAAACAAGCTCTACCCTCGTACCCAGTTGGCGCATTCGTGCTGTAGACAATACTGTAGAAAAAAACTCCGAGCGTTCTATTACAATAAAGATAGACATAATTCCCACTTCAATTCTTATTACGTATCTTAAGTAAATGTATCTTCAAACTTATGTGATAATAATTGACAACATTTCAAAATCTAAACGTGCCTAAAACAAAAATACCGTTTCTTAATTTTTCAATTCTGAATACGATTATATTTTTATATTTTTTTTTAATACTTAATTTCGGAGATAATAAATAAAAACCGAAAAATGATTGATGACGTCACACATACGGTCGAATGAAGTAGGTTCCTGGCTATTCATACTATTTACGTAGATATGTAAGTACTGAGTACTGGGTATATCGTATGTCGCCAACTGGATGACAAATTACAAAAGTAGTTGTTGTTGAGTTGCCACTTGGCGGTTTTTTGTATTGCAAAGCAAAGGCTATTACGTCTTGAGCCGTATATATGACGTCATTTGGTGCTTACGACGCTTTAGAATAAGGCAAATTCAAAGTGAAAATCATGAATGAAAATATCTGAAGTATGAAAAAAGAAAAAATATGGGTCTCATAATTTTAGATCAAGTATCATATAGTATAAACATTTGAGTATATTGAAAAAATGAAATGTTGTCAATTATCCATTTATGGAAATTATAATTAAGCATATTATAATTCTGTAAGGTCGCAGAGTTGAAGTCATCGCCTATTGTCTATTGTCTAGTAGGCAGATACAAATGTGAATTAGATGATATTAAATTTATCACCACTAGATAACCCTGGCTTAGCTATGCGAGGCTAAAGTCGCGACCTGTTTAAATGAGATCCACTATCGTGACCCGTTGTTTACATTCCGAGGAACCCGAATTATTTTTCTCTCACATGTATCGCTTAAAGGTCGTATGGATAGATAACTTTGGGTATCCCTTTTTTATATTGCTACTGAATGACGAGACGAGCATGCCGCTTGCCTGATGGTAAGCGATACGACCACCTATACACAGAAGCAACATCATACAAAACTTTTAAGTGCAAAGTACCTACTGTGTGGCACTCGACTGTGCTCATCACCCTGAGACATTAGATGTTAAGTCTCATAATGCCCAGTAATTACGCTGGCTACAATGTCCTACAAACCGGAAGACAACAGTGCATGCACACTGCTGCTCAGCTGTAGAAATAGACATTGCGGTGGTCCCAACACAGACGACCCCTTGCATACAAGAGACTTACCACCAGTAATCGTAAGTAATCCCTGTTGTAGATATTCTTCACTGAGAGATAAAGCATCTTATTCGTTACCTGTGTCCATCAGAGGGGACTGGGGACAACGGGAGAATTTTTGTAGCCTTAACCCCACTGTTGTTTGTTTTCTTTCTTCACCACGATGGGTAAATAGTAGGCAGCACCAGGAAATAATATGAAAAATGTCCCGGAATATATTTTGAGTTCGATAAGAACAAACACAATGTAGAGATACAAGTTAGATGTTAACAAAATTGCTGCAACTATACACAAAGTAGCTATATGAAATACGATGTTATAAATAGTTTAAAAGTTTGCGAGTTTGCAAGAGTATTTCTTTGAAGCGACAAATGCCACATCTAAGAATTATATTATTGATAGATAGGTAAAGTGTCTGTAAATACCTGTTTTGCGATGCTGTAGTAAATGCTGATCGTCGAGTATAATATAGGTCAACCTAATACAAAGTTCAAGCTCCCAAATAAGTGGTAAACAAAAAAATACTACGTGCATAAACTGTCTCATACGTAAACTGGCGGATAACATTTACTTGCACATTATGAAGCAGACCCTTAGAGATATAAGCTATTACTTTTATTATAGCTATACTACTATAGCTATTACTGCACTAATATTACTTTAATTCTGTAAAAACACTTGTATACAAGCGGCGGCACGAGTAAAATGTATTTGAAAACTAAAACCGGGTTTTTTTCAACTGTAGTTAGGGTAATCATCGGTGTTATTAAGCTGGACGCGCTCGCAGAGCTGCGAGTGCTCCAGGTGCTGTGAGCGCGTGATTTGGTTTTACTGGAATTTGTTCCCGATATGGCGATAGGCTCGCCCCTTATATATCATGGAACGGAGCGTGCAGGGCGAGGGGTGGGTGCACTGGTCGCGCCTCTGCCTATTCCTTCAGGATTGAAAGGTGTGAGTGTGTGTGTGTAGCTGAAGATTTTGTTTCTTTATACGCTCTCATCTCTGTTATATCTAAAAAATCAGTTCGAAAAAGAAGCTCTACATTATGCCTGATACTACAGGCTTGGTACTTTTATCTAGGAAATATTCACCCAGATGGAGCCACGAAAAGAAGCTAGATTAGCATTATCATCATCATCATCAGCCTTATACAGTTCACTGCTGGACATAGGCCTCATTCAATACTGCCATTTTACTCTGTCTTCGGCTTGTCGCATTCAGTTTCTAAAGGAAACCTCACCCAAATCGCCACTCCACCTATCTGGAAGGCGTCCAACACAAACGTGGCCTCCACTCAAGAACTCGTTTACTCCAGCGGTTATCGGTTCTTCGACACACATGATCAGCCCACTGCCATTTCAGCTTACTAATCCGTCGGCTACTTTGGTTCTCCGTTGAATAAACTCGTTGCGAATTTTATTTTTCAGAGAAACACCTTTATAGATTATCACGTTGTGTGTTATTGTAAGTGATAGGCCTCTCGAATGCATAATACGCAACATCATACGACTGCTAGCGCTTGGTATATTTCTATCCACCAACAGTTTGATTTCTTTTTTGTTACTAACATTGAAGCCAATTTGAGATTTGTAACATCTCATCCCTTAGCGCGGCTACAGTACTCAATGCTCACTATGCCAAGCAGTAGATCGTACAAAACACAGCTTTAGGTTCATCAATATTAGGCGCGATATTTGCTCGTTTTTATTCAGTACAATTACTATTTTTCTTATTAAACTATAAAGCCAACTATTAAAGTTTTTTTTTAATTATAGGTACATTTGTACTAAAGTTGATATTTACGTTCCTAACACTGTATTGATACTGCGCCATTTTATGATATAGTTTTGTCACAGGTAAGGTAAATTAACGTAATATTATGTGTTATCAACGAATTAGATACGCGATGTAAAACAATACGTTCTTGAAATTAAATAGTTTTAAAATATAAGGTAAAGCAATCATTGAAGGCCCGCTTCATTTTAAAATCTTCATAATATCATTTCTTGAAGAAATATAAAGAAAAACCTTTGATTAAATTGCAACATATCACTACATAGTACCTACATGTTATAAAATTCTATAATAAAAGAACTAACACAATCTCGTATGTTTTTGCATTACAAGAGATACAACACAAAAAATAATCAAGAACTTGGATGGTGGGCCATATTAGGAACATGGCTTACTTTGGTCACATTACCCTATCGACCTATACTAATATTATAAAGAGGAAAGATTTGATTGTTTGTTTGCATTGAATAGGCTCCGAAACTACTGAACCGGTTTGAAAAATTCTTTCACCAATATAAAGCTACATTATCAGTGAGTAACATAGGCTACTTTTTATCCCGGGGCAATATAATGCGGGACTTTTATCCCGGAAAAACTCATTCAAGCAAAAGTCTAGTTATAAATACAAAACTATGTGAATTTTATTGGTAAACATTCTTGTTATAAATAAAGGCTGAAGCTGGTCGTCGAATAAAATTTGACACTCGGAGTCAGATTAAGATCTCTATAACGATTGCTTATGCTTACGTGAACATTAGACATTTAAATAAAACTAGTTTTCGTAAACTTAAAAAACGCGATAAAATCCGAAAAGTAGATTTGTTTCAATTAAAATCTTTATGTTTAGAGCCCAATTTTTATTCCAAAAAAGTAAGTACATAGATAGTTCGATTTTTTACTTCAGGAAAGGTTTTTCACGCGGGTGAAGCCGCAAGCAACACCTGCTCCAAAATAAAGAATTTAATAAATGTTTAATACGAAGACCTTTTGAAAGATGCAATGAGGTAGCCGATCGAGTGATGTTCACCACAACCATTCCGATGTCATGCGCTCGTCATCCGGATCCATTTATTTTATTTTACACTTTGTTCATATTATGTAAAGGTAGACTTAATGTACCTACGTCTATAATTTTGATTAAGTGTATATATTTCGTCCAAAAATAACACTAGCTACAATGCCTTTGAAACTTGCACACAACTATTAAACAAACAATGTGGTTGGTGTTTTTTTTTGCGGAGAAAGTGCCTTACCGTTACCGCCTAGCCTTCGTTGGAGACTGGGCGGTTATGTTGGGTTCACCGTGCCTTACGAGCCGGCGTTGAGCAGCCTGGAGATATGGAAAAATCATGCGACCGACGGGCCGAGTCCCTAACCCTATATACACTATGCACGCCATATCAACCGAAACTCCGCGGTGGCCATCTTCATCGCATTAGGGACGGTTGCGGGCTTCCTCTGCCGGCAATGTCAAAGTTAAAGAAACCTGCAGCTGTCCCGGGTTCCATCATTGTAAAAGACCCTTCTTATAAATAAATACTACTCCACTAATTACTTTGCGCACATACAAAGTACTCTTAGCGTATATGTTAATGAAGAACATGGAGTCTGTAATTTCCTTCAAATTCCTTCAGTGGTTTCTCCTTTGTTTCCAGCAACATCCAAACATCTTCACATTTCGTATTTATATTTTAATATAGTAAGATAAATGGAATTTTTTGAGTACTTAAACAATTATTACATTATTAAATTCAGACTTGTCTACTGCGAAATAAATAGATTCTAATAAGAATTTCGCTCTTATGCAACTTGTGCGGTACTTAATTTTATAGAAGTTGTAAGTCAAACTTTTTAATATGCTTACACATTAAAAGCTTCTTAAAACATCGATCAGACTCCGACATATAGCTGAGAAACACTACATTACTATGAAGCTATCAGGAGCTGAAATTGCTTAAGCAACAGGCATCGAAGTGCAAAGAATAATATACTTATGATCCACGGCTAGCACAATCATCCAAATCTAATAAAATCCTAAATTTCATCAAAATTAATTAATTATAAAGTTTTTTGTACAATGCTAGCAAATAGTATATTAATAATTTAAGGTAGTGATTGCAGCCTACTGAAAACACATACAGAAAAATATTGCTTGATGTATAGAATGTATATCCTTTATTTTTTGAGGAAAAATGTAAATTGTAAGGGTTGTGAGTGAAATAAAGTAGTTGTACTATCTCCATAGCACGAAATTTAATTAATAAACATTATCAAGAGCGGATCAACAAATGACATGAATATTTAAATACCTTAAATAAATTCAATCTTGAGCAAATTTCAAATCTAATTCTAGCTTTAAGTTTTTCCGTTTTACTAAGTTTTTTCAAAAAGTGATCAAGTTTTAATGATTTGCAAATATTAATACGGAAGTAATTTAAAAAGAGGTCCGTCTAGAAATCTTTAGGGGAAGCCTATATCCAGCAGCTGATCTAATGTGGCTGATGATGCTGATGAAAATCTAAGAAGAATCGCTTGGAACATAAAATCTAGTCTTTTTTATTAGAACTCAAAGAAAATTGATTATAGCCCTTCGATTCAATGCTACTTCAGTTCTTCGAGAAATCGGTCATAATAAGATATAAATGGATGCAGGCCGCTTTTGACAGATCTGTCTCGAAAACTTTAGGGGAGGCCTATGTTCAGGAGTGGACATCATGTGGCAGATGATGATGATAATAATAAATTTACATATGTTATTCTTTTTAAATAATAATAAAACCTATGTTGTAAAATTACAGAGAGGGGAAATGCTTTTTTGGCACTTTAAGCCGTCGGCGAATGTGAAGATCTTGTATGGCTCCTTCAAATATTTAAATAATATTCGTCAATGATTAATTGATAATGGAAATTTACGAGATCAAACTATTGTCATAGATACCACTATATACATAAAGTAAGATTAACACTATCTTTGAAATTATGTTCGTAATACGATTTTGTTTAATTAGGACTTATATAATGAAAAACTGATACAATAATAGATTTTGGATTTAAAACTTACGAATGGATTTTTGTTTAAATTAATTCAAAATCCTAATTATTATCGTAATTTTTGGGTGTTTAATAGTTCACGATATTATTTTTGTTACCTCACTGATTTGGGTAGATTGAAATTTTGCACCATTTAATTGAATTACGCGCAAATAGGTATTTGAGGCAATACATCATTAATAATATAGAAACCTAATTACCAAATAAAGATCTAAGGCGTTTATTATACTAGCCTAAAAGGAAAAACATACAAAAATTAGATCTAAATTGGGAAAAAAATCACCAATATCGATTTATAATCTAACAACAAACTGCTGCAAAAATAATAGAATCTTCGTCACGTAAAATTATGTACTAAGCAGCCAATATCTATGTAATACGAGGTCCTGGCATAACCTTAGGACCTTCACACTAAGTGGAACACCCCAAGATTGGAAGGATGTACTTACCAGCTTCCATAGCGTATCCAGCGGCGGCGGCTGCGGCGTGCAGCGCACCGTACTCCTTGCCGTCCATGCCGCCCAGCATCATCACAACACTTCACATCCGATCGAGCGTCCGGCGCGGCGCGTGGTCGGCGGACATGTGACCGGCCGTAGCACCACAATGCGCGCGCGCACCCGCACCGCCCCGCACGTCGCCATTGGCGCGCGTCCGCCAATCGCAACGCTTCGTTTCAACCGTTTTCGTTTTTCCATGTCGCGTTCTATTTGAAGCGTGTTGATACTGGCTAAGTTCTTGCTGTCGCATTTTAAATCGTATGCGAATGGGATAAGATTGAACATTGTTGTGGTGTGGTTGCTGGTGTATGTCTGTTTTCCCGTTCGGTCGGATGCGCTCGGGCAGGTTGCGCGACGAGCGCCGCGGTCGCGTCCCGCTCGAGTAGGTAGGCTCGGGCCGGTGGTGCGCGCTGCGTGCGGCGCGGGCGCAGGCGGTGGGAGTTGTTGCCGCTACCCGCTGCCCGCTGCCCGCTCACGGCTCTATGTACCCATTCGTCACGCGTGTAACTATGTACACGCTTTGTAATTGATATTTTTATGTTCGTTAATTTGTTGTATAGTAAATTACACGCGCTTTCGGTGGATACGACAGCGCGAATCAGATGCTGTGTTAAAGCGGAAAATGAGTTTCCAGTCAGAACTGTTTGGTGCTATCTTAATTTAACATCTCTCAAAATACGTTCATTACTTTATAGATAAAGTTTCATTTAGTGCCTAAAATATAACGGGCATCGTTAGAATTATAATTTCTTTGGCTTTTAATGTTTTCAACTGCCAGCTTTAGTGATTTATGTACTACATAGAAGTTAGAACTTAAACCCTAACGAATTCACACAGTAATAATTGTAAGAAATTTAACTATTATGTCGTCATAACTTACCCTTTTTAATGTCAAAAAAACTACAGCAGTAGAAAAAAATTATAGAATAATTGAATCACCATGACATTTTTTCATTTACTCACAATCTAAAAAATCCCGTTCAAACATCGAGGTTTCCCTAAGAAATACACATTACCAACAATTTACCGATATTCAGCGGAAATATTTGTACCCAAAAAACTAGCAAACGACATAATTAAAACAACAGTAGTATCAGCAAAAACTACAAACGCGCCGGCTCTGGGCGTATTTCTGTTAATTACCACAAATATGTAGCGTTCATGTAAAAACCGACCGGGATGCGCCGGCGCAGGAACAAATTACCGCGACGCAAATGACGCGCGACAGAGTGCAGACACAAACGCACCGACTCACTGCCGACCTCTGTGTCAGTTCAACGGCTGCCCAGATGATTCTAAGAAGCACTAATGCGATGAGGAAAGACGGGCCTGAAAGGACTAAAGATGGGTTAAACTGAAAGCTTATAGAGTGAAGTCCTGGGTTCAAGTGTGAAGTCGGATAATGGAAATTAGTGAATCGAAGACTGCCTCAATGGCGCAATTGTATTACGACTACTTTAAAATCGGGTTCGATTTCCGGGTCGGGAAAATTGATATTCTGCTAAGCAGCAGTTCGGAGTCTGTAAGTTGTGAGTGCTCGCCCCTATCCTATCACATCCTGGAACACACATGACGACAAGTGAGTGCCCTGGTTGCATCTCTGCCTACCTCTTCAGGAATACATGCGGAATGTGTTTTTATTTTTTTATGAAAAGTAAAAACTCATCCGATTTTCCCGGAAGTAATTTTTATTGATGTGTAGGATATAGCGGTAAGTCTACTCTTCTTTCATTTGGGGAAGAACGTCTTATTTTTAACAACCACTTCGGTTTTAGCGGCGTGGACTTATGTTTTAAATTATAGGTAGAGTGATCGTGTGATAGAGCCACATAATAGAGTTTTCGTTTAACCTGATTGTTTGATTGCCTACCTCCTACACAAAAACGATAACAAATATCGATAACTTGTGTGTATTTACCTTATAGCTAGAAATGCTATCATAATTATATTTTTTCAATAAAGGTTATAAGAGAAGGAATTATTATTACCTTATTACATAAATAAAAGTCATTAGAATATTTATGTTTATATCTTTATGTCCCTTTCCCACAGGAGGGTAGACAGAAGTGATTTACGACGGGGCTCGTTCTCTTCCCGGTTTATTCAAGCTACAAGGATAATAAATAAGACTGTCTGATTGCAATGGATGGATTTAATGTTATATCCATATATTTGATGCTTTTATTATTGTGGGAGGAGCGGAGCCAGACAATTGAAAGTATGCTAGTTATACGAGCAATTATTTTGTACGCAGGTATGTAATAGCTTGCAGACCTTTTCCATACGATTTGAGATTTCCGCATTCCAGGATCAGTCTGTGTATATTCGATTTAAACAGGCCGGCATAATTATGTCTATAGACGAGGGATAATCATGGCTGGTCAGTCGACACTCTATCTCGACCCCTCCCGCTTACCATCAGATGCAGTGGGGTCACTTTGTCGTATCCGTATAAAAAACAACACTCGAATAGATCTATAACAAATGTTCTATATGCAACATAGCAGTGTATGTAAGCACTTTATTCCGATTTGAAAGAAGCGTGGTTGCATGCTTGACTTTCCAAATATGCATACATTATCAACACAGCTTAAAAATAATACTTCCCATAAAACTGAAAGAACAAAAAACCCTTAAAGCGGAAATAAAACAGTAATAACGAGCTCGTTTGTTCGGAATTATTTCGTGAAATATTTACAACAGTTTTGTGATGGAGGGGAGGTGGGGCGGACGCGGGTCTTAATAAATAACCTATAGCGCATTGTTCGTGGTCAGGCTGCGTGGATTATGCCCAATTGTCTCGCTACTCCGTGCTCACAGATTGCAACCAGATATGGACCTGGGGTGGGAGGTTGGGACCATTGAGTCAACAAGAGGTTAGGTTTGTGAGATATGTTGGTAGGTGGTGAAAAACTAAGAAACATTGTCATTGAAGTGAAGATATGATTTGATTTATCAGCGTCCATGGCCTGCAACGACACAAATGTTGATACAATCGGCAACGTTTTGGGTACATTAGTAAGTCATGTATTGCCACTCTCATAATTATTTTCTACCTTTATTCTTGACAAAGTACTAACGCACAGCCCATTTCCTTATCTATACTCTATGCTATATGACAATAGGCGTAGACTCAGAACAATATGCTTGTTATTATTCTGAGGGCGTAGAGGGCGGGTGAAGTTATTAATTTCAGGACGGCTACAAATTGACGTCGTATTTTAATATGATTTTGTAACAGTTTCTTTTTTATTTTCATAGACAAACGAATAACTTGAAGTGACTTATTCTAATTCAAATTTCTTTAAAGATTGCCTTCGGCGTGTAATGTTATAATTTTATTTTGTTTCATATAAAAATGTAAGCCCTAAGTCCATCCCCGGCATTACATTCCCTCATGTGGTATTGTTTCACAACCCTTTATCTTTTCTATAGAACAAGGTTTTATGTTCTGTCGTTAATGCGCTGTTTTCGCGAAAATCAAACATTTTTCTATTCAATGCACACCAACACGTGTCAAATATCGGGAATTAAACCATTGCTTCCATATATGTTATAATCGTCCTACCGTTGTTTATATGATATGTTCCATGATCTCATGATCTAGTGATGTGCTTATGGATTTATTAAATACCCATAGGCTACACTAGAACCTAATATTGACATTATTCTTTTTGTTTGTGAAGTCCTGATATATTTAGTATGCAATTGGCTTTTGACAGCGACCAGTGTATGGCATTAAAAACTCAAAATCTTGCATTCTACTGATTTGTGATTCGCTGTACTACCATGCAGGTGTATCCCATGTAAGGTATGTCAATGTCATACGAGCACTATGAGACAACATCAACTGTTTCACGTCGATAGATGTAATGCTTTTCATGGATTACTTTTCAATTCAAAGTGTAGGGTTATGTAGATGTTTTTAAGTAAATATGACGCTCAGCATCGTAGGAACGATTTTCTCTACTTATCATTCGGCTGTGTGGTAGAAAGTAGAATGTTATTCGTTATACCCTTGTGCTGAATGGGTAGTCTTTAAATAGAATATTTTATTAAATATTTTGACAGGTCGTGTTACTGAGGGAGTTTCATTTCTTGTGGGCGCTTCTTCTTTATAACAATACACGTTCCGAAGCAGTGACAGATACATTTAGATGAGATCAGATTTGCGATTAATGAAAAAAAGTCCATTTACCTATCTTACACAATGAGCTTGTATGCACAATTTCGCTTTTATAGACCCTTTAAAGTAGAGTTATGTTGACTTAATTACGGAAATAGATTGTTTATTACATAAATCCATAGTAATAATGGCCCCACAAAGGCTGTAAGCGATTGTTTTAATCAACGGCAGCGACATGCGACGTCGCGTCGCCAGTCGTGGACACGCGCCGCCGACCGCGACCGAGCCGTCCCACTATATATAACTACCCGCAAATACCTGACCTGTCATCTCTGATGGGCCTTTGAACTATTTATAATTTGTTTATTTGCGGTGATGGGGTTTGATTTTGGTGTTTTAAGTTATTACATAATATTTGAAGTGTAGCATTTTTGGTGGATATTCATTATAAAGTAGATATGCTCGACATGCTAATTATATTTCCGTCCAAGCAACGGACGAGGTTTTCGCAAAATCGGTGCTTATTTCAAGAGTAAGTTTTATGAAGATTTAAGATTTATGAAGTTAGGATCGCAATCAAGAATTCAGCGGTTTAACGCAAAATGTACGCCCCACGATTTACGAAGTTCCTACCTAGTCTTAGATAGATTGAGCAATGCGCAATTTGTCACTGAGTTTAAATTTACATTAAAAATCGTAAACAAGTTTTTTAATAAACCCATTCATCAAACAACAGGTTTTTGTTTTATTTTTTATGATTGCCACCGATATTTCGGATAACGGTAAACTTGACCCGAGTAGGTATTAGGTAATAAATAAAATCGATACTGGATAAACATCTTAGGAAACATAACTGTAAGTGTGTTACGAAATACGATACATAATCCGAGTCACAGATAACGCTATGTTTTTGATACAAGTCACATGTTATCTGACATTACAACGGTCTCATTAATCCACTCCAGACAAAGTTTACTATTTTTCGTCAATAAAAACAAGCGTATATTATGACTTACAATCGACAACAAAGGAGCGACCCATAAAAATCCTTGCACATCATTAATATCACATGTGCTCCCGAACATCCTTCCCCTATAAATAGTGAGTACTGGTAGTACTCGGCCGCGCATGCGCGTCAGATCTCTGCGGCGGGCGTCACGCGCCACCGGCGGCAGTAATCGTGCCGCCTACCCTACCCCGCGCTGCTGACCGCACCAACACAAAACCAACTTTATCTATTCCAAATACATTCGGAATTCAAACACGCATACCCTTATCGTCGCGATGGTGGTACGTGCCGGGAAACTTTGGAACTTTTACCTTAAACAATAAGACTCGTTTTTGCCCCGACGGCAGTAAAGGGCGTATAGACAACGGAAACTGTTTCAGATATTATCTGTAACGGCTTTAATTAGACGGTTTAATTAACAGTACAAAGCGATAATTAGATAAGTTGGAGATTTCCTTTGTGATGCAGTGGTGTGAACTGTAGAGATTCTGTTTGGGGCTGGAGTGGCAGGTCTGGTTAGCTCTGACTGGCGGGCGCTTGCAAGCCTCGTTATTATTCATTAACCATCAAAGCCAAATGAAGATCACTAAACGCCCAGCTTAGTTAATAGCCACGCAGTTGCTTTGGTAATTATTTATGTAGGTATATTTATAAGTTCCTTTTCCGCACTGTCTTCAAAATGCGTGTACATAGATCACAGGAATAGCAAAAAAAAATGTCTAAATGCTTCATGTCCTATAATATATAATTGGGGAATTTACATAGGAAGCTTCAATTTATTAATAATTTTACATTCCCCTTATAACCACTAGGCATTAAGTTACTTCATACGCAGGGTGATGTTATAGTTTATGAGCAATCAAAAAAAAAAGTAGCCTGCTCGTCTCGTCATTCATTTGTACAAAAAAGAAATCATTTTAGTGCCTACAGTTAAAATTACATTCTTTATTTAATATTTCTTTACCAGCATTTCGAAGTTCTCAATAACAGAATTCTTTGCTGAGAGCCTGCCAGGACACATGGTGCTTGTTACATCTTCGTCTCGGATTATATCCCGGAGTGCTCCGGTTACATGACATACGTCAGAGATGACATTGTCACGTGTACTGACATTTGAGCGCTGGCATGTCAAGAATCAAAACAATTTCAAGGGAATATTTTAAGGGCACACACACTGGATGCAAGTCACGTTTGAATCCTTAGGGGAGGCATATGTTCAGCAGGGCACTTTATATGGCTGATGATGATTTCAAATGCGAACAATAACACGTATCCCTAGTAATGTGCAAGCAGTTGTACACAACACTCACACCCACTACCAAGCACAACTGCCTACAGCCTGGCCAGGCATGCTTAAAATCTGCTTAATGCTTCTACTGGACATAATGAGACTTAACATCTTATGTCTCAGGATGACGAGCGCAGTGGAATGCCACACAGTACTTTGTAAATCAAGGGGCTGGATGGTGTTGCTACTGTTTATGGGTGGTCGTATCGCTTACCATCAGGCGAACGGCATGCTCATCTCGTCATTCAATGCAATAAAAAAAAACAGATCAACATTTATTAATGACAGTATACGGTCAGCAATAGTGACTTCCTACCTTTTGAAACGATACGCTTCTTACATAGGCATTAGTAGTTACCTATATTATTTATTTATTTATTTGCATACTAAGTGTACAATAGTTGTTGTTATATTTTTTTGTGCTTATAACTTAGTAGCCCTTTCCAGACATTGCAAATTTGAGGGCACTATATTAATACAATTTTATTATAATCTATATAAGCATATAAACATAGGATACCAAAGTAGTCTTTAAATTTATTTTTAAGATACATATAAACAATACTTAATATTTAAAACATGTAATATTGTTTAATTTCTAAATTACCTTCAAGTATTCTTCTAATGTATAATAGCAATTTTCTACTAGATATACTTTAAGTTTTTTACTGAATATGGAAAACTTTAGTTATTTTTTAATTTCATCTGGTAGTTTATTAAACAATTTCACTGCCATGTAATACGGACTATTATAGAGCATTTTTGTTCTGGAGGGTGGTAAGTAAAGATTTGTCTTGTGTCGAGTGTTTATACTATGGATTTGAGTTATCGTTGTAAAGCTATTACAGTTCTTAAAAACATATGTACATAGATTTTGGATATACAAAGATGGTAATGTTAATCTTAATATATATAAATCTCGTGTCACAATGTTTGTCCTCAATGGACTCCTAAACCACTTAACCGATTATAATAAAATTCGCACACCATGTGCAGTTCGATCCAACTTGAGAGATAGGATAGTTTAAATCTCAAATTATAGTCGCAATTTTAATTTATTGCTAATTATTTGTCTGTTATTATTTGACAGTCACAATTATCTGTTAACTCCAAATGATTCTAACAGATGTCGATACCTTTCGACTGGGTTGAGTAAGTAATCAATAGATGGCGCTGCTATGGTAAATCTACGAACGTGTCATATAAGCTACATTTTAACAGCATAATTACCACGTGTTGTTGACGCTATAAAATTAATTAAATTTATTTTGTAGTGAACGAAATACCGTATAATTCAATTATTTCCACTTTTTAAATTTTTGGTGTTAGCATAGCCGGCCACGTGTTACTTAGACTGAAGTGTAAATTTTTTTGTTTTTATTTTTTTATGATACAGCATTAAAAAATACATACAACCTTAAATTTTTGAACCCTCTACGATCAACCCCTATTTTTTAATAGCCATTTTAGTAATTTAATAACTTTTCGATTTCGATGAAATTTGGCACACGGGTAGATTATGTATACTTTTTATACCGGGAAAATATAAAACGGGACTTTTATACCAGGAAAACTCATTCACGCGGGTGGAGCCGCGGGCAAAAGCTAGTATTCTATATTTAATAAAGTACGGCCTACAGGTTTGTGTATTGTCTATTTGGGCTATAATTCTCACACATTTTTTCTGTATAATAAACAAATCTTTTGCATTTACACTGTTTCCCCATAACATGACTCCATATTTCAACCATGAGTGAGCATAAGCATAGTATGCCGACAGCGCAGTTTGTATATCTGTACTATATTTAATTTCAAAGAGTGCATAAGTGAATCTAGATAATTTACTAATCATGTGTTCTATATGGGATTTCCAATTGAGATGTATGTCAACATGAATACCTAACAGACTGAATGACTCTACTTTTTCTATGGTATGGGTATTTAAGTAATTAAATTTTATCATAAGTTATATTATAGTACTTCTCGGTTTACTATTAGAGCCTATTCCATTTTGGTGCAGTTTTCATTTTTTAACAGACTATGCGCTCGGGTTCGAATCCTCGGTCGGCCAAGTGATATTGGGATTTTTGTTCAACATCAGTCTGAAGTCTGGTACCTGATATGGCGATAGGATCAATGCCATCATATCATGAGAATGGATTAGGTGGAAAGTGCACAACTTGTGCCTCTGTCCACCCTTCCGGAGATAGAAGCGTATGCTATATTACCGAGGATGTACAACGATCAGTTTCGGCAGGGACGAGCGTGTCACTTGTCGCAGATTTACGAGACGAGATCAAAAGCGGACCGTGACGTATTTATAGCCTGTTTTATCTGTTAGGCGGACTTGTTGAACATAATATACCCGGCCTGTATTATATGCTGCCCGCTGCTGGGCTCGAGCCTTCTCTACTACTTAAGAGGGTCTAGGCCTTAGTCCACTACGCTGGCCTAATGCGAGTTTGTTGCGGGACATGTTTTACTAGAATCTAGACTAGGTAACGGACGACATAATTTCCTTAATAAATTGCAGATGTAAAAAGCTTCACGTCTTTAAATTGTAGACAATATTTATTTTTACCAGTGTCAAGTATTAATGTGCAGTCATCTAAAATAGCTAATAAAATTAAAATAAAACTTAAAACCTAATTTTCGTTACTTCAAAGCATAGCACGGTATCTAATTCCTTTGATAAGTAGTGAGTGGTGAATCCTACCAAAATCTACTTGCTCGTTTGCCTACTTACTGCATCAAGAACACAAAATGAAATGATTGTGATACCTCGATGGAATATTAAAGAACTTAGCATATCTATTTCAAGACAAAAGTAAAATGACGAAAATGTTAAGTTTCTCTACAATTCTTAGAAAAGTTGCAAAGGGACTTCTATGACCACTAAATCATAGAATTTTGTTTTGTACACCACAAAGCGAAAGTCAAAAGGTCATGTGAAGATAACTAAGTAGCGAAACATATTCTGTCAACCCGAAATGACAAATAAAACGTTCGCGCATGACGCTTACAAAGCCCGTCAGTGACGCGAAGTCGCGCGCGACGTGACGCCAGCTCGAGCGTCGCTTCGCGGAACGCAGCTTTCATGTGCAGCGAGCGCGACACTGCGCAGTGTTGCCACCTACGGTTTCCCAACTAACAAGTCAACGCATTTTTTGATAATGAGATAAATCCCCTTAACTGATGATAACGACTGCAAATAATAATAACTCTATAATTTCAGATTCAAAGCACTGCGTAGCACAACAGCGTGCTTCTTGAGACTGACAAAAATATTCTTTCGACGGGAATGCAACTGCTATTGCACATTGCTATTTAACGTCATGAATATGCAATGGCTAAAGGTGTATCAAAGAAGGGTAATTGTAGAGATACCTACATTTCGTTCTTAAATATATTATAATTCTAGCCTTTTGCTCATGCTTGATGTGAAGCAAAAATAACTATAATAACAGTCACACAATATTTCCTGGGGCCGTAGATATAAATCGTGCATTTCATTTTTATATAACTCACTCTCAAAACAAACAATAAAAACGGGTAAGATTATTGATGGCTTATAAGTTAGCAGGCTTCACAACTAAAACACCTGCTGAGGTTTAAAGGCTATTTTAAAATGGAATCACAAGATTTTCAACATCTCCTGAAATGGGAATATACTATCAGAAACATGTGGCAACCCTAGTTACGCAATGGCGCAGCGACGGCCATTTTAAACGTTGACAATTCGAATAGCGTTATTTATTACGCAATAATCATTTAATGTAATGAATAAATTCGTCCGTAAAAATGTTATGTGCCGTGCAGTTATGAGACTCTACTATTTAGTAGGAAAATAGAATTTTCTCGAAAATGGATGAGATCATTGCCCTATTGTCTTTGAGTTTATACCTTCTGAGTTGAAAAGAGTTTTCTTTAAGATATTTAAGTAGCCACTTGGTATTATAATTTAATCCATTATCAATTAAAAAATGTACTGATGTACATCTCAAAAGAATAACAACGAAGTCTCTACACTAAAAAAAAATAAGCCTGACATTTCCATACTTTTACCCTGAACCTTTGTAAGTAGTAAGTCGTGATAGTAAAGCTATGTTATGCATTAGGATATATCTCAATGAGCTAGCTCTACTGGGATTAGCACTACCGGCAACGAATAATCGAATTATTGCCTAGAATCAATTTAAGCACATTATATAAATTCCCTGAGGATGGAATGGATGATGGATAGAACTTGTGCAATAGTCACACAATATGTGGTTATTATCGTTATTGGCCTGTACGGTGTTACGAACTGAAGAAGCTTTCCGGGAAAGATAGAGACAACCAAGTCGTGACATTCATTAAATATGGATTTCTAGAACTGAAGATTCATGTATTCTACATGATGCTAATAAACAGAATGTAACGAAACTCTTAATGATCTTCAGGTAGCAACTGATCATTAAACATGTAGTTTTATTAGTAGAGCTCAGTCTTGATAACAGATTTATAAAAAAAAAAAACAAGAATAAATATAAAGCCTATTAGACAAAAATGCACAGACCTTGAACTTGAAATGTTCAATTAGAGCAACCTGCATCGGTGTTCGCCGAGTGCAGAGCTAACGGGATCGCTGCGGACAATTTGCGCGGGCGCGGCGTGCAGCGACGTGCGGCGACGCGGGCGGCGTGGGCCGCGCGCGACACACCTTGTTGCCGCCACATGTGCCGTGCAGCCGCCGCGCCATTGCCTATGTAACGAGATGTAATCACGCCGTAATTGGCCTTACATACTCATTTTGTACAGATTAACTTTGAGAACACACTTTTTCAAACATATAAATAGCGATAACAACTTAAAAGTACAAATCAATAGTCAATTAGGGATTAATTACTCTAATGGCGTGATAATGTGGTGATGCAATGCTGTTATCTATCGCAAGAACAGTTTTGTTTTACATCCGAGTATACTTAAATCGTTTCAGTAAAACTATTATTATAAATGTGTATCATGTCCAGAATCTAAATTTTCTAAGAATTTTGGTTTCAATATTATATTCAAGGAATAGAACCAACTTAATCTAAAGTTTTGCTAAGTATTTCACGAAAATTCTGTTGTAAGAAGAGTCTAATTTACTACGGGCAAAAGGAAAAGAAAATTTAATTTGGAAACTCCTATTCTAAGTTATGTAGGAGCTGAGCCATAAGTATTCAGCCACGAGGTTCAAAGGAAAACTGAAATGCTATCTAATGTTTTCCACGCGTAAGATTTATCTAATTCGTTACGGTACAGTAAATTTAATATAAGATCCGTTCCGCACGGTAACGCTTCACATTAGAAGATAAAAACATTTAGATACGCGCATTTTACTCCGCATTTTAATTTTCGATGGTGGTCTAAAGATATTGCGAGCCGAACGCGTCAGTCGGCGGTCGTTATTTGTTTGTCGTCGTGATTAATCAGCATAAACGTTTTATTACAAGGATCGGGCGCTCGCGAGCGGTTCCGCCAAATACGTCCTCCCGGCTGACACTTGAAAACAGACCAACAAAATGGCGAATTGCTCGTTTTGGCGGGAACGATGCAAATGGCTGTGGCGTGTTCGGGAAATTATTGTTTTAATTTAATTCATCTCGATTTATCTAAATTTTGGATAAGGCTATTTAAGTATCATCAAGACTTAATTTTTGGGTTCAACCTTCATAAACAAATGGAACCTTCAAAGATAGCTTATTCCAATTTTGAATCTCGGACTGTTTTTAAAATCGCGTCGTAAATAAAGCGAGTCATCAAAATCTGTAGCTACCAAAACCTTTCATGGATCATAAATATAAGTTCCTGTACTCTCGAGGTGATTAATTAATTGTACTTACTTAATTAAAGATTTTAAACTTATTGCCCGTTGTGTGGAGTCAAAAAATCTTCAGAACCCGAATAAAAATATCACCTAGCCATGCTAAGTATACCTTGCTGAGTGCTGACGTTCGAAAAATGTTATGGAAAATCAAAGTGTGCCTATAGACCTGACACTATTATTGATTAAGAAATGATCTGAAAACATAATTTAATTACAAAGCATTGCAGTGGAGCGTAACAGCTTCAATCTCGGAATATTACTATTACTATAAAATATTAAATAAAGGGTGTAACTTCTTCACTAAACTGGTTTTATGACTGCACCCAACAAAAGTCTCGGAATAGTTTATTCCTCTTATAACAACTGGTTTGGTGGCAGCGAGGAGTCGGCGGGACATCAATTATTATAAACAACCGTGACTGAGAAGTGCCGTGCGGGGAAGAGACAAAAATGCGCCGTGGAAAACAAACAGACGCATCACGCGCATGACGCTTCGTACAGACAAACACACAAATGCACTTTATTTGAAGATTAACATACCTATCGGTTTTTTGAGAGATACGAGAGCTAATTTTCTGAAAAAATACACACGTCAGGAAATTATTTGTAATTTTTTGGTTTAATGTTATAAACGGCTATCATAATTAGAAAATGACAATAAAACGTTTATATTTTATTATAGGTATGCCGTACGCGACTTGCACAAAGAAAGATAAATGTATATGATGATGTAGTTACCTTTTTTCACTGGATATGATGATATACCTACTGCAAAGAGTTCTATAAATAACTATACTGTTGAATGTCTTTGACCTACTCATACCATAATCGTCATTCGTCAGATAAAATACAACAAAAACTCCAGTTTTAGAAATGAAATATTTAGTTCAATTGTTTCACTAATATTTGAAATATCAAATTATGTATAACATATATTTTTAGGTTATAATTTGATTGAGGGATAAATTTTACCTTGTAATTTTAAAATCAGTTCTAAATCAACAAATACAACGTGTGTAACAAGTAATTTCGTGCCCGCCAGTGGTCGGAGCGCGCCGTCGATTTTTCATAGCACGCGTGAACGCATGGCCGCTGCCGCACGGATTTAGCCGCACTCGGCTACCGGCTACGACTACAGCTACACTCGGGACGCCGCTCATTTCAGCTAATTGCTTTTTTCACAACGGCAAAAGCGGAGGGGAAGGATCTTCGCATCGGTGGAAATGAGTTTGTTTTTAGTTACGCGTTAGGTGGAAATTTATTCTTACTTTATGTTTTTTACCATAGTAGTTTTTATTAGTTAAAGTTAATGATTCTGAATATATCGAGGTTTTCGAGAATGCAATGAAAATAAAATTATGTAAGGTTCTCATGCCTTTTACACAGACACACGCCTTTATCCTCGAAGTGCAGCCACTTTTCGCGGTGCGTATTCCGTCCCATGATGTGGTAGGGGGCGCGCCTATCGCGATATCGGCCACAAATTTCAGACTCCGACCGGATACTGATTAGATAGATCCAATATTGTATTATAATATGTACGATTCTATGATTGTTAATTTCATATTAGGGCTGATTTATTATCAGATCTGATTTATTAATAACAAATTAATTTAAAATATCAGTTGCTCAATTCATAATATTATAGTTCGATTGATACACATTAATTATAATATTTATCAGTAAGTTCATAATTTAAACTAATAACCTCCGGGTATAGTATTTCTTGTCATCTCCTTGAAGAAGCTTATCAAAATAAAGACCTCGGCGTCATTTTTGACAGCAAACTTTCCTTCCAACCACATATGGACAATGTTGTCAAAAAGGCATCGAAAATGCTTGGTTTTATTATCAGAAACGGCAAAGTATTTCCCAATATACGAACGAGAAAGATGCTTTACTACAGTCTCGTGCTCAGTATAATTGAATATGCTAGTATTGTATGGCGCCCACATTACTCCACTCACTGTTTACGACTAGAAAGAATTCAAAAGCGATTTTTGTGGCATCTTGCTCGCTCAACCAATCCTAACAAAAATCCTTCTCGTACGATCATGGATTGAAACATTTTAAAATTGTTTCACTTACTAAAAGGCAAGATATTTTGGATTTACAATTTCTATACAGACTGTTGCGAAATCAAATTGATTGTACACCGCTGTTGGAGAAAATAAGTTTTAAAGTCCCATTTAAATATCCTAGATATAAAATAAAACCACTTGTTCCACCTTTTCGTAATACAGTCACAGGTGCTAATTCTCTGTTGTATCGTTTGAGTAAGTTGCTGAATAATTACAGTAATGTGGTAGATGTCAATTTCCAAAGTATCGCCAACTTTCGTAAGAGCATATTGGAGGATGATGGGTGTACAGGCATTGTTTCTAGTGGTATTTATAATTAATTAGAATTAAGTAGTCCTGATCTTGTTTTGTTTTCTTCTTTTTTACCGTCTTTATTTAAATGGGCTCCACACCTATTTTAATTTTTTCATATTTTTTGTTGTATTTTAATTATAAGCATATCGTTTGTAACCGTCACTTAGTTTAAAGTTATAACTTATATATAATGCAAGCTGTGTTTACCTGTAAGTTGGTTTGTCATATTTAGATTACACTATAGCTATACTTATTAATATAACACAATGTAATAATGTGAAAACCGTTGGTGGACCTAATTAAAATAAATAAATAAATAAATTCCAGGGATATTTTTTATCTGATGATTGGAAATCGGCTCTACCACATACGTGCAGTTAATATAAAAGTAATTGAAAGTCGGATAGATAAGAACATTGTTAAAACGCAATATTACTAAACTATACTATAATATTATAAAGAAGAAAGATTTGTATTTCTGTAACGAATAAACTCAAAAACTACTGGACCGATTTTAAAGCTACATTATCAGCTAGTAACATAGGCTACTTTTTATCCCGGGAAAATATAAAGCGGGACTTTTACTAGCAGCACTAGAATACTAGCTTTTGTGCGCGGCTCCGCCCGCGTGCAAAAGGTTTTCCGAGATAAAAAGTAGTACTCAGGAGTAATGTAGTTTCCTATTAGTGAAAGAATTTTCAAAATCGGTCCAGTAGTTCCTGAGATTAGCGCGTTCAAACAAACAAACAAACTCTTCAGCTTTATATATTAGTATGGATTATAAGCGGCGATAGCTTAGTTGGGAGTGGAACGGACTGCCGAGACGAATGTCTGCAGTTTCAAAACTCAAGGGCACGAACCTCTGACTTTTCCAAAGTAATGTGTGTATTCTTTGTGAATTATCGCTCGCTTTAACGGTGAAGGAAAACATCGTGAGGAAACCTGCATACTTGAGAAGTTCTCTATAAGATTTTGAAGGTATGTGAAGACCCGCACTTGGCCAGCGCGGCGTGGTGGACCTTAGTCCACTTAGGACTTAGGGTTCAGGCCTTAGCCTTAACCCTCTCAGTAGTAGAGGAGGCCCGTGCCCAGCAGTGGGACAGTATATAATACAGGGCTGGTATTATTATAGGCGGTATGTTGACATCGGCCTACTTATCTATACTAATATTATAAAGAGGAAAGATTTGATTCATTGTTTGTAATGGATAAACCCAAAAACTACTAGACCGATTTTCACTAATAGAAAGCTACATTACTCCTGAGTGCTATAAGCTACTTTTAGTCCCGGGAAAATATTTTTATCCTGGAAAAACTCTTTCACGCGGGCGGAGACCTCAGACAGTCAGGATCTTGCCATTAAGACTTCATTTATCCAGTATTTCGTTATAAAATATGTCGCCATAGCTGGTTTTTACTTTATGTAATTCTTTTTGTTCGTGTTATGGTGTTCTGGTTCGTACGAAATTCAAAATTATCTAACCACTAGTTGATATCATTCATAATACAGAAATTTTGTGTTGTGTGTATCTTGGTACGGGACTAGTGTTAGTCGTCTGTTCTGAGAAAACTATCAGCTGGTAATTATAGCAGTAAATCTCCTGCCTTATAGAGATTAATTGAAAGATATGCCTTGAATTGGATCTTGTGGTCACACAGTTGTGTGACTGAAGTTGGTCATAAGTAGGTATAACTAAGAGGTGGTCGGTGGATGGGCGCGTTCTCAGTTCCAAAACGCGTGAAATTAAAAACGCCGCCTCTCCTCACCTGTCTACCGCACTCCCTACTCGGGACACTGACTGATTAATGTTTTATTATCACACCTATAAATAAAATCTGTGGTAACAATTTTATAACCTTTGATATTTTTGTGGTTCGAAATGCAATAATTAGTATAATATTGCGTGCTTAATACTTTTATCATAACAATTATTGTCATAATATTTAAGATTAGTTAAGTAAATAAAATCCTAAATAATTATAATTACTCTAAGGTACTGCTTTGCCATCTGTTGTCGAGTAGATGTAATTAAAAAAAACTCTAATACTGCCACCTATTGATCAAATAAAGTATGTTATGGCATGTACGTAGTTTTTCATATTATTTTGTTATGATTTATGTATATAACTTTATAAATGTAAAAATAATTATATATTTAAATAGTTATTAACATGTTCATTAATTATTATTTTTATAATTGGAAACAATTATTTGAATTACGTGTATTACAAGTATGATGCAATAACAAGTCGCTAGCATCCTTTTATATCTGTGACATGAAAAAAAATATCAGCAGCAGTTTATTTGTCTCTGATCAGCAGAATCAAAGTGCTATTCTAATGTAAATTGTTGTATTTTACGATAATTTTAACTACAATGGGGACAGAAGTGGCAATATCATTTAGTGCATTGCGTACTCAATTAGAAAATGAAAAAAGCACATTGTATAAAATAGATGAAAACATAAAAAAAATTGTACAAACGACAGGACGTTTCAATAATGATAGGTTAGCGCACTACCTTGAGAAGTTTTGAGGCGTATTTGACTGTTTTACTAATTTATGCATATTATGTTTTAGATTTAATCAATCGGGAGATTACGCTAGGGGTGGGAATCGGTTAGGCGGCCGTCCGCCGTACCCCGCTGAAAATGCAAATAACTACAAAAATGAAGAACATTTCGGCAAACGCAAGGAAACCAAAACAGTTTTTAGCAGGTAATATGAGATTAGTGTGAGTATTAGTAAATCATTGACTCCTAGACGTTATATAACTTATATACCAAATTTAGCTAAGATTGCATTGATCAAACAATTATGAATTGAGTTGCATTATGTGCTTGTAATAAGTGCTCTGAGTCATGAATCTCACCAATATAAACTATAATCCGACTGTGAACTTTCCAATGTCAGCTAGGCATAGACTATGCAAAAGCATTTTTTATATATGTATTACTTATGTTGCATTGTAGGAATCAATAATATTTAAACAAATAGTTCTAAGATTATATAGAGTGTACATTGGGAAAATTGTAATACAAAAATTTTGTTCCTGTTCGTCACTAACTCAATCTACTGTGAAATTACAAAATACCTATGTAATGCCTATTTTGGCATATTTCCTTCCAAAATATTGTTTTCATTACAAAATTTAAGCATACTGAGACGTCTTGTTACACATACATGTCGGATAAGACAGCAACTTATTACCAATTGGTAATAACTTTGGGACGAAAAAGGTCCTGATGTCCGGTCTATTACTATACTGTTTAATGTCTTTGTATTTAAATTATACAATCTTGTTATAAACTGGTTTTGTTAAAATATATAAAATGGGACCTTTTATTGACAAAAATTATGGAATAAAATTTGATTTCAACATAACTAATACACTACAAATGGTAGGCCACAGCTTGGAAATAGTGAGATTTTTAATAACTATTCCATGATACAGGCTATCAGCTCGAGTAAATGATAGTGATGGGGAGGAGGAGGCTCCAGGCAACAAGCGTGCCAGGGTGCCGTCTGCAGTGTGTAGGGAGCTGCCCACTAGAGCAGCTGTGCTCCGAGCACAGGGGGATGATGAGCAAGCCAGGACACGCAACAGACGTATCTTTGGATCACTACTGGGTACACTGCAGAAATTCAAACAGGAGGAAATTGTTTTACAAACAAAGGTAATAAGATGTGAAAGTAATCTTAAATTGATGGTATTGGGTAGGCTCAACAATTTATATATTTTATTTGTTTGATTATGAACAATACTATAAATTATGTTGATCTGTTGTCAAAACCAACACACTTAATTAACAATTTCATTATTTTATAAACTAATTCTGAAACATTAATACTTTACAATCCATAGTATTGTACAGGTTAAATAGATGGTTACATTCCTCTAGTGAAGAGGAAGATCTTAAGCAACGTGGCTGTTTAGGATGTTATACATGTATTTTAATCAAGTATTAAGCCATATTGTTACAAATCTGTTTACCAGGAAGATAAGAAAGCACAAGTAGAGAGAAAAATAGAAGAACAGGCACGGCAAGAGAAAGAGAGAGAGCAGAAAGAACGCAAGACATTATTCGCTGAACGGGAACACAAGAAAGCCACTATAAAAGCATTAGAGGCCAAGATGGGGCGTGTGCAAGAGTTTGAAAAGTGGGAGCTGTCACAGAAACACCTAAGTAACTTTATACTAACTAAAAGCAAACCACACATCTATTGGTTGCCTAAGAAAATGAATGACAAAGCAACTGAGAAGTTAGTGGCTAGTAGAAAATTCCATGAAAGTGAGTAGCATCATTTGTCATATAATTCAGTGTTGTTATATTGGTCCATTTTTTTCTATTTTAAAATTATGTTTGCAACTTGCAGCTAAATACGGTCCATTGTACCGCAGTGAGTAAAAGTGTTTTAAAAATTAATAAACTCTACTTTTCTTTTGTAATATTTACATTATTATATGTATGTTGTCCTTTCTTAAAAAAATAAATTATTACGATTCCCAAAATAATACAAAATATTATCTTGTTTATCAATACATGTTTTTTTTAATGGCAGAGTTCATGACCAAAAAGCGGCAAGAACTGCAAGAAGAATTAGTCAAAATTGAGCAGCGTTGTCTCCGAATCCAAAGGCCTGGCGCGAAAGAGAATGACCCAGAACCAGAAGACAAACCTATGGAAAGCCAAGGTGATGATGTTGAAATGAAAGATGGAGAGAAGCGTAAGAGGGATAAATTTGCGGCTGACGCAGATGTTCACGACGAAAGTGATGGTGATGCACCTGATGAACACAATGAAGTCCAGCCTAAAGAGGAGACAGGTATTGATGATTTCTCATTAACTATGTCTACATAATACAAAAAAAAAATGACAAAAACCGCACTGATTATGTAATTTAATAAAAGTATTCAGTTTTAAATTGACTTGATTATGAATAGATAACAAAAAACTTTAGTAAAATTACCTTAATTTTAAAAATAAATAAATATTATTTGCAGTGACGGAAGAAAGAGTTATGGACACAAGTACTGAAAAAACAGAAACCATGGAAGTGGAAACCCCTGTAGACAATACTGATACTACTGAAGCTGTTAGTGAGACACAAACAGAACAGAAAGATGATCAACAGGAGCCCGAGCATTCCCAATAAAGCCTTGTAGTTGAAACGGATGATAGGACTTCTCTGCATGGCGGCATACAAACACTAAACATTGGCAATATTGCAACAAGAATGACCTACAACAGAATTAGTTTTATGAGACTGACATGGAAAAGTTACGGTTTAAGCTATTTGACAATTTTTAAGGATTAAATGTGCGATTATTGTCCTTATGTATTACACAAGGATCATTCTGTAAACCTACATAAAAATACACTTCTGTTGAATTCAAATTCAGTGTCTTATAATTAATTGTTTCAAAGGCCGTTCTTGCACTATGATAACTCCCTTGATAATCGAAATTATGATGTTTGTACTAATTTTAAATGTTGTGATAAAGTTTTTTACGGTGAATGATTGTAAGGCTACTAAGCTACATCGGGAACTTTAAGAATGAGAACTTGATTCTAACCACACTGGTTACATGTTTATCATCTAATGTAATAAATAACTAGTAATAAATGTATATTTCAGTTGCAACTGAGGTTATATTGGTTCCAAAAAAAGTGATGAGAGTGAAAAAATAAATGTTGCAGAACTGTTACTGTGTTTAACTAATTTTAAACCAAAAATATTGTAGAAAATCAGCTCGATTCGATACATTTTTTTTAATTAAAACAAATTACACAGTGGAGACCACACTGACATACAAGTTGTTCTATGGGTATCAACAAGAATTTCATGGCCACAGCACTCGAAACCTAGTGGTTATTTGCAGTAATTTATGAGTGGGGATCACAAGTGATCTCTAATTTCATGTGTAAAAAAGAGCTAGAATAGTCCATTATTTCAAACATGATAAAAAAATATTTTATGAAATATGTGTAAATCGATCTCCATACTGTTACTTTATTTGCATGACCATCACACTATGTACACTTTTCTCGTAAATTTATCCAGACATATTCAGTAGTATTAAATAATGTTAAAATATAGTGGGAAGTACATAAAAAATTATAAAATAAATGTGTTTGTAAAAAAATGTTTATTAATAGACAAGTAATTTATAAAATCATCACAGTTTATAAATATTTGTTTTAAATAAGAGAAACATCTCAAGCAAGAGTGTTTAAAGCGAAGCAAAGTGGTTATTAGATTTTGGTGCAATAGTTATTTAAGATGCCATTAGCTATACACATTTAATTTCCTATTTTGAAGCAAATTTATTGCATCTAAGTAGATAGCAGATTCGATCTACATTCCAAACAAAATTACTTTGATTTAATTTTTCTATAGTTAATATCTGACGCAGCGCATCGTAACACAATAGGTAGTCATGATTTTGTAACATAATAACTCTTATAACAACATACAAAGCCACAAAGTTATGTGACACATGAAAATTGTGTGTCATGCTACCCTGTGTCACCTATGTCACCTATGCTTCTGTCTTCTTAAGAGTTTTAGTTTTCTTGCTATATTAATAATTGCGCAAATAATTGAAAGACAGAATAAACCCTAAAATATAATATTTTTTGTAAAAAAAACATCTAAGAAGTCAGCGTTTAATACATCTGTCATGTATTGACGTAAGTCTTTTATTAAAATTATGGAATTACAATCTCCTCGAGAAATTACTTCCGATCTAAAACAGTAAAGATCATTTGGATTAAGCACCGAGATTAGTCTAAGCAGAATATCCTGGAGGCGATGTCGTCGAGCATCCAGTCCATGCCGTCGAGGAGGTTCTCCCCGGTCACGGCGGAGCACCGCACGATGCGCCAGTGGTGCGTCTTTATGTTGTCTAGGTCGAGAGCCTGCGAAATATAGTACTTAATAAAAACGATGGACTTGCAAACTTAATATTATGTATCCAACTAATTTGGTATTTAAGAGAACAATTAACATAACTGTCAATTTTACCGATTATAATTCAAATATCCAAGGAATTTACAAGGTCTAAGGCAGGTTAATGAATTGCTCGTGAATGGCGAATGTTTGGAGCCGCAACAAAATTATTTGGATAGATAAGAGCACCCCCCAAATCTATTAGTAGTCATGCCTTATGCTGAAACTTGAAACCTAATTTTAATTTGCTTAATTTGCTCCACATTTCGTAATCTGGATATATAAAAGATATTAGCTAAGAGCTCAAAGACTATCTAAATGTCTTCTGCAATTGATATAGGTACCTATCAATATACCTACCTCTCTAATCTGCTGTACAGTCAGTGCCCCAGGTAAATCAGCCTTGTTAGCTAAGACAAGGAGTGTGGCCCCAGAGAGCCTCTCCTCCCGCAGCAACGTGTGGAGCTCCCGCGCGCAGTCCGCCAGCCGCCGCGCGTCGGCACTGTCCACCACCCACGCCACTCCATCTGTGCTTTCAAAATAGTTCTTCCAGTAGGACCTGGAAACAAATGTAAACTTTAAAAACATGACAGCATTTTATTACTATGTATGTTTGTATTTGTGGTTGGTGAACATTCTAATATATTACTAGCTGACCTGGCAAACGTTGTTTTGCCATATAAATTCTTTTTAGAGATTATTTTAGTAGAAAAAAAATGAGTAATTGATCAGTTACCGACCGGGGTTAAAAGTTATTAAGCCGTCAACGCCCGCTTATATATAGCTATAAGCTAATTTCCTTATATAAATGGACACCGGTGTCCGCCGCGGGCGTTCAGGGATTAAATTACTAATATCGCTATTAAAAGATAGGGGATGATGGAAGAAGGTAGAAAATTTAGGGTTGTATGTATTTTTGAAAGCCACTAAATAAAAAAAAAAACTATCCGAAAAATAAATAATAAAATTTGGGGTGGGCCACTCTTATCACTTAGGGGGATGAAAAATAGATAACAACCTATTCTCAGACCTACCAAGTGTGAATATAAAATTTCATCAAAATCGGTTCAGCCGTTCCGGAGGTGTATGGTAACAAACACTGTGACACGAAATTTTTATATATATATAGCGGACCGGACAGACGTTGTCCTGCCCTAAAAAGCAAATAAAACCCTAGAACCCGAGTACAGCGCCACCTACCGGATCCAATTGTTAATCTAAACCATTCTCGAATCCACCTGAAGACACACAAAAAATGTTGTCCTGCCCTAAAAAGGAAATAAAATCTTAGAACCCGAGTACAGCGCCACCTACCGAATCCAAGTGTTAATCTAAACCATTCTCGAATCCACCTGAACACACACAAAATAATCATTAAAATCGATCCAGCCGTTTAGTAGTTCAGTGACATACACACGCAAAGAAGAATTATATATACAACCTCTTTGACAATATTTGCAGCACGCATTATGTCAAAGTTATGTCAAACGCCATAAGGTTGAATTAAAAAAGTTGATATTGTCAAAAGCGCTAAAGTTACATTTTTAATATGCTGATTATGTATTCTTAAATTTTCCGCGCAATTTTCTTATTTTTTTTCATTCATAAGAACCTTCTCCTGACAATAATACTTAGCTGCAAATGAAAACCAGTAGTAATAGCGAGATATGGGCATTATCAGTTGTCTCAACTGCCTGCCTGATTATGTATAATAATAATAATAATAACAAACACATAAAAAAAAAACGAAATCGGTCCAGCCGCTCACGCGTGATGCCGTGACCAAGGGATAGCTGACCCCGCAAACGTTGTTTAGCCATCAGTTACCGACCGGGGTGAAAATTTATTTAAAAAATAGGGGTTGATCTTCATCATCATCATCAGCCTATATTTTGGTCCACTGCTGGACATAGGCCTCCTCCAATAGGCGCCATTTTACCCGGTCTTCGGCCTGTCGCATCCAGTTTCTGCCAGCGACCTTTCGCAAATCGTCACTCCACCTGGCTGGAGGGCGTCCCACACTACGCTTGCCCACTCGCGGTCTCCACTCAAGAACTCGTTTACCCCAGCGGTTATCGGTTCTTCGACAGATATGACCAGCCCACTGCCACTTCAGCTTACTAATCCTGTGTGCTATGTCGGTGACTTTGGTTCTCTGTCGGATAACCTCGTTACGAAATTTATCCTTCAGAGAAACTCCGAGCATAGCACGTTCCATAGCTCGCTGAGCAAATTTGAACTGGTGCACCAGTCGTACCGTGAGTGTCCACGTCTCAGCACCGTAGGTCATGACAGGTAGGACGCACTGGTTGAAAACTTTAGTTTTCAGACATTGTGGTAGAAGTGACGAGAAGACCCGACGTAGTTTACCAAATGCTGCCCAGCCCAGCCGAATCCTCCTCTTGACCTCCTTCTCAAAGTTGTTCCTTCCTAATTGCAAAATCTGCCCAAGGTAAGTATATTCGGAAACAACTTCGAGAAGGTGGCCATTAACAACGATAGGTCTTGGATCTAGGTGGTCATTGATCATTACTTTCGTTTTACTGAAGTTCATTGCAAGACCTGTTCGTCGGGAGGCTGATGCCAAGCCGTTCAGCATCTGTTGCAGCTCCTCCAGCGTTTCCGCCATTATGACTATATCGTCCGCGAATCGCAAGTGCAAGATGTAATCGCCATTTATGTTGATGCCCATACCGTTCCAGTCCAGCGTCTTGAACAAATCCTCCAGTGCGCTTGTGAACAGTTTCGGGGATATGACATCCCCCTGTCTCACCCCTCTGCGTAGCTGGATGGGTCCCGACTGCTGGTTCTGTACTTGGACACACATAGTGGCAGATTTATATAGACATCTCAGCACTTCGATATAGCGATAGTCCACTTGGCAACGATGTAAGGATTCCAGAACAGCCCAGATTTCGACGGAGTCGAAAGCCTTCTCATAGTCCAATAATGCCAGACACAGAGGCCGATTATACTCTTCCGATTTTTGCATAGTCTGCCTCAACGTGTGTATGTGGTCTATGGTGCTGTATCCTGAGCGAAACCCGGCCTGTTCCGGGGGCTGAAACTCGTCGAGTCTTCTAGCGAGGCGGTTCGTGATGACCCTAGAGAACAACTTATAGATGTGGCTCAGAAGTGAGATGGGTCTATAATTCTTAAGAAGGGTTTTATCTCCCCTCTTGAAGAAAAGAACCACCAAACCCCTGCTCCACGCCTTTGGAGTTCTCCCACAGTGAAGAACGGTGCTAAACAGCTTCTGTAGCTCCTGTATGACAGGAGGTCTTCCTGCTTTCAAGAGCTCTGAAGTAACTCCGTCCTCACCGGGGGCTTTTCCATTTTTAAGTTGTGTCAGAGACAACACGATCTCGCTTTGGTCGATGTCTGGCAGTTCGTCGCTGTGGTGGCGTACCAGGGTGGCTCTGGGATCATGGTCGTCACGCTGAGGATAAGGAGCATGTGCAGCGTATAATCGGCCATAAAAGTCCTCGATCTCGGCAAAAATCCCCGGCCTTGACAAAACGGTTTTACCCTCGTGTGTTGTTAATTTCGTCAGGTGGCTCCTTCCAAGCTGCTGAGTGAATACCTTAGACCCTCGGTTTCGCTCTATCGCTTCTTCGATGAGGCGTGTATTGGAGCTCCGAAGGTCCCAGCGTATCATCTTCGCTATACGCTTGTTTAGGTTTGACCTCTCTGACGAAGTAACTGGAGTGGTTTCCCGTCTTTTTGCCATAAGCCGTAGAGTTTCATCCGAGAGTTTTGACTTTTTGCCTCTACGCTGCGTTTTGCAGAATTTGATGCCCTCTTCCTTAAGCGAGTCGACCAAATTAATTAGGGTCTCGTCTACATCTTCAGTGGGTGCCAGTGCAGCGAATCTATTTCCGAGCATCCTCTGGAACTTCTCGGAACCCGCCATGATTTGGAGTGAATTAGGTCGGAGGGTGGACTTCATTAGACGGTTTCTTTCAAGCTTTATATCTATATTCAGAGAGCCTCGTACAAGTCGGTGATCGGATCCGGTATTAAACCTGTTGATCACTGAGACATCTCTGAAGATGTGCTTCTTGTCCGTCATGATAAAGTCGATCTCGTTTTTGGTCACAGTGTCCGGACTTCGCCACGTCCACTTCCTTTGGGGTTTCTTTTTAAAGAACGAGTTCATCAAAAAGAGTCCCTCTTTCTCAAGGAAGTTGACGAGCATTTGTCCCCTGTGATTCCGACATCCATAACCATGCGGTCCCACTCTGGATTCGCTGTGATTTTGGATTCCCACTTTAGCGTTGAAGTCCCCCATGACAACGATGAATTGGGTCTTTGTGGTTTTGTTCAAGGCTTTTGATATGTCCTCGTACATATCCTCCACCTCATCGTCCGAGTGTGCCGAGGGGTCGGTGCGTAGACCTGAATGATCTTCATGGTATATCGCTTGGACAACCGAAGAATCATATACGCCACCCTGGGCGACACACTGGAGATTTCTTCAACGCTGTTCATGAGGGTCTTATTGACGAGAAAGCCTACGCCACCCTGAGATGTATGATCGCCCTCATGATAATACATAAGGTGGCCCGAGTCCAGGGTGATAGTGTCCTCTCCCTCTCTACGGACTTCACACAGACCTAGTACATGCCACCTTATATTCTCCAGCTCCGTCTCTAACTGTGCAAGATGCTCATCAAGCCGAAGACTTCTGCCGTTGTAGGTTGCCAGGGTCAGTTGGGATGGGCGGGCTACCGTAGCCCGAGGATTCTTCGCACCCCCTGCCCTACCGTTACCGTGGCCGCCGCCTTGGCCAGGACTAGCAGGGCGACCGGGAACTGGGGGCCATTTACTTTGTGTTGCTATCATTGGAGGGTTTAATGCCCATTATCGCCACGCTGGGCAAGCGGGTTGGCGATCGCAGGGGCACAGCTCTACGCACCGTTGATACTGCTGCCTATCAACGGTCTGAGTGGCGAGTTAGCCATGCCTGTTTGAGCTGGGTTATACCGCCTTTTCGCCGGTTGGGGAAGGGAAGAGAATGTCTTGAAGGAAGGAAAATTAGAAAGGAAGAGGGAAGGGATGAGGATACTACCGTCACGGAAGATAGGATTTGTGACACTAGTAGCTCGAGCAGTCCGGGGTCGCATACCCGTAGCAGATCCAGCAAGATATCGGACAGATAACTTATGGATCCACCCTCTGAATAAGGGGTTGATCTTAGAGGGTTGAAAATTTAGGGTTGTATTTATTTTTTAATGCTGTATCATAAAAAAAAAAACAAAAAAATTTATCTACAAAATAAAAAATATAAAATTAGGGTTGGTCTACCAACATTTAGGGGGATGAAAAATAGATGTTCGATTCTCAGTCCTACCCGATATGTACACAAAATTTCATGAGAATCGGTCCCGCCGTTTCGGAGGAGTTTAACTACAAACACAGTGACACGAGAATTTTATATAATAGGTGCAAACAATATAATATCACTACAAATTATAATACAACTAGCGGCCCCGGCAGACGTTGTCCTGCCCTAAAAAGGAAATAAAATCCTAGAACCCGAGTACAGCGCTATATAACGGATCCAATTGTAAATCTAAACCGTTTTCGAATCCACCTGAAGACACAAAAAAATTAATTAAAATCGGTCCAGCCGTTTAGGAGTTCAGTGACATACACACGCACAGAAGAAATATATAATATAGCTTTTGCCCGCGGCTCCGCCCGCGTGAATGAGTTTTCCCGGTATAAAAGTCCCGCTTAAAATGTAGCTTATATGACACGTTCGTAGATTTACCATAGCAGCGCCATCTATTGATTACTTACTCAACCCAGTCGAAAGGTATCGACATCTGTTAGAATCATTCATAGCAGCGCCATCTATTGATTACTTACTCAACCCAGTCGAAAGGTATCGACAGGTTTTGGCGGGAACTTGGTAGTGTCATGAGGTGCTCTTGTTTTAATTCATTATTTTGGTGATACTTAGTGTTATATTGCATAATTATGGCGGTATATTATCCAATATAGTTCTATTAAAGGGCTCAAATGAAGTGAATTGAAATAACTGTGCTAGTCAAGTGTTTGTTTTGTTGCCGCCAAAACTCCTCGATAAAGTCTTGGTAAGGTAGCCACTGCTTTACTTCGACATAGTACTACTACTACTGACGATAACAAAGAAACAATATTATATAGTATGTAACTTCTAAAAACTTTGACACTGGCAGATGCGCAAACCGCGCCTTGGTATCGACATCTGTTAGAATCATTTGGAGTTAAGATAATTGTGACTGTCAAATAATAACAGACAAATAATTAGCAATAAATTAAAATTGCGACTATAATTTGAGATTTAAACTATCCTATCTCTCAAGTTGGATCGAACTGCACATGGTGTACGAATTTTATTATAATCGGTTAAGTGGTTTAGGAGTCCATTGAGCTTAAACATTGTGACACGAGATTTATATATATTAAGATAAATTATAATTATACCAGTCTTATTGCTTACTGTAGGGAAGGACACAGACATACTCACGCCTTTTATTCCCGAAGGAATAGGCAGAGGTGCAACTAATGCACCCACTTTTCGCCGTGGGTATTCCGTCCCATGATGTATGATAGGTGGCGATAAATTGTATTGGTAATAGTAGAGGCAGAAATCATACATGAAAAAATATATTTATTTCAAATCAGATTTTGATTGAGGATTTACACACATAAAAACCAATACTCAGAATGAAAAATATGTAGTAATATAACACTTACAGTTTAGTACTATATCTCTGTCAGGTATGCTGTCAGGACATATTTTTCATGTTATATCAGCCATACTCTACCTTTTTTATATGAGCCACAAAATAGTCTTAGTTATGTTGCCTTGGGCCACACCATTAAAATTCAATGGCCTTCCTAGGTGTCTCAAAAAGTTATAAAAAAATTATGCTTTTATTCATTTTAATAAAAAGTATTTAAAATTCACTCTTAGTCCACAAAACATTGAAAGTCAATGAAAGATTTTAATCAGACTTGCAACAAATTTTGATAGTATTCGGCATTTGACCTATTTTAATGCATTTATAATATTTGGGTAAATACAAATATCTAGGTATTATTTGGCTGAATACCAAATACTTGTTTCAGACAGATAAATGTATTGTATTATATAAGCCTATAAATTCAAATTATTTATTACTACTACATATATAATATCAAAAATATAGGGCTATCTGGGAAAGTCGCACATACCCATCTGTCACAAATCACTTAAACTAAATAATACAATTCAATTGATCTTATCCTTGTGTAGCGAGCAACTATTCCCATGGATTTTTGTCATTAAAATACGTGTCAACAGTATAGTAACCCTTTTTTTAATAATTTGTTTTTAATGAATTGCTTAAATTTGTTCAAGGGTAAATTTAAGACATATAATCTCCCAATAATGTGCAAAAGCCTCCCCAAGATCCTTCCATGCATTGCAGTAAGACAAACAAACACATAATTGGTAAAATAAAAAGATTTTTGTTGACTATAAAACACTTTGAGAAATCTAGAAAATCAAGTTATTTTTCGAGAAGTTAACATGGGGCCCTTATTTCTTTTCTCTGCATTGGTTAAGGCCACTACTGGTTGGGTTGCACCTGGGCCTTTGGATACCTACGTAGCTACGCCACTGGTTACAACAGCTGAATATCAACTTATTAGTACCATAACTGTGCAAGTTACCTTAGAGATTTTTGTCCACCAACATCCCAAATATTAAGTTTAAATCCTCGATGCTCCAGAGTCTTTATGTTAAACCCAAGGGTCGGCGAGATCGTATCTATGGGCTCGCCGTTGAACCGCTTCAGTATGGTCGTCTTACCGGCGTTGTCTAAACCACTGTGTTAATCGAGTTAAAGGAACGTAAAATGGTAATATTTACTACAGTTACGAGGAATCTTCAAAAGGCGGTCTACGTCTTATCAGTAAATAGGCTTAACTTGTTAAATATTCACAGTCGTTTTCTTGCATAAATAAAGATTTTATCAAAAAGTAACCATCTGCAAAGCACAAAATATGAAATTACACGAAACATTTTTAAAAGGATACAGCATAAGTATACGCATTTCTTTCTCTTTTTGACGGAGCTTTTTCAAAATTGTCAGGAATCCCATTTCGTGTTAAGTTTTAACTTTGTCTTCCTGTATTTTTACTTTCTCACAATTTGTATGTTTACATCTATTTCTGACTCAACCAAAGGACTCAACTATGACTTTTTGACTTTTGTGATTTCCGATTTGTCGGTAGTCAGGGCTGCCAGTAGATTTTATGCAATAATTTAGTTAGTCGTCAATCTGAAATGAACCAAAATTGCATTTTTCTATACAAAAAAATAAAATTTTGTGGAAATCAGTGTTGGGTAGGACATACAAGAGGCGGTACATTTGTCCCGTACATGACGTCAAAATGTAAGAGCGACTCAAGTTTTTATATTGTACTACTTCAAATTTCATGTCGCGGTAGTCGCGAAGCCGCGTTACTCACTATCGTTCTCAATAAAACTATAGGTAGAGGATACAGAGGGAGCGAGACGCATGCTACAAATTACAATAGTACGTCATTATTCAATGAATATCTATACTAATATTATAAAGCTGAAGAGTTTGTTTGAACACGCTAATCTCAGGAACTACTGGACCGATTTTGAAAATTCTTTCACTAATAGGAAGGTACATTACTCCTGAGTGCTATAGGCTACTTTTTATCCCGGAAAACTTTCCCACGCGGGCGGAGCCGCGCGCAAATGCTAGTATGTCATATTTGTACTCGTTACTTCAAACGTATCGCCAAGCTTCATTATGTCTCACCTCATTTGAAGTAGGACATTGTACTGGCTTAGTGTGAAAAAGAGGCTACTCTTACAAACTCTTTTTTATATCGTGTCCTAACCAACACTAGGACATACAAGCGGCGGTACATTTGTCCCGTACATGACGTCAAAATGTAAGAGCGCGGGCTCAATATTTTATATTGTACTACTTCAAATTTAATATAATTTTATTAATAACATCTCACTCAACAACTGACTTAGAGGATTGACAGTTGTCAATCCCCTAAGTTTATTTTCTTCCATTACCTAAAGTCTTCAGACTTTAGCGCTGACATTTAACTAAAGTGCCCTAGAATTCTGCAGTTTGCAATAACACGACGTTGACAGAACAGCTTCATAATTATAAAGCTCATCGTGTCACTGTCTTGGAATTGAGGAGGTATTAGCTTGGATCCCAAGTCACAAAGGCATTTGAGGTAATGAAGATGTAGATTATTATGCAAAAGAAGCTTCCAGGTCAGGGTGTTCCACTCATTTTAAAGTTTTCCCTTCAGATCTTTTCACACTTGCTAAACCCCGTCTTTAGTTGGGAATGGAACGGTCTGCCAAGACAATGTCCGGAGGTTCAAAACCCAAGGCACACACCTCTGACTTTTCGAAGTCACGTGTGTATTGTTTATCAACAATTATCATTCACTTTAACGGCGAAGGAAAACATCGTGAGGAAACCTACGTACCTGAGAATTCTCCATATGAATCTCGAGGTTATGTGAAGTCTGCCAACCCGCACTAGGCCAGCGTGGTGGACTAAGGCTTGACCCCTCTCTGTAGTAGAGGAGGCCCGTGCTCAATCACTATTGATTGAGCACGGGCCTGCCATTTACCCTGTATTATATACTGCCCACTGGCAGTATATAATACAGGGTTGATTGCAAACCCCGTCTTTATGAAAAATGGAACAATATTTGGCTCAGGTCAAAACTGTTAAGGGTAAACTTTATGGTAGTATACAAACAGAAATCCCAGTTAAACCGTGGCTTTTCAAATATCGCAATGCCAGCAGGTGGGTTACTTCCACCATTATTCATCTCCGTTTGGGTCATGTTTGTTTGCCTGTTTTTTAGGCTAAAATAAGGATTAGGGACCATTCGTTGTGTGAATGTGGGTTGGAGGATGGTACTATTGACAATATTTCTTTAATTACCCAAATTTATCTGTTTCCTTGTATGATTTTATCCCCCCTTATATTCCACGCCCTACAAACTCTATCTGTTTGCTTTCTCGAGTTCACTCCCCTTTTATTGAAATTTTATCAAAATTCATCCTTATTAATAATATAAAACTATAGTATTTTATACTTTTATTTCTTAAACCCCACCCCCTTTCCCTTTTTCTCTCCGTCTCTCTTTTTCTTATTCTCTTGATCTTTTTGTAATTTTAGTTGTTCGTCTAAAAAGACATTAAACAGTTATAGTTTTGGAACTCTTTGTTCATCTATCTGCATCTTGTTTGAATGTTGTTGTTTCTCAGTGTTGTTTGTTTCTGTTTCATCTGGTCATCTGGCGTAGTATTTTTTATTTCTTCTGTACATGTATCCGCCTCACTTGACATTGGCAAAATTGTCCTAAAGGACAGAGTCAACTATGAAAAAAAAAGCTCGACGCCATCAATCAAAGAAGAAGAAGAAGAAATAAAATGGTCTTAGTGTTGAAATATGCCTATTTGTGTTTGAATTTCCTAATTCCTTGCATTATATAAGTATTCATTATCTAAGACAGGTATTAGCTTTTTCTTTGAAGATCAGTATTAGATACTGGTACCGGTATAAAACGTATGTAGGGCCTTTGTTACTAATAAATCATATAGTATGTAAGCATTACATGTTGAATTATTGATGGTATAAACAATATAATCTAATACCATAAAAACAACTGATTATACAGTTTTTGTAACTTCATATTATAAAGTTCTGGCAATCCTGTTTTACTGTCAACATGGCTCATTGTCATTTCCAATTTTTATTTTCGTTCGGAAATATAATCTAAAGGAAAAAGTACCTATACAATTAACAATGTATTTCATTAACTTTGTTGATGGTGTTGCTAAAACATAAACTACAGCTAACTGTTGATATAGAACAGTTTATACAGTAACACAAAGCATTATAGTCAAAACTAGTTTCCTATTCATTCGATAATCTTTTGTTCTCGACTGTACACACCATAACCAAAAAGTTGAAACTTTTTTACAAGGAAATCGAAATTGGAATCCATTGCAGCCATAGAGTAAATTATCCATCCATGGCGGATCTCGTCGCTGTCAAGACTTTTATTTAATTTCTGTTTCAATTATGAAGCACCTTCAATGATTTTAAGTGAGATTATAGTGTGGAAGTGATCGTGTGGCGGCGCGGTCTCGGTGATACGGCTCGTTGGTCGGCAGCACCATGTTCAGTGGGACGGTGCGAGTTAGAGTATGCGAGGCGACGGGTCTTCGGCCGACCGACTTTCAGAAACGGCACAATATGACCTTCGGAAAGCCAGGTGAGGACCGTCCAACGCCCAGAGTACGTGCCTAATCGTGTGCTGGAGTCGAATGTGATAAATAATGCTATAACAGTTCCCTTGGTGGCGAAAAATTTGCGCAGGGAAAAAGGCGTAATATGTTTACCAAGATGGGGTGTTGTAGGTAAATACGTTGTTACAGACGACCAGCCGATAGACCCGTACGTGTCTATAGACGCCGACGAGCACCACCTGGCCCGCTCCAGCACCAAGCCGAAAACATTCGACCCCGTGTGGAACGAAACGTTCTCTCACGAGGTCCACAATGTTGGCAGGTGCGTTATTTACATTCATACTATTACATGACATGATCCGCCTTTGTGTTTCTCGGCAAAGCTCAGGATTTTACTTGCATTCTGAGATTTTAAATGAACCACAATCATGCTAGAATTCCTCTATATATGTAATACCTTTTATATACTATATATAATATTCAAATGTATCATTTTTTATCAGCAAATAATAAGCTTTAGTAAATATTATGTGGTATTTTTTAGTGACATCAATAGTACTTGTGAAGAAATACTACTGTAGATCAGGTAATTTAGAATTTATAGCCACTTAAATGAGTGCATAATTAATTATCTACAAATGTATTTACATTAAGTACATAAAGTCAGTCTTAAAATCTTATTAGATTCCTATAAGAAAATTATATCTTTTGTAAGAAAATGGCTATCTGAACTAAAGTTTACCAATTTACTTAATCAATTATTTAACCACCTCAAATCAAACAGATGTGCAATTAAAAGTTTACCTGGTGCTTACATTTCCTTTTTACACAAATTCAAGTTGTCTACAAAGTAGAATAGGTATGTAAATTTTATATTCTATGTAGGGATTTCATACAAATTATACAATACACAGCATTGCACCAATCTTTTGTTAACCCGTCAACACGTCGCTTATATATAGATATATACGTGGTTGCCCTATATACCTGGACGCCGGCGTCTACCGTGGGCGTTGGTGAGTCAAGTTGCATCTACGTGGATTTCATTCCATTTATCCTAAACTGGACATTTATTTAAAAATTTACATAAAACCTAAAAAAATCATTAAATTAAGCTCTGTTTTCATATAACAGATAATGGTAAAAAGGTTTCATTAGGAGTTGCTGTTATACAATTGCACAATATGAAAGTATCATAAAAGAAATAAATGAAGACACATCCTGCACATGTGTGTCTGACTCACTCCACATGCATTGCCACTGTCCACATTGTTTTATTTCCCATAAACACTCATTACATTCACATGCTCGTCCCTCTATCCCTTGAAGGTAGGCAGAGACGCAGCTTTTGCAAAGTTTGGCACATTTATTTCTGTTCAATGTGATTGGTTATGTTATCGACATACTGGCACTGATTGGCTTAATAAATATGATTGCAACTATTAATCTGATTGGTACTTATTGTTTAAAGCTAAAACATGGTTGGTTTTTTTGTTTTAGCATGCTAATCTTTAAAAGTACTAACAAAATTCTCATAAAAACATCTTATATTTTCTTATTAATTTATTAATAGATAACATAGCTAGTATTTGACCCTAAGCTTTCATTGTGTATCAATAATTGGTTTGATTTAAATTCCTTACATCTTCAACAATTCTCCATAATGTAAACTTATTATAACACATCAACATCTTGATATATTTTGTTTGTTGAGAAGTTGGCTTACCATAAAAAATAAAAATATTTTTCTGAATTAATTAAAGTTTTAATACATGTTTATTAAAGCTTTATTCCTCTTTTTAACCATGCATTTTCATAAACCACAGTTATTTTTAAACATTGTTATCAGTTTTACCTGTTACTGTGCAGTAAACTGATCACATAATGTAATGTTATGTGCTAAAGCTAGGTTTTAATTCCAAAAAACAAAAATACTACTCAGCTTTATAATATTAATTGTACTATGTAACAATGAAATAAAACTGCACAACAAAGATTTTTTGTGGTAACTTGTTTCATTTTTAATCCTAACGTTGCAAAAGCTTTTCAGCCTTCGTAGTCATGGGTGACCAGTGTAGATTATTGTGTTTTATTGTCAGGTTTAGTGAACGATAGCCTTGTTGGGAATGAAATGGTCTGCCGAGACAATGTCCAGAGGTTCAAAACCCAAGGCACACACCTCTGACTTTTCGAAGTTACGTGTGTATTGTTTATCAATTATCGTTCGCTTTAACGGCGAAGGAAAACATCGTGAGGAAAGTTACATACCTGAGAATTTTCCATAACAATTTCGAGGGTATGTGAAGTCTGCCAACCCGCACTAGGCCAACATGGTGGACTAAGGCCTACACTCTCTCAGTTGTAGAGGAGGCCCGTGCTCAGCAGTGGGCAGTATATGATACAGGGCTGATTGCATTGCATTGCATTGTCAAGTTGAAGTTTACATGCAATGCAATGCAATTGAAAGTAATATGAAGTTTACATATTAAGTATAAATGCAAAATATGGTTTTCATGAGTGAATTTTGGTCCAGTCACAACACAGCCACATATGAAAATATTAGCAGTTAAAAAAACAACACAGCAATTATGGTTTTAAACCTGGTTCACAATGCATTGTGCATCGGAAGCTGACAATTTATTTCATAACATGGGAAACAAAATTTGGTAATATTATGTTAATGTTTTTAAAAAAATACTTTGTCAATAATGTGTTGCTGTGATCATAAGTTGGAACTAAGGGAAGAGTGAGTCCTCTAACGCAAATACAATCAAGACTTTATCTATAGTTCCCGAAACATTAACTTGTAAATGTTAAACTAACAAAAATAAAATAGGTGCTTAATGAAGCAAATAGAAGCGATACTTATTATCAAGTAAAAGTAACTTTCCTATTAATGAATGATATTTATTCCTTGAAATTATGTATAAATTTTGTTAGTTTTGTCTAAAAATAAACATTCTAGAAATTTGATGATGATGTCACTGGGAATTCCTTTGTTACTCATGATTCATACAACAGTCATGCTTGAGAGAAATCCTTTTAATGAATGTCTTATAATGGATTCCAGCTATTGAGGCAATGTATGGGTACATTCATTGATATTTCCAAAAACAATAAAGGAAGATTGTATGATTGTTGAATGTTTTTTTTTAAAGTGCTACATTCATACAATTATATTTATTCCCTGGTTTATTAAAAGTGAATTTACGATTTCATTATTAAAAATGTGTTTTAGATTCATTCATACAATAAAATATTATACATATATTCGCTCGTACAAAGTCCACGTCATAATCGTCGTAAAGGATTTACACCTACCTACAATTTTTCGAATTTTCTTATGAATAATTATTATTACATTAATCAAAATATCACAAGTTGATGATTAGAATTGCTTATCATCTGAAAGTATTGCTTTACTTTGGAATCGAACTAGTGACTTTAACTGTATAATAACGCGAGTTTTGTGATATCTTATGGTGAGGAACACTGCAACTACTGCAAGGGAATGCCATAGAGATTATAGTTCGATGATCTATAGCGTCGCTATTGTGAGATACATTTACAAAAACATTTTTAATCATGCAATATGACTCTAAACTCCCCGTTAATGTTAGTTACACACCTTGTATCATGGGTAGGTATAAGTGACCAGGCGGACGAGACCCCGTCAGGAGTCCTATAAATGTGTTCGTTGATGTTTACAGTTTGGGCATCACCGTGTTCCACGATGCAGCCATTCCGCCGGATGACTTCGTGGCCAACTGCACGATACCCTTCGAAGACCTGATGCTGCGAGACAAAGAGGCCACAGATTTTTGGGTGAGTATCGCTCTTTGAAAGCTATTGGGCTGGCGGGAGGCTACTCGATAGCATATGCTTAACACTGGATACCAAATGTTTAGGAAATTAGCGCCCCACGATCTGTTGGTGTTCAAGTCAGGTATCTCTGTTCACTTGACTTCATTTTGCTTTAAAGTTTACTTACCGATTTAATCCGTATATTTATTATGCAATATATTGTCCAAGCTAGCACGAGGTGTCGTTTAAATATAGTTTATGTGACGTCTTCACAAATCTTGGCGTCATAATTTCACCAAAACAAAGATAACTTTAGATTATTTTGTATACTTTTCACAATTTCAAACACATTTATCTAAACTATAGCACTCTCTCAAAAAGACTGCCTGTAATTACAAGTTTTACTGCGGCCCGAATGATTGTGAAAAAATCTAAGGTGATAAATATCTTTTATCCACTGTAATCTGACGATAAGATACTTGGGTATCTTATCGTTCTATAAACCTTAGGTTTAGAGAACGGAGTTAGATGAAGGTTATGGGGGCATGGGCCTTTGTGTTAAATTTTCAAATGGGAACAGATTAAAATATAATATCTAATAGTTTGAAGCCTAGATTAATTTAAATGTATTATCAAGTAGAAGGGATAAAGTGTCAGGATGTACCTTGTGGCACTCCTTACTCTTTAGTCTCTGTCTATTCATATGGGGTGACAGTGTGAGCGTAAGCATAGCATATTTAGAAAATAGTACATAATATTTTTAAAAATAAACACGCGCATCAAAGTGACTTCGATTTGTCGGCACACACCATCTTTCCCTGCATTGTCTCTCAAGACTTAAATCAACTAACCCAACTGGCTTGTTTGACATAAAGCATGCAAGAAAGTAAAGATTGACACTAAAGAATTCACTTCTTTTCTCGTCGTAGATTTTTTTTATTTTTTTTTATTGCATTGAATGACGAGACGAGCATGCCGTTCGCCTGATGGTAAGCGATACGACCACCCATAAACAGTAGTAACACCATGCAGCACCTTGACTTACAAAGTACTGTGTGGCATTCCACTGCGCTCGTCATCCTGAGACATAAGATGTTAAGTCTCATTATGTCCAGTAGTTATACTGGCTACAATGTCCTTCAAACCGAAACACAACAGTGCATGCACACTGTTGCTTGGCGGTAGAAATAGACATTGCGGTGGTACCCACCCAGACGGCCTCTTACATAATGAGAGACCTACCAATAATAATAATATTATGCCATAAGTTTTTGTAGCATGTAATATTTTAAATTTATATTTTTGGTGTCGATAAAGCGTGTACAGTCAGCAGCATAAATATCTGTACAAAATCAAAATTTCAAATCGCCTATATACGCGTTAAGTTAAACTGAAATATTTTTTTCTTCGTTTGAAGTAAAGTAAATACCTTTTATTTTATTTTTGTGAAGAAAAAAAAAAGATTAGTAAGAACACAAAAGTATGTAGGCAATTTGAAATTTTGTATTTGTTCATCTACTTATGCTGCTGACTGTACACCCCCAATCGTCTGTTCCAAGTGCGGCCCTGTATTCCGTTATCAACCATCGGCAGAATGTTTGTTTTGATAGATAAGTTCGGTTGTCTTGCGTGGTGACATTGGCGTCGCGCGCCCTAACATGTGTAGTAGTTCCCGCTGCAGTGCTCGACACGATGAACAACTTCAAGAGAAGGTTCTCGAGCCCCGATCCGAGATACACGCCACTTGTGGATGAAGGGGTAAACGTTTTGGTATTTTTCCAAAAGTTTAGCTTGGTATATTTAGGAACAATGATGGCTGAAGGTTGTCAACTTATTGTAATGTTCTTTGGCTGAGCTCATGATGCTTGGCATGGCAAAATTTGCAAGTGCTTGTGAGTACCGTGCAGTCGGAATCTGTCGTCGACTGCGGAGGTGTTGTTGGTTTTAACGTTCTCCCTAATTCTGCAGATTCATTTACGGAAATGAGGGTTTCTATACCGGTTAGGCGCATAATAAATTCGCACTGACTTTAGCTCGTGTTACTCGGTTTTGGTGATTCTGGAAAGATAGATTTATTGCTGATGGAATTGCTGTACTTCGGGCTTTGGGAGTCTTCTCCATTTGGTCTCATAACAAGAGAAGACTTGCGTCTACGATAGCTCTTGTCCGTTGAGGATTATTTACATTAATTAGATGTGCCTCACATGGCGATCGGCTTGCCCCTATCACATCATTGAACGGAATACACATGATGAGAAGTGGTGCCCTGATTCTACATACCTCTTCGGAGATTATGGCGTGATGAGTATGTATGTATTTTTTTTAATTAATGAATTTAATGTAAATTGGCAGCATCTGGTATGTGAGTTGTCAAAAAGAGCTGTTTGGGAAGGTAATCGTAGTCTGCAACGTCGTCGTAATTTAGCCCGGTACAAATATCATATGCAAGTCAAAACTCCAGCAGTTCATATCCAGAAATACCTACTGAAGGAAGCTTTGTCAACTTATTTGCAAAGATACACCGGCTGGATAACATATTCATTCCCCGATATACGTGAACAGTTCTATTTAAGCTTCTGATGTACGAACTGCGAAGCAACTTCGACGTAGTCATCATACCTCTATCTCCAAAAAATAAAGTGATGGTAAACTCGGGAATCCTGAAAAAGTTCAATGCGTTGAAACTACAAACAATTTACTCAGCACAAACGTATTCGCCGTAGTCGCGGTCTAAACTTTGATGGTGCGTTTTGTTCCAGGTCGACTTGGAACCCCAGGGGAAACTGCATCTCAAGATAGATCTGATATGGAATTCTCAAGGTAAGTACGATTATTGTAATTTATTTTAATAATTGATGGTGTATTAAGCCTTAATGATGAACTTGTTTTATATTGAACTATATCAGCCTATTTTATACCCTTCCTGGTACACTACCTTGTAACATAGATCATGCTCTTGGCATGTCCCCCTGTGTGGGCAACTATCTCCGGCTTACCGTATATGTTGTATATTATATATAAATTTGGAAACTGGTGAGTGTGATAATATAATGTCTACGAATATCTGCGGAAACATAAATAGGACAAAGAGTTTAAAAGTTGTTGTTTTAAGTTCTTTTCCCTTCCTCGTGTTTTTAGGTAATTTTTGTACAAAAATATTAAAGGTATAGGCAGGGTAAAAATAGACTTGTAAAGTTTCCATACAGGTAGACGAGGTAACGGCCTGCTAGATGGTAAGGTGTGTCGTGTGTGTTGTGCGCAGGCGCGGAGAGCGTGTCGGGCGCGGGCGGGTGCGCGGGCGTGGTGGGGGCCGGGGGCGGGGGCGGCGGGGGCGGTGGTGGGGGCGCGGGCGCGGGCGGGGGGCGCGGGCGCGGCGGCCGCGAGTTCAAGGAGGGCGCCGGGTTCGCGCGCCGCCGCGGGGCCATGCGCCGCCGCGTGCACCAGGTCAACGGACACAAGTTCATGGCCACCTTCCTGCGGCAGCCCACCTTCTGCAGCCACTGCCGCGAGTTCATATGGTACGCACACAATACACAATAATTGAATTTTCAAAAATATATACCCTATAACCATCAAACAATAAAAACGAATCGATTGGCACCAAATTTGTTAAAATCGACCCAGTAAGAGCGACGCTAGAGTGGATCATAAAATGAATACAAACATACACACATAGGGTGTTTAATAATTAATAATAATCCTTCCTCTCTTCGCTGTAGTCGGATAAAAACATGATTCTCAGACTGCTTGACAAAAACCCTCAAAAACAAACTTTTATTTTTTTGTCTTATAATCATTACAAAATTGATAGAGAATAGCAGTCAACTAAAGTTTTTTGCTACATACACAAAATACAAATCTATTCAATACATACAAATAATTTTCAAATTTTAATTCCAACATCAAGTTTCTAGAATTTTTCTAATTTTCCTATTATATTACAGGGGCCTGGGTAAGCAGGGCTACCAGTGCCAAGGTGAGGAACATTTGAAAATATATAACTATTTAAGTACAACTCCGTTTCTTAGGATATGCAGTATGAGCAGCCACTATTCCAAATAGTAAATCATGAAAATAATGAGTAACTTTATGTTTTATGCAATTTCTATTGAAATGGACATTTTTTATACGAGCACGGCAAAGGAACTCCCCTGCACCTGATGATAAGTGAAGTGGAGTCTATGGCGGGCTTTACACCTTTTTACGGTGGTTGCTATATTCGCGGACATAAATCGCACCTTTAGAACCTAAACGACACAATTCAAAAAAATCGAAAATTGAGTTATCGTCATAAAATTACTTAAATCGAAATTCTCAATACAACAATAGTTCAAACACAGCCATATGTGGGAACAGGACAAAACTATTATATTGGTCCGTTTTTTAATTTTTAAGTTTACCCCAGTTTTAAGTCATTTTATGACGATAACTCAATTTCGTTTTCGTTCTAAAGGTGCGAAATATCCTATCACCAGCATTGGACTATCTCCATGGCGAGGTTGTATTACGGTAAGACTGCAGTGCTGAGGTCTCGGGTTCGATTCCCGGTTCGGGAAAATTGATATTGGGTTTTTCTACTCAGTATCAGCCCGGAGTTTCGAAATGCGCCCGGTAAATGGGCAGCACCTCACTCCGTATTACATAGGACTTTACATAGCTGGTGAAATGTGGGTTAAACCTCTGTATACCCCTGAAAAGCGAAAAGGCGTGATGCTATGTTTGTATGTACGTAGCAGCATAGTAACGTGTGCTCTTGTGTTTAGTGTGCACGTGCGTGGTCCACAAGCGGTGTCACTCCCTGGTGGTGACCAAGTGTCCGGGCATGAAGGAGGAGGTAAGGGTAATGACATTTATCAACATTTATATATTGATGTGGCATGAGAATGATGTTGAAGGTCAGTAAGGGTGAAGATTGAAAGAATTATGTAGATTTGACAGTATGTTTTGTCTGTACCCTGAGTAGTATGTTGATTTTTTAAGTGACATAGTATTTGTGGCATTTATTTAAAAAAAATATAGCGCTTTAATAATATTTTTGCAATTAAGAATATTGTACATTTTTTACTTTTTCTTTTAAGATATAATCACGAAATATAACGTATACGTATTTTGTGAAATTAATGTTGTTAAATTAAATCTTAATTTATTAACTGCCGACCTCAATAAACGACCCCAAACGCTTTTTTTGATCTATCGCGAAATTGGATCAGTCATGAATAAGGAATTTTACGACATGCTTAAAAAATACTTATTTAATTTTGTCGGTATTAAATCTAAAATCAACTTTAGGATCGATTATTGAAAACGGTCGTTAAGGCAATGAATATTGCGCCATGATAATGAATAATTGTCCTCCACGAGTCCTAAATAGTTTTCGGTCCTCCGAGCCGGACATGTGGTTGTGAGTGTTGTGTGTGTGTGTGTGTAGCAGCAGAGCGTGTCGGGTGTGAGCGGCGGACAGCGGTTCAACGTGAACGTGCCGCACCGGTTCGTGGTGCACTCGTACAAGCGGTTCACGTTCTGCGACCACTGCGGCTCGCTGCTCTACGGACTCATCAAGCAGGGGCTGCAGTGCGAAGGTATATACATATATTTTCTTACTTGGCTTTTTATGTCTTTTAGGATTGGTCTGGAGTCCGATGGAATGATGCATTAGTGAAAATGGGTTACATTTTTCCTTTTTTTGGTATCTGGTTTGGCGAAGCTGTATAACAATAATACATTTTGATTCAGAATATCAAAAAACAATAATACAAAAAAAGACTGGGAGTTTTATAATTATTTAATGGGCGAAAAATAAATGTACTCATTAGTTACATAATCCCGATTCCGCACTGCGTTACACGTCTTGTTTTGGGATTATTAACAAGAAACTTTTGAACTCCAGGACCCAAACCTGGAAGAAATATTTTTGTAGTTCACGTATGTAACCAATGAAGGCTAAAGAACAACAAAACATAGATAATTAATAATGGTCACATTTCTATTTGCAGTGTGTTCTATGAACGTGCACAAGCGATGTCAGAAGAACGTGGCGAACAACTGCGGCATCAACACCAAGGCAATGGCCGAGATACTAAACGAGATGGGCATCTCGCCAGACAAGAACCCACGACCCAGACCATCCAAGGTACGGTCTCTTACGGCCTATAACCTTTAACGAGCGTGACCCCACTGCACCTGATAAGTGCAGTAGGGTACCTTTGCCAGTCCACACAACTATGCCGGCCTCTTTGAAGCCAGACTTTTACACAGGCTGGTCTCGGAACGCGACACATTGATGCCACTATGATGAGCTTTATACCATATCTACGGTGGTCGCTTTCCGGGCGGTTTCAAAATCCTAACATATTGTTTTTTGACCCGTAAGTCCTCGAATTTTATTCAACACTTTAGTCTTTTATTAAGTTGTCCTCCGAGTGAGCTTCTAGAACATAATTTATACTACTGTTAAAAACAGAAGCGTTTAAGATTTAAATAAAAAAAGATCTACCACTTATTTTACAGAAATACTTTCACAAAAATATCACCAACCGACTGGACTGACCGGTACGAGAGTAAATGCAAAACTTACTCAACTGCCACTAAGACTACGACTAAGACCGACTGAGACCGAAAGAGCGTACATATCAATACGGCGCCCTTTTTATACCCCCAACTGTCTTTTCCACTCCTAGTTTGGTATCTCGACTGGTTTTCATAACTGGTCAGTACGTTACAAATACCCTCACAAACCATTTTATCCTAACACTGCTTTATACTCGTTAAATTTATCAAAATATTTATTTGATACCTCACAGGCTATCGCGTTAATCAAATTGACCCAGGCTTGCCGAGCCCTACCTGTTTTAAACTAGGTCAATAAATTGGGTCATATGGGTCGGTCACGTTGCCACTAGTTATATGACACTTATAATTTCACTGCATTTATGTATGGTACACAGATGATGTTAAGTCCTGTGTAGTGACTACACGTTAGTCTAACCCGTATTCACAAATAATACTGAGTTTATTGCTACAATGGCTACAAGATTTACTGTTCAAAGTTAACACGCGCCATGGTCATGTTGTCAAATTTAATTCCACATTCGCTCACTGGGCGCTGTTGAAATTCCTATACTAGAAATTAATTAAACGAAACCCTAACATAACGTATATTGCGTATGTAACGTAAAAAATCGTGCTAGAGGTACTCTTGATGTATTCCGACTACCGTGTTTAGAAACATCTGTATATGGAATTGATGTGTAATATTTTCTTTGTGAATTATCGCTCGCTTTAACGGTGAAGGAAAATATCGTGAAGAAACCTGCATACCTGAGAAGTTCTCTGAATTTCGAAGGTATGTGTAGTCTGCCAACCCGCACTAGGCCAGCGTGGTGGACCCTCTCAGTAGTAGAGGAGGCCCGTGCTCAGGTATGGTATGGTGTGGTGTTGCAGTACTTGAACGCGGCGCTGCAGGAGGGCGCGCCGGAGCTCGCCGCCGCCGACGACGCCAAGGAGTCCGGCGACAAGCACGACGAGAAAGGTACCACCAACAGTTTATATAGCATACGGGGTTGTACTGTGTCCCCTTTTTATAGTACTATCCCGTATAGTCGGAGTTAGTGCAATACCGCGTAACTAGAATTGTTAAATAGGTAAGTGACAAAAAGTTTTCCAAGGGAGAGTTAAAACTGAAAGTGTCGCTGTTTGCATTTTATGTGTCCATTTCGATTTGTCTTTTTTCGTCGATTGCGAAGTGTTTACCAGTATTAGTTACGCGGTATTGCACTATCCTCGATGATACGTCACGTGATTTTCGAGTTCAAGTTTTCTTTTTTGTTAAAAAATGTGCCAATTTATGTGATGTGTTTTTATAAGTTACGCTTGGTGGTCACTTGAGTAAGATCACAATTTTTTTTTTATGATAATCCTCCAGTATAATTATTGCATGAATGAATCAAAGTATTGTCTCATAATATTTGGTGATTGAGAGGCTGTCTCGGTGGCGTAGTTGTATTACGGTACGACTGCAATGCTAAGGTCTCGGGTTCGAGCCCGATATAATCCGTGATATTGGGTTTTTCGGTTCAGTATCAGCCCGGGGTCTGGAATTTGTGCCCGATATGGCGATAGGCTCGCCCCCTATCACATCATGGGACGGAATACTGAGCAAAAAGTTGATGCACTAATTACGCCTCTGGTTACCTCTTCGGGGATAAAAGGCGTGAGTTTGTGCGTAAGTGCGTGCGTGCGTGCGTGCGTGTGTGTGTGTGTGTGTGTGTGTGTATGTATTTGGTGATATTTCCAAAGTGTTCCGTACATTAGAGATGTTGGCTGTATTTGACCAGTTAAAATATAAAGTCCAGTCAACATCCCTATCCCCACGTATCCATTGTGTTGAGCGTGTTGCGCGTGTGTTGCGCGTGTGTTGCGGCGCAGAGCCGGCGGCGGCGCCGTGGCGAGCGACACACCGCGACGTGCAGCACCTCTACGACATCATCGAAGGTTCACTCTTGTGACTGTACGGCTACTGCATAGGGACGCGTACCCTAATGCTTACTTTACTGTACATTATAGTAGACCATTAGGAGTAATCAACTGCCTCAGTAATTTATTATTGATCGCCTCATTACATTATGAAACTTATTAATATGTCTCATGATGAGTGTTATGTAGTGTAAGATGCTTTGTAATTCAAAGTTCTAGGAGGCATTGCTATTGTTTATCCGCAGGCGCTTCTATCAGATGAGCGATTTTGTCGTTATGACATATGTTGTGATAAAGAAAGCCAACATTCTCCTTCTAGGAAAATCGAGTAAAAATAAAAAGCCTATAATTTTTTAAAAAAATATTTATTGAAAAAGCTACATCAACAGTACATGTATATTCAATACTCAATACACTTTACTTAGGCTTAAAACTAATACATGCACCAATTACAGATGTACACAACATTACTTAAAAAATATATAAATTATGATAGTAAAATCAAATCATTACCTCATATGTAACCTGTACGTTGGTTCTACGTACGCGTCCCTTACGGCTTCGTATACACTCGTCACCTTGTATTAACCGAATAACGCTTGTGCTTGTACTACTAACTATGGTTGTGGTGAGATAAGTAAAATGTGTTGAAGGTCCAAAGGTCAGTATGATGGCAAAGGGGTTTCTCTGTGCAAAATTGTTTTAAACAAAAAAAGTCTTGAGAATAAATATAAAAACCAATATCGATAAATTAAATTCTAAGATTATTGAAATAAGGCTCAAAATTATTATGATGAAACCGCTTTAACGTCATGATTTTACAGGTAAAAGTGGACCTCGTGTATTTGAGCAACTTTTTTTATTAACAGTCAAGTATTTGTACATTGTATTATGCCTTTTAGTTAGACATACGTTAGTATATATTGATAGATTTTTTAAATTATTGGTTTTTATTTTGGAACCTTGCTGGATATCTATTGCGTATCCTTTGTAATACCAAGCTGATTCGCTCGGCGTCGGTGTTCATCTACCATCAGATAATTCATTTTGTAGCTAGCTGGCCTTCTCTTATAAACAAAAAAATCTTAGACATTTTTATTGAAATTAAAAAAGTAACTGGCTTGCTTTTGAATAAATAATTATATTGTGCGCAGGCATGAGCGCGTGCGGTGACGGGGGGCGCGACAAGGTGTCGCTGGACGACTTCCACTTCATCAAGGTGCTGGGCAAGGGCTCCTTCGGCAAGGTGATGCTGGCCGAGAAGAAGGGCACCGAGGAGGTGTACGCCGTGAAGGTGCTGAAGAAGGACGCCATCATCCAGGACGACGACGTGGAGTGCACGCTGACGGAGCGGCGCGTCCTGGCGCTGGCGGCGCGGCACCCGTTCCTCACGGCGCTGCACTCCGCGTTCCAGACGTCGGAGCGGCTGTTCTTCGTGATGGAGTACGTGGAGGGCGGCGACCTCATGTTCCAGATCCAGCGCGCGCGCAAGTTCGAGGAGCCGCGCGCGCGCTTCTACGCGGCCGAGGTCACGCTCGCGCTACACTTCCTGCACCACCACGGCGTCATCTACCGCGACCTCAAGCTCGACAACATCCTGCTCGACAGCGACGGGCACTGCAAGCTCGCAGACTTCGGCATGTGCAAGGAGGGCATACGAGGTGAACACGCATGTCTCTTACAATTACATGAAGGGCACACGCTAATAACACGGAATGTCCTAATTAATACATTTTGAGAAAAAGCAATTTTAAAGTTTAAAAGTATATTATTTTTATGGACATTCCCAGTTCTTTTCGTTTTGACCATAAACAATACTGCATTTTGGCGCCATCTGTTAACATTTTTTAAATTCTAATGATTGGAATTCAAAATACCATAGACAAAGATATAATTCTATAAAAAAATAAAATTTGTGACATTCCCCGTTATTTGTCTGTGCCCTTCATATACGTTTCTACAAACACCACTACACATTGCTGTCCTATGATGACAAAAGCGCTTGGAGGGGGACTGTGGACCGACTGGTTTCACCATTGGTCGGAACGCAGGGTTGCCCCGTGACTATGAGATTATGAGAGCTGAAGACTGCCACACACGATTTACGATGTGTAGTTTAATATGAAGCGTAGAGCTACAAATAAACACTTTGTTTCAGACGGTGCGACTACCACCACTTTTTGTGGTACCCCTGATTACATTGCGCCTGAGGTATGTATAATCTTACAAATTATTGATTAAATAACACCAATTCGTTGATAATACCATATTCAGTTACGCGTGCCTTTGAGTTTATTTTTGTATGGTCTTTCCAATCACGCCATAATTTGCAGAACACTCATGTAACAATATTGATTTTATGATGCATACAATGAAATCATTATCCATTCGTAAACCTGTAATGTTTGTGTACAGATCCTGCAAGAGCAGGAATACGGTCCGTCCGTGGACTGGTGGGCGCTGGGCGTGCTGCTGTACGAGATGCTAGCGGGACAGCCACCCTTCGAGGCGGACAACGAGGACGACCTGTTCGAGAGCATCCTGCACGACGACGTGCTCTATCCAGTGTGGCTCTCCAAGGACGCCGTCTCCATACTCAAAGGTAAAGGAGTACCAGGTTAACATGAACTAGAGCATCCTGCACGACGACGTGCTCTATCCAGTGTGGCTCTCCAAGGACGCCGTCTCCATACTCAAAGGTAAAGGAGTACCAGGTTAACATGAACTAGAGCATCCTGCACGACGACGTGCTCTATCCAGTGTGGCTCTCCAAGGACGCCGTCTCCATACTCAAAGGTAAAGGAGTACCAGGTTAACATGAACTAGAGCATCCTGCACGACGACGTGCTCTATCCAGTGTGGCTCTCCAAGGACGCCGTCTCCATACTCAAAGGTAAAGGAGTACCAGGTTAACATGAACTAGAGCATCCTGCACGACGACGTGCTCTATCCAGTGTGGCTCTCCAAGGACGCCGTCTCCATACTCAAAGGTAAAGGAGTACCAGGTTAACATGAACTAGAGCATCCTGCACGACGACGTGCTCTATCCAGTGTGGCTCTCCAAGGACGCCGTCTCCATACTCAAAGGTAAAGGAGTACCAGGTTAACATGAACTAGAGCATCCTGCACGACGACGTGCTCTATCCAGTGTGGCTCTCCAAGGACGCCGTCTCCATACTCAAAGGTAAAGGAGTACCAGGTTAACATGAACTAGAGCATCCTGCACGACGACGTGCTCTATCCAGTGTGGCTCTCCAAGGACGCCGTCTCCATACTCAAAGGTAAAGGAGTACCAGGTTAACATGAACTAGAGCATCCTGCACGACGACGTGCTCTATCCAGTGTGGCTCTCCAAGGACGCCGTCTCCATACTCAAAGGTAAAGGAGTACCAGGTTAACATGAACTAGAGCATCCTGCACGACGACGTGCTCTATCCAGTGTGGCTCTCCAAGGACGCCGTCTCCATACTCAAAGGTAAAGGAGTACCAGGTTAACATGAACTAGAGCATCCTGCACGACGACGTGCTCTATCCAGTGTGGCTCTCCAAGGACGCCGTCTCCATACTCAAAGGTAAAGGAGTACCAGGTTAACATGAACTAGAGCATCCTGCACGACGACGTGCTCTATCCAGTGTGGCTCTCCAAGGACGCCGTCTCCATACTCAAAGGTAAAGGAGTACCAGGTTAACATGAACTAGAGCATCCTGCACGACGACGTGCTCTATCCAGTGTGGCTCTCCAAGGACGCCGTCTCCATACTCAAAGGTAAAGGAGTACCAGGTTAACATGAACTAGAGCATCCTGCACGACGACGTGCTCTATCCAGTGTGGCTCTCCAAGGACGCCGTCTCCATACTCAAAGGTAAAGGAGTACCAGGTTAACATGAACTAGAGCATCCTGCACGACGACGTGCTCTATCCAGTGTGGCTCTCCAAGGACGCCGTCTCCATACTCAAAGGTAAAGGAGTACCAGGTTAACATGAACTAGAGCATCCTGCACGACGACGTGCTCTATCCAGTGTGGCTCTCCAAGGACGCCGTCTCCATACTCAAAGGTAAAGGAGTACCAGGTTAACATGAACTAGAGCATCCTGCACGACGACGTGCTCTATCCAGTGTGGCTCTCCAAGGACGCCGTCTCCATACTCAAAGGTAAAGGAGTACCAGGTTAACATGAACTAGAGCATCCTGCACGACGACGTGCTCTATCCAGTGTGGCTCTCCAAGGACGCCGTCTCCATACTCAAAGGTAAAGGAGTACCAGGTTAACATGAACTAGAGCATCCTGCACGACGACGTGCTCTATCCAGTGTGGCTCTCCAAGGACGCCGTCTCCATACTCAAAGGTAAAGGAGTACCAGGTTAACATGAACTAGAGCATCCTGCACGACGACGTGCTCTATCCAGTGTGGCTCTCCAAGGACGCCGTCTCCATACTCAAAGGTAAAGGAGTACCAGGTTAACATGAACTAGAGCATCCTGCACGACGACGTGCTCTATCCAGTGTGGCTCTCCAAGGACGCCGTCTCCATACTCAAAGGTAAAGGAGTACCAGGTTAACATGAACTAGAGCATCCTGCACGACGACGTGCTCTATCCAGTGTGGCTCTCCAAGGACGCCGTCTCCATGTATGTATATCTAATGGGGACGTATGCAGTCGCACAGACGGGTGATCAGTTCACTTCCTTGGGAACTATTTCACCCTTAGTCCCAGTTTGGGTGGAGCTGCCACTTTCGCTTTGGTTCGGTTCGTTTCGCAGGTATCATTCCCAGGGGCCGCATTCACCATAGGGAGTTTCGGCTGTGGCACAGCTAGACCTTGGAGGCATCGTGGCTTCCTTCCAGGTGTGAACCTTCCAGGTTACCGATCTCTGCCCAGCACCGCCTTCCACTGAGGGTCCCGCCACTTTGACCTTGAATGATCATTGCAGCAGGAGCCAACAGGGGGCAGCGCTCAGCCTATGCGGTGAGGGCCACACAGGCTGCCAGGCCCAGTCTGCCCACATACTCTCCCACCCCCCAGGCGGCGTCCCCCAGTCCGACATAGCGTCGCTCCCCTTTCCTTGGCTATTCGTGACAGTCTCCATCCTGAAGCACTGGTTTTACTGGTGCTCCTGCAGTATGCCCCCTTCTACTCTTACAAACCTTTGTGTTGCCTTACTGAACCTTATTATGTCTCCTAGCTTTACCTCCTGTAGTTGTGCTATTTCCAGTCTGTCTGTTCCCAGTATCTCCCATCTTGGCAGAGAGTACATTGAGCACTCTGACAGAAAGTGGATGCTGGTCTCCTCTTCTCCGCATTCTGGACACGAGGCGTCTTCGGTCTTACCTATTATTTTTAAGTGCCTGTTCAGCGTACCGTGTCCAGTCATGATTCCTATAATGGTTCTTATGTCCTCCTTCCTGAATTGGAGTAGGCTTCTTGTTTTCTTCTTGTCTAGCGTCTTGATGAAGATAACGCCGTCTCCATACTCAAAGGTAAAGGAGTACCAGGTTAACATGGACTAGAGCATCCTGCACGACGACGTGCTCTATCCAGTGTGGCTCTCCAAGGACGCCGTCTCCATACTCAAAGGTAAAGGAGTACCAGGTTAACATGAACTAGAGCATCCTGCACGACGACGTGCTCTATCCAGTGTGTCTCTCTCTACAAGGACGCCGTCTCCCTACTCAAAGGTAATGAACTACTAGGGTAACAAACTAGAACAACCCGTACGACGACATGTTCTACACAGTGTGGCTCTCTAAGGATACCGTCTCCATACTCAAGTTAAAGTACTAGGGTATTATAAAAGGCGAGAAAATAATCAAAAGTTCCATCTCTATATTATGGAGCTGAAGGTATGGATCAATGATTTTCAAAAAGTATAGATACGCCATACCTTACAAATTAAACGAAAAAAGTTCCGCACGCACATTCTTGGCATTACGGATGTGAAAGAGATGACGTATTTGAACCAGTATGAACAATAAAGACTGCTAGTATTTTTTATTTAACTGTAGTTAATAAAACTATCCCGATTGGGTTACTTTCGAGCCTTCAGACTGCGATTGCTAATATTTATGTTCTTGGAATATCATTGTTCCATCTTTATGTTATGAAGCTGAAAGTATGGATACTATCTACATAATCAGAGTTCAACGTATTAGGAAGTTATGAATACTAAGAAGTTGAAAAGCGTAACTGTGTATAAGTCGATTACCGAAAGCTGGCACATTCACAGTACTCACATCGATACACTTTTACACAGTATGTTAAAAAAATGTTTCAAATTATTAAAATTGGCTTAAAATTTGAGCACACATAAACAGTAGAAACACCATCCAACACCTTGAGTTACAAAACACTGTGTGTCATTCCATTGCGCTCGTCATCCTGAGACATAAGATGTTAAGTCTCATTATGTCCAGTAGTTACACTGGCTACAATGTCCTTCAAGCCGAAACACGACAGTGCATGCATACTTGGCGGTAGAAATAGACATTGCGGTGGTACCCACCCAGACGGACTCTTATTGGTGTGGCTTACGCCCACACCAATGAGTTTCATGCTTCATACTCAACAGTTTTTAGATATGAAACTATCGTTCTTGGCGATATTATTGTATGTTATTGTGTACGTTATTGGTTGACGAATAGTGTCGTTCCCCCAGGATTTATGACGAAGAATCCGGCGCGGCGGCTGGGCGTGTGCGGCGGCGCGAACGGCATCCGCGCGCACCAGTTCTTCCGCGACGTGGACTGGGACGCGCTCGCGCACCGCCGCCTGCGCCCGCCCTTCCGACCCAAGGTGGTGAGTCACTACTGCTCGCTACTCACTACACACATACACATACACATCCGCGCGCACCAGTTCTTCCGCGACGTGGACTGGGACGCGCTCGCGCACCGCCGCCTGCGCCCGCCCTTCCGACCCAAGGTGGTGAGTCACTACTGCTCGCTACTCACTACACACATACACATACACATACACATCCGCGCGCACCAGTTCTTCCGCGACGTGGACTGGGACGCGCTCGCGCACCGCCGCCTGCGCCCGCCCTTCCGACCCAAGGTGGTGAGTCACTACTGCTCGCTACTCACTACACACATACACATACACATACACATCCGCGCGCACCAGTTCTTCCGCGACGTGGACTGGGACGCGCTCGCGCACCGCCGCCTGCGCCCGCCCTTCCGACCCAAGGTGGTGAGTCACTACTGCTCGCTACTCACTACACACATACACATACACATACACATCCGCGCGCACCAGTTCTTCCGCGACGTGGACTGGGACGCGCTCGCGCACCGCCGCCTGCGCCCGCCCTTCCGACCCAAGGTGGTGAGTCACTACTGCTCGCTACTCACTACACACATACACATACACATACACATCCGCGCGCACCAGTTCTTCCGCGACGTGGACTGGGACGCGCTCGCGCACCGCCGCCTGCGCCCGCCCTTCCGACCCAAGGTGGTGAGTCACTACTGCTCGCTACTCACTACACACATACACACATACACACATACACATACATACAAAATCTGACTTTGAAGTTTACAAAAATATACCCCAATTGTAACCAAATATTCATTTCGTAGTTAAAAAATAATCAAATTAATATCCAGCATCTTCAGAATAAACTGTTAGAAAACCACTGAATAGCAATTAGTCCTTCCTATAATACAAGTCATGGTCACACATGCGTGGTATTGCAGAAGAGCAAGCGCGAGGCGGTGAACTTCGACGCGGAGTTCACGAAAGAGGAGCCTGTCCTCACGCCCGTGCCGCCGGACGTTGTACGAGCCATCAACCAGGTCACTTATCAAGTTTTTTTTAGTGTGTAGCCTCTTTCATGTTGCGTTGGTTCTTTTATCAGTTTTCTCAAGGTAGTTAGAACCTTGTTCGGAGATAATTGTCAAGTAACCGCCGTTTGCAATAAACGAACCCAATCTTAATTTTTGATCAAATTTCGAGAATAGACCAATCAAAATAAATCATTTGTAAGCATGTCATAAAAATATGTTCTGATTTGTCTATTTTCGCTTTGGAACAAAAACACCGTTGGGTCGTTTTTAGAAAACCGCGGTAAGTCACTAGTCGGTGACAACAATAGCCACAGAAAATCCTAACTGTCTAGGTTATTGATGATACAATTTAAAATCGATACTTTTACTATCATCCGTATTCTAGTATCGAACATTCTTGTAACAAATAATGGACTCAACGTCCCTAGTATGAATGCTATATTTCGATAGAATAATAATTGATTATATTGTATCGCAGGAGGAGTTCCGCGGGTTCTCGTTCGTGAACAAGGACTTCAACCCGCAGCCGGCGGCGCTGGAGAAGGCGCCCGTGGCCTGAGCACCGCGCGGTCGCACCGGTCGTGCCGTCTCACTCACTCTAGTCACCGGGGCAGCGCGTGTGTACAGTGGGGGGATGTCTGTCTTAGCGTACGTAGGTTAGGGAGCGCTCGAGTCTCTACTATCGATAAGTTTTTGCCAATCTGTCGATTTAATAGACGTAGCTTTGGTTTAGATCTGATTTGATCTTTTTTTTTATTATTTAGGATCCAATCGGATTTTCTTTTATTTTGTTAAGTTTATTTTATTTTTTTATTATCAAAGATATTATTTATCGATTACTATACCATAGATATCTGTCTACAGACGTGTTGATACCCAAAGAAACCTCTTTTGCGTTGCGTCTATTAGTTCGACAGAAAATCTCATTTTATCATCACACTTGACATCACGTTATTTTTTACTTACAATAGTAATACTTGACCCTTTCACGACAGTATCATAGCGTTAGTGCGGGAATACTTTCACATACTTCTTGTTGATACATGCAAATATTTATCTTGGCAAAGCATCGAGTACAACACTCGATAAATGCGTAGCTTTTATCGATACTGATCGATATACATATCGGTTAATATCGATATTAAAATAATAGAATAGTCGTGAAGTTTTTTCGTGATAAATACAGTGTATGTAAGCTGAATCGTATTAGAATTAGCCTCAATAAGCGATTACCTCAGTCAAAAATAATATTTTACGCCTGGGTTACACTACGTCCAATGTCCGAATTGGTTGATAGTGTTGGGTTGAATATTCAACAAATATATTTAAGTCTACGTCAGCTTGTCTGTAATTTCCAATATTGAACTAAAATATATTATGGAGCAGATTAAATTATTAGAGTCTGCACCATCTCCGTAAGTACGATTGCATTGGTAGTTAATGTCAAGCTTTACTTTATTGCTATCCAAATAGTCCAAGAATTATACAGTAGGTCCAATAAAAATCCGCTTTTATTATCACCTAGGTAGACTAGGTCTTAGGGCGTAGTGTAGCCTAGTGCACTCCAACTCGTAATAGAGTATAACTGAAGTTGCCAAATGGTAGTTGAAATTATTTTGTTTTGGTAAACATACGCGATTGTTTTCTTATGATGTGTCTCTGTCCACAATTGCACTAGCCAGAGTTGAATAATTTTAAAAGATTATTATATTATGTATATTTTATATTTATTGAGCAGATGGTCGGTACGTGAAATGAGTATATAGCCATATGCAATATTAGATGATTATTGAAAGTATATACTGTTATTCGACATAGGTGGTCTGTTTTACACGGCTTGTTGAGTAGTTTTTCTGTATGTTACATATCTAGGCTATGCATATTTATTGCACAAAAACTCCAAAATCTTTATTTTTTCCAGCAATTTTGCGGTATTTTAAATTTATTTTGCATAAATGTCTAAGTTTGGACAAAGAAAGTGTTTAAAAATAAATCATCACAATCAGAATAAAAATATTGACAAAGAAACTATATGATCAATGAGTGTTCGTGCTATCAAAGAAAAGAAAGAGGCTGGAAGATTTTATATCAACCGTGATATATTTCTTTGATGTTTTGTGTAAAATACAGTCGATGTTTGATCCGTGTACCAAATTATCGCATGCAACAGCAAAGTTACCAAAAAGTTACGAAATTATTTTATTTATTGTTGATACTGTATTGAATATATTTTCCATTGAGATTAAACGATATGAGGTTTGAGCAATTATAATTGTAAATATTGATGAAAATGCATATTTGAAAGTAAGTAATACGCGATACGTGTGGCCAGCGAAGAATTTTTATTTTAAATATTAGTAGATTTTTTCGCGCTGGCAACACTGCGTTGCATGGGATGAGTCAAGTAAAACCCCATTCGCGTTAGTAGCGTATCATTATTGCGCGTATGTGTGTGTGGGTGTGCGTGTGTGTGTGTGTGTGCGTGTGTGTTGTGCGCTGAGGCGGAGGGGAGGGATCGCTGGGAGGGATTTGTTTTATTTGTTCACGTGACGTACCTACCGAACGGTGCTTTTGATATATTTGAATTTATAACGAAATGGGGAATTGACTTTTGGTTGGTTGTTGTCTCCCTATGTTGACTGCACTGGTTTGATAATGGGAGAATATAATTAGTTGGGTTAAGGGACTCTGTTAGGAGCAAGGATAAATGTCTTGATATCCAGAGTAGTATTTATGGCCTATTCGTCGTTACGATTAATCTTGCTTTGTGTTTGTCGAAGCCGAAATATATTTTCGCGATCGCATATATTTTGGTGTTCGATTTGATTAAAGAGCGCGTGGAAACTTGAACGTGTGCGAATGAACCCGAAGCCGAATTTTCGGGCTAAATGAAACCAGTGCTGCAGGGAGTTGGTTCACAGTTGGTTCCTAATTTGATACAAAGTGTGTAATATCTCGCTTCTAGTCCTACGTTGTGTGAAACATTGCGTTTATTATGTATACCTACGTTAGTTGCGGAGCATTTCTTCCAATACTCATTACGTTTCGGGCTTTACTCCACACTCGTTCTCGCAGTATTGTTGCCCGTGAAGCTTGCGACACACTTGTGCGATAACAAATCGACGCGCAAGTGTAGCACAAGCTGTACCCTCCCCGAGTTTATTTATGGAATATTTTGATAATGTTTTTATTGTTTTCGTGCCGTACTTTGAGTACATTTATTGTTCGACATCGGCGCGAGCGCGAGTGTGAAGCTCTTCGTACCGCTTCGCTCTGTCACGTGGCGACAGTATTCTTTTTTGGAGTATTATTTCTAGTTCTTATCGTTAGTACCGAATATACCAAAGGTGTTAAGTTTACGTTATAGTTTATGTGACATTTTATGTGTACGTTGTAAGTAAGAGGGCGCTCCGGCCTTCAGCGAGGAGATCAATGCACAAATGTAATGCTTTATGTAGTTGTTAGTGTATTATAATTATAACAAATATATATTATATAAATTATAAACAAATTATAAATCTCTGTATGTGTGTGTTTTGGTCTAAAAGGGCTGGTTATAGGCGGTATAAGCAGAATTATAAGTTGTCTAAGCACACTTCTATAACATTGTCATTAGTGTGCTAAGTTGAGGACAGTAGTTCCCTTATAAATTACCCCTAAAAGTGGCCTTTTTGACCCCTGGTCATGATATCGCCGTGTCGAGTCGGCACTCGCGGCCGTCTCTTTCGTTTCGAGTAGTGGGAGTTTAGTCGGCATTCTCTATGGGATGGGCGTTGTGTAAAATATTGTGTCATTTGTAGCCTTAGTGTCTGTTCATAACGGAGCGAAATGAGCTGATCTAGGGAAATTATTGACCAATAGAATTGCTCAAAATATGTGTCTTCTGCATATTGGTGTTCGCACTGGAGACGTACAATCCTATTGGTTAATATTTTTCCAGATCAGTTTACTAGTTACGTGATGGCTTATAGCATCCTTTGTGTATTGAGACGTTTTACTAGTGCCGAATATTATGTTATATACACTTCTGCTTGCGGCTCCGCCCGCGTGAGAAAGATTTTCCGGGATAAAAATATTTTCCCGGCATAAAAAGAAGCCTATAGCACTCAAGAGTAATGTAGCTTCCTATTAGTGAAATAATTTTAAAAATCGGTCCCAAACAATAACAAACAAACAAATCTTTCCTCTTTATAATATTAGTATAGATAATTATGTGTGGTAAATATCGATACTTTTATCGATGTTTTTTTTTGTTTTCATCCTTACACATCGCGATTGTTAATGGTCGATTTAACTTTTTGAAAGTGTATTTTTTTTATTATGTTGTTAGGATGGAAGCCACAATTGTGATTGATTTGAAAATTATTTTGTTTACTATAGTAGTGACAGCCCGCCGTAGTTCCTGATACCAACGTAAAGCTTGTATTTTAGAGTGGATTCAGGACTAAGTGGTGTCACTGGGGTAATATTTTGTGTACTATTCATTATTTAATCCACTCGATATAAAGATACCGGCACTAGTGAAACGATTTTCATTAAATATGAAACCCCAATACGGAGTTGTGCAGAGCGTGTCCAACGCGATGTCATTCTCTAGTGATGTGAAGTCGTGTAGTGCAGTAGTGTTGTGACACGTCGATATCGGGGTGTGCGTCGGTCGCTGTTTTCTAACGTTCTATCTATTCTGTTCTTAGACGTAAGTTTGGTGTCTGTGCGTTATTAATTTTTGATGTGAATTGTACTAATACATACCATGTGTGCGGTGTGCTCATTCCGAAGTCGATGATATGCCATGCTTTAAACTATATTTTTTTGTTTTGATAAAAAAAAATCAGATTTTGTGATCAATATAACATCGTTATTTATTTTAATGCAGTACAAAATGCAGATCCACGAGTGTAATTCGATCGTTCGAAGGGTCAGTACTTAATTACAATAAACAACACATATTAAAGCCACTTATGTAGAACATCTAAAGGCCAGTGCATCAAAGTGTGGTTTCCTCGAATTATTTCGGTGTTTTGACATCGCACCGCTTTTGTATTGGTCGGTATCTACTTCAGAAACTTGGTGTACATACAGCATAACTCGCATTGCATGCAGAATGATCACACCGCACATTTAATAACGCGTCAAATATTGTAAAGATGGCGCGTGTAACGTTAGATGTGTTAAGTCGCGTCTTATTTATTTCCTATACATATGTACTACATAGTTGTGTGTTGACATTTTTGTGTTATTTTTGTTTTAATTGCGTGGATGTGTGCGTGTGTTGTGTCGGCGCGTTGTCGAGGGAGCGGACATGTGGAACGTTCATAAGTAGTTGCAAGCTTTAATGTCCCTTGGCACGTAGGCAACACGCCTTCTTGCTATCGTTAGCGCTTATAAAAAAAATATGGGATTGATATATCCTAACGATAGGCTTATCGATAGATTTATCGATTTTAGCGATAGACTTATCGATAGGAAATCTCATTCCCATATTTTTTTTTCTATTAGAATTAGTGATAGTCGAAAGGCGTGGTGTCAACGGTCCGTAGTGTGGAGTGTGCCGGTCCCTCCGCCAGGTGTCGCCGCAGCCTCTTCCTGTCCAGTGTGCTCTGTACTTACCCACGCCTGTACCCAGGGGCCAGGACCGAGGGCGCCGTCCCGCCGCATTTCCACACAGTTAAATAGGTTTAAGGATATATTTTATCGATGTTATCTGATACTGTAGTCGTTTCCCGTCACTAGTCGTTTCTCTTTTGGTTTGGCTCTATGATGTAGGTGAGGCGTCGGTGGGAGTGTGTGGCGGACGGCGAGTGTCCGCGAGGTTCTATAATAGCTGTGATTATGTTTTGTAAGATTTGTTTCCGTAAAGCATGTGTTCTCATTGCCGACCTGGTTTATGCAAACGATAATATGATGCGTTTTGGAAACATGTTTTTGATTTTTTCGAATTTTTACAATGTTTTTTTAGTTTATTCCTTTTCGTAAGTGGCCGTTGCGAGGGAGTCTTTATTTAAAGGTATTTTAGGCGTTTAAAGTATTTGTACGTTATTTTATCTTTTCCGTTAATTTTTGTTTGCCTTGTGGATGAGAGAATTTTAATATCTCCTTCGCATCGGTCACAGATAGTAATAAATGCAAATTTAGTACAATTTATGTCATATATCATATGAGCGTGCTCCAATCATTGCGGATGCACAGATGCACTCGAAGCTATTTATATATACAGACTACACATACATTATGTAATTAAAACCAGTTGTGACACTTAAGCCCTTATTCGTGTTAGGACCTCCGAGTATGTTGATAGGAAATCATCTAAAATATATTTAGGGGTCTCAAATTTGGTGGAAACGGGCTTAAAACCCACTTGGGTCCGCCAAGGTTCGTGTTTCACTGAAGTGATAGAGCGACTTTCGCCAACGGGCTCATGACGAACTTCTCTCTGATCGTACTGGTACATGTGTCATTCACTCACCTCCCCATTTGTAGTGTTGGGTAGTGAGTGAACTAATAAACTTATGCTGTCTTATAACGCACAGTATAGGTAATACCGCCTCATAGACTTTGTTAAATAATCGGTTATTGTCTGTAGTGAAAGACAAGAAACTGGTTAGCTAAGGAAGTTGAAGGTATTTACGTTTGGCTCGGTGGACACAAGTGGGGCTGTATCGAATGATTCGTTTGTACTGGACGGGGAAGCTTGGTTTTATTTATCGTATGTTTCGTAAATACAGGTACCTGAACATTGTGTGGTGTTACAACTCGGGTACATGGCTGACATGTTGGCAGATAGTTCGCTGCGTTGTTATTATGAAATTGTTTTCTTATAATTTGAGTATTTAAGATCAATATTTGACGTTTTCTATTGAATTATTTTTTATAGTTTATACTGTTCTAGGCACGGATCTCCTCTACTAAAGGAGGCTTAAGTATGTTCGTCTTGATGGTCTCGAAGTTCGAAATAAACGAACTCAAGGTGTGTTTTCCTTCACTGTTAAATTTTGTGTTAAATCTTTATGAGGAATGTCAGCGGACTGTCTGCAATCACTATAGGCTAGATCAAGTAATTTTCATATATTCTTTCTACTTTATAATAGTATTTATTGATTTAAGAATAAAGTTGAGTTCCACTTTTCACCGACTGTGCCAAAATAAATAAACCTGTGAATTGATTACATTGGTCGGTTATTTTGAGAATAATTATTGACGGAAGCGTCTGTGGTGCAGCGGGCGATGTGCCAGCTTCCAAACGAGCCTATGGGTTTGATTCCGAGACAAGTGCTTGTCTCTGAACAGTCTTGTAGCTCCTGATAACATTAGACTGTGTCTTATGTGGTTCGGGACTACGAGTGACATGTGTCCATTTCTTGAAATAACTGGTCAATGCTCATGTGGACCATAAAGTCTTTATAAATAGCTTGTCTCACGCAAATAGTGCTATCAACTTTGCTCGTATGGCGCATCGCTTGTCTATACAATGCATATGCTACTAAGCATGCTTTATTCCAGGGTATATACTCTGCCTAGCCTCTCGACTAATCGATGAGCGTGATGCGAAACGATTGGGGTGAGTGCGCTTTTGTGCTACATAGCACCCTCAGGCAGAGTACAAATATACTCTGACGTCTTATGCCTTATAATGCACTGCACACTCACTGTTACTATAGCATATTTAATGCAGACTGTATTTCGAGCGATGCGACTGTATTGTGGGTTTAGCGTGGTGTTTGCAGTTAATGCTATGTTCAGTTTATAAAACAAGCCAATTAGATGATTCTGAATTAGTCTTTATGCTATGCCATGTCGTGTTGTGACTCGCCAGTTGACGACTGACTGACTTGCGTTTGTTTCTACAGTACAGCAGTGACAGACAATAAGACAGGGAAGAGATGAGGTTATGACCTCCGGTAATCTCACTCTCCATATAAAACTCAACAAGCTTCACGTTAGTTTTCTGAGACAATGGTACAACCCATTTGTATGTGGGTCTGTCACTTAAATATCGCACGAATACAAAAATTACGGCATTGATTAATTGCAATCACTACGCCGGTCTACAGAGCATGTGCCGCTGTAATATCGCTCGTTTGTCCACTGTGTAAAACGAACGTACATTTCGATGCCATTTTAATTAAGCCATACGCTAGCTGTAACATACATATCGTGTTGTTTTCATATTTTATACGTCGCGCGTGTGTATACACAGCAACGCGATGCGATGCCAAGCTATGCTTGCGAGGTGGGCGATGGGTGTATAACAAGAGATCGCAGGTCCGGCTTCGCGCTGAGACAATGTTCATCCGATATTTGTTTCGGTTGCGTTCTGTGGAGCGAAGGTCCTTCGTGGTTGATACTCGCACAAGACTTGTACCTTAGTGTGAGGCCAATTACTATGTAAGAATTCACGAAGGCTGCGTTTTCACTATTAGTAAAATTGGTTCGATTAACGAGGGATCATAGACGGAGCAATTCGCCACTCAGTTTTGCCGTTAATATGTAAATAACGGTAAAATAAAATGGCTCTTCTGCGGTCGTTATCTAACTGGAATGTCATTGGTTACCTACCACCGCGTCGCATATCTGTGTGTACACAAGCCCATAGTCAGCGGTACAATATGTCCTGTGTTGAACATAGCACAATATTGAAATCAATAAAGGTTTATATTTTACGTGTAGCGCTGCAGGAACGCAAACACCTACTCTCTTCTACAAAATAATTACAATATTAATTTTCTACTTAATTCTATATAGGTTTGTCCAGTTTTAAACTCTGTTACTATAATGTCGGAATAAACATGCTACTTCATAGCACATGCTATCTTGTAGCAACAATGAGTCCGTGTCTGCAGGTGTATGTAGACATGGCAGTGTTGTATGCTATTAACAAGCTAGCATGCTCCTGTAGTAGTATGTATATTTTAGGGAATTCTCTACGGGAGCTGGTGCTTTCTTTTGCGTTGCTGCAGGCTGTACGGTAATGTTATTTTTTACTAATTTTGGAATATGCTTATATTATAAAAAATATTTTACGCTTCCCAGAGGTGTTATAGCCAAAGAATGGATTGTACAAAGCGGCTGAAAGCCAATATTTTGTTGTCTATTAGTTGAATTCATAGTCTTGCCAGTGGTAATGTCCGAATATAGGATACACTTTTGGTAAAATATAAAAAGAAATTAATATTATTAAAAGTGTTTTTTGTATGGTTGATGCTTTAGCATTACGGAGTGTACTTAACAACGGGAATCTCCAGTTACCAATGTTGACAAAAAATAAAGCCGTGACTGCAGGAACGGCCTCACTACTTTTTATAATAAAGTTTAATTATCATAAAGTAAATAAAATAGCAAAATATTGTATTTTGTAAATAAATAAAAAGATCCGAACTTATGTTATATTAAATTTACATATGGCCGTTCATGCACTCGCGGCGCCATGATCTGATTGATCTTTATAATTTGAATTTATACGTTATTTAATATCGTGCCATTCGTATATTTATTTATTTAATAACAGTATTGTAACCGCCATTTTGAAAGGGATTGTAAACCGAAACGAATTATAACTTATGCAATTTGTTTTTACAAAAGATCTAAGAATGTTTTGGCGATGGTATGTTATAGTAGAAGTATACTTCGTAATGTATTTGTATGTTTACGTTGATTAGTAGCTAACAAGATACGAGACCTGTTGTATTGTGGCGGGCGGAACGACCCGGGTCCTCGGGGATTTATTTTAAAGTATAATTTGTGGAAAAAAAATATTTTTTGCTTCTAAATTTTATTTGATGTATGTTTAACAAAAATGTTTTTATTTTTTATTTTTTTAGTGTGTCCCCGAACCACGGCTGTCCGTCCGCGTAATACCTATATTTGTTGTTCGTTCACTGGTCACTATTAGAACACATTTAGCTGAGTATATTAATGCATAATATAATATAGTTTTATGATGAAATAAAATATGTATATGTAATCCTACATGTCTATTAAATCGATGAAAATAGATTATAATGTGGTGTTTTATTTTTTTACCCCCTAACACTTATTTCAAGAATCATTCAATATTAAAATTTCTTTATTGGTATATATATATATATATATATATATTAATATTCATGGGTGTTGTTATACTAATATTGTCCTTGCTTCGCCGTAGTCTGGTAAAAAGGCCCCTCAGTCGCGTCTGTTGTTTTGCCTCGCCGCAACAGATGGCGCCACTATATACTGATTAAATAACGCTTTGCAAGATTGGTTGTAAGCGCACCAACCTTTTGCCTATTTACGCAACATTTCTTTGTATAACGTTATAATAATATGTAAAAAGAATACTTACCAGAGAAATCATATCGACCTAAATAAAGTATTTTCGCGTACTTTATTGTTCTCATAAAGTTCTCATTGTACTCTATTACAATTATCCGAAATAACGTACAATCCCATCCCATATATTAGAGTTTTTTTGAATAGCAAATGGCGGAATGAAAAATTTAAAGCATCTTTGAACCTGATAAAAATTGAGTACCTACATATTTACCTTTACTTAAATGTAAACTGCAAACATGCTGTGCTGCTGTTTAGCAGAGATGATTTTATTTGTCCAAAGATTCTCAAAGTAATGGCAAATACTTTTTAAGCAAAATAATAAAGTAAGAAAGTAGTACTTTATTTTGACACGATTTACTTTTTCTACCTTTATATAACCAATTTATTTTATTTGTACGAAAAGAAGGTGGCAACCCTAGCACAGGTACCTATTCCTATCCTATATTGTTTTCAATGCAATTCAACACTATTTAGTGTTCAGAGAGGGTTCCGCGCAGCTATCTTATTGCAACAGGATATTTCGGGTCGTCCCATATGCGCCGAAGATGGCCACCGCGGATTTCGGTTGCAACTAACGACCATGTCACTTAACCCCAATGATGATAACACGTTGTGTCCGCGAAAACTAGAAAAGTATTGACCGCACCATACTGTTTACTTCGTTTCTAAGAAAATTCACCACACTTAAGATGTCCGCTTTTTGTATGGGTGCTGGGCCTCAAAATCTAACCAGGCTCAAACTTTAGGGATATTAAAGGGGTAAAATTTGGAACTTGAATCGATGAAAAAAAATTTTAGACCCATCCATTCATTACTACCTTTTTTAAAACCTTCATATTAAGTGTAGTTTTTAAGCAAAATAAAATTACATCCTAAATCTCAAAATCGGAGGACTTTAAAATTATACGAAAGGCCTAGTTTTTGGAAATACTATCCAAATATGTTATATTAGGTACCTTGGTTACAATTTTAAGCCCATTTTTGGACATGTCTTTTATACGAAAGTTCAAATAGAGTAAAAAGCAACAATGGTTTAACTGTTCCACGCTCCTCTGTCATAAATTGTCACTTACGTCCCTCCAGCTTTGGTCGTAAGCTACGTATAACCACAGTATAACTAAATAAATTCCAGAAAAAATCTGTATGTTGTTGACTACTATTGAGGCTGGGCTAATAAATAATTCGAATTTTCTCTATATTTTCGTCTTAAAATATAAGTAGTTATCTAGTCGTAATCTCGATTGTAGTCTTTGGTAACCAAGCTGGGGAAAACATTTTAAATTACAATAAACACAATTAAGCATTACATTAAATACTTCTCTGGGTTAATGTGTGTAGCTTAGCACGGGAGCGCATCGAAGGGTCGCAGGTTCAAGCCGCGCGGTACAACCACGGCTCAATTAAATGCAATTGCAACACAATGGTTTAGAAATCCTTTATATTGAATAGGAAAGAGCTTGTATTCTGCGACTATAAGCGAAACGATCTCTTCCTTAATTGAATAGTTTATTTATCAATTAACGAAGTAGGTATTTGTTGGAACTGCTAAGCATTATACCTACTACATTAAAAGGAAGAATAGGATCTATGGTTTTTTTACCTCGAATATTGTATGTCTTTGAAATTCTGTGAATATCTACGAATATGACCTGGATTACCTACTTATTATGATTATTACATTCTACATGTCAGTGACTTTCGTTCTTCTACGGATCTCCTCATTCCTGATTCGATCGCGTAGAGAAACACCTAGCATAGCCCTCTGCATAGCTCGCTGAGTGACCGTGAGCCGTCTTAGGCGGCCCATAGTCAGAGGCCACGTCTCAGTACTCACGTCACTTAAAGTTCTCAAGTAGAGACCACGTACTGGCAAGCGCAGCGTCGGCCGTCCACCTGCAAGGTGGACAGACGACTTGATAAAGGTCACAGGAACACGCTGGATACAGGCCACTTTTGACAGGTCTGTCTGGAAATCTTTGGGGGAGGCCTATGTTCAGCAGTGGACGTCATGTGGCTGATGATGATGATGATTTTACATGTTAATTAGGTAAGTAAGTTAGGGAGGTAGGTAGGTAGGTATTATTTTCTCATCTTATATACGAGATTTTCTTATTGTGTTAATATGACTCCAGGCACAGCGATATTCATGTTGTTTTTTAGAGATGAATGAATGAAACTGGAGGAAATGGTTCATTTTTGTTAGTATACGAAATTCGTAGTTATATTTCATACAAAAATTGTGAAATATAAGATGTTTATTTTTGCTAAAACTTGACATAAGAACAACTCATGGTCGTAAGTGATTCACTGATCATAACAATAGATTTAAATGGTGAGAAATTATCACCACATTTTGAAATATGGCGTGATTGTGCTTTATCCACCATTTGGCATTAGAATAAACTTTGATTCGGTAACATGTGCAATCGCATTTATATAATTATTATTCTCAAAACATAACACCATCTGCTACGCACGCGATATTCCAACCACACAATGCGGACAGACTGCCCACTTGTTGCAAACTATTGCAAAGACAGCGTGAGCGCACAGCCAAAGTGCGCATTTGAGGGCGATACGCCAAGGGGCGCTTTTTTATCGCGTCAGCTGCACAAGTGGATCTGATCCGACAATAATGGGATTAAACTGTATTTTAAAGAAATAAGGTCTATATCATTCCCCTATAATTGGACCCCTTCGCATTTTTTATTCATTAGATTGATTGTATTGTATAAACGTGCGTCGCGGCGTGAAATCGGATCAATTACCTCTCTTGCGGAATAGACGGTTTGTATGTATTTATCGCTACCGTTAGATTATCGATGGCCGCGGCTAATCGTGTCGAATTGGGCAATTTGAGTGATGACTACTGTATTCGTGTAATGGACGGTTCATTCGAAAATTTTTATGTATGCAGTAATTTATTGCTGTTTGTGAATGGGTTGTTTTCTTTACGGCTACAATTATATCGGTAATGGTTTTTGCGTTATTCTCACATAAAAACTGTTGTAATTACCGTATTTCTTTATACAATTTACACGGGAAAATGTTCGTTTAATACTTGAAATGCAATGCAATCAGCCCTATATTATATACTGCCCACTGCTGAGCACGGGCCTCCTCTACTACTAAGAGGGGTTAGCTTTAAGTCCACCACGCTGGCCTAAACGCTGGCTTAATACTTGCACTATGAAATATATCTACTTATGTACGACGACGACTACAGTCGAGTCACTATGTTCAACCACGTGCACAGTGTTTTATCCAATGTGATGCACAATAATATATCCGCTACTAAAAAACCATATACCTAAATATTACAATACACACGTATATTAAATCCAATCGTATCTCTGCTACAAGGCGTTATGGCCTCGCGTGTCGCATGGAACTTAGCGGCGCAGCGTATCGACACATCGGTACATTGTCGCTTTGTCGCCGTGCTCATTACTCCACGGTGTTGTCGCCTCGTGTCGCCTCGGTAGGGAGACAACGGGGCCAATGGATATTGCAAACTGGCTGTAACTTACGGTGAATGCAGGAGCGTGTCTAATGTTAAGCATAGGATTGTATGGAGAGATTTCTTTCGCAATACAAGATACTATAAAAACGGGAGAAATATATATTTTCAAATTACTGATAAAACAGTGGTCTAGTTCATTTGGTTTCCTGCTGTAGAACAAAATCCGATACAACCTAAAGATAAACAATGGCAAACTGCCCTGATGGGCATTTTGCCATTGTTTATCGTGGCTCATGATGATTCATGAGCCACGTGAAGCCCACTGCTAGATACTCCCCTAAACACTTCCATACAGACCACTCAAAAGCGACCTGCTTCTAGCGTGTTCCTTCGACCTTTATTAAGTCGTCTGTCAACCTTGCAGGTGCACGTCTAACGCTGCGCTTGCCGATACGTGGTCTCTACTCGAAAACTCTTTTGCCTCATCATAAACATTAGCAATACCACCTCGAACTTTTCACTAACTACGTAGCACTGCATGGTACTACACTACTTACCATGTGTGACCCTGAGACATTTGTATTACTTCTAGGTATCCACACTCAATATCACCTACGGAATAATACGAACATTTTCGAAACTCTATAATGAAGTTTGTTCTTCAAGTATTGTGAGAGAGAAAATTGATAACCACGCGGGTCTATTAATTCGGTATATATCCATTATTTGAATTTCTATTGCTATAAAGCACCACTTAATTGTACGTAGGATGTAATATGAGCCATAAATATATATTTATTATGTTCATATAATTACCAGATAAATGGTATGGAGCGTACTGCCAAGGCTGCCTTTGTTACAGAATATAGATCATAATCGATTTGGAAGCCACCTTGAGCTCAATAAGAGGGCACGATTTGAAAAGATTTCCAAAATGTTATAACATGAACTCCATAGGAAACAAATTGTTTGCCAACTATTAACTATAGACGTGTATAGTTTGAAAGTTAGTTTGAAGAAGAATCTTGAAATGTTGAACCCATTAACAAGAAACTATGCTGATGTGTAATACAGCATGTATGTAGATATACCTTGTTTTATACGGGCATGACAAAGTGAGCCAATTGCATCTGATGGTAAGTGAACTAGGGTCCCTATAGATTATTTCATATTTCATTCCTTTTATTAAGGAATAAGACTGATGCTAAATCTCATTATGTACAATTGTTACTGGGTACAATATCATTAAAACCACATAAATCATTAATTAAAATGTTTTAAACAAAAGATAAGCTAAGAATACACCAATAACGAGAGCTGTCGGAATTCGTCAATAGTTTCGTGAGGCTATCCCAATTAGAGTGGTTGTGTTGGGACCCTAGCGCGGCGGGCAGCGTCCGGGAAATCAAAAAGTCAAATACACCAGCTCTAACGAAGCTCGTGACCCGGGAGTGGTGGCACGCACGCACTGCACCGGGGCATGGCTAGCACCGCCGCCTGCTTCCTTCACGATGTACTGAATTCAACAGTACAACTGGTGGCGACTGGAAATAATGTGATAATTAAGTAGCTCTTGCTCGCGGCTCCGGCTGTCTAAAAAACCTTTCCCTAAATACAAATCGCAGTGGCGGCCTATCTGTATGCTGAACTTCGCCCTAATCTGTTCAGCGCTTTTGAAGATTATGCAATGCAATGCAATCAGCCCTGTATTATATACTGCCCACTGCTGAGCACGGGCCTCCTCTACTACTGAGAGAGGTTAGGCCTTAGTCCACCACGCTGGCTTAGTGCGGGTTGGCAGACTTCACATACCCACGAAATTCTTATGGAGAATTCTCAAGTATGTAGGTTTCCTCACGATGTTTGCCTTCACCGTTAAAGCGAACGATAATTGATAAACAATACACACGTAACTTCGCAAAAGTCAGAGGTGTGTGCCTTGGGTTTTGAACCAGCGGACATTGTCTCGGCAGACCGTTCCATTCCCAATTAGGCTATCGTCCACATTGAAGATTACTTCTAACAAACTTCCAGCTCTTGAAAACATTTTCAGAGACTTTAGAATTTATAACTATATGCAGAACTTCGCAAAGCAATAGTTTGGTTGTTAGTTAGTTGGTTGCATGAGAATGAATATGCTATGTAGTTTATTCACACCGCTTTGTCCAGTTTTTTCCTCAAGCACCAGTGATCATGCACTGTGTCATTGTTGGGCACAATGAGACTTAATATCTAATGTCTCAAGATAACGAGCGCAGTGCAATGCCATACAGTTGTAATTTATAATATGTAGGTAGTGTCTACTGTAAATACTTTATATTTGTAGGTAAGCGTGTCAACAGGCGAGCGGCATGCTCGTCTCTTATAGAAACATAAAAAAGCACAAATTGCATATTGCTTTAAAATGTCTTCATCATTAAGCATACTATTTTCTCAGAACCATAAGGGTAATCATAAATTATCATGGCTATTCAACAACAAATAGACAATATCCTGCGCTAATGCTCGGCCAGTCGTCCATAAATATCTGTCTCAGCTACTTGTTTTAATGTTCCTGCTGTCCCTGTAATTGACAGTGCGTTGAGAAATGGACAGCTTAATCCAACGAGTACAGATAAATCATTACAATTTTTTTTGTTACTAGATGTTAGTTACTATTTTATTTATTATTAAGAAGATTGATATTATCATTAATTGTAGTTAGATTATAAATTACTGGAATTAAATTTAAGTAATTGGGCTGAAGAACGAGAGGCAAGTGTGTTGTCCCCCGAAAATCTCGATCACTATTGACGATACGAAAGGCAGCAGCAAACTGATACTGTTCGTTGGTTTACAGTGAAACACCTTGGGGGAGGCCGACCCATTTAAATGATGTAATTTTTTTGTAGCGTAAGTCGGCTAGAACGTACAAGTGATGTTTTTAGCAATGTCCACCATTCATAGGCACAATATAAAAAGAACAACGGATATGCTGCCGAACTTTAATAAAAAAATAGAATTAAGAAAGAGATCAAGGTGTTTCGGCTTTCATTGAAAATAAAGTAAGTTCATTTGTCTAGCGTGGCTCTACCACTTAAATGCGTTCTCTCGTAAGACTTAAGCACGTTTACTATCAGCGATCTCTTCTTCAAAGTCGTACAAACAAATTAAATCAATCCAGTCAAATCAATTCCTATCAACCCTATCAGCGATGCCACTTCCGCGTACAGGGAGCAGTAGTGGTTAATTAGGCCGGCGTGTTGCGGGTTAAGGGGCCGTTTGTACCTACCGAGCGAGCGACGGACATGCGCCGCGCCGCCCCGCGTCCTGACCACGCTCATTACTGCGTGTAGGGTTAATGCATCTGCTTACTTTATTATGCTAGAATTAGTTGGAATGTTTATTTAAATTGGAAATTTTACTTTTCTGTTTGCCAGGAGATGCAAACCGTGTAGTGCTTAGTCGTAAGTAAAGTATTTTAAGTGCGAGATGAGACTTCGCTAAATGTAGAGGAAAGGTGTTTTCGATCCACTGGCTTTCGTTCATGGATGCACTCGCGAATTATAGAAAGTTTTCCATGATAATAAGTATGACTTTGAAATAAATGTAGTTTTTGTTACATTTCGATTAGTGTAAGAACTTTTATGATCGGTTAAGTGATTACTAGAATTACATATACAAACCAGCTACACATTTTTCTACTTTGGGATTAAATTCGTATAAAAAGACACATAAATAAATTGATATTACTGACAATCAGTTACAAATTACTGGAACAAATGTAAATCAGTTTTTATGTATTTGGTATTTGATAGGTAGCCAAGAATATAAAACTCATGCTGGGATCTGTGCTTTTAATATTACGTGTAATAAAATAAACAACTTATTTGGGTGATATTTTTTCAAATATCTGATATTAAAAGTATAACTGATAGCTGATAAGTGCACGTGAGCAAGTAAAATAACGATAGTTAGTGTATCACAGAATTTATGAAATCTCCGCTCTATCTAATTGCTTTTTCATATTATTCTAATATTATTCTTCTCAAAGTATTAAAAATAACAGGAATATATTATTTAAATTATTTATTTTATTTTATTTGCTGTGCAGGACTCAGTACATACACGCTTATTTCTAAGGAAATTAATATGCTACAATAAAACATTGTTCTTTAGAATAACCGTTCGGCCTTTGCGTGAAAACAACCCGTTAGCAAAGATTTTGTAAGAAGCGCGCGACGCGACAGGCCGCAGGAGACGGTCGCGGGTTAATTAGGACCGGCCCCAGTTTGTAACGCCTAAGTGGTGTCATGTACTGCCACAGCGCGGGTCGAGAACACCCGCCCTGACCCTATCTCCGCCGTTTATCGCCTTAACGGTCACAAGTGGCCGGTCAAATGGGGCCGGACGATTTTATTTTGCCACTTTACAAATCGATATTTGAATTTATCGAGCGACATTCAGATTCGTGGGTCGTAAACGAGGCATAAAACGCTCTCTTCGTGAGTCCGCGGTGCAGCGTGTTAGCAGACTTTAATCCGAGTTCGTTTCCGAGAAGTCATTAAGTGTGAACGGTGTGTTAGCTGTTCGTGTCCATAATTCTCTTGTTATATTTGCTTCTTAAGAGCTGGTTGTTTTTAAACCGTCTGTAAACGGTGTCGGGAAATAACATCGATTCACGAAAACAATATTCCATAGCTTACTTGATATTTTTTAATTAAACACTCGTTTTTATATAATGCGCAACTTACAATCCAATAATAATTACACCGTAAGCCACAATGCGTTAAAAAAAATCAATAAAATTTAAGGACTTGAGCTATGTAAACCAGAGCGCGCCAACAATTCTAATAAGTGAGAATATCTAGATTTATGATAGAGAAGACCCTTTATACAGCAATAAAATGTAGGACTGATAATAATAACTAAATGTTTTCATAACATAAACGTGTGACTCGTGAGACTCTACAGCACAATAACAGAAACGTCCCGAGAGATATCCTTTTCAACATTGTTACAAATCCTTTCCCGTTTGTTATTCTCTCGGTTGCAACAGGTTGTTGCTCCTTTATCCTTATTACTATGCGCCTTTTAAAAATACTTTTTCCACTACATATTTCATTCTTTTTTTTGCAAGGAGTAGACTGTAGAGAGTATCAAATTATCTAGTTTCGCTGCAGATTTATTTAATATATATTATCTTCTTTATTATCATCAATATAAACATAAAAATTAAGAAAACAGTAAGTTCGATATTGATTACAGATAACAAGAGGCTATATTAACCTTTTGATTAGGAACATTACCTAAATCGTGATTAGTTATCTCTACGATAAAACCGGAGAAACGAAGTTACAATTAAAATTATGGCGGTCTTGTTCATTTCAATATTTTTAATAGCTCTTTAGATAAGAATGTAAGAGGTATTTATGTAAAATGTTTTGTTTATTATTATGCCTAGTGAGTGCAGGCCATTTACAGGTTACCTAATATGATATTAATGACAAAATAACAAATCCTATGGATAAATCAAAAGGAATTGAAATAATTTTAGAACAAACAGATATATTTTTTACGTAATATTGTGTATTTGAAAGTAATTAATGGTTTTTACATTTCAAGGAAAACGAATTACCATAATGATATCATTTCAAAATGAAAAATCACAAAGTCTCAGGTTACTTTGAAGCTAGTAAACTTAAAATTTTACAAGTAAATATAAAGTATAGGCATCATTCAGGAAGAATACGGACAGAGCCGCGGACAAAAGCTAATTATCATAAAGGAATGTATTGACTGCCATTAGAAATTAATATGTACGCCGTTACAAAGCCATTCCAATTACAAAGAGACCTTTAATCCCATTGGGAGCCTAATAGACCCATCGATTTCCCATCCGAATGTCACATAATACTATACTGGGAACACCCAGTAGCCGATGTTTTAAACATATTAATAGTGATTAGGGTAATTAGAAATGCGCATGGGGCTCATTACCGTGATAGAGGGGTCCGTGGGGGCTAATTAAGGATGTCGCGTGTAATTGAAACTTTTAGTGGAGATACCGTGCATTTACATAAGAAAAACAAACGCGGGAGTGCCGCCTCGGGCGACGTAGTCTCGATACTACGAACTTTCTTTGTAACGAGTTTGAAGCAGATATTGTAATTGTTTGCGAAGTCATGGTATACTTACGTATTCACCACCATACCAGCACTGTATTATACATACGTATATTGATTAGTAATTTAGCAGTCACAATATTGAATTTATATACCCCTTTACTTCGTATAGGGGAATCACATAGAATTTTAGTTCTATATTTTTTTTAATCACATCCGTACCTAATGTCAGGGATTACTCCCTGCCTCCAAATGTACAAAGAGACTAATTACTTCATATTCACGACAGAAACAGACATTCTGATAAAAACTCTCTTAAGGACTCTGGTAATAAGAGAGCCCTACATACTACCCTGATAAATCGAAAGCTAATTGGATATAAAGCGCTTGTCAAAAAAGTGAATTGATGATGTTGTTTTCTTTTCTGTTTATCTATTTATTTATTTATTTTCTTCTGTATAAGAAAATTTTGTGTAATTTTACTGGTAATACCTATTGTGTAATTTTATTTAAATTAATGCTGTTAAACCTGAAACTGTCTTCACTTTGGAAAAATTATTTGTGAAAACTGTTTGGCTAGTGTACAAGTTATTGTACTTAATTCATATGTTGTAATTTTGTGCTGTTTGTTTTCCTAAATAAATAAAATAATAAAAAAAATCCTGTCGTCTTATCGAGCGTGCACCCGCGCACCTCACTGCCCTAATTTATTGAACAAATGCAATATAATTTGAGAGGCGAGCGCCCACGCCCACGCGCCCGTCTACCTCTCATGGCATTTTTATTGACCAACTATAATTTCTTTTCTAATTGCAGATGTACCTGATTGTAGCTCGTTAAACCGATGGCTTCAAATGCTCAATAAATGTAGGATTTTATTCGGTAATTTACCTTTTAGGACAGATGGACTGATAAACATCCGAGTTATCGTGACTCGGGTAACTACATCTGTGAGGGATCTCATTATACTAAGTTTACGTATAACTCTCCGAAGTATGTACAAATGTTATGTACAGTCAGCAGCATAAATATCTGTACAAAAACAAAATTTACGATCGCCTATATACGCGTTAAGTTAAACTGAAACATTTTTTTGGTTATTTGAAGTAAAGTAAATCTCTGTTATTTTATTGTTGTGAAGAGAAAAAAAAGATTGGTAAGAACACAAAAGTATGTAAGCAATTTTAAATTTTGCGTTTGTTCAGCTACTTATGCTGCTGACTGTACATGTTTGTATACCAAGCTTCATCCAAACCCCCAAACATTCACACACTTTCGCGTTTCTAGGTAAGATAACAAAATTAAGTACCTATGATATATTGTGTGAGTAATCGCAGGTTTTGTATTTATTTTTAAATTTCAATAAGTTTCATGTAAAGCCTAAAGGTTAGTGTCGTGCTCCACAAACTGTAAGTTAATTTGCTAACAAGGTCAAAGGTGCAACGAAACTCATTACCTCAACCTTTTTTGGTCGCAGATAGATTGCTTTAAGCGTGCGATAAGCGTAAATGTAGTTTGTACTTTCAGTAAGTACAGAGTACTACGATAGCCTAGTGAGGCGCAACCACTGCTGAAAAGGATTATACCTTAGGAGTTTCTCTGCACATAAATAGTAAATTTTGCTTGCTGTAACGCTGAAAGGAAGTATCGTGAGCTATCCCAAATTAATTCGGGATGTTCAATGATTTCTAAGCTGGTATGTAAAGTTTACCCACCTTTACCCCTCTCAGTAGAAGACGCCCATGATCATCAAAATATATCAATATTATATTTATTCAGTAGGTCTACATACATTGTATACTGCCTGTTCTAGCTACAGTAGTCCAAGTCATATATCAGGGAGAGACTTTGTTTCATCCTATAGTCATCTTAATTATCACTGGTCTGCAACAAAATCCTCCTTCAAAAAATTGTGTCATAAATATAAAGATTTTAATGCTCTGAATCTGTTCCCGATGGCCGATTTTTTCTATCACGTCTAGATTTTTTGATATGATTTTTTCCAAAATATCGTAATTTAGTTTTTTTTAATTCGTTTTATGCGTTAACATTATAAGAAATATATATAGATGCGAAATAACGTTTTGTAACTAGTCGTATGAGAAAGAAGGAAAGTGCCTAAAGTGATTTCCATGGAAGTACATATGCGCCTGCGCAGTATTCACTGCGACTTTACAACAATTCGTTGAAAACTTATCTTGGAGAAGGCTTGGAGCTTATGACGGATGAAGTTTTCAATTCGAAGTTGAACAAAGCTGAAAAAAAGCTAGGGTGGCTTTTGTAAAACTTTGTCATAATTTTCTTGGTAATACAAAAGTTGACACGACAAATCATTCGAGAGCTTCTTTCTGCTTATAAAGCTTTAGGTTGCAATATGTCACTCAAAATTATTTTTTTGGACTTATCATCATCGTCATCATCAGCCACATGACGTCCACTGCTGAACATAGGCCTGCCCTAAAGATTTCCAGACGGATCTGTCAAAAGCGGCCCGCATCCAGAGTGTTCCTGCGACCTTTATCAAGTCGCCTGGTCGACCTTGCAGACCTTTTGGACTCGCATTTAGATTTCTTTCCGGAAAATCCCGGTGCCGTATCAGATGAGCATGGTGAAAGGTTTCATCAGGATACTATGCATATTGAAAGACGCTACAATGGCAAATGGTCAGAAGCAAAGCTTGCTAATTTTTGTTGGTCGATTCGCCGAGAAATTTCAATGGAAACGATGAAAAGAAAAAAATACTACAAAATAACTTGAATTATATTACCATAATGAGATAAATTATACTGATATTTCTATCACTAGTGACTGTAAATTAGCGTTTTTCGTTGTAAAACTTAGGCCGTAGTCTTTTTCACTTTTTTGTAATTGTCGTTACTTTGATAATATCGTTTTTTAATTAAATGGACATTATATTTAAAATCTATGTGATGTATTTATTTGCACGTTAAATTCCGTGTTTAGAGCACCAAATATGATGTTATCATGCATGAAATCAATGAGGAGAAAAAAAAAGTTTTTTTTGCAGACCAGTGTTATGAGGCTCTAATTATTTATAAACTTAATTCATTGTAGTTGTCATGGTCCAATAAAATATTCAATAGCATGTCTTATCTATTCTCTAGATAGGGGTGGCATCCGAGGGTAACCCGTCACGGCGCCTCTTTAGCTCAGTGGTAGAGCACTGGTCTCGTAAACCAGGGGTCGTGAGTTCAATCCTCACAGGAGGCAAATCAATAGGATTTGTTTTTGTCTATGTAATACTATTACTAGTACTTAAGTATAAAAATTGAACAAATTTTATTTGTGAAAATGTGAATTATTTACGATTATAAATATTTTAAGTTGCTGGATATATGCGATGCCTTTTTTATTCATTTTTTATCTAATTGATACATACATACACACTCACGCCCTTTATTCCCGAAGGGGTAGGCAGAGGCGCAACTGGTGCATCCACTTTTTGCCGTGCGTAATCCGTCCCATGATGTGATAGGGGGCGAGCCTATCGCCATTTTCGGCACAAATTCCAGACTCCGGGCTGATATTTAGTAGAAAGACCCAATATCACTTTTCCCGACCCGGGGATTGAATCCGAGACCTCAGCATTGCAGTCGTACCGTAATACAACTACACCACCGAGGCAGTCAATTTCTATTATATTCTAATTAAGTGAAGTTTCAAATGTAGATTTTAATTTTTGGTTTCTGACATACACGTACCAGTGTTGCAATGTAATTATTAAAAATATTACCACGAGTGGTTATCCCTTTTTTATCATATTTAAAAACTGTATAGCTAAGACCTTCATATTATTTTTAACATACTCTGCGTGTATGAGTTATCCAGTGGGATATTAATACAAAGGAGTGCAGTACAATTACCCTGATAAGCAGGTTGTGGCACGCGAGCTGACCGGCGCTGTAACAGTGGGGATTTTTTTTAAATAATAGTTCGAGAAAATACTATATTATTTAAGAGTCATCTTGAACCATAAAGTACGACGGACGAACACTTAATATTTTAATAGGTACTTAAAAGGTTTGCAATCTGGACATCGTTAAGACTTTTTTAATTCTCTGCGTTATGACTATCCCTGAACTTCGTGGTTATGTCGTTAACGGCAATAAAAATAAAATAAATTCGGTTGTTTTGCTGATAATTCAGAGTTTAAACGTATTTAGTATTATTACCATAATTATTGGGGTATAATATTATATTGTTTATAGTGGATGTTTCAAATTTATGACTTACATTAGGTCAGTGTGACAAATTAATAAAGCTATTGGCGACAGTTTACTGACAAGAACATTATTTTTGTACGTATTGTTATTAGATTTCGAGATTTCATTGAGTCAGTTAATGAAATGAAAATGAAGTACCTATCTGTAATCCGGAGTGGAATGCTTTCTCTATTCATGTAACCGTAGTTGTGTGTCGAGTGGTGTGCGGATGGAAGATGGTGTTTTTACAAAAACGCACACAATGAGCGGTCCGTGGCAGATAGATTGCGCCCGGTGCGACCCCGCGCTGGCGCTCCACGCTGCGGTACTGTGGCCATGTGAATAGGACATAGGGATATTGTGTATTTATTTTGAAACGACATTACAATAATGTAATATTGCAGCTCAAATTATGTAACCTGCACTGCTGCATCTTCGGAGGGGGGCGAGCTACGTATCAACTAGCGGAACCTCGCCCTCCTCAGATACCCACTTGAGAAACCAGGAAAACTATTATAATTAAGTTAAGAATTCTTTTTAAATAACTAATCAAAAAACATAATATTTTTACAGCCCTTTTAGGGAGCGGCAAAATGCGTAAAATACAACCTTTTACAAAAATAAACTTTTGTCTCATATACCAGAGGCTAGTGAGGCGGGGTTCACTTGACTTATTTTTTGAATTGAGTTTTTTTCGCCTTAGGGAGGCTAATTTTAGGCAAATTTTCCGCCCTGGGTGGCAAGAGCCCATGCTACGTCACTAGTTTTAATGGACCGTTGCCCATCTAAAATAGAAAAAAGTGAAGATAAGACCGTCTTTGACTACATCATAATTAATAATTATAATCTATTTGAAGCATTGATGTATTAAAAATTTGAAGAAACTATATTGTAAATGTTTTGTTTTAAAAGTAAAACTAAAGATTTTATTGTCTTAAAATGTATCCCTAAATTGCCTAGACTTGTGGTTTCCACACGCGGGTCTGCCAGGGAGCAAAATGAAAAACTGCCGGCTCACATAAATTATCGGCGAGATGTCTGTGCGGGCCGTGACGTGTAATTGCGCCGCGGTCACGAAACTGGCTCGTTGGTCGGCGGTCGTGCACCGACGTCTACCACTCCCGAGCTCCGACCGCGCGCAACTCTCAACGGACGGGTTTGGCCAAGCTCTCTTCAAATATTCATATTTAGAATGTTAATTTGATGAGACTTTGCAGTTAATCTTACCGTTTTATCAAAAACATGTTTATGTTTTAAATTTTAGGGTAAATTAAAGGCTTGCTGGTGCATTGTAAGTTCAGTTTTTTGTAGAATAAGGATTTTTTTATAAATAACTATTAAGTGAGATTCCTCATGCTAATTGCTAAGTACCCTTATCGCTGATATTAAGTTAATTGTTGATAGGCATTCAAAATAAAGTATTACGTAAAGCATCTTAATCTGCGTCATAGATCTATTTTAATTGTTGGTCATAGGCTATTGTTTGTAAAAAATGAATTTCTATGCTTTTTGTGCTTCGATTTCTCCAAAAAAACTGAACATAATAAATCTATCGTTATTGATCCCTTTATATTGGCCACTTATTGATTGAGCCAAATAAAAATATCGTGAGAACATAATTTGCATCGAACAACAAAGAACAGGTGTATGAGGCGCAGGTGTGGGAGCGGCGCGACGCGCGCGCGACTGCGGCGGCTGACGGCCCGCGTTTACATATTATTCAATACTTGATTACTTTTATTGTTCGCAAATGATTATGAAATCTGATAATACATGACGCAGAATTACATGTTAATATGAGTCGAGACGAGGAAAAGATTGAAAGGAGTGGAGTGAAACTGACTGTCAAGAGGCTTTGGGATTGACTTTAGGGACTTTAGGGTTTACCTACATTGTTGGCTTTTAAAAGATATTATTTATTGTTAGTTATCACTTCATGTTTTTTTTTGATAAAAAGGAAATATACCGATCGAATAGAGGAATTGAAAGGCATATCCGAAAGAATAGCAATACTCAACATCAAACTTCCCGTACAAAATAGCGGCGATGAGTCATGGTCAATTATTCAGGTTTACTCGCCAACTGAAGCAGATAAAAAACAAGATACGAACAAAATAGAAGAATTCTACCTAAAATTATAAAGTACTGTTGATACTGCTCACAAAAATATCATAATAACGGGTGATTTTAATGGACAAATTGGGGAATGCCAAAGTGGCGAAGAGTACACTGTAGGAAGACATGGTAATGGCAACAGGAGCAAAAACGGAGAAAGATTGCTTAACTTCGGTCTAGAAAACAGACTAGGTATCCTGAATAGTTTCTTCAAAAAGAAAAAGAATAAGAAATGGATGGGGACTTCTCCAAATGGACCCTTTAAAAATGAAATCGATTACATTATGACCAATAAATCAAAAGTGTTTAAAGATTTGTCAATTTTACATAACTTAAATTTTTACTCGGACCATAAAATGATTCGGGCTACGATGCGAGGGACACATACAAAGAAAAGTCAAAGCTGCACTCTGAATCGGTACCCTATGTGAACATTAAATATAACGCAGAGATAATGAACAGCCTAAAAGAAAATCTAAAGAGAAAAGAATACAATAAACCAATTGAGGCGACATACTGCGATTTTGTAAATACTCTCAAAACTGAAGCCTGAAAAGTGTCTACAAATAGTAAAGCCACACTATCCACCGAGACAATTCAATTACTTAAAGAAAGAAAATTGCTTTTAAAAGGCAAGAGAAACACGAAATAAGATTGCAGAAATAAGTAAAAATATCAACAAAAATATAAGGGAAGACAGAATGCAAAAAAGGGCAAATACTTTGCAATATCATATTAAGAAACCAGGCGGAGTAAAGAAAGCGTTCAAATAATTAGAATCGAAAAAGAATTGGATACCAAATATGAAGAAAAAACAAGAAAGATGTACTACAAAAAGAACAGATATACTAAATATTGCTACGGAATATTATAAGGAGCTGTATAAAAGCAAAAATAATAAACTTGCTACGACTATGACAGACGACACGCAAGATACTGAACCTATACCACCTATTCTAGAAGAAGAAACAGAAAGAGCTATTACTACGCAGAAGTTAGGAAAAGCACCAGGCCCCGATCAAATCACCAATGAACTTATTAAAATATCCATGGCGGTAATTATCCCTCAATTAACCAATTTGTTTAACGAAATAATAACAGCAGAAGTGATCTCAGAAGATTGGACGAAATTAGTGATAGTTTTGTTGCACAAAAAAGGAGACAAAGGAGATATTAACAATTATAGGCCAATAAGCTTAATGTCTAATTATATATATATAAGGTTTTTCCCAAAATACTATTGTTTAGACTTACTAACACCCTTGATGAAAACCAGCCGAAGCAGCAAGCTGGATTTAGAAGCAACTTCTCGACTATTAACCACATACACGTCCTACGCCAGATACTTAAGAAATACAACAAAATATACCTATTATTTGAGTTTCGTAGACTTCAACAAAGCGTTTGATTCCCTGGAACACCACTACATATGGGAATCATTAGAACAACAAGGAGTGCACTAAAAGTACATACGCATACTAAAAATCATTAATGGGGAAAGCACAGCACAAATAAAACTGGAAAGATCAGGTGAAGAGTTCTCGATAGAAAGAGGAGTCCGTCAAGGTGACCCTATATCGCCGAAGATATTCTCATCTGTCTTGGAATTGATCTTTAGGAGACTAGGTTGGGATTATTTCGGAATTAACGTGAACGGAGACAAGTTGAGTCATCTGGGATTAGCTGATGATTTATTACTCTTCTCCGAATGCCCGATAACCCTGGAAAAAATGCTACAGCAAGTATCCGATGAAAGACGCAAATGCAGGACTCACAATGAATATAACAAAGACAAAAGTAATGAGCAATTCCTCACAAAAAATGCTATTACAATTAATAATTAGCAGTTAGAATACGTCTTACATACGGATGCCAAACTTGGGCCGTAACTGAACAACAACAAAATAAATTAAATATATTATGTCAGAATAGGATAGAGAGTAGCGTATTGGGAGTAAGAAGAAGGGACAAAATACTATTCATCATCATCATCATCATCAGCCACATTACGTCCACTGCTGAACATTGGCCTCCCCCAAAGATTTCCAGAACTATGTGCCCTGCCCACTACCACTTAAAAAAGAAATAAAAAATAATTAAAAAAGATAATAATAATCATATAATAATACAATTAAAAAAGATGAAAGAAAACACCAAGTTTGCAAAAGTTCAATCAGTATGCAGAAAATAGAAATGGCGTTGGACAGGACATATGTTGAGAGAAAGGAATGAGAAATCTGGTAAGCCACGGCTTGGCTGTGCCTCTGGCATTGCTTTAGTCCATGGGCAGCGGATGCTGCTTACTGTCAGGCGGACCGCTAGCTCGCTTGCCTACTAAGGCAATAGAAAAAAAATATAAAAAAAAATAGACCAAAATAATAACAGAATGGTACCCTAGAGAAAGCAGAAGAAGTAGAGGAAGACAGCCAAAGCGATGGGAAGACGATTTGAAGCAATTAGCTGGGCCAGAGTGGTTACGCACAGCAAAGGACAGTAACAAGTGGAAATCCTTAAAGGAGGCCTTTGACGAAAGGCTAGCTGTTAAGAGGGGAGATAAGTCGAATGCCGAGAATATGTTATAGTTTAAGTTAATGTATAGCTTCTTACCTCTATGGTTATATTTTAAGTAACGTTTAGTCAAATAAGTTAAACAGCAATAAAGGCTTATTTATTTATTTATTATCACTTCATGACATCTTATTTCATACCGCTTTACGAGGAATAATATTGTTACCAAAAAATATGTAAATATAAGCTAACGCCTTTTTTAAATTTATGTACGAATTATTCAGCTAAGTTTAGACTAGCAAGTTCTTTCAGCAATTTATTGCGCAAGAACTTCCAGATGCGTTTTCACTAGTGGCAATATTTCTTTAGCAACACGCTTTTGCAAGCGATCAACAAGTTAACTTGCGCAAGTTCTTGCAAAGCTGTTTACATTACTCGAGGAATATTTATTGCTTGCATTGTTCTTTTTTCATAAAACTGAATGACAAGGCACGCAATCCTTTTGCCTGAGTTTTATGAATCTAATATAATGCTCTTTGGATGATGATTGTAAACAAAATGAGCGCCTTAAAACTATCCACATGAAACAGAATTTTGAATTACAAAGCACTGCGTGTGATTTCACTGCGCTCGTCATCTTGAGCCATAAAATTGTAAGTCTTATAATGGCCAGTAATTACGTTGGCTACAACGTCCTTCAAACAGGAAGACAATAGAGCATATATATTACTGCTGGGCGGCAAAAATAGACATATCGGTCATACTACAAACTTATAACTTAGCAGCATGGTCTTTGACCTTAGCTCGTTCCGTATGAAACAAATAAAAAAAAAGGAATCTACTAGCTCAGCAAGTTAAAACTTTTATCTGCTCGCAGAATAAACTACAAGTTCTCGCGCAAGTTGTCAAATAGTGTTAATACATGCGACTTCCCAGAAGTCCTGCAAGCTTCAAAATATTGCAGAAGACAGCTTTCCGTGATTGTTTACACGGTAAAAATACGTTGCGCAACAAAACTTCTGCCAGTTTTCTTGCTAGTCTAAACCCTGCTTTATAATTTATATGCTTCTACTCATATTGGTGATTAGCCCATCATGAAAACTAATAAATAAAATTCGAAACACTAAACAGACAAAACAAAGCCTGAACCGGTGACTTTGGAAGCACGAACTTTTGCACAGGGGTACCTTACGTGACGTAAGCCAATGTTAAGAAATAATTTTTAGAAATTAATTTCCTAAGGAGATTAAGACTCACGCGTCACCTTCGCCCGGCTAGTTTATACCATAACAACTGATGTTGATAAATTGGGACGCATCTGGAAACATGTTTATAAAATACTTTTTCAATCTTCTCAGAATCAATCCCTTTGTCTGGTGTAGGGGGAAGGCGGTGCGGTGGGGTGGGGTGGCGGGGCACGCGTGGTGGCGTGCTCCGCGATCGTTTGTCCGCCGCGATTTATTAACCCCGATGCGCCGATACCGCGCCCAACCGACCGGGGTTGTCAGACCAAACGCCGTCTGTCAAAATATTTACATGGCAACACTGGACCGCAGACTATTTTATTTTCAATTTTATTGAACACCGCTCATGAATTATTTTATTGACATTTTTTATTGCGAAGTAATGAAGTGTATTATTCTTATTATACGGTTGCTTTGTATATTAATAGGCTAGTATTAGAAAGTGTATAGTCGAAATATAAAAGGTCAAATACATAATATATCTTGGTTTCTTCTGTTTACGGCATAATAATATTAAGTGTTGATAAGCTACTAAGTAGTAGCACAGAGATACATTACAAAATATTGTTATGAGGAATATAAGAGCTACTTAAGTGGATTTTAAAACAAATATATTACGTAACATCCATTGTATTGATTAGAAAGCGACTCTTACCGGTAAGAATTTGAGATTCCTACATTTAAATGATAACAAGTTAATTTCAAAACCAATATTATTTAACTAGCAACACAACCTTCCCCAAACAATCAAGATAATTCCAATAGTGGTAGAATATTTTATTTTTAACTGGCAACACCGATCAGGCAATAGCATTGGATTATTGACGGAGCAACCGTTCCTGGGATCTAATTCTTTATTGCTACATAGATTCCCCGAGATTTCGAAACAAGGAATTGCTAACACACTGACGATCTAGGGACTCTGAATCCTTATTAAATATGACCACGTAGTACATTATGTTTATTTAACATATTTTATAATACCATAATTTGAAATGTAGAGTTGGTTTGAATAGTTATGTACAGTCCCTTATCGTCAATAAGAAACTGTGAATGTAAATATTGTAATTTTAATAAATCGTAATATTGCTTCTAGCCATAGTTTAATTGTATAATGAAAATAATATGAACAAAATTATAAATAATAACAATGTCTGTGGCTTACATCGAAACCGCGCGGGATCTAACGTATCATAGTGAATGCAAGCCCTGATTCGGTGTATGATGGTGTGATAAGGCTCTCATTAGAGAGTGGTGTTGGAAACCGTTGCCAGATATGATCTCGGAGGGCACTCGGCACTCGGCAGTCGGCACATCCGTATGAATTATACCGCAGTTCGTATTATCTTAACGATGTTACTTTTATAAGTAAACGTTTGCGGCCGGATTCAATTTGTATTATAATTTGTTTTATGTTTGTCTGTGGGTAATTTATTTAGCTTATCACAGTCAGTTGTAGCCGATAGTCCAGTGATTTGGTATGGATGATCGAGTTTGATGGGGGATACTACCACGGCTCAGTATCTTTGATTTTGTAGTTAGCATTCATAATTATTACTACTCCATATTTTTCAATCTGTAATTGGTTACCTCACCCGGACTCTACTCCTAACATCTTTTAATCTCCGAGAAAAATAAGTGTTGCCTCGCTCGGAGCAACCTTCAGCTCCAAGAAAAATATTTGGGTATTCATAATTAATCACCCCATATAACGGTGTAGGAGTACATTGTGAAGATACCTGTAATCATCAGAGCATATCTACTATAATTAAAAAAACTAAAAAACACGCTTTATAGAAAACCCAACTAAAAAATAGAAAATAAATGTAAATAAGAAAAAAAAAAATTTATTGTAAAAAAAGCGTGTTTACACTATTATTTATTCTTAATTTTTTAGTTCTGTTCTACTATTGTCCAACAAATGTCACAAAAAAATATATAAATTAACAAAAATCTCATTTTGCAAATTGAATAATGGCATAATCTTATCAAATTAGTGTATTGTTATCGGTCCTCGACAAACCTACAAAGTTTGAATAAAATCTTACCGTTTAAAGTGGGTCAAAATCGCGCCCAAAGGAGTCGGAGTCGGAGAGTTACAAACATACATACAAACAAACATACAAGTGAAGCTAATATAAACCGTGTAAAAAGGTACCTTTAAAATTCCAAAGAAATCAAAAATTCCCGCTACCAAATTTTCAATCTGACATGTTTTGTAACTTGGGAAAGTTAAGATCTCAATCTATTTGACCTTTTGCCCCGAGAGAAGTGAAGTCTTCTACAAGTATTGAGTAATTATAGGATTGTATAGGATATGTATCTACAGTGTTCGCATAATGATTTTGCTTCAATGTAGATGGTTTTAGAGAACCACTCTATATTGCTCAGGAAGCGTACGTGAGTATTGCAGGATGCTAAATTCCTTCGCACGAATGATTATTGTTTGAGTGAGTATGGGTACATAAGATATTCTTGGAATTACGGGATGTGAGTGCGGTTATTGCATCTGCCTATTTCTTGCTGTACAAGTGTAATGTTATGAAAGTAGAATTACTACACTTGAGAAATTAGGAGTGAAATTTTTGTAGACTTATCTGTGTTGTCGCAATTATTTTCCACAATACAGTACTTTCGCAGTCATATTTTAAATAACTTTCTACAAATATGAATATAATATGTACCTGTGTATGTAATTAATAAACCTTAATTTGCTCTTAACTTTTTTAGACTTACATCGTCATTTGCTTTATACCTACATCAAGTATACCTATGTCCTTTGCAAAACACTACTTAGTTAAATCACTGCTCAAAATTCATTGTTTAAGCCCTAGGTGTCCATCCCGCATTAAGATATAGATAGTATAAACAATGCATTGATTCTGCGTTGTTTAAAAGCATCGTATTTGAATTTGTGCGTAACAGGCTATTAACAAAGTACGGCTTCGATCGACAGAGAGATTACAATGAACTAAGCGAGCATTGTGTATTGACTCAATAAACATTATTGTAAACATACTAGCATGCTTAACAGATAAATAAATTCCAATTCAATACCGACTTTATTAAAAGTCATGTTTCGCTTGTTTCAAAGAGCATTTTACTCTCACAGAGTACTCGTTGTAAAAGTTACATACTTGTAAGAAGCATTAGGTGGCTAATTTTCCGTAGCTTTATATTTGTTAAAACTGAACTGCACTCAAAACACAAATCTGGAACTGTTTATATCGTTGTTTATATCAGATAACTTAAATCAGCTGAACATGTTTGCCACTTCGACAATTGTCATTTAAAGAAAATAATTATGATCAAATTTGTTTTTCATACCGTTATTATTGAATTATTGTAGAGTTCATTCTTAGTGAGTAAGCGTCTGATACGCTCTCTGTAATGTTTACAAATGGGTTAAATCCGCCAACAGTAGGTATTGTCATTGAAAGCATTTTATAGTCAAAGTGTAAAAGCACGATTTGGCCGATAGGACTACCACTTTATACTTCCCGTGACACAGAAAACCGAGTATAGTAAAGGTTGTACTGTTTTGCAGAATTGCTGGGATACAAAATTAAACTAATCTCCTAACTGCTACCTATTTTTAATTTGTCGGTAATCCATGATTATTCGGGCATTGTTTAAGGTGAAAACTTAGTATCAAGTGAAATATTTGGGTAGATGATGGCCTTCAAAAATATACCTAATTAATTTGTCCGTAGACCCGAATGCCGACTCATAATTTTTTGTTGATTCGCTACAAAGCATACTATTTGCCAACACAGTAATTCGACAACTCATGATTTAAGATTGTCATACCTAACTAAATGACTAAGTAATGACGCATTACCTGGAGTTATCAGCAGCATCAGGGGGGATCCTCGGCAGGGGGGCGGGCCCCGGGCGTGGCTCACCCACCATTGGTTGGATTTAGAAAGCGCGGGCGCAGTTATGACGGAGCGGAACAATAGTCGCCTGAACAATGGCGAAACGTGACCCGATGTAATGCACTCCGGCAGTTGATGCCGGGAGCTAATGACTGCAGTCCAGGGCTGCCAATATGCCAACAATATTACGCTGATCGGCGTTTTAATAAAGAGGTGAGCCTGTTGTCTAGTTAGAGTCAGGACAGCGCATAAATAGAAGTTATATGAGAAGTTTGAGTTATGAAGTTTATGCACACCGCACAGCACTCAAACCTAAATAATGTTTTGACAAAAAAATATTTTTAATCATTCTCTAACATTGTTATTATTAGAGAAGTAAGTAAGACAAAACAAGTTTAAGTTAAAACGCTTCTTAAATTACTATAAAATTATTACTAATAGGGAGAACATGGCAACCCTATATTCGACATAAATGATATTGTTTTACTAATGGAGGGTATAAACATAACAAATGTTTAGAGTTTAGACAATCTGATCATCGAAACGTGCTCGGCAGATGTCGAAATTGCTTTTCACCTTTGAATGATCGGTTTGATTGATAGATGGGAACTTCGGTTTTGTGGTAGCTGAGTCGTGTTCTGGGTTCGGATTTGTTTTTAGAAACTATGATTTCCTTGAGTTTTTATTTGACAGATGATAATATGACAAAGGACATGTCCAGAAACGGCCCAAAAATTCTAACCAAGACAGTTTATATATATTTGGATAGAACTTCTAGAAACTAGGCTTTTACAATAAATCGTTTAATTTTAAAGTCCTCCGATTTTTAGATTTATGTAATTTTATTTTGCTTAAAAACTACGCATAATATGAACGTTTTCAGAAAAGTTAGTTAAAAATGGAGGGGTCTAAAAATGATTTTTTAATAGATCAAAGATCCATATATTGCCCCTTTAATATTCCTAAAGTTTGAGCCTGGTTAGATTTTGAGGCCCAGCACCCATACAAAAAGCGGACATCTCCTTTCCTTACTAAATTTGGTTACAGTTTTCTCTTTGTAAATGTTATTTCTCGCAATAATTGTCACACTGTGTAATCTTATGGACAGAAAGTAGTTTATAACACGCAGAGATAATAAAGCCTATTACTAGGGAATAATATAAACGGAATCGAAGCTGTACTTTCAGTGGTAAACCAAAATTCAAACAAACTCTTCAGTTTAATAATATTAAAACAGATTTATCTTAGTTTATAGCTAAGCGATAAACGAACGTAACAGCCCTATTGTCAATTTGGGTATTAAAAAGTTTATTCCTTGATATAATCAGGCAACAGACAAACGCGTGTCGTGTAAGTTTCAGTGGGTAAGGAAGTGCACCGAGGTACAATTAAGTACGTGCGCGGGCGCAGCTGTCGTGACGATGCCTTGCTGATGGCACAGCGCCGAATACTAACTGCCTCTAATGTGATGCTGCGGGACAGATCAACGATCTGGGATAGCTTTCGTTAAACAAATGTAGTCTCAAACAGTCAGAGAATGCGTGTGGAGCTTGCGTTTGCGTTTTTTATCTGGTAGGATTCTTATACGTCCGTCTTGGTACCTAGTAGGTACTACCTACCACAGGCTATTAAAACTGTTGGTCATAAACCAATAAAATGCAATGAGAAATCATGTTCAAACCGTACAATCGAATCGTCGTCTAAATCCATCAAGTGGCAATGTATCAAAATCATAAACTGTACAGTTAGCTAAATCGTTTGTGCGGGCAAAGAAACTATAATTATACACCCAAAACTTTTCTCGAGATTGACAGTAAATTGGGCGCAGTGTTATAATAGGAATTAATCTATAAATTTTGTATACATTAATAACTGTTATTTGAAATTAGTGATGTTCGGTTAGTAGTGGTTATCGGAACGATTAAAGTTACCGTTTATCTTAAAACGTGTATGAAAATACCTACTAATAAATGTGTCGTGGAAATAACTGCAGCTTTTTGTACTTGTGTAGTTGAATAGTTGACCGTAAGCAATTAAATTAATTTCTTGAAAACCAATATTATTAGTTAAGTAGGTACTTTTTAAAATGTTTAATAACGAAAATTGAGTTGTTTTTTATTTATATTGGCAGCGTGCTCGTATTGTGAACCATTAGGTTTTTAATTGTGTTACCAAATTCGGCAACTAAAATGTATGGTGCATATTTACACACATATACACATACTCACACCTTATATCCCCGAAGGGGTAGGCAGAGGCGCATCTAGTGCACCCACTTTTGTAGTGCGTATTCTATCCCCTGATGTGATAGGGGGCGAGCCTATCGCCATATTGGACACAAATTCCAGACTCCGGGTTGATACTGATTAGAAACACTAATATCACTTTGCCCGACCCGGGGATCGTACCGAGGCAGTCATATTTGCATATTTAATAAAAAAAACATGTTAGCTTTGCCTGGAATCGGAACATGTGCCTAAGCTCATTGGCGGTTGGGTCACTATCACAATATGGGACAGAAAATAATTTTTGTGAACCTTAAATACACTATTTAGTTACGATTGTAGTTACTCTTCCATAAGTAAGGGCGTATTCTGAAGTTATGCTATAAGCCGTGTGCTGTGCTCCCACGTGTGTATCCATCGATACCAACCTAGTAGAAGGTCTAAAGTCAAAACATTAACAATTTATAGGTTTATAAAAGTCCAAGCGCAAATAAATTCTTAAACGTGAGTTCATAATTGATTTTTTATCTCGAATACATTCCATTCGAAATATTTATCTATGGTTAAGTTATAAAGGCATCCGTGCATTGTTGTAACAAACGTACCATAAATAACATTTTGTTTAGAACGCCAGCGCTATCACAAGCGTCCATTAATATTATCTTCACTATTATAAAATAAATTCGTTTCCTTATTGAGAAAGAAATATGGCGGACAGTCGGCGCTCACGTGTCGTCGCGAGCGGACGTGCTGGAGATAAAACTAGAGAACAATTTATTAGCTACAGGTGCGTAGTCAGGTTGTAATGATGTGGGGAACAAGTCATTTATATGAGAGAAGCCTAGACCTGATTTTGAGGGAAGCTATAAATTGTAACATTCAGCTCATTATTGTGAACGTATACATTGATGAGTAACAAACATGTATGATTAATTTTGAATATTAACGCTCTGTAGAACAAATCAAAACATCCTTATGGACTAATTAGCAAAAGCCAACCTAACCTCACCAATTATTAAGTTCAACTTGGGGCCCATACCACACACTCCACACCTGTCTACAACAACTATATCAATTGTATCAATATGGAGCGTTCCGGAGCGTGTTTGCGGATTTAATTGGCGCGGGTTCACGGGCTAATTACCCGCCGCGTGACGGATGGGCTGGTACACGCGGCCCGAGCCGGGGGAGGTCCAACGCACCATTACCGGCAGGATTGATGGGTCTGGCAGCAGGAACTGGCGGACGATGTTTGTCTAGATTATCTAAAGTTAGCCAGAGGATGTTGATTTCTATCGATGGATTTGAGTAGTATGTAATTTTAAATGCTTTAAAGAAGAATGTGTTTATATTATTAAGCATTATTATAGAAAACGATTGATTTACTCGAACTTTGATTATAGAAAGCATAATGTATTTTGTTTTATCACTTGTCCGTTATCTCTACTAATTACTAACCTAAAAGTTTGTGAGTTTGAAGGTTTGTAGAGGCTAATAATCTCAGGAACTACCTACTGAACTGATTTTATAAATTCTTTCGCTAATAGGAAGCTACATTACTCCTGAGTGGTATAAGCTTTTTAACCCGGGATCATAATATAAGCGGGACTTTTATCCCGGAAAAACTTCTTCATGCAGACGGAGCCGCAGACATAAGCTAGTCAGATATAAAGTAGACTATTGTATGTATTTTTACGGTCTTTATGCTCTTTGCTAGTCTCATTAATATTAGAGGCCGTCCTTTTGCATGAAAATCAAGTAATATAGTGCTGTACCGGGAAATATATAGACTGTTAAGATCTATTTGAAGCTTAAGTAATGATTTCTTATATCGGTTTATTGATTGTATTTGATAGATCAATTAGTTATTTATACAAACGATGGGTAGGTCTGTCGGGCGGTGGGATACTTTTGATCTCGGTGACTTTGATCGATTGTAAAAAAATATCGATTTACTAAATGAATAGTACTGCGCAGTGAAATACGATTAATGAAGCTCTATAGAATTTAATTTAAACAATTATATAGGTATTGCTTTTGGGTGATAACTGTTAACAGATACAGTTGATACAACAGAGTGGCGCGTCGTCGCTTCGATGAAGTACAGTGAAAGTATTTAATATGAAATTAATTTAGACGCATTCTCTACTGAGTAGAGTTTACTCTATTATAGTTTATTCGCAATTCTCGAACGTTCGTACGTCTCTGTCCAGTTCAAAGCGCGATTTATAATGCGCTTTATTGATCGCCACGTCGCTGTGATTGAGCGGCTACCATTTGTGCGACCTCTGCCACTCTTGCTCCCTGCTGCCCCTTCGTTTTCTCGTTCCCTGCTCTGGCTAGTCTGTAATGCTACAATGTGCGAGTTGCTGTCTAGTTGCAGTTAGTAAAATGGTGCGAGGGAGTTGTGAAATGATTGTGGGTTCAATTCCAGCATGAAGATGTTTTTGTGAACTCATTGTTTTCACTATAAGGCCGGGGCTGAAAATCCTTCATGGTTCCTTACATCTACGACACATAAAATGTATTGGTATCAGCTCGGAACTATGTATATCTTTGGGTGTACCTATATATTATTATTTATGAGAGGGAGTGTAGTACCTTATACCGGTCTACATAATATTATTTTCCATGTATCTTCGCTTGCCAGAAGCTTGCCTTTGTCAGCTCAGTAGCTCGCACTGTGTTAACTAGCCCATAAAATAGATGATCGCCATAATGGATTGAAGGATTTATACTATGCTTTTGTGCAAGATGTATTGTTTGCGGCTCGTGAAGATTGATGTGAAATCGCATTTTGTTCGTGGATTGTTCTACGCGTGTTTCTGTCTATGAGATATTCAAGTGACGGTTTTCAATATATTAACTTTGTATGCTTAGTAATACGTAAAGTAATAGTGGATTTTAAACTAGCAGTGGCACATTTTTTGTTTTCGCTAGGTCGTTCCTCTCAGGACGTCGCTTTGAAGCATTTTAACAAGTTTACCTAATGCTCAAAATAATGTATTAGTAAAATTTACATAATAATTAATAGTAAATAGAAATGATGAGCTCTTATTATATACGATAGAAATAACTGGATAGCAACCCACTCCAAAACATTCTAGAGAAAACCAGCTTTTAAGAATTATTTATAGAAAAAACAAATTTAATAGTCGTCTCATATTGACGGACAAACACCCAAACCGTTCCCATATTAATATAGAATTATTTTCCCATTACTCACGCAGAGCCTAAGAAAACACGGAACCCGTCGTGTCGGGCCGAGGGGGAGGTGGGGGGGTGGGGACATGTCCAGGCTGTTTGCACTGCCCTGTTTGACGATATGAGGCTCGGCCAATATTTGTAGGAGACGAGCAAACACGCCGTGAAAGCGGCAATCATTAACGTTCTGAGGATTCATCTATTGATAAATTTGGGGGTTTGGCAGACATAGTTATTGTAATTATTGGGTATTATTATGTACTTTTCAATTGATGAGTATATGTATGTACAACATTTTAAAAATTCTTGACATACACGTAGAAATACTAATTTCGACCAGGGGCGTCACAATGATCGCAGCTTGGCGTCGTTCCGGGCTTGACTGGAAATAATATCGTTTTCGGTGACGGCAGCGTTATAAATCTCAACTGTCCATACTTCCGTTAGACTGTTGTGTAGTAGTATCACAGCCTTAGTCCTAAGATTTATAAATGCATTTATGATTTTACCAATTCACTTGAATATCAGAAACTGTTATACAGCAGTTGATGCCAATAAGCAGGGAGTTCATGGCAGTCAATGCGGTAGTGACGTCGAGTTTGATTTAGGATCGTTATTATGTCCGCAATGCGCCTGCTCACACCCCAGCGCCATATTAAGGTTACAAAGGCTTATTGCGTCTGCGACGGTTAACAGTTTTCATATCAGATACTAGGAGGTGAGTTATTATGAGAAATGCGGCGAAAATATCATAGTTGTAATTTGTAAACAGTTTCTGGTTGTCGAGAACTTCATACTAGTCGGACGTATAGACATAACTTCAGCTTTACAGGAGGCTTAAAAATGTTAATAACATCAAGACTAGTTTACATTAAAGGCTGCGATTCCGATTTATTAAAAATAGACTCTAGCTATGGTTTATGCCTTTAATAAGTTCCAAAAATTAAGTGCATTATTTGATAACAAACAAAAGTGCTTGCTTGTGCGTTTTATCTAGAACGAATAAGTAGAGCCTTTCCAAATGATACCCGCGTTGAGACTAATACCGCAAGTATACGTAACATGTACTTATCTAATCAGTTTGTACAAAAACTACAAATCATTTTTATTAATGTTTATTAAATAAAGTCGTGTCACTAACTTTTTGCGTGAAATTGTCTCGTTCGGGTTTAAATCGGCTGCGATCGTGTTGGGATGCCTTTGCTCTTATATTGCCTGTAGTTTTGTTGGAATTTGTTTTGGTTTTTGTTGATATGAGTATCGCTTCAATTTAAATGCTGTGGCTTTTTGCTTCATTATTTATTATTAATTATTAATTATACATAATTTAATCCTTCCTTTTCCACCTACCCTTATCTTACTCTAAACTGGGGTCCACACGACAATGTTTAACAAGTAGGTTGTAGAAAGGATCGAACAGAATCGAGCCAGAGACCTGCACGTGGCAATCCTCCTCCTTCTAGACTGTTACTACTATATACATATAAATCTACACTTAATTTTAACGGTATTTTTTCTATTGTCCCTCACCCGACACCGAACCCGGGTCGTAAGGTCGAAGGTGCTCTTGGGCATTGTCAATTGCCGTGTTGTGGTAATTAGGCGCCGTCCGTGCCCCCCAGATCGCAGATAAGATTAAAAAGGTATGGCTTAATGTCGTGCTATTGTACTCATGATGTCCCGTTAGGTTGTTACGATATCGATGTCGATTATCGTTGTTTCATCTCAATAGTCTGGTATGTTTGAGGTGTGAACCGTGAAGTTGCGAGTTCGATTTGGGTCGGGTTTCTATTTGTGTAAGTCGAAAAATGTATCATACTTTGGAAATTTGCTTATGCAAGTTGTACCCAATAATATTGCCGGCTTTTATCATATGGTTCGTTGCGCTTCTGACTATCACATCGAGTAACAAAGCGTGAGCTTGTGTATTGGTAACACAAGATGGACACTCGCTAGGTATCCGACGCTTACCACAAGATGGTAGGTATATTTGCCGCCTAAGAGACACAGACTGTCGTAGTTTTGTTTGACAAAGTTTATAACCAGTCTAGTAATTATGAGATTTACAGCGATGTCTTGGAGTGACGAGCGCAGTGCAGTGCTACGCAGCAAGCAATTAAAACTTCTATATAACATTACTGTATCCGTACCATACCAGCCCTGTATTATATACTGCTCACTGCTGAGCACAGGCCTCCTCTATAACTGAAAGGGTTTAGGTCTAAGTCCACCCAACTAGGCTATCGGCGCTTTTTTATTACGTTACTGTATATAAGCTTGTATTTACTACCAGCCGAGCGCTCAGTTTCATTATTAAATCATTAATAAATTCTGGAACAATCCACTTCAATAGTGTATGACAAGTAGTTACGTCACGCAATCAACTAGTGATTAATATTTGTAAGCAATCAATACGAAACAGTAATTATCCGGTTCATATGTTATGTCGCGGCGCGTTATTGATCGTTGTGTGTAATGTTTCTGGTCGCTCTTGTGACGCCGGCTTGCAGGAGCTGGGCACCTGTCAAATGGATCGTTTATTAATATGAAAATGAGCTGTTCGATTTTTGATGGCTTCTGGATTGGAAAATAAATTGGTAAATATATTGTTGTAACAGTCATTATTTGTTTAGGGGTCCGATGCTGCTTAAAGAATTTAAAACAGGCTTTCAGGCGATTCAGCTTGGGATTTCTTGAGCATTTAGCTACGTCACAAACACCGTGCCACGTCACACCGTTTATTTTTGTAAGATAGTGGTACTACTCGAGCTGGCTAGCTAATGTAGACAGAATGATCTTTAAGGTACCTCTATAGTTACATTATCTAACATTCACCTATCTAAGTATGTACAGTTGAGCCACCAACCTGCCACATCGACATCATCCCAACCGTAACGTGAGCTGGACTGCAGAGTAACAGCGGCCACCCTTTCTACAATACTTGAGGATATATATTGTAACACAATACATAGTGAACCGCGCGGCGTCGCTCACAATGCGTTCTCACGTAGATCGCGGTGTCAGCTTACACGTAATTACTGACGGACCTACATGCGTGTTTTTAAATAGATGGTTAATTTCTTTCATGATGGTCACAACTTGTCTGTTGTTTCTGTTGACAATCGGTTGTATTCATGATACCACAGAGCCATTTCTCATGTGTGGAGGAGGGCCAGCGCGTTCCGTTGTTACGGTGACGTAATAATGTACAACATAAATAGAGATACCCATCCTCAAATTTACTCTCTTTACACCTAATTTACCCTCCAAAAAATAGGATAATGTGGTGAGTAGGAATGGCCCAATTTACTAACAGTGGAGTTCTAGTAGCACATGAGTATACGTATCTGTAGTCTATACGTTGTGTATGAATGCATTCTCTAGAATGCGAGAGTTCGTCTGGGTAAATGCTGCTAGGTCTTTATACTTACTCTATACTCTACTGGTGGTCTTATACTTTACTGCTGGTAGGTCTCTCATTATGTAAGAGGCCGTCTGGGTGGGTACCAACGCAATGTCTATTTCTACCGCCAAGCAACAGTGCATGCACTGTTGTGTTTCGGTTTGAAGGACATTGTAGCCAGTATAACTACTGGACATAATGAGACATAACATCTTATGTCTCAGGATGACGAGCGCAGTGGAATGCCACACAGTACTTTGTAACTCAAGGTGCTGGATGGTGTTGCTACTGTTTATGGGTGGTCGTATCGCTTACCATCAGGCGAACGGCATGCTCGTCTCGCCATTCTATACTATAAAAAAAGAATACTCGTGCAGCAATGGCAAACTGAGTTTTTGCTTAGTTTTGTAATTACGAATTAATGAATGTGCAGAGACTTTAAGTCTAAGACTTTCAGTAAGGGAGCGCTGCGCAGAATAAAATACAATAATAATATTTATTTATTATGTTTTCCAGCAGACTTAACACTACGATATAATAATAATAAAACTTTATTGCAGACCCATGATCCATATCACAAAATACACTTACTACTAAAAAACTATGATAGTTGAGAGGTCATCTCCACCCAACGTAGATATGTTGCCGTCAACATCAACCTGTCAGCCAGACTCATAATAATGGAGTTCTTACACGAAGCAACTCTAGACATAAAGGATGCAATGCGTTTTCTGTGTATGGCATTAAATGTATCAATACGCGCCTCGAAAAACATTTCAGAAACGCTGCAATGGCATTTGAGGCCATAAGATGCCTAAATATGTTATTGTAGGTTACTCTTATATTGCCATATAATTTTTATGTATAATTTTTCCAGAGCTGACAATGCTTAATGACCCGCGGGCCGAGGATTTTAACTGTTTCATATACTAAATACACCGTAAGTATTATTTGACCCAAGTGTGATGACATTAGGTAGAGTGTTAGCAAGACATTTACCTTAATTTATAGACGATAAAATTAGTGACAAAATTTCGAAAGCTCATTCGAATATTTTAAACCGACAACGCAAGCCAATGTAAACGCGTTCGTTTATAATTAACGTTTATTTTCACAATAAACAGCGTTTTAAAAAACGATAATAGTGATGTGGACACGAGCCGGCGTGTTTGGCCGCGGTCTGTTTGTGAAGGCTTGGGATAATAAGTCGCGGCTGTGCCGGTGGTCCACCCACGCGATGCTCAGTGAATAATTACTCGTATTAAATGTACCTGTTAAACATTGTACTCATTTCGTGTGACGATTGGTTTGTTAGTTTTTAATAGGACCTTAGTTGGTACAGTATAAGGGCTGTGAGATTCAGTGTTTGATTATAACCAGTTCAAGCAGTTGTGTTGCTTTTTAACTTTTAACTGTGATTTAAGATCCCAGGCGGAATTTACGTCAGTAAAATGACGCCTATCTTTTCAAGATGTGTAAACATTTTGCGTTGCGCCAACCATTCAGATGGGTTAAGAGTAAGGGGATGTATAATGTGATCGACTCATCATCATCATCAGCCACACGACATCCACTGTTGAACATAGGCCGCCCCAAAGAATTCCAGACGGACCTGTCAAGTGTGATCAACTCATTGGCTATGAAAAGTGAGGTTTGATGCTCTATTCCCATCTCACGAAACTGAAACTCAAGTGAGCTTTTCTCATTCGGAATTGATGCGGCAAACCGTGAGGTGAAAGTCATTGTTTTCTCTCGCAGCATCACGGTACATGAGACAATCATAACATCGTGTGATGCGAGCCAACGATAAACAGTTGGCGAACAATGCGAATCATTGTTAAAATGGCGTCGGTGCTTCGGGAATTTGTGGTAGGTATGTCCGTTCGTACCATGATTTCCTTATATAATGTACACCATTTCCAGTAGTATAAAGAAGTAAAATTTGTAAGTATGTAATTTGTGAAAGTGAGGAACATGACCATGTTTTATTTTGCTTTGATTTATTCTATACTGGGAAATGAATATGCATCCAAAATCGCGCCATAAAGCTAATTCGATTCGAATTTATCTAAAAAGATAATTTTGCATGAATAGCGAGATTTATAGCAAGAAGCTGTTAAACCAGATGTCCAGTGTATCACTACTAGTGAATTGTTACGAATAACAAAATTAGTTATAGACGCAATATTTATGATAGCCAAAGAAAAATATGACCATAAAACCGAATCGAGCGAAAAATATAGAATTCTTCATAGTTTTTTAATCCAATAACTATAAACTCGCAAAAACACCATTGTATTCCAAAACTAAATCTAATGTGAAATCGATTTAACCTCATACCTTTTTCGGGTCAATCCGTGAACATGTACAATCTAACTCAAAAAAACTAATGAGAAATGCTTATTCATTTTTAACAGATTACGAATTCATAGCACAATAAAACTAATTGAATAGAAATAATCTAATTTCTAAACGAAACGAACGCATTCGGCACAAAGACTCTATAATTAAATTTGGATGAAATTAGATTCTTTGGGTTATAGCTACATCATTTCATTAAATTAGTCGGTAATATTTCGTTCAATAATATTACTGCCTTGGTAGCGACTTTATACATGATGGAAAACATGTTCTGAGGACTGTCGGAGTCTCTACATTTAGTAAGATAGATAGACACAATTCTAGCCTCATTTCCACGTTCTTGTTGTTTCGGACCCCCAGAAATTATAATCTACTCTCTTTTCCTTCGCCCGGGGGAGAGTTCCATAAAAAACTTGAGCATTTATAAAAAATATCATTATACTTTTAGACATTTAATATTGTGCAGTGAACATCTTGTGGTTTCTTCTTCTTGCAGTGTCTCTCCGTCAGTGAAGGTTGGAAGTCAGCTAAGCACATTTTCTTTATAATAAATACAATAACCGTTGTGGGATTGCGAAATAGTTCTTAGCTATAACAGTTATCATTGTCCGGATGTCGTCTGTACATTTCTACGCGTGATTGTGTTCCGTCCTGCGGAAGCGTTCGCAATGTGTCCGTGTTCTTTCAATTATATTGTAATGACTATAACGTTGCAATGTGTTCTCATCTAACAGATTGTGTTATTGATAAATATATTATATAGTTGTACTGCTGGACATTTCTCTCTAGTAATAAGAGGGATCTTATAATGGGAATAATAGACCATGTTATAAGACCTGCACATAGACCATGTTATAAGTTAAGTATATAAACAATTAGGTTTAGTCCTACGTCTGGGAAAACCATTCAAAAATGTTAATTAAAAAAAAAATTAACGCGTATGTACGCAGTATATTAGATTTCGGAAGTGTAGTTTGGAGCCCTTAATATTCCATTCATATTGACAGAATTGAAAAATTCAAAATAAGTTCTTGAAATCTTTGGATTATAGAACTGGTCATCCTTTAAGAGATTACAAGGACAGTGCTATAAGATATAAGATCAATTCATTACAAAAAACATGAAATTACCTAGATGCACTGTTTCTTTTTAAGATAATACATAACTACATTGGCTCTGATGCACTTCTTGAAAAGATACATTTTAAAATACCACGCATTTCCTCTCGTTCACAAAACACATTTCATATACCTTTCTGCTATACAAAATATGCTAAAATACCTTGATTAGACGTGCCTGTGAATATGATAATAAGTTTCTAAATGATGCAGACATTTTCCTTTCGACTTTCTACTTACAAGACACAAGTATGTAATTTGTTAGATAAAATGTAATATCTAATAACTGTAGTTAATAAGGGCTGATTTCTTGCTGTTAGCTCATAACTAGTATTTGTAACTATAAATGGACCTATAGGTCTTTTTGTATACTTTTATATTAATTCGTGTCTGTACATGACTGTTTGTGACCTAAATAAATTTAAAAAAATCCTATTCTCAATAGTGACTCATAAGACGGATCAAAGCTCGACGAAATGTGGGTGGACTAGTTCTGTCTAACCCTTCGGGAATAATAAGGTCGTAGGCTTAAGTAGTCTTAAAAATATACTAAGCGGTTACATTACAAGATACGGCATCCTTACTTAGTTGGGAACAGTGTATGGTCAAAGGACATAGGTTCAAATTCTCGCCGAAGAGCAAGCACTATGCATTTTATTGCTTTTTACATTCCCATTCACCATATTAGATCGTGTGTCGCCATACAGATTACACAATGCACATTATATTCCTAACAATCTGAACCATTCCGATTGATTTATGGTAATTTTTATCCGGGGACAGCGTGTACTTGTCAGAAGAGAATATTTGTTGTTATTTAGTGCGGTGTCGTTTGACCCGCGAGCTCCGAACTTCGAGGGCCAATTAACGCGGCGGGTGTGGCGGGACTATACGACCGTGTGTCAATGGTCTGTTTCAGTTAGTTGTCGGAATCGAACTCGGGACTTTTGTAACGAGATAGTGGCTAATGAGCGTCAGGGATGTGAGGGACATTATGTTTAAATGACTCAATGAAGACATGAGGTTATTGTCCACTTGAAGGTAAGCTACACGATTGCCCATAAATTGTAGTAACATCATCCAAAACAGCATGAAAATGTATTCCTCAATTTATTAGAATACCTATTATGCCTTCATTTAGGAAAACAACAATGCACTTTACTGCTTAGCAAAGACTTAGAAAGCTGCGTGCTAATACTAAAACAGCAAAGTACTGGTGGTAGGTCTCTCATTATGTAAGAGGCCGTCTGATAGGGTACCACCGCAATGTCTATTTCCACCGCCAAGCAACAGTGTGCATGCACTGTTGTGTTTCGGTTTGAAGGAAATTGTAGCCAGTATAACTACTGGACATAATGAGACTTAACATCTTATGTCTCAGGATGACGAGCGCAGTCGAATGCCACACAGTACTTTGTAAGTCTAGGTGCTGGATGGTGTTGCTAATGTTTATGGGTGGTCGTATCGCTTACCATCAGGCGAACGGCATGCTCGTCTCGTCATCCAATGCAATAAAAAAGAAAAAAAAAACTCAAGGTGCTGGATGTGTTGCTACTGTTTATGGGTGGTCGTATCGCTTACCATCAGGCAAACTGCATGCTCGTCTGGTCATTCAATACAATAAAAAAAAAGTAAATGTCAGACACTCTACCACTGCAATGGAATGCAACCAGCCCTGTATTATATACTGGCCACTGCTGAGCACGGGCCTCCACTACTACTGAGAGGGGTTAAGGCCTTAGTCCACCACGCTGGCCTAGTGCGGGTTGGCAGACTTCACATACCCTCGAAATTCTTATGGAGAATTCTCAGATATGTAGGTTTCTTCACGATGTTTTCCTTCACCGTTAAAGCGAACGATTATAATTGATAAACAATACAGACGAAACTTCGAAAAGTCAGAGACTACCAGTGATCTCTGATTATTTTTTGCAAGTTTTTGTCTATACCCCTTCGTTGTTAGTTCTGTTTATCAGCAGGTTATCGGGATCATGCGATAATTACTAACAAATAATGTAGGAAGCTATAAATAATATGAGGTGCAGCGCACGCACCTCCTCGCGACGATACCATCTCGTAATTAAAAGAACAGGCTGCGGGCGATGCCGGGACCGCCTCTTAGCTCTGAGGGGTTAGGATATGTAATGTAAATAAATAAACGTACGTTGTTGACAACTGTTTTACCATAAACGGAGTTATTATTGATAATGATCATATGAAACACAATTAACCTTTCCACTCACCCCACAATGGTGGTAGCGATTACGCTTTTATCCATGCAAAAAATGGTGTTGGAGTTCTGCCGAAAATAGCGATAGGTTTACCCTGGTGAGTTAGATAAAATACGCTCGACGAAGGGTGAGCTTCAAATAATAATATTAGTTTCGTGTCTGCGTAAACGTTGGGTGATATACACGTTAACTTATTTTTGTAAGAACTGTTACTACTTATTAATAGAAAGAAACGTTAAAACAACAAATAAATAACACGTACTTATAAACTTTCTAGAAACTCACGCGTAAGCCGCGACTGTTCACACCACGCTGCGCCTTAATTTCATAAACGGAGGCAAAGCTAAAAAAACTAATTGGTATCCGATTACAAACGTTCATCTCCTCCCCTGGGAACCAAACTAACAATCGATAAGCGCACTTAGTTTATCTCGGTATTGAGTTTTTGACACCTTAGACCCCGAAATAATTGAAGGAAAGCCAAGATCACGGGATCATCGGCTATTAATCATCTCGTTGTCTGTACGTCAGGGGCCAATTATACGGGCCACGAGCAAATAAACAATATACCGAGTACCGAGTTTTTCTAATCAAACAATTCGATAAATCTTTGTGTCGTGCCCTGGAGTCAGTGTGGAGAGTGGGGGACAAAGAAGCAACGGATTTGAACGCACCGTATAATTATTCTGGTCGGTTGATTTGATATTGTCGAAATGATTATAATACAAAATCAAACACTGCTAGACATTAATGTAGCAATGTTTGATTTTTTGTAGAATTGATTTGACTTAATTTTTACGAACCGTACGTTTCCTTTTGTCATTTTCACAAAGGAAACATAATTATTTAAGCAATCATTTTTTTCTGAACACATCATTCTAAGCCTATTACAGATAGGCGATTACGACTGCGCAATGCAGACTTTATACCATTTATCCAATTTAATGTTTTTCTATGCTTTTTCCATCTGGAAATCTTTAAGGGAGGCCCATGTTCAACAGTGGACTTCATGTGGCTGATGATGATCAATGTTGTTCTATATGAGTAAGCATGTATTTCGACACAAGGACTTACTATAGATCGAGACACCAATCAAAATCCCTAATTCCATCCCTGCCCAATATGAAGTCCCACAATTTAGTTTGGACAATTAGTCGTTGTGCCGGCGCGTGTCGTAACTTATTGCTGTGTAGTGGATAACGACGTCACTATATTACCGTGCTTTGTCATAGCCATTATCGATGGCTTTGCTTCTTAACGTCTCCCATCGGATTCGGATATGACGCGCTGTTCACACCACGTTAAAAACAAAGATATTAATAAAAGCTGGCGACAATCGGACAGGGTATAGTCACCGCGGTGTATGGTGAAAAATTTATCATAGCCGCGTTTCGAGGTTAGCCTGGGTAATTCCAGGAAGACAGGCCAGCATATTTCTGACTCCATCCAAACACAGTTCTGACTCTGCCGCGATGGCACTGCCTGTTCCGTCATAGTAGTAGGTAATAATAACAGTTAGTGGAAACAAAACATAGATTTGGTGGTTGAATTCTCGTGAAGACGTTTCAACCCTAGATCTGTTAATACTCGTTAAGAACTGTTCCAATGCTAAAATTATATATATTTTTTTACGAGCGCTCAAACAATTATTATACTGCAGTTTCGGTAATTAAATTTCAAAATTCCTTAATTGCAGCAATAATTTTTTATTATGTCTATAAAATAAAGTTTGTTCATCGCAATTTCAAAACCTAAGATTAATTATGAACAACTTATGACCCTAATAATGAACAATTTGTCTGCACGTCGATACAAACCATTATAGACTATATTCAATTTGCATGTGGAGATCGTGACCCGTCATAAGTGGATTAATTTTGATTATCTAAATTGATTTCAAGTAATATTTGTTTATTATATATCAAACATTATTATCACGAAGCTTTCGCTATAACCCAGATGTTTGTTTTATTAATGAGAGGTTAGATAAACATATTAAACTTTCCGTAATCTAAGATCTGGGACTATTACAAAATGGTCGCTGCAACTACGTCACTAGTGCGACAATTAATCGCAAGATCAATGTATTTTATTATAATCGCTGGTGACAGCCCGGGCTTGAGAACTTACACAAATTATTAAAACATTTCCCGACTCGACGCCCGACCCATTATGCATTATGAATTAATTGAATTCCTACAAATTTGAGGCAGTTTGTAGGGAATTTGTTTATTAATTCGATTATTGTAAAGATATCTTGTAAAATTAAGTAGTGTAACACCTCATACAAAGGAGTAGTCCCATCACGTCGCCGAGAGATGGCGCTGCTGCGGCGCTGCTACGGATACGTACAAATTATGAATCGCGATATCAAGATTCTCCGGAGAAACATGACCTGCGGAGGAATTTTGTGACTCAGTGTGGTTAGAGTGTGGTTAAAGGTGGTTGATAGTGGTTAATGCATAGATATTCCTTGATATACAAATTACGATTCCGGCTTCCGAACTTAGCTTCCACTGCGTGGGACTATTTTTGGGACCGACGTGTAGTTTAGAAGTAGTGAACGCTTCCACGTCGTGGGACGTTTCACCTTCAGTAGGCTATCCACAACATTTGTATATATCTCGTCTGAATACGAATAAAGACTCTTGGAACCTGAGACTGTGTTTCACCATCACCAGCCCCAAGTACCGTTACATCTGGCTACCAACGTGCGGGCACATCAAAACCCTCAAGCCCGTTACAATCTGGCGACCAACGTGCGGGCAAATCATAAACCTCAAGACCCTTACAATCTGGCGCCCAACTCGCGGCCTGAAGACCTTCACTGCGACATCTTGTCTTGTTCCTACAAACATGCTCTGGGTACCGTCGGTTTATAGAAAACTTTTCCAACATTGCGGAACATTTAACACGCCTAACAAAGAACGGTGTATCGTCAATCGTGGATTTGGACTGACGAACAAGAAAAGCATTCGAAGAATTGAAGCAATGCCTCACAAGCACTCCCGTGCTAAGCAGATGAGACAAAGCCCTATATTATGAAAACGGATGCCAGTGGATATTATGCATTAAGGCGAGCCTTAATGCAGGGGGAGATCTGATATTAGTAGATATCCCTCGATTGACAAAACACAAATCCGGCTTCCGAATTTAGCTTCCACTGCGTGGGACTATTTTTGGGACCGACGTGTGCATAATTTTATATCGAGTGTATCGAGTAAGCATTTATGGTCCTAGCAAGGTAAAGTACTAAACTGGACCTGATGGTAGGTACAATGTACACATACGTAAGTAAGTACATACATATACTCTTGCATGTATTCCGTGAAAGAGTACGCAAAGTCGTAACTAAACTAGAACCGTTTCGTTAAATATATTCCCACCCCGATTGTTTTTATTATCATAAGGATCAATCAGTCCATTCACTACAATATCCTTTCTCAGGCACCTCAAGTGTATTTCGGACATAAATTTTATAAGATTTAGATACACGAGCTGGGAATTTAACTCTGAACTTCAAATTTCGGTAGTATTTACAGTATAACTCTTAAATTGACAGTTACCGGCTATGTTCGGAAGAGTATTTTTTAAAGTTGACGCATACTAATTATTTGATCAGGTATTGATAACAGCTTTGTATGGAAGTATTTTGAAAATCTCTATCAGCGTTACGCTACTTCGGATTCTTCGATAACAATGACGATAACTTTCAATCCATTGAAATTCTCGAACAAAAATGTTAATTGTTATGGAGAAGTAACACTATCAGTTCGATGTAAGCTATGATGGTATTTTTATTATGAGTCCGGTTGCTAATACTTTATGTACAGTCAAAAACAGTGGAGTGTTTTAAGTGTTAAAACACTCCACTGTTTTTTTAGAAAAGAGAACAACGCTTAATAAGCTTTTACTTTACATTGGTCCTTTATGTGATGGTTATACTACTACACAAATCAAAACATCGTAAAAATTGGCAACAACGAGATCCATTACAATGAATATATTATATTTACAATTCATTCTGTTTTTTTCTTGTTAAACAAAAATATTCTTACAAACTGTGTTACCTTACTCGAGTATCCGCTCGTTGAGTAAACAGTTAAGTATAAAATAAACAAGACTCGTACAAATTGTGTGCCGGCGCGTCGCCCACGCGCGCCCGCAGGTGGCGACAATTTTGGGATATGTTTTTTTTACCATATTGCCTTGAGGTCTTAATATTGCTCCTGTTGTGTATATGTTAAATTTATCTTTTTTATATTACAACTTAACAAGGAAAGCGTCTTTTATGGTAAACTTTACGCCTGTTCATAAAAATATCTTTCTTTGAATTACAGACTGCATGCTTTGGGGCTACAATCGTCAACCAGAGACATTAGATGCTAAGTTTCATAATGCTCAGTTACTAAATTAAATACAATGTCTTTCAAACTGGGATACGACAGCACCTGCAAACTATTATTCGGCCTTAGATAATAGACTATTTCATGTGGCTCATTGAGAAGAAATAGATCACAACAATCACCAACCACTCACTACCACTATACAATATACATCTTCCCTTCTAACTTCTGTCATATGTCGTCACCGCTATCCTAAGACCTTTACATTCCTTCACTTAGCGGTAATCCACTCGTATGTTTGAGTGAATCGCGAGTTTTTGCTGCAATATATCGGTGCGATCGCGATGCACGCAGACAGTAAGTTGTTCGGCGCTGGCATGAGGAAGTGTCCGTGATGTAAGCGAGTGTGTTAGCACGAATCTCACGCCGCGCCGCGAACATCTCGGGACCGACTATCTGATTGTGTGTAATGGCTTGTTCACACGACATAAGTTCAGTGGTGAATGGGGTGTCTCCCTTGCTTTTAGTTACTTTGTGTTGACATTATTAATGAGAGATCGTCGATGCGTACACTTAAGATTTCTGGGTTCCGTCCCTATCAGAAATAATAATAATAATATTTTTATTTTCAAGTACAAAGACTCATAATGTTAGTTACAATAGGGCTTACACTAAGTTAGTTTTAAATGAAGAAATGCCACTTATTTGTATATTTTGGTCAGCAGAGATATGGGTTTATTTTTGAGACTCCTTTGCGGGTAGATACTATAAAGTCGAGGCATATCCATAGACATTTTTTAACGTAGAAAAAACGAGAATAATTTTAGCGCTCAACACTAGAGTTACATGTTTATATTGGCTTTTCCATTCTAACGATACAACGATCAGTACCTGGAATTACTGACACATAAAAACTCTATATTATCACAAGAACAATAACAACATAAACCTTATTGTCCTTGGTCTTTGGATAACTAATATCCTTCTTATAGCCAAAAACCATGCATGGTGCTAGTCTTTATATCCAGTCGTAAGCTCAAGCTAGTACATTGCACTATCCTAGCTGCTACACCTTTGTGTACCGGCCGTTATGAAGTACAATCTGGTACACGATACAGCGTGTTATCAGCGGATTGATGTGTCGATACCGCGCGCGATGTATCGTGGATGCGTCTCGAACATTCTCGCGCTCATGTTGTACGGTCGCCATGATTGCTATTTATCTGGCTATTCCATTGATTGCTGTATTCAACTGACAGTTATTGGTATACTAAGAACGGTTGGGGAGAGTTTAAAGTACTTATAAGTTTCGAAAAGGTTTTGAATTGTTCTAATTGTTTTGAATTACAATTTAAGAAAGCCTACATCTTTCGAACACATAGACAAGGTAGATGACGCATTTATTTACTTTAAACCCACGACCAATTTAATTGTTCGTACTTTTACCTCAGTAATGAAATAGAGGTCTAGTTAATTTTAGAAGTACCTATTTGGCACAGCTAGTCTTTGAAGGAGTCTTGGGGAAGCAAACGCCCTTGCCTACTCTCCAAAGAAGATGTGTAAATAACTTTTAAGTACTTGATACACAAATGTCTACGCCCTTATTAGATCTCTGTGATTCGACCATACATCTAATAAGAACAGCCCGCAGAGAACTATAGGTAACGTATTAATAAAAGCCGCGTCATATGGACAACTTATGGCTTTTACCCATTAAGTTTATGTTTATAGCGCATTTGATATAAGTCCTCGATTATCCCATCAATATGGGTACGGCGTGGTGTCCGTGCGATGCAACTAGTGCAGTATGCGCCTGCTCAGCGCAATAAACACGCTAAGTGCACGCTATTACACGCGCGCCGGCGCCTGTTAGAGATAAGGTGCGCGTTCATTGTCGCGATTTGTGTGGCGATGATTCATACGGTTTTGTCTTTATAAAGTATGGTAAGTCACTGTAATTAATAATTATCAACATGATGTAATGTGGTTTAAAGTACGGTGGGTTCATAATATTAAAAGCAAATATTTTTTAACATATCAATCAATTGCTTCAACTACATTGATTAATGTAACAATCTAGGCGCAACTGCCACTTTCTTATTATTGTATCATAGCAAGTATTGAAAGCTCGTTGCACTGCTATTTCGTGTCGCGTGTACAGTTCTTTAGACGTTTAGATGTTTTATCATGTGCGTTAGTAGTTACACCGAATAAGACAGGCGATATATTTCTTCTAATGCAACTTATTAAATGATTTCCTTCTTGATTGACGTGCGATAGTTGCAATCGCGTGAGTGATACAGCGGCCTAACTAACGCTATCGTGGTGGATCGGTTGCGTGGCGCGGGTCGGCGGTCGGCACCTCGTAAATACTCCTCGTGCGGGGCATCGAGACCAGCGCGGAGCCGACCTGCCGGCGCGCCTTCACACCACCTTCCTCGAACCGCGGCAGGAATGAGATCATGAGAATCCGGTGCAAAAATATTATCGTTCTATAACTGTTAGACGAAACTGGAAGTCATGAAGTTAAATCAAGGTGTAGGTACTATCAAACAGATCCGTCGCAATATGATACGTCATCAATCATCGTAATCAATAACCATTTCCAAGAAATTTTGTTTTTATTGCCACTCTATACCCAAGGACGAGGAGTGTGCTTTGCAATTTGAAATTCTGCGTAGTAATCCAATTGTTTCAGGGCCGTTATAGCGTCTATCATTAAACAAGTTATCTGAATGTGCCTTTAATTTGTTGTGATATATAAAAATATGCATAAATAATAACTGTTGAATAAATCCCACAGCGTTTCTAGTACTACTGTGACCGTTGGCTACACCGAGGTGCCCAGGAGTCGTGATGGCGCGGGGTGATTGGATGCTGCGATAGACAACGTTGATACGGGCATCAATATATTGCTGACGGAGTTAGAGTGCCAGATGGACTAGATTTGGGTAATGTACGAAACGTGTTCGCTAATCATTTGGAGTTAGTTGTGAGAGAATTTGACGTAGGATATCGATAGGTATTGATAAAGTTATTGTGCATTGGGACTTACATCCAGGGCCTGAGCAATAAAGATTTATAAGTTATCATAAATAGGTATTTGGTCTTTTTATCTCATAAATTATTTATTGCAAGAAGGAAGGAACAAAACTGTGATTAAATTAATCAAAAGGCCTTCGTACTTGGGAGCAAAGTGCAATACCTGTGGTTTAAGGTAATACCACGTAGGTACTAACATTGACAGGCGACACTCTGAGAGGTATTGTTACAGCTTAGGGGTAGATGTAGTGGCGCTTACTAGCGACTGTTTAGTCGATCAACTCTATAGAAAATTCCTTTGTCCTGTATTGTCCGACAATAAAAACCTCCACATGATCGTTCATGAATGTTAAAAGGCATTACATATGCCGCGGTGCTCGCGATCGGGAAGCCGCGATCCTGATGCGATCTCGCGGCATAAAACACTGCAGATATCTTTACGGCATCCTGCCGGTGACGCGCGTCTTTGTCGCGATGTCGCGGTCGCTGTCGTGGGTTGCTTGGTGGGAACTGCGCTGTGATTGAGTCTTCCTGTTTGAGGAAAATGGTGCTGATGTGTTGGGTACATGTAAAGTAAATGGATATGGGGTTGGTCTCGGTCTTTTGGTCATTATGCTGTAATATTTATTTATTTATTTATTTATTTATTTATCATTTGTACAATATCTTTACAGGTACATTAAACCTAATACAATATTGTCGCTATTAACTATCGTATTCAATAACACACTTTATACTATAACATTTAAATATATAATATCAAGAATATATATAATTTTTTTTTTTTTTTTTGTATACGCTTAACCTCCGTGAAATATGTAACATCTTATATAATATTATTATCCTGCATAACAAATCACACTTAAAAGAACTCTATCGATTTCACTCAAAGTAGCCGAGAATATATCCACCCTGTCATGAGTCACGTTAATTATTTTAATTATCCGCGTCACGGCTGTTTTCGCCAGTAGATTGGTTCTGGCTACTGGTACCGCGAGTAGTTGTGGGAGCCGTCGCTTACCTACGTATCGGTCTGGTACGCACAGGTTCAGATGCCGCAGCACTCCCGGGTTATGTGCTACACCTCGTAGTAGTTTTATTATATACGCCGCGAGTGTGAAGTCCCGGCGCACCCTAAGCTCATTGTATCCCACCATCCCCAATACAATATATTATACAATATACAATATATTGTGATGTATAGTGTTCGATTACTAGGTATCGAAAATTTTGTGAGTTCGTTTTGAAAATTGTTAAAATGTGGCAAAAAAACGCAACTCGTAAGACGATGTCGTTTAATTTTGATGTTTTTGATTGATTGAGAGATCAATACATCAGTCACGTGTTAGTCTCTCACCAATCCCAATAAAACGAAACGGAGTGGTGTCGTGTGTTCTTGCCACATTGTACGCCCTCTGTATTATATAATTTTTGAGACAGGTACATTCCGCGTCATATGAGTGTACACGGGAATGAAGATCAAAATGACATTGTATGAATTGCAAAGTAATTCATATCGGACATCTTCTTGTCGATGCGACGTACAGGTAGGTACATTTATTTGGGGCTGACCTTACTTAGTTAAATACATAATCATCATTATTAGGATTTATGTCGTTCAAAAATATCCGAGATAACTTTAGTATTAGGAAAAATAATGCCTGATTGAAGGATTCCTTGGTTTTCTTAACTTACGAAGCATATACCATACCGTAGCATTTTAGCATTAACATCCGCGAGTGGACGGGGATTGCAAGCGCTGCAGACATATTTCACCTTGCAAAGGACAAAAGAAGATATGCTGAGCTGACTGCCAACCTTCACTAGTTGGAGAGGCACTACAAGAAGAAGACCATTTTAGCCCTGTATTATATACTGCCCACTGCTGAGCAAGGGCCTCCTATACTACTGAGAGGGTTTAGGCCTTAGTCCAACACGCTGGCCTAGTGCGGGTTGGTAGAATTCACTAAGCGAAAACTGTAATATTTACTTGGTTTATCTGTGAGACAATCATACCACCTTGTCGGTACCTGCATGTACCAGAAAAAATATAGTTGAATAAAATAAATGAATTTCTACTAGCCACCTGCCCATTCCATCTTAATATAGCTCCAATTAAAGGTATTTGACCTTATAAAATGTTCTACGTCATTTCCGGATTAAGGATCTTTAAACTACGTGAGAAAGACATCGTGTTACAAATATTTATAAAGTTTTAATATAAATATTATGGTAATGCGACAATCCGTGCATAATAATCAAATAATTTATACCTTATTAATAATTTATTAATTAGGCCCACATTACGAGCGCTGTTAATGTCGCATTACGTCTGTGCTTCGAATTTATGGCGTTTCTTCGGTTACAAGTAACAGATGGCGCTGTACAGTATTTTCGTCGGATTCAAGTCACGTGCGCGCCGAGATTAACCCCATTAGATTATCGTTTTTACAAGTCGTGGGCTGGTAAAAAGGTTGACTTACACCGACCTTTATGTTTTAAGCCATTTTAAGGAACCTGAGAGAAATTTAAATTAGTCTCGTTATATTATTTACTGCATTTGTAGGTACTTATTTACTTACTTTGAGGATGACGTAATACGTTGAAAATATAGGATAAATGGTATTTTACTTGAAGCGGCCAGTAAAAAAGAGCGGATCTGGAATTCTTTCATATTTTCTTAATTGTTGTTCCAGAATATATTAGGTATTATTGCGTAAGATATATTTTTATATGAGGTTCAGATAAAAAGATGTGGACTTCTAAAGAATCAACATCGTAGACGGAGGGCTTTTCGGGGACTATTTTTTAAATCATAATCTATCAATCCAAGTAAAATATCGACGATAGAAAAGAGAACTGTATTTATCCATAGGGCGAAATTAGTTTTTACTTCTTACATACATACATTGTATCACGCCTCTATCCCATAGGGGTAGGCAGAGACTATGGATAATTACTTTGTTCGATTCTGATTTCTGGTACACTTCTATCACCTCCTCCACTTCCATCAATCTTTTCATGTATTCCCGCCGGATCAGTCTTTTTGGCCTGGCTAGTTCTTATTAAGTTAAAAATGAGGAATTATTATCTACGCAAAACGCATGTTGTCTATAACACGAGTAACTTTTTGCATTGTTTTTAACAAAATCCGCCATGTGATTGTTAGTAGATATCTCTCTACGAGCGTACAATGGAATGCCGGCATCGCTGGTCTCATACATTATGCATGGACCGTCCGAGATGGATTCCTCACTTCCTGTCATAATCTAGTTGGACCACAATGATGCTCAATGATTTACAATATAGGCTTTTTGTCATAATGAATCATCAATTACTCATGTATTTATGATAGAGAATGATTTTATTGGTGTAGATGTTATCGGTAAAAAGGAAGGAAAGTACAGGTTGTCGCACACTTGTCGCCCCGGCAGCATAGTACCTCGGAATAGAGTATTGCAAAAAAGAAGAACTATAGATGTTGTGCGGTACCTATACTGCTTGATATCTATTATTATTATTTCTAATTTTAATTTCGAACACATGCTTTATTAAAATGCGCTGTAGACTCGTATTCTTTGCTAATGATTTTTAATACATAGAGTTAGAAACAGAAGCCATTTTGATTTAAATAAAAACGATTTATTTCTGTTTTTACATTAACACATTTATCACTGGTTTTACATAAACACATTTAACAGAAATACTTTTACAAAGATATCAGCAACTAACCGACCAGCATGAAAGTCAATGATCAACTTACTGAACTGCTACTAAGACTCAGCACGAATGAGCAGAATGAGCCGGAATGAGCCACAATGAGAGTGCACATCGATACGGCAGCCTTTTTATACACCCAACTGCCACTTCCACTTTTAGTTTGACATTTCGACTGATTTTCATAACTTGTCAGTACGCTACAAATACCCTCACAAAACTTTTATCCTAACTCGGCCTCTCCTGACGGGAGTCCGTCCTCGGGCTCCATCTTCTAGCTCTGAAGATCAGTCTCCAGAATTGGCAATGAAGTCGCCGAAATTTCTTCACTCCCCACGACGCTGGATGGTGCAGCAGGCTCTTCACTCTGCGTTCCGGACGTGCTTGGTTGATGCTCGCAGACGCCACCAGGTGTTTAGTTTTCAGAAGACTGCGTCGCTAGGAGCGCCAGTCTCCTCAAGCTCATCATTTGCATCTGCGTACAAAAAGAACCAAAGCACAGAAACATATCCAAAAAGATAACAAAATAAAGTAAGACAGCTCGTATGACATGAGAAAAATTACTCAATAGTTCAACGTAATAAAATCTAAGCACAACGGATATAAAACATCTTGATATCTGTACCAACCACCTGAGGCAGGACCCGTCGGGGGAGTGCCTCTCACGACTCGTTAGAGGTCTACGTGTACTTACGTGAGACATAGCTTTGCGTGTGTGTATCGGTCCCACATAAAAACATGCTTCAACCCAACCTCTCAATATAAGACAAACGATGTTTGCCAAACAAACACGTCACACATCAGCGGCCTGTTCGTGACATGTACTACGGCGTATCACACGGCTCCAGGACCACATGTCCGAGCAATTCTCGACAGTGTCCGAGCACACAAATAAAACACAACCACCCAAAGTACGTCCCATGTACTAGGATCACATGCCCGATCACACTCCAAAGCAGTATCCAATAACATGAAACCATACCTCACTTGAAGTGTATCCGTCGATCAGGATAGCATGTCTGACATAAAACAAAAACTATACTGACCGCAAGACAAAACTTCCCTTAAACGTGTTTACCCCTCAAGAAACTTTAAAAACATTTCCATAAAAACTTTAGTCATACAAAATTAGACAGCAACCAAATAAGTTTTTCCGCAATCACCTGATATCCGTGCCACTCTAAGCATAGTGGAGCGTGTCGTTTCGTATTCGCGCAGCCTGCAGCGCCAAGAGCGCGCAGTTCAGCAGCGCCAGGGGTGCGCAGTTCAGCGGCGCCAGGAGCACGATGTTCAGCAGCGCCAAGAGCGCGCAGTTCAGCAGCGCCAAGAGCGCGCAGTTCAGCAGCGCCAAGAGCGCGCAGTTCAGCAGCGCCAAGAGCGCGCAGTTCAGCAGCGCCAAGAGCGCGCAGTTCAGCAGCGCCAAGAGCGCGCAGTTCAGCAGCGCCAGGAGCGCGCAGTTCAGCAGCGCCAGGAGCGCGCAGTTCAGCAGCGCCAGGAGCGCGCAGTTCAGCAGCGCCAGGAGCGCGCAGTTCAGCAGCGCACCACATCGCCAAGAGCGCGCAGTTCTGCACCGCAGCCACAGGCGCGCAGTTCGGCAGCACTAGGAGCACGCAGTTCAGCAACGCACCGCATCGCCAAGAGCGCGCAGTTTTAAGCGAGCTCGAGCGCGCAGTTCCGCGCCGCTCCGCATTGCGAAGACAGTGCACACACACTGCATGGATCTCCAATTCCTGCAAAAATAAAAATCACAACAGCAACATACCGTTCGGCCTATTCTGACCTTAACTAAAATCTGGCGTTAAACTTTCTGAACAGCCATCTCATTGCTAAGACAAGCGAATCTACCTGCGAAGCGGTTTGGGCAGAATCTCCAGTCACCACCACGTGGTAAATCGAGATCCTAACTTTTGCGGCGATTACGAAGAAATAAAGGAAACCACAACCCTCAAGCGAGGATTACGGGTCATACGATACCAGACTTCCTTTACCGCTGCAGTAAGCATCATATCTGTCGTCACAGATAGCCACACGTGATTCGCGATGCAGCAGTTAGCATCAACCGGTACTACACAACCGTGCAGTCACGTTGCCCGGGAAACCCACTACGACGCACCATACGCAGCACATCTTCTTGAGCACCAACAGGAACGTTTGAACGCCAACAGGAACGTTTGCACACCAATAGGAACGTTTGAACACCAACAGTTTGATCGCGGTACACAAACAGTTTGAACACGGTACACACGCAGATCCTTGTTCATTTGAAGCGGTATGCACATGACTTCAGAAATGAACATGCGATGGTTATGTTTCACACTTGTCCACTTTTATTCACGTTGTAGTCTAATCCTTATTCCAACATTACTCAGCGCAATTTCTTTTTTCACGTAAATTGCGGGTAGTCAAATATCTCCATCGTACGATGTATTCCACATAGCGTACATATGTAGCGAGCACAACAATCTATTTCTGTGGGCATTGATTGTTTATCCCACTTCTGAAGTTAGAAACAGAAGCCATTTTGATTTAAATAAAAACGATTTATTTCTGTTTTTACATTAACACATTTATCACTGGTTTTACATAAACACATTTAACAGAAATACTTTTACAAAGATATCAGCAACTAACCGACCAGCATGAAAGTCAATGATCAACTTACTGAACTGCTACTAAGACTCAGCACGAATGAGCAGAATGAGCCGGAATGAGCCACAATGAGAGTGCACATCGATACGGCAGCCTTTTTATACACCCAACTGCCACTTCCACTTTTAGTTTGACATTTCGACTGATTTTCATAACTTGTCAGTACGCTACAAATACCCTCACAAAACTTTTATCCTAACTATAGATTATTCGTGTCACTTTGCGTCGCGTCGGGGAGATAAGTGGACAAGCTTTACACAAAATTTATAATAAAATAGTCGATACAAAATGTTTTACCACCATTTTGAGCGTATTTATAATTTTCTGCACGTAGTTACACAGAGGATCGGTATGTTGGGATAAAAACACTGATTTACATCACAAGCGTCTAGTTACAGACACTTGTGGTTTTTACCAACCACCAACACATCTTAATAAAGTATCAAACTGTTCTCTAATTAAGAATAATAACTGAATGATTTTTTTTATCCATTAGTTATAATTTATCAAAGTTTTTAACAGCTGAAATTTCTACTGATGGTTTCCACATTGATTTTACAGAGAATTCACATATTTTAATTGGTCATTCCATAGGTTAGATAGCTGATAGGTCATTCCGTAGCTGTCCCTATACCAATGTACGATCTATAATATGTAGCCAATCATGTGTGATGTCTTTATCTTGAATATTTCGGCTCACCACCAAACATGAACTATCGCTTTGTTCGGCGAAAATACTACACTTTCAGATCAACCCATCAAAAGAGAGATTTGTAAGTGAATATTGAGGAGACTTGGAGCTCACGAGCACGAGCGTGATGGCGTCGATGCCACAGATAATCCTATTAGCTGCGTGCGCCGAGCGGCTTAAACAGCTCGTAAATATTCCACTCATCAGTTGTTTAAGTAAAAGGTTTAACGAACAGAGATGCTGTTTGTGCGGGATGTGGCAGATAGCGCGTGGTGTGCGCCGCATGCTGATGCGACGGCGTGCTCTACCAAATTGGATGTAGCGGTGTTTTTGGATGTATTTTGGATTTTGAGCACGTTTTGACATTTGAACGGTGAATTTCCGACGTTGCGTCAATTTGCCTTTTTATGTATTGTATTTGTAATTCAAATTGTGCAATGTCGCTATATGATAAACTCGCTATTTTTTGGCAATAAAGCTTTTAAGTCAAAGTGTCACCATTGTATTTGACATGTTTATTATACTAAATTGTGTTTTTGTCTAAGACCAGCTTGCGATGGTAGCTGTTAAGGATTGCAATAAACCTGAAATTTTTAGCAATAACAATTGGTGGACTTGCATAATCTGTATAGAAACTATGACGCAGTTTGATAGATACGTTTATCGAAATTGCGTGTCATTGTATCAAGCTTATTGAAAGTGGTTAATATGCGTATACCTTAATTTGGGACACCTAATCGCGAACACAATATATAAAGAACATATCAAGTAGCAATACTTAAATTGGCAGATTTTTTCGATTAAAGTGTGATGCCTTGTTACTATCGTTAAAGCTAATAGAAAACAAAAATATGTATTGGAGTGACGTATCCTTGCGATAGACTTATTGATCCGATAGGTCATTCGCATACATTATTTTCTATTCTATTGGTTAACGCTTGTAGAAAAGCATCTTGGATACAGGCCCAGGGTTTTTTCAAACTAACGTTGATTGTAATAGTAAGTGAAAATGGGGAGAATTTGATGGTGGCCGATGTTAAGAGTATCCCGTGTGCTATTCCTTTATAAAACCGTATGATTACACTCAGAATCAGATGTATTTATGATGATAGTCGCTTTTGCGACGCGTACTGTATTTATACGAGAATTATAACCTACACCCGCTGCTTACTCGCACATCCTGGTACCAAAGTTAATTGTAACGCGCTATAATGTGCAGAAGTAATTATACACTTACCAACATGCGATGTCCTTCATAGAGCACAAATTATAACCTATCACTATAAACTCATCGTTTATCCTTGTTTTATAAACATAACTATGTATAGACAGAAGGCATTCATGCTGAAAGATTTTTAAGTACAGATATTCACCTACACTTATCATGGTGTACCTCTATCTATCTGAAAGTCACATACTATAATACTTGACTTTCAGGTTAAAAGTAACAAACTCGTATCCCAACTTCTGTTAGGTAACGAGTCTGTTAGGTCACAATGATTGACTTATCAATCCTATAAACACTAAACAGAGTGTAATGCAGTGCTGAACCTAATTTAATTATATTTATTTCAACTCATTAATAACACATAATCTATATATAGATAAATACTTTTAGAGGGTAAACTATAAAAAATACTGAACAAAAACGTATTTTATCACATAAAAATAACAACATTTCACGAATTGTCAGGAAACAAGGACCAAAGTTTCGCGGTCACAATCCTTTGACATTCAAAGGCGTGTTATTAACCGTCATCGACGTGCAATCAGCAACGAACCGCTCCGTCACGCCGGCATCGCTCACAGCGCCCGCTCGGCGCAGTCGACGCTCGATTACCGTAATTAGTAGGTAGCCACGTATAATTATTACTAAAATATGAACTGACAAGCACAAAGAGAGGTTGTTTTTGATGCTTTAATTTGAGCGATTAAGATTACACTGCTAGTTAAACCAGCGATTTCATTGAGGTTATTGTTGAAAGGCGTATGACTTGCGTTTCGCAAATACAGCTTTGGGTACGAAATGCATGGAGAAAGTACGCCATATATTATGTAGTAGGTTCACGTATCTTTGTAATCAAATGATGAGACGACCAAAGAAATAGAATTATAGTAACATTATTGCCCGTAGTAAATAATAGCAACATCAACATTCCTGCAACTGGAACGCAACTTGCAACTTTAGCTGCAACTTTTAGCTTGCAGATGTACGCTGAAATTTGTAAATTAAAGTTTTTAATGATAATTTTTATATCCATGGTGCTCTCCAGCGCGCAAGAAACATCGTCTCATCATTCGAAATATCACCCACGAACGTCGTCAAAGCCCTTATTTTAGTGCGCTGTTAGTTGTTACTCATAATTATGATAAGTACTTCTCAATACGTTCTTCATTAAAAATGGCAATGATCAACCATGCTCCCGGCTTCATATGATTTTACGTAGCCACAGTTGAAGATGGGCCATTAAAAAGTGCGAGTAATTTCATTGAGATTGCTGTGAGGCGCTACTCGGATGACTGGCGAAACTTCACGAGTGTGAATGCATCAATATATAATTTATAAGCGACGGAGTACCTTCTCTTATGCAAATTGCATTTGTAATATCAAACACAATAATAACTGGCATACGACGGCTCTGTTAGATACAGATAAGTTGTTTAAAATGCAACTCTTCTTGATGCACCTGACCTTATGCCATTTTAATTAAACTTCGTCAAACAACTCGCAAGTATGATTTGGATTAACTCAAGTATTTTATAATTTAAGTAAAGTAAATTTCTTCGTTTGAATTTAATTTTTATCGTGATGATGATATTTAGATATAATTTTCCATGTTCTATCTCGAACGGTGTTTAGATTGTTGGTATAGTCCTCGTTTTTAATATTCATATTATTCCATCCATTGACTGCACGGAACCTGTTTCAATGAATCTGTAGACATTTTATAGAATGCGAACATTTTAAATTTTATTTGATTATATTGACTGAGAGTGGTATTTTATATGTTTTATATAATTTTATGTTGAATAAATTGTCACATTTATGTTACTGTGTTAAGTAATATATTTTAGATATAATATTTTTTGCATATCTCCAAAACACCTGGGCGGGATTTTTCTAACGATGTAAGTTCTAAACGGATATTCTGTAACGATCAAAATTGAATGATTGACATTTTTATTTAAAATTAAAAGGTTTACTTAAAACATCCACCTGGTCCACCAAATTGAAAAGTCTTGGCATTTATTCTGTGTTGTTCAGATGGTATGTGGTATTACAGTATAGTTAGATTCATCCGTTTTCACCTCCTTACTGATGGTAGGATATATTTTGCATCCGCCAGGATAGCGACCACCGCAAGTAAGGTGTTATACCCGCCATAGCGACCCAGGTAAGTGTGTCGCTTCCCGGGATCGCACTGTGTATATTTGATTCAAATCGGCCGGCATAATTGTGCCGAAGGTTCATTATATCTCGTCAGTCGAAATTCTATGTAGACCTCACTCTGCTCACTCTTATCTATACTTATCTATACTACCTAATATATAAAGCTGAAGAGTTTGTTTGTTTGTTTGTTTGAACGCGCTAATCTCAGGAACTGCAGGACCGATTTTGAAAATTCTTTCACTAATAGGAAGCTACATTACTCCTTTTATCCCGGAAAAACTTTTCCACGCGGGCGGAGCCACGCGCAAAAGCTATAAGATATAAGACGCGTGCGTAGATAGCTACGTACTGTCTTTATTCAGGGTTTAAAATCGGTGATTTGAACTAAGTACCACTGTTATATTATGATTTTCTTCCTTATGGCAAAAGATATACGCAAAAAAAAACTATTTAATCTATTTAATCGTGATATTAAGTTTATGGCAATAAAAGTTTATTAATATTACATTCATGATAATATTATTGAAAATATCGAATGATTTTAAGATTCAATCGGACCTTGAAAATATCTATTAGTGTTTCGATTATGTAATGAACAAGCAGCTTATTAAGATATCGTCATGTAAATATTAACCTTTCAACAACTGGTATATTTTCATAATTTGAGCCACGTCCGCGGCGCCACCGGCTATTCCACATTAGAAATGTGTTTTCGTCGATCGATATTAATAATATGTTTTTATATGTGTTATATTTTATTTATTTATTTATTTACAGTAAAGCCCTAAATACCCTGTCAGGGTGTCGGCTATTCTAATAACTAAGTATAAAAAAATATAAATCTATTGCTATGAATAAGATAATTTTAAATTAAATATACTTGTACATAAAACTATAAATTCATTATTGTTAATAGAATTAATTGAAAATAACTAAAAATTGTATCATTACCTAACTTTAACCGTTTATATATTCATATAAGCTGTAGTAAGTTTTTTAAAGTAAATATTTTTTTAATTTGTTTTTAAATACATTAATTTTACTTTCTGTTCTTATTATTTCTGGAACATTATTATAAATGTGTGCCGCTCTGTAATATGGGCTATTTTTGAACATGGTATAATGGACTGGAATGAACATGGTTTTGGCTCAGGTAAAATTAAATTATGTTTTCGCCTTTCATTTTTATTAAATTCTTTTAATTTTTATTTAATTTTTACTCATTCCTTTATTAATCTTTGTTTTTCTAGCACCGAAAATTATCTACACTGTGCCTGATTATAACAATGCGACACAGTTACAGTTAAAATTAAAGATGAGATAACTCGTCGTAATTTTTCAGACTTTCTCACGAATTTATACGTTGAAAAGAACTAGAAAAAAAATAAGCCTCTCCAAAATACCTTCACATACTAAGCCGGTCTTATGAATGAAATAGACGATGACATATTCCATTGATTGATTGGATACCAGCACATGTTCTATAGGAGAAATTTCTATTATTGCCATATCGAAATAATCACAGGTTTTTTTATCGAGTACCTATACCTGGGCATACGAATTGATTTTTGTATGATCACTGACCTATAAACATTCACAATAACAAAGAAATCATTCACCTTTTTATAATTGTCGAATCAGGCATCGAACATACACTAGCTCAGCCTAAATTAGAGATCTACTCAATACACCATGTATTTTGTGTCCGTTCTCAGGACCGTTATGTTTTAACGACTTGTTTTAATTTGTCGACGTCTCTGCGGTTTCAAAACTGACCCCAATTGCTACACTATCATATGTAATGTTGTTAAGGCGAAGCAACAGCCTAAAATAGATCTCTCGTCATTTCAAGCTATTTTTCGAAAATTTCGAAACCGTGTGTATGTTTGTGGGAAAAATTGTTTCTTTTAAATAAATAGGTTTATTTTAACGTTGCAGAATAGGCGGTTGTACTATGTTTAGTTGCATTTGAATGAAATTTATAGATCAATACACTTGTGGTAGCCGTTTCTCAGGCTCCACCACAAATACACTAATATGTATTTATTATTATTGATTTAATTAAATAATAAGACGAGCAGGATCACTCACCTTGAGATAAAGGCTTGCTTATAGATCGTAGCAATACCGCTTAGAACTATAAATGGCAACGAGCGGTAATATTGTCATAAATTGAATTGAAACAACAAGCAGTTATAGTAAATATGTGTAAAGACGAAATTATGACATCTCGTTAGTGCTATTTTGTATCATATGTCTGGTGCAACAAATTGACATCTACAATTTTTATAAATGAATTTGTATTTCACATCTGTTTGTAGTAAATAAACTAAATGAAGAAATTAAAGTCATCATATCCGCCTTAACATAGAAAGTATTGGATTAAACTCATGATCCAGTTATTATGAATTACACAGGCGGGTTGTCTAGGTGGCATTGTTGGCAAAAATCCGTGGGCCATAATTGCACCGGGTTGCTCCATGGCGAACGAGCGGCCGGCAATTCAGTTAATTACAAACTTAACATCACGACTGCGAGACTGTGCTCCGGTTAATGCAATTACTGCTTACCGGTTTCAAGACTTAAATAATTTAGAGATAAATTAAATTCATTGATCTGGTAGCGTATTTGTGGTCCTAGGTTTTATTATCGAGTTGGAGAGAAAACTATGTGGGATTATCGATTTGAAAAAAGAAGAGTTTGTGACTGATATGTTCCCACACTATCGTGACATGCCGAAGTGTGGATGCACTAGTAGCGGCTGTGTCTATCACTCCGAAGATTAAAGGCGTTAGTGCACGTGTATCTAAATTACACCATACAAGAAACAATATCCTTCCGAGGAGTGACTTAAATATCTCCCCTAAGTAAACTCTTATTTTTTCTAGAGTCCTTAAAACTATAAAAGAAGGTTTAAAATTCTTTTTTGTATAGAAAATGCTTTGTCGTGCCATCATGGTCTGTGACTTTACCAGTGATCACCGGCCTTTAGCTTAGACACAAAAGATCGCGTAATTTATTGAACAAAGTTAATTCACAGCAGAACAAATGTTTGAACAACCATGTATGATTCGGATTAAGCGAGTTGAAAGTCACGAAACTTGTGATTGCCACGACGCGACACAGGAAACGAATCAGGCCTAAATATTTATAAGCGATGGTGTAAAACAATGGCGATCACGATACACATCTCCCATTCATTCCCACACAAATCGCGCGCGACTTTATCTGCCTAACATTTCACGATTACTGTTAAATGGTACACGTTAAATTTACAGCGGGCCGCGGCGGCCAGCGTCCATCCATCTTCCAGCACTCGCAGGTAGCGGAATATGCTCCGTATTTGGTTGTGGCTTAGTTACGCGCATTATCGATGGCCGTAAATCGCGCTAACGGAGCGCGATCACTTGTCGCCCGGTGTCGTGTTGTCGCCTTGTCGCGGTCGCGCCGTGAATGGCCGGCTTTATTGTTAGGCGGTCCGCGCGCGACATTGTTTTATGGGCGCTATGAGTCTGATGGGGAATGTGTGGTGTTCCTATTAGTTTCACTCGGAGCTTTATGATCGCCTTTGATTCTTACTCAGAGTTACTTATTGCGAACTTGCTTGTGAATACGCAACTAAGGAAAAATAACAGATAAACAACTCGTAGCTGCGTTTATGGTTTTCTTTTAAAGTAGATTGGTACTATGTTTTGCATTGAAATCAATATCCCAACCTTAAACTAATCGAGATACATTTTTATTGCATTAATGTAGTGCATTAAAATCTTATCTTGGCATTATAAAATACCAAGATTGTAAACTCACATATTATTGATTGCAATCAACACATCATAATATTGTAATCGTTATTCTGCTACCGAAGGGTTATTACATTTACAGGCATTATCTCGCCATCGAATTAGCATTCAAACTGATATTACATCAACTCCTACTTCAGTTATTATAGTTACAGTTACTCTAGCCTTGTCTGTTTGTGTCGCGTGGTTTTCCTTTAGAAAATAATACATCATGAATCCTAGCCCTTACAGGTTATTTATTTCCTGATGCTGAAAAAAATAGTTTTATTACATAATATTATCATACCTGTTCTGAATTTGCAACTAAATTATTACAATAGGTGATGGTGAAAACTTGTCATGAGGTTCACCTCTTGCTCGTGGGTGCACTTCTTTTAATGTAAAAAAACAAAAAAAAATTAATGTGAAAGTTTGTGGACATATTTGGACGTTATTGAGAAGGAAATACAGAATGTTGAAAAGTATTCTGATAGATCAAGTACTAGATTGACATATCGACTACTCTTTATTCTAAAAAGTCTTGTAAAATTTTAATCCAGAGACTCAAGGAAAAGTTTGTAAAAATACAAGTAAACCCATGAATTTAAACTAGTTGATAAGTTGACTACTGTTTGCAACACTTCGTGCCGAGGTGTGCCTGCTAATAGCAGTGCAACACTAGTACAACACACAACAGAGAGCAGACAACAGTATAACGCCTGTCAGTGGCGACAACCTGCCGCGAGATACTGCTCTACTTGTGCTTCCTACTTGTGTAGGGCGTTGTTGAGTTTAAAGACTGTTATCTTGGTTGTTAATTGCTTTCATTAATTTTGATGCAAATTCTTTTATCGTAGACATGAGCTCATTCGCAACTTTTATCTATTGCATCGCTGGCTATCTATACTAATATTATAAAGAGGAAAGATTTGATTGTTTGTTTGTTTGTAATTGATAAACTCAAAAACTACTGGACCGATTTTGAAAACTCTTTCACTAATAGGAAGCTACATTACTCCTGAGTGCTATAAGCTACTATCCCGGGAAAACTTATTTACGCGGGCGGACTCGCGAGCAGAAGTCTAGTTAATTATATAACAAGAGGCGCAATTAATGCACATACTTTAGTATTTTTGAAACTATCATTTTGTGAAAGGGCGTTGTAGATGCGGGATTATCTATAACGCCCTTTCACAAAATGATAGTATGCATCATGACGTTGTATGAGTTATAAATTTGATGGTTTTCCGAGGTAAATTATAGTTTACCTTGGTTCTCCGTGCCTCATGCCGCATGCGCTGAAGACCACGCGTTTGGCTTGGTACGCCTACGAAGAAACTGACCGGCAATCCCGATTTACTCACGTTAGCTTCCCGGGATGAAGCGAGATATTGAAGCAATTTCCCCATGGAAAAGATATGCCACTCTATTTTACGAAATCTTGATACTCTCTATGTTGTAATAATTACTGTCAGCATTCACACTGACGAGCACTACTCACTCCTCATAAATACAAACCGCAATGAAAGAAAGCGGACTCGTGGTTAACACAACTCTTGTCACCGGCTAGTGCAACATCAGCGATCAGATAACAATAAATAAGATGGCGTCGATAGCGTATCTGGTGGTTACTGAACGTATTGTGCGCGGACAGTATCTGCGCCGCTGTCTGTTACGCACCATTTGTACCCGCGTGGCGAGCTGTACGGAATTTTTAGTAGCCTACATATTTTAGAAAATGGATATCCTGGTTACTGATTGTTGTGCAATAGACGCTATACTGTAGGGGTTTGAGGCTTGGTTGTAGAGCTGGTAATATAACATACCTACTTTCTAGACCAGCAAATGATTTATTTGCTATACTTAATTCGTTATAAGTGGCGTAAGAAATATATTAAATATACAAGTCACGCTGCCCGCTGTGGCATAACTCATTCGTGTAAAAAGTCCACAACTAATAAAAATATTATTTAGTGCTGGCTGGTGGATTAGTTGCTAATACATCGCGAGGCAGTTCGTGTTGACTGGCAAGTGTAGTATGCTGTACAGTGTGCAGTAAACGCGTTATAAATCCGAGAGAGCGTTTACTTTGCTTATGTAAATTACCTCGCAGTATGCGGCGACGGGCCGGGCGGCGGCGCAGTGCGCAACACGGAGAGTACAGATGGGCTAGTCTTATTCACTAAAATATTTATGGAAGGTAGGAGTCTTATTAGTATAGTTCTTTACAGTCATAATTAACAGTCGTATGTGCTAGTGTCATCCAGTAAAATTGAACATTGCATCAGCTCTTTGCTTTCTCTAACGATTTTATCCCAGGAGTGTTTCAACGGATTGGTTTGATACCAGCCATTTGTAACAACATTGAATTGTTGTATCATGCTTTATAAGTTATTCCATTGTCACCATCTGGTTGGATGGTGTTCCACAACTGTGGGATGCTTTCCCGTGCAACTCCGCTATGAAATTACTTTTTACCATATTTACAGATAGTTATTTAGGGACCTTCAAGAAAAGCGCTTTCCTACCTAAAAGGAACAATTATAGGCAGAAGAGATAACTTACCATGATCCACATGCTCACCTTACATTCTCCTTACCCACCTCCACTGCAAAAAATATCGCAAAGCTGTGACATTACATATTCATGAACATAACTCAAGCGCAACGCGTTATAAACAGCTACCGTTCTATGGGTAATGGTGCTGTGTCGCCATAAACCAGGAACCCACCATCAGTCTGGCTTAGGTCGAGCACGTCTGGGCGCATTCACACCGTCTCACGCACAACGATTTATGCACTTTTCAACTCCTCACCTCTTTCGCATGCAAATGCCATTGTTCGGTGCGTAGCGAGGACTCACCACTCACATCTTAGGATTAGCTGGCGACGGGAATATGCGTTTATGCAGAAGAGTGAGCGGATCCGACGAGTTATGATGGCTCAGTTTGTTTTGTCGATGATATATCGCGAAATTAAAGTCAAAATATATTGATCGTGAAATTACTGTAAGAAATGGCCGCTTAAGGGATATGGCATCGATGAATATTTCTATCTATTATACATAAATGTGAGCATACATTTTAACTCCAGACTAGGCAGAAATGTGGCTAAAACGACGCTAGGGGATTTTACGAAGCCTTTCATCATATTTTATACTTATGCAACTCGATTGTTTACACATTTCTTGACCACAGAATTGAACTCAGAATTAATTTCGCAGCCTAAAACTATCGCTAAAGCCATTTGTGTTTTATACATTATAGAATATGGACAAATTTTATATAAATACGGTCACGTTTTATATTATAGTAGAGCTTTTCATTGCGAAATCCATAATTTTTCAAACATGATACATACAAAAGCTGCACTATAATATTCTTGCAATAGCATGTGCAAAAACGGTTAAGTGTTTTATTATACCGCAACGTTAATAGTATTGGCAGAGAATTGCAGGGGCGGTCCGGGGTCGGGTCGCGTCTGTTAATTTAATTGCAATATGTTATGTAGTTTTTTTGCTGATTGACGATAGTAGCGCTTGTTTGGGACGACTGAATCGTTATTAAAACGAACGTTTTGCATTCAATCACAAAACTGTGTTTGAATTTTTCGTACTTACATTTGCTAAGTGTCATTTGTTTTAAGCTGGAAGGATATATGCATGCTCTGGTTGAGAATTTCGAAGGTACGTATCTGAAGTCTATCCGTATTAGGTCAGATTGGTGGTCGGAAGGCCTCTTCTCTCATTCGTAGAAATGGCCCATAACAATGGTACTTATAGTACGGACAGAAGGGTTACCCTATATTATCGACTTGCAAAATCGTATCGTAAGCCGTACCTAACTGCTCTATCTTTTTTAAAAAATCTTAAACATGCACGGATATTAAAAAAGTATCACTAAAAATAACTTAATTACACCAACAAGTCAAAATGTATAAATAGTTTGCCGGTGATTATGTTGCAAAGCTGTGGCGCCCCACCGAGCGCTTGTCCAGGCCCCGCCGCTCGCAGCGCTTACGTCGCTTCAAGCGCTCGCCATAAGCGCTGTGCAGATTTATGCGTCTCGCCCCCCGCTGGCCGGAGAGCGGACAGTCGACACGTTTGCATCAAGCCCTAATTAAATTTACAAATATTTATATCGCTGAGTCGTGGGGTTTGTAGCTCCGTGTTATGAACTCGTTAGAGTTTAATGATGCATTGGATTGTGAACAAAGATATTAGTCAGTGCTTAGTATCCAATTGGTCTAATAGTCTAGTCACCAATCGATCTATCTGTTAGTCAAAGAGATTAAATAATACCAACCTTTTTTCTAGTTTTCTTGGTAGGGTGCTTATAGACGAAGCTGATAAGGTCCTGGGCTCAGTCATCACACCGAGTAATGCGACGCAACTATGGCACCATGCGCATTATATTTGTCTCGTATCTGCTAGTAGTGGGGATGAAAATGTATTGTAGTTGAGTGCTAGGACACTTTTTATATCAGATTATATGTATTGACAATGACATATGCTTATTAACCGTACATCATCATTATAATGAGAGCAACTTATTATACTCCTCGTTAATTTAACTCGCTGTGCGTAAGTTAGCTAACAAGCGGTGTGGTGTAGTTCCTGGTCACGCATGCGCCCGCGACCGGCGACTGATTGACAGCGCGCAGCCGGGCTGCTGTCAATTATGCGCACGCGCATCCATCAGCGCTGACCAACCACCACTCACCACCACCGCCCCGGGAACTAACAGCGTAAGTTATAGTAACTCACATAGAATGTGTAGTAAAGGGAGCGGTGGTTTACGATGTTATATTACAAAGTAATATGAGGTCTATATCAAATCGTTTCTCGACATTGCGTTTGGAAGGGAGTCCGAACTAACGTCTGCTAAGATTAAGTAATGTGTGAATTGACTTGCATAGCTTCAAGAATTTAAAGAACCCTTCAGTGAAAGTGGGTTTCAGTTAAAGATAACTTTTCTTCAAGACAGTTTTACCTACTATCTCAATGGAGCCGGCTGATTCGTGTTGTGGACTAGTATGTCTACAGCGTGGCTTTAAAATATTATTAACTAAAATATATCCAGTACTAATAATACAGCTTAAAATCCTTAATAATATTTGACTGTGTCACAGTCTACATAAGAAACAATTTATTTCAACCAATAAATTGATATGGCGGAGCTCCACGATTTTCTCGCCATCAAGGCAGACCTCTCTTAACGCCCAACTGTGCTTAATTAGCGAGCTATGTTAAGTAAAAAGTAAGCAAATAGTTGTCACCGTAAGCAGCTGGCCACGCGCCTCCTCTCCCCAGGGTCCATGCATAATGCAGGCGTCGGCGGGCGGTGACACCTTCTTTGACCAGACCTCCCGCAGTCGAGGTGTTAATCAAACGTATGGAATCTAGATTTCTTTGTTTACGTGATGTGTAGAATACTAGATGCTAACTTGAGTCCGGGTCATGGCACATGTATTGCTTTGATTCACTTTTTTTATAGAAAACCTAGTTAAGCAGGATCCCGGTCCTATAAACCAGCTAATTTGGTTCTGCAAATTGTAAAGTGTGTTGTACTGACCCTATATTGGTGAGGAATAAGAACTGGTAGAAGTGTTGCAGCCCTTTGTAATTCGAAATCCTTGATGGTGCCGTTTTTGCTGGGCAATTGTGTCGCGATCAATCCAGCGAGTCCCTCGTCTTTCCGCGTGTTGCAAAAAAAATTAAGTGGCTTTTTTAAATTTGCCAACCTTATACTTAGAACATTTTCCCGTTGTAAATATTACAAATAACGTCAACAACTTTCAGTTAACAGTAAATAAATTAAAACGACGGGCTGATTTGTACAAAAGCTCCAATAAAAATCTTTTTTATATCACATGAATTGCATGCTCGAGTTTTTCAGTAGTTTCTTACATTACGAGCACTTCCCATTCAGCGCGGCAGACGTGCGCGGAATATACGCACAATTAAAGTGTTTTTGTGTGAAGTGGGTCGGGAATCGATCCCGAGTCATCGATCTCCGCTTCCGGCGCTGTGAGCTCTAATGGGATGGTTTCATTGCTCTTTATTGCGTAATTTTATTTCACAAACGTGTATTGTATAATGACGAGATAGAATAAAATTTTATAGTTCACATAAGTTTACGGCTTTATCCTGAAGACAGAGGGATACGTCTAGTGTAGCTATGATTCTTCGAGCATTCCATGGCATCATGGGATATGGTTAGCCTCACCCACATATCCTGGGACAAATATTTATACAGGCACTAGCTGCGCTTCTGCCTTACCCTTTCGATAAAGGCCGGAGCTTATGGTGAGTTCTTTTAGCGGGCGTATAATATATTTTATGAAATCCAAAAATATTCGGATCTGATGACTCGAACTCTGTTCATCGCGCTCAGATTAATTCGTATTAAGGGTGCGGGTTTTCTAAATAAATGAACTAACTATTCTACTACTATAATTACCGACATTGTAATATCCATTGAGGCATTGCATTTTCTATTATAGTGGATCTGCATCCGGCATTCGAGCACAGTTATCTATTCCCCGACCACTGTTTATAATAACCCGTATTATGTTATTATGAAGCCTTCGACCATGACTGGTCTGACCAAAGGATTCTATTGAGGGCCGTGAATTTGCAAATAAGTATGACGACGATACCTTCACATATCGCCGATCGTGGATTCAACGGTTTTATGTGGAGTACTTATTACCATCGCCTATGGTCTTTGGATCAATTGGATTTGTAAAATAACGAAATTCAACTTGTTTGCTATATTATTAATTAGGTTTTGCTCGCGGTTTCGCAGCAGCTGCTGGAACTTTAGCGTGACAGGATAAAAAAAACGATCAACATATTTTGTATTCAATCAATCACCAGAGATCTAATCAGCATGCTAAATTATGCAGGTGCTTTTTGGACAACTGAAAGTCGACTCGAAGAGATTGTTGTCAAAATTTTGCAATATTCTTTCTGCGACTTCTATGCGTAGAGTGACCTATACGTTAATTTGTATGATGGTAATGAATATAAATATCGGAATAATTGTCGTTTGTCCTGCATTCTTGAAGGGGTACGTCACCGGCGCGGGCGCGGTGAGGCGAGTGCGGTGCGGGTGCGGGACAGTTCCCAGGGGACTCGCTAAAATTAACCCATTAACATCAATTAGTCTGAGAACGCTTACCATAGTACGCGTGTCAACAGTGCAGTGGGTTTTTTATAAGAGAAAAAAGAAAGCGTTTATTTTTGTATTGCTCATTACAGGTTACAACTACATAACGAACACAAGTAGCAATAACGTATCGTACCTACCTAAATCGTGCTCGGGTAAATACAACAACAATAAAAATTGTCGCCGCAAAAGAACAAGACTTTGGTTAGAACTAATCTCATTTCTGATAGGTATCCAACAAGTAATATAATACCTTCTCAAGCTTTAATGCATCAACATGAATCCAGAAGTTGAGAGTGATAAGTATAGAAAAATCTGCCATCGAAATATGTAATATTGTAGTTTACTAAGCAGAAAATTACAATAATTTAAGTATAAAAACTTACTGAAAACTGTTTTTATAATACGGGCAAAATCAACACAAAATACATGTGCACGATATAACCCAAAGAAATTTCTAGGTTTCGAACCCGTGACCTACAACCACAGCACGCTCATCGCCACGCTAGAGCTGCACAATTAAAAGTGGCATACTGCTTCTCGCATCGTGGTGTATCCGAGGCTACTGACCGGCCCGTAAACAAGTGCCATGCATACTCAACCATTTCTCACTAGTATTAAACGTTTTGGGCCGCGGCTCCGGTAATCGACCACAAATTGGGATGTGAACGGAAAATGAGATGCTGTTAGAAGCGGGCCACGCCGTGGGCTGAGTACTACTTCATTTTTTGTTACGATTTAGAAATTATGCGGTTTTTGTGGTAAATAGCAGTACTAAGCAAGTCAGTCATGAATGTCGCTTGGTAGATGAAGAAAAAAGACAAATATGAAACGGTGTTGAATATTCACATATAATACCACAAGAGCTTCAAAATTATCGGGTATTTTCCGATAGGTTCGTTGCAAACAAATGAAGGAGTTTTCAGGTTAAAAAATCACGAGCGCGAAGCGCGAGGGAGTTTTCAGGTTAAAAAATCACGAGCGCGAAGCGCGAGTGATTTTTCCTGAAAAACTTGACGACTTTATTTGTTTGCAGGGAACCTTGAGGGAAATGCCAGATAATTTTGAAGCTCGTGTGGTATTCGGGGGATTATTTTTCCGTCCCAAATGTCGGCCAATAGAATTGCACCATGAGATGAAATGAACAGTCAACAAAAAATTGTTTCATAATGTATAGTAACGACCAGAGAAAATATTCAAAAAAAATTGTCAGTATAATACCATGTAGGTTGTACCACGTGACGTCGAATGGTGCAATTCTATTGGTCGATATTTGGGTCGGAAAAATAATCACATATAATACCACAAGAGCTTCAAAATTATCGGGTATTTTCCGATAGGTTCGTTGCAAACAAATGAAGGAGTTTTCAGGTTAAAAAATCACGAGCGCGAAGCGCGAGGGAGTTTTCAGGTTAAAAAATCACGAGCACGAAGCGCGAGTGATTTTTCCTGAAAAACTTGACGACTTTATTTGTTTGCAGGGAACCTTGAGGGAAATGCCAGATAATTTTGAAGCTCGTGTGGTATTCGGGGGATTATTTTTCCGTCCCAAATGTCGGCCAATAGAATTGCACCATGAGATGAAATGAACAGTCAACAAAAAATTGTTTCATAATGTATAGTAACGACCAGAGAAAATATTCAAAAAAAATTGTCAGTATAATACCATGTAGGTTGTACCACGTGACGTCGAATGGTGCAATTCTATTGGTCGATATTTGGGTCGGAAAAATAATCAAACATATTTTGAAAAGCCCAAAGTTCATAATATGATATGTTTATATTTGTAATAAATCAAAATCTTACAAATATCATATTTATTTTTTAACACTATTATATATGTGTTACAAAGAATATGAGAGCGATTTGTATGGAAAGTTACCGGATATATTATTAGCCCGACCGGCTAGTGACCACATGAGGTAAATCCACGGCGGCTCATTTACAAAGAAAAGTATATCAATTAGGTAACGACATTTCGGGAACGGTTGCGTAATAGGTGATTATCCCGGTTTTGGTTATCGTCGACTCATGCGCAGTAATGGTTGCTCCCGCGCCCTCCCTAATTGTACCCTAACTACGGTAACTCCTGAATTATAGTTACACTTTGTTATGTTTCCGTCCAATTGATTTTGCTCTGTTTGATTTATAATAACGATGTGCTTTTCAGTTATGAGGCTGTATGTTTCTATGATCGAGCAGCAGTGTGCGCCGTATCATTCTTTGTACGTATATTATAGTTACTTGGCACTAAGAGCCCAGCACGGTGCCAAACACGGACAACGCAGTAAAATAAAATAAAATAATTTATTCATCACGTAGGCGAACATAGTTGCACTTATGATAAGTCAAGATACATTAAATTAATTAAAATAATACTTATTATACAACTTACTTACAGTACTTTGTAACTTAAATTTTGGTGGTATTTCTTCTGCTTTGGACAGTTGTGACGCATACCATCGACAAGTGGATTGCTCGTTCATTTAAATGTATAAAAGTAAGAATGTGACAAAACTGTGATTAGTTTCAATACTAGTGAATAACTTTTGTTGGTAAGGCTGTACTTAAGTAGTAAATCTGAGAAACAGCGCTGCGGGCTGTTGGGTATAAAAATGTTATTATATTTTTATTAGTTTAAAATAGTTTATTAGCATTTTATTATGAGATTTATGTACTTGTTTCAGGCTTCGTGGCGCAATGGGTGGTAAGCCGGCTTTGGAACCAGATGCCACGGGTTCAAAACACTGAGGTTAGTGAATCGCAAATACTTTACCTTTACTAATATACTTTGAAGTAGCCTGTATTTATCTTAGATCTGTTTTATTATTAATTAGCTTTTGCTTGCACTTGCGTTTGCGGAAGTTTTTTTTCTTTATAAATGTATCCTTTACCAGCAATTTCATTCATCGGTTTACGCCTTTGGGTAACAAACACCCAAGCATCTTCACAACATTTCAAATTTATTATATGGAATTGTATCAGACTGAATTAATTTAGCAAAATTTCTCCAATCAAATTTCTTAAATCTTTATAGTTTGTATTAAACCAAACGAACTCAAAGCTGCATCGCCACCCATTTATATATAAATCGAACAAAAGAACACAGTGGTGTAAGATAAATATTTTGATCTAAAAAATGAAAATATATTTCCAAAGTTTGTTGAGTGGTCGTGCAACTCGATATAACCGGCCCAAGGTCCGTCGGATCGTTTAATTATGATCGTCGTTAACTAAATTACTAATTCAAACATGTTCGAAGGTAAATATCAATTTCTCACGCTTTAGTTTCGCAATTTTCCCGCCGACGCACAACGTGCGTAAATTATATGACATTAATGACCCATATTATGTCCCAATGCTGGGTCCGAGCCTTCTCTGATTAACTCGCTGCTTTAGCAATGCTCTTGACTAGAAAGTATGTGATTTCTCATAGTAGTATTTTCAGTTGCACTATGGTAGTGGCACGTTCTATCCAGTTTCGTTAGGATGTATAAGTTCGCTCAATTGAGATGGTATCGTTTGAAAAAATAACGTCAATTCGCGTCTTATCTGTTGACGTATATTTGTCTTCAGGATCTATCCTCCAAAATACCATAGATTTCTTTTGTTTTGGTCCAGCACACCGTCAATGATTCTGTTCTGTTGTACAGTACAATCGAGGTTGACAGAGACAGAGTGGTTAGTTTTTCGATGGTCATCAGAATTATTCTAATCTACTTCACTGGATATAATTTATATATACCTAACCATTATAGTTTATTATGTACAAAGTGATCGCTATATACTCGGTTATCTATTTCAATTCAGCGGTCACATGTTAATTCATATACGTTCACCTTATATGTAGTTACAAAATTAATCGTAATTCGATTTGATCTATCAACAATTTACAGTAATCGTTGGTTTACAATCGCTTTAGATACGAGCGACGCTGCCGATCCTGTGGAGTGGGCGACATTATAATCCACGTTTAGGGTTGGCGCACAGCTATCGCGTCGACAGAAAATCTCTGAGAAATAGAAAATTAATAAATAAGTAAAGTTGGCTGGCGGTTGAATAAGGTTTATTTTAAACAATACACCGCAATAATTATTTCAAATTTGGAATCAATGAAACAACTTGCGTGTAAAACTGTGTCATAATGATTACGATTAAAATCCGTCTTTCAATAGTCTATTTTCAATCGAGACGGTAGCCATTTGAAGCAATGGTGGTAAGTGTGTGTCTACCTTAATTTTTCATGTCATACGCGACCCACAGGTGGGCGGCGTGGGCGGCGTGGGCGTGGGATCTGTCCAACAATATGAGCTTTCTATCAGTGGTGACGTATATAGAATAATTTTGTAATGAGATACAGTTATCTGATACGAAGTCATTATTGTTAAAGTTATTGAAGTGTGGTAAATTGGGATGGTGTTCAGGTAATTGTGTGTCTTATATTGTGTTGAGGCAGCTTTCTATTCTGATATTTATGTAGGTACTTGCAGGTGAGAAATTAGCTCTTTCGCCTAGAAAGCAACAAAAATATACATAACTGATTAACTCGGCGCGTACCTGTTGTTTAGTACTGCTGTGACCAACGCGATTCATTAGATGTTAAATGTCATAAAGCCCATTATTTTCATTGGGTACAATGCCCTTTAAAAATGGAATGCAACAACCCGTACACATTAGCGCTTGGCAATTATATCAGACAAAGTTAGTCAACAGCACACATCCAGGCGGGCACTCCTATCTATTTAGTGCATTTATACAAATTATAAATATAATTTGCATATTATTGAATTTAGACTATGAATCCGTAATATTAAATAAATAATATTTACTTAAATAATAATACCATCGTATCTACTTACTATTCCATAGATATTAGTGCTCGGAGTATTTCATTACACCGTCTTGCATTGCCCAACGTCCTTTGATCTTTGAGTTCTAAACTAGTAAACTGAACAAAATATTCACCCGCCACAGTTAAATACAACTTCTTCTTAAAATTTACTCGGTTAGTAATTCCATTTCCAAGAACTGTAAAGAACATATCACACTAAATTCAAAGACGACTTTATTAATTTTAATAATTTTAAATTGAGCTTCCTAGTTCATTTACTTCCTACCTTATTTAGAGCTTCGAAATGTAAACATAGATCAGATGTTCTAAAATAGATGACGTTGGCATTTTGAGGACTTTTTTTTAGCGGGAAAGGCTTGTCACGCGGACGAAGCCGCGAGCAACTCCAAATGATACATAAATTCATTCATAAGAGCAAGTAAAATCTCATTTCCAATTCTCTCTATATCGCGGGGTCATTAACAGGCGTCTATCCCTCGCAGTGTTTAATTAACACTAGCGCTGTATGTGGAGCAGTGTTTAGACAGATCTCCTGACTCACTAGATGGAGAGATCGTCACGAGTTAATTGGAGCGAGTGATTCACGCCCGCAAGTGACTCGTCATCACCAATTGATTTGCGGACACCGTTGTGTTCATAGAGTTATGTGAGTAAATTTCTTTAGATATACTTTTAAAACTGTCCTAAATTTGCATTCCACAAGCTCTAAAATCAAGAATCGCATTGTCCACCTAACTCACCCAGCTCGTCCCTGTCAAATGATATTTTAATCCAACGTCAGAAAACGCGAAAAAATATAATAACAGAGCAAGTTGATTCAATACAGCGGGGAATGCATGTTTTGCTGCGATTGTCGCAGCGCCACCTCCGTAATATTAAAATTCATGTGGTCCTTTTTGCAAACCGCGTCGAAATTATTAAGATGGTATAAAAGTGTCGCTCGCTGATGGCGGACAAAAAGCCGTGGAGTCGGTGATGATTGATGAGCGGCTGGTATGTGACAGATCCTGCTCTAGGATTGGCTAGCGTTCGGACGGTTATATTATATGCTCTGTACACCGCGTATTGAAATCAAGAGTGCAGTCTTTATAGCAATGTTTGAACTATTGATTGTAGTGTTTAAAATGTGAGCAAATTAAATTCATTGTGTTGAGAAAATTTGGTTAACAAATCTCATTTCACTTTTGTTTTCATAATGCGACATATTAACAAAATTCCAAGGTTTATTATCACTATATATACAAATAAGCGCGAACTCTAATTATAATGTCTGTACGTCATGTGGCCGGATTTGCTCTTCTCGTATTGGTCTCTACAGCCATCAAAGAAAGTGTCTCAGAACAACCTCCAACAGTTGACGCTGTTTAAATCATCTACAATAGATGTAATAGGCCATTGATGATTGATGATATACAAATGTATATGACTTCCACCTACTACCTACCGGGATTGGTTTCACGGCTTCAGAGGAACTCCACGTGCATTGCTGTTTCATGAAGTCTAGGATTAGTGCTGACTATAAAATCTCCTGATACTTGCCGTCCTTTAAGTTCCAGGTTAAGGTGATCATTTTAAAACATAGAATGGTATGGTTTTTATTTTAAGGCTCGTACTGTTTAAAAACTGTAGACGTTATATTGATATCTTACTGATCCTATTATGCACTCTCTACAGCCATGTTGTGATATTAATTGAAAATAACAGAATTCCAACCAGTCCCCTCTCCAATCTACATATTTTCATAACGGCAAAACCTTGATTGGTCTGCTAAACCTCTGAAGTCGATAGTACGTGGCTGCCGGTGCCCACACATTCAACTTCTCTGTTTACTGTAAGTAAAGAATAACTTCTCGACTCGATAAAGTGATACAGATCCAAAACAATAAGCCACCCAGCCCGCCTAACATTCGTAACAAAATCCAGCAAGAATTACTGCGAGGCTGTATCGGGCCGCTCTCCGCTCGCCGATAGGAGCTAACCAATTGGTCACAGTTTGCACGCTCGCAGCTCCGTTTCTCACAGAGGCCGGCGCGGCTACGCGTGGGCGGTCCACATATTTTTTCACCACACTGCATTATAATAAAATGAAAAACCGTGTGTGACTTCCCACCAGCGATTTTATTATCTCATTACCGTGAAGAATGTCTTCATAAGTGTCGGGGGCCGCGGGCAGCGCGGGACATCGTTCATTACCCACTGTAATGGCTTTAATAAAATACTATATGTTGCTTCACCACTCGCTAAAACGATAGCTTCTCGTGTCTGGTATTACGATCCATTGGTGAGTGAACAAACTCACTTGTAATTGATGTCGTATTGAACACGCAATGTATATTGAACTGTTGGTGTTATTAGTGTGGTAGTGAGGGCGCCATTAAACGAGAGCCTGCAGGCTAGGGGCGGCTGGTCGCGAGTGGCCGCGTGGCAGCCAGGTGGACTCCCTCGGGGTTCGCTACCGAGCGCACGATCTTATCGCGAACCATATTGTTAACTCGTTCGCGGCTTGTCGAACTTCATAATATCGCCACTCAGCGCTCTCAACTGCAATTATTCTTGAATGAAATTTACGAGTGGCTCCGGGCTTAATTGATATTCCGTTGTATTAACTGCGAGCGCTATTAAGACACATTAGATTAATTAGCCGGAGGCGTGGGATCACACCTTGCAGGGCTATATCTCGTGACCAGTGGATTTATTGTGACAGACAGACTGAGCGGCCGATAACGATATGAACCGGGAGGCTACTCGATTCACATACAGATAAATATATTTATAAGAGGATATATTATGTAAGATCACTCGTGTACCCACGAAGGGTTGTGTCACAATCATATCCGCAGTTTATCGAGCTTATTTATGTACAATAATAATTTCGAAAGTACCACTTATCGCATACAATACCGAGTTATATATCTGTACATATAATTAAATCAAGAAAATAATTAAGAATACATGACTACTACTTTTTCGAAGCGAACGATATACTGGCCAATTTCAAACTCCGTACCCTGCACCTTACCTCACACAACGTTGCAAGTGTAATGAAGCGATACAGGGATATCAACAGCGACATTCAATTCTTAGCAGTTTATCACATTTGAAGCAGCCGAGCTGAATCTTCCCAGATATGGGATTGGCAAATGATTCCACGATTTACATAAACATCTATTGCTTCTCAATAGGATCGGATCGCTTTATCGCGCATTGGCTAACAATTCCGCGGTTGCCCAACAATATCCTTATGTGGACAGGGTAATCAGCTTGCCCCAAATCGGCACAATGGTATGTGTTTAGAGCAGGGCTACCACGAGCTGGTGGTTGAACACGGTTTTATTGTTGTAAATGTCAACAATGGAATTGCCGTGTAGGCACACGTATGTTTATATAGATATGGTTGAACATTTATTAAAAAGAATTGGATATTTTTCTTTTGACTCATAGTGGAAGTGTATTGATTATAAGTATATTATGATAATTAAGTGCGTTAGAGGTGTTTGGTGAAAGAGCGCAGTAAAGTGCTAAATATAAAAAGAATGATTGACATACCAAGATCTTAATTGATCAATGTTGACAAAAACGGATCTACGGACAAAGACCTATCTGATGGTGAGTGGTCGAAAGGAGCTTAGTGAGTTATAACATCACTCAACCTTGGAATTATTCCACTCCATCTCGCCGTTTTACTAGATCTAAGGCGACTATACCACAACTCATTAGAAGGAGGTGTTCGCTGTATATCGATTACCCTTTAAATACGATACGATACGATTTTGAAAGTGGTATCTGGTAGCAGGTCTTCAGCAGCCCTAGAGGGTCTGTTCTCACGCGGCGCCCGCGGCTGCTCTCACATCGATCATACCGCCGCGGTCCACAATTTCGACCGATTTGTGTCCATCGCCCATGCGACACCAAATTACGGGCCATAACACCGTACCTTGAGTGATACTTTGGGCAATTTCCCTGATTGATTTAAAGCCAATAAATCTTGATATGTTTTATGATCAGTAATGCAATGTAATTAGAATTCTTTTGGAATTCCACGTAGATCAAAATAGAAAGTTTGTTTCTTACTCAAGGTTTTAACGTGGTTGGTATAATATATTGATGGTAATTTCTGCGTTGATAATATTGTTTTGCATATTAGGTGCCACGCAGACGGCTTATAGTGATAGGTGCCTCTTTCATGGGACTCTGTAAAGGATTTTTAAGTCACGGTAATCATATTTGATTATAGTTGAGAGACTTAATATCTGATGGTTCAGGATGACGAATATAATGCTCTACTGTGTAGTGCTACGAAATAAACGTCTCAATGGTTATGGTACTGTTTACAGATTAAAGCCTCGACTATCAGGCGAGTAACTCTCTGCTTCATTAATCAGTCGCATTGTCAAACTGTGCGAGGTTATATTACGGAACATTATGTCAGTATATCTTCATGTATCGTGTTATGATGTATTGTAATCAATGAATAGATAATGCGTCGTGACGGCTCGTTTAACTGCCGATGTAGAGATGAAATTTAGTGGCATATTTGCCGTCTCCGCCCACGCGTGCTCTGCGTATGCCAAGTTCAGTGTAGAGACAGACATCGCAGTGTGAGCATGATCCCAAAAAAAATATTATTATTCTTATTATAAAACTGATGAGAGTGGCGAAAGAATGATGTTAATTACCAAACCTACAGTTGAAATTGAAATTAAACTACTATAATTTTATCGTGGATTTTTATTTATGTTTGTCCCGAAATTTCGAAGGCTATGCAGTACTTCGTGTTCACGGGGCGGTCCTACAGTGTTTTTCGCCATACCGTGAACAAATTCCAGACTCCGGGCTGATAATAGGGGACACTTCCGTCAGAGGAAGCCCGCAGCCGTCCCTAATGCGTCGAAGATGGCCACCGCGGAGTTTAGACTCCGGGCTGATACTGAATAGAATAATCCAATATCACTTTTGCCTGACCCGGGGATCGAACCCGAGACCTTAGCATTGCAGTCGTACCGTAATACAACTACGCCACCGAGGCAGTCAGGCGAGAGTTTAATATACAATTTGTTTAAAACTACATCACGTTGAAGATCTGCCTCTCAAATCTGTGTCTACTAAATGTGTTCAAGAAGTTTCCCGCATGATTCTTTTGTCAATTCAATCGGAATTGTCGAGAGACGCGGAAGCGAGAGCGGCTGATGACTGACAGAAGGGTGGCTACGAACGTGGACTGTGAAGCAATAGCGAGTGATATGGTGATACTATACACATTTATTTATATAGAGCAGTGTTTCATTGTGAACTGCAACTATCAGCAAATATGAAGAACAAATCGCTCTCGCTACCGTCATGCTGCAGTCGATGGCTAACTTCAGTTCTCGCTGTCACATTCGCCTGTGCCTCTGCTGTTATCACCGGATACCTTGACAAAGGCGTATTTATTTTACAAGTGCATTTTTATAACCAGTGCCGCATTTGGAAGATTGTGTTGGTGACTTTACAGGAGAATGTTTGCAAGCTATAACTAATGCTCATACGTTAATTATACAGTCTTACATGAAAACATGTGTTGAGTTGATCTCATGCTAAAACGAGATTTGGAGAGATGAATTATAAGATGATATACTGGCTCGCTTACGTACTGGTGGTAGGTCTCTCATATGTAAGAGTCCGTCTGGGTGGGTACCACCGCAATGTCTATTTCTACCGCCAAGCAGCAGTGTGCATGCACTGTTGTGTTTCGGCTTGAAGGACATTGTAGCCAGTGTAACTACTGGACATACTGAGACTTAACATCTTATGTCTCAGGATGTTGAGCGCAGTGGAATGCCACACAGTACTTTGTAACTCAAGGGGCTGCATGGTGTTGCTACTGTTTATGGGTGGTTGTATCGTTTACCATCAGGCGAACGGCATGATCGATGTAATAAAAAAAAGTATATTTCACAAGAAAGCTTACTTTTGGTTGAGATTGACATAAGGTGACTATGGAATTTAATATAACGTATAATATCGCTCTTCTAATAAAAAAATGTTTCCATGGTCTAATTAAAATAACATCAAAAGGCTTTCAAAATCTATAAAAATAACAAATGGTACAAGAGATGTTTATTTTTTTGCTGCGTATTTATTTCATTCCATAAATATGTTTTGTATATAGCTCATCAGTTTTTTCGGCCCATGATTGACGTTTGCGATTTAAAGCGTAAACGTATTCGGCAACACTAAAAAAATATATAAATGCGAAGCGGATTTAATTAAATAAAAAGTGACAGACGTAAAATATTGCCAAGCTAACGGTGAATTGAATTTCACTGTAATTAAGTGTTCTCACAATTCGCAATCGATTAGATAAATCGATAAATATTCTATTTCCGAGTAAATGTATCCTCATTTTTTCTACGAAAAAAAAACTTGACTTGTAAGCCTAAGCTGTGTGCTTTGATTATTTTTTTAATTTATTAGTGTAGCAACTATTAATATTGTAATGGTAAAAAAATTAAAGTCATTGCTCCTTTATGTTGTTAACAATAATTAAAATAAGAACATAGTAAATATTCGCTATTTCTCGTATGTATAAACACGAAAAGCAAGTCCGTGATATATTATTATATTTTAGGTAAGTACCCTTCTCGTATCGACACACATAATACAAAATTATCCGTTTATTGATACTTTTAAAAAATAATAACACATGTGGTAGGTACTTGTTCAAAAGGGTAGCTGGACCCCTGACCGACTCTCCCAGTCCGCTCCCCTGCGCCCAACAGCCCGCGGACGTATTAACCGCCGCGTGAGGTGATCCGGGAGCGCAGGGGACATGTTTATCTCACCGCTATTATCATAATTTTTCTATTGACGCGGCTATATTTCGTATTGTCATTGGAATAAGCGCTATAAATTGAGTGTTGAGTAATAATTTCTGTTATTTATAGGCATTTTCTCGTACGTTACTAATATTTTGTCTCTTAAGTACCTCTGTATGCCCAAATCTCCTGTAGGTGTATTGAGAAAGTGATATTGTCACCTATATTATTGACTTTGGTTAGGATTTTATTAAATAATGTAAATTCTTGGCCCTAACGAGTGGTCTGTCACGGTTCGTTATTTACAATGACTTAAGAGACCCATATTTTTTCGTTCTATTGCTCTGATAAGGGCTTTTTATGTTTGGAATATGTTTTTGATTGTAAGTTTTAATACACTTAATAATATTTGTGCTCTAGCAATGCGAATAGAAAGTCATGTTCTTCTCACTGGGTTTATAAATGTTTATGGCGCGATAACCAGAGGCTCCTCCGTGACCCTGGCATAGCCAATGTCTATGAGCGTTGGGGACCATCTTACCTTTAAGTGGACTGGCAGCTTATCCGCCTTGATAATAAAAAAAATGTCACCCTTCGTCTGTATCATAAACCCCACAAAATTTCTCCTCGAGCTCAAATGAGGCGCATTATATGTCCTTACATACATACTGGTGGCAACATAATAAATTTTGATTTTTTAATACCAAATTGCATCTATCAAACCATTTCCAATATTGTGACAAAGAATTCCACTTTTCAACAAATACTTACAATAATTCGATAATGTTTTTTATCGTAAATTCTTTGTAAGAAACAACCGAATCATCTAATTTAAGTAAGAATGTCTAACTACCGATTTATAACAGTCCATTGTTACGCCTTTCTGACTGTTTTTATGACTTCGAAAGCTACTATCATTTACCGAGTCACGGTCTTACGGTCCTCCGGCCCGCGACCCTCCGCCGCGATCCTAATTAAATTAATTTCTATTTCTAAAGCGTTTAATACGTTTTTGAGCAAAAAGGGTTGGGGTAAGGTGGAAAGGACGATGGGAGGGGTCGATGGAGCGTGACGCTGCGTGACTACCGTGCAGAGAGCAGGCGGGCGGCACGTCGCGGCACGTCGGCGTGACGAACCCGGGACAAGAGTGTTACAAATCGGCGCAGATGACCGCGCGGTCCGCCGTGTTCGCCTTTTTGTACGGCCGTTCGCGGCTCCCATTGTGCTGTAATTTGATTTCATTTCAGACTGGACCGGTAACCTGGTTCGTGTTAATAGACTCAGCCACCGTATTCTATTTTTAGTTTGGAGATTCGTTACGTATTTGTGAACTATGATATTTGAGAACACTGGACGCTGGATATTTTGAAGCCTGAAGACTTTAATTTAAACGAATGAAAGTTATAATACCATATTTTCAATCAATCATAAAATAATCATAGGCTACAAAACACTCAAAGCAGTTATTTCTGCCGGTATTCTGACTGCGTGGCTCTATCACACAGATGCTTATTCCGAAGATTCTGAGGGGAATATTTAAATGTATTGTTTTGAAATTAAAAATCTCATAGAATTTCTGTTTCCTGATCTGGAAAGTTTCACTTCAAATATCTTCTGCCAAAAATGATAATAAAAATATTTATATTTATTTGCAATAGCCGTATCAGTAAATAGCAAATCCTCCGACTAAATCCCTGAACATGATCAGTTCGTGCGGTGTGGTGGAGTAAGATCGTCTTCGGTCCGTATAAGGAGCGGCGGCGGGTCACGTGCGCGGCTCGGTGCTGCGCCGGCGCATTTAGGCACGAAATTAACTCGCTGACGGAGCACATTTTCTAGTCAGCGTAGTCAGTGGTAGATTTTTAGGTGGTTAGCCAGATTAAGGCAATTTGTTCAGCTCTACGACTAGAGATATTAGCGCTGTCTGATATTTTAGGTACATTAGGTCTCTTCATATGATGCGATGGCGGTGACTTATCGCCGTGTTGCGATGAAATTTCGATCACAGACGCGGGACGACACAGTTTCTTCGTATCGAAAAATCAACACGTTTTTCCACGACCTGAAAGTAGATTTCACAACCTCTCAGTTCAAAATCCACGTGCACGTCTCTAAATCAATAAGGCAATCATCTGTAAAGTATGTTGTGTACACAAACATGCAGACAATGGTTTATTGTGAGTGCAGTGGGTCGGTGTCGCAAGCGTGGAGCCGGCCCGGCGCGGATGGCGCGGGTCACGGCCCGCCTCCGTGGGGCGCAGCCAGGGCCGTAGCTAGACTTGAATTTAAGGTAGGGCAGCCGTGTTTACAGGTAAGGCGGAAGTAAAAATGTCACTTGATCTGTTCTGGTCATGTTCCGTTCAATCGATGTATAGCTTTCTTGTCGTGTGAACATGTGTGAGTCAGGTTAATACTTATGTAATTGTTTGGGTGATATACAGGTGTTACAAAATTCCCTTAAATCCGTCAATCTATATTTTTTTCCGCCATAATCTGGTTTAATCCTATGTTTATTATTAGTTGATTATTAAAGTAGGGCTATGCCCCACGATGCCCCCCCTTCGCTACAGCCCTGGGCGCAGCGCTGCGACCCGCGCTCATGCGAGCCTCGCACACTACTATTTCAATTAAAAACAAATGAAGTTTGTAAGTATTGCAATGCAATGCAATACTTACAATCATATACTGCCCACTGCTGACCATGGGCCTCCTCCACCACGCTGGCCTAGTGCGAGTTGGCAGACTTCAGTACCCTCGAAATTCTTATGAAAATTTCTCAAGTATGTAGGTTTCCTCACGACATTTTCCTTCACTATTAAACCGAACGATGACTTCGAAAAGTCAGAGGTGTGTAGCTTGGGTTTTGAACCTCCGGACATTGTCTCGGCAGACCGTTCCGTTCCGTTGTGGGTAGGTTGTCCTTTGCGAAAATTCCAAGTTGGAAACTTTTAAGAAAATGGAGCATACAGGTAACATATTACCTATGTATTACTTACCATCAAACACCTAAAATTGTAGGCACTATGGTAATTTGTAGTTTATCAAGCATGAACATATATTTTTTCAATAATTCTGCTCACACCCATTTTCACCCTGCTGTTAATAAGTCCGCCTCTAAAGAATAACAAATAAGAGGCAGAATAATAAATGAGATATGACAACGCAAAGATTGTTTGACATCGCACTACTTTATAAGTGCGACATAGCAAAAATTGACTTCAAAATACATCAAAATGTAGACTTCACTATACTTACCCTGAAGTCCAGAGTAGTCATTATGCCATGCTAGAATTAGAAAAAAAAAACAATTAAAAATCTAATCTCATCGAATAATCTGACAAAAGCGATGACAGACGAAGAAACCGTACAAACAAGTCAAAAACAAAGACACAAAACTGTGTACCGTAAGCATCTCTATCCTAATTTCAAAATAAATCACGCGCACAATACAATTTACAAGAATAACGTAGATAGAGTCAGATAGAGCGGATGATATGGACAATGGTGATGCGGACGGTACCCAGCAGTGGGCCGCGTCTGCGCTGCTATCTATAATTGGGATCGGATCGTCTTTGTCCGTCTGTTGCAACGGCCATCGAACGCTTTGTCTAAACAACTAATCTCTACATCAACAAAAGAGTTACTCGCTAAATTTTGACCGCGATATTGTTTAGAAAATTATGGCTCTTCTATATTTTTGATAAATATTTATTGAAGTTATACTTCTTTTGGCGCGTTAGGGAAAAATTATGATAGTAATTTTTTACGATGCGCGCGCACATTGTCACGAAAAACCGACACCCTGAAGTTAGCTATAGTCACCATTTTAGTTTTGAATTTTGAACGTAGAATAAGGCGAAAGATAAAATTTATAAAAATATTTTTATCTTGTTACGCCAAAGAAGTATAACTTCTAACGCGTCTACATAAGTACACACACACTTTTTTGATATTACAATTTGAATGAATATTATTTTTGTATACAATGTAGAGACGGTTGACGCGTACCATTGCTGCCCATTAACAGTAGTTTTGAACTGTCAGTGTCCGATATATCGGTAGTCTCACTGAATTATATTAGAATTCTGCCTATCTTTTAAGAATACAGGATAGAACTTATATATTACATTGTTGGATAATCTGATTACCAGAGACATCCATGTCATATTCAAGTCCCCACATTTAAATCAAATATTTGCACGTAACACAAACATTTGGACCAACGCAAGACAAACTCGCGACCTTTCGCAAAGCCGAGATCGTAAGCCGCGATACACTGAGCACACTAATCAATATTCTGACAAGCCGTCAATGTTATCGTACATCATACTAGAAACAATTAAACATTCTATTTAGCGCAACATATCCGCAAAGCCATATTTTAAGGCAACATTTGACGCGCAACATGAGATTCTCAGGCGTCATGTTGATTGTATCTCACAGGTAACATGTATGTAAGATTAACTTGATGTTTTATAATCCGAAATATTTTGTATGAGAATAGATAGCGACCACCATATATATTACACAGTTCTTATGGTAAAATAACCCTCTATTATGAATCCTTTTGGTGAGGCTTGTTTCGGGGTTAACCAGTAAAACATCCTGGCAATATTTTGGTTACTGTCGAGGCACGTGTCTTCTTGTATTTGGACTGTTACCGTAAAATGTTCTATAGTTGCTTTGTCGTACCAGAATATAACACTAAACTATTTAACACAATGCAGGAATCTCAGGCTAGTATGAATAGCAGTAGATACTAATAAAGTTTTTGCACGGAAATGACAAATGCTCGTTTTCACGGTTGATTTGAATGCATTGCAATTAAATTAGTTCGTTACTATTGCAGAACTAACACAGTTTATTTTTACACACACACTCACGCCCGTTATCCCCGAAGGGGTAGGTAGAGGTGCAACTAATGCACCGGCTTTTCCCCGTGCGTATTCCGTCCCATGATGTGGTAGGAGGCGAGCCTATCGCCATATCGGGCACAAATTTCAGACTCCGGGCTAATACTGAGTAGAAAAACCCAATATCACTTTGCCCGACCCGGGGATCGAACCCAAGACCTCAGCATTGCAGTCATACCGTAATACAACTACGCCACCGAAGCAGTCGAGTTTATTTTTACGATCAACGGAAATCGATTTAGATATATATCGTGTTGTTTTTAATTGATGTTTACTTACATCGTGTAGCAATCGATTTTTTTTTCGCAGTCATGTCATTTCAACATAATGTTTTTTTTTATTCCTGTAAACATTTGAGTGAAAACTGTGTCAGGAACATAATTATCTCTACCGTTGTGGTATGACTGTTATGTGGTATGATTTTACCATCCCTGTCCTCCTCATAAGTGCAATTTAAACACCTCTGACAATGTTAGTGAATATAACAGTGGTACCTTACCATCGGATGAACCACCTGCAACAATAAAAAATATTATTAGAAGATCGTCGTCGGGTACAGCGACCTACCAATCTACCCACAGGAATGTTGACACTTGTATGGTGTGGCCTTATTTCGGATTTACCCAGATTTCTCCTGAAAACTGAATATCTCATGCCTTCACTAGGAATGTAAACGTGTTCAAAGACCGACATAATTATAACTACGTATTTTTATCGACACCTAATCCGGTCAATAACAATCAATCACACGAACAAAAAGCTGTCGCGTCGGCTCACTGATGCGATTTGCTTGCGGGATCAATAGCGTATCGAATTACATTCACCGTGTAATATATTCATATTTGCTGCCAATACGCTGTGTAATAAAAACTAGTGCGGTATTCTGCCTTCATACTAGCTGCAAAACATTAATGGAGATAGCATTTGTAAATAAAACCAGATTTTTTATTTGGGCTAAGTATTCTCATACCACGCAAAAATATCCAATGAAGTATTGCATGCATGTATGCATTTATACAGCTGTTCTGGGTGCAAATGTAGGTAATATTTGTGAAAGCTTGTAATTGGCTAATTAATTGTTAATTACGATATTATATTTATTAAGCTATTAGTCTGTAAGCTTTCCTTGTAATAAATAAATAAAAATAAAATAAATAAATTACATATTTCTTCATAAATAAAAATAAAAATTAAAGGTTGGACGGTTTTTATGGAACAACTGCCATGGTTCTACATGATATCATTTAATATTCTCTGCACAGTTACAATAAACGTGGCGCGTTATTGATTATATATACATCTACATTTAAGGACTGCGTTGAATAATTTGTAATTGGCGTTCTTTTATTACTGTCCTCATATAGAAAATACATTTGAAACTACCGTTTTGTCGATACAACGCACAGTCCAGTCTTCTAGAGATATAGTCGTACTGTAGAAAATAGGGCAAAAAAACAATGTCCTGTGCAATTGAATCAATAAAGAGTCAATAAAATGTCCTGTTTCCCTTCACACGGGTAGCGTTGAAAACATTGTACCATGTTGGCTGTTGCAGTTTTTCTAACATAAAAGTAATGGATTCGAAGGTTTGTACTTATTACGTGATATATAATATTGTGTAGGGCCGTTTGTTTGTAACTGACCTAAAAGATTTATAATGAAATGTGTTAGGATTTTTGGAAAAGTTTTGCGAGTTTTTAAATTCTATAATTTTCAGATTTAAATTAGTGCCGCTTTTATTACATTATCTGATGTAATAACCTTGATCAAGCTTCAATTTCAAGGATGACGGCAAGAACTTATGCATGTACTGTGAATATTAAAATGGTTCTCAAAGTACTGAGGTAAATAAAACCTAAAGTACACACAAAATTCGTTTGTTGCACAACCCTATATCTATCAATATTATTCTGCGAGTAAAGTCACAGACGTACACTAGTTATCCACACTGATCTGATCGGCTATCATGAAGTAGGCTCGGTAAATAAGTTCACACGTGGAGTGATAGCATCTGCGCGGAGGACGAGCGCCTTGAGCCTTCCCAGAACGCGCCTGAAGCAGAGTCCAATGGCCGACGTCATCGCGCAGTGCATGGAACTCAGAGGGATAGCTACCGATGAGGATTTAAAGGAATCTGTCTGGTTTGCAGTTTGGTTATCACTTATCTATATAATAGATTTGAATTATTATATTTGGGGCGGCGAAATGCGTTCACTGCTAAGTAAACTTTCCGGAAGCTCATTTGCACTCTATCCTGTGTTTTTGTAGGGAATCTTTCTATATTATTTTTCTGTTTAAATTAATAACATTCCTAGACGTTTTAATACGGAGTTTGCTTCCTTTTAAATAATGATTTTATGTGAAAACATTTGTGTTCAATTAATCTTACGTTAAAAGCGTGAATCAATAAATGGCTATTCCAAATTTTAATGATGACTAATTTGGCAAGTAACCTAGTAGGCAGTGAGCAGTGTTACTGATTTGAGTCTGCACTGTGGCGCGGCGCGGGCGCAGGCGCTGCTCGGCGGAAACGCCGCGCGAATCAAACCAACCGGATTTCAATTTAAAATGCCATAACATTTTACGGCGAACGTTTTATTGTCGCAATTACAAAACGCTCTCTATGTGTAGCTGAGTTTATAAAACGCTTCGCTTTTATTAATATTGATTTTATTCAGTATTTGGACAAGTCGTAAAGCGGTGTCATTAGCACGTCGCGTCGGGCGGTTTCGCTTCATTACACATGGATTTAGAGTGGCCAGTCAGAATGGTAACGGCGTGCAAGTAGGACTACCATTATTATTGTAGATGTCGGACATAGCTATCAAAAACTCCGGATATTTGAGTCGAACTTAATATTTTACCGGGGCGTATTTTTTAATTAATGCTTTTTGAATTAAAAATAACTTGCATGTTTTATGCATAATAAAAAAGGACTCTACCCTTTTGTTTATATAAATATATAAAAAATACGATTCAGAGACTGAAAAAAAGGGCATTACATATTTCTGGACTCTGCGCAATCAAGACAAATCCGTAGAAACCGTAACAGTTGGTTTCTCTACAGCAAGTAACGCATGGTGTCGTCACTAGCTCGCGGTGCTAGGCCCAAACCAGTTCCTCATTACGCGGATATGTCGAGGTGTAAATATGGAGAAGTAATATGAAATTAACGTTTATTACCGGGCGTGGTCAGAGCGAGTGCCTGCGCCGCGCCGCGGGCTGTTTGCTCGCTAGAGTTTCATACTTGTTTCTTTAAAATTTTAATTGGAAATTCCATATGTTTTCTTTAATATTTGCGACGTTTTTATTACGATTTCAATATATATATTTCGAGATAGGAAGGCGGGGTTGGTGCGGAATGCTTAATGTTCTGGCTTATACACATAGAGCGCAGAAATACTAGACAGGAGGTATATAATTTCAAAACTTCTTTCACCAATAAAAGGCTAGTATCCCTCAATGTAAAATAAATTTTCTTAGATTTGATTTCTTTCATAGTTACTGGGGAAAGACTTTCATGGCACACTTTCTATGATAAATAAGTGAACATAATACCTGACAATTACTATGACATTTGTTAAGAACACACCCCTCGCCCGGAGACCACACTTCATAACACACAGTAACTTAAGACAACACTCCGACGCACGCACACAAAATGGATCAATATCTCTTTATTAGAGATCCGCTTGAATAATAAAAATAATTTGATCAGGTGTGTGTCGCGTTACGGATTACATTAAGGCTTGTGTTTATTTAAATATAAATAAATACTTTAAACAAAACCACAACCAAGTCTGATCACACAAATAGTTATAGACATCAACTATGAGACGTAGTAGATTGAACTCTACACGTACATTGATATCATCTGGAAACTAAGCACTCCTTTTAAAAAGTCTCTAAAACTTATAAATCACGTCCTCAGCCATGGCCGTTTAGTCGGACTGGTAGCAGGGCCATTTAATTATTTCCTAGCAACTAATGCAGCAGTGTGATGCTCATACAAATGCACCAGTATTTTGTTATGGAGCTCCGTACCGCCACCTCTAGATCTTGAACGGTGTCAAAGCTTTAACAAATGGTTTAACAATATCGCTCGGACAGACGAATAGACGTGACATGTCGCCGGGACACGGTCACACGTGGCGATGACATTTACCTATTTACAAACACTGTTAACGTACCGTCTTATCGTGAGATATCAGATAGAGCGTTAAGAGAAAGCGCTTAGTGGTTAGTTCATGAACTTTGTAGTATTAAATCTACAAACTTCTTTGTGTATGAGTTCTGCAATGTCAATTTATTTTAAAAAAAATCTGTAATCCGAATCTATTAATGAAAATATTTTGTTAAGTCCTATGTTTTGTAGTATTTTCTACCGACTTCAAAAAAAGGAGGAGGACATTGTTTTCGCATATTTATTAATGTATCTATTTAGCTTAGTTAGTAATTTTAATAAGGCACTGACTGCAGAATTGGTAACCAGTATATAAGTAATGCTATCGTATATTTATTCATGTATTTATCTAGCTTAGCTAGCAATTGAAATTAGTCTCGGAATATAGGTAATGTTAAATTATTTTTTAATTATTCTTTTTTGTCGTTTTTGAAGGCGGTTATTTTCTTTTGTTTAAAAGGTTTTTATCTTATAACGGTAGATCATAACTTGACATCTTACGATAGGCAAGTGCTTGCGCTGATAAGCTTTTGATCATGAACACCCACGATAATAGAAGAATTTTGTATGTTTTCATCACTCTTGAGGTAAAGGGATAGAATTAGAAGCTAGGCGTGTTCATTTTTCAGCCAAGTAAAGATGATTGACTTTAAGAAAAACATTGGCAAATCTTTTACTTTTCATCCCATTTCTAACAAACCCGTCTAGTAATATGTATTAATTGCCCAAAGCGTTTCTCTCCTACATGGAAAGTATCATAACTCATACATTATCAATATAAAATGAATCTATTCACTAAACCGTCAATAATACACCTGAAGATATTTGATATTATTTTTATGCGGACTTCTACAAGCTTAGCGTAGTCATAGCACATTGTTACCACTGGGACGATCCCATGGCATGAATATTAATGCACCAATAGTTGTCAATAATAGGCATATCCCGCGGAGTCCCGCGTCCCGTGTCCCGGCGTGTCTCGACGCGTCCCGCGGGTATTGTTACACGGACAGAAGCTTTCCCTTACAAATTACTATGATAATTTGTACTAGATGTCTCGTGTCATGTCCGCCAATATTAATAAGTTAGGAAACATGAAATATACTCGTTATAGTTTAACTGTTTTGTTTTATTGGTGACTGTAATAAAAGTATTGAAGAGGATTTTCATTTCTAAATAATTGAATGACGAGACGGTCAAGCTGTTCGGTTGATAGTAAGCGTGACGATATATAAAGAGTAGAGCCACAGATGACAGAACAAATTTAATATACACAAACACTCACGCCTTTTATCCCCGAAGGGGTAGGCAGAGACACAACTAGTGCACCCACTTTTCGGCGTGCGTATTCCGTCCCATGATGTGATAGGGGCGAGCCTATCGTCATATCGGGCACAATTTCCAGACTCCGGGCTGATACTGATTAGAAAATCCCCATATTATTCTGCCCGACACGGGATCGAACTCGAGATTTAAATAAAAACTTTATTCATCACGTAGGCGAACATAGTTCCTTTTATGATAAGTCAATATACAATATATTGATTATATTAATAGTTATTATTAATACCAAAGTTCACTTACATAACTAGAAATAAACAAAAACAAAAAAGCCAGCTCGGGCTGGCAGGAAAGGGGATATAAGCATTGCAGTCGTGCCGTAATACAACTACGCCACCGAGCCAGTAGTACCTAGGTCCCTTGAGCAGCTATAACACTATTCAGAGCAATCACAATATTCCGTACTGCAGTGCTCAGTATCCCGAGACATTCAATATGTGAATATACAAATAATAAAATTACTAAATCATTAGACACAACTTTTAGGTTAACCCGTATAACTTTTTCTTTATATTTCTATACTGACGCATATTTTGATTTAATTATTTTAATCCCGGGAAAACTAGCTAGTGAGAGAAATAAAACAGTAATTACATCTAGATAGTAATCTTAACTCATTTAACGCACTTATGTATGTGTGATCCGGCTGGTTATGTTCAAAACGAGCCGGAACTGAGCGCGCGATGACGAGTGCGGCAGATTTATGAACCTATTAACAGAACTAATCTGGAGGTTAACCTCGCGGAGATCGTTAGCGGAGATAAGTATCAAATCTCCTGGCACTAGAGACCGCAACAGATCCCAAACAAATAATTGCGGATCACGCTAGCATTTTGAATTAAGAGCGTGGCGCAGCGGGATTCAAACGAGAGGTTTTGATTTTGATACAAGGAAATATTTCGTTTAAACTATAAATAATCAGGATTAAACAGTAATAATTCGATTACAAGAGTTTGTAAAGCTTGAGCTGGCTGCCAGTACGAAGAAATTTAATTTCCGGTTAGAAGCGATTACAGTTCCTTGATGCATTCCCACAACGGCTGAGCCAATGTTCATGCAATTTAGTAGAATGCTATTTCCTAGGCCTTGACGGCTGACATATAGTTACGTAAGTGTAAGCAAGTGTCACGTAAATAAGAGTTCATCTTTATGAGGGCTTTAATATACAAAATAAATTAAGTGCTCGGTTTATGCCCGATGCAATGACTTCGTCATCTGTCACATGATAATGTTATGTAGAACCGATACCCTTCTTGTACCTCTGTTTACCCCTTCAAATATCCAAACACAAGCGTAGTAATTAAAAAAGACATTTTAATTAATTAACGAAATGTAGAGCCTGATGTCACATCAATAAAGAAAAGGTTTCACAGGACCAAGTCGAAATCAAATTCCCGGGTGGTTCATTAGGGTGGAATGCGCGGCCCGTCCGACCACCGCCGACCTCCTCTGGACCCCTCCAACCGCCTCCGAATACCGCCGATTCTTAGTGAAACTCGCATAATCTCCGACCATCAGATGTATTTGTCTTAGTGATGTTAAACGCTGCGGCAGTTAATCACGCTGATGGTGTTATGCCACATGACTCATGAGCGCTCGCGGTCATTTCTCTTGCTCACATCTGAGTAAAATGTCACGTACTGATTTGGATCGCAGAAGTGGTATGCGGACCAACTGCTTTTAGCGTTGTTAGTTCGTCGTGGGAATACGCACGCTAAAAATATTTCTAGAGAGGTTGGCAGAGACGTAGTTAACGCACTTAAGTTTATCATTTAAATTTTGCCCAGTGCATATCTGTACAGATTTTTGAATCAAAAATTCTGCTAATTGAATAGCTCTACCCGAAAACTGACCAGGGCATTCATCATTTTAGCTTAGTAAAGTTAGATTCTTTTTAATGGTCATATTTCGCGCCGCAAGGTTAAGTCTGTTGGGAAATGTCAAATAGGTATTTGTAGGATCAGTAGAAGCAAAGAGAAAATTATTTTTATGAATTTCAATTGTGGAGATGTTGTGAAACTGAAAGACTCTTATGATCCCTACCATTAGACTTTATTACCAAGTCAGGACTGTGTGAGTGTTCGGTGTTCTTATCCTATCCACCTGTAGTATAGTATTAATAATGTAGTTTGCACAACAAGTCGGCACACGGCGCGGCGGGGGCTCCGCGGGGGGCCGACCCACCGTACCACAGCCTTGACTCGCCAACAATGCCGAGCGCTGTAAAAATCGCATGACCATATTATATTAATGGACTCCATCAATAACTACATGACTATGGTATTTTTGCATTGGGTAAGAGACGAGATTCAACGCCAATTCGGAATAGGTCTGCTGTATTCTTCTAAAACTGTAAATAATGAAGAGGGTAAATATTATAAAATAAAATAATGAAGCGCTAATTACATATAGTTCTCAATCCACTCTTAAATATAAGAATTTTCTGACTTCCCTTTGTTTAGTGTCAACTATGACAATTTTCCGCAAAATTCACACCCGAAATAATTTGCAAGTAACACAACGAATAGTATGTGCGGAAATCGATCCTGCAGCCTCGCATTTCTTAACCAAAATTCTACATAAATCAGATAACACGTAACACGAGTTTCAGAACTCAGTAATAAAATTGGAACATCAAACGTATCTTTACGATGTAAAAACGCGGCCAGAAATTAGCAGCCATTAAATTTAACGTTCAAATCCGTTCGCAATCAAACTCGTTCATTAATTTTCGCATTTTTACGTGCTCTCTTTCAAAATTTGCAATTGCATTGAACAAAGTGTGAGTTGGTGCATGTGCCTGAAAACAACGCTCAGTTTGACAAAGTGTTATAATCTGATTGATAGACTGTTTCGGTGGCGTAGTTGTATTGCGCTCGCGTTACGAGTACGATTTGCGCGCTGAGGTTCTGGGCTCGAATGCCGGATCGGGCCAAAAAAATTGTCACTGGGTTTTTCTATCTTAAAACTTACTCAGTCGCAGCGCAGAGTCAGGAAGTTGGCGGTGTAATACGTGGCCGAAATCGGCTAGGAACGGATGCATAATCTGATGATGAAATGTAACTTGAACACCATGATCCAACGCGAGTTCGATACTCGCGCTAGGTATATTATAGTACATGTTACTCGTCTCCAAATTGGAAATTTTATACACTTTAATAAATTTCCCAAGCTTCATTGATGTTATGAACTACAAAAGACCGCGCCATTCTGACTTCGATTATTCGACGAAAAATGCTTGCGAATATGTGGCTCACATTTGTTCTTATAACTTGTTTTTGGTATTTCAAATGAATTGATAATTAATTTAGCATTATTATTTATACGTTGTTATTTTAATTAAGTATACAATATAGCCAGTTCATGTTGCTGAGATTCATGCGTTATTTATACATAATGATAATTGTTGTTAACAGATATGGATGTGGTGTTTTTATTATTTTCGCTCACGGCTTTGACTGCATGAAAATCTTTTTTATGTAACAACAGTTTCTCTGGAACAACTATATTTTCCATGGTATGGTTAGTAGCCTAACCAGTTACCACTCTTTGACCTATCTCTATGCAAAAAATCACATTAATCTTTCGGCACTACATGTAGCACACGATCGACAGTACCAGATGGAATTACACGCCCTCAGCTTTTTTCCCGATACAACTTTGGTGAATTCCTAATAGAATTCTAATGGCCTAGTTTAGATGCATTCTTATCTGTTAATCCAATGAGTATTTCAGTACGAATCTCAGAGCGGACATACGAAACGTTTAGCATGATTGCCGCGGGATTGGATCCATCAGTAAGATTTGACGCTGGCGAACGGTCAGAAATACCAAGTTGTATATTTTGGCCTTGTAAGCGTTTAGTTTGTCTTAGGAGCCCCTGCAACGCTCTTCAATTAAAAGCACTAGTTGAAATAAAGATGATTTATTGATTACAACACGGGGTACCCCAAAAACTATTGACACATTCGTACACGACAGGCAGCGCGCAGCGACTGGCGTCGCTCGCTCTTTTTATGTCTCAATCACACCACAATTAGCTGACACAACATTCGTACTTACATTGCATTATCCCTAAACTCTCTTCTATAAATCTGTACATGGCTGTTTATGCTAGCCATCCTGACTCATTGGGTTATTATTCTCATACCTATTTATAAACTACATTGAGTACAATATTCTTTGAATCAGGACATAACCGCACTGGTACACTTCATATACAACGGTAGAAGTTAAAGCAATGATGCTTGATGCTTAGCTCTACAGCTAGACTGTACAGACTCTGGAATCGTCCACCTGCTCTCATCTCACTTTACTGTGAGGCGGAATATACTTCTCCACGCATGTTGTAGGAAAGATTTGTCCTAATTTGTTAAGGCTGCTGTCTGGCTTCAACACCTCTGGGGAAACAAATGGACTCGCGCGTACAAAAGACTTCCATTCGTTACAATAACTTCTGGTCCTCAGGCTATAATACTGTCACTATAATATTGTAATATACTGGCATATAAGTACCTATAGTTAATCGACTAGAAGAGGAGTGAATATTTTTTAAAATTATAAAAGATTTTGTAAATAACCGTGACCTCGCTTTAGGCTCCGTTTATTCAAATTCATGCAAAATATATTTCCGTCTGATCGAGTTTGATAGCAATTTCATTAGTTTATTAACTCGATACAATCATTAATCGGTGCGGTTGAGTAGATATAGCTTTTACAATAATTTATGTGGCAGCCCGGCGTGTTAACATTTAAGAGCCGGTTGAAATTACTTGGACTATTCAAATGCATATTATGTATATTTATACAAATAGAAAATTCTGGAAATACCCGTCTATTAACTTTTTATTGCGTTAGATAAATGAGCACGTGGCTCAGCAGATGTTAAATAGCGCCTACAAACAGTTGTCATACAAATGCGCGTGCGCTGATGAATAAGGTTTGGGGATTTGGAAGTGAGGGGAAATTGATTGTTCGGTCCCTAGCATTGTTTCAATAGAAAGTGGGCTGTTTTTCTATGAAAAAATAGTAATCCTTGCCGGTGAAACCAATCCATTGTCATGATCTAAACGTCAAAGCGACTATGCGGAGTCAGGCCGGTAAACTCATGCACTAAAGAAAACTTTATATAGTGTGACATTTATTTACCAGTTACATACTTAGATTAGGTAAAAGTAACACGACCACTTTTTTAAATGAGTGTCGAAAGTAATAATCGTTTTGTCACTTTCTTTCATGAGTTTAATGATTCAAGAGTTAAAAACTAACACTGATTACTTATCTTAAAAGTGTTTATAAATGGAAATATTTACACTTCATCTAATTTCTGAGTAATAATAAATATACCCATCATTACTGAAGATGCCCCTAGACTAAGATTCAATATTATATTATGTAACTTTGAATTTCATTTGTTTGTGAGCTATACGGGTTACATTAAAGAATACGGATGTCATTTGACGCTGAATAGTTGATATCTTATTTTATTGTATATACTTACTTACTTATAATACTATAAATGTGAAAGTTTGTGAAAATGTTTGGATGATTGTAGGTCTGTTAGAAGTAAACGCAAAAACAACTAAACGGATTGGGATTAAATTTGGCACACGGGTAGATTATGTCATAGATTGACACATAGGCCATTTTTATCCCACTAATTTGCTCTCATGGGAAATAATGGATAATTTTAATCTGATTCATTAAGTAGATGGTTTTAGCGTCGCACTGTGTTTTAGGGATTTTGTAGCGAAGGGCTTTTCACGTGGGCGAAGCCGCGGGCAACGCTTAGTTTTCTATAAAAGAACCACTTTTATCTGATTTCCACAATATTATGATGGTCGTAATCCGAGCGATCATACTCCCTTCAGCTGTGTAGACTATATTCATAGCAATGAATAAGACATACGACATGCATCTGGATGAGCAGCCGACTGTTTGTATTCAAACATTGCGTGTGTCTCTGTACAAACACGGACATTGTCACGTGGGTGTGAAACCACATCATTCACGCATAACGACGTGTCAAATGATACCAACCACGCTAACCAGCCGTCGATCCAGACCTGTGTGACAGCTCCGCGCGGAATTTGTAACACAAACGCCAAACATATTTTATCATGTAATAAGTATTAGATATCGCATGGCATCGACGTGGTCATTGGAATTAATATCCCTCCAAACTTTACCAACCTATTCCTTACTTCACGTTTTGTGTCGTCAAGTGTCGTGGAATGTAAATTAATGTATTTTATTTATCGTTGTTTGTTACTGTGCTGTCGAGCGTTATCAAAATTATAAATGAAATCGCCTCGGATTGCCACTTGGCTGAGCCATCAAACGACCGAACAGTTTATATTTCCATTTCCAAACTGATTTCTACAACGCTTCTAAAGTAATATAATTATACTTTGAGTCAACACATTGAGTAAATGAAGTGTGAGAAAGTTCTGGAATGGCCATTCTTATCCGACACTTTGAAATTTGACTCTTAACTTCATATTTATCTATAGCTTCTGGTGAGTCAAAGGGTAATAGTTTACTGCCGTGGCCCCGTGGCCGGGCCGCTGGTTACTGCGCGGCTGCGGCGCGCGGCGGGCATCGGACACTTCTTTTCCTACTTTAAGTATTTTTAGTGTGTATAATAACGAGGTGTCAGCGTACATTTATAGCGGGCAGTAATGGCGTCGCCCTACCGATCGTAACACATCACCGGCGTTACGAGCCGCGCTGCCGGACGGCTCATTACGGACGCGGGGTTTATCTGGACATCGGAAGGAGTGAGTATTAGCGCGGGCCGTTACTCGCGACCCTTTTAGCCCCGATAACCCTCTCCGTGCGCCAAACCACCGGCCCTCCTATTAAACCAGGTTTATGTAACCAGTTCGGCTCGTTACGGCATACCGACGCCTGATATTTATATAGACGGAGGATGCGCCCGCTGCGATGCGCTCGCGCCGATTGCACTCGTCTGTATAAACCATCATTTAAGTACACTAAAAGCTTCATCTACAGTATACAGTACATACTCGAGACTGTTATATCCAGCGAACATTGTGATATTAGATTGCCCTTGACTCTTATACGTAACGCAAACTCGTTTTGCATTCGTGTTGCTGAAAAACGAGAATTTTGTATTACATTCTCGGTCTTGTTTTGCGAGAAAAATTTATTTAAATCAGACATAAATGTCGCACTCTAGACTACTTATATTGTGGAATACACGTTATTGATTTTATTAAGTTATCCATTTGCTTCTTAATATCGGTTACTCACGAACTAGTTCATAGATCTATCTCTACTAAAATCTAAAGATTTGAAACCCTCATTCAAGTGGCTTCAATCGTTTCCGTTCACTGACATAAGCGTGTAATGTATGAGTTCTTTTTTTCAAGCAAATTAAAAGTTCAGGCAAATAATATTATTTTAATAGAAAGAGCTTTTAGCGTAAAATGAAGAATAACAATGAGTTAGTCAAGAAATAAAAAATGGCGGTATAATGCCTGCAAGTAAATTAATTTATTTATTTTTATTGTACACACAGAGAATACAACAAAAAGATTGTGCAAAACTAAAATACAAATAAAAAGCTCAATGGGTATTTGCGTAATCTCAAGGCTCGACGCAGCAGGGAAAATAGCTTTCAAAGAAATGTTCTAGAAACCAAGTGCTTACCACATTGATACCTAAATGTATCACACCGATACCTTTCTTTTTGCGTCGATTCTTAATTAAAGACTCACATTAATCTGCCAATCTCTAACGAGTTAATTTTTAATATATGGTTTGGTTAGACAAATTACCTTTGTTATGGTTTGTATCGGAGATGAGATCAGCTCCCCGCAGAGCGCACTCGGAGATGTCATAATGAGTTGTGTGTGTATGCATGTGTGTGTGTGTGTGATTTAGTGGTTGGGCGCGAGTTAGCGGTTCATTTACACTTATTAGCGTTACGGGTTATAGGAGCAATGCCCCGGCCCCGGTCTCCGTTGCAACACGTCGCGAGTTCAGATCATAAACAAATAGCTTGAGGTACAGGTGAATTGTGAAGTGGCGCGGTTGATGACTTACCTAGGCTGAGAACAAGGGAGCATGGTTCGATTTTAGATAAATAAATCTGTGATCTTAGGTCCAGTAGATCTCATGTTTGTGGGTTCGTTTGAATATCTTTAAGGTATCGTAGTCCCTTTGGCTAGCTTTTCATATTATACTTTATAACTATTCCATCCTATGGTTGTTTCGAAGAGATCGCTTTCAGCGATAAGACCGCCTAATGTTACACTAGCTGTAGTTAATAAGTATGTTTGTGTGTTTTTACTTGTGTGGTGTTCAATAAAGATTTATCTATCTATCTATCTAGGTATTCTAAGACATAACAAAGCCTTAGCCTTCTATTGCAAGGAGAGAGGATGTAGTGCAGCTTGATTATTAGTACACCGAGTAATGTATGTAAAAAGTTTTAGATTGGTTCCAAAGTAACAAACAAAGGCGTATATAATTCCGTAGAGGCACGATGAACAATACAAATGTATGTGTTTAAATGGCATGAAAACAACGGTTTCATGGTCGGTTAGATATTCAACGACCAGTGTTGAGCGACCGCAGCTCGCAGGCTACTGAACACTCCATCTCACAGTCACTGCGCATGCGTATCATTATATAGAACTAATAAATTAAGGAGTATTGCTGGCACAATACTATTAAGTAACTAAATATACTTGTACAACACGATTCAAATAAGAATAGGATTGATTTTGCGCCATATTGTGACGTCTAAATAATTAAATATTATACTAAGCTAATTTAGCAATAACGTTTTTATTTAAATTTGATGTAAGAGTCAATTAGTCAAAGTAAAATAACCCGTTATTGATATGCTAATAAGTTTTCTATGCAAACCGTACTTTCAAGTGACATTTGACACATGAAGGTCATTGGCTATTATAATATTGGCTATATTCTTATTTGAATAGCATTGTAGGTAAAAAATCCTCATGCAAACTGTAAGGGAAGGCACACACTAAACAGATAAAAATGTAATTATACAATACGGTTCAAACAAAGGTTTCTCTCATTCAGTTGCATGTTGAAGTATAACCAAAGTAGTACTAGCATGGCGGATGTTATGTGTTGTAAAAACTATTGGTTTTTATGTAACTGAAGAGGTGAGTACCTAAGTCTCTTAAATATTATGACAAACGCCACGCTTGTCCATAAATATGTAGTAGCGTTCACATCTTTCAAATGTTTAGTATTTGACAGGCAATACAAATACAATTGAAAGACGCATTTGATACAATTCGAACGTAATGAAAAATAGTCTTTATTCCGTTCGGATTGTATAATATTGCTTGGTGTTACTCGACCCTTATCATCCTGTTAAATTAGATGCTAATAAGTCTTATATCACACTTTTACCAGAACAAACAGAGGGAATTTGTTGTGCCCGTCACTATATGAAAATAAAGAGCTGCCACTTTAGCTTGGGTTTCTGAGCGATTACCACCTTCGACGGGTTAGTATAATCATCCAATAATAACACTAGCTGAATCGGCCGTCTAGCATGCATTTAAAATAACTGCCAACTTTCCATACCTTAGGAATTATATAAATGGAAGGAAACTGTTCTTTTCAACTGGCATCTGTAACCAGCGCATGCGCAAAATAAGCTCCAAGCTTCCCATAAACATCGCCAGTAGAAGTTTAAAGTGCAAGCCAACGCTTACTGGTTGTCGGTCGATATATCACACGCGGCTCATAACGGCGAGCCGGCGTGCGGCTGCGCCTGCGCACTGCACTGATTTGTGCACGCGCGCGTGACCCGCGACCTGCGCCCGACATCCACACCTGCACGCACTTGCAACTCGTGCTCTATGAGATACTTTAGAATATCCCTCCGAGATGAGAAATGGTCGCTAAACACCTAACTGTAAATTGAAATTCTGACTTCGATATACTATCGCTACGTGGTAAATCTCTCACATACAGTCAGTCCTATTTGATCCTATTTCTCAAATGCATGTTCTGTTGTGTGTGTGGTTTGAAAGATATTACTGTTAGTTTGAGCGCCTAAGATTTTTTCTAATGTTATAGGTTGACAAGACCAAGCAGTAGGTACCATAAAGTGCTGTTATGAGGTGTAAGATGGTGTGCTTACTTTTTATGGATAGAATTTTATCATTAAACTCATGGCTTGCTCGTCTACCGTCTTGTATAGTTGAACAACAAAATGTCGTCTGTCAACACCCTTAACACTAGAACTCCTGTTATTTACAAATGTAAGAGGAAATTTACCTTAATATGTTGTATTCTCAAGCCGTTTAAAGTATAAATAAGCAGCAGTGCTTAATTGGCAACTATGTATTGTTGAAACAAATTAAACACATAATTTTAGTGCTCATATCATTCAGTGTGAGGAAAACAGTTCAACTTAGTCATAAACCTTTAACCGACGTTTAAAGTTACATAATTTTCAGCAGTATACCAAGTTCTCGCACATTTACTAAAATGTTTAAAACGTGTGAATAAATCGTGCTAGAGCACACTGCAAGAGTATTGTTAATTAGTGGCAGTTACGTCCAACAACTGTGCTTGTCTATTTCTTATGAATTATTAACCAAGAAATAAACGTAATGACCATTACCTACATCTGTATCCTTGAAGTGGTAAACAGATTCGCAGGTCCTTACCTAGTCAAAGACCTGAACTCACGCGATAAAGCGAAGTATAGACACAAAATGCAGCTTACCCGACTCACTCTTAGATCCGCGAAAACTGTCGTGGTCCGTGGCAGCCTCATTACCGCTACAGGATGCTAATAGCGCGGTGTCGTTCAGCGAGGTATCGCCGCTGTAACTCAGCACGTCGTGTGCTGGGAGGCGAGGAGCAAGGGGCGTGGAGGCGTGCGGCGAGGGGCGTTTGCCGAGGGGCGTCGGTGAGCGTCGACATGACGCGCCCGCCGCCGTTCTGACGGCTATCGTCACGCGCCCGTGAAATACAATCTGTAGCCTGAAACGAACCGAGATTAGGCAAACAGTAGGATAGCATTATTGTGTTTATAGATCACACAGTTGTATCAAATCTAGCTATTATTAGGGATACTGCTTAATTTCGCCTTAACTACTGGACCTCTAAAGTAGATCTTGTCAGAGAAAAAAGTATATTTGCTCCTCAACATTTTAGCGAAATATTTAATTTTAAGCTCCGTGACCCAAGCTTAAATTTTTGAGACACATTTTTATCAGAGGGTTACATGATCTGCGATTTGTCTTTTGACTGGAAAATTTTGAAATTACTTTTGAATTTAACTATTCAATAATATTAGATAAATACTCATTAATTATACAGTTGATTGGTTGTACGATAGCTGTATTCTGCATTCATAACAAACAATTTCCTAAATATTGTGTGAGACTTCTTACTCGAGAATCTTTTAAGAGTTTGTTTATCATCATCATCATCATCATCAGCCATATGATGTCCACTGCTGTACAAAGGCCTCTCCTAAAGATTTGCAAACGGAGTTTGTTATTGACATTAAATTAATGTAAAGTGAAACAAAAATACTTACATCTGTTTTAAATAAACTCTTAACATTAACACAGTTGTTAATTATCGAGAGACATTTCAATAGACTCTAGACCAGAGGTTGTGAATGTTGCCGTACCGTCTGTCCCTACACGTCACCGCAACATTACACTACATTTGAGCTTCAAAGCACTTCGCCCATTACTTCTGTCACTGGCCTTACTTTACACCACATTACACCCTATCACGAATAGATAAGGTTGAAAATATCTTGCATGTCGCAAAGGGAATAAGTTAGCGTGGTGTATGGCACTTCACGCTCCTGATTTACGTATGCGCAGGCGCAACCTAATGAAATTGCTATTAACTGCGGGACTAGAGCGCTGGAGATCGGCGTGGACGTGTTTATTCGCACGCTTTATACTAAAATGTGGGCTTTATTATGTTATTGATGGTCTTTGCGGAGCGGACAGTGAGCTAGCTTTGAAATCAGAGGCTACATTTTAGATCTCCGCTAGATCTTAGATTTACAATTTTGATTTGAGTTGAAGTTCCTGTCACCTACGATGAAGAAAAAGCGTGATACGAAAGAAGTCCTCTTAGACTTGCTTAATCAATGTGTGTATTTGGAAATTAAAATCAAAAAAATGTTGCAAAGTTGAGAATTGAACAATAGGTAATGCCGGAACTCGTGGTACCGCAAACTAACCGTAGTACAACGAGATGAGGCAACACTATAAATACTATTTTTAATATAAATTATATCAATTAAATGGTCTACAATTCCTTAAATCATTCGTTATAATTGCAACAAACACAAAACGATCAGCTGAACAAGCCGTCCACTCTAACCCCGGGGTCGCGCCGCGCCGCCCGCGCCGGTACCGACCGCCGGCCGCCAGGCACTCGCATTCCATATCGGTTCAATTTCACGGCTCGTGATCACGTGATCGCGGTCGAGCCGTCGCGTCGCTCGCTCGCTCCGACGATCGGTACACAGCACTCATGTATATTGCCCGATGTTCGCGTCTAGATGCTGATTTCCTTGGCGAAAAGCTTTAAGACTTTTTTGAGTTAGTAAATCGTCTTGTATAGATATACACAATATCCAGAAAACCCTCTATGCGATGCATTAACGGTTAAGTTTGAATATTTTTTATAGGTCTAATCTTAACTAATTGAACTGCAATAAAAAAACAGTCAAATTGTTTATTTTGTTTAACTCTACTTGTTAGACATCCATTGTCCATCTAGACGTGTAAAACCCTCATATACCCGATTCATAAATCTGCGAGAAGCGTTATGCTAGGCGTCGCTCGTCGTGACTGTGGTATTAATTAGAAAACTAATGGCGACCGCTTTGTACCACTGCTAAGATATTACCACTGTAATAAGCACCGCGCCAGCTACAACTTATTGCGCATGCGCAACGTAAAAATAATGCGCTAATATCCACTTACTTGCAATTTTTATGAGCTCATTTTAAAATGTAGAGCCGCTCAGCATGCGGTATTGTCTGTAGCATGGATAGCTCCGCTCTATCAGGTTTGCTTTTTATTATACAATTAAGTGACGAGACAGAAATGACTCTCTTGCTAAGCTTCACGCTAATGAACACAAAAAGACTGCGCAAAACTTGAAATAACAACAATAATAATAAATCGCTGGCCCGGCATTAGAGGTTGTCTCATAGTCTCAAATTATTCTGATGTATCACCAATTTTCTGGAACTAAGCAGTTTGAGTAATTTCATGAAAGAAAAGTAACATTTGTAACTTGATTTCTTAACTCCTTGTACGACTCATACACGACCTACCACCAAGTAAAACATCCATAAAATACAACATTGATTGATATCGAGATCCTTTACTTTGATACTGCGTTCTTGACACGCCATTAATCACTGCGATGGAACAAGACGTGTGCAAATAATCATCGTTGATTTTTATGTATTTAAACTTGGTAAAATTCTCTAAGATTAAAACATTGAAGGCGAGTATGGTGAATGGTGATGGTCAGTCGATGTGGACGTCTTACGTAGGACTTTTTATTTGCGTGTTTAAAGGAGATGTCCGCTTTTTGTAAGGGTGCTGGGCCTAAAATCTAACCAGGTTCAAGCTTTATGGATATTAAAGGGGCAAAAATATGGATCTTGGATCTATTAAAATATATTTTTAGACATCTCTATTTATAACTTTTTCTAAACCTTTCATTTTAAGTATAGTTTTTAAGCAAAATAAAATTACATCAATCTCAAAATCGGAGGACTTTAAAATATAAAGTATTTTGGTTAGAATTTTAAGCCCGTTTATATTTCCTTTATTTAACAAACTCACTGTCACGTGTTATTGCTATTAATTTATACATCATATACGATATTTTCCTCCTCAATAAGAGATTTATTACTATCAATATTAAAAAACAACCAGTCGTTGCGGCTTGTATGAAGGACCGACGCAGCACTGCCTGTGGAATTTTTATTGCCGACCATTTAACAAAAACTTTGCATGTAAGCGTTATGAAGGTTCTCCGTTGCGGTCGGGTATGAAGGCTGACCTCTTACCGGGTATTGATAAAATTATTCACTGCGGTCAGTAGGGTTGGTTTGGTCATTTTGATCCAAGTGGGTTATGTTGTGGTTGCAGTGTGTCGGTGCTATGTTGGCTCTTTATACCCAAGCCACTAATAGTGTCATAAACTCGTTCTATTAAGGCGTTAAGTTTAAGAGAGATGATTTTTATAAAAATTTGATACGTATGAACAACGAGGGCCTTGCAGTAAATGGATTGACTGACCGAGGTAGAGATCGCAGTTTCAATGCTGCCCTCAGGTCACACACCTCTGTGTGTTTTACGGGGTGTAAGATTTCTCCTATCCGGGAACGCATCGTTGTATTTTAATTTGAAAAGTCCGGGGATGTATTGAGCAAGGAATACTGTAAGTACTGTACTGTACGCCGAAGTTACTTTTCTACTTTACAGAAGTTTGTTTTATACTTTAAAGACAAAGTTACGAGTCATTAAGATACTGTTATAACCCCAAATCATAAGTATCTTTATGACCAGAGTCGAATGCAACCACTACTATGTACTTATAACGTTTACTATTGCGTTTAATATTATAATCGCAGTGATTTAGAATGATCAGCGAAATGGGTAGAGCGCGACCGCAGCCCGTGCACGAGTGGTGCATTCCCGCGGGTTCCCAGCGTGGTCGGTGCGCGGCGGCTGAGCGGCCCGACCGCAGCTAAACTTCTTGCTTCAACCGTACAGAATTAACTTGAGCTTATTAATGACCCCGCGGTTTTGTAACCTGAAACGTAATGGTGTTTGGTTTTAAACATGCGGTAGAAAGTTTGCAAGAAGATTCGTTTTTTTATCGACTGATGTTCAAAAGTCCCTGACCTGGCTGGATGCATAGTGGTTGTACTTGAAATGAGCCATTATGAAAAGATTCTCTTGTTAATAGTTTGGTCACTATACAGTGGTCTATCAAATATATTAGGAGCCTACGGTCTGGTACCGTGTGGAAAGTATTTTATAACTATCTACAAAACCTAAGTTGGAATTCCGCCATCGCTAGAAATTTACATAAAAACGTTACGCATTACACGTTTCAAGAACAAAAACTGTTATTACTCTGACAAATATGAGCTGGTAAAGGGAAAATTAAAATGTGAATATCTACAAATTCTTCGTAATATTTCCCCGGCGTGTATCTGATGGCTCCCTCGAAATCGCGTCCTGTCGCGGCCTGCGAGCCTCTATCGGCGCATCTCAGTGTTCTAACTACCGACTACCAGCACAGATCGCATACAGTCTCTTGCACTCGCTTCTAATGCATATATATCATCTCTGCATACGATAATGTTACCCCTATACTCAATGCTATTAAATATTATAGCTATGGCATGTTTAAACGGACAATTTCGTGTGGTAGTTACTGCTTAGTCTAACACGTTCACTGACTAATCTGTACTGTTATTTATGTATTTAAACTTTATATACAGTAAAAGTATACAGGTGGACTTAATGCCTGAGGCATTTTTTAACAGTCAACCTTTGGGTGATGCAGAGATGAGATAAAGTGGGTGTATATAAAACAACTATTATATTATTTATATACTAGCTTACCAGCCCTGGGTCTCAAAGTATCTCCATACCAAATTTCATAGAAATCCGTTCGGTAATTTTAGAGTTTATCACGTTCATACAGACAGAGAAACTAACGCAGCGAGGGACTTGTTTCATAGTATATAAGGATAATATAAACGATGAACTAATTAAAACATGGTCTTGCTATACGTTTTATGGACAGGTTGTTTAAGTTTGAAGGCATTTAATTCTGGTACAATTGATCCGATTCTGCGAATTCTGTCACTAAAAGTTGCTACATTATGGCTGAGTTTTACTAGCCAATTGTGAGACATACCAGTGATAAATCGCTCGCTGTTTATTGCTATAAGTAGGACTGCAACCCACATAAGGCTATTATGCAAGTGTATCACAAGTGGTGCGGGAGCGGGCGCGGGAGCGGCGAGCGGCGCGGGCGCGATACCGTCGCATTGTTTGTGCGCGCTATTTACACGCGGTTTATTATTCATGCTCTCGCACGCCGCCGCCTCATCTGTTTAGCAGTGCGGTCCTACTGATAGTGGAGCTTATGATCCATTTTAGAATTTTCCTTTGTTTATGACAAGTTCTACCTTGTTCATAATCAATCTACAATGTCACAGAAATAATATGAACTTTGGTTAGAAAAAACGAATGAACTAGGAAATTTTGGTGGTTGTAACATTTTCTATATTCAATTGAATGATTATTTACAACTTACATATTCATGTCTCAGGAAGACGATGGAGATTTATTTTAGTTATGACCTGCTACGGCACTGCACCATATTATCCACATATTACTTGTATGAGAAAAAATATGTATCTATGTATAAAGCCCTTGTAACACACTGGGTATACAGTCATTATTACAATTTCAAGCTACTCGATATATTATAATCCGCGCGCAGCGAGACCGCAGCCTCAAATATTTGTTTTCAAACATTACGCAAGATTACTGCTCGGCATAATTTGGCGCTCGCCCGTGAGTGAGTCGGCTGCGAGTGGAGTACGCACCGACCCCCCCCTGCTTCCCGCGGGCGGAGCGCGCTCCCACGCTCCCCGGGGATGTGCAACGGTACTCGCTTCCGCCTGCTCAGGATTATTTTAATTTAAAGCATTTACAGGAATAAATGCGTGCATGGGACTCGGGAGGCACACGAGCCGCCTAACTGTTCTGCTTTGTGTTTGTATCGATATGAACAAGAGAAAAAGGTAACTGCTAATTTAGTGCAAGAAAATCGTAATGTAATCAAAAGCTTTATTGTCCATAGTCTTATTGGTCTAGCGACTGCATACTCAGGCTTCCAGGTCATAAATTTGATAACCAGATAATCAAAATTTGTGCGTGTTTTTCACTTGGAAAATATTACGTATGTGTTTCCTGAGATTGGAATGTATATCTTCATCCTATATCGCGATAAATTCGTAACGTAAGGATTGTGGGGGTACGAGTTGAACTTCTCTATGTACTCTTAAGATACGCCATGTGAGATCTTGTATTGTATATAACCTTCGCCTCGTCTAAGTTTTTTTCTTAGATATTGAATCAAGTTACATTTACCTGTTATCGTACACTCCCATGATGACGAAATGGATAAACAGGAAAAACAGTTGAAGTGGTTCCAATGTTTGTATGTGCAACACAAACATTTGCTGGAGTGTTGGTCGCGAGTGTTGTCCACTTCTTGTACCTTCTGTAACACCCACACTGCGAGTACACCTGGTACAAACACAGTACTTGACTACACTTATACCTAAAAGGTAATATAATTTCACGCTGCTATAACAGAGGGTAAATAAACCTACGGTCCGTCAACGTTATCTTCGTCTTAGTGCTTTTCTGCGAAATTGGCACAAATTGTTACCCAGCTTAACATTTTTTAGTTTCCACGCCACAGTACGCTCGTGGACTAATAAGACGAGATAGAGGTTGAATAGTTAATATTTAGGGTATGTAGAGTGCGGCGGGTTTTTCCACATCGACGCCGACAGCGGCTCAGCGGGCAGGATGCGTGGAGTGCAGTGACCGTGCCTGCCTATTATTCCCATACAATGAGCTCGCTCACAAAAAACATAATCCGATTATTTGTTCAATTAGCTGCGCGGGCGCAACCGTGTGCGTGCGTTCTCACGAACACACACACGTACGCGCGCTGCGCACGCGCAAGTCATGCGCATTAATGACGCACTAAACACCGGAGCCACCCCCGCACCCCCCTCATCTCAAAATACACAGTTTTTCGACAAGTAATTGAGGTAATCATGAGCACAATGTTTTAAATCATACGTTCGACTGACGACTCGTCGGAGCCAAAAAAGTGGTTTGAAATTAAATCCGCGCCTTAATTACATGTAGCGAAAAAACACTGAGTCACATTTAATAAGATTACGTGAAAAGCAACCTGAGCAGGTGTCGATTCTCTATATCATGTGACTTCACGAGGTTTTGAAATCAGGGTTCGCTTATAAGTCTCTTAGAATTTGTGCTGGACGTTTATTGAATGTAACTTCGTTGACGTCTTACTTTCTTTTGAGATCATTTATTTTGATTTAACAGGTTTTTTTTAGGTCCTTACATATGAAATTGGCGTTTTGTATGGGAGGAATACAAATTCGTTTTTTTTTTGTAAAATAGAATTAATCAAAGTATGCACCATTGTTATCTATGCACTTTTACCATCTCATAGGGAGTTCATTGATCCAATTACTAAAAAAACCATGGGGGCGAGAATCAATAAACTCTCTCAAGGTGGTTTGGACTGACGCATAGGAGTTGAATGTTATTGCTTGTAAAAAGTTATCCAAATTTCGGAAAAAATGGTAATCTGTTGGAGCAAAGTCCGGGCAGTACGGTGGATGTCACAGACATTCCAATTGCAGCTCCTCTAGTTTAGCGGCCGTCTGTTGTGCAGTGTGTGTGTTTTGTCAAGCTTTTTGACTTTCCCGATTCTGCTTCAAAATCCGCTTCCACAATAGCCTTTTATTCTTCATTATCCACCTTGGTCTCCGGCCGTCCACGGGGCTTGTTCTGAAAGTCGACATTTCCAGAACGAAAACGTTGGAACCAAAAACATACCGTGTTTTCTTTTGCGTCACCAGCGCTATACACATCGTTAAACCTTCAAGCTGTTTGTGCAGCACTAGTGCTACGGTGGAACTCATACTCGTAAATATAGAGATATTTCATGTTCTCCATTGTGCGATATGAAGGACGCCAAAGAAAAAACTAATCAGAATAAAACAAACAAATGACTGTTTTCGAAACTCAAATGTACCAGTTAAATGCATTTATAGATTTTAATTTGGAATTGTTTACCAAAGGGGAGATATTTCTGATCAAAGTGGCTAGTACCACAAAACGCCGATTTCATAGTCGACTGGTGGTAGGTCCCTCATATGTAAGAGTCGGTCTGGCTGGGTACCACCGCAATGTTTAGTTTTACCTTCAAGCAGCAGTGTGCATGCACTGTTGTGTTTCGGTTTGAAGGACATTGTAGCCAGTGCAATTACTGGACATAATGAGACTTAACATCTTATGTCTCAGGATGACGAGCTCAGTGAAATACCACACAGTACTTTGTAAGTCAAGGTGCTGGATGGGTTTGCTACTGTTTATGGGCGGTCGTATCGCCTACCATCAGGCGAACGGCATGCTCGTCTCGTCATTTAATGCAATAAAAAAAAATGTAAGGACCTAATATATCAATGGATTTAACACATACGCACGTTGTTATACGTGGCATAAATTCCGTGCGGAATTCAATTTGTGATACAGAACAAACCCGGATCGCTGCGGACTACACACGTCGCCATAAAAACGTATTGATTTATCGTACATTTGAATATTTATACGAGTGAGAATTGACTGAATTAATTTGTCCCGACTTGTTCCATTTCTAATTGAAATGAAACAAGTAGGGGCTTACGGTCAAAGGCATTTGGAAAAGTTCACAATTATTGTTTAGAAAGAAAACCCTTATAAAATTTTGAAAATTATTTACGCTATAAATAAAATTTACTTTTTTCTAAAGCAGGAAAGACGAACGAAATGATCCACATCTGATCGTAACTGATACAAGAGTATACGATATAGATGGAAGACCATGAACACGAAGGAATACACGAAGGAATTGTAGATGCGATGCTGACCTATGTCGGAAGAGAGATTCTATGTGTTATTTTATGTCCAGGTGTAGAATCAGCAGAGGAATGCGGATAATTCACAGAGGAAGGCGCAGTCTCTTCCCTTATTAACTTGCGATCGTAAGAGTACTTGTGTGTGGACGATGAATTTAGGCCGCTTAAATCTATTGAGAAAAATGTTTGCGAATCTCCAAATATTTGCATCAAGTCTGTTATGGTAGTCTTATGAATTGAAAACTTAGAAGTTACTTTGCGTGTATGCGATGACTTTATTTTATTATTTATTTATTTTAATGCATCTTGTCATAGAACTCATTAAACAAATACGGATGTCGTCACTTGTCACTACATCAATAAAAACCTGTGGCAAGCACAAAAAATAAACCATGTTTATAAAAAGATATCGAATTCCATGTGACAAAAATTGTAGCGATCTAGTTTTATCATATGTAGCAGTATCCTTTTGAAGGTTGGTATGCGATAAGTAGATTTGGTGGTAGGTATTGACTATTGAATATGGTCAATAAACATCGTGTATATCCGGTTTAAAAAACTCCGGCATAATTGTGTCGACTGGCAAGAGATAATCTTCTCTTGTCAGTCGACACTCTGTTTGGGCTCTACTCCGCTTACCATGGTGTAGTCGAGGCATCACTTCGCCTGGCTGTATAAAAAATATAAAACATGTCCCATATGAATTATTGTAGATACGTCTTTTTAAGTCATGGAATGTGGATTGGTACAGGAGAGGAAGATATTTTATTGACCGTTTGGTAATCTGACCGCAAGAAATGCAACACAAAAACTGTTAGACCACGGTGAGGGAGTAAAGTATATACTATTTTGTAACCGACTAGATGAAAATGAAATGAAAATGAAAATCGTTTATTGAAAAAATAGACAGAGAATCAATGTTACCTAAAATGAACAAACACTATGAGATCCTTAAAATTAGAATTTCCAGAGGTACCCAAACTAGGCATAGCCTGTATCTTGGGATACTCATGTCAAAGTTAGCTTCAGCTGAGTGTTAGGGTGAAAGGAAGAAAATACACGTAACAGAATACCAAAACAATATAAGAACTTAATGTATACAAATCAAAAAATAATAATAAAAAAAGTAAAAAGAAAACAATTATAAAGTGAGACAAAATTTAAATTCAATTCTTAATTATTATTTCTTTTAGTACCTATTTGTATAACTGCCATGTCTGGTGAAAAACACGCCACAGTGGTTTATCCCAAAACCTGCGTGCTGGGTCCCCCATACATCCAGTAGACGGCTTAGTATTCGTCGAGGGCCGCGGCGACACACGTTAAAGCGTCCGACCGTCTATTTGGACTACTTACCATGATATTAAAATATACTATGCAGTAAATCTTTATAAGATGTAATCTTTAACTAGCTTTATTTTTACAAAAAAAGCGGTTACGGAAGATCCGCATACTTTTTGGACATAAAAAGGTTGATTGATGTAGATAGCAAATAGCGCGTCGACGCCTACTCGTACTTTCGTACGCATCACAGTGAGATGCGGCTGTCAGCGGACCGCTATTAACGATTTAATGATGATTAAATTTATAAATTATGTGCGATGTGAAACACAAAGATTATTGCGGAGTTAACTGTACTTTCCACTACAGTCTTGGACACACTACGACCTAGTTCAAGTCGCTCATCACTGTCCAATTTGACTGAACGCTCCAAACGTCGATCGTCCATTCTTTATGCTGTAACTCGACCTGGCTGCTACTGCCATACTAGATCCAAACGCAATTTTTGTAGCTCAATTGCATCTAATACCTAGTTTCGTTAATCAACCGCAAAACAGAAGACCGACGTAAACTATGGCGTAACATGGAGAAAGCCTACTGGCGCTATCATCTTGACATACTGATACAAACAACGCAGAGTTTTTGTATTATTAACATAAATGGAGTGTTTTGATTTCCTTAACAGTTTAATTAAATTGAAATTTTAATTTGATTGTCTCATTAGGAGATCAAAGTTAAGCGACGAACATAATGGCGTTAGATGTAACGGTCACTTAATTACGTCGTAACATTATTCTGATGTTTTATAGCAAAGAGCCGACAAACGAGGAAACGGGTCATCTGATAGTAAATCGTCATGGCAAACGCCCACACAGCCGGGGAGTTGGGGATAGAATGCTAGCTAACGGGGATTAGAAGGGAGTGGAGAATTTTTAAAGTTTTAGGCAATTTCACTAACCTTATAAATGCAGTAATAAAGTTGCCGGTTCATGCCGGTTTTCTTATATAGCAGAATGGATAACGACATGATATAGCGTGAATTGTCTGCCACGATGTTTCAATTAGACGAATTTCACTTTGGAACCTGACGGTTTGCATTATATCATACTACTCAGTATTCTGTGATTATATGTAGTCTAAATATTTACTAATAGTTGGTATGTAGTTGGTTACTACGCCAGGATAAAAAAAGTCGCAGCCAAACGGGCTTACTTGATTAATTATAAACCAATCTAATATATTTATTGCCACCTACTATTGCTATAGTTTATGAGACATATTAATTACAATTTGTGCTCAATCTTATAATTTGCGATATGAAACAGGTTTTACGAAATATTATATGTATTTGATAAGCAAGTGTTCCAATCCGAAAATAATCAGGATTACGCTCGCTCGATTTAATCCGTGGTGACATTTAAATCATAAAAAACAAAATTAATCCCGTCTTCGCAGATTAATATGGTCCGATTTGTGACAGGACCGTGTCATGACAGAAAAATATAAACATTCATTTCGAAACAAAAATTAATTAGTTTTTGTTTCATTGCTAACTATGCCGTAATTATACTATAATTGTCAGTAAAGTATTTTATGGTTAAGGCCAATGAGATGTCAACGACTGCACTTACTAAGATTAGAAAAAGGAATCATGAGCAAATGCGATCACACACGTACATTGATGAATCTACGGCACATTCTGTAATGCATCCACCGCTGCTTGTTAGAAACGTCACGGCCTTGCCCCGGACTGTACACGGCAGTGTGGGGCCTGAGCATAAGTAATATTTCTAGCATTAACTGGGTTGTGTTTAACGTGGAGGTTGCGGTAATCCGACTGTGTTAACTGGCATGTAGAGACGTTAATGCCACTTGAAAAATAGTCGGTGCCACAACGTGGGCGTGGGGTCAGCAGTGAGGTAAACACGCTGCTACATACAGCAGTTAAGTGTATGAGTTATGTCGATATTTTAAATCAATACACATATTATAGGTAAAGAAGTAAAGATGTTTGGGTGTAGCTTTAATCTCTTGAACTAGTGCTTCGATTCTCAAAATTTCATAATTAGTAGGAAATATTATGTCCGAGTGTTAGGTGTTATTACCCTAGGCACAAATTTTACCGCGGGTAGAGCTGCGGGTAACAACCAATGTTACATAAAGGTTCCAACTTTTACCGGTATCTCTGCTCAAGTGTAATTCAAAGTTAACGCAGGTCTTACAAGGTTGGACTTGTCATGGTGGGATTGTGATATAATTAATTTATATAAAAATTTAGAGCTTTGCAACGCATTGTTTACATTTACCAAGTGTATGAATATGGAGTAACCACACATTTTGGTTAAATACGGCTCAAAATCATAACCCTCAAAGCTCTCTAGTCGCTAGTTATAATAAGCATCAAATAGAAAGCGTGCTTCTGTGAGGAATAATATTTAATTTGTATGGAGTCGGTACTCGATGCGCGGCGCGTCGCTGTCGGCGCGGTCGGCGCTCGCTCGATACCCTGCAATTAGGTTATTAAACGCGGCAGGCCCGCGGCGCGCGCGCACCTCCGATGTACTCCACTACTGCTGATGGTACAGCAGGGTCGATCTGGACAATGTTGTGGACTCTATATGGACGGATCGATATTCCTGGTTATTATAATTTAATTTAGTAAAATTTAAGGTATAATAGGTCGAACTTATTCTTATTGCTTGAGTTGTATTTGTGTTTATGTTTCAGGTAACGATGATCTTAGGTAAGTGTAGCATGAAATTTATACTTTTAACTTTTCTTTTGTATGAAGTGTAAATGCATGGGATGGCTATGCGACAAAATGCGCCTTCGAAGCATTATAATAATATGTTGCCCGTAAGTTGCTTATGTACTTCATACATAATATTTTTTATGATTTTAATGCTTGAAATATTATGTTATATTATGTGTAATCATGGTTTAAGAAATCCATAGTAAACTATGAATAACTAGTCATTATACAGTTGAACATTTTGGTAAAGTCCTACCTACCTACCTTCTGTAATAAGTTTTGTTATGTACAAATCGGTAGCGTGACGCCTAAACACTAATAACAATATGTGAGCAAGGGCGCCCTCGCCGGCAATTACCTGCCAATTAATAGCGACCAGCGACCATCACCGCCGGCTACTACTAACCACGACCTTTCACTTTGTGAACGATGATCTCGTCTTTATGGACGAAATTGTACGTTTGAGTTAGACGTAGATGTAAAAGTGGCTTTACATGAAATCAAATTAAAGAAAGAAATTAAATTTATTTCTTGAACATGAGTTGAGTAGTTTCCTTTTGTACAAATGTGAATTTTATTATATTCGCGCAGCTATGGTTATTACATAGCCAAATGACGAGATGAGTACTTCACTATAGTGATGTAACGAATATCCAATTTCCAACATTCACGAATGCGAATGCGAATGCGAATATTTGACTCCAATATTCGCTAATGCGAATATGGGATTTATATTTGGTACCAAAATATTTTATCGTACGTTACGTGAAATTAGCTGCAAAGTGACCCCACTGCACCTGATAGTAAGCGTCGTGAAGTCCAGATAGAGCGGCCTGTTTGAAATATGTCAGCGACATTCGTTCTCTTACGAATCTTTTCATTTCCAATTTGATTGCGCAGAGAAACACCCAGCATCTTCACAGCTCTCTCAGTGACTGAGAGCCGTCTTGGGTGCTTGCTCGGGAGGCTGAAAGTTATCTAGCCTGAACTTGAGGCGATTCGTGATAACCCTCGAGAACAGTTTATAAACATGGCTCAGAAGTGCGATGGGCCTATAACTCTTTATGGCCTTTCTTGAAAAACAGCACCATACTCTTGTTCTAGGCGTTACACCCTCGAGCAGCGCGGATTGAAAAAACCTCTGAAGGACTTTTAGTATCGGAGCCCCGCCCGCTTACAGAAGTTCTGTAGTCATTCTTCCTTGCTTGCTGCCTTGTTGTAGAACCTCTCAAGGTCTCTTAATATCACTGCTTTCGTCGACATTACATTGCCGTCTTCAGCTTGGCCGTTTGGCTTTACCCGATAGACAGTTCTTTTGCGAACACTTTGGAGCCTTTTCCCGTTCGATCGTCTCCTTGATGCTTTCAACATTGTAAGCACGGAAGTCTTGTCAGGAGGATTTCCATGTCTGTCAATCGAGCTTCCGACATGCTTCAGCGTCCTCCGAAGACTGCAACGCCATATATCGACGTTGGAAACTTAATCATTTCAATTTAAGAAAAAAACACTATTTAATACATTGTAAACATAATCTGTTGCAGTGTTATTTTATAAACTATTTTCACATGTCATAACCAAAATATTCGCATGATTTCTTGCCAATGCGAATATTAAAAAAGATGCGAATATTCGCGAATGCGAATGCGGATGCGAATATTCGTTACACCACTACTTCACTGACATGGTGATAAGTGATTACCATACCATACCAGCCCTGTATAATATACTGCCCACTGTTGAGCACGGGCCTCCTCTACTACTGGGAGGGTTTAGGCCTTAGTCCACCACGCTGGCCTAGTGCTGGTTGGCAGACTCCACGTACCTTCGAAATTCAGAGAACTTCTCAGGTATGCAGGTTTCCTCACGATGGTTTCCTTCACCGTTAAAGCGAGCGATAATTCACAAAGAATACACACATATTTTTTTAGAAAAGTCAGAGGTGTGTGCCCTTGGGTTTTGAACCTGCGGATACTCGTCTCGGCAGTCCGTTCCACTCCCAACTAGGCTATCGCCGCTGATTTGATTGCTGATTTGCCGATGCGCAATTTAAATATAACCAGAAATGTATGAAAATCATCTCACTGTCTTGTCTATCAGCTATATAATATAGGTACATAATTTAGTTCGGAATCTTAACTATCGAAATGTATTGGAGGTGCCTCGGGAACTTTCTATTTTAAAGTAGAACTCTATTATTGATAATTTTTTACTTCCAACGAAGGTTTCTTTCCGGTCGAGTGGACCCTTTGATACAGATAAATTTGAGACTTTGCTTTACCTGAAATTCAAATCTACACTATCCGAGCTACATAAGAAAGCTCCCTTCGTGGATTGTCATTACAAGTCATGTTCGACATTACCACTCGTCTATATGCATAATTAATTTGGGAAGCACATAAACTGCTCATAATGTATGGTAATGGATGCAAGTGGCTGTTCTATCGATTCTATTGCGGTCTCAATGGACGTGCCGATAGCGTGCGCTGTGTGGGCCACGTGTGTGGCCTGTGGCGCACGCAACGCCCCACTTATCGGAATTATCGGACTATAGATTATAAAGCCGTATGGGTAATTAGGGACTCTAGTTTTGAGGATTGTGTAACTACTGGACATCATGAGGTTTAATATTTATTTACTAGTCACATACTTTGAAATAAGCCGCTTGTCTGAAAGTAAGCGCCACGACTACCCAAACACATTGGCAATACCGCCAAAAACTTGGTAATAAAACACTATGTGCCATTGCGCTTGTCTTCCTATCACATGTTGTTAAGTGTCATAATTTCACCCAGTAAAGGCGCTATTACAGTGTCCCTTACTTTCCTTAAAGAAACACAACCTTTCTTGTCCAGTGCTTAGCAGCACTATCTAACTTACGAGTCCAGTTTAGTATGCCTGCTGTAATTCCAAGTTGTTGATGTGTCTCCCGTTTACGAGCATTCATGGCGCTTATAAGCTAATAGCTTGTCAGTCTCGTCATACAGTTTACTGGTGGTAGGTCTCTCATTATGTAAGAGGCCGTCTGGGTGGGTACCACCGCAATATTTATTTCTACCGCCAAGCAACAGTGCATGCACTGTTGTGTTTCGGTTTGAAGGACATTGTAGCCAGTATAACTACTACTGGACATAATGAGACTTAACATCTTATGTCTCAGGATGACGAGCGCAGTGGAATGCCAAACAGTACTTTGTAAGTCAAGGTGTTGGATGGTGTTGCTACTGTTTATGGGTGGTCGTATCGCTTACCATCAGGCGAACGGCATGCTCATCTCGTCATTCAATGCTATAAAAAAACATTGCATAAATATCACGGTTAATACCCCAATGGTATGTTATCCAACGTTTAAATCAGGGCTAATTGACGCTTGGTATCGACGCCGGCGCGATCTACGCCGACAATGCGCATATCTACTGACGCGAGATATCTTAATGAACCGCCAATAGCGCTCGCTGTACCGATACTAGTGAGAAATGGCGCGATTTGATATCATTGAGTGTAACTTATGCTCACTTTAGTAGTGGTTCTCATATTTATAAGGCTTCTTGACGGGTCATTTAGGATTCTTTTGTAACTACATACATTTCGCTAATAAATAACATACCAGCCCTGTATTATATACTGCCGATTGCTGAGCACGGGCCTCCTCTACAACTAAGGGGGCTTAGGCCTTAGTCCACCACGCTGGCCTAGTGCGGGTTGGCGAATTTCACATACCTTCGAAATTCCTATTGAGAACTTCTCAGGTATGCAGGTTTCCTCACGATGTTTTCCTTCACCGTTAAAGCGAGCGATAATTCACAAAGAATACCCACATAACTTTATAGAAAAGCTTGAACCTGCAGACATTCGTCTCGGCAGTCCGTTCCACTCCCAACTAGGCTATCGCTGCTTACGCTAATAAATACAAATTATCTCAATTCGATACAAAATACCATAGTACATAATATCTCACAGAAAACCAATGAAACTGTTTTATTGTTGCGTTTTACTAGATCTGTGAAATTGCTTCAGGGTAAGAACACCTAGGCTGCTGTATCTTAGGCACAATAAAATAAACTTTGGTATGTGCTCTCCGGTAATGCTATTTATAAAGCGGAATCTCGTACAAATTGCAGGTGTAATTGCGTTGCGCGATCTCTCCGCTTATTCCGCTCTCGCTCTCGTCGCTCGATGCGCTCACGAGCGGTTGTTTATTGCTAATGGAGAGCGGTCGCAGTGGTCAGCGCAATTAACCACCACCGTTACCGCGAAGATACAACCGGGACTTTATTTGAATTTGCGCACTTGCTTTTAAATAACTTCAAGGATAGACAGTCCGTACCACAAGGCACCACACACAGGGTGGACGCACCACAATGAAGTAAAAGGCTTCGAATTCGAGCCCGGACTGAAACTAATATTATATCTGAGAGTTGTGGAACCAACAAGATTTATGAATTTGTAATTTGTGTCCAATATTGCGACAGACTTATCTCATTTACTTTAAAACTGCAATTTTATTCCGCATTTCTGCAAGACAACGGTACCAGCTTGGTTGTAGCGACATGCAGATGTATGTTGCTGATTCTACCATTGATAAGTTAAGTATGTTATATAAAATGAAGTATGACTTCAGCGGCCTTCAATAAAACTGTCAAAGAACGTCCAAGTGTTTGACACCGAGTGGACGCCACGTGACGAGTGCTGTGGACGACCAGTGTTCAGGTGTGGAGGGGAGAATGAGGGTGGAGTAGACGTCTAGAGCCCTCCTGTCGAGTGCGGAACACTCCAGCGTGGGACGCGGCGACTCGTGTTGGAGTGTGTTGTACATCGGCTGTGTAAACAACTAATGATAACCATGTATGTGCCAGATATAACTGTATACATTGTATCATTTTATTGTTTGATACAGTAAACCGAAGTAGGAAGGAGCGAAACCTTGACTTTTTACAACATAGAGGCTAATGAACTGGTGAACTACCTGCAGATTGATATAGGATTACTTAATAACAATACCAAATTAGTCGTCCTCTCGTTAAGGCATGACAATATTTGTTTTCAATATAATATGAATTCAACAGGGAAATGTGTTACAATTGGAATGAGAAAATGTTTAAAGGTATTTATAGGGATGAATTGGCAACCTAGTTCTAACTCTACAACAATGTTTGACTATTTGCTATTGTTTGTTCGAGTCATTGTGCAGCTGTTGGAGTGGTGTAACGGTGCAGTGCAGCGCTGCAGCGGCTGAGAGGCCATGAGGGCCTCCGCCGACTCTTCACCATGATTTCTATAAACCACTCGAGCGTTGTAGAGCCGCCCGAGAGCGAGAGCCGAGTGTTTTCATAACAACCTCGCATCACCCAAATGATATAAACATTTCTTCATATTCATAATATTGTATTCACTCGGTTGACAAGATTGTTATAAAAACATTTATTATTTAAAGGCATTGAATTCATTATGCTTTTCCTGGTTCGGGCTCACCGGGTTTACGACCCTCCGTAAAGACGAGAAACATTTAAGCGACCACTGCGTCGTGTCCCTCACAATTTTCTTATAGTAAGATTTCCCTCACTTGCTGATAGTTTATTCGACCATCCCAATGAATAACGTTGGAAATCATCAATACACATCAACGTGGAATAAATTGAATATAGTAATAAGTACAGTCGCGCGCACATCTCGTCGCTAGCGCGTAAATACCGTGGTACCGCTATATCATTAGCAGAGTTTACACGCGGTCTGCGCTAATGTACCACCAGCATTACTATGGCGTGCGGGGGGCGGGGCGCGCGCGGGGGGCAAGGTGCGGGGGTGAAGGTTCAGCTCAAATTGACGGGTTTACGGTCGTGTGCCCGTTACACCGCACGACGGTATGGCATGTGCTATGTATCTCATGTCTTACTTTAAAATTGGCTTTAAAGGATGCAGCTAAACAGATTTTCTTCTTGTATTTTTGTCTATTTTCATCTATGTATGTCTGTATCACTTAAATAGCTCCCTATCTCTATATATTTCTTCAAGTTTGTTTATGAGTCTGTATGAACACTTGTGTCCCCGAGCGTCCGGGAGTGCTCTCTGGCGCCCGTTACCCGGCGGAGTGGAGACGGGGTGTAGGAGCCTGCGACAGTTCGCACGGCTCGCGCACCGGACGCGCCCGGACGCGCCGGCTCCGGCCCGGATGAATCATAGCGCCACCGCTACCATCGCAAAAACTGCCACCAGCGAGCATCACCTGCCACCGAACCAAGTGACCAGCTACTTATCTATCAATACCTATATATTTGAATTGATTGCGCTACTTGATGTCGTATTAGCGAATTTAGATTATCAAACAGATAGGGCCCCAGGTTTCACAGACCATTCTTTACAATTTTAAAATCATACCTGATTTTTACGGAATTACAACGCTCACATCGATCACATTAGAAACATTATTAAAGTTCTAATGCAACCATAAATTAAAGGTCGAATGAAATAACTTCGTTCCCTATTCCTGTAACAATATCGAGGACTGAAGGAAGTGCAGGGAAATAGAAAAAGCGCGGCGCGGATGAAAGTAGGAAAAGAAGGTTACACGAAACCGGGGAATTTCTTACGTTAAAGTATATCGCGGCGAAGCAATTTCCTTTCTGTAAATGTTTTTATCCTTCGAAGTGAAGAATCGTTTGTCGACGTTTAATGTCGTGATTATATTAAAAAACGTTCAATTACAAATAGTCTCAGAAGCGGCGGAGAGCGCGTGAGTGTCGGCTGTCGACTGCGCTGCGCCGAACGAGAATAAATAAATAATAATAGAGGAATAATACGTTACATCGAATAGAATAAATGAATTATAAGCGTGATATCTGTAGTTTACATCAGCACTCGGCGCGGCGGCTGCAGGCGAGGCTCGAGGAGTCGATGCGCGCTCGCCCGCTGCAGCTCCCGACCATTGTTCAAACAACTACACACACGTTATATTTTATAACAATATCTGTCTGCTAGAATATATCCCATCTAAATCGAATGCTGAAGTGTTTAGTTATTGTAACTCAAAGTAGGATTGACATCTCTGTAGTATGATACATAATAACGCATAAGATGAAAATCTAGTCCACGTTTTCGAAGACGTACGCATAGATCTGACACGTTGCCGACATTGCTTCAGTTTCATAATAAGTTACAAGCCAGCCTGTAGTGATACCCGGCATAAATTCCAGTCAACAGCATCTTAATTTTATTGTAGGTATCTCGAATAGCGTAACACGAACAAATTACGGACTTGGGCACCGCCATCAGTACATTGTTTTCACGGCTTAAGTGTATTGCCACTAAAAGAATGATGCGATAATTCAATTACAAGGAACTTTACTAAGCAAGTTATGAAATAAACATATAGTTTAAATGAGACAATTCTAACGGTTAGGGAAATAGTGGCTATAGAATTAGCATTATATGAGAGGAGGAAGGAGCATTGCATGCAAAGCGCCGGTGCTTCGAAGACAGTCCCGCGCAATACATATGTATGCTGGTGATGCGGAGGCGATAGCGAGCCACGAACCCGCGCGACCCGCGAACACACCGGGACTACTGCTAGGAGTGGTTACTTACCGACTAAACGGGATCGTGGACTTCAACTTTTTTAACATCGTAACACTACGGTGCAAATGTGGTTGTTATATAACCATCTTCCTGATAAAGGCTTTGATATGGACGTACCAAGTCACTTTCAATTTTTAAATATTTTTGAAGAGTAGCTGAAAGTGCCAGTAAAGCAACTAAAGTTACGTAGGATTGATTATAATCTAAAATCCCAAAGCGGCCCATCCTGGTGCAAGAAGAACGAATGTTAGCTTGACTTTGACGATAAGACTTTGCCGCTTGATGATACATCCCCTCAGCTGTCGCCAGTGTAGCGCCGCTCATACTGGTTATAAATTAGCAGATCCTGGAATGTGACTCTTCAAAACGAGCCACTATTGCGGGTTTCGTCGGGCATATATTATATCTATACTTAATATATAAAGCTGAAGAGTTTGTTTGTTTGTTTGTTTGTATGTTTGAACGCGCTAATCTCAGGAACTACTGAAACGATTTTGAAAATTCTTTCACTAATAGGAAGCTACATTACTCCTGAGTGCTATAGGCTACTTTTATCTCGGAAAAACTTTTCCACGCGGGCGGAGCCGCGCGCAATCTGTTATAAAAAGCAGCGGTCGCTAACCCTGCGGTAACTGACATATAAGCCCTCATTCAATAAGCACACAATTAAACAAACCTCAGTACGCCAACATCTTTAGCCCCTTTTGTCTGCTAATGGTGTCGCTAAACACTAGGCAGCGCGAGTGGCGACGCTCACGAGGGCCATATCTCACGCTTTGTGCGCCCGCTCGTGTATAATGAGTGACGGATGGCCACTCGGCACTGCGACGTGCTACAGTAACTGCTCAACACTAAACACACGCCCACACTCAAACAGTCGAGGACGCCACGAGCCATGATGTACTTATGCTCTTCAGTATTACTGTTATAAATAAATAACATCCGCTTGATAAGCCACAGCCTTGTTTTACGGAGGCGTAATTATTTTGACTCTGGTATAAGATACGACGATAGGTTTTTCCATTTTGAAACATCTGATTTGAAATAAACTTGGTGCTTAAATCTCTCACATTCGAGATGCAGCGCTGAGTAGTTTCCACGTATATGTTTGCCACCAATCAATGTGTGAACTTTATATTTCGGTGTCAAAGATATTGAATATTGATAATAATTATTAAAATGACAAGAGAAACTGAGTGTCATTGAGAATTTTAAAGTTGGATGATGTTGGTATTGTTTATAAACAGTCGTGTCTTTATCTAGCGAGCAACATGTTCGTCTGTCATTGAGTTGTAAATTAAAACATTCAGCATCCAAGCTTTCCATAATAGTTTCTGCTAATTAAACGTCGTAAAACGTTACCAGATACGAATCGGTATAAAATTCTTACATTACACGAGATAGCAGCTGATACGGATAAATTAATAGGATTTCCTGTGTGGGATCCAATCAACTGGAGAGGTTAGAGAAAATAAGTTTATTTTATTGAGCGTTTGCTGTTTGAACACGACGCTGCATAATTGTGGTAGATGTTGGGAAGTTGATTCGTGAGAGAAAGCGAGACATCGAGCATTTGATTGATTGACTTTAGGTGTTTTGTGTGAAATTATTCACGCGTCTTTTGTGTGTGTGTGTGTGTGTTTGATTGATTAGCAAGCTGCAGAAACGAAACCTCTTCCTATCTTTAATTGTGCATCGTTGTTCTACATATAATTAAGTGTTAAGAAAACAAGTGAACGCTACATAAGAAACCATTTGGGTTTTTTATGGTTCTACTGAGCCATAAATATAAACCATTATTTATAACTATAATTATTGGTATGAAAAATTTTAGTAAAATTAACAGTTTAAGTTGGTTTTGTGTTAGAGAAGTTTTACAAATCGAGTCTGGATAATTATCCTGTAAATAAAATTGACGGCAGCGTGGTGTTACTGTTACTGTTTTGTTGCTTTTTTTGGAGTTAATGATTGCTTTACCGATGATTCCCATTTTATAGACATTTAAAAATATTGATACTGGCGATATTATTGGTCTCTTACCAGGACTTTATAGGAAATAGAGTTATTAATAATTGAAAATACTGTGGAAATAGTTTGAAGTTAAAGGGGTCGTCCATTAATAACGTGATGTTTTTTAGCAACTTTTGTACCCCTTCCTCCCCTGGTGATATTATGTAGGGAGGTTTTAGACTACAATCTCCCCCCCTGCCCCCCTGCCCCTGCCCCTGACCAAAGATCACGTGTATTTTTTTGGGACAAAGTATCTAAAAAAATTGTGTATTATCTTCAAATACAATTTAAAGTATACCTAATCTAATTTAATTTGAATCGCGCGCGAACAAATAAACACACGTAATATATCCCTACACCCCCCCCCCCCTTGTGATATTTCGTGATTTTTTCTAAACCCCCCCCCCCCCTTTCCAGACTCACGTGATTAATGGACGACCCCTAATGAGAACAGTCAATTGGTACAAGCTCGTGTACTTATATGAAGTTACAATAAATTAAAAGTACTTAAGTTATATTATTCGGTATAGAGAACCGGCTAGCGCACCAAACTCTATATTATGCCAAAAACAGCATGGATGTCTCAGTTCCAAATCAAAATTAAACTCAACAGAATCAAGTCATATTTTGGTCCTGGGTGTACACAACTCAGAGAGATATGTGGTTCAAAATCCATACAATTCTACCATTGTATAACTCCTTTACATAGTACTAGCGCTATTAAGAAACAATATCCAGTTAGCTGTATTTGCAACTCTCAGAATAATTAATAATGAAGCGATCATAATCAAAACAGTATTGTGTCATCCCTAAGCCTAAAGTACATTGTACTGTGTAGTTCGACACGCAAGCCTCTCATATAGCGCGGCTCGTCTCTCACTCCAGTCCCTCCGCCTCGTCCCGCTCCCTCCCCGCACCGCTACAGGCAAATTATCGTGTCACCGCGGATTGTAATTAATGTAATAACTGAACCTATTTATAGGTGCGTTTAACTGCACGTTAACTGTCGGCAGAGCTTCGCAGTCACGGCGCTCGTGGCGGTGAAATTGTAATTAGGTTTAACCACGGTCGGATTTAACCGCTTTATTTGATCCGTGGACAATGATCTAACTGTTGAACGTTACGGTTTCGTTTAAGGTAATTAATAACCTCCATGTGGGAAGTAGAGCCCTGCACTGAGTATAGAGCTTGGCGTAGTGGGCAGTGAACCAGCTGTACAGCTAAGGACCGTGGTTTCGATCCCAGAAAAGTATATTTTTAGGATCAAATATACATTTGTTTTAATTCAAAGTGCCTCTCAAAATTCAATAAATCTTTGATGAGGTGCGGTCGAGACTTGTTTATTTGCCTGCATTTTAGTACGTATTTTTCTCCTTCATGTCTCCTTACATGAATGTTTTAAGATTAAACTAAGATTTCATTGTAAAGAATCTGCTAGAAAATTGGATTCGTTACTATTTTCTAAATTATTATTTATTCCACTATTCCAATATGATGTGTATTGTACAGTAATTCAGTATGGTAATGAGAGCTTGAATACGGAGGCGTAAGCACCGCGATAAAACCGCTACATGTCACATTGAAATCCGGAGGAGAGACTAGAGAGAGGGATTTACCGTACAAAATTATAAAACGGTCTCGTAGTGATGTGATCACGTGTGGAATCGATCACAAGCGCGCTAATCGAACTCCGTGCGCTACGCTGCGGCGGGGGATCTGTTCGGACTGAGCAACACCGTTATTGAATGCTGGAGCGTTACGCGAATTTTATATCATTTTGATGATAAAAATTGCAGTGTAGTTAGGCGCTTTACTTTTCCTTATTTGATTATTTATGTTGCAATATACTCTCTGGTAAAATTTCTAGGTTCATTTTCCATGCGAGTAGCACGTGTAGCTTTTTCTAACACAATTTTCTAGGGGATTGGACCCCTCAAAGGATGTTATCGATAGGCTTACCTATCGATAAATTCCAATTCAATCAATCAAAAATTAAGTGTTTCTGCAACGTGCTTAAAAAGTGTGTCGCAGATACAATTAAGTATGTTAAACACATGGGAAAAGATCTACTCAAGCGTACTCAAAACAAATATTAGATAATGTTATCAGTGGAGTTCCTTCTGTTGTCATCGCTCGACGCTCCCCCATCTTCATAAGTTAGCAGTAAACATGTATAAGAGACTAATAACTGTTCCATTATCGGCGATCTGCTGTACTTACATCTCAAGTGTGTGATGTGTATCTGTCGCCCTCACAACAGTTGCTTGTTGCGTCGACCCCTCCTTAGCTTTTCCCCAGCCCCACTCTAACTCCCGCGACGCAACAACGGCGGCCCCATCATAGCTTTAATGTTACCTAACGATACGTGAAATAATTAACATGCTCTCTGACTGACTGACTGACTGACGAGTGACGTACGCACAAACATATTACATAATGTCTGACAAAATATTACATTCGTTTGTCCGAATGCGTTTGGTTGGAAGTTGATGTTTGGTCTAGCTGCCCACTTCATTCTTATTATGTAGTTATCTATTATCACACTTTTGTAAGAACGGTTGAGATTGGGTTTAAAGTTGCGGTTATTTATGATATATTTAAATTACAGACCGGGAACTGCGTAATATTTATGCAGGAACCACTATAAACATCCTAGTATTATTGGTTGCTCCTTGAACGGCGAGTACAGACAGACGGAAAGACAGGCAACCGGACGCGTGACGTGCGCCTCGCACGCAGCGGTTAACTATCCGCCGAGTAGAGCGGTGCGCCCGCGCCGCCGCAAACAAACCGCTCCAGATCGCTATCTTAAAAGCTTCTCGCGTGATGCATTTTTTGTGAGCATTGTTGTTGTAATGTTTGGTAACACACGGCGCGGCGTGAGAGCTCGTGTTTGGCTCAAATGGCTTGTCATAACCGAGATGGATCTGTGAATGCATTCAATAAGCCATAAATATCGCGTTTGTCGATAGCGCTGCGCCGTTACGCTCTAGTCGATTGATTACGATCTTTGGACGTATGATGTAAGGAGGACGTTTAGGGGTAATGCTCTTTACTGATTGGTGCCATATAGGAACACTGTTCCGAATAGATAGCGATCGTTGTACACAAAACCCGTAGTAAGTTCAGCATAAAGGTTAAGACAAATTTGTCGTAGCGTATTAAATGACAGATAGACACTTAATTTTACATGAAAACCTGAAAATATCTTAGTTTTACACAGGTATTGAGCGCAGTGGTTACAGACGAGCCAGCAAGACAAAGAACTGGCATCGAACTTGACGGACCCTAAATGAACAGAATATATAAAAGACACGTTATAACTAGGATAAACAAAAATCGAAGAAGCAAGATGTGTGTAACGTCCATGTACATAATTATATAGAATACCAACGTACCAGTGTGGTGGAGTATATAAGTATTAGTAGTATACTACACCACACCAGGGCGTTGTATATTGATGCCGGGCATGCGGTGTGCCGCAACATGCCCCGCGCATTGTACTCGTCTCGCTGAATATTTCCAAATTACCTCATTTAGTGGCATTCGGCTCGCACGATCCTCCACTCACCACATGGCTACCTATTACTAAATTCATATTAAAATTATAACGATTTCCTGCCAGCGGTGAGTAGGTATAACTTTTATTAGATCAATATACAAGTAAATGTATCACTTGAAGGAATGTGGCCATTTACGTACCATAGGTATCAGTTTGCATGGGAGAGACATAGTAGGTTTAAGCAATGAAAAATAGGTCTATTGTTGCGACAAAGGAGTGGTGAATTACTAAACAAACGTGGAAAGCAATAATAATGCTGTACCGACACGTCCTCCAGCTAATCCTTATTGGTTATATCATGGGTGTTTATAATGATGATGACAATGCCAGGCTTTAGTGCTGCACTTCAATGCCAAGCGGGCGACCGCACGTAAAACGAAATAATCCAAAACGAGTCATGTTTACTCCACATAATAATGAGATAAAGGTCGACATCGGGTCTCACTAATATGTAATTAAGTCATTATGTCGGGCCGAAGCAACGTGACACGGATGAATGCTAATTAATTTATTTAAATTTAGTTTGGAGTTACATTGCTCTCAATGAGATTAGCAGCGTAAGAACCGGTAGAAGCGCCAGGCGGGCGACGGGTGAACACACAGGTGACACATGTACCCACGATAATATGTTATTTAACGCTTGCAACGATGCAATTTTAATTTGATAAATGTTTACGTCTGATAGTTATATAGAAAGTGCATGTTTCAAGTTTCAACAGTTGCTTCGGTAGGTACCTACTACGTAAAATGTGGCATTTCATTTGAAGGCTGCGTTTTACATAGACAGGTGACAGGTTTGCGCAAGAAAGCGAATCAAAGTGCCGTGCTCCCTATAAACTTTGTATCAAGTTCACATTGCTGTGTTTTTGAAAGTTTTTGAAGATTATTTATAACTAGCGTTTGCCCGCGGCTCCACCCGAATTTAAAAGTTTTTCCGGGATATAAATCCCGCTATATATTTTCCCGAGATAAAAAGTAGCCCATGTGTTAATCCAGAATATGATCTACCCGTGTGCCAAATTTCATCGAAATTCGTTCAGTAGTTTTTGCGTGAAAGAGTAACGACCATACATAACTATGGAACCAATTGCCGCCAGCAACATTTCCGGACAAATACGACCTGGCGTCCTTCAAAAAAAGAGCGTATTCCCACCTAAAACGCCGGCAACGTATCTCTATGCCCCCTGGTATTGCAGATGTCTAATGGGTGGCGGTGATCACTTACCATCAGGTGAACCGTTTGCTCGTTTGCCACCTATACCATAAAAAAAATAAAAAAAACATACATCCATATATTCGTAGAAAATTTCGCGTTTATAATAAATTACTATCGAGCCGTTGTTTAACTTACTTGAATCAATAACTGAAGATAATATCAACTACAGAACTGGCACAAATCGACGATGGTAAGCATGATCTACATTTCGGCTTGTTTCATGCGAACTAATGAGTAGTAAACATTATCACACGCGAGCGGTGCAGCGCGCGGTAATTAAAATTCATATGAAATTGCTCCAGATGAGGCCACTATTAAATAGTGTTTAGTGGCTCTGCCGTGGAGTCGAGTAGACGGTAACACGCTGCGTCATGCACAGGCGCGAGGCGGCGCGGTTAGCGGGTAGAGATGGCGAATAAGTGTTTGAAAGTCTCGTAAATGTTGTTATAATATATTGTTAGGAACAGAAGGGATTTAGATTTAAATGAAGACGATTTATCACTGAGTTTACATAAACACATTTAGCCGAAATACTTTTACAAAGATATCAGCAACCAATTGACCAGCATGAAAGTCAAAGATAAACTTACTCAACTGTCACTAAGACTACGACTGAGATCGACTGCGAGACTGAGCCCGACTGACCATGCACATCGACACGGCACCCTTTTTATACTCCCAACTGCCACTTCCACTTTTAGCTTGACATTTCAACTGGTTAGCATGCTACAAATACCGTTACAAAACTTTTATCCTAATACGGCCTCTCCTGACGGGAGTCCGTCCTCGGGCTTCATCTTCTAGCTCTGAAGATCAGTCTCCAGAACTGGCAATGAAGTCTGAATGAAGTGAAGGTGCAGCAGGCTCTTCAATGCACCTCTGTGTCCCGGACGTGCTTGGTTAATGCTTGCTGAAGCCACCAGGTTTTTCGTTTTCAGAAGTCTGGGCGACGCTAGGAGTATTAGCCTCCTCAAACTCATCATTTGCATCTGCGTATAAAAAACCCAAAGCACATAAATATGTCCAAAAATATAATAAAACACAGCCCCCAAGTACGTCCCATGTACAAGGATCACATGCCCGAGCGCACTCTAAAGCAACATCCAATAACATGAAACTATACCTCACTTGGAGTGTATCCGTCGGTCTGGATAACATGTTGGACATAAGACAAAGGCTATGCCGACCGCAAGATAAAACTTCCCTTAAACGTGTTCACTCCTTAAGAAACTTTAAAAACATTTCCATAAAACTTTAGTTTTACAAAATATACAGCACCCCAAAACGCCCTTCTACCATCGCCTCCTAGAAGAAGTCATTGACATTACTGTCAAATAGTTACTAAAGTGAATACAATCCAAACAATGCTTATTTAAGCGGTGTGTGATTGACGATCTGTTGAAATCGTCTCATCGAAGCTGTTCGATAGCTGCAGTGAAGACAGTTTTTCAATCGAAACAGTTATGGCACTTGTGCTTCAACTAGCAGTAGTCTCCATTCCTGTAAAAATAAAGAAACACAGGAACATCTTATTGCTCAGCCATTCCTGACCCTCATGAGGTCAGGTGGAAAATGTGTGTCAGTGGAAATGGAATCATAATAACAAAACAAAGAGACATGGCAGAATGAAAACTTCTCACCCGAGTGCCTCGCGAGGAGCGCGTAGTTCAGTAGCGCATCGCCAGGAGCGCACAGTTCAGCAGCGCACGGCATCGCCAGGAGCGCGCAGTTCAGCAGCGCAGCGCATCACCAGGAGCGCGCAGTTCAGCAGCGCAGCGCATCACCAGGAGCGCGCAGTTCAGCAGCGCAGCGCATCACGTACAATCTACCGGACCGAAGTCCACACGCACACAGTGCGTCTGCCGGACCGAAGTCCACACGCACACAGTGCGTCTGCCGGACCGAAGTCCACACGCACACAGTGCGTCTGCCGGACCGAAGTCCACACGCACACAGTGCGTCTGCCGTACCAAGGTCTGCACGCATAACCACTTTGCGTCTGCCGGACAGAGTCCGTGTACGTTTACAAAGCAACGCCATAATCAGACCAAGGTCCGTGAGCACTTTAAAAATGTGCTAGCCGGACAGAGTCCGTGAAGGCCTCGGGCCCAAAACCAGACTAAGGTCTGCACACATTAGCAAATGTGTCAGCTGGATCAAGGTCTGTACACATAACCACTTTGTGTCTGCCGGACAGAGTCCGTGTACGTTTTACAAAGAAACGCTCTAATCAGACCAAGATCCGCCACGCACTAAAAAGTGCCAGCCGGACAGAGTCCGTGGAGGCCTCGGGCCCAAAACTAGACTAAATGTATCACACATTACAAAATGTGTCAGCTGGATCAAGGTCTGCACACATAACCACTTTGTGTCTGCCGGACAGAGTCCGTGTACGTTTACAAAGAAACGCTCAAATCAGACCAAGACCCGCTACGCACTAAAAAGTGCCAGCCGGACAGAGTCCGTGGAGGCCTCGGGCCCAAAACTAGACTAAAGTTATCACACATTACAAAATGTGTCAGCTGGATCAAGGTCTGCACACATAACCACTTTGTGTCTGCCGGACAGAGTCCGTGTACGTTTACAAAGAAACGCTCAAATCAGACCAAGACCCGCTACTCCGCAAGGACCAGAGCGCGCTGATCCGCAGTGCATAGAGCGTACCGTTCCGCAGCGCACAGAGCGCATCGTCCGCAGCGCACAGAGCGCATCCTCCGCAGCGCACAGAGCGCATCGTCCGCAGCGCATAGAGCGCACCGTTCCGCAGCGCATAGAGCGCACCGTTCCGCAGCGCATAGAGCGCACCGTTCCGCAGCGCATAGAGCGCACCGTTCCGCAGCGCATAGAGCGCACCGTTCCGCAGCGCACAGAGCGCATCGTTCCGCAGCGCATAGGGCGCACCGTTCTGAAGCGCATAGGGCGCACCGTTCTGAAACGCATAGGGCGCACCGTTCTGAAACGCATAGGGCCCACCGTCCTGAAGCGCATATGGCGCACCGTACCTTTGCATGCCGCCTGAAGCATGCCTCCGCACGCCTAACATGTACCCTGAAGTAACATTCAGGCAAAAGCTTATGACTCATGAAAGCAAGCGTGCACTCGAGCTTTCACGAGCAACCACGTAATCAAAAATAATTTTGAACAAATTCATTTTAACAAAAATTAACAAAAGAAGGTGTATTCCGACTGCTTGAATTCCGGACTTCAATCATCCACAATACACCGATCATGTTTTGTAGTCCGTATAGCAAAAGGTAAAGAGGACTGATCCAGAGTCACTTACAAAGGTTACACATGGCCTTCGCTACTTACAATAATTTACACATGACTCTTTCACCACGCGTATACTTCAAAACAGTTTACATACCACGGCTAGTGTGTCTGCCAGGCCATAGCCTGATATGCATTATAAAACGCATCTGCCAGGACTACGCCTGTTATGCATTAAAAATGCATCTGCCAGGCCAACGCCTGTTAACCGCTACTCCGCAAGGACCAGAGCGCGCCGATCCGCACTCGTACAGCCTGGAGCGAGTCGTTGCGCGCTGCTCCACATTGCGAAGATAGGGCACATACACTGCATGAATATCCAATTCCTGCAAACATAAGAACCACAACAGCAAAAACACCGTTCGGCCTTTTCTGACCTTAAATAAAATCTGGCGTTAAACTTTCTGAACGGCCATCTTATTGCTACAACAAGCAAATCCACCTGCGAAGTGGTTTGGGCAGAATCTCCAGTCACCACCACGTGATAAAACGAGATCCCAACATTTACGAAGATTATGGAGAAATAAAGGAAACCATAACCCTCAAGCAGAGATTACGGGTAATAAGATACCAAATATCCTCTATCATTGCAGCAATCAAATCCACCAAAGGATCCCACAGAGGCTCCTCAGTAGTCACGCTTTACGGGGTCTTCAAACGCTGAAAACATTGAGTAAGTACCCCCCCCGCAAGGATCTTCAGTCCCTGCAATCAAAAATATCACAGCGGCATCAATCATTCACTCTATCCTGGCCTTCAATCAAATGTCACATCAAACTTTGACCAGGAGTTCAGTAGTCATCTTAATATGAGGACAACCTAAAAAGTATAGCATGACACGCTCTTAATCCAAAATTGTAAACAGTGCAGTGCTACGATCCGATACCTTGACCTAGGAAGGCCAGCAATCCTTCAGACCGAACACTATACACTTAGATCACTTTTATTAACCAAGGCCATGTACAATCATAGTTTACCACAACGGGTATTTTTCTCCAAGTCCTTTAGTTTAAGGACGGCTCTGTTCCAATAATAACCACGAATTGCTCGTTAGTCAATGTCTGTACATGCCCTGTTAAACAAGATCACAATATTTGTAAAGGTTACCAAGAAATATAGGAAACCAGAACCCTCAAACAAGAGTAATGGGCCATACGATACCAGACTTCCTTTATAGTCAACGATGTCATCCACTACGATAGGACAGTTAGCATCAATCGCCAGTTGACACCTCGCAATCACTTTGCCCAGGCCACCAACTGTGACACCATACGCAGCACATCTACCGGAACGTTAGAGCACCAACAGTAACGTTTGAACACCAACAGGAACACTTGAACACCAACAGTTTGATCGCGGTACACACGCAGATCCTTGTTCATTTGAAGCGGTATGCACATGACGTCAGAAATGAACATGCGATGGCTATGTTTCACACTTGTCCACTTTTATTCACGTTGTAGTCTAGTTCTTATCCCGATATTACACAGCGCAATTTTTTTCTTCACGCAAATTGCGGGTAGTCAAATATCTCCATCGTACCATGCATGTATTCCACATAGCGAACACATGTAGTGAGCACAATCTATTTCCGTGGGCATTGATTACTAATCCCACTTCTGATGTTAGGAACAGAAGGGATTTAGATTTAAATGAAGACGATTTATCACTGAGTTTACATAAACACATTTAGCCGAAATACTTTTACAAAGATATCAGCAACCAATTGACCAGCATGAAAGTCAAAGATAAACTTACTCAACTGTCACTAAGACTACGACTGAGATCGACTGCGAGACTGAGCCCGACTGACCATGCACATCGACACGGCACCCTTTTTATACTCCCAACTGCCACTTCCACTTTTAGCTTGACATTTCAACTGGTTAGCATGCTACAAATACCGTTACAAAACTTTTATCCTAATAATATATATTTCGTCCTCCATTTTAACATTTAACAGTTCCATTCGTTTCAGCATCGATATGCCGAGAAAGCGATTATTTTAAACCGGCGTTCTATTTACAGTCCATCAGAACGTGTTCAAGTACCAGAGATGTTTAATGGTACCATGGAAAAGAAATTTATTTTGTTCGATAGCATGTAACAAAAATATAACTTCAATTACATGCATTATTAAGCTGTAAACACGCCAAACTACTCCATGTAACTTGGGCCACGATTTTAATTTTATAGAAGAAGTGAGGTAACATCAGACCAATTACACAAGTTAAACACGCCACTTTCACCACCACGCCCGTGCCCCTCGCCCCCCCCCCCCTACCCCACTGCTCCCACAGATGCCTCATCTCTTGTCAAAACTGGTCTACTACTTCCCGCGCGCTCTGATTCTGTCAGCGTCGTCGTCGCGGATGCGCCCTTTAGAATTAATGTTCACATCACGAGATTGGATTCACTGTACTACTTACAAGTTTAAACTGCTTGACCTAAATCGTGTGTTTTATTATTGAGTAATATAAATAATCGGATATGATCACAATTTGTTGTAGTGAGCGATCTTGTATCGTTGAAAATCGCGGGAAGGCTAACTAATCCATTCAAAGAGAGCCGCCCGAAATGAAAGCGGTCATGTGCTAGGGTTAGTGAATGTACTTGTCAAGGTACTGTGGGCAGTTTCTTTTAATTTATACGATGGCATTACAGCCATTTGAACCCCAAAACTATTAGTCATATCATATCATATAATCATATCGATATTAATATTATAAAGAGGAAAGATTTGTATGTTTTTATGTTGACTTTTATCTCGAAGAAACTCATTCACGCGGGCGGTGTCGCAAGTCAGTCATAAAGCTGTAATGTCTCGTTTCTGAAGTCTTAGGAGTGAAGTCTTAAGAGTTGATTAAGTATTTCAAAGCGTTTCTCATTCAATAACTTGACTAATTGCATTCCTAACTCCCGTTTATAATTAATTAAAACCTGTCACCACAAACCGTGCATGAGTAACGTTTGAGTCATCTCAACTGTAGTAAAGTATACTGTCCGTACGCACTCGTAAGTATAATTTACCGATCCAGTAAATTGCGTTAACTTAATATTACAAGCGGCACTCCACAGCTAGTTTCTTCATACAACTGGATTTTCCGTAGCATTATAAACAGCCTGACGAAATATGTATTCCAATTAAATATACCCAATATGCATATAGTCTTGATCCCACAGTAAGACATAAGTCCTGTGGTGTGGGTACCAACTACGAGGGACACTAGTTCGTTCAGGCAGCGTTCTGTTTAATTAGGTAATAGGTAATACATGAGGATACGAGTTGATAGGGTTCTCTGTGTACCGCCAATCAACACTGTACAAAATTACTTTTGTGTGTTCGGTTTGAAGAATCAGAATCGAATTTAATTAGAACCGAAGCAAATTTTTGCGTTGCTGCTTGCATCAAATTTCGATCTCTTGTTTTACCGACCGTCATATAGTAATGAACCTGCGATATATTGTTTCTAGTAGGGCTCACTGCCCACTATTCCACGTTGTACCACTCAAATATTTACATTATTACAACACCTTCAGCTTTCAATGGCTGCAATGACAACCCGTCAAAGGTATGTCATTGGTAGCTGGTCGCCGATTTCATTTATCAGAGTTACGACTACCACCTGACTTGTTTATGGCACGTTGAACTTCTCAGAGTTAATCGCCATCAACCACTTGTACATATAAATAGTAAAGCGAATCGAAAAGCAACATTCAGATGTGTCGAGTCCGTGCCGTGTGCTCTGGTGTAAATGCACTCATATAAAATTCCCTTTAGGGTGTTAGGGCCAGAAAAATATCTATAACGTAATAGGACAGACATAAACCAGAGTGCACCTGTTATTTTACAGGATACCAGCGTCAAAAGCATTCCTTTTCGCCTAGTCATCGAGTTTTATAAAGTCTCGAGGAATTCACAAATCCTTAATATACTTCTATAATCCCCTTTCACGTACCTTGAAAGTCAACAATATACTCAAAATTCTTGTGTCAGTGTAGCCACTATCGGTAGTAATTATTTTCACTAGGAAACCCAGTCGCTTTACGTTTTCCTTAGCATAAAAATGCACGTGTTTTTCTTACAGGCAACTCACTGCTTGTTTATTGCCCGGACCCTGCCCGTCAATGCCGCCACAGCACTAAAGTCATCCACTAATCTAATAAATAGCTCTATTAAGCTCTACATTTGAACTCGTGAAGTTTCCTGTTTACTTTAACTTGTTTATTGGTTTGTTTGTATAGAATCTAGATTCACTAAGCATTAGATCTGATAGGTACAAGATGAGAACGTGTGATGAGAGTTTAGCACCTCTCAATAATATTATAGTCGTGTGTTATCGATTTTACGGCTTTAGTTAATGTTCTTTGATGTTTGTGGATTGTTTCTGCTGCCAGAATAACGTAAAGGGAGGAGAGAATAAGTCAACAATACTGAAGAGTGAGAGAATATTATGAATTACAGGATAAGCCGAGCAAAATATATCAACTTAAGCTAATAACTTTGTCCACCATTCAACTGCTTTGCTAACAACATCCTATTTAGTATACTCCAGAGCATATCAGTGAAGTTCTGTGAGAGGCTTTTGTATGAAGATAATTTGGTTTATATGGTTGAATGTTTACCTGATATGATCAAAATGCGCGTGATATGAGTTGTTTTAGTTTAATGCGAAAATATTATATGAAATTATTATGTTACTAAGCGTAGCTAGAACAAAGAACATTCCATGAGGTTGCATCATTGAGACCCAAAAGAAAGGTTTAATAACCATATTAGGAATGTGCTGCAAATTTGTTGCGCTAAATGCCCTTCGCGTGGAAAATAGAACTATCGCGTCTGTTAGCATCCATTAGCGTTGTAACTTACTCGGGCAGTGAGATACATAGTTTCTACAAAAAGAAACTGGCCCACATCAGATAGTAGGTAGTTAGAAGAACTTGCATCCACGGCGAACCTTTGCTAGATAGTAGGTCTCTTTCTTTTATATACTGGGTCAGCAAAATGACCCCACTGCATCTGATGGTAAGTGAAATGGGATCCAGGTAGAGTGTCGACTGACGATAGATGATGATACCTCGCCAGTCGACACAATTATGCGGGCCTGTGAGAACCGGATATACACAGGCTGATCCCGGATCACGACACACTTACACACACACACTCTCTTGTTTGCGGGGGCCTGTCTGGGGACCTCCTCTGCTGTATGTTTCCTTAAAACAGTAGCATGCATGTATTGTTCTGTTTTAAGAACATTGAAGCCAATACTGACCATAAATCAAGTGCTTTTGTTTCGAGTAAAGTTAATAGATAGCTTCTAAATACCTAAAAACCAAACTTGTAGCTGTTGTATAGAAAAAAAATATCCCAGCGAAGTCGCTTCGGCCAACATTCTACGAAATCGAAATTACTTTCACATTATCAAGGTGCAAGTTCGACACTCGTTTGGCCAAAATTAAAAACAGTTTAAATGTAATGTGTTCGGGTACATTTTGATATCCGGCCGACATCAGTGGACCACCGGCAGTGTCGCCGGGGCCGGACTGACAGAAAAACTGAAGGAAGCGCTGATGAGCGCGCCGAACTGATGACACGCCCTCGCCGCGCGCCGTCGAGCCGGCCCGGCACCGTGACGTGACCGTGACGGACGCGGCGCGGACGCGTTTAGAGCCGGCAATTATCTGCCGCCAACCGCTTTAATCTCCTTACATTCGGGTTTTGTCTTACGGTTTATTAAGATGTCAATCTCTCATCGCAGAACAAATTTTATTACACCGAAGACACTTAAAAAAGTCGTTAAAATAATTTTCGAGGAAATTAACCCAAAATGAGACCGGAATCATTAACTTTTACCTTTAACTCGAGTTATTTCCTGTATTAATACACATCTATTAGATTACACATTTCTAATTACTTAGACGTTTACTTTCTCGAAAAAACCTGTTGATATTATTTATATAGCAGGAGGAACTTGTGGTGTCACCTCCTATGATCTATACTAATATTATAAAGCTGAAGAGTTTGTTTGTTTGAACGCGCTAATCTCAGGAACTACTGGACCGATTTTGAAAATTCTTTCACTAATAGGAAGCTACATTACTCCTTTTATCCCGGAAAAACTTTTCCACGCGGGCGGAGCCACGCGCAAAAGCTATAAGATATAAGACGCGTGCGTAGATAGCTACGTACTGTCTTTATTCAAGGTTTAAAATCGGTGATTTGAACTAAATACCACTGTTATATGAAGAAGCTACTTTACTCCTGAGTGCTATAGGCTACTTTTATCCCTGAAAAACTTTTCAACGCGGGCGGAGCCGCGCGCAATGCTAGTTACATATATAGCCAAAAGAAATTTTGCTGAGTTGCGGGTATTTCGAATAGAACTATTTATTAGAGATTATTTATCCAAAGTGTGTCATTAAGGCGTTACCGCTGGTCGGTTATGAGACAGTGGTACACCGGTCGAGCTGGCCTATTCATATTGTAGACATAACTGTCTACAGGTCTACACGTCACGTCGCGGCTGTTAACAAAGCCGCGGGCGCACGAGCACTTTAATAAAGAATTTATATTCACATTCTACGGTTTTCACTTACTGTCAGAAGCGCACTCAATACAATCAATCAGCAGCACAAAGGCGGCACTCACCGGACACTCCGGCGGGTGCCGGCCGCTCGGGACAATGCCGGCCACTCCGACACAGCCGGAGAATGCCACGGGTTAATTAAATTGTACGTGGAGGGACGCGTGAATGGTTCGCGATGTTGCATTAAACGTTTTTAATTAAATCTATTATGGATGCTTCAGCGTTCGCTCACGGCGCGGGACGGCGCATACTGAAGGCGGTGCGGAGAATATGATATTTCCTGCATTATTTTGAGGTGGGGAATTGTAATCTTTTCGTATAGTCCAAATAAAGTAATAAAACTAAGTGTACATATTGAGATAAAATGTATTTAACCTCTTTGTGTAAAGACAAGTATGTCGTTGGCCTGCCGCCTGATGACTAACAACGCCAAAGCTACGATACAGTAGCAAAATCTCAAACACTATGAAATTAAAAGCATTGCACGGCACAGCTCTTCACTCTCGTAATGTCTAGAGGAATTGTACTTATCTTAAGACTTTGCCCAGAAATATAATCGAAAGAACGATTATACTTATGGATTACCTTAAATAAAAGCAGAATTAAATTGATTTCGCTATCTTTCAATACCTACGAACGCGACGTGTTTAGCGCCGACACCGCGTCGCGTCGCGCATGCTCTGTGTGCACAGGACCGTTTTCATGTTTTAACGCTTGGTTGAATAAATAATGTATATTTTCCTGCACATAAAATGTCTCTTACTCAAAGGCAGTAAGTGTTATTCTCGTTCGTCCGAAAGGTATTTACGATGCTGTGTTGATACCGATCATGCTCTTTCACATGACACGCGTGACCTATGCAGACTAAGGTATTAATAACTTCAAATTACTTTATTTTAGGCTTGCTAAATGGCTGATTTTTACCTCTTGCACTCTCCCGCCATCTTCGTCACATCCCCCCTCGTCGATCAGCCATTTTCCTTATCAATACCAAATAGTCACAGAGTCCTGACCCCGAAATAAGAAAGTCTCGTCGTTGTAAACAGAAGGGACTTTACGCAAAATCCAAACCAGAACAAACCAAATAGGCATTTTAAATCAAAACACGTCGGTCTCACATTTCTCTTCAATGTTGCAGCAAATAGATCAGTTAGTCTTTTTTTGTTAAATAGAGCACTCTAATTAGTTTGTACTGAACAGGAACAAATAATACCTGTACATACCTCTCATATGAACACGACTGCACCCTAATCACCGAGGTACATGTTGTCGGTGTCAGTCATTGGGGACCAAATTATACCATACTGCCACTTTCCGGGGTTTTCTAGGATATTCGTTTCAGTTTTCGTTAAGAAACTTAGGCAAGTTGTAGGTCACCTGACTGTAAATAATCACCATCAATTATGAACACCCACAGCGCCAGCGGAAATTATACAGGAGATGGCAGATTATAGAGGGATAACAGGGATAGGAGATTTGATGGGTCTCTGTTAATATTGTTACTGGCTGTATGAGACCACAATTTACTGTTTCACGCTGTTGTCGTGACAAAGTATTATCTAGGCAGAGCTGGTTTCTTCATGCTGCAAAAGGAACCATCGGGAGCATGACCCTCCGACTAATATTTATAAGTGGCCCAATAATATATCCCAAGCTTTGATATATCACGAATATCGTCCAATAATGTTGTTTTTCGTGTTTCTTAATTGCGATGTGTTTCAATTAGCTCGTGTCGATGTGATTGATCTGATAACAGTAGATGGTGCGCGATAGAGTCGCGGCGGGCGGCGGCGAGTGGCAGCGGCGCGCGGCTGGTGAGTGGTGGCGTGGCTCACGGGCATTGTTCTTGGCGCGGGACACTAGTTCCAATTAACTACCACGTAATTGCGCAGATAAACCTCTATCGTCTCATCGCGGAACAAATTGAGCGGGAAATCGATCGGGCCCCGGCGACCACTCGCCACCAATCACGCGCCGTCCCGCTGCCGTTCCGCCACCGCCCCGCCACTGCTCCGTCACTGCCCTGCCGCTGTACGATCGTCGATTGGTCGCCACAGCACCGCTCGCACGCACCATCGCACACAATGCGCTGAAATATGAAACTTTGAGTGAGCCATTTTGGAATACCGCATTCGATCCGGCTCGAAGGACCTTCGACAGCAATGGCGTTCATTGTGAATTACAGTTTTATGTACGTACCTAGCAATCGCCGACGGACCTATATCAAAACAAAACATACATAATTGAATATGTGGTAGGGTTCCGTCGTAGCCAGCTCGTTCGAAGGCGCAAGCATCAACTTTTGTGTTGTACTCTGCCATACCATACCAGCCCTGTATAATATAATGCCCGCTGCTAAGCACGGGCCTCCTCTACAACTGAAAGGGTGTTAGGCCTTAGTCCACCATGCTAGCCTAGTGCGGGTTGGCAGACTTCACATACCTTCGAAAGTCTTATAGAGAACTTCTCAGGTATGCAGGTTTCCTCACGATGTTTTCCTTCACCGTTAAAGTCAGCGATAATTCACAAAGAATACACACATGACTTCTTAGAAAAGTCAGAGGTCCATGGCTTTGGGTTTTAAGCCTGCGGGCATTCGTCTCAGCAGTCCGTTCCACTCCCAACTAAGCTATCGCCGCTAACTGCTAGATGTACTTTGCGCGGAGTGAAATTTCCAGAAGCATAAAACATCCGAACTTGCCAACTCTCGTATGAATTAAAAAAATCTTCTTTCTTTAAAGGTTGGCAATGTACCCACAATATCTCTGTCATTATTAATGTGCAATTGTGATAACTTACCATCAATCCCCGCTTGCTTGTTGCCGACATTCTATAAAAAATATTCTATAAAATATTTATTGACCAATTAATGGGGTCCCTTAATTAAAATGTAGTAAGAATTTAAAATATGAGACCAAAATAGATGCTAATGTTAATTTTATCGCGTTTACGAGCGCTGTGATATCAATTCAGTGTTTTTATTTGTGAGTAATCTGAACTAATTTAAGGCACAAAAGGAACGGCGTTCGATTCCGAGCGGGACCCAATTAAACCACTTATCTGCTGTCAGCCGAGATAACGGCGCAGGACTCACCGCGGGAACTTATCGCCGCTGCCTTTCTCTCTCGACGTTTTTAAATATTGTAGATATAAAAAAGATTGATGGACGGAGGCGAGCTCGTGCGTTAACAGGAGTTGTGCTTTGTATTACACTTAACTCGTGTTTAATACAGCTATTTTGATTTATGCCTTTACATTCTGCAACTTTCATTTCTAACACAAAACATATGTTAGAGCTCAAAAGCTTATGTATACGTATGCCATGAATGAAGCCCGACCGGGGTTCGTCATTATGTTAAAGAAACGAAAGCAACTTGGCTGTTGTTTCGCGTAGTCAGTCACGAAGGTTTAGATGGCTTTCAATTCTGCAAAGTTCAGCTACGTATGGCGGAATACTATTCAGTATTCTGTGGTATGGCTAGCAAAGTAACTGCATTGAACTTGATGTTAAGGACAGTGAAATCCGAATACTGAAGTTCATTGCTCATGTCTGTCGATCGTAGGAACATGCTAAGAAACAGCTTCAGAAATCACAAAGTTAAAATAAATGGTTATCAGATTTATGTCGTCGCTCTGCTACTGCTAACACGCCACTGAAACAGCTTCACAACACAACGAGACAGATGCTATCTTGCAGACATGAGCTCCTGGTATTGTGTCGGGTACGACTCGATTGCACAATACTGAATCAATGACCAATTATCTACGCGGCTATGGCTGCGGGCGCGGATGCTTGACGGGTGGGGAGTGTGGGGGGGGGGGGGGGTCTGCGACCACCAGCGGCGACAGATAACCCGACGATATAATTGTAGGTATCGCGGCACTGACAATACCGTCGCTGTTGGGAATTCCCAGCAGCCTGCCGACACTGTTGACAAGTGGCCGGTTTATCAGCTCATGATGTCAACAAAGTATGATACATTGTTGTAGCATAAGATTTATTTGCGTTTATTTTTTTGCAATAGGTAAGATTAATATAAATGTTTGAGCAGAATTGAGACGTGATTAATACTCCTCATTATTTGCAATGCTAGACGACACGTGGTTTGAGTGAGTAATACTGTAAGGAACAATGATTATGTAGGACGTTTGGTGTTTGGAGTTATCAATCTCACTGATTAAATGACAATAGTTAAGCTTTTCTCGGTTATCAAGACAGTCAACACTCTGATCGAACCGGGTCCAAGATGATTTAATCAAAACTAGATAATACGAAAGACTGTGACCATTATAATTTATGGATATCATGTCGAACTACGACATAAATACCACCAGCAACATTGTTGCACTGATGTGCAGTGTTATAGTCGTGTGTTGTGACTTGTGACGCGTGACGCGAAGAGCAGGTCGCTGTCGCCTTGTTGTGGGAAACAAGGCGCCATCGCGTGCAACTATTTGGGACATGGTCGTCGTGACGCGTGACGAGCCGCTGTCACGGACACTCGCCGGCACTGGCACCCTGGAGTGGAAGGGCAATGACAACGCTCAACCCATGTGATCAATGTTACAAAGTAGCTATTGTCTTTACACGAACTGTGCAATCATGATGTTCTTCGCATTCCATTGCAAAGTCAGGGACATAATAATTATTTTGTTATAATCTTACTAATATTATAAATGCGAAAGTTTGTTAAAATGTTTGGATGTTTGTTAGAAGTAAACGCAGAAACAACTAAACGAATTTTGATAAAAATTTGAGCCCCGAGTAGATCATGTCCTGGAGTAACACATAGGCTACTTTTTGACTCGGTAATTTGCTCCCATGGGAATTAATGGATATTTTAATCTTTTTCGGCCTTTTAAGGGGAAAGGCTTTCCAAGCGGGTGAAGCTGCGAGTAACACCTAGTTTGAAATAAATCATCATCATCATCATCAGCCCGTTGCAGTCCACTGCTGGACATAGGCCTCTCCCAAGATACGCCACAGAGCTCGGTCTGCTGCTTTATGCATCCAGTCGCTGCCGGCCCTCTTGTGCAAGTCGTCCCGCTATCTGGCCAGAGGGCGTCTCACGCTACGTTTGCCAAGACGCGGTCTCCACTCCAGAACACACTTACTCTAGCGGTTATCTGTTCTGCGACATATGTGGCCAGTCCATTGCCACTTCAACCTACTAACTCTCAGAGCTATGTCGGTCGCTTTGGTTCTCTGACGGATCACTTCGTTCCGAATTTTGTCCTTCAGAGATACTCCGAGCATAGCTCTTTCCATAGCACGTTGAGCGACTTTAAGCTTATGGATTAGCCCCACCGTCAGTGTCCACGTCTCGGCTCCGTACGTCATTACGGGAAGGACGCACTGGTTGAACACTTTCGTCTTCAGGCTCTGTGGTATATCCGACGAAAATATGTGGTACAACTTTCTAAACGCTGCCCAGCCCAACTGAATCCTCCTATCGGCTTCCTTTTCGAAGTTGTATCTACCCAACTGCATTAGTTGCCCGAGATAAACATATTCCTTGACAACTTCGAGAGGTGTACCGTCGATGATTACTGGTCCCGGAGCGACGAGGTCATTAAACATAACCTTCGTTTTGTCCAGGTTCATCCGGAGACCAATTCTTTGGGAGGCTTCATTTAGGCTGTGCAGCATTTCTTGAACTTCCCGCACCGATTCTGCCATGACTACGATACCATCGGCAAACCTTACCTTAAAATAAATAAAATTAAACCTTGAAATAAATGCATATGTTTATTACAAAATAACCCAAAAGGGGGCAATAAGAGAAGTAACCCAACCATTGAACTATGGAAATTAAAACTACGTAGATATAGTTATTTTAAAAATGTAATAACACAACTATGTATTATTCTTCACAATGCAAATAGTAGATTGTCTAAAATGTAAATGCACAGACATATCATTTTAATTGTGTCTTTTTTAATAATTTATGATAAGAGAATTCAAATACAAATTCATTAAACCTGGGTTTGATGTAATAATGAAGCTGCTTGTGAAATATTGAGTAAAAGGTTTGTTTACATTTAAACAAATTATATTAAACATTAAATACTTATACTAAGTAACTTACCTTATTGAATGCAAAATAAATATAACATTTTGTAACTAATAATTATTATTAATTACTTTATTAGTTACGTCGCGTCGTATTGAGCCAAATATATGTATCATAGGAACGTGTTCATCTGCATTTGATAAAATAATAGTGAACGAGTATATTTCGTGCTTTATGAATAGATATATGGTAATTAACAACGCGTATAATTGTTTCATACATATTTATAAGGCAGTCTGTAACTCGGAAGCGGTCTCGGCTGCACGTGGCCACTGTCGGTGAATGATAAAGGTCAGTGCAAGTTACAGAACGTGTTATTATGGTGTGATAGATTCTTGTAGAGGTAGGCAGAGTGGCAACTAGTTCACTCTTAGTTTGCCATAGTTATGTTAATTCGTGATTAGACACGTGAACGTATCGCGTCGAAAACAAATTCTAGCAGACTAACATGTTTGTTTTATCGATCCGTACCAATCCAATCTAGGACTCCATTCACCACTTAACAGGATATGCGATAATTAGAGTATGATGTGCGCAAAATCACCAGACCTTGATTTATTCTCAGATTCATTAAAATTATGCAAAAATTTAATGCTGTAATTACTTTTCCCTGAAGCTACAGCCGATGCGCATTGTTGTACATTTCGGTTATCATAATATAAAATATAGATCTCTAGATCATTATTATCAAAATTAGTTGATCCCTGCCATAGGTTTATTACATTATTTTAGTATACCCATCTGCACTACATTTCAAAGCCAGTATTGTAAAATATAGCCTTGATATTCGTAAATAATCTATTTATATGGAAACTATATCGTGCCATGCCACGTGTACAAGGGTCGGTCAGTTATCACAACACTTTAAACTGGAGCGGAGAAGCGTAATAAATTTCCCAATTAATGTTATCTGCCCGCTGTCCGCCCTCGCTTCCCCCGAGGGACGCCAAGACTCGCCGTACCTATAGTCGCAGCTGCACCCCGGTGGACCCTAAAAAAAAACAAAAGCTTCCCCGATCGTGTTACAATTAATACGTATTGTAATCGAACGACGGGTTTGTTAATGACTGCGTGGCGTGTAGGGGTGGACAAGTGTTCGTGGGATGCGACAATAACTGTGTGGCTTAATTAATGCGTGAAGAATTACACTTAATAACGCAAATGAAAATTTCAAATATACATATATTGTGTTTAATTTATTGTGGGGTGTGCGTTAACTAAGCACAAAATATATTTAATGTATATACTTAATGATTTAATCAATATATAGTGAATTCAATTCTGGGAAAAACATATTTTGTGAGTTTTGAATTAAACAATATTTCTTATGTTTACGCGAATTCTTTATAGTAGTTTAATTTCAATAAACAATATTTCATTGTCCGATCTACGACTTGAATCTAGTTCTAGTTAGTAATGTTTTAAATAAAAGTTCAACTGAAATAACAATGAAAAAATGTTAAATCAAATACAAAAGTGTAATAATTTAGTAAAAATGCGTGTTTCCCACAAACATTTAGTGCTGTATCTAATTATATTCAGCGCTCAGTGAACCGGTTTGCATACTAAGGCTTTTACAGTTACTATAGTACCTCTCCTATTACTTTATTATGTGATTTATCATATACGAGGCATTTGATAGGTCACATTTTTATCACATGGCCCACTTTTAACTCGATACTCGTCTGCCTCTATAGGCCACACAGCAGCACGAACATTACTTACACATTTTTGGAAGATCAGTAATGTTCGAATGCTCCGTCCTCAATAACAACTACCTAGCAGTAGTAGTGGCTTGTCGCAGTATTCAGAATATAATAAACTTGTTACTGTGTTACAAAGTCGAATCAAATCTAATCTGCCAGCTGCAGGATGGCAAGAGCTCGTCACTGCCAGTCCAGTAGCTCGCACGTTGTAAGCAGCCGTCAATCTAGATTTAAGATCACTCCATAAAACGTGTGAACATTAAGAAAGCTGTCCACTCGACACATCGCGTCTTCCGGCTTCTGTATGTCTCACATTTTTTTTCACATACATTTGCAAAAATTATAAACGTGAGAATTTACAAATTACCTTGAAAATTACAACTTTGCATTTATAATAATGAATTCATTCTAGACTTTATGGTGACTGTCGTGAAACGAATGATTCAGAATATTTTTAATTCTAAATGAAGTATGTCTCTAGTCTGCAAAAGTCCATCTCATAACACTGTTTCTTTTTTTGTTTAATTGTCAAGTAACTGCCCAAGCAACAAATAGTCGTTCCGTATCTATCCTGGAACCAACATTTTATCAGGACTATAACGGTATGGTAAGCGTTTATAACCACGGAAAAGGGTCCATTTTATAGGCTTATTTATGCTACTAGAACACCCATAATAGACTTGGTGACTGCCACTTAGTTCAATAATAACCTTCTAGTTGATCAACGCAGAACTATCTGCTCCCGCGAAGCCAACTATACGCGCCTTATAAAACCAAACATGACTTTTAACGTATTTCGTGCTTCTGTTACAAGCTCTTTCGAAATCTGTTGTGATTGAGAATTTGCTACAAAAAATATTTATCAAAAGGGTGTTATCTATCCAGTTTCTTTATTTGAGTGTAATTTAATTAATAGTTTTACAAATAATAAGTTTATTAATATAAGTTTATTACTACAAGCTTTAGCATGGCGAATATATATTTTCGGTGAAGTATATTATGGTTTAAATCAAAATTTACACTCGCCCCTTAAAATAAGCGTATTTAATAATTTGCATTTCTAAATAATATTGTTTTCAATTAGACTTACAACGAAAACTCGCCATTTTTTAGAGCTAGCATTTCAAAGTATATTACTATACCGTTACACCAGTACTTGGTTCCATAATGGTATCCATCAGAAGTACACTATCGCCATATTGCTAGAAATTAGTATTGGGTCTATAAAATGAACTTATAAACCCTTATTAGTTCAAGAAATAAATGCAAATGGTTTCAATTACGTTTAGTTTCATTTGTTACTCTTACTAGCATAGTTAACTTATAATAGTTTTATAATGTGTCTTGTAAGCGTTTATAAGTATAGCTTACCAGAGTAAGTATTCTCAAGCCTATTTACACCTTTGCAATACTTTTACAGAACGTCTTAGATTATAATGTGCCTTTAATTTGGACCTATAGCCGATTATAAGATAACTTATTGGATTAGATGCACTAGAAAGCCAAACAAACTCTGCGTTTGCTATTATAAGCCTGATAGCAAACACTAGAACGATTAAGGGAGAGTTATTAGCTCTGCAGACCTATAAGGTGTGCACTATAGGATAACGTTGTTGCTTGGGTGTGTTCAAGTATCGGTTGTAGTGTTGTGTTAGCCAGTGTAATTACTAGGCACTGTGTGGACTAACATCTGATTTCTCAGGCTGCCGAGAGCTGAGCAGTGCCATGCCAAAATTTAATACGAGTTCATCGGCCTTATGAAAGTGTAAACTCGAATGTAAGCCCGTGCCCAGCAGTGGGACAATATATAATACGGGCTGGTATTATTTTTTTAATCTTTTAATACGACCGTGTTGCGTTATCTTCGTGGAATCAGTGTGGAAAGGTATTCAGTTTGCCAATTTTAATAGTCATAAACGCGATGACGCGCTTTGCGTGCTTTTTATGAATTGTCAAAATAAAGTCTGGTATAGGGAATTAGGGCTGTTGCTGGTATTCTTGCCGCTTGTGAACAGACACAGCTCGGACAATCGCGGTAGCGTCTTACTGTATAAATAAAACTCGAGTATGTATTATGTACACGTGTATTATAGCGCCACACTTTCAAATAAACAAAGGACCCCCATGTCACGAGTTAAATGATTTGTTTGCAATTAAGCTGAGTGCAGACCGCGGTGGACAATTGATTCGTCCACCGCGAGCGGCCGAGGGCGCGCGACCCCCAGTCCCGCTAATGCAACACATCTGTGCGTTGATTGAGAGACAATAGGAGCTGCGCGCAAGATACCATACGGCTTCTAGAATAGATACAATAAACACGTCGACTTCATATACGTGAAATTTTGGATATTGAGAAAATAAACTATAATATTATACTTAATACGCATACTCACGCCTTTTATCCCCGAAGGGGTAGGCAGACGCGCAACTAATGCACCCACTTTTCGCCATTTTTATTCCGTCCCATGGTGTGATAGGGGGCGAGCCTATCGCCATATCGGGCACTAATTCAAGACTCCGGGCTGATACTGAATAGAAAAACCCAATATCACTTTGCCCGACCCGGGGATCGAACCCGAGACCTCAGCATTGCAGTCGTAGCGTAATACAACTACGCCAACGTGGCATTATACTTAATATATTGTTATAATTATACTATAGTACCTATCAGTGGAAAAAGGGGACCTGAGTATTGAAATAGAGGCGTCAAACATTTTTGAACAGCAGATACAACAGTAGGCAAAATAAAATTACAATACTTATAAATAAAAACATCTAACTATAAAAAATTGAGTAAACACCAATTTATTGTTCAAAGTTATAATCAGTAAAGCAAATAACACATTACGGACTACGGTCGAGTAGCCTCTAACTGTTTGTATATTATTCATATTTGTTGTGCTCCGTGTTTCGCTCGCGACTGTCTATCTATTCATGATTATATTCGAAGGGGACGGCAGCGATACTGTTTGTGTCATCTGGACGGCGCGGATTCAGAGGGGCCGAACAATAATATTATAAAAAATGGACCTCATACATGAATAGATGTTAATGTTTTAACAACTGTTTATAAGGCGAGTGTTGGCGTGAATAAGCTCGCAAATTATATTATCCGTCCCTTTATAACTTGTGCCGTCTGTTTATAAACGCTCACTAGCTTTTGCGCCGAAATGAATAAATAAAAATACTGGGCCGTAGGTGCACTATGCAGTTCGGAGGAGACCTCTCGCTGCCGGCCGTGGTCGCTTCCATGGTCGACAGCCGGAGGTCCTGGCGTGCGGTGGCACACTTCTGTGAGGTGATCCTCTCGCGGAAGGAAAGTGCCGAGAGGGATCGGAGGCGCGGAGATCCCTCGCGCCGCCAGACGAGACGTAGGAGGCGCCGGGTGGACGACTGACCGGCGTCTTCCGCCCTATGGATTGGGGGCGTTTGGAGAATTCCACCACGGTATCCCCTGCCTGTCGTAAAAGGCGACTAATAGGGGCCACCGGGGGTCGCGGGCGGGTGGCAGGGGGCTGTCCGTCTTTAATTTTGTGTTCTTATTAGCACATTGTTGCGATCCCTGTGATGGACGGCAGCGTGGCTCGTAGGCCTCACGCTGCCGTTGACGCCGAGGGCGTCCTTCGGTGCGCGGGGACTTCTGAGCCCCCCCCCCACCCACAACAGGAGACGGGCCGCACTAGGCGGCACCGCGCAGGGGCGGCTGCGGATGACAATTTAGACACTTCCGTCGGAGGAAGCCCGCAGCCGTCCGTAATGCACCGAACATGGCCACCGCGGAGTTTTGTTTGGTATGCCGTGCGTTGTACATAGGTTAGGGACTCGGCCCGATGGTTACATCTCTCCGGGCGGCGTAACGCTAGGTCGTAAGGCACGGTGAACCCAACATAACCGCTCAGTCGCCCCCCTTGAAGGCTGGGCGGTAGTAATAAGTCACTTTCTCCGCGAAAAAAAAAAAACATTCTTGCATACTGCACTATGCAGTATGCAAGAATGTGCCTGGGTATTTAATGGTATATAGCAGAAGACTAGGGATCATGCGTTTTTGTGATCCTGCTTAAGACATTACTGGGTATTGTGAGCATTTAGATTTACTGTGTCGATGGGACGAGTGCAGTGAAGCAATGCTCTGTTATTCAAAGCTCTGAGTGGTATAAGGTGTAGTCATTTACGGTCAGCCAGGATGTCTACCATCAACCGAGTGACTCTTTTTTTATACGAGCACGTCAAAGTGACGTCACTGCACCTGATGTTTTTTTCTTTTACTGAATGACTAGACGAGCATGCCGTTCGCCTGATGGTAAGCGATACGACCACCCATAAACAGTAGCAACATCATCCAGCACCTTGAGTTACAAAGTACTGTGTGGCATTCCACTGCGCTCGTCATCCTGAGACATAAGATGTTAAGTCTCACTTTGTCCTGTAGTTACACTGGCTACAATGTCCTTCAAACCGAAACACAACAGTGCATGCACACTGCTGCTTGGCGGTAGAAATAGACATTGCGGTGGTACCCACCCAGACGGTCTCTTACATATGAGAGACCTACCACCAGTGATAAACGGAGATAGAGAGTATCGACAGTCGACACAATTATGCCGGCCGGCTGATCCCGGAACGTGGCGCACTTACGTGGCCCACTATTGCAGGTTTTAGCATCTTATGAACGGTGGTCGACATCTGGGCGGATAGGAAATAAATCCTACCACCAGTAAATCTATGACTAGCTCGCCTCGGAATTTTATACTTGATTATTAATTGAATTATTATTAATTACAGCGGCCCCGACAGACGTTGTCCTGCCCTAAAAAGGAAATAAAATCCTAGAACCCGAACTCAATTGTTTTGCCTTTCCGGAACCTCTCCACTAACACTTAAACTTTATGATTTGGTATTAAAGTTAAAATTGACTTTTAAGTATTATTACGAAGCGATTGTATGGGAGTATAGAAAAGTATTGTTTGTAGACTGTTTCAGGCAGTTATTTTAATTTTTATCTCCGTAAGACCCATCCTCGTACTTCAAGGAATATTCTAAAAAAAGAATTAGCGAAATCGGTTTAGCTGCTCTCGAGATTTGCGCTTAGCATCACATTCAGCGATTCATTTTTATATTATACAGAATAATATATCGGCGGCGGCGATAGCCTAGTTGGGAGTGGATCGGACTGCCGAGACGAATGTCCGCAGGTTCAAAACCCAACGGTACGCACCTCTGACTTTTCTAAAAATGTATGTGTGTATTCTTTATAAATTATCGCTCGCTTTAACGGTGAAGGAAAATATGAAATATCGTGAGGAAACCTGCATAATATCTTAGAAGTTCTCTATAGGAATTTCGAAGGTATGTGAAGTCCACCAACCCGCACTAGGCCAACGTGGTGGACTAAGGCCTAAACCCTCTCAGTTGTAGAGGAGGCCCTCAGCAGTGGGCAGTATATAATACAGGCTGGTATTGTATGGTATAATATATTTAGTTCATAGTCATAATTCATTAATCAGATCGATTTATGCTCGGATATCTTTCGCAATTTAATATTTGAAATAATATTAATGTATACGTAATGCGATACTTTTATATATTTTTATAATTCGAATACGTTTATGATCTTTTATTTACATTTGCTGAACATTTTGGAACCGGCGTCAAATATTACAAAATTAAAGTACAGTGGAGGTGGCGGCCATTACTCACCTGCCTGTACACTGACTTCAGTAATTTTTTATGCTATAAAAAGTGTCTCATAATGATCCAATATTCATCATGGACTGCATCACGTTCTCGGATCGCGCGGTAATTGGTAGATGAGTGATTATTACCGATCGCGCCGATAGCTCGTACCAACCTCCACAATCGATGAGAAACAATAAAAAGGGCAGCCACCACGCCCCCCCTCCACTGCCACCCGTCCCGCATCACCTACAGATAATCCCTAATCACTAGCTGTCAATTAAACAGGCACTGTAGTCTAGGACACGCGGGGCGGCGGCGCGGTGCAGGGCGAGGGGGGTGCGGGCGCGCGATCTTAATTAGAGATAGGTGCGCGTGCGCTGATCACAATTTGAAGATATCTCATTGGGTACAGGAGTTTCGAATTTGTTGGCTCACATTGGAGATACGTATTGGAGATAGCGCAGCCGAACATGTTCTATAATTGGGCGGAGGTGACATCACACCGCGGCGCGTAGCCATGCCACGCCGCGCCGCGCCTGCCCAGCACCAACTCGCCACTAAATTATCCAACACCACTTATCGATTTGTTCGATACGAAATTAACGAGTGAGTTATGTCGTCGGTTATCTAACAGATGAGATAGCGTCTCAGTACTTTGTCATTGTTAGCGCATTATGTCTTAAAGTATATTATATAGGTGTTAAATCTACGACGACGTCGACGACAGGGAATCATGCGCCAGAAGATAAACATGCCACGACGGCACAAAAACTGTTTGTAACAATACTCACAGACCATTGAATTACAGAGTGTTGCACACCGCACTTCACCACACTGCGCTCGTCCCCTAGACATGTCGGATGGTAAGTCTCATGAAGCCCGGGGTACTGGAGAACAAGCTGTTACGCACTGCTGACTGCTTAAATACGCAAACCTGGAGACTCCCACTTACCAACACATTACGGTAATTTCTTCTTGAGAAGATCATTCTTTGAATTATAATTGGACTAGTATAGTTAAGTAGTTACTTAAAATTGGGTTCCATCGGCGAATCTCTCATACTAATATAACTAGCGCATACATTATGCCGGTATTAATATTTGCCCACTAATGATTGATCGGAGAGGGCGCGTCTCGCCTCTCGAGTAACGTGGAGTGCGCCAGTAGCTCGCTCTCCAATTAATCAGTCGCAGTGCGGACGGCACAAATGTCCGCGACGGGTTTGTGTTTCATTTGTATATTTGGGTGTCCGGGGAAGGGGTCGAGGTGGTGAAGGTCCTAGGGCGGGAGGGGTTCGCGCAATAATCATCTCACTTTCAGGTTAATTACCTAGATCTGCTGACACAGCGTGCTTGTGTGTGAGACAATGTAACAGACTGTAGACTTCGCTTCTTATTAACGACGCTTCGGTGGTCTGCAGTTGGGATGCTCACAAAACACGAACAATGCGAGCAGAGCCGAGAGCTGCCGCATGCACTCACTGATCACATGATGCACAAGTGAAATAACGTGCACTATAACGTGTATGCAGTAGGCCAATCTGTAATAGATAAATAAGTAAATATGATAACTATACTCAACGTCCCGACCATTGAGTTTAGTGTCATATGTAGTATTAGAATGCTAGACCGAGGTACACACAAGAAATAACCGAAAGGAATATATTGAAAATGAAAAAAAAATCAATAAATAAAGAAACAAAGAAAATGTATTTTATTGTTCACAGACACAACTGAATCAATAGTATCAATCACATCATACTTTTACTTGGCCATGGGTTGAGGAGGCCATTCGTTTTACTGTCGGTTTATTGGTTGCCACGGAAGTATCAACATATCTAAAAAGTATCAACTTATTTTAAAGTAGAGTTATTTTCTTTAGAGAAATATTATTAAGCCATTAAGAAGAGAGCCGACGACGTATAAGCTCGTCAGCAGCCGCCGCCGCCGGTCGCCAGTCGCTCGTGACTTGCGGGCGGTCGCGGGTCGCTGGTCGCGGCGCTCGGCCCACCGCGCGGCGGTTGCGCGCGCAATCATGTAATTATATCATTCCGCTCGGAGAAATCAAGCGCAATTCGCTATAAGATTTATTACGGCGGTTTTTTCCAGCATCGCCGCCATTTATCTCGATGCGCGGATGGAGCCGCGGAGCTGCGGTACAGTCGTGGCGTTGCGTCGTGCGCACTACATTAACTTAATTAACCTAATGAATTAGATTAACGGACGCTCGTTCGGCGCACCGGCTGCAGCGGCACGCAGAGCGGAGAGTCACAGCCGATGTGTATCAGATTTGTGCACGTCCCGCGCCCACCACGAATTAATTATCGCCTGCCAAACGTATTAATATCTGTCAGGCGGACGGTCGGGGGCCGCCAGCCCGGCCTGGCCCGCTCTCCGACACAGCGCACCGCACCGACCAAACTTCAAATCTAATTAATTATGTGCAATATTCCCCGATTGAACTTTTCATTGCGATAGATGTTCATAAATTGAAGTTTTATTTTGAAAATTTGCAATATTTTTTAAGTAACATAATATGAGGGCTGTGAGTTGTGATGGCTGATCTCGAGTGACCAGTACAGTACATTCGTAAAAAAAGAAACGAAAGACGCAACCTTTCTCGTTGTTCATAATATTTCTATTGTATTATATTTGTTGGAATGTACCTAATCATTTTATCATCAAATATCAGTTCTCGACATGGTGCTGTTCTGATCATCGCAAGTCGCAATCCTAATTTGGATGTTTGGCGAGTCGCGTATATCGTCTGCCCGCGCGGCTCTGCTGGCCGTGTATAAACACGGCGGCATCGTGATACGCAGATAACAGCGATCCATTTAGATATCGCGCGGTAATTCAGACTCGTGCGTCTGTAATCACCGTTCTCCACTTAATACCGATCGATACCGGCCGGCAGTCAGCAGCACGCAACACTTGGATGCCCATGCTGTGCACCATGCCCAGGGACTGGAGACTGACAAATTAGATAGAACATTACAAGAGTAGCAGCTGATGGCATGTGATAATTATCTTCGCTTATATTATCATTCATCGATGAGCGTCGCCAATCTCTGACGAATGTGATTGTTGAGGAGGACAATATATTTAAATTTAATTCAGGAGGCTTCTGACAAATTTATTGGCATTACAGAACTGAACAAAAAATCACTTCATATCGGTTTTTGTGAAAACTTTGTATCAATTGGTCTGTTCACATTAAAGAACTATGACACTACTCTACTACCATAAAATTTTTTTTTGGCATGACTTTACGGTCAGTAGCCTGACGCGAGTCGGCTTTTCTGACCAAACCGGACTTTGACAATAAAAAAAACATATTTCATTTCATCGTATAGCTGTGTTTAGTATCAATCACACGCGTGTCTCCAACTAGCCGACGAGCCCACATCTCATGCATTTGTACATCTGCCAGTAATTGCCGTAACGCTATAACTTCCCGTTATACTACATGCGCCGGCTAAGATCTGCAGTCATCTGCATGTCATCGCGGAGCACGCCGCCGCAGACCTATATAGTCGGTATTAGCAAAACACTGTGTAGCGGGGCCGGTGACCACAGACTCAGCATATGACTGACGGAGTAGGTACTTGTCTACATTCACTTGGGTTGTTAGCAGCCTTATCAGAAATGACGGGTGTTTTTTTTTTGTGTCAACTCGGGGCATCGTTGTATAGCCAGGAAGTTATAACTATACAGCAACTCTTAATGTAGTTTTGTCTACAGAACGAGTGGCATGAGTGAACCAAAGGAGAGTGAATCAAAAGACACTGCATACGTTACTCTGAGACATCTAATGACATGTTGTCTTATAATATGCAGTGACATTGTCTTCAGTATCAACAAACCGGAACAAATCGCCCAGTATCGGAAATATGGCTCGTACACGGGTGTGCGTGCGGCAACAGTCACATAACGCCGAAAGTTATACTACCTGTTGCGCATAAACACTCCAGTAGATTAATACCAAATACCATACCATACCAGTCCTGTATTATATACTTGCCCACTGCTGAGCACGGGCCTCCTCTACAACTGAGAGAGTTAAGGCCTTGGTCCACCACGCTGTTCTAGTGCGGGTTGTAGGACTTCACATACCTTCGAAATTCAGAGAACTTCTCAGGTTTGCAGGTTTCCTCACGATGTTTTCCTTCACCGTTAAAGCGAGCGATAATTCACAAAGAATACACACATATTATTTTAGATAATTCAGAGGTGTGTGCCCTTGGGTTTTGAACCTGCGGAAACTAGTCTCGGCAGTCCGTTCCACTCCCAACTAGGCTATCGCCGCTTAGATAGTAGATTAATTTGTATGAAATCATCATCATCAATTAATTCATGTCGTATTTGCGAACAAAGTTCAAAACAAATGTACCGTGTAGATAAAATACCGTTCACATTATAATGTGAGTTTATAAGGGCGTGTACAGCTATTATAAAAGTATTCGCTAATGCCGTGGGTAGCGAAACTGTCGGAACTGTGGCATTTGGAATGAGGTGCAGATTTATTTCTAGTCTGTAATTTTTTTAAAAGTTCAGGTACTGCCGATCAAGGAATACCGCAGTGATCGCAGTTACAAATTGGTACATCTCTGCAGTTATTACGCTGACCAGCAAAAGATACAGTGTCCTTCGCATAGTCTTGGACCTTCCTATGTTCTTCGCACTAGGCGCAAAATCTTCCTCATACTCCGCGGAATACCACTTTACTGATAAGTATTTTTACTACTGTTCATGACTGTGAACACCGCCTATTGGACCTAATCTTACTACGATTATTCTGTTTGTTAAGGTGTGCGAGTCATTAAACACAACGTTACATAGATGAGCAGCTCCGTTTGGTGTTTGTTTTATTGTGGTTCGAGATTTTCGGCAGATGGAACGGTTTTCTCTTTAATGACACTACCATTGATGAATCCGTGGAGTACTCAGGCGCGGTGACTATCTCCGCGAGACTTGCGAGAGTATTTCAATTAATCTTGCAATTTGAAAAATTATCGAGTCGTACCAGCCGCGTCACAACTTGTTCATACTAGAAATATTTACAGCATGTGTTTGTTGACACCCACTGTCCATATGTTAGAAGAAATAACTTCGTAAGGATTTTCTTAATCTTTTACGTTTAAGCCATAATTTAAGCACCAGTGCATTAAAATAAAAAACGTCTTCACATAAAAGAATGTTGTAAGTACAAAACTACATAGTATTATCCACTTAAAGGCTTAATTGGAGTCATTGATGAACTCGATGAACGATTAATTTTGTAGATTATAATCAGTAAAATTACCGGTTGTAATTACTGTTTGGAAGAAAGTACGCTACAACAGTAATGATACCAATACTCGTAACAACCGCATCTGCTTACCGTGCTGTCGGTACAAAATAGATAGCGCCGTGGCAAGATATACGCGATCTGGCGATACCGCGCGACTTATCGGCGATCTTGCGCGATATATCAGCGCAGTTTGGGGTGGGGGGAGTAGGGGGGGGGGGGCGGGTGAGAGGGGCGCGCGTGACCACGTCGTTTCACTCGTTCGCTAATTGGCACATTTCCATATCGGGCGCGAACTTAATGATGATAGTGTTTTGCTGCGATTTAACCCGCGCTCACCCCCACCCATTACGGGCTACGGCACCCGACCAGCCGCGCCCCATAAGATTTTGCCTAGTTGGCCACAGCCATTACTCCCTTTTCTGATATTAAATGTTTTGGAGCACTATTTTCGCATTCGTGTATTATTTTATACGGTTGCTACTGCATAGCATGAAGCATCACACTGCAAGGAGATTTGGGATAAGTACACAAAAATATCTTTATATGAATAGCTAATTGTAATGACTGCTTGTCCCTGCTTTATTTCACTGGCTCACCACTACACCCAGCTCCGAGTGCAGGCGCGCATCCAATCTCCCCGTGCCTCCATTGAGTTCCCCAATTGACAGCCACGATTGACAGATTGACGGCAACCCCCTCTACTGGTGTACGTGAGACAGTGTATAGTATCTAATAAATAGATACAAACCAAAGAGTTCTATAACTATAATATTTAATGTCTTTAATACAAACACTACATCCCTTCCTTTTTAACAACTTTTATTTTAATTAAAATAAATTATTTTTCTGAATCCAATAATATTAATTATTAGCTCGTAAAACCAAACAACCAATCAACAGCTTAATAACAACATAACATTTTAATTAATTAAGTCTTATTTTATTTTTTAACTGTCTTATCTTCATTAGACAGATTTTCGTCCTCTACTACTTTCCATTGTCCTTCTGCACGCTTTAAATGAACCACATTCCTTCGCAGTCTTTGTCCGGTTTCTTCGTTCCTCACTGTAGTATCTCCTCCTATAGATTGTTCCACAATATGTGGTGTAGAACTGAATGTAGTAGAGAGCTTATTAGATTTTTCAATTTCTTTGACATAGACCTTGTCTCCTTCTATCAATTCTGAATTTTCAGCTCTCCTTTTCCGGTCTCCATACTCCTTCCCTTTTTCTTTCTGCAACTTGTCCCGGTCTCTTACTTCAGCGTCATCTTCCATCTTGTTTATGTCTTTTACCATAGGTATTTTATCCCTGTTCATCCTTTTGAAAAAAAGCTCTGACGGTGTCTTACCAGTAACTGAATGGGGCGTTGAATTATACATCATTAGATATTCATATAATGTTTCTCTCATATCTTTTTTTTCACTTGAGCAAATTTTGAGCCGTTTAATAATATCTCTGTTTTGTCGCTCCACTTCCCCATTCATTTGGGGCCAATATGGTACCGTACTAAAAAGTCTAATATTGCAACCATGACAAAAACCCTTAAACTCTTCGCTAACGAACTGTCGGCCGTTATCAGCAGTGATAGACTGTGGGTAGCCTAGTCGACTAAAGACTTCTTTCAAGATTTTGATAATTTGAGAGCTTGTTATGGTTTTGGTAATTTTGATTTCTTTATAGCGACTGTAATAGTCAATGATCACTAGGATATAGTCATTGTTTGGTAATGGACCCAACAAGTCCATCGCGATATCCACCCAGGGTTCAAATGGAAGCTCACGACGCTTCATTGGAACTGGAGTATTCGGTAAACTAACCAGAGTACAGCCTTTGCAGCACTTTACCATTAGTTCAACGTCCTTATCGATTCTAGGCCACCAAACTTTAGAACGAAGGCGACTTTTCATGGCTACAATCCCTGGGTGGCCTTCATGAGCTGCATGTAAAACCTGCCTCCGGAGCTTCTGTGGAATCACTATTTTATTACCTCTTAAAAGAATGTTTTCATAAAAGCATAATTCATCAGCAAATATTTTATATGGTTTAATAGACTCATCCCATTGATGACTATAAATTCCTTTTTTAACATTGGTGATTTCCTGATCATTTTGTGATTCTTTGATCATTTGCTGCATTGAGGTCGCACAAGGCCTCGCAAACTCGACTATTTGGTGAACATAATCTTCTGTTGGTGATTTATCTGGTTGACCAGAGTACATACATAGTCGCGACAATGGGTCCGCAATGTTGGTCTTGCCTGGTTTATATTTTATATTATACCGGTAAGCTTGTAGCCGTAAAACCCACCTCTCAATACGAGCGCATGGCTTTGATTTCGGACTAAATATAAACTCCAATGGTTTATGGTCTGTTACCAAATCAAATTCTTTACCAAAAAGAAATGTATTAAAATGTTCTATAGCCCACACTAAAGCAAGAGCTTCTTTTTCGGTTTGGCTATATTTCCTTTCACACTGACTGAGTGTCCTATTTCCGTATGCAATAATCCTTGGACCTTTATTATCGATCTGTACCAGGACTGCTCCTAGCCCTACAGGACTCGCGTCTGCAATGACTTGCGTCTTATCCTTGACATCGTAATATCCTAAGGTTTCAATTTCGAATAGTTTCTCTTTCAACTTCTCAAATGCTTCATTCTGGCTTCTTTTCCAGTAACCTTCAATGTTAGCTTTTTTTCCTAATTTCTGTCTTAATATTTGTTTCAGAGATTCTGTAATTGTAGCTAAGTTGGGAATCCATTTATTTATGTAGTTTACCAAACCTAAAAAACTTTGCAACTCTTCTATAGTTTTTGGCACTCTGAATTCAGATATACTTTTCATATATTTAGGCAGTGGTTTCACTCCTTCCAGTGTCAGTTCATGCCCCAAAAAGTTTACTTTCTGCACTTTGTAAATACATTTATCTTCATTTAACAAAACATTGTTTTCCTTCAAAATTCTAATCACTTCGGAAAGTCGTAAGTCATGTTCTTCATCATTGCTTCCCCAGATCAAAATGTCATCGATAAAATTTATTACTCCATCGCATCTTATTAGCATTCTCTCCATAATTTTTTGAAAAAGTTCTGGAGCACATGTTACTCCGAACATAAGTCTTTTGTACCTAAAAAGCCCATTCGATGTTATAAAAGTAGTCAAATACCTCGAATCAGGATGAAGTTCCACCTGGTGAAATGCATTTTTTATGTCGAGTTTAGAAAAGTGCTGTGCTTTTTTTATTTTAGGTAGTATTTTCTCCATACATGGTAATGGATGGTTTTCCTTTAGAATGGCTGCGTTGGCGCGCCGCATGTCTACGCATAAGCGCATATCACCGTTATCCTTGAGGATTGGAACCAAAGGGGAAACCCACGGTGAAGGTTCATGCACCTCTTCTATTATATCTAAATCTACCAATTCTTTTAATTTCTCATTTATCTTTTCCTCCAATGGAATTGGTATTCGTCTATAAGGTTGCATAACAGGTTTTATTGATGAATCAATAGGAAACTCCACTAGAGTATCTTTAAACTTTGGAAACGGTTTATTTGGTTCTTGTTTAATTTGGTTTACGTCCACACCCAATCTCAAAACGCCCAGACGCATTGCTGTCTCTTTACCAAGTAGATTCCGTGACCCATTTTCAATTACATAAATGGTACTGCGTTCCATTTTTTCATTTGCTTTTATTTCTGTTTCAAAAGCACCCTTAATCTGTAACGGTGTTTTACTTCCATATGCCAGTAATGTTTTATTTGGTTCTTTTAATTGATTATGACAATTTATTTTGTTATCCTTTAAATACTCCCACGCTTTATCAGAAATTAAGTTCAATTTGCAACCTGAATCAATCAGCATTTCTAATTTGACTCCTCCTATCTCGCATTTGATTGTTGCGTCGTCATTTAAATTAAATATGTATTGAACTTCTTCATCTTTTAGAGAATTTACTGTAGTTCCTTTCCGTTGTCGTTTGTAATTATTACTGTCTTCTTCATGTCTTTGTGCAAATTGTCGTTTTTGTTGCCAGGATTTAGTTTTGCAACATCTTTGATAATGGCCTAATTTTCCACAGCCATTACATTTCTTATCTCTTGCTGGGCATGGAAAACGTTGAGAAATATGTGCAGAGTTTCCACATTTAGTACACTTAGTCACCCTCTTTTCTTCGTTAAACTCTCTATCTTGCTTAGTCCATGTTAAATTTCCCTTGTTTCTAAATTTTATTGCATTTACTTCAGTTGTCTTCTCCTTTTTTTCATAACTTTCCAGCTGGAAATTCACAATTTCTAAGGTATTAGCTACTGCAATCACCTTCTCTAATGTAATTTCATCCCCCATTGTTAATGTTTTCTTCCGTAACTCTGATGATAAACATTTCCCTATTATTTGGTCAATAATATGCTCCTCAGGTTTATCAAACTTACATTTCGACGCCTGGTTTCTTAATCTAATAAGAAATTTTTCAAAATTTTCACCTTCCTCTTGCTTTATCAGACGAAAAATGTGCCTTTCATATGTCTTGTTTTGTTGGGGTAGAAAATAGTCATCAAGTTTACTAATAGCTACTTCAAAAACATCAAAATTTCCTCCAGCTTCTACGCTTGCTCCAGGTAAATTATAAAATATATCTTGAAGCGCGCCGCCACCTAGGACTAACATTGTAGCTCTCTTCTTAGTCGAACTAGTGATATCAGCGGCTTCGAAATAAATTTGCAGAGATCGTTTCCATTTCTCCCATTTCAAACCAACTGACGAAGTGTCACCGTCGAGTTCCAACTTCTCAGGTGGCGGTAGTTGATTTGCCATGATTAAACGACGACCTAAAAACACATCCAATTAAATGGACGTCCAATACCTTCAATTTAATGAAAGTCAAAACATGCGATACCTCGCCAAGAACCACCTCTTATTTAAAAGAGGTCCAACTCAATTTAATGGGTTGCGTTTTAACATTTTACTTCCAATTTAATGGGAGTCTTCCACCTCTTATTTAAAAGAGGTCCAACTCAATTTAATGGGTTGCGTTTTAACATTTTACTTCCAATTTAATGGGAGTCTTCTAATTCATTTCCAATTTAATGGAAAACTTGAAATTAATTGAATGAGTTACCTCCAATTTAATGGAAGTCTTCTAATTCATTTCCAATTTAATGGAAAACTTGAAATTAATTGAATGAGTTACCTCCAATTTAATGGAAGTCTTCTAATTCATTTCCAATTTAATGGAAATCTCGAAATCAATTGAATGAGTTACCTCCAATTTAATGGAAGTCTTCTTATTCTTTTCCAATTTAATGGAAATCAATAAATTAAATTGCTTTGAATTATTAAAAATCAATGCATAGGAGAAAGGTAGGAGGTATTTATTTTATTTAATATATCTTTATTTTCGTAATACAATATAACAATGTAGTTACTCTGGATTACTTTTATTTTATTAAAGTGGTATCTGAACGCAAACTCTCTGTCCGCTTACACCATACACAATGTAACAGCGAATATCCGAAACGCGCTGTATGCACAACCTCCTTATGTGACATGTCGCCGCTCAATCGGGTGCTCCAAAGAAAATTATAATACTACTGAAATCTGTCCGCGCACCGAATGGAAGTCACGTACGCCATGGCGGCAAATATGTACTTATGCACCAGAACAAATGAACCCAACATTAAAATGACCTACCCCGACTAGCGTAAAACTAAAATTCAATATTTTCTGATATTTATTCAATGTTCCAAGTATAAAACACAATTCGCAAAGTAATAAGATATACATTCACATACGCAAAACAATAATTTTAATAACTCAATTCATGTCCTCTTGATTTAAGGCAAAAGGACCAATCTAGGAAAGATATTATTTATTATGTTATTCAATATCGTAACAATCCCATAGTTGGACCAATGTTTTACTGCTACCTTTCTCCTCGACCTCATTTTTTTGTATTTAGTTTTTTACTGACCTTTATCCTCGTCGCCACTTGTAATGACTGCTTGTCCCTGCTTTATTTCACTGGCTCACCACTACACCCAGCTCCGAGTGCAGGCGCGCATCCAATCTCCCCGTGCCTCCATTGAGTTCCCCAATTGACAGCCACGATTGACAGATTGACGGCAACCCCCTCTACTGGTGTACGTGAGACAGTGTATAGTATCTAATAAATAGATACAAACCAAAGAGTTCTATAACTATAATATTTAATGTCTTTAATACAAACACTACACTAATAAATGACACAATCAAATGCTAGCGGTTCGAAGCTTGCAGGAATAAGCCACAGTGGAGTCACGTAATCGTGTCTGCAAGGCACATAGATCTTCCATGGTTCCATCTTATCCTCTCAGATATTTCATTACTAGCTTGGTCCATTCGGTGAATCAATGAATAAATCACAAAAATTCATTAATTCAACTAGAAATACTATTTATTTGACTATTACAAATTTTGTGTTTCACACTTGTTTTATTGTAAATACGTAGAGTACCTTCGCACGCTCTCAGCCTGATATTTCCGGAAGCAGTCTGTATCGGCTCATTGTGGGTGACAAATATCAGTAATATGTTGTAATGGCGTGTGTTGTGAACTCTGATCGTGGTTTAATCTATGATTTGTGTGGACAGTGGACAGAGCACTACCGCGCCACGCCGCGCCGCTCGCCACAACTCGTTACTGAGGCATTAGTCGCCCCTCCCGGCTCTGCCTATACTAAATTATACTTATATTTTTATATTTGGAGATTTATTACAATGATGTTAGCGTGGACAAGCGCGTGGCGTGGCCCGGCACCAGCGGAGCCGACGCGCGCGGGTTAACGCGCGGCTTGACCTCACAACTTATTACACTATATCTTGTTGTAATTCCCGTACAGTCGATCATGTTAGAAGCTGTGCTGCGCTAGCGCTCGGTGAGTCACGAGGGCTAATCAACTGTGTAATAACATAACTGTCGCGCGAGACGCTGGGTGGTACGTCTCTCGTATGCGAGGCGTCGGGGAAGGAACAGCGAATTTAATATTTGTGCAGGTAAAGAGCAATGATCAGGTTCGAAGAATACTAATATCCTAAGGTCCTAAGATCAGTGAATTTCTAGTCATTGACATCTGATGTCTCACAGTGACGAGCAGGTACAGTAGTGAAGTGCATACTGCTTTGATCATGAATGTGAAAGTTAATGTAGACCGAATGCAGTCGCGATAAGGCCGCCCATAAACATGTCGTCGTGTGACCCGCGTGTGCCCACATCCATCGCCGTCGCTCGTTATCAGCCGATGAGTCGATATCCATGTCCTCGGTATTGATGCGGTGCGGAGAGCCACGCGCGGCTCCTCTGTCGCGGCTCATTACCGTACATATTTGTAATCCGATATTTATGACGCTCCCGACCAATTACTCGTCGCGTGAGTGTCCACGCCGGTGACTCCGTGTACATGGTACACTCCACTCGAGGCAATTTGTCCCCGCATTACACCGAATTAATCGGGATTGTTGTCCAAAGCCGGTGTTAATATGTTTTCCAAATTATCACCTCGTTAGAGGATTAACGGCCGGCGACACGCGTATGGACGTACGCAAGCGCGTGGTTTGTGTTGCCGTGTATGGTAATATGTTTCAATTAGGCGCAGCGCATGCGCTGACAGTGACGCAGTACCCACATTCAGTGACGCAACTGTTTCGCGACTTGTGAGTGCGCACAACTCTCTCGGTAACTCCATCATACCATACAACAATTAGGCTTGTGTAGGTATACGCGTATTAGCGATCGTAGCATAACAGCAATTCTTGCAGGAGTGCACCGGACTGAGACACAAGTGTTATGTTCGGCTCCTAGGTATGCATGTCTAGTGTGTGTTTCTTTCTTTTCATGTTGGTTCATTTAAGATACGTGTGCATATTATTCATTGATATTATTAAGTGATTTAATGTCAAAGGAAATTATCATAAAGAAATCTCAAGAGTTAACTCTCTGGAGTGGTGCACGGCGAATAAAAAGCTCATTTATTTTCATTAGTAGAGGCAAAATGAAAATTTTATACAGCATTGATATTATCCCGATGATCGGTACCGAATATCGATTACTGAATCCTCTTCCCGCGCCAAACCTGAAAGTCGTATAAACACCCGGTGATGCAGCAGTAGGTATTGGATTCCTTCCCTTCTGCGGATATTGTGTACGTAGTGTATGTTTTGTATATTAAACCATTGCAATCGCAGATCACTTTAAAGAGTGTACAAACATAGGTGCTATGAGCCTTCCGCAACAAGCATTTAATAGTGGGCGGTTACCGAGTCTACAGCAAATCAATGCCCCGCAACTGTTTCCCGTTAGAATAGCTCGAGCGAGTTACATATTAATAAGTTTTTTTATTACAGTATTGTAGTAAATGTATTCACATACGTTGTTTTAGTGCGCATGCGCTAGAGAGCTCTAACCAGATTGAGTTCCCCGCAATAAAAGTAAAAACAAACACAGCGCTCGTTTATTGGAGCGAGTTTTATTTCCCAACATAAACTTAATACGGTTATTGTAAATGTAGTGAAAGTCACAAATTACCAACGAGAAAAGCTTCATCTATATGTAAAATGCGAACGAGTGCCAACATTCCGTTGTCCAGCAATAGGTGCGACCGGCGCGGCGGTGCGGGTTCGATTACCGATCACAACATTTTCAAAAAATTACGTTGACCTTTTCGTAGTCAGTTAGTTATTCACAAACACAAGTACCTAAAATACGGTCACTCAGATTAATACAACTTCTGTTTTAGACCTCTTGCTGCTACAAAAAGGTTTTAGCGAAACGTTATTTTTTTATGGCCTGCATTGCGAAAATGTAAACCAAAGATAACACATATAATACGCCTTAGAAATACTTATAATTTGCGCTAACTTATTACATTAATAAATTGAGCAGGCCTGTTGCCATATCGAGTACATACAAATTCGAACTTTACCAATTGATGTATGTTATTCTTATCGAAGAATCCACACAGTCCTCAATAGCCTTTTGAATCAAACCCAGAGTATCGCTGGTTCGACAACCCTATTACGCTACTAAACCATTACGGCGATACAAAACAATGTAATTACTAATTAGTGCTGAACACTCCGCATACCTTGTCTAGTCAATTTAACAGTGTAAAAGACGGGGAATACAAACAAGTACGGCGTTAGTATATGGTATAATTACCTGCTAAATGAGTGGTTACAATTACCGGCGGGTGCCGTGTACGGGCGCGCGTTTTTGTGCCGCTGATTGAGCCCCGGTAAGGCAACTCCGAGCGCCACGCCGAGACCCGACACCCGACTCACTCTGCATCTACATTGATGAGCGTATGCCTCGTAAACTTACAACTAAAAGACGATTATTTGTATTATTATTGTTCAAACCAATATATTACGTCACTGTGTAACCATGTCTCTGTTATACATCTGCGCGGTGAACGTTTGATTTCATTAATGATAGTTACTAAGATATGGACGATTTTTTATAATTGTGGAGGAAATTTGGAATAGCAGAGTTTTGATGGTTATTGTTGATCACTTTATAAAAATACACACCATAATAGGCCCTGCAATATTAATACACATAGCTGTTCATCATTTATAACTTTGCGTCTTTTTTTAGGTTATTCTTGTGATTTGACTTCGTCTCCTCCTATAGCGCGAGTCTACTACCTACTACCAGGTACTCTTCAAATAATAAATATGACACCAAACATTATTAATACCAAAATAACTTTTTATAGACCTTTCAGAAAGTAATAAACAGTCAAAGGTCAGTACTTTGATCAGTTGTCCGAAATGAGACGACCTAACATCTAGTCTATCCCCCCCGAGGCAATTCTTGTGCTTTGGGTCTTCACACCCAATGCACGCCCATGCGCGGGGGAACATTAGTCGCGGGCCGAGGCACACAGTCAGTGTGTATACCTCTTGGTTGCATAACACATTGAGGCCTAAAAGGGCCCGCGAACATTTCCTGGCACCCTTTTCCTTTCCGCCCATCCTGAGAACCTTTCTCCACTCCCCACCTTTCCTTCCGTCATCCTTTCCCGCTTCCTTCCCAGGCCCCTGCAGTCGTCAAGCCGGGGGACTCCAGTATCCCATTCGCAGGTTTCCCCCGGTGTTGACTGCAGGATCGCCTACCGAAAAAAAAAAAAACATCTAGTCTATGCAACCGTCTGCCGATTAGTCGCATCATAAAACATAATCACGGCCCAGTTGGGAAAAACTTAATTGGAACATGAATAAAACATCGGCTTTGCACATTAATATTGATGAGCGTTCCGCGAACCGAGCGCAATGCACGTTTAGTGCGGATTGTTCCGAGCCATTGTGATCAAATGTCCAATGCGATCTGTGAACAAATGTTTGTGCGAGCCGCGAATGAAAATGTTTTTGGTTGTGGTGTCCGGGGATAGAAGGTTTCGACAAGACTTGAATCTAAGTGTGTGGTCAGGGCTATCGGGTGTTTTTATTATATTAAATTCTTCGTAAACAGTACCGAAATAATGTTGAAGTAATGTTCCTTATGCAATGACACTTGCTAACGATCAGCAACACAGGGCCGGAGCTGCTGTGGTTACGGATAGGGCGGATGTAAAAATGTTACTTAATCTGTTCTGGTCATGTCTGTTCAATTGATTTTTGGCACACATGTTCACACGATAACGTGTGAACATGTGTGAGTCAGGTTAATACTTATGTAATTGTTTGGGTGATATACAGGGTGTTACAAAATTCCCTTAAATCCGTCAATCCATATTTTTTTCCGACATGATCTGTTTTAGTCCTTTGTTTATTATTAGTTGATTATTAAGGTAGGGCATTGGTATATTAAGGTAGGGCTTTGCCCCACAATAACCACCGCCCCCCCCCCCTTCGCTACGGCCCTGTAGCAACCGTGCCATAGAATGCCGTGTACGCATTGATCAGGGAACACTGTGAATTCGAATAACAATGACGAATATATTTTGGATTGCATGTGTGGACGCAAATTAGCAAAAAGTAGATTTCATTAGTAGGAGTCGTGACAAAATTACACAGTAAATTGATCGTTCTATGCCTCTGAGTTAGATATAAAAAAAACTCTAAATAATAGCCATGAAGAAGACATAAATTTGATCATAATAATTGTTACTCTGTATATTAATGACTGTCATGCCCAATTAAAGAGTACTGAAGGGTGCGCACGCGCAGGTGATCCCGGGGTGCGGTGACCTGCGAGTCACAGCCGGTGGTCCGCAAAAACTAATAAGTTAAGAATGGCGGTTGTGCTCGGGTGTTCCCGTTCGTACAGTCCCCCCCCCCCCTCTCGCCATGCCGCTGCCCGCTCGTTCGGCTATCTCCAGCACATCTCATTAGTGCGCCCGCTCGGAATCTAAATGAGAACCTCTACCGCGAAAAGGAAAGTGCGCAGTGACGAAACTTACCACTGTTGCTAACCAGAATTCATCTATGCGTATGAGGCATGAGTTCAACACTGTAAATGTAGTTGAGTTTCTTAGATAGACACATCGAAATTATTGATAAGTTACTTAGGAATTGCTATTTTTCTAGTTTTGTACTGGAACGAGCTGCTACTTCTTCTGATAGACGGCAAATTTGTACCTAGTTAGATAACGAGCATTGCCGACAAATATCTTACACATGGCCAAGTGCCCACCATCGTGGCTAGTTCTGACCGCTCGAGTTCTTGAGTCAGCGGGTTGCATGTAGTAAGGTAAATTCTGTAAGACTTTAAGATACATAATATTACATTGAGCTGCTTCCTAGTTAGTTTCGCTGTACTTACCATCACAGATAATTATAGGAACTTTGTCGATTCTGATTTAAAAAGGGCATTCATTTGTAAAATCGATTGAAAGTACAAATTATTTTGGAAGTGTGGTACTGTTTGTCGACGCGTGTGGTGGTTTTACTGTCACCCTGCACCGGCGCATAAACATGTCACGGTGGTTCGCAAGCGAGCGACGCGACGCACGCCGCGGAAACTGCGTCATTTGCAAATGATTTACGTTTATATCGGTATCGGATGCCAGCGCAAACTATGCCATCCACCATCACACTCCACACCTGGGACTCTAACACTTATTTTAGGTGTATGCATGTCTGCCACCTGGCAAGGTGCAAATATTCATGTCGAAGTACTTGTCAAATATAATTATTATTAGGAGTCAGCGAAGTTTAAGCAAGAAACTTAAATCAGTTGGTACACAGAATGTGCGTATAATAAATGATGGTTAGCTATTGACTGACCATAAGTACTGGACTTTAACTCTTATTCTTACTTTAACTCTTACATATTTACTTTTTCAAGTTTTTTTTGTACCATTTCTTCATAGCTGCAATTTATTTATGGTCAAATAATCGTATTTGAATGATGCAGTGACCGCAGCAGCTGAAGCTAATGCTCGCGATAAAAACATAATCGCCGCCGGAACAGTTTGCGGCGGATCGCGACCGCAGCCGAATAAAACCAACAATTTATCCGTCATTATGAACGCGACGCGCGGCTCGGTGCTGCCGCGATGATCTTTATGCCGTTTTGATGTTTCAAGCATTTGGATTTTTTTCATATTACAGGTATATTGTATTAACTACTTACAATTTAGATTTGTCGCCATATTAGTCGAGTAGGAGCGCTAAGGTAGCTCCCGTGGGTACCATTATGCCTTCTATATTTAAACAAAATTGTGTTTTTCGGCCAGGATTAATTTACAGCACAGACATATAATGGCAAACTGTATGGACAGTAGTAGTACTTCTGTGTATTTCTTTAGAAGTTTTTGACTTCACGGTATGTGACGTATGTCTTATCTTCCTTACATACTATAAAACACAGTCCTCCAGCCGCGTCTGTCTGTCTGAACGCGCTAAATTCAAAAACTACCGAACGGATTTCGATGAAATTTGGTATGGAGATGGTTTGGGACCCAGGAAAGGTTTAGGCTACTTTTTATCCCGAAAAAATACAAAGCCGGGCTTTTATTCCGGAAAACTTTTTCACGCGTGCGGGGACCGTCACACCCAAACCACTTAACCGATTTCGATGAAATTTGGTATAGAGGTAGTTTGAAATCTTGGGAAGGACATATGTTACTTTTTTTCCCGGGCAAATATAGAACAGGACATTTATCCCGGAAAAACTTTTTTCTCAGTTGAAACCGCCAGCAATTTGTTATAGAGATAGCTTTGGGTCATGGGAAGGACATAGGCTAGTTCTTATCCCGGAAAAATATATGCCCGGAACATTTATACCAGCCCTGTATTATATACTGCCTACTGCGGAGCACGGGCCTCCTCTACAACTGAGAGGGTTTAGGCCCTAATCCACCACGCTGGCCTAGTGCGGGTTGGTGGACTTCACATACCTTCGAAATCCAGAAAACTTCTCAGGTATGCAGGTTTCCTCACAATGTTTTCCTTCACCGTTAAAGCGAGCGATAATTTACAAAGAATACACACATAACTTTTTAGAAAAGTCAGAGGTGTGTGTCCTTGGGTTTTGGACCTGCGGACATTCGTCTCGGCAGTCCGTTCCACTCCCAACTAGGCTATCGCCGCTTTCATTAATTTCATAACTTATAATTAATAAAATGCAGTTCAACATAACGGATATAAGAATACATGTAAATTAAAACTATCGTTGATGTACTACGGAAGCTCACGTTGAAGTATCTGCTACGATTATTGAAAAATACTTAATAAAATTACGTTCCATGCATTTTTCTATTTGTTCGGGGAATGTGCCGGTCACTTAATAATCGATGGCTCACATAATTCTGTTGTACGTCGAGGATACATTCCCGTTTCGCTGTTGATCGAAGTGTGCGCAGAGTGCGGAGAGGAAGAGACGGGAGAGAGGCATTGCTAAGGAACAACAGAAAAATAACGCAGTGTTTACGCCAATTTCGGCCACGGCGGCCAATCTCAACGGAGATCAGCCAGGTACGCAGGAGATATTATAGTGCACAAGTGTATGCGCAAATACACAAGTGCACTCGCTATTGCAACATTGTTGACTTCAGGCTTAATGAAACACAAAATAAACTTGTAAAACGTATAATATTCTTTCCGACAGAGCTTTGGGGCCAACTAACGCCTTGGGAATGTTCATTAATAAGTGCACACATTTTTATACAGCGGTTAAATTGGGCTAACTGCAAGCAACTGCACAATTTGTACCGATCTACTGCACGATAACCTACCTTATTAACACTTGTGCCTCTCGCTTATTAATGCACAATTCGTTTTTATTGGCCAAAAAGGTCCTCAATTTCAACAATTTCGTATGTAAAATGCTTTGGATAACAGCGTGCTAAAATAAAAATGGCTCCTCAGCTGGACATTAAGAGAGGCCCCCTAAAGCGTGAGATCCCGGGAGTTGTCCGCCCCCCCCCCCCTCCCTCGTTAAGGCCGTTCCGTGTCGTCGTGGGGGTTTAATTACTCGTAGTAATGTTGGAATTCAATACAATGAAAAAGATATCATATTTGGACTTAATACTCTTGGACAGTCTAGGATCTAGCTTTTACCTTCATGCAGTCGTATGTAAACTTCATAGAGAAGAAAGGCTCATTTCATTTTCATTCTCGTGATATCATCATTATTTTCATTTTATTGTTATGTAACTAAGTGTTGGGCGAACGAACTGTTAAGTTGAAACCTGTCAATGAATAATCAGATGTGATCTAAAACAACTCGGCCGGCTGTTGAATATGGAGATCGGATGGCGGCGAGCACGTGGCGGCGACACGACGCGGCGGCGCAGCGCTGGGGCATGACGAGTGACTTGCCGCGGTGTCTCCGCGCGTGCAACACCAGCTCGACTCCCAAGCTTGCTACTCTCCCCGGATTTTTCCCCACTAATCATGAAACCTTAATTGAAATGAAAAAAAAGCATCAATCGTTTGCGGTACGAGTGTTAAAACGCATCCACGAAAGTTTTAGCCAAGTGTTTTTGTTTTCGAAAGCACTATGCGTCACCTGTTGTGATGGTGGCTTAGACTTGTGCAATATGCGCTGAGAAGCGCGGTTGCGACGCGACGGTGGGAACCTAACGCATTGTGACTCCGCACAAAATATTTTATTCCAAAATCTCGAAACCATGAACCGTGTAGATGCCGCGAGAGATGCGCCGGCGCAAGGTTTCATTGTGTTTAGATGCACAGTCGCGAAATAGACTAGGCAAGTAAAGCACCGCTGTTAATTATTGTTCGATTTTCATTTGATTTGAAGACATTAAACAGCTTTTCAAATTCATAGTAGAGTAAGTAATTATTTTTAACCTTACTTAGAATATTGTTGATTTTCATTAACACATTTGAACGAACCCTCATCTCGGTATCCGTATCATAGTCCACTGAGCGCCATCAGTGGACGCATATTCTAGACGTGAATATAATCGTCCGGTATCAATGGCGTGCGTGAAGTAAAAACACGCCCCGGTATGGAGTGTGGAGAGTGTAGAGTGCGGGCTGCGCAGGACCCGGCGCGACGCGACGCTCGCCGCTCCCAGCAAACGGAATAAAACCGCTGATCGTTTATCGCGGTAGTTAAACGATGCAACTGCCACTAAATGTTTTTGCGCACTCCGCATACTCGACAACAAAGTACAGTGCGAGCTCCCCCCGCACCGCCCCACACCGCCCCGCACCACCCCGCGCCCTCACTTGCATGCCTTCGGTAAATCGCGATGTACGTGTTAAGGCCTGTTCAAATGTAAATAAAAATAAATAATTACACACCCAATCTTGACCCCAAGATATAAGTCTCGTGTCTTGGGTATTAATTACAATATACCAACCATTTTTCGTAGAAACAAATACTAATTGACTATAGAAACATATTTTGTCTCGGTGTACTAGATCGAACAGCTATTTTTTTCATGGGCGCGGCGGTTCAGTGATATTTTGCCGTTTTTCGGTGAAACTTTTGTACTAATTGACAAATCATTATGAGAAAATATCATATTAACATTTTGCCCGTATTGCCGTTCAACGTTCTACAAGCCACATCCATTAATTTATAATGCAGCGCGACTCGCGCTGCGCAAGGATAAAATGCTAATCGGACGGACTCTACTTACAAAAACAGCAATATCTGAACAATCTATACTAATACTAATATACTAATAATATTATAAAGAGGAAAGATTTGTATGTAAGTATGTTTGTAACGAATAAACTCAAAAACTACTGAACGGATTTCGATGAAATTTGGCACACGGGTAGTATCATGTCCTGGATTAACATATAGGCTACTTTTTATCCCGAAAAAACTTTTTCACGTGGGCGAAGACGCGAGCAGAAGTCTAGTCCTTTATAAACAAGCCACGTTGAGTGGCGCTGTGCGTTGTGATGTCACGGCTCGTCTGTGTGAGGCCACCGGCACCTCGCGCCTCGTTGGCACACGTTATTGGATCGCAGTCGTCCTAGGGCTTGTGCGATGGACTATCAGGGCCTCGTCACATTACGATCGAAATGACGATAACAGAATTCTATTTTTAAATAACCGACCAAAGACCAGTGGTATCAGCTTCGTATAAGTAAGTATGTAAATTGATTATAGAATGAACCGCAAATACGCTCCTTGTACAAAATCAAACATTAAATAACACATTTAATTAACTATCGCCTTAACATGTACTTTTGAAGTAGATGACTATGGCATTCGATATTTGAGTGATCGTATGCAAGGACAGAATGGCAGGAGGATGTCTGTTCGTACCCCGCACGGCTATGTGGTTAAGTCTTGAATAGACTGAGCCAACATGAGACAGAGCGGTCGCTGCACACTTTCATTGAACGAAATAATTATAGAGGGTTTCATTAGGGCGGTATCGTGTCCACCGGATTATTCACTCCAGTGTGAACAATTACTACTTCTGTATGCACCCCATTATAGACTTTGGGTATAAAATTATAAAGCAGAAATAATGTCAGCAATGGCCACGAACGCTAAATGCGACACAAAACAGGAAGATAGGTGGCTTTGTTTCAATTTATTATGACATCTGATATGCTTAGAACGATTTGTATCTGGAGTTGGATTTACAGCGTACTAGGGGTATTAAATAATGACAATACAGATGGTTGACATTAGAAAATTTGAAAAATATGTTGCGTCGGCGCATCAATAGTGTGTTAAGGGCAGGGGTGAGACGGAAATTTCAATGACATCCGAGAGTTAATTCTTAAAATTTCATGCATTAACTTACCATCAGATTCAGCTGCATTATAGAGAAATATGAAAAGAAAACCACGTTTTGAGATCGCCGAGTGGTACTTGACATCCGCGAGAGGACGTGTCGCGTCACGTGGCCCAATTCCCAGGCCCAGAGACACACATACATATCAGATGATATTAATTACTGTTTAGAGGCTGAGCGAGAGAAGCGCATGAGAAGGGCGGTGTGGGGCGGGGAGGGGCGGGTGAGTCACAGCGGCAGAGATTAGTGGTGACGTGTGTCGGGCGATCGGTCGGGCCGATTGATCAGCGCTATCTTCATCGGAGCACTCCCGTCACACGTCACTAATAATAATGAATTGTTTGGATGAGCGATATGTTTCGGCCGCTCCGATGGTTGATAACAAATAACTGCGGTGTATTAACATTGTTCGCGGCCGTTTGTGTCCCTTCACTCACAAAGGATTAAGAACTCTGTGTTTTGTACTGACGACTGTACTGTAACAGGGCATTGTTTACTATATGCGTTTGTGCGCTGTGATGCAAACTTAATCAGACATATTAATTACGTGTGTTTTAAATTAGTTCGCAACAGCGTACAACAGCATTACTTGAATGTCCAAAGTCAATTACACACACACTCACGCCGTTTTATCCCCGAAGGGGTAGGTACAGGCGCAACTAAGTGCACCCCCTTTTCGCCTTGCGTATTTCGTCCTGTGATGTGATAGAGGGCGAGCCTATCGCCAAAGTCAATAACTATAATATTATTTACAGCGCACACGTTTCACTGAACAGACAGATTTAATAATAACCGTGACATAATCGACTTAATACTGTCAACTTATTATATTAAAGTCGAGGTATCCTAAGGCGTGTCAGGGTGTGTCGGGGCGAGCCGGGGACTGCCGGGGAGTGAGAAGTGCCGTCCCGCGTCACCGCTCATGTGTTGTTTGTCAATCGGCTGTTACGCAAATCATTGCGAAACAACAATCAATAAAACCGCATTTTCGCAATTAAGGTGAAATGCCTCACAATACGCATTTAGATAATAAATGTAGAATTTATAATATACACATAAATCATAATACGTATGTACATAGCTTCACGCCTTTTACCATTTAAGGGGTAGGCAGAGTGTATAATATGCCCACATTTCGCCAGCTATGTAAGGTCCCATGTAACAGGGGGCGAGCCTATTGCGGTTTAGTGAGCACGATTCCAAGCTTCGGGCTGATACCTACTGACCAGAAAAACCAGATATAATTTTGTCCGACCTGGGATTCATATGTTATAAATCAAATTGTGATGCTTGTTTAATGGAGTTTTAACAGGTTTTAAACAAACTTGCGTCGTTGGAAATTGAGGAATAAATCTGAGCCCAACTCAGAGCCGTCACTCGAGATCCAACTGCCGCGTGTACCGGGGGACAGGTGTCCGGGTGTCCGCCGCCGTCCGGGAGTATAACAGGTGTGCGGAGGGAGCAGGGAGGGGGACAGGGTCTGGAAGATGTGTACTTATTAATTAATTTATATTGGAACACAAAGCCGCGCTCCTAACCAAACAGTGCGGGAATGCCGCGGGACAGCGGGACCGCGGGACCGGCGCGGCGCAGGCGCAGGTAGCCGTCTGCGCCGATACCATCGCCGCTACATAAATCCGAACGAAGAATTTAATTAAATATTTTAAATGGAGCTCGTTAGGGCTCGTCCCGCGCCCGCACCCTGCCCGCACTCGGCGGCGCGTCCTCACTCAATCACTCAGAGAGATGTCACTCTTACAGGCTGAAACTGTACAGTTAGAAAATAATACGATTTAATGGTATTGTTGTGGTTGTCTGGGAAAGTAATAATGCTGCAACTTTTGTGAATGCAAAGTAGACAAACGAATGGCTAACCTAGGGATGATAGTTGCAATAAAACAGCATGTCCATGACACGAATCTATATGATCCAGTTATCTTTTTACTTGGCGTAAAGTAGGTGTGTAGACCTTAGGTTGACGTGAAAAGTACTTTATAGCTGTATAAAATATTGTGTTGCGGGGGAGTGTCTTGTGCCCCTTCTTTTCCACAGGTCAATACAAGGCTCGAATGACATTATAAGTGTTTCATTTCATATCTATATTTACTTACGACTACAGTTTATTACAAAATAAATAAATCCTCCTAGCCAATTTCAGCAACGGCGGCCAATCTCAACGGAGATCAGCCAGGTACGCAGGAGATATTATAGTGCACAATTGTCTGCGCAATACACAGGTGCTCTCGCTATTCCTTCACTCTCATAGTCCTGTGAGACGGCAATCCGACATGACATCTTATTAAATCTAAAAAAAGAAATCTAACAACACTTAGTTCCAATCACTGTACAAGTTACAATATTATAAGGTTTCAAAACGATTCCAAGAAATGCCAGCTGTCGACCAGCCCCGTTTTATTATTCGGCTAATACCAAATTATAAACACGGTAGGATGAGGTACAACCTGTTTGTGTGTACAGAGCGCGGCGCGGCGCGGCGCGGAGAGACCACTGTATGATACGGAGCACATCCCGACTGACCGCTTTAATGCCGGCCATAGCTGAGCGCCCGTTGATGTCTTTTACTCGCAACTAGCGCACCACTCCCGGACTGATCGAATGTTTGGCACAAAATATTATGCTTCTGAAGTCGAGTTATTGCAATGGAAGTTTTTATATTGTATGTAAAGATAATCGAGTAGTTGTCAGATTCTCTTTAGAATTATTGCTGGTTATACAGTTTATAAAAAAAGAATAATGAGTATTATCTAAATTGAGGTTATGATACTAGTAAATTTAGGATTGATTTGATAAAGAAACTTAAAATGTTGTGTCTTTAATAACATAAAGAAACACGGGGGTTTTATTTTACGATCAATCTTATATTGCATTGTTCAATAAATAACTATAAACACACAGAACAGTCAAACATAATCCTAACTCCACACTAGACCATATTATACATGCCTTGTGTCGCGAATGCGAACTTCGAAAGATGGCCATGGAACTCACAGCACTTTGAGTTTAGACTCGAAGCAAATACTTGTGAACTTCATGCATTTGTCTTAGAGCGAAGATCGATCCCGACTTCTCCTGTAATTATGACACGTAGGTAAGCTTTCACCATATTATTTTTTATTTATATGGTTTTCAATGCAAATACCTATTATGGAAAATTAAACTTGGTCATGTTTTCGTTTCTTTTATATATTATTGCTTGCGGTTAGTCAATAGACTGCCTCGGTGGCGTAGTTGTATTACGGTATCTACGAGTGCAATGATAAGGTCTCAGGTTCGATCCCCGGGTCGGGCAAAGTGATATTAGATTTTTCTATTCAGTTTCAGCCCGGACTCTGGAATTTGTGCCCGATATGGTGATAGGCTCGCTCCCTATCGCATCATGGGACGGAATACGCATGGCGAAAAGTCGATGCATTCATTCCGCCTCTGCCTACCCCTTCGGGGATAAAAGGCGTGAGTGTGTGTGTGTGTGTGGTTAGTCAATATGACTTGTTGCGCGATAAAAAAGTAATTCATATTTAAATCTTCACTTATTATGCACAAGGTGTGTGAAAAGAAAATGTTTTGTTAGTAATTAAGCCACGGTTTTTTCTTAGCCCGGTATTCAATCGCTTTGTCACGGCCGTCATCCTGGGATACAGCTGGCAACAAGTGATCACGTGACCAAAATAAGCAATAGCCAGCTTTTCGTAAATGTACTTAAACGAATATTCTCCAGTGTTAATAGTTATATTGTGAATGCAATAGTGGTAGCCCATGATGACGTCACAGGGCGGGAGCTCGTCATGTTCGCGAATTGATTAGTGTCGGCGGCTTGTTCACACGCTCGTCCGGTCGCGCGCCCCGGTCGGTGTCCGGTGTCCGATGTTAGGGTTTACGAGTACTCAATGCGACCAGCCTCTGGGTGACGTCACTTGTTGCTCTCACTGACATCACTGGACCGCCACGTGACGACACTCTACATGCACGTAAAACCACTGGACTGGAAGGATTGCCTTCGCTTATTCTAGGCTAATGACATGCAGTGCTTAGTCGGTCTATAAATCATTTTGTATTTTTCTATTGTTCCACGCGTCATGCCGACGTGACGCCGAGGCGACATATTTTTGAACGCAGTTTTTGTACTCAGGTTGCAGAAACTCTCTCGTAGCCTGCCACCTGCCTGACATCAACTCCTTCTGAGACAAACTGAGATGGAGAATATCAACAATATATGAAGTAGGTATTACCACTGAATACATTATGCTATACTTAGCTATAATGCTACTACTAGACTAAAAAGGCATATCGCCTTTAACTGGTGGTAGGTCTCTCATATGTAAGAGTCCGTCTGGGTGGGTACCACCGCAATGTCTATTTCTACCGCCAAGCAGCAGTGTGTATGCACTGTTGTGTTTCGGTTTGAAGGACATTGTAGCCAGTGTAACTACTGGACATAATGAGACTTAACATCTTATGTCTCAGAATGTCGAGCGCAGTGGAATGCCACACAGTACTTTGGAACTCAAAGTGATGGATGGTGTTGCTACTGTTTATGGGTAGTCGTATCGATTACCATCAGGCGAACGGCATGCTCGTCTCGTCATTCAATGCAATAAAAAAAAACTATCATTCTCGAAAGAAGCATTACATCTTGGAAAAGATATAAAATTAATCATTGCATTCCTTTTTTCACTCTCGTGGGCCAAGAACGGCAATAAAACTAGTGACGTAATGTGAACGCATATTTACCCATCGAGAGAAATATACCAGAATACAATCCAAATATCTGAGGAGCCTCAAATATTCGGTAAAAAAACAATATCAAACACGATGTCCCACGATGGTCGGCAAGATATGCGAGCGCGTCCGTGAGATACGAGGGTGCCGCGTGTACTCACATTCCACCAAAATTCTATACAAACTATTTTGAAGTCGAAAGCAACTCTCTCTATCCTCGGTATTTCGATAATTAAATAACAATAATGTTAACTGCTTATTGAATTGTCCCATATTTGGACGCGGGCTCCTCCGATTAGAATTGGTCAGAGTTTTCTTCTAATCTACCTAAATGCGAATTGTCAGATTTCACACACCTTTTAATTATTTCTGAAGAATCTCTAGCTTTGTGATATTTTTCTCGTCGTAAAAGTGAGCAATATTTAATTATTGATAAATGTATATAAAAATACTTTAAAAGTCACAGAAGCATGCACTAGAATCAAGCCCAAAGCATAGACTTCGCTCGACTTGCGCTGTTTAATCTACTCAATACACACCGCCGATGCCGCCGAGCCGTCAGCTCGCAGCTCCAGACAAATTGTCTAATTATAACGTTAATATCTGAAGTTCGCATTGCTTCGGTACGAGTGTATGTATGTGTGCAAAGGTAATCAGCGCTGGGGGCCGGTTCCCGGCGGTGCAACGTTGGCGCCTTTTTGCCGAAACTGCGCCGACTCACATAAATCCGCACGAAGGGTCCGGGCGGCGCGCGGGGAGAGACACAAACCGAGTAACCGGCTCATTAAAATACCTAAAACAGAATCCCGATCTTATAATAAAGAGGCTTTCGGGCGCGCTCGTGAGAAACGACAACTAATTAAAGGGGCGGAAAAAAAGGACGTCGAGCGAGGCGACCGAACCCGCGACCGACGCGAGTCCGCGGCCGGCTCATCGCGCCACCGCTCATTAAACACGCCGCGTCACCCGGCACTGCGCACACGAGTGACGACTGACGCGCGAGTCATAGGGTTGTCGCAAGAATGCCGTGGGAATATTAGCCCGGCCGTGAGACGCGACCGCTTCGCGATACGTCACGGTAATCGGTTCAAACGGGGGTAATTACTGCGCATGCGTGTCGCCGCCCATCTAATGACAATCATACGCGCGGGCGAGCACGTCGCCGGCGTCACGCGACACACGCCCCGCGCCGGCGACACACCGTCTACCACGCGCCGTGACGCGCGTATGTAACTTCAAGTATCAGGATCAAGGAGACAAAATTGTTCGTATGCCGGTCTTTCGTTGTGAGATATACTTAACCTTATCTCCCTATGATTACATAACGCATTTAAAAAAGCACCTGGGTGACCGAGTTTTGCTCGGGTGATCTTTAAATACCTTTAAGTATGTATTACTTTAAAGTAGGTCCTAATAATATTTTCCATTTTAAGAAAATATTCACGACTGAAGTCAAATGAGTCGATACCTACAGTTCCCTTACTAATTTAAAAAAAATGGTTCATTAGCGGTTCAGATTTCTTCATTTTTCCATGTTGAATTACATCATGAGCAGATTCATGGTTCAGTTCTCTTCCGTTGTCTCACTTAGTTACGAATTGATAAAATACGAATATTTAAATAAAACTATTTTTACGGATTTTATCGCGGTTTTTTAATTTATATTTTCTCCCGACGTTTCGAAGGCTTTGCAGCCTTCATGGTCACGGGGCGGACTGAGGTGTTGGTAGTCCGAAATGTAAAAGTTACAATATCTACCTACATTTAACAATTATAAAAGATTTTTAAAATTATCAGTTGTTGACGGTCCGATCTACGCAGAATGAGCTCACTTTTGGGGTTAGTGAAAAAAATATATCTCATATTAATTTTCAAGGTTCAAGATATCCCCAATCCCTATACTGTGCAATACATTCGGAGCACCAGTATTTTCTCCCCTCTTTTAACTCCCTTAGTTAAGGGTTAGCAAAATAATATCCTATAATTATCTTTAAGGTTTATTTATTTATTTATTTATGCACTTCATATACAATCAATGTACATAGGCGGACTTAATGCCGTAGGCATTCTCTACCAGTCAACCTTAGGGTGGTGCAGAGATAAACAAGGTAGGTGCATCAAAGTTATCTGAAGCGATAAACAGATTCAAGAAAGAACATATATATTATACGATAGATATACATATTAAATAATTATAAATATATTAAATGTAGACATAACTAAAAATAAAGATATAACAATAATAAATATATAGAATACATAAGATATATATATAAATATATAAAGAGTTAAGGAGGTGACTGTTCCATTCCATTCAGCAATAGTTGTCGTACCCTTATTTTGAAGGCAACCCGAGTCGTAGACGTTCTGATTTCGAGGGGGAGTGAATTCCATAGAAGTATAGATTGAATAGTGAAAGAAGAGTGAATAAAGTCAGAGCTGTGGGGAGGACACTTAAGGAGAAGATTGCTAGATATGCGAAGGTTTCTATCATGGCTATTGCAAAGGTATGGGATTTTTGAAGATAAGTAGGCAGGTGGAGTAGGGGAAGTAAGCAAAGAGAATAGAGTGGTAGGTGCACGCAAAGATCGGCGCTGTCGTATAGGTAGCCATTTTAATTGTTGTCGATAAGTAGAAATGTGATCATATTTTCGAAGATTATACACAAATCGAATGCAGTTATTAAGAAGACGGTCGAGTTTATTGAGTTGATCTGCATTCAGATCAAAATAGCACACATCACCATAGTCGATTACAGGAAGGATTAAGGCTTGTACCAGCATAGTCTTGGTCTTAGGCGGGAGGAAATTCTTTAGGCGGTATAGAGCACGAAGAGTACCGGTGACTCTCTGACAGACAGAGGTCACCTGGGACCTCCAGCTCAAGGTAGAGTCGATGTGTAGACCGAGATCTCTGACGCTAGAGCTCCAAGGAATAACATTTCCGTTAAATATAACAGGTGGAATAATTGTGTTATCCAACCTACTAATCATCCTTGGACTACCTACAATGATGGCCTGACATTTCGTTGGGTTTACAGACAAGCCGACATTGTCGGACCAGGTTTTAATTTGAGCAAGGTCCCTGTTTACTCTATCGACAGCCGCGGACACACAATCGACTCCATCCTGAGAATATATTTGCAAGTCATCGGCATACAGATGGTACACATAATGAAGGTCGTGAGTTAAGAGGTTAATAAAGATGGAAAATAATAATGGAGAGAGTATGCCGCCTTGAGGGACTCCAGAGTTGATATGGCACCAACTGGACGAGGAGTCGCCAAATGGCACCAACTGCTGACGTCCCTGAAGATAAGATGAGAACCAATTCAGTGCCATGGGAGAGATCGAAAGGTGGGAGAGGATGGCTAGGAGAATGTCGTGACTGACGGTATTAAAGGCGTTCGAGAAATCGACTAAAGCCAAAACTGTGACCTTGGTGTCCTTCATGCCCGCCCTAATATTGTCAGTCACTTTGAGTAGCGCAGTAGTGGTGCTGTGACCAGGCCTATAGATATAAGGTTATAGATATTCCCATACCAAATTTCATTACAATCAGTTCAGGAGTTTAGTTTCTCCCCCTTTAATCCCTTTAGTCAGAAGTTAAAGAAAAAAATGAAAATCCCATATTTATTTTCCAGGCTTAAGATATTCCCATACCAAATTTGATTACAATCGGTTCAACGTTCCGTTAATTTATGGGTATATTTTATTAAAATAAATAATATCTTTTGTTTGTTTTCTAGGTTTGAGATATCCCCATACCAAATTTCTTTACTATCGGTTCAGCGGGTTAGTTTCTCCCTGCTTTTACCCCCTTGAATAGGAGTTAATAAAAAACTTAATATCCTATATTTGTTTTCAACATTCAAGATATAGCCATACCAAATTTTATTACAATCGATTCAGCGGTTTAGTTTCTCCCCCCTTCAAACCCTACAAGTTTGGGGTTGATAAAAAAACTGAATACGTCAATTTAATTTTAGAAGTTATATTATCGAAATCCGAAATTTCATGAAAATCGTTGGCGCCGTTTCCGAGATTCAGATTATATATATACAAGAATTGCTTGTTTAAATATATAAGATAAGATATAGTTAACTTCGTTAAATAATCCCGACTTCTGCAGCCGAGCCGGCGGCGCGCCCCGGGGGGTTAAATAGGATAAGATGTAGCAGCTACATATTATTAAGCTAAGTTCTTGATTCATTCTATCTTCTCCTGTTATTTGACTCAAGTACAGATATGGATGAACATACAATGTCGTAGCAACAATCGTATAGCTTATGCGATTGGTCGATGTTAATTTTCCCTAGGGTATCCTATACTATAGGGCAAATAAGACCACAATTTCACGGTTTTCGGATTGCACTCCGATCATTCTAGTTTACAATAGTGAATACTTACAATATCGTTGCATAATGCACAGTGAAGCTATCATATTTATAAATATGAGTGAAGCAAGAGGATGAATATTCCGAGCTTAAAATAATTAAAGCTGGGGTCCCGCAAGGAAGCGTCCTAGGTCCCACTTTATACCTACTATACACAAGTGATATACCAGAACCCGATAACAATACTATTGCAACCTTTGCAGATGATACTGCCATTATGGCTACTGGATCGAATCATAAGGAAGCAGCAGAAAAACTACAAGGTGCCCTAAATAAAATTTATGACTGGACACAAAAATGGAAAATTAAATTAAATGAAACAAAATCAATTCATGTCGATTTCACGAACAAAGGCCAAAATTATCATCCAGTACATATAAACGGTTTAAAGGTCCCATATGCAAACACTGCCAAGTACCTTGGCATAACACTTGACGCTAAGCTGCGATGGAAAGCTCACGTCAAAAAGAAGAGACAAGAACTTAATATACGATATAAAAATATGTATTGGTTACTGGGAAGAAAGTCTTGTTTATCAATACATAATAAATTATTACTGTATAAGCAAATTCTTAAGCCAATTTGGACGTATGGAATCCAACTTTGGGGCTGTACCAAATCGAGCAATGTTAAAATAATCCAACAGTTCCAAAATAAAGTCCTGAGAGATATTGTCAGCGCTCCCTGGTATATAAGAAATGACGACCTCCATCGTGATCTTAAAATGGAATCCGTCACGGAAGTCATCAAAAAGTTTGCGAAAGCTCACGAATGTAGACTTCGACAACATGTGAACATTGAGGCATTCAAGCTACTCGATAACACGAACCTTGTGCGAAGACTAAAAAGAACTAAACCTTTCGAACTAGTGTAGTAAAGTGTAGTGCATAATTACAGCGAACAAATAATAGTGTCAGTGCTAAGTATATATAACACACGAACAAGGTGTTTTTCATCTTATCAGACTCTAAGAAAGTGCCTAGATCATTATTCTTAGTTGTAGTAAACTTATCACCTAGAAAATTAAGTTAGAATAATATTGCTTATTAGTCTTATAGACTAGATTGTAATTTATTGCTAAGAACCTAGTTCTTACAACAAAGGATAAAAAAAAAAAAAAAATGTATAAATATATTTTTTCACAGTACAACGTTCTGTTTTCATCAAATGTTGATTGAGGTTGCCGCGGTCAGCTACCGCTAACTGCTACCTATATATGTGTTCGTATCGCTGGGTTAGTAGTCTAAACGGCTCGCAAAGGGACCCACTCCTTAATGTTGATGCATCATTCTTAATGGTACATATCTACGATCATAATAACTGGTAGATGCGCAAGCGCGGTGGTGTGTGTGTGTGTGTGTGTGTGTGTGTGTAGCTGTAGTTCGCGTCGTATGGATGTGTGTGTACACTCAAGATTCTACTTATAATTTGTTTATATCGTTAAACAGCACATTCCCGCGCACGCGCATGCTCACCGAGCCGCGAGCGCACCGCACGGTTATGCATTACAAGTCTCGTTTTATTTTTTACTCACTGAACCAGACACTATGACACAACTGAGAGACTTGCTCATCTACTCGCAATTAATTACTTTATATTTTATTTTATTATGTTCACATTTTTTTTAATTTAATGCGCAAGATTCAAACGAATCTGTACACGAAGTGTTATAATGACGTCACCTCTGATCGGCTTGCTGTCAAGTCAACGCATGCTTTTTCTCGAGTCGAAAAAAAAGGTCTGTTAATAAAGGAGTAAGTTGGTAAGTAACATTATGGTGAGTACCTTTCTCCATTCTCCACCCAAAAACAATTAACATATTAAAAAAAATGGTGAGTGCGTTGCCGAGCTTTAAAGATAGGCAATTAAGGCTGGAAGCAGGTAGTGGATATAAGATTGCGACGATGTTTAAGTAAGTGTTTAAATATCGTTTGATCCGCAGCGCCCACCTGCGGCTCGCTGAGTTACCGATATCATCTGAAGGAAGTGGTGTTGCAGCGCGGTGACGGCGCGGAGACGGCGCAGTGACGGCGCTGTGACGGCGCCCGCCGGCAGTGGTGCGCATATTCATGAGCGTTTCAATAGAGCTCACCGCTGAGATAAGATGTTATCAGGGGCGCGGTGAAGTCGGCCGCCCGCCGCGAGCACCCACTACGTGTCGCTTACCACCGTACATGTCGGACGGCGGCCTCTGCTTACTCTCCGGTATAAAGCACTCTTATACACCTACAGGTGTTCGCAGCACCACCACTGCACAACCTCCTCTGTAGAAGTTCTATGGCCGTTATCTTTCTTAACTTAATTTAACAGCTAGTTTCACATTAAAATTCCTGAGATATTAATTTAGATGTACAGAGCAGCGTGGCTATGATGCGGAGAGCGCAGGCAGGCGGCGGCTTTTCTTTCGCCTTGGGTGTCGGTTCTATTCTGCGCGATTAGACACGTCACCGCGGCGCGTTTTGGATTATCCACTGGTCACGCGGCTGTCACGTGACGCGACGGCGCGGCCACCTTTGCAACATAACGCTCCTTGTAATAGGCTTTGTAGAGATCGGTCACATACGAAAAATATCAAAACCCCTGTTCTCTAGCTTACAACTCCACTCTCTTATATTATAATAATATACGATTATAGATAATATTACTTTACCGGTGGTAGGTCTCGAGTATGCGAGGGGCTGTCTGGGTAGGGTGGTACCTACAATCAATGCCTATTTTTGCCGCCAAGCAGCAGTTTGTATGCACCGTTGTGTTTCGGTTCGAAGAACATTGAAGCCAGCGTAATTACTGGGAATTATTCGACTAGCACCTTATGTCTCAGGGCGACGAGTGCATTGGAGTGCCACGCAGTACTTTGTAATTCAAAGTTCTACATATATGGTGTTGCTATTGTTTATGGGCGGTCGTATAGCGTACCATCAGGCAAGCGGCATACTCGTCTCGACATTTAAGTCATTTCGCTCGTCTGCGCACTTCATAGTCACGCTCCACTGAATTGGTCTATTCTGCCGCAAAAAATCTAATTAATTATCATGATCTATTGTAGACATCGACACTATCTACCACTTTAATATCATGGAAATCAGATGAAAAACGTGTCTGATTGTGGTGGCAGTGTACCCGACAAGCGGCGTGACCGGTCACCATACGCGCCGGACTTAGCGCGGAGTCCTGCTGAAGTGTCCGCATGGGAATCTATACGAAAACCCTGCAGGGAGCAAGAACCGGACGCTTCCTTATAATACTATATCATATTTTTAGTATGAAGGAGTCACTCATTGGCTCGTGAACTTCTCCCTCATCGTGCTACTACGTACTGCTACACTGTGAGTTACTTATCAAGATGCCAAGTAATTGCTCCAATTATTGCCGCGATATTAAAATGCCGCACAAATAATCTGTGAATTCTCGAATAATGCTGAAATAACGGCTAGCAATTCGTATGGTCCGACGACGTTCTTATCTATCCAACATTACGGTTACATTATATAACATAAACGGTAACATTGGAGATGGATCGGCGTGCCGCGGCGTAACAGTACATACTCGAATGTGTCAATGATTGGGTTCCTGCGCGACGCCGCCGAATTCAGGCGTACATGAATGTGAAATCCTGTCGGTGTAAGTAGATGTCGGTTTAGCGATGTTTGTAGTGGCTGGAGAGGCGAGAATGTGAGTGGTGTGTGGTGGGGGGCGGCGGGGGCGCGGCGGGGTCGTCGCCCGCAGCTCGGCCGCAGGTGCCTGCTCCCGGCAGCTCGCTGATATAACAGCGCCCGAGCCTGCGCCCTCGACTGGTTCACGCTGAGTCGCGCCCGATCCCGCTCCCGCCTCCGCCACCTCTCGCGGTGTCCCGTAGCTTTTTATTGTGCTCCACCGCTAGTGTGCCTGCATGACGCGGGGGCGCAGGGGCGCGGAGGTGCAGGGGGAGGACTCATTCCTGTTTGGGATGAAAAATCTCAGCCGAGAGCCGCGTGCGCCCCGATTGATACTTAATGATTTAAGTTTGAATTGATCTGAACGCCAGCAACGTTCTTTATTTGTTGCTCTCCAGCGAACGACTACGACTATTGTTGGACAGAAGTTCAACTAACCACTCAGATTATGAAATGCTTATTATTGAATAGTATAGAATAGAATAGTTCTTATATATTACTCTAGCTGACCCGTGCCCGCTTCGCTGGGCGTCAAAAATTTCTAATGGTGATACGACTAGTGGCTAGTACGACAAAACGCCAATTTCATATGTAAGGACCTAATACAATACGCGAGCGTTTATAATTGAAAATACACTCGAAATTTTGGATTGGTTAGCCTGGTCATTGACTCCAGGCATCGGTTTTACAGCTGAATGCTATCTACGCAACAAGGACCCACGGTAAATTATTATGTTTACGTGCTGTAGATTGTTGATACTGACAGTAACAACAACTCGTAGCGCAATCTGTAAAGTCTGTACAAACAATTAAAACAGGAAATATGCATTCATAATGTTAAGGTACACAATGGTCGATATTTAGAAATATGAGGTACCCAGTGTAAGCTATTTTTTAAGGGTGGTGCTGAAGAGAAGCACGTGTTGTGTGCGCCGCCCACTCTACCGTGAAACAGCGCAGCGTCGGTGACAGCAGCGCGTGTCGCGTGTTGCCGCGGGTTGAACACGCAACACTCGCGCCACTGACGCATGTGTCCAGTACAGACGCACTGTCCTTAGATCTTTCAATAAGAATCACAATGCACCATTGCTTTGAGCACATTGTGTTGTGTCGGTATGTCAGCATCAAGGCCGTGAAGTGACGGTGCCATATGAACGTCATTAACTCATTAACTTTGATGACGAGAGTGCAGGATGATACCGAATTTATTAGCGCGTAATGCGAACGCCATCACGCCGTGACGTCACTACGAGGAACAGACCCAGCGAGAAACAATCACATATGTGATTTACAACGTGGAAGGTTTAATGTCAGAGTATGCCCGGATTATACCTTCGTTTTATCTTTTATTACGCAACAGCAAGTTTCGTGCAGCACGGTTGTGTTTCATATCAAAAAAAATTGTAGCCAGGTAACGAGTAGCCATTGTCGTTGTGTACTGTGTAGTATAATACTTTATTACTATCTGTACACAAAATACTATAGTTCCTGAGGCGATTGGCGTAATTTTTTTCCATCATATATAAATACAAGGCTCGATCATCATAGTCTACCGTTAAGACCCGTGTCCCACCCGGCCCGCTCCTGCCGCGCCGACTCTCCTCACAAGCCAGCACATCACACCTCTGCCGAACATTACATTTGGACATTAAACTTGATGAATACGCCATTCCGGAGGGTTTCCATTCACTGAAGTGTCGGCGTATGAGCGCACAAAAACCGCGCACTGTTGTGGTTAGCTCATAACGCGTCCTGTGCCGGTGGGCGCGGCGCAGCGCAGTGCCGGGTGGAGCGGAGGGGACCGGGGCACGGTGGAGGAGCGCTTTTTGCGCCGCCGCCACCGGCGTGTCCGCCGTCACCAGCGCACCGCGAGCGGAGCCGCAGTAAGCTCACCACTATTTATATAACATCATAAGCCTCATTTGTATCGCCGAAAAGATAGGCACAATTAAAGCTGTCACTGTTCATAAAACCGTGTGCATATAATAAATAAGTACCTGGGTGACCGAGCTTTGCTCGGGTGATTGTTTAATTCCTACTATACGTGTTATTTATTACTTTAAAATAGGTCCTAATAATATTTTCAATTTCAAGATAATATTCACGACTTAAGTCAAATGAGTCGATACCTACAGTTACCTTACTAATTTTTAAAAAAATCGGTTCTTTAGCGGTTCAGATTTGAAATTAAATCTGAGGTTTCATAATTTATCCATGTTGAACTACATCACGAGCAGATACATGGTTCAATTCTTATCCGTTGTCTCACTTACTTACGAATTGATAAAAGACGAAAATTCTATATTCATTATCATGCAATGCAATGCAATCAGCCCTGTATTATATACTGCCCACTGCTGAGCACGGCTCTCCTCTACTACTGAGAAGGGTTAGGCCTTAGTCCACCACGCTGGCCTAGTGCGGGTTGGCAGACTTCACATACCCTCGAAATTCTTATGGAGAATTCTCAAGTATGTAGGTTTCCGCACGATGTTTTCCTTCACCGTCAAAGCGAACGATAATTGATAAACAACAATACACACGTAACTTCGAAACGTCAGAGGTGTGTGCCTTGGGTTTTGAACCTGCGGACATTGTCTCGGCAGACCGTTCCATTCCCAACTAGGCTATCGTCCACTTCATATCATGGTTTAACATAATTATAACCGCATCAAATTTGGTCTTAATAATATGTTTCGAGGTTTAGTTTCTTTCTAAAAATGGCCTTCCACAGCGTATGCACTATAAGGGAATATCTACCACTGATGGTGAACAAATCTGTAATTTATTCAATGAACACTTTCACTCCGTTTTCGAAGTGTCCACTAAGGGTTCTGTTGATTTATATAATCTACCATTAATTAGTTACTCAGTTTGTGATATAAACAGTATTTCCATCACAAATGAGCTTGTGCATAAAAATCTTAAATTAGTAAAAATTAACAAAGGGGCAGGACCTGATGGTATTCATCCCATGCTGGTCAACAGATGTTCATCTGCGTTGTCTGTACCCCTAACTATACTTTTTACAAGATCATTGAAAGAAGGATATTTGCCTTCCATTTGGAAAAGAGCTTTAATAACCCCAATACCAAAAGGTGATATTAACCCAGACATAGAGAGGTACCGTCCTATCTCTAAACTCTGTCAGTTTAGTAAAGTGCTAGAGAAGATAGTCACAGATCAAATATCTGTAAATTTTCGTCGACAAATAATTTCTAGCCAGCATGGATTTTTTAAGGGTCGTGGTGTTGATACAAATCTTTTATCCTTTAATGAATTCATCTTAAATGCTTTAGATAGTAATGCTCAAGTAGATGCAGTTTATACGGATTTTGATAAAATCTGTCATAATACATTATTATTAAAGCTCTGGCGGCTAGGTATACATGGTGATCTTTTTCGTTGGATAAAATCCTACGTTGAAAAACGGTCCCAAGCTGTTGTATGTGGTGGTTATATTTCTCAATACAAAATAATTCAGGGGGGGTAAGGGGAGAACGGAGCATAACACCTATCCGACCCTACTGTCAACCTCACCTGCCCGCGCTAGTGGTTCTTTTCAGAATAGCTATCGGCGTCAGCTGCCCTGGCTGGCGTGGTGCCCCCTGCTAGACAACGGACGAGGCTCTGGCGACCGAGCAATGGCGGTATAACCATACACTCAACCATACATTTTTGGTTGGAAGAGGTCTCAGCAGCCTGAAGGTACAAATAACCTTTAAAAGGTCTGGTGCAGAAGGCAACGGGAAACCACTGCACTATTTTCCCTAGTAGTTAGCTTCAATGGAAAAGTCACACATAGCGATGGCCCCGAGTGCCCAGCGTCCCTTTAATGGGACAGGGGTGCTAAGAATCCCTGGGCGGAAAACACTTAGAATCGGAACTTGGAATGTGAGAAGTTTAAAGCAAGACGGAAAGTTACCGAATGTCACAAAGGAAATTAAACGTTTACAAGTGGACATTCTTGGTATCAGTGATACCAAATGGGCAGGTCAAGGCACATTCATGACATCTAACGACTATACCTTGTATTACTCAGGATGTGATCAACCATCTGAACGATATGGTGTGGGAGTCCTACTCACCAAAAAAATCTCAAAGTCAGTCACAGATTTTGTTCCCTTGTCCAACCGAGCCATGTTGATAAAATTGCAGGCCAAACCTTATAACATCAACATTGTGCAAGTGTATGCACCCACTGGAGATAAACCCATAGCCGAAATAGAAACCTTCTATAAAGACATTGATACCTTATTAAAAACCACGAAAAACCATGAAGTGGTCATTGTTATGGGCGATTTGAATGCAAAGGTGGGCTCGACCGTGGTATCTGAAGTTACAGGTGCCTACGGACTTGGAACCCGCAATGAAAGGGGTGATTTACTGGTGGAATTCTGTCAAGAAAAAGATCTTATGATTACAAATACCCTCTTCAAACTACCACCTCGCCGTTTATACACCTGGACGTCGCCAATGCACACAACCGACCATATTGTGAGGAATCAAATAGATTACGTCATGATTAACAAACGATACCGAAACTGCATTAAGAAAGCACAAACCTACCCTGGAGCGGATATTAGATCAGATCATAACCCAGTTGTGGTGGAGTTAAGGTGCAAGTTAAAGAAGGTGCAATCAACGAGAAGTGACAGAAGGCCAAACGTACGAAAACTGTCAGAGCCCGATACACGAGCAAAAGTGTACAACGCCATCAACCAATGGGCTACGGGCCATCGCACTAGAACTGCTAACCCCAACCTAGATACTTGGACCAGCCTTAAGCACAGTGTCAATGATATCTGTCACAAGTACCTACAACCATCACAACTGGTCAAAAAACAGGACTGGATGACAGATTCAATCTTGCAGCTAATGGAGGAACGGAGACTGTACAAGAGTATAAATCCAGAACGATATAAACAAGTTGACGACACCATCCGTAAAGAAATTACAAAGGCTAAAAACACCTATTACAGCGATAAATGCGCATACATGGAGAATCTCCTTCGCAAACATGACAGCTTCAATGCGCATAAACATATCAAGGAAATGGTGGGTCAAAGACGAAGACCACCTAATATTCTTACCGACGCAGGTGGGAATCTGATTATAGACCTCAATAGTAAAAAGAAACAATGGTGTGAGTACGTATCGGAGATGTTTTCTGATCTATCCAGAAATATCTTAATAACCACTGATAACGCTGGTTCTTCTATTTTAAAATCAGAGGTATTGTATGCCTTGAGATCAGCTAAATCGGGAAAAACTCCGGGACCGGATAACGTACCTATTGAAATAATTAAGCTATTGGAGGAAGACCAACTGGACATACTGACACAGTTCTTCAACAACATCTACGAGACTGGCATCCTTCCTGAAGACTGGCTGAAATCTACATTCATCACTATACCCAAAAAGCAAAATGCTCGGAAATGCGGAGAGTACCGTATGATCAGTCTAATGAGCCATGTCTTAAAAGTGTTCCTAAACATCATACAGAACAGGATCAGACGGAAATGTGACGAACAAGTGGGAGACAGCCAGTTCGGATTTCGTTCCGGAGTCGGCACTCGAGAAGCTCTATTCGCCCTCAACGTCCTAGTGCAGAAATGCAGAGACATGCAAACCGACGTACTTCTATGCTTTATTGATTACGAAAAAGCATTCGATCGAGTTAAACATCAGCAACTCATGGGCCTTTTGAATGATATCGGTCTCGATGGTAAAGATGTAAGGATTATCCGAAATCTATATGAAAAACAAGTGGCTACAATAAGGGTTGATAAGGAAGACACCGATGAAATTCAGATTTGTCGTGGTGTTCGGCAGGGATGCATTATGTCTCCGTTGCTTTTCAATGTTTATTCTGAGGCTGTGATGTCTGAAGCTCTTGAAGATCTTGAAGCTGGAGTAAAAATCAACGGCACAGTCGTTAACAACCTGCGTTACGCAGACGATACTGTTCTCATCGCATCTTCAGAACGCGACTTGCAAGCAATCGTAGATAAGGTCAACGAGAGTAGCCAAAAAGCCGGTCTGGCGATAAACATCAGCAAGACGAAACTGATGATAGTCTCCAGAAACCCAGATTTAAATCCTAACATATCAATATCTGGAAAACAACTAGAGCGAGTACGACAATTCAAATATCTCGGTGCCTGGGTAAATGAAACATGGGATTCAGACCAAGAAATTAAGACCCGGATAGAACTTGCCCGCACCTGTTTCAATAAAATGAGAAAAGTTCTGTGTTGTCGTCAATTGAACATAACGCTCAGAGTTAGGATACTTCTGTGCTACATCTGGCCTGTTGTTATGTACGGTTGCGAAGCGTGGACTTTAAAAGACGATACTTCGAGACGCTTAGAAGCATTTGAAATGTGGTGTTACCGTCGCATGCTGCGCATCAGTTGGACGCAAAAAGTAAGCAACGTTACCGTGCTCCAGAGTGTCAATATGCCCCGGAAAATGATGCAAACCATCAAACAGCGCAAGATAGGATATCTCGGCCACGTGCTTAGGCACGAAAGATATATGCTGCTGCAACTAATAATGATGGGCAAGGTAGAGGGGAAGAGACGCGCTGGACGAAGGAAAAAATCGTGGCTTAGAAACATCCGGGAGTGGACCGGTATCACCTCCGTTGAAAAACTATTCCGCCTAGCCAGTGACAAGGAGGAATACAAGAAGCTGACGGCCAACCTTCAACATTGAAGAGGCACTAGAAGAAGAAGAAGAAAATAATTCGCTCTGGAGTACCGCAGGGGTCTCATTTAGGACCTCTGTTATTTATCTTGTATATAAATGACATAACCCAAAATATGGCTAACTCAAATCAATTATAGTATGCTGACGATACAATTTTTTTTCGAATTGTTAGAAATCTGGATGATTGTAACTTGTTGCTTCAAGTTGATCTAAAGGTGTTTGAGACGTATTGTAACACTAGCAATTTATTCTTAAATCCAGATAAATGCTTTGTTATTAGTTTCAGCAGAAAAAGATCAATCGTAAACTATACGTACAAACTTTGTAATACAGTACTTACTCGAGTAACACAAATCCGTGATCTCGGCGTTATAATGGATGAAAAACTTACTTTTATCCCACATATTGATAAAATTTTAAATAGGGCTTATAAACAATTAGGTTTTATTTTACGTGTTAGTAAACCTTTTCGTAATATATTAACTTATAAAATATCATATAATAGTTTCGTTCGTAGCCATTTGGAATTCGCGAGCGCTGTTTGGCATCCCTTTGACAATAACCACATTGATAGAATCGAGGTAGTTAAAAAAAAGTTATTAAAGGCTCTTGATTACCGCAATGGCTATAGTTATACTGATTACGATACTTCTTTACAAAGATATAATATGTCACGTTTGTGTCACCGTCGAGATTTGACTGATAACATACACGTTTATAAAATCTTAAATAATAGTGCGGATGCTCCTGCGTTGTTGCAAGCACTTAACTTTAGGGTACCACGCAGGTGTGAGTGAGATTGTCGTAAAAAACAGTTATTTGTTATTTTTGGTAGTAGAACTAAATATGCTAATAATAGTTTTATTAGAAGAACTTGTAGACTATATAATGATAAACTTACATATGTTGATGTTTTTAATGAAACTTTACGTATGTTCAAGAGAATTGCTTTAAATTGTATTTCCGGGCGTGATATGTAGTGATAGCAGTATTACCTCGTTACTGAGTTTATATTGTTGTACTCTATTTGTAATCCACAGTTGTTTTACTATTATAATATACATTGTAACATATACCTGTACAATGTGAAATATGTATGTATTTACTCCTATTATCAACTACCCTCGACAGATTTTCGATTTCTAGTTTTGTTATGTATTATATAAAGGGAACTATAGGTCTATAATATAATATTTCTCACTTATGTAATCATAATTACGTTGTATGACTGTTTGTTCCTTAATAAATAAATAATAAATAAATAAATTTAGTTTCTCCATCTTTACCCCCTTAAATAGGAGTTAACAAAAAAAAGAATATCCCGTATTTGTTTTCAACGTTCAAGATATCTCCATGCCAAATTTCATTACAATCAGTTCAGCGGTTTAGCATCTCCCCCCTCTAACCCCACAAGTTTGGGGTTGATATAAAATTGAATACCCCTATTTCATTTTTAGAGCTCATACTATACAAAACTGAAATTTCATGAAAATCGTTGGAGCCGTTTCAGAGATTCAGATTATATATATATATATACAAGAATTTCTCGTTTAAATATGTAAGATATTATCACCACAACAGTTATAAACCTGTACCTACCCCGATTACTCATAGCTCATACAATTATATCAGCTTAGCATTCAGTCATCTTTTAACAATGTAGGTCAGACTATTGAACTTTGTATTCGCATAGTCACGTGAAAATGAATGTCAGTAACATGTAGATATAAGCAAGCGCTCTAGTAATTAAGTCAGTCTCTGTAACCCTCTTGTAACAAAAGCTTCGTTAATAAATCGTCACTTCACGAACCCTGGACTTTTCATTCGGTAGCCCGGACATAGCCTTGCACCGACATGAGGACACGCATATCTCGGCACATCGAGACAGCTAAAAACCCTTCTACTGATAATCAAAAAGGTGACATCAGCATTAATTCAATAAGATTATTTAATTATGCACCATACTTGCTTATTGCGAAACAGTTAGTTCGGTAGGTCTCTCGGCGCGCGTCTCTCGGCCTACTGATCCTCTCTGTGTGGTGCTCTTGACTGCGCTCAATGGCAGAGTAAAAACCGCGCGCCGGAGTCGCCGCAACTCGATCGCGTACAAGGAAAAAATTCACTGTGTAACAATGTATTTTACTGCGCCGCAAACCTTTTTACTGGATATATAAGAAAATGGGCAATAATTTTCGTTTACAACCGAACTCTACCTACCAGGTGACTGCACACAGTCGTAGATCGCAGTAAATAGTATTAATAAAGCCAGCTGACAAGAATAACATAGTACCTAAACACCAGGACCGTGTGGCTTTTATATGTCACTAATCGAAAGTGATGAAGGCAACGAGAGCAGCTCTCGGCAGCGGGACCTGGAGCCGCTTGCGAGTTCGCCCGACACTATGTTGCACTCGCATTCGCTACAAAATGAACTGCTCGCGGTGTTGTAAATCATACCGTCGTCACGTGTCGGCGGCGACGTCCGCAAACAGTTTTTATGTGCCGAATACCGCCACACCCGGTACTTATGAATATCAAGAGAGTTCTCGCGCGACACCTCCGCTGCGAGTTTGTAATGCTCGCTCTCCTAACTAGTTAGATACTATTTTATAGAAGACGTTAAGTGAATGTGTAATTGAGGCACCTCATGATAATAGATGACCGCTACGTATGAACATCCGTAATACTAGAGGAATCGTGTCCGCGTTGCTGATTTTTGTAGGAAGTAATCGAAATTGATAAACTCTTTTCCAAAGCGGAATACCCCAGTATTCGGACACCGTAACTTAGCAGCAGAAATACCTGCAGACCAAGCAGTGGTATTAATCCATGCTCGTATGCTGCGAGCCATAGCACCTAGCGTCACTCGGCGCGTGCTGTGTGTAGGCAGCGCGGGCGGCGCGCGCGGAAGCAGATAGCGACATCCGCGCCTGTTGCTCAAAACCAGCGATAAGCGCCGCACACGCACCGCAGCGTCGCGCGCCTCGCTCACTCGGGCCACACGAGTAATAGTACCGACCGTGGGCCTCTCATTTTTTTTTTTAGTACGGGGACACTCTAAACCGTTCTACCAACTAAAAAAATCCCGCGTATGCTACACTCGCTCCCTTATATCGAAGGCCACAGGTTTACGCATGTGCATGCAACGACAACCCTCACAGAAGTAACAGAAGTTGGCAGAGTTGTGCACTTTTTTGAGATTTCAACATTCTGACTTTGTTACTAGTTTGCCACCCAAACTTTGATATATAAAACGCGTATGTGATTCTAATCGTTACACGGTGAAACTATGAGCGCTAGAAAAAATATGCTACGTGCAAATTTTGTCTTAATATTTTACATTAGAATGTTTTTACTCCGTATCTCAAAGTTTAACTTTCACATAGCAGATATTGGTTTGACAACAATGAATATACTAGCAATTGACTTTCCAAGTATATCGGTACCACTGGTCCCCGCGCCCCCTGGCGCCGTGCGGGGCACTGTGTCACCGGGCCGGCGCGGGGGCCGCGATGCCCCGAGGCCGACTCTTGCTATTTCGGTGTTATCTCGAGCTGATAGCTGCCTGACACTCGTTCAAATCATCTCCTACAAATGCGTGGCATTTTTTATATGTGGTTTTCGTTTCATCAACACAATACTGTTTATTCATGAAAAATATTCATATGAGTACAAGCACTCGGTTTATATTCTGTGTGCTGGTTATCAAACTTCACATATTTTCGAAATTCTTATGGAGAATTCTTAGATTTATATGTAGATTTCTTCATCATGTTGTCTTGCGCCATTAAAACGGGTGATTATAATTGATATCATCATAATCATAATCTATTTATTTCAATAATTCTACATTTCATAGTGTAATATTAATATTAGGTATGTAGGGACACACGGTATGTATTTCATATAATTTGCTGAATTTACGATTTGTAGCTGCGCGGGAGCGCGCTCGCCAGCGGTCGTCAGTCGTTCCCCGTCACGCACCACAATAGCAATAGACACATTAGTACTTAGCACTTAGTAACGGTACCGTACACATTTTATATAGTATGTGTTGTATGTAATTGTGTAAATTGATAAATAATATAGACTCATAAATTAACCACGTCTGAACTTTTATTTGCACCTTTTGAGAGTCTGTGGGAATATTGCAAAGGACAGTCAACAAGAGGAACCCATATTCTCACAAGTATAAGTAGTTAGTAACAATGACACTTGTTATCTATGTTAGTACCTACGTGATGCAATCTGCTTAGAGAATTAACTAGAGGACAATCAAATTTTTCTGCAATGACAAATAGGAGACTGTTAGTACTGCCCCGTAGTCTATGCAGTAAAGATGCTGCACGCTTACGTCTAATCGCTACAAATCCGTCAGTGTTTAAAACATTTATCTATAACATCTGAAACATCTGGGAAGCACTACAGAAGCAAGGCAGGCCCAAAAGCATCCTAAATGCATAGTTATATTGGATCCGAAGAGCATTGATGGCTTTCTGTGTGTAATTTGTCCAAAGGCTACAAGTATAAAACACCTGACAATATGCTTTAAAAAGAGTCAGTTTGACTTCAGATTTGCAGCGACAAAAGCTTCTGACAAGCATGTTACACCGTACCGCCAACGCTCTTCGCTCCCTTTTTATATCCAGATCATCCTCCAAGTTTTCTGAAATAATATGTCCCAGATATTTAAACTGACTAACACGATTTAAGATACACTACCGCACAAGGTAATGAATGAAAAATGTCAGAGCTCTTGTTACCCGCTGCAAAAATAATAACCTCACACATAAATGATACCCACGTAATTTTGAAAAGTCCGAGGTGTGTGCATTGGGTTTTGGCACTTGCGGACTTTCGTCTCTGTAAACAGTTAAATGAAATGAAATTAAATTAAATCATTTATTCAAATCCTTAAAATGTTAAACATTGCTTAGATTCAGTCAATTTTTACTCTTTAAGCGTTCTAATTCTTTTTGCGCACGTAAAATATTTTTCTTAAAATTCGTTTTTTAAAACTTATACTGTGGATGTTAGAATCCAACTATAATCTGTACTAATATATAAAGCTGAAGAGTTTGTTTGTTTGAACGCGCTAAACTCAGGAACTACTGGACCGATTTTGAAAATTCTTTCACTAATAGGAAGCTACATTACTCTTGAGTGCTATAGGCTACTTTTTTACCCGGAAAACTTTTCCACGCGGGCGGAGCCGCGCGCAATGCTAGTGCTAGGTCATCGAAAGGGCGTCATTTATATAAATACTTTCCGTGCGTTCGCGATCGCCTAAATAAAACTTGGCTAGAAATAGATCATTGTGTACCGCAATTTCTTACCAGCCACGGTAATTTTAAGGGCAAACTATTTTCATTTAGGCTGGTTGACTCTCCTGTGTGCCCATGCTCGACACCTGGTTACGTATATGAACAATCTGCACATCACGTACTTTGGGAGTGTGGTTTTTGGCATGATGAACGCAACATCATGTTGCAGTATAGTATGCAAATAACATCTGGGGTTGTATACTACATGGACCTTGTAGAGACTAGACGGAATTTCCGTGCTTTCCGGCGTTTTTGCCATGCCTATTATTGGAATCAAATTTGACAGCTCATATGATAGGACCCTTTCATTCAAATTTTATCCGTGGTGCTTTACAACTGGCTTTTCTAGTTGTAAGCGTCTCTAAACATGAGGTTAAAATACCTCCTTATTTCCTTATTTTTGTCGCCCGTTTTGCTATGGAGGGAAGTGGACAATTAATATTTCCAACTCCTCCCTATCCTTCTATTTGATTAATTTCGTTGCGGGTTTAAGACAGATTAGTGTTCCCTGAGACTCGCCGAGCTTCACCGCTAGGTGTCATAAAATGCGTGCCACTGCTGATCCTGGCTTACAGGAGTTACAGTGGCGGATGTGAGGGCGGGATAGTCTCTGAATGCTAGTGCTAGTATAATATTATAAACGCGAATGTTTGTAAGTATGGATCTATGGATGTTTGGATGTTTGTTACTCTCTCACGTAAAAACTGCGTAACGGATTTCGATGAAATTTGGCACACGGGTAGATCATGAACTGGATTAATACTTTTTATCCCGGGAAAATATAAAGCGGGACTTTTAACCCGGAAAAACTTTTTAACGCGGGCGGATTCGCGGGAAAAAGCTAGTACCAAATAAATTTGGACCATGTCCTAGATTAACATCTCGTGCCGCAATCAATACATAATACACACACACAGACTTACGCCTTTTATCCCTGAAGGGATAGGCAGATGTGCAACTAGTGCACCCACTTTTCGCCGTGCGGATTCTGTCCCATGATGTGATAGGGGGCGAGCCTATCGTCATATCGGGCACAAATACCAGACTCCGGGCTGATACTGAATTTAAAAAACCCAATATCACTTTGCCCGACCCGGGAATCGAACCCAAGACCTCAGCATTGCAGTCATACCGTAATACAACTACGCCACCGAGGCAGTCAATCAATACATAATAGTAAATACATAAATGAAACAGTAGTTCAGTGCGGGAATCGAACCCGTGGCATCTCGTACTACAGCCAGTTCATCGTCTACTGCACCACAATGCGGTCAAAAATTAAAGATTTCGCTAAACACGCTATTGAATATAAAGCCGATCACTCACTGGCGACGGGATGCCATACGAAAAACGTGGGATTTTTGCCAAGTCGAACGCAAACACGTAACAAATCTACTCTAATTGGATGTTAATTAGGCATTGCTGTGTTCATTTACATGAAAAGTATCTAGGTAATAATACATATTATTTTATAAATAATATTGATTTTTAAGTTTATATCTCCACTTTTATATATTATTTTATATTTATTTTACGAAGGAACAACAAGCAAATTCATTCTACAACGTTCATTTCTATCAAACGAACCTGCAAACGAAATATACTGAACGTTGCAAATATAGGTTTTTGTTTTCTTGCAGAGGTTGTTAACAAGACGTGTAAAATCGGCCTTAGTAAATTCACGATGACTGAAAATCAACTAGATTCTTAACCGCGGCTACGCCCATGTATATTTTCACTAATGTATGACGACTTAAACCTATGGAATGTTTTAATGTTATATGGCTACGGTCACCTGATACCTTTTATTTCCTTATAATAGCTTGTATTTCAGCTAGAAAAGTTTACTACATGCTTACGAAACCCCTATCATTGTGTATTTTTGGTTTCGGTACTATCCATACCATACATACCATACCAGCCCTGTATTATATACTGCCCACTGCTGAGCACGGGCCTCCTCTACTACTGAGAGGGGTTAGGCCTTAGTCGACCACGCTGGCCTAGTGCGGGTTGGCAGAATTCACATACCTTCGAAATTCCTATAGAGAACTTCTCAGATATGCAGGTTTCCTCACGATGTTTTCCTTCACCGTTAAAGCGAGCGATAATTCACAAAGCATACACACATAACTTTTTAGAAAAGTCAGAGGTGCGTGCCCTTGGGTTTTGAACCTGCGGACATTCGTCTCGGCAGTCCGTTCCACTCCTAACTAGGCTATCGCCGCTATTTCGGTACTATCAGATTGCAGTAAATTAATGTAGACTGCAATTAAAATTTAGAATATAAAACACCAAAAAAAATTACTTAGTTCCAAATTACAGACAGATAAGCCAGTCTGACTTATTTGTATAGATTTCTTTAGTATCAATAATTCGAAATTTTATTTATATGATTCTACAACTGTCATTGTGGAATCTTAAAACAAATGACACCCCACTTACGCCACGCACGAAATGACAAAGACGAAATAACATTGCTGCTCTTCTATTTAACGAATGTAGAAACATGCCAGTCGTCATGTTGCCTGAAATATACGAATAGTAAGTGCGTATTCAGCCATTTTGATTTCTAGGTTGTTCATCAATATTTTTGATTGTAATGTGTTCAGTGACACTTGTGGCGAGAAGTGATCAACGACATTATATTTTTGAGGTGTTGAACCATTTCCGTGGGTTTGTTTTGATCAGCGACTTTTGTGGCTGACTGTACAACCCTCTCAGGAATCACGAAATAATTTGATGATCTATGGTTGTCCAATACTGGTATTATTAACTATTAGTTCCATTCCCTACTAGGCAATCGAGCGCTCATGAGCCAGCGTAATAGATCCATACTTTAATCCTCTCAGTAGTAGAGGAGGTTCGGGCCCAGCAGTGGGACAAGGGGTATAAAATACAGGTGCGGTATTATATCTCTCTTCCCGACTATTCAACCCACATGATGGTGGGGTCAGTCTTCTTCACCTTTCTCTTCCACTTCGCCCTATCGATGACGTCGTCATCGGAAACATTGCATGCCACCATGTCGCGTTGCAACACATTTGTCCATGTAGTTTTTGGTCTCCCTCTTGGTCTTTTTCCGGGAATGGACAGTTCCAGTACCTGGTTGCCAACGTAATCAGGTGGTCTTCTTTTGACATGTCCATACCACCTCAGCCTGTTTTCTTGCAGCTTGTCCGCGATATTTCGTACTCCGAGACTACCGCGCACATACTCGTTTCGGATCTTATCCATCTTTGTGATGCCACACATCCATCTCAACATCTTCATTTCAGCAACACTGATGGCATGAACATGCCCCTGTGTGACGGCCCAAGTCTCACTACCGTACATGAGGACAGGCCTTATGATGGTCTTATAGACAAGCCCTTTAAGTTAACCGGCATCTTTTTGTCACAAGTGATCCCTGTAACTTCTCGCCACTTGAGCCATGCTGCTGCTATTCGGTGCTGAATGTTGTGTTCTAGGTCTCCTGAACTATGCATCATGTTTCCCAGGTATTTATACTGACCACATTTGGTGATAAGTTGACCATAAATGCTGATAGGTTGGTCGTCAGAACATGGATCATTACGGTGCGTGTACGGTAGTACAGGTGCGGTATTATATGTTATCTAATAATATAGCTATTCTCGTCGCTCCGTGACTTCTGTAATCGATATCCAAGATGGATCCTAAATAACACTCTCCTGCCCCCGCGCGTCGGCCCACCACTGTGGATGCGTGTCACGCAGTGCGCCTGGGCGATTGTATAATTTGTATTAGGTGATTGATTGTTTGGTTTTTTGTTTTCATTTTTTTTTTACTTAATTTGTTTTTTTTTTTATATTACTGTCACATTTTAATGTACTAGCACTGTATTCTGTATTTAGGTAGTTGTAAGCTTGTATTCTATTTAGTAGTAGGCTTATGCACTGTTTCTTGTGTCTGTGCGGTGCTCTAGGTGGCCACTGAAAACCAGTGCTGTGTATTATGGCTATCGTCATAACACAGCGTATGCTGAGATGGTCTAGTTGCCACGGTTGGGTGTGGGTGTGCAACTCACGTATACCTACTGTTTTTTGAAATATATATTTTTTGTTTGTATTCGATGTTGTTGCATATGCATAATTCTGTGGCAATAAATGTTCTTTTCTTTTTCTTTCTTTTTCTTTTCTAAATTTATAAGTGTGTGCTAATGTGGTTCTGTTTATTATTAGTTCTGATTTGAGCCTCATTTAGATTGCTAGCAATAACTGTACGCAATAATTTAATCTAATCTAACTAATATTCATCAATAAATAAATATTATAAATGCGAAAGTTTGTGAATATGTTTGGAAGTCTGTATGTTTGTTAGAAGTAAACGCAGAAACAATTAAACGGATTGGCACACGAGTGGATCGTATTCTGTATTAACACATGGTCTACTTCTTATGCCGGTAATTTGCTCCTATGGGAAATAATTGATGTTTTTCATCCGATTTTTCAAGAAGATAGCACTGACGTCGTACTGCCTTTTAAAGACTTTTGTAGCGGGAAAGGCTTTCCACGCGGGTGAAGCCGCGAGCAACACCTAGTTGCTTATAAAATTTACCCCGTCCGACATGTGAGCTTGCGCAATGGCGAGGCAACTCCCGCCCGCGTTAATGTATATAAGTCTTGACATACTATGCAGTATGTACATTTTCAAATCATGAAATTGAGCCACTATGGGGTTAATGGCATTGCCCTTGATTTATTTAAATCATACTTAAGCAATAGGGTACAAAGTGTTGATGTCAATGGAAAACGATCTCCTGGCTCTATTGTGACAATGGGAGTTCCACAGGGCTGTCCTGCCCTAAAAAGGAAATAAAATCCAAGAACCCGAGTACAGCGCCACCTACCGAATCCAATTGGTAATCTAAACCATTCTCGAATCCACCTGAACACACACAAAAAAAATCATTAAAATCGGTTCAGCCGTTTAGGAGGAGTTCAGTGACATACACACGCACAGAAGAATTTTATATATAACTAGCTTTTGCCCGCGGCTCCGCCCGCGTGAATGAGTTTTCCCGGTATAAAAGTCCCGTTTTATATTTTCCCGGTATAAAAAGTATACATAATCTACCCGTGTGCCAAATTTCATCGAAATCGAAAAGTTATTAAATTACTAAAATGGCTTTTAAAAAATAGGGGTTGATCGTAGAGGGTTGAAAATTTAGGGTTGTATGTATTTTTTAATGCTGTATCATAAAAAAATAAAAACAAAAAATTCAATTTAAAAAAAAATAGGGGTGGACTACCCTTAACAGTTAGGGGGATGAAAAATAAATGTTGGCCGATTCTCAGACCTACTCAATATGTTCACAAAATTTCATGAGAATCGGTCAAGCCGTTTCGGAGGAGTACGGGAACGAACATTGTGACACGAGATTTTTATATATTAGACTAGCTGTTGCCCGCGGCTCCGCCCGCGTGAATGAGTTTTCCCGGTATAAAAGCCCCGCTTTATGTTAATCCAGGACATAATCTACCCGTGTGCCAAATTTCATCAAAATCGAAAAGTTATTAATTTACTAAAATGGCTATTAAAAATAGGGGTTGATCGCAGAGGGTTGAAAATTTAGCGTTGTATGTATTTTTTAATGCCCTATTATAGAAAAATAAAAACAAAAAATTTTGTCCAAAAATTAAAAAAAAAATGTTAAGGGTGAACAACCCTTATCACTTAGGGGGATAAAAAATAGATAACAGCCTATTCTCAGACCTACCAAGTGTGAATATAAAATTTCACCAAAATCGGTTCAGTCGTTTCGGAGGAGTACGGGAACGAGCATTGTGACACGAGAATTTTATATATAAGATAACCTCTTTGACGGTATTTGCAGCACGCATTCTGTCATTGTTATGTCAAACGCCATAAGGTGTAATTAAAAAAGTTTATACTGTCAAAAGCGCGAAAGTTACAATAGAAAATCATTAGAAAATGTAATATTAAGTTTTCTTAAATTTTATAATTTTCCGCGCAATTTTCTTAATTTTTTCTTTCATAAGAACCTTCTCCTGACAATAACAAACAAAGAAGAAAATCGGTCCAGCCGTTCACGCGTGATGTCGTAACCAAGGAAAATAGGGATTCATTTTTATATATATATAGATAATTGTGAGGTAGTGTTGTTTGCAGATGATACTACCTTACTATTTAAAATAAAACGACATCTATCAATTCTTGACGATGTAAGCAACACTCTCTCAAAAATAGTGCATTGGTTAAGTCTTTCGGAAACCAAGTAGATACCGGTAAAATAACATTACACGAAGGGTGTGTGGCGGGGGTGGCAGGGGGCGGCGGGTGCTGGTGCGGCGCACCTGGACGCATGCGCCCTCCGAGAACAACATTCTGGGTGCGTTAATTTGAGCCTGTTTTTTCTAACGCGCTCCCGCAAACATCGCAATGGATCCACCTGTGCACGCACACCGTGAGTGTGTGTGTCCTCCATGCGAGCGCGTTTGTATGTGTGCGTGCGCGCTGGAACAACAAGTTCTGTTCGCATTTCTCGAAGCTCCGGGCAATGCTGGTTGCGTCACGGGTTCATCCGAGTCAACGCGTGCTTTCACCGCGCCGGCGGCTCCACTTGCCAGTCTGCCTTTTTAGTACATAGTTTATACCAATGAACTTAATAGCCACGTCATCACAGTATCGTAGTGAGATATTGGTGACGTCATACATCTGACAACATTGTGTCGCTGGGCCATCACCGCGGACGCTTGGCTAACAGTGCGTTGTGCGACGCTAATCCGCCACTTGACTTCAATTAATCCCGACCGTTGCCGAGTGTAACACACCGCGCCCCTGTCCCCACCCCCACCCCCGCCCCGCGACCAGCGATACGATCGCGTCTGCGCAGTTCTGCAATAACTATACTGAAGCGCCATAAATCTCTCGCTAGCTGGACACTTTCTCAGAATGAATAAAACCTCGTTACAGTTTGCATGAATCACTTAAAGGCAGTCCTTTTTTGCAACAGCAAGTACAGCTTATGTTAAGTGACCCCTTCAAGCTATAGACCCATACGATAACTAAAAATGAGCTGATTCCAAAAACGCCCAAACATATGATTGCTCGTCTAGGAGGGCATTATGCTTTGTGTTTTTAAAGGACATCGGATCGCGTGCTATTTTTGAGAATTGTAATCCGAAAAACTAAAATTTCTCAATCACGATCACGAGCGTAGGGCCGTTAATTTATCCCTCAGTTTTATTTGGCGTTGCTACTGTTTATGGGTATTAATAACTGTATTTATTATATTGATTTGATGTACATGTTTTGCCGTGCATAATGTGCTGATCTCGCACCAGTAGTGGGAGGTTTAGAGCACGAGTTACGCGAGGAGCCCCGCGGCTGTGGGTCGCTACAGACACGCGCCGCGCTACCTTGGCATCACGATACTTGACAAATTAGCGAAAATTTCATAATTTGTGACGGGCCGACAGCGCCACGCGCGAGCCGCTGGTGGGCGCAACTGATACGCTATCACTGTCGACGGATGCGTCGCGCGGATAACATCGCTTCCGCCACTATCAGTCGCGTGCCCGCGCTCGCGCTCGCGCTCGCTGACTTGCCAAACTCCGCGATGTGTTGCTCTCGCGAATTAACTTCCAAACATCTTCCCAGAAACAGTAGAGTGGTGTGCGGGTCAGGCCGAGATGAGAGCGGGGGGGGGGGGTCGTTGTCTCTGTGACGTGCCACACAATGAACCAAATTTTGGTGAGCGGCTACTGATTGGCACCACAATAGCGCTCGTTACGCACGATCAGCTCACTGTCCGGTAGTTATTTGTTCGCGCGAGACATGCGGCGCGGCGCGGCTGCTCTCAACGTAATGTATCATTCACAACACTCCTTGAGTGGCACAGCTACAGAACTCTTGCGCAGTATCGTAGACTCGTGCTCAAGGAGTTCAACCAGAAACTGATGAGAGCTCTACACTTTACGTTCTATATTTTTTCTCTTTTAACTATAAACTTATCAATTATATGAATGAAATAATTAAAAATTAAATTGTTTCTTTCTCTATGCGTCATATTATGATCGATTAAAACTATCTCAGACGCCCAGGCAAGTAATAACGAAGCATTTGATCCCACACTGTAGATTGCGAAAGCTTGTATAGACTACCTACTTAGCAAGTGTCTACTCAAAACCTGGTAAATAAGTATAAGTATATTTTTCGTAAGTAAAAATAGATCCATAAATAAATAAAATAAAATACTTTATTCATCACGTAGGCGAACATAGTTGCTCTTGTGGTAAGTTAAGATAAATTAATAAATTACATTAAATTAATAATAATTACTATTACAAAAAGTCACTTACATAAAGTTTGTTCTTGTTCTACAGACATTTTTATAAATTATTTTATATTAAGTTGATTTGAACTCTACGTGCCACACAGCGCATGGAATTTTTAGGTACATCCGGTCCGTGTAATCTTTAATTGTATTTACTTGATAAATGTTGTTTTCAAAAAATATTATGTCCACAATGTATTCGTAATGACACACAGGTTCAGTGCACACCGCCCCCGGTCGAGGTCTTTACTCTACATCTACTTGACCGATTTTTTTTTACATCGCTATTCAGTAATTCGCGAGCAGCCGCTGCAAAATATTCTCCCACGCAGCACACACACACGCGCGGCGTACGCACACGCGCGCACGGGTACAGGTGCGCACACGCAGCGGTTGCAACGGTGCGGGCGCGCGGTGCAGTCGCGCGGGTTCGCACGGAGGCAGCGCGGCCCTGCAATAAAAATAAATCACTGCGCGGGGGAGCGGGGCTGGTCGGTGTACGATGCGGGACGCGCGGGGGGCGCGACGGTGGAGCGGAGCGGCGGGGTGCGGCAGGCGCAGGGGGCGGGGGCGCGCCGCCGCCGGCAGTCTCCGACCAGAGCCCGCGGCAAACGCGCGCGCCGCAGTCTAGTACAAGCGTGCAGTGTGAGTGCGCGAATCGTCCTGTACCCGTGCCAGTGGCAGTGTGTGCGTGCGTGTGTGTCGGTGTGTGTGCGAGCCCCTGGCTGGCGGCATGCGCGGCGGCCGCCCGGCGCCGGCGGAGGCGCGGCCGGCGCGCTGACTCGATGCGCGCGGAGGACAAGCGGCGCGCGCCGCTGCTGCTCGCCCTCGCCCTCGTCTGCACGATAAGCGTACGTCATTCATCATCACTCAGTATACTCGAGTGTCCAGGCCACATCGTCAGCGGCCGGTGCGCATGCGTGCGTCGCCCCGATATGTATTTCCGTTAGAGTAGAGCATCGTGGTCGCGCGGACGTGAGAGCTCGCGCTCGCCGCTCCGTCGGTAAACAGAGAGGCGACGCTGCGCGACCTTTGTGTACTCAGAACTGGTACCGAGCGAGCGCGACGCGGCGCACATGTTAATGTGCCGGAGCGGCGGCCGCTGGGATGGCGACACGAACACCTCACTTGTTACACTACGGGGCAAACCCACCGCTGAGACACTCGTGTCGTCAGGACCAGTCGGGAGGGAACTCTTGAAAAGTGCCCGAATCCGAACCATCTCATGTCATCAAATAGGGCTACACTCTGTATCTACCCAATAATCATCATCAGTCACAGGACGTCCACTGCTGAACATAGGCCTCCCCCAAAGATTTCCAGACGGACCTGTCAAAGGCGGCCTGCATCCAGCGTGTTCCTGCGACCTTTATCAAGTCGTCTACCCAATAACCATACACACACACACACTCACGCCTTTTATCCCCGAAGGGGTAGGCAGAGGCGCAAGTAGTGCACTCACTTTTCGCCGTGCGTATTCCGTCCCATGATGTGATAGAGGGCGAGCCTATCGCCATATCGGGCACAAATTCCAGACTCCGGGCTGATACTGAATATAAATAAAGTAGTATAATATTATTAGATACTAGGTGATGCTCGCGGCTTCGCCCGCGTGAATAGCCTTTCCCCCTACAAAAGTCCCTAAAACAAAGTACGACGCTAGCGCAATCTACTTAAATAATCAGTTTGAAAATATCCATTATTTCCCATAGGAGCAAATTACCCGGATAAAAAGTTTATGTGGTAATCCAGGACATTATCTACCCGTGTGCTAAATTTCATCCAAATTAATCCGCTTAGTTGTTTCTGCGTTTACTTCTGACAAACATACAAACTTTTGCATTTATAATATTAGTAAGAAGTAAGATGGCAGAATAATTAGGTATAAGTTTCCTTTCACCTTTCTCTATTTGTAGATATCGATGATAGCCTCAGTACGGAGAATAGAACAAAATATCTAAACTTGTACATAGAGTTCATGTTCGTCGCGTCTTGGTGGCAATACCAATAAAAATATTACGAGCATATCTTGGAAATCATATATAAATATACTTTGTGATTAACTAAATAGTCTACTTCATAACAAAATGCTTAAAAAAATTACCTATACATGCCCCAACGCCATAAAATAAAATATCCGCACGTGTAATAAAAGACATCAACGCGTGTATCTGCTTAGTCAAATTGTTGCTGCGCATATAAATAAAGATCGAGCACTGTTACCATAGGTTTTAGTCAAAAACTCGTGAGCTGTGAACACATTATGCATCTTAGATGTTTTTATTTGATGTTATTTCAACATTGTGAATGCGGTATCAACTCTTCAGTGCGGTAAGTGTATAAGACGAATAAGCGGGAATCACGTCTCTAGCTCCCAGTGTCTATTGTATTCGCATCTACCTATAAATGATTAGTGCTTGTTTAACTATGCGATATTTAACCATCCAATACTAAGCAGAAGTTCATTCCTCCAACTGTTGTGAGAGTATCTGCGCGCGGCTATGTCGGCGGCGGTTCGTTCCCATGCGAGGCACGCGCGCTCGCCGCCGTGTCTAACGCTGACGCCGCACAGCCGCGGCCCGCACTACCGATCGATCAAATACCATTTTATCGTCTGGCACTACAGCCTGCCACAATTGAAACTCCTTTACATTATATTATTATATTCTATTTTATCTTAAAGATATAAAATAAAATAAATTATAATTGAATAGGGAACATGGTAAAAATTCCAGGAATAAAATCTAAAATCATCTGTTACAGACCATCGTATGTTTATGGCTTAAAATTCTTCCGATATTAAATCATCTTACGCTTATTCTTACTAAACTTATTTAAAATATAAAGGTGCTTTAGTCCCTATCCCAAATATTAAATGTGACAACATATTTGTATTGTAGTAATAAAATCGTTTCGGGCACTTAATCACAGAAAAGATGTTATAAAATATTACATCATCATCATCAGCCTATATTTTGGTCCACTGCTGGACATAGGCCTCCTCCAATACGCGCCATTTTACCCGGTCTTCGGCCTGTCGCATCCAGGTTCTGCCAGCGACCTTTCGCAAATCGTCACTCCACCTGGCTGGAGGGCGTCCCACACTACGCTTGCCCATTCGCGGTCTCCACTCAAGAACTCGTTTACCCCAGCGGTTATCGGTTCTTCGACAGATATGACCAGCCCACTGCCACTTCAGCTTACTAATCCTGTGTGCTATGTCGGTGACTTTGGTTCTCTGTCGGATAACCTCGTTACGAAATTTATCCTTCAGAGAAACTCCGAGCATAGCACGTTCCATAGCTCGCTGAGCAACTTTGAACTGGTGCACCAGTCGTACCGTGAGTGTCCACGTCTCAGCACCGTAGGTCATGACAGGTAGGACGCACTGGTTGAAAACTTTAGTTTTCAGACATTGTGGTAGAAGTGACGAGAAGACCCGACGTAGTTTACCAAACGCTGCCCAGCCCAGCTGAATCCTCCTCTTAACCTCCTTCTCAAAGTTGTTCCTTCCTAATTGCAAAATCTGCCCAAGGTAAGTATATTCGGAAACAACTTCGAGAAGGTGGCCATTAACAACGATAGGTCTTGGATCTAGGTGGTCATTGATCATTACTTTCGTTTTACTGAAGTTCATTGCAAGACCTATTCGTCGGGAGGCTGATGCCAAGCCGTTCAGCATCTGTTGCAGCTCCTCCAGCGTTTCCGCCATTATGACTATATCGTCCGCGAATCGCAAGTGCGAGATGTAATCGCCATTTATGTTGATGCCCATACCGTTCCAGTCCAGCGTCTTGAACAAATCCTCCAGTGCGCTTGTGAACAGTTTCGGGGATATGACATCCCCCTGTCTCACCCCTCTGCGTAGCTGGATGGGTCCCGACTGCTGGTTCTGTACTTGGACACACATAGTGGCAGATTTATATAGACATCTCAGCACTTCGATATAGCGATAGTCCACTTGGCAACGCTGTAAGGATTCCAGAACAGCCCAGATTTCGACGGAGTCGAAAGCCTTCTCATAGTCCACAAATGCCAGACACAGAGGCCGATTATACTCTTCCGATTTTTGCATAATCTGCCTCAACGTGTGTATGTGGTCTATGGTGCTGTATCCTGAGCGAAACCCGGCCTGTTCCGGGGGCTGAAACTCGTCGAGTCTTCTAGCGAGGCGGTTCGTGATGACCCTAGAGAACAACTTATAGATGTGGCTCAGAAGTGAGATGGGTCTATAATTCTTAAGAAGGGTTTTATCTCCCCTCTTGAAGAAAAGAACCACCAAACCCCTGCTCCACGCCTTTGGAGTTCTCCCACAGTGAAGAACGGTGCTAAAGAGCTTCTGTAGCTCCTGTATGACAGGAGGTCCTCCTGCTTTCAAGAGCTCTGAAGTAACTCCGTCCTCACCGGGGGCTTTTCCATTTTTAAGTTGTGTCAGAGCCAACACGATCTCGCTTTGGTCGATGTCTGGCAGTTCGTCGCTGTGGTGGCGTACCAGGGTGGCTCTGGGATCATGGTCGTCACGCTGAGGATAAGGAGCATGTGCAGCGTATAATCGGCCATAAAAGTCCTCGATCTCGGCAAAAATCCCCGGCCTTGACAAAACGGTTTTACCCTCGTGTGTTGTTAATTTCGTCAGGTGGCTCCTTCCAAGCTGCTGAGTGAATACCTTAGACCCTCGGTTTCGCTCTATCGCTTCTTCGATGAGGCGTGTATTGGAGCTCCGAAGGTCCCGGCGTATCATCTTCGCTATACGCTTGTTTAGGTTTGACCTCTCTGACGAAGTAACTGGAGTGGTTTCCCGTCTTTTTGCCATAAGCCGTAGAGTTTCATCCGAGAGTTTTGACTTTTTGCCTCTACGCTGCGTTTTGCAGAATTTGATGCCCTGTTCCTTAAGCGAGTCGACCAAATTAATTAGGGTCTCGTCTACATCTTCAGTGGGTGCCAATGCAGCGAATCTATTTCCGAGCATCCTTTGGAACTTCTCGGAACCCGCCATGATTTGGAGTGGATTAGGTCGGAGGGTGGACTTCATTAGACGGTTTCTTTCAAGCTTTATATCTATATTCAGAGAGCCTCGTACAAGTCGGTGATCGGATCCGGTATTAACCCTGTTGATCACTGAGACATCTCTGAAGATGTGCTTCTTGTCCGTCATGATAAAGTCGATCTCGTTTTTGGTCACAGTGTCCGGACTTCGCCACGTCCACTTCCTTTGGGGTTTCTTTTTAAAGAACGAGTTCATCAAAAAGAGTCCCTCTTTCTCAAGGAAGTTGACGAGCATTTGTCCCCTGTGATTCCGACATCCATAACCATGCGGTCCCACTCTGGATTCGCTGTGATTTTGGATTCCCACTTTAGCGTTAAAGTCCCCCATGACAACGCTGAATTGGGTCTTTGTGGTTTTGTTCAAGGCTTTTGATATGTCCTCGTACATATCCTCCACCTCATCGTCCGAGTGTGCCGAGGTCGGTGCGTAGACCTGAATGATCTTCATGGTATATCGCTTGGACAACCGAAGAAGAAAGCATATAAAATATTACATTTCAAGCATAATGTAATAAAAAAAAAACGAAAGAAAGGCTCACGTCGGTATTCTCAAAGACTGAGACTGAAGTTAACATTGTAGCGAACTCATGGTGTATCAGTTTATACGCATTATATGCTCCTGTAGGAGCCTGCGATCGCACTCATTGCGACTTATTTTTTGGAGACATAAAACATAATATTATGTTGATTAGAATTTGGATCTCGGTATATTTATTATAAATTTCTACAATACAGTCCACTTTACATTGATTGAGGTTAAAAACCGTATGCTCATTTGCCCCCTATACCATAAAAAAAAACTATAACATTTTCTCTTCCTGATAGCCTTCCTACTGATAGAAACCCGCCGAAACTACAAGCTCAGCAAATTATAGAGCACTTTATAACTAAGTATAAACTGGGTTTCTCAGCAGAAACAGCCGAACTGATGTAGAGTCCTGTATGTCGAGTAGACAGAAATTCCTGCCATGCCTCGTTCCGTGTATTGAGCTTATTCGATATATCGAGGGTTTACTGCGAAAACCTGCTAAACTACATTTTTGGCAAAAATGAGTTAAATACATGAAGATTCTTATATTTTTGAGCTTTATGTACTGGTAAAACCGGCTAAGTGATACGCTCAATATTATACTAAATATAACATGGTAAAAACAATTAAATACAAAAAACTCCTCAATACTCGATTGACAAAATATCATAAACGACGACACTAATAATTTCCACAGTGAATGTTACATTTAAAAAATAATAAATGTTCATAACCGCTTGTTTTTTATAAAAGGGCGAATAATTTCTTACACCTATTTAGTAAATAAAATCTAAAACAACTTAATCGTATTTATCAGAAGTATTCCGATAATATTGCTATGGAATTATACAGGAGAAATCTAATATATAACTATAATCATATTTTACGTGTACCAAATTATTACAATGACTATCACATTGTTGACATGCAAAAGTGAATAAACGACCGTAGCTAGTTTAAACCATATACAATTATGGAATTTATTTTACTATTGATTTAGAAATAAAGTAATACGCGCCATTAACATGTTTTGACAGGTCGCCGTTACTAATTCAGTATCATAAGATTGTTCACCGCGGACGTATCGAACGTTGTTTTTGTATGGATGACATTGATTTTAATTGTTTTATTGAATGATTGTGACATATAATTGTGAATATGATGTCAAGAGGAAAAAAAATTGTCTATTTAGTGACTAGAAATAATGAAATTGATGCTGGTAAGTTTGAATTTAAGGTTATGTTTTCTTATAAACTTTATTTTTGATTCTTTTTCTTATGAAGTTAAATAATGTTACTTATATTTTTTTAGATAACGTGTCAACTGCATATGAAAGCCCTGTAAGCGAGATTCGTTCTATATCCAATAACAAAGCTGATATTCATGAGTTTAGTCAATCATTAATTGCAGGTAAATTATTTAAGTAATTTTATCTTTTTTATCTACTTACACCTGTAAGTGACTGCCTCGGTGGCGACGTTGTATTGTGTGCGCGGTATGACTATTGCGCTGATGTCTGTGGTTTGAATCTCGGGTCGGGCAAAAGAATATTGGGTTATTCTACTCAGTATCAACCGAAGTCTGGAAATGTGTTCGTCGTGCATGGATTTGAACATTTCTAAACCGTTAGACCATAGAGACATTTAAAACATGCATAATAAATGATTTTTTTTTTATTATTAATCACGTAATATCAATCTAATAATAAAACAAACAAAACCTTTTGTTAAATTTTCAGACGATCCAAGCATCAAAGTGTTTCCTGATCATGCCAATACTTGTCTTGAATCCATACCATCCTGTTCTAACTATCGAGAAGGTACGTGAAGTTACGATGCTACTAAAGTTTTCATAATACTAATATTATAAGGTTAAGTTAATATTATAAAGTAAATGCTGAATTTATTATTAGGATGTTATAATCTAAAGCTAAAGTTTAATTGTTTGTTTTAGAAGAACATGTGGATGATGATGTTGAAAAGGAATTAGAGAGTTTATTTGGCGATGTTTCGGATACTGACGATCCAACATACCACTTGCCGGAGTTCTCCCATCAGGTTGAAAACGAAGATTCTAATGGTCTTGTTACATTACAAGATTTACTTGGAAATAAAGAAAATGCAAGTTTCCAGTATTTTGAAATACCTGAAGTTATAAACAACATTGAAGTTAACAGCGTCCAATGTCAGGAATCAATGGTCATAGTAGAAGAAATTTTGACTGAGCTGTTAAAAAAATCTTGGTTACTTATAGAACCGTCAAAAAGGTGGCGAAAATCGAATCCCTATAACTGGTCTCGTAATGTGGCTAAAAAGAGACGAGCAGATGGTCTGCCTTATCAAATCAAATCGAAATCCAGGCCAGCTAAGGTGCCTAAAAATATTAATTGCTCTTTATGTCAATATAAGTGCTGTGATGCCTTTGATATGCCAACTAGAGATAGTATTTGTAGATACTTTTGGGGACTAGATTTTCAGGGCAGAAAGAATTTTATTTTATCTAACGTTACCATTCACCTGCCAAAACGAATTCTCACTGCACACAATCGACTACGACCAGAAAAAAAATATACAAAAAAATGTTTCTTAACTAAACAAAGTAAGAAAATTCAAGTATGTCAGAAGTTTTTTTGTGGTACTTTATGTATCTCTCCTGCAGTAATAGCTGACGCAATACAGAAACGAAACGACCTGAACTGTTTTGATGCCAAAGACCGTAGAGGAACACATGAACCAGTTAATAAAACTAAACCTGACATTATACAAGGAATAAAAAAACATATTGAGTCATTTCCATGTATGGATGCTCACTACACTAGAAAAGACACTCAACGAAAATATTTAGATAAAAATCTTAATATCCGGAAGATGCATCTATTATATAAAGAAGAATGTTTAAAAAATGGTTCTGAGCCTGCTTCAGAAATAACTTATCGCAGAATCTTCTCAAAGGAATATAATCTTAGTTTTTTTGTACCTAGGAAAGACCAATGCTTAATTTGCACTAGATATGCTCAATCTGAAACTGAGAAGAAAAGAGAACTTGAAGATGCATACAAAGCTCACCAAGAAAGAAAGAATATTTGCAATAGAGAAAAAGAGAATGATAAAGTAAGATCAAACACTGATGAACATTTTAGTTCTGTAACATTTGACTTGCAAGCAGTACTCCAAATACCTTCCTGCGATGTGGGACTACTCTACTACTCTAGAAAGTTGTGTGTATATAACTTAACGATCTATGAGGCTGCTTTACCCAATAATGCCTATTGTTTTTCGTGGTCAGAGATAAATGGACGGAAGGGTAGCTCTGAGATTGGCAGTATACTGTTACACTATCTATCGAACTGTGTCCCGGAAAATGTCAAAGAAATTAGTTTATTTTCGGATACATGTGGAGGTCAAAACCGAAATCAATACGTGGCGGCCTTACTTCTTTGGGCAGTGCAAAAAATTAACCACCTTAATATTATAGAGCAAAAATTTTTAGAATCTGGACACACGCAAATGGAAGCAGATTCTATGCATAGTAGCATAGAATCTGCTAAGAGGAATAACTCTGTGTACTCAATGATGGATTGGCTTTCTATTTTCAAGCGTGCTAGACGTAGGCAAACCATAAAAGTGGATGGGAAGAAAATAATAAGAGAACCTTACCGAGTAAAAGAATTCAAATTTGACGAGTTCCTTGACCTAAAGCACCTTGCAAATTGTATAATAAAAAATAGAACGAAAGATGAAAAAGGAAAACAGGTTCAGTGGCTAAAGATAAAGCGAATAAGGTACGTAAAAGGGGAAGACAGAAAAATATTTTTCAACTATGACATGAGCGACAATTTTAGTGTTATAGAGGTTCGACAAAACTCATCAATTTACACATTACAAAGTGCACCAAATCACGCCTACTCTACGCGAAACAAGAAGCGGCCTACTGAAAATCTTTTACCACCTGTTAATCTTCAATTCCCAGACGAATTAAATCGCCTCTATAAAGAACAGCTGGAAATAAGCGAAGCCAAAAAGAAAGATCTAATTACTCTTTGTAATAAACGAATCATACATTACAAATTACCTGAACCAGCAGTTGATGAAGTTGAAACTGGTGAAGATGAATAAAAAAAAATATTATCAAAACTGATGAAAATAAGTCCTGAACATACATAATTGTGCATTAAACTGTTTCTTCTTTTTATTAATATTTCATTACAGTCAATATATATTTACAGGTAAAACCAGTTATTTTTTTTCTTTGCCATACTAAAGCATAAGTTAACTCGTTTATCATTGTTTATTTTATGTAAAATGCAATATCTTGTTAAAGCTGCCTAATTTTCAATATGAATTGTATAAAAAATTAATAATCTCGTATCAAGCGCATTTTAGCCATATACATGTAAAACCGACTAACTGTACGACTGTACTCATAAATTTCCTGATTTCATACACTTCTATCATGCATATTTGCTAATACTACACACAAAATATTCTTTATTATATATCCTATCTAGTGACTACTAAAGTATATGAGGCCTGCTAAAATTACATCACTTTTATTAGGTTTAAACTTTTAAAACATAATAACTCAAAACTAACTCCACTACACTTAGCTGGTTTTCGCAGTAAACCCTCGATATTACTTATTTAAGTATGTCCAATGAAATATGAACAGTTTTCAATACATATAATGAATCATCACATGCGGTGGTAAAGTCTAATAAGATTTTACAAATTTGATAACAGTACCTAGGGTCATTGACCGGACCCAATCTCAAGAAATTGTAAATTGACACGTCCCGATAAACTGCAGAGAGAGTTTCATGCAAAGCTATTTTATTATATAAAAATAACAAAATAAAAGAAAGCTTCAGTGTTGTACTTATTTTCGTGACGACAAACAATCGATATAATGTAATTGATTGTGGCGCGCGCTGTATAGTTATAAATATTCTTTATTTGTAGGTTCTCCTCTCGGAGTTAATTATATTAATTAAAGTAAAGATAAAGTAGTGACTGCCTCGGTGGCGTAGTTGTATTATGGTATGACTGCAATGCTGAAATCTCGGGTTCGATCCCCGGGTTGGGTAAAATGATATTGGATTTTTGTATTCAGTATAAGCCCGGAGTCTGGAATTGGTGCCCGATATGGCGAAAGGCTTGCCACCTATCATATCATGGGACGGAATACGCTCTGCGAAAATGGGTGCATTAGTTCTGCCTAACCCTTTGGGCATAAAAGGCGTGTGTGTGGATTAAAGTAAAACGATAGTGTCTAGATTAAATCCATGAGACTTCCTCAGCACTCTTCACCTCACTCCTTGTTACCCAGGACGACCAGTTGTGCTGACAACACTCAGTACTGCAGCTCGGATACTCTTTGTAAACATTGCTTGCCTTGAATCTGCCACGAAAATAATCAAATACAAAATATCATTAGTTTTAACTCGGCTTAAATTATTACGGCTCTTTTGAGATTATATTCCAAGTAGCTGCGAGCCTAGAGTAACCTCCCAAAATTTTGTTATTATGAGAAAGCTTACCAATGACCTAATTTAGTGGCAGTGAGGCCACCAGAGACGCCAGTAGGTAGACGTGGTGTCTGAGGGCCGCCCTCGTGCTGCCTCTACTTCAAACAAGCGGCAATAATAACATAGAAGTGTGGGAGGAGAGGCCGCCCCGTGTCACTGCACAGTGTCCCCTGCCGCCCACCATGCTCCACCGCATGCTTGCTATTGTTGTGAGTCAAATCGCGTGACGAGTCGCGCGGCGGTGGGTGGTGTAGCGGTGGGGCGGGGCCGGGGTGCACCGCCTACCGCCCACCGGCGCGGCCGCCCCCGCCGCCGGCGCCGCTTTGTTTACACTGGCGGCTGAAAGTTGCGCCACGTGCGCACCGCCCGCGCCCCTCTGTTTACAAACACAATGCACTCGACTCGTCGCGACGCCCGAGATGCGTAGGTAGATGCGCTAGGTATCGCGATGAAACTTGTAGAGCTACAAGTACTATGTGAAGTACACGCACAGCACAAACACGTGTGGTTTGTTTTAACTCATATTCTCAAGCAACGGTGAAAAGCGAATACGACATGGAAACCACGTCCGAGCCTGCAAACATACCATAAAATAAATAATCACAGTCTCTAGTTCTACATAAATAGAGAATACAATACAAATATTAGTATGTGAGGACAATTACAATGTAATATAAAGTAATTCAAAAATACTGCTGCATTCATAATTTATTACATCACTATAAAGGTAGAACTGTGGAAAAGGAAATAATATTAGCCAGTAGCTTCTTACTTATTGGAATCAAACAAGTTCTACACATAATTTTATAAATGATATTGTATCCTCTTTTTGCAGTATTTATAAATGATATTGTATCCTGTTTCCGTTATTCAAAAATACTAATTTTTGCTGATGACATGAAAATTTTAAAGTCCATATCTAATATCAAGGATACATATGATCTTCAAGAAGATCTTTTTAGGCTAGAAGCCTATTGTAAAAGCAACAGGATAGATTTAAATGTGGATAAGTGCCATTACATTTCTTTTACTCGTAAACGCAATCCTATACTAGCAACATATTCAATAAATAATAAAATCCTTAAACGAGTGTTTGTCGTCAAAGATCTGGGGGTTTTAATAGATTCTAAGCTATTATTCGATAAACATATTGACACAATTGTTAAAAAAACTTCCAAGGCACTTGGATATATAATGCGAATGGCATCATCATTTTCTAGAATCAAAACAATTAAAATACTCTACTGTGCCTATGTACGTAGCCTATTAGAATATTGCTCCCAGGTATGGAACCCACACTACGAATGCTATAAATCACAAATTGAAAGCATTCAACGTAAATTCACTAACTTTTTGATGTACAAATCTCGCGCTTTGAATGTAAACTACCACTTAAGATGCAAACGCCACCATATTGCACCATTATCTATTCGTAGAAATATTGCTGATATATCGTATTTTATGAATGTACTTAGAGGGAACATCAATTGTCCAGAATTATTGTATAAATGTAATATAAGAGTACCGAACATCTCAACAAGGAAGCCGGCGCTTTTCAGTTTACCTATAGCGAAGACTAATTACAAGCAAAATAGTTTTCTCTGTCGAGCACCAAATCTCGTTAACGACCTTATCTGGAAGAATAATATAGATGTTTTCTATGATAGTGCTTTAGTTATAAGAAAGCAATTGCTCTCAGACTTTTTTGACTCTGATCTCTAATTTGTAAATACGGTTGACTGGATTTGGGAACACGTCGCTCATATTTAAACATCAATGTATTAACCATCGGTGAAAACTTGTTGTTGGCCCTGGTGTATATTTGTAGCACTTAAACTTATTATGTTAGGCTGTAAGTTTTCCATGTAAAAAATAAAAATAAAAAAAATAAATTTTTTTTTTTTTTTTTTAGGGCATAGAATGACGAGACGAGCATGCCGTTCGCCTGATGGTAAGCGATACGACCGCCCATAAACAGTAGTAGCACCATACAGCACCTTGAGTTACAAAGTACTGTGTGGCATTCCACTGCGCTCGTCATCCTGAGACATAAGATGTTAAGTCTCATTATGTCCAGTAGTTACACTGGCTACAATGTCCTTCAAACCGAAACACAACAGTGCATGTACACTGCTGCTTGGCGGTAGAAATAGGCATTGCGGTGGTACCAAATATTTTTTTGTCTGGTTGGTATCTTTCAAACTGATCGCATGTGTGTGCACACTCGTGCACACACCTGTTTCATAACGCTCTGATTACGGAATGTTGTCGTGTGACGTGTGACGTATCCCGACTCAAGGAACTACACATAAATGATTAAACCATTTATCAACTTGTTTTAAAAAATAACTATTTTTAATTTTAAACAATATGTAATTTTAACGAATCATCTTGTTATGCTTGATCCTTTAACTCCTTCATAAATTATCGTAAAAGAGAAAGAGCTGTTTAATATGACGTATAACGTGAATTTATAATAGAAGTTTTTTGGTCACGTGCTCATCGTGTGTTTAAATTTTTTGTAATAACACTGAAAGTTGGTTAAATACAGTTTAACTGTAAGTGCACTATTTATTGGACGAACCATACCTCTTGTGAATCACTTATTCAGTTAACTGTTCAAGCTCCAAATATAACAGATCGGTAATGTAAGCATTTATGAGTGATAGATACATAATTTTCACAAAAAATATATTTTTGTACGCGCATGCTCACGCCTTTTATCCCCGAAGGGGTAGGCAGAGGCGCAACTAGTGCACCCACTTTTCGCCAAGCGTATTCCGTCCCATGATGTGATAGGGGGCGAGCCTATCGCCATACCGGGCACAAATTCCAGACTCCGGGCTGATACTGAATAGAAAAATCCAATATCACTTTGCCCGACCCGGGGATCGAACCCGAGACCTCAGCCTTGCAGTCGTACCGCAATACAACTACGCCACCGAGGCAGGGACTACGATTTACGTACAATTTAAATTTGTCAATATAAATCTGGTAATCATATTAAATTGTCTCTTTTAACATTAACTACCCCAAATTAAGTGTTTACTTTTACTGTTTTTGATTTATACCAGTCCTCTGGCACTTGCCAGCTATTTACCGGCCGACTGTTGTACACGGGGCGGAAATCGTACCTGTCCACAGACAAATAATGTAACATAATAATGTACTGGTGGTAGGTCTTTCATTATGTAAGAGGCCGTTTGGGTGGATACCACCGCAATGTCTATTTCTACCGCCAAGCAACAGTGTGCATGCACTGTTGTGTTTCGGTTTGAAGGACATTGTAGCCAGTATAACTACTGGACATAATGAGACTTAACATCTTATGTCTCAGGATGACGAGCGCAGTGGAATGCCACACAGTACTTTGTAAGTCAAGGTACTGGATGGTGTTGCTACTGTTTATGGGTGGTCGTATCGCTTACCATTAGGCGAACGGCATGCTCGTCTCGTCATTCAATGCAATAAAAAATACAAAAAAATCACGTATAATCCACCAAACCATACCAGCCTTGTATTATATACTGCCCACTGCTGAGCACGGGCCTCCTCTACTACTGAGACGGTTTAGGCCTTACTCCACCACGCTGGCCTAGTGCGTAGTAAGTAGATAGCGTATGTCCGCAGGTTCAAAACCCTTTGAGCGTGTTATTGTCTTATTTAACATTGCGTGTTTTCATGATTTTAACGTTAGCGAATTTAAATTACCTCGTTACACACAAAGTGTCCAGTTTTGAATTTTACATAAAACTTCACAAAACCTGCATGTTATTTTAAATAATAAATAATAGAAATTCATACTTATAGAAAAATTTTAGTCTATAATTTTGCATGAGATTGCATGTTTTGCGTTTACTATAAATATGAATAAATCAGTAGTTCACTAAAATTTTTATGATTAATGTAATCATTTTAAAATCATTTTTAACTGTAAAATGTGTCTCTGTTTTTTTTGCTGCGTGCATTGCGTCTTTACTGAAAAATGAGAAATATAATAATTACTTAATGACTAATTGTAGAAAAACTATCTACTAAGAAAAACTAACTACTATAGTAATTGTCTCGGGCCGTAGGTCTGTGAACAATGTAAACTACCATTATTTGAAACTATTGATAACGACTGTGTGTTCTCTTATTAGATAATAATTACCTCAGAACTTTCACGATTTCATAAGCTTTTAAGTACCATAGAGATTCGATAAAAACAGTTTAAGTTTTTTATCACTGAATTAAATGTTATCGAAATTGAATCACAATTGTGAGCATTTGGAGATAAATTTTGAGCATCGTTAACGATGACTGGTAAAAAATAATTAAATCAAACGCATCATTTATATTTATAATATTTTATACGTCAAAATTTAGGAATATGTTTGATTGAAACAATTCATATAAAAATTCCCTATATAGCCGATTTCGGCCACGGCGGCATATCTCAACAGGCATCAGCCAGGTACGCAGGAGACATACATGGTGTATGCGCAATACACAGGGGAACTCGCTATTTATTCCTTCACTCTCATAGTCCAATGAGATGGCAATCAGACATGACCGGAGAGAGATCAGGCGCAGGACCAACGGCTTTAAGGGCTTTCCAAGGCACGGGGGTATCACGCCGCCAACATCCTGACTCCGAGCTGCGACTGAGTAATTTTTAAGATGGAAAAACCCAGTCGCAATGTTTTTGGCCCGATCCGAGATTTAAACCCAGGAACTCATCGCGCAAATCATACACGTGGCGCGTAGGAAAAAAAACATATAAATTAACCGCTAAATTGTAGAAGGCAGTAATTCATAAAGTGCAATTAGACCAATGTGATATGGTGTACTCCTGTGTCGGTAAACTATCGTATACTCTGGCAATCCAACAAACGTTAGTTAATGTTCGAAGTCTTAGAATTATTTTGGTTTAAAAACCAAACGGCTCATCCTATTTTGATAAAAATTCTATGTGACCAATACGGTAGTAACTATAATCTTTGTAATCAAAAAAGGATTTTCCAAATCGGTCAATAAATACGGATTTCTGAGGTAAAAAGTATAAAAAAACAATGAGAGGTGTCAAGGGACACCCGGATGGAACGAAGTTCCTTTCGATTAATTAGTGAAGGAATTGTAATAAAATTTTATTTATATAACAGAGTGTGTATATATATAAGTATATAAATATTTTCCTATTTCCGTTCCAATACATAAGTTTCTAGAGAAAAAAAACAAATAAATACGTGTGGCACTCGGGGACTGCCGCGGTAAAGCTATTGCATAGCATTTTTATCACAAATTTTGATTGACTAAACATAAATTCGATCTTACGCTTACCACATAAAGTAGATTTTTAAACGCGAGCAAAGCACGTTTAGTCTTGTTATTGATAAATGTCAGTAACCAAAGTAGAATAAATCAACAAAATTTGAAACAAGAATGTTACGTTCGATTCATTTGTACTCGTGCCGTGCCAACGCTGGGGAAATAGCTTCTACCCAATGTATTTAAGGTTCATTTTAGATTAGTAAGAAATGGTTTTAATGACTTTAATAAATAAAATAAATACAAATATACTCGTTTCAAGAATTATAGCTTCTACGCATTGTTTTTAAGGTTCATATTAGTAAGATAATAGAAAAAAGTGTCGTGACAACTTTCCGTCCAGCCCCCTTTCATAACGCGCAATAAGGAACTTCGTTCCAAAAATATATAGGTACGTTGAGTTGAAAACCTCCTTTTTTGAAGTCGGTTTAAAAAAGAACGCTAAATGAGACAAGTCCATAAAACGAAGCATCAATAAATTATTTTGTTTTTCTGTTTTTTCTATCTTTTACCCGTACTGAGATTGTTGAACCGGTGAAGTTCGGAGATCGAGCCACAAGCCGAGAAATTATACTTCGTATAAGTATTAACGTAAGTTTGTAATATTGAGTATGCGTGCGTAGCTCAGGATTGGAATTTGGAGTAGCCCTTGGTAACACCACCAACAAATTCAGAAATTATGTAAACTGGGAGATCTCTTGTTACGTCTGTGTCAACCCCTTCGAGATTATAGGTGTACCGTGATTTATATAACAAGTTTTAGACCACTAAAGAAGTATTTTATTCCCCCTGGTCCGGGCTCAGTCCTTTCACGTGACGATTCTTTGATCAAAATATTAGTAGATAATTGCTACAGATTTAAAGGCCAAACACATTTATTTTTGGGGTTCTGAACCTCGAAAGGAAAAAAAGGGCGCTTATAGGATCACTTTGTCGTCCGTCTGTCTGTCAAGACCCTTTTTTCTCACGAACAGGTAGATATCAAGTTGCAATTTATATCAAATAATTGGGTCTACGGTCTCTTTCAGCTGTGAAAAATACAAACTTGTAAGTCAGTGCGATCAAAAAATATGAATGTTTATGTCGCATATGTTTGCATACTTTGCGATTTATCAAGGGAATCAAAACCTATAGGGTACTTCCCGGAGAATCATAAAATTTGTTAAGAAGCAGGGTTGTAGTTCGTACAAAACGTAAATATCTGAAATCTGTAAATATGTATTTTAATAACAAAAACAAGAATTTACTATTACAAACTTATTATTTGCGGTTGGTGCAATAACCGTGTCTAGGGATCGAACGGCAAAGTTAAGTTTGTCCTTCAACCTAGTTTGTATTCAACGCCCGCTTATATATTGCTATAAGCTAATTTCCTTATATAAATGGACACCGATGTCCACCGCGGGCGTCCAAGGATTACTTAGAGCAATAATGTTTTGCCCGAGGCTTCGCCGGCACGAATGAGATTTTCGTGGATAAAAGTCCCGCTATACATTTTCCCGGGATAAAAAAAAAGCCTAAAACCTTTCCAGGGTCTCGAACTATCTCTATACCAAATTGCATCGAAATCCGTTCGGTAGTTTTTGAGTTTATCGGGTACAAACTTTGCCACCCCTTTTTACCCCGTTAGGGGATGAATTTCAATAAAATACTGAACACGTCTTCCATCAATTATGTTAAAAAAGGTTTATACAAAATTTGAAGTAGATTGGACCAAGGAATCACGTTGTCCCATACAAACTTTGCCCCCCTTTTTCACCCCCTTAGGGGTAGAATTTCGGAAAATTCTTTCTTATCGGATGCCTACGTCATACAAAGAACACCCTCCAAGTTTCAGGTCTCTACTTTTTTTTTTTTTTAATTGTCCTATTGGCCAGTAGCCTGACGCAACCATTGATTTAAGTAACCATGCTGAGGGCAACCCACTAACGGGTTACGAACCTCGGATCAGGACGGTCACTGGATGAGACATCAACGATTAGTGGGGAAGGTTGGTGTTTAACCTAATCCTATTCATTTATTTCGTCGGCACGCGGGCCGGAACTGTTAGGAGGGTCGGGGGGGCGACGGGGAACGCGGTGAGGTCCTCGGCGGCGAGGACGGAACTGCAGTCGTGTGGAGTGTAGGGGTTTTAGGAACTCGTTCTTACTGCGAATGGCCAGAGTGATATCGTCCTCTGGATCGGTTAGGACTGAACGCGGCCGTCTCCATTTGGCGCAGTCGAATTGAGTGTATATTATTGAGTATTTATATTATGATTATTATTGAGTGTGTATTATTTTATAGCTATGGCGGATGTGTGTATCGTTTTGCTTGTTTTTGTTTGTTGTTTGTAAGTTTTTATAATTTGCTAGTTTATACGAGTGTTCGTCATCTTGTGTTTGTTAAATAACAGTGTTTTAATGTTCCTTTTTTATTTTATTTTTCCATGTGTAATTGTATTTTTTTTTTGTGTGTGTTGTGTGCAATAAATGTTTATATTATTATTATTATTATTATATTGACGCTTTGCGGACTAACGTATTTCGGTGATTTACCGCCCGATCGAAGTAGCGTTTGCTGGTCATTTGCATGAAATGCCTGATGGTCGGCATGTTGGTATCCACGTGGAGGTTGCGATTGCGAACGTACCACGGGGCACCAAGAGCGTGTCGAAGAAAAATGTTTTGCAATACCTGCATACGCTTAAGACGAGCAGGCGGTATATGGGCGAACACGGGCGACGCGTATGTCATGATCGGTCTAATACACGTGGTAAAGATCCTAATCTTGTTGCGGATGGACATTTGCTTTTCCTATTTATGAGCCAATGCAGTTGGCTCATAAATAGGAAAAGTGTTGTTGGGTACCACCGCAATGTCTATTTCTGCCGCCAAGCAGCGGTGTGCATGCACTGTTGTGTTTTGATTTGAAGGACATTGTAGCCAGTGTAACTACAGACTTAACATCTTATGTCTCAGGATGACGAACGCAGTGGAATGCCACACAGTACTTTGTAACTCAAGATGCTGGTGTTTTTATTTTTGGGTGGTCATATCGCTTACCATCAGGCGAACGGCATGCTCGTCTCGTCATTCAATGCCATAAAAAAAAGGTGCACAGCACATCCCACCCATAATAGTATAAATTTAAATTATTCCTATGTCTTAACTTACCCTTAAGTATAATATTATGTGGCAATAACAATACCATAAATGACAATTTCGTTGATTTTAAGTACCTAACCTTAGAGTTTTAAAATCGGCAAAAAGATCAGCGTATATAGCAACATAAAAAACATTACACGAATAAAATACAATATATATCTATGTTTTTACACCAACTTTATCTGACATTCTTACGATAATTTTACAATAATATTGTAATATTGGGTGTAGAAATAAGTACCTTCTTGAGTATTCAAGAATAATGATCATTGCCTACCTATATGATTATCTTGTGTTTCAAAGATGCTTTTGTTTTCGTTATAGACTTATTGCGATTCAACTTTCCATTATTTTTTACCAAAGACATTCAATTTATCTATGTGTGCAGTGCGCGACGGGGGCGGGCGTGTTCGAGCTGCAGATCTTGGAGTTCAGCAACTACCGGCTGGAGCTAGAGTCGGGTTCGTGCTGCGGCGGCGCGCCCCGGCCCGTGCCCCCCGCCACATCCCCCGCGCCGGCCACGGGCGCCGCACCTCCCGCGCCCACCGAGCCCAAGGTGTGCACGCGCCCGTGCCGCACGCGCTTCACGCTGTGCCTCAAGGAGTACCAGTCGGCGGCGGCCCCGGGCGCCTGCTCGTTCGGCCGCGCCGCCTCGCCCGTGCTTGGCACCGACTCCTTCACGCTCGCCGAGCCGCTCTACACGCTGGCGCTGCCATTCACATTCAGATGGACGGTGAGTAGGTATACCGTGCTCGCGCCATCCTTTACAACTATACCACAGTATAGTATACTGAAATGTATCTTTTTCTTTCAGCGCTCCTTTACGTTGATTCTCCAAGCGTATGACGACCACGAGTATGCGGAGCCAGGTGAATGCCGCCAGTTCAATATTCCTCTCTGCTCGCCGTGTGTACTCAAGGTATAACTAAACGTTTTTTTGCACATGTGGATACAGATGCGGGGTTGATCGAGGAGGCGTGGTGGTCAGGCATCGTGGAGCCGAGCGCGGAGTGGCACGCGCTGCGGCACGCCGGCTCCGCCGCCGCGCTCGCGTACCGAGTGCGCGTGTTGTGCCAACCCAATTACTACAACACCACCTGCACCACCTTCTGCAGACCGCGCGACGACAAGTTTGGCCACTATTCGTGCTCCGCCGACGGCGACAAGCACTGCCTGCCCGGTTGGCAGGGCGACAACTGCGAGAAACGTAAGCATCGTTCCAACCTCCAGTGACCAGGTGGCCGCATCTACCCACGTACTTATCGGCGTATTGTTTCTGTTACAGCTGTGTGTAAAGAGGGATGCCATCCGACCCACGGCCGATGCGACCGCCCCGGAGACTGCGAGTAGGTGTATTACTATTCGGAGTAACTAAAATAAATCGTAGTATTATATTTAACAATTTCCACTGTAAACTTTCCAGCTGCCGGCCTGGCTGGCGCGGCGAACTGTGCTCACAGTGCCAGCCGTACCCGGGCTGCAAGCACGGCTACTGCAACGGCTCTTCCTGGGACTGCACCTGTGACACTAACTGGGGGGGGATACTCTGTGACCAAGGTATATATCAGCTGCAATGCCCCTGTTGGACCTCTCCTTACCATTGCCAAAATCATACTGAACCGAAATCTTATATTTACAGACTTAAACTACTGCGGTACTCACGAGCCGTGTCAACACGGTGGCACGTGTGAGAACACCGCGCCGGACCAGTACCTATGCCGCTGCGCCGAGGGCTTTTCCGGAGTGGACTGCGAGCGCGTGGACAACCCGTGCGCGCCGCAGCCATGCGCACACGGCTCGTGCGCCCTGGCCGCCTCACCGCGCGGGTTTGCGTGCGCGTGCGAGCGCGGCTGGGGCGGCGCGCTGTGCGACAGCGACGTGGACGACTGCGCCAGCGCGCCCTGCCTGCACGCCGCCACCTGCCGTGACCGCCTCGACGGATTCACCTGCGAGTGCTCGGCTGGCTGGAGCGGGCCCACCTGCGCTGACGGTCAGTAACGCCACAACGCTGCTCTGGCCTCTTGTCTATGTCCGACTTTCATTTTCATTGCTCTCCCAATTCGGTCTCGACAGACGTGGACGAGTGTGCGGCTGCTAGCGCAGAGGGCGCGTTGGGTCCATGCGTGAACGCGGCCGCGTGCAATAACACGCTAGGTGGGTACTCGTGCGCTTGTCTCGCCGGCTGGACGGGCAAGGACTGTGAGTCCAACGTTGATGACTGCACCGGACAATGCCTCAATGGTGCTACGTGTATCGACCTCGTAGACGACTTCCACTGCGCATGCGCGGCCGGATACGCTGGACGCACGTGCGCGCGCGATGTCGACGACTGTGCGCCGCGTCCGTGCCGCAACGGTGGCGAATGCGTCGACCTGCTCAACGCATACCGCTGCATCTGCCCCGTCGGCTTCTCCGGCACCAACTGCGAGGTGAGCCAAAGCTCTGACGCCTTAATGCGTCTCCCGCTGCTACACTAATTTTCACTCACTTATAATCGTCTATCGCATCTCGTCAGGTGCTCCGGTCGCTCTCGCACTAACACCGACTAACCAAAACTCTGCTTTTTTAGCTGTCTTCCTGTCTGGGACGGTACTGCCCGGTGAGTCTCTTAATCATACTAAAAAAAATAAACAATATAAAATGCTTTGTTAGACTAGAACTGTAAGTTTGTAATTTGATTGATTGATTTGTGCGTTGATTGTTACATTTGGTTGTGTGTGAGATGTTGTAAACATATATAAAGTTGTGAGATATAAGATGGATGAATAGTATGGTGTTGCACAGGACGACCGCGACCATTGCGCCGGCTCTCCTTGCGGTAACGGCGCCGCGTGCTACACCGCGCAGAGCGATTACTACTGCCACTGCGCGCCCGGCTGGACCGGCAAGAATTGCACCCAGCGCGCCGCCCGCGACCGTGAGTACACCTCATCACAGTTCCCTACTGCCTCCCCCCCCCCGCGCCCCGTGCACCGAGTCTGTCACCGCACGCTCCATCTCGCCGTCAGCCAGCGATAGTATTCGTTCAAGCGCGTGCTGTCCCCGTAGACTCCGTAGAATAGTGTGTTCGAGGGGCGGCGCTGTAACCATCCCCCGTGTGTGGCAGAGAGCGAGTCGTGCGTAGACGGCGCGGCGTGTGCGCGTGGCGTGTGCGTGCGCGGCCCCGGGCCGGCCGCCGCACCGCACTGCGCCTGCGCACCCGGCGCCACTGGCCGCACCTGCGCTTATCGTGAGTAGACAATGTATATTTCCCTTTCCGTCTAATGGGTTTTTGTTCGGAATAACAGCGTTATAAGCCTAAGGGCATTTCAAGGCAGTAGGTAATGCCTTCCATTGGATACGGAAAGGGAGATACGCGAACCATCCACCGCCTCTCGCGACCCAGGATCCCCCTACCCGACTTGCCAAGCCTCATGTACTCGCTTGTGTTGCAGAGGTGGACGAATGCGCCGCCAACCCTTGCCGAAACAATGCGACCTGCGTCGATGGCACCGCTGACTTCACCTGCGTATGTCGCGACGGCTGGACCGGTGAGTCGAATTGCGATCCACACAAACTCCATGACTACTGGTTATCATTTACACTTTACACTTTATTATTATAAATGGTTCTTTCACAGGTAAGACATGTGCGGTGCGCGTCGAAGACGCTGAACGGTGTCCCGACAGTACCTGCTCTAATGGAGGCACCTGCGTCCGCGAAGGTGGGGCATGGCGGTGCGCATGTGCGCTGGGCTGGGCTGGTGCCACGTGCGACGCGCCCTTGCCCACGGCGCTACCGCCCGTGACCCCCGCCGCGCCCGCGTGTCCGTGCGCCGCCGGCGGGACGTGCGTGGCGACCGGCGCGCCACCCGGGTGGGCGTGCGCGTGTCGGCCGGACCGCACCGGCGCGCGGTGCGAGCTCGCGCTGGAGCCGTGCGCGTCGGCGCCGTGTCGCAACGGCGGGCGCTGTGTCGGCGGCGCAGGCTGGTGGCGTTGCGAATGCGCGTCGGGCTGGGCGGGTGACACATGCACCGCTCGCGCCGCCCCCACCTCCACATGCCACCCTGCGTGTCCTCCGCCGGCCACTTGTGCGGCCGACCCTGCGCACCCCGCTGCCGCCCGCTGTGTGTGCCCGCCATCACCGCAGCGCGCTGCACGCCGGTGTCTCGAATGTAGGTATTGCATTAGCACTCATTTGTTTATTAAGGTTTCCTGCAGACTTAACAATAAAATTTACCTATATTTACAGTTTAACATAATCATAACTTTCAGTCCATTTAAGGAAAACACTACATGAATATAATCTTAATCCATAATAATATAAATCTTATTCTAATATCAATCTTTAAGTGAAACGAAACTATGAGGAATAGCGAAAAATGCTCAAAGAAGTCTCGGGCAGATTTTGATGAAAACTAAAACTGTTCGTTTTTCGTATGTCGTTACTTCCAAGAATTTGAACTTTATTAGTGACAATATCGAATGGTGTAACGGTACAGTGTGTGCATTATTATTGTCAAACTTAACAGGTTCGATTCTTGGCTAGGAATATTGACTTTTCTTAAATTCAATGATGCAGTTTCCCTTTCGTCAAAATCGCATTTTTCGCTATTCCTCATAGTTTCGGATTTCGCCCTCAACGCCCACTTGGAAAACTCACCCTGTATGTTTGTGCAAACATTAAACGAGCAGCACATACTTAACTAATATAAAGCTAAGTTTAGACTAGCAAATTCTCTCAGCCATATATTGCGCAAGAACTTCTTAGCGGCAATTTTTCTTTAGCGACATGCTTTTGCAAGTGACCACCAAGTTAACTTGCAGAAGTTCTTGCAAAGGTGTTTACATTACTCAAGGAATATTTATAGCTTGCAATGTTCTTTTTTCATAAAACTGAATGACATGGCATGCAATTCTTTTATCTAATTTGTATTAGTCTAATATGCTTTTTGGATGATGATTGTAAACAAAATAATTGCGTTAAAACTATCAACATGACACAGAATTTTGAATTACAAAGCACTGCGTGGCATTCCGCCGAACTCGTCATCCTGAGTCATAAAATGTTACGTCTTATAATGCCCAGTACTTACGTTGGCTACAATGTCTTTCCAACGAAAACACAATAGTGCATGTATATTGTAAACTACTGCTTGGCGACAAAAATAGACATACCGATAATACTACAATCTTATAATTTGGCAGCATGGTCTTTGACCTTAGCCCGTTCCGTATGCAACAAATAAAAACAAACCTAATCTACTAGCTCAGCAAGTAAAAACTTTTAGTTCTCTCACAAGTTGTCAAATGGTGTTCTCACATGCAGCTTGCCAGAAGTCCTGCAAGCTTCAAAATATTGCAAAAGTTAGCTTTCCGTGACTGGTTTACGCGGTAAAAATAGCTTGCGCAAGATAACTTCTGCAAGTTTTCTTGCCAGTCTAACGCTCTAGTCTCTAGTCTAGTCTCCGCTTAACACATTCATGGAAACTTACTCATTTAATTGGGCACGGGGAAAGAGACCCAATTAACTTTTAATAACGTCGAGCGTTATGTAACACCTATATTATGATTTTCTTATTTCACGGACAGTAATCGCTGGTCTCGGAGTGGACAATGATGACGCCGGTGAAGGTGCCGACGGCGAAGAAGAAGATGGCGTTGAGGGGCGCGGCCGAGTGGACGCCGGGGGGGAGGGGGGACCGGGCGCGTGCGGCTCCGGCAACGGCACGTGGTGGTGGGGCTGCAATGCGTGCTGGTGCGCTGGCGGCGCTCCCGCTTGCACGAGGCTTTGGTGCGGCCTCCCCGATTGTCTCGCGCCCAACGCGCAGCCCTGCCGCACCGACGAGGTACCTGTTAAACCACTGCTAATAATATGTGAATGCATGGTAAATGCGCCCCCTATCACATCATACGACGGAATAACGGAGAAAAGTGGTGCACTAGTTGCGCCTCTGCCTACCCCTTCGGGGATAAACGGCGTGAGTGTGTGTGTGTGTGTGCATGGTAAATATTATAATGATTGTATAATTTTGTTGTAGGTGTGCGTTCCGGCGGCCCCGGCGCTGTGCCTGCGTGCGCCGTGCGCGCCGCTGGGCGAGTGTCGGCGCGTGGCGGGGCGGCGCGTGGAGCCGCCCGCGCTGCCGGCGCCGGCCGCGTGCTGGCAGGGCGCGCGCTCGGCGCCGGCGCCGGCCGGGTGCGCGCGCGCGCAGCTGCAGCTGGCTCGCGAGCGCATCGCCCGCGGCGCGCACGTGGAGCGCGCATGCGCCGCGCTGCGCCGGGCGCTCGCCGCCGCGCTCGCTGCACGCGACCCGCCCGCGCCTCCGCTAGCCTTACTCTGTGATCTCGCTCCCGATGATGACGACGCATTGGATCTCGCACTGGTGATTACCAATACCTTTACTATATGTTACTCGTTGTGTGTCAGTCACATTAATAGGTATACTTGGCTGAGATGTGTATGGTTAAACAAGATTCATATTGAAAAAGGATATTCAGTATTCAATTCTTTTTAAAAATATCTATTGAACATAATATTATAAGCTTAATGTTATACGGAATTAACAAATAAAATGCATTATTTACTAAGCTAAAGACGCTAAATACTAGAGAAATATCCGAATACGGCACTTAAATTAATTCTATGTCTAACGATAATTATATTAGTTATAAGTAATCACACGTCATAAGTGTTTTATACGAAAATTTCATGAATGTGTTCTCTGTTATCTATCAATATTATGTTTTTCAGTGGATCGGAGATGAAGTGGGTTCAGACGGCGCGTCGGGCGCGGCCGCGCTCGGCGAGGCGGTGCGCGCGCTCGGCGAGCTGGTGTCGCGCCGCCGCCTGGCGCGTCACGCACTGCTCGGCGCCGCGCTGCGTCTGCGCGTGCCGCAAGCGCCGCCCGCGCCCACGCCCGCGCCCGTCACCGCACCCACCACCACGGTGGCCTTCGGCGTGGCGGCATTGGTGGCATTGGTGGCCGTCGCGTCGGTCGCCACATGGCTGCTGCGTCGGCGGCGGGTGGCCGCCGCGGAGCGCTCGCGTCGCTGCGACGAGGAGAAGTCGAACAATCTTCAGAACGAAGAGAACCTGCGCCGGTACGCGAACCCGCTGCGGGAGGAAACTCGCGTGGGTGGGGGGGGCGGCGGGGGTGTAGTTGAGGAGCTGCCGCGCGCACATTCGCTGTACAAGGCGCAGAACGCGGACGCGCGCAACGACACGCCGCCGCGCGACAAGGAGCTGACGAAGCGCGCGCTGCCGCCGCCCGAGCCGCCGCCCGCGCGCCACCCGCCGCCCGAGCCACTCACCATGCTCGTGTGATATTAGTTAGCGTTAGCTGATAGTGTGCATTGTGCCGTGTGCGACTGCTGTGAGGGACGCGTGCGACCTCCTCACACAGACTACTATACTAATTTATTGTGTTGATTCCTTACTGTGATTGTACATATGTATGTTTGTAAATATTAGGATCGCTTAGAGAATGTTCTACACACGTGTTTTGAAAAAGCGTATTAATGTAAAGGTTGTAAAGATATAAAGATATAAAAAGAAATGATTGTTTTAATAAAATAATTTGAGCTTATTTGGCGGTTTTATTTTAGCTATGCACCGTGAACGTATAAACTTATGAAGCATTATTGCGGATACACCTACTGGCAATAATGCAACCTATTCTAAAAACATTAGATTGTGGAATGCATGGCTTGTATCTAATCACTAATGGAAGGGTTTGAAGAGAGAAACGTGTTAATCTAACGGTACTTAGGTTTAGTTTTAATGGTGTGGGCTCGTATTAAAACTTTGCATTACTACGTATCTCCTGAACATTCCTTATGTGATGTGCTGAGACTAAATTGCGGCCTTTTATTATAATTTAGGGTTGAAATCTTATATTGTCTTATATCATGATTTACAGCTTCGAAACCGGTTTTTATGATACTTGTTCAACGTCCCCTAAATATCCAGCAATTAATTAAAACAAATGTTAGTTTGGCGAGAATTACTGTACGGGGTGTGGTGTCCGTACAAGGATTTACGTTTGGTTCGTAAATGTAAACGACTAAAGTTCGGGTAAAATATGGTTTATTCACACTGAACTAGTCTAAATGGTAAAATGGTAATGGTAATGAGGACACGCGAAATGGTTGACGATCGAACGTGAACTGATTGGTAAAATTAATACAATTAATGCGTGCAGCGTAAAGCGCTGACACAGCGCTGCGCGATGTAGGTTGCTTAAACCATACATGCTCCCACAGCGAGAAAGAGAAGAGAATGATGGTGATGATGGTTATGAATGATGATGAGACAAGGTGATAGACAATATTACTTAGTCTACACTTTAGTGTCCTTATGGTTTGGAACTATTCACTTTATTGAAACGGTGTTTATAAAAACTAGGCGATGAGGATTTATTTACGCGGACACTACGCACTGGTTTAGCGTAATTTGATTCACTCCCGCACATATTTGGATCACAATGCTCTGCTTTTTGACATACACTAACACATTGATCACTGACACTATAATGTAACGCGGCGTTGGTTGGTTATAGCATACAGCGCTATATTGCTTCAAAGAGACTGTGCGGGTGAGTTACATCCTGTACACTACTACAGCAGAAAAACCAGCGAGGCTGAGAAAAAATATAGCAGCTATGAATTGGAAGCGCTAGCTATTATTGAAGGAGTAAAGAAGTTCAGACATTGTAACGTAGCGTTACGCGAGTTAAATATATTTTAATAATTCCATTACATACTATAATATATAAATACATTAATCACTATTATGCTATATTTAAAAGTTTAACACTCATACATGAATAATATTTTAATTATATTTTTAAATAAAAATGTTCAACACACAAACGGACGACGGAATTCTACAAGTAATGTTTAACTATAGTTACGACGCCGCGCCACCCTGCGCCGACGCTCCGCGCGGGACCGCGCCACAAGAACCGGTTCAGATAAGCTGGCCGACCGCTACGTTTCGCTCGTCACTCGATCAGCTGTGCGAAACAATAGACGACGCGAGTTCGTTACACTTGTTCGAACTAAATTTGAATCTTTAAGCATTTATCCCTTTTCTAAATTAATTGTTCTGTGCTATATTGAGTTCCCGTTACTGGGTAAGTTGTGCAATTGTTTTTTGAGTACGCTAATGTTGTATTGGAAAGCGGTTAACTATTTGAAAATTCTAACGGTTAGTGGTTACTGTGAAATAGGTAACTGCCGACACTAGACTTAGATGTTAGAACCCTTTCTTCCTTTCTTTCACTTCTATTGGCGAATTTAGTTATTACGTTACAATTTAATAAATAATAGTTCTTAGTGTATCTTGATTTTGTAATAATTTGCTTTAACTATAGTTACTAGTGTTGTATCACATTCGTCATCTTTATTGTTTAATTACCACATTTTGTACTTTGCTATCGTAGTGCTTTGCAAGGATTTCCGTTATCTGTCTTGGATTTATCGACATCACCTTAGTTAGCTTCTCGCTTGGGGACAAAGCTAGTTGTAGCCTAGAATTGCGTCTTTCCCCAAGGCTCGCCGCTCGCTTGCTGATCTGCCTAACAAAGTTCAACACAATTCCAGGAACTCCGTACGGAGTGAACTACTCCAGTACTAGACACGTATCATACTGTGGCCGTGTCCTGATTCTGTTCGCCCGACATCGGCGTGAAGACTAGTCCAGATCCAGACGATCGTCGAGGCGTGTTTCCTGTCTTGGGCTACGACATCAGAAAACGCAGACGGAGTTGGACCCACAAAGCCAGGGGAGTGGCGCTTAATTTCTGGGACGAGTAGGGGTGTGAGCCGAGCACTAAACCCACTACCACATACATTTTTTTTCCTTATTAAATATTTTTTTTTTCCTATAAAAGCTTTTATAATTTACTGTCTTAATTCACAACTGTGACAATGGCGCCCAAATACGTGGTTTAAAGGTGCTCACATTCCTCTCGTTTTTTACAGTCTAGTTTAAGTACCTTGGTGTTGGGTTTTCTAAGTGTGTCGTTAGTTGTAAAGACGATGATAGGGCTAATCAACTAATGTGCCGAGTATTCTAATTTTTACTTACTCATAAATCTTTGATTTCATTTTGCAAAGTATAAAAAAATAACAATTATTTTTTTGTCTCTCTTTCCAATTCTTGATTGTTTTTCTACTCACACATTCGTTGAACAAGGTAAGTACAAGTGATTTCCTATATTTTTAGTTATTATCATCGGTCTGTATTACCTAGTCACTAGATTCTAGTGTTTTTGTAACAGAACGGAATTTGCTTTGCCTAATTTAATTTATGTTCCTTCTTTACTTGCTGTGTAGCATTAATTATAATTAGATTTTATTTAATTGTGTGTATTTCTTAGTGTTATTTGACATTGCACAACATACCTGGGAATTATTCAATTATGGCTTATCCAATAAAATTTTTACTGTTGCAAAAATCAGAATTAATGTATGAAGTCGCTATTAGGGGCGAAAAACCTTCCGAAAACGTGGAGGGATTGCGCCGGCAGGTCACAAAACTAACCCAAATCTATCCATCGGATGAGATCCTCGACTCTGTGTTAGATTTCTCGGAAGACACTAAAGGGTTTTTAGAAACCTTGGATAAGGTTAAAGGTAATCTAGAATCTCTTAAATCATCGTTTAACGAGCCATTGTTTAATAGAACAAAATCCCTCCTAAATCATTTACATTATAGGTTTGAAAGAATTCAAAAACCAGATAAGTCTGACGAACTTGCGTTATATAATAAATTAAAAAAGGCTTTTGATACATATTACGTTTCGTTCTCTGGGTTGCCTAAATCAAACCCTGGCCCGGCAACAACTTCTTCCGTAGGCGAAGAGATTACTGACAAATCTTGCCCTTCTTCCCTTAATGTGTCAGTCACTTGCGATCGCGGTATTTTTAACGACCTTTCAAAATTGAAGTACGATGGGAAGTCATGCGTTCGTTCTTTTATTGAGAAGCTAGAGGAATTTCGTGCGTCGAAGAATTTATCGGATGATAAAATATTATCTTCTGCGTTCGATATCTTTACCGGAGACGCGCTACATTGGTTCCGCGGGAATCGCGACAGCATTAAAAACTATAAAGACCTAGTATTTCATCTTAAGTATGCCTTCGATGTTGCTGACTACGACTATCGTATGATATCGGAAATTCGAAGTCGTACTCAAGGGAGCTCCGAAAATATCATTGTATATCTTTCTATTATGCAAGGGATGTTTAGCAGGCTTGGTAGGGTTATAGGTGAGGATGAAAAGCTCGAAATTATTTTGCATAACATACGTCCATGCTATTCTAATGTCCTAGCAAATTGTCCAAATGTGACTTCAATTAACGAGTTGTGTAACTTATGTCGTAACTTTGAAAGGTTTAAAGCTCGTTCTGACAATTTTAAGGAACCACCTACCGTAACTGCTGAAACTCTGGCTCCCGAATTTGCCTACCAACCGTCAAATACTAAAGCTAAGGACACTATAAATAATAATTATAAGCCTAGTTCTAATTATAAGCCTATTCCTAGTAATAAATCTTATCCCAATAATTATAATACGAAAATTTATCCTAATACAACTTCCAGTTATACAAATACGTATGCAATTGAAAACCGTAAGATTTATTGTTATCGCTGCCAATCAGATACTCATACAATGAGACAATGCACCGCTGAAAGAGTTATATTTTGTTTCAAGTGTGGTTTGAAAAATTTCCGTACACCAGATTGCCCAAAATGTAACGTTAAAACTATTGAACCGGATTCAAAAAACTAAGACACGAAAATTGTCGCAGTCCCCAGAGGAGTCATTTTGATTGTTCGGATTGGTCAAATTGGCTTGACACGGTTAGAAATTTCTTTTCTTCTTATAAGTCTGCTTCAATTTTCAATAATAGACCTAACAACGATCCGAGACCTTACGTTGAAGTTGTGATAAGAAACACAGATAACATAAGTTTATACGGACTACTTGACTCTGGTTCAGCTGTAAGTATTCTTGGCAGGAATAGTCACAACCACCTTACTAAGTTTGGTTTAACGTTTTTTATTGATGACACTATTACTGTTACTGCGGCGGGAGGTCAGGAGTTGAAGTCCCGTGGCTATATGTTACTTCCTCTAATTTTTAATAATCAAAAACATACTATAAAAGCTCATGTTATTCCAGAAGTAGACTCCCTTTTCATTTTAGGTATTGATTTTTTTAAGGAATTTAATCTGTTCTCCCATCTTTTCGGAAATATTATATATTTACAAACAAGTGATCCTAAAGTTAATGAAATTGCAACAAATGAATCATTCTTATATTCTTACGATGATTTGAATATTAATGAAAAACTTATAGCTAATAACATTATAGAAGAATTTAATGACATATCGTTCGAAAGGAAGGGCTTAGGTAAAACCCACTTAATCACTCACGCTATAGATACTGGTGATGCTGAACCAATCCGTCAACGTTTTTACCGCATGTCTCCCGAGAAACAGGCGATCATTGCAGATCAAGTAGACGAAATGCTCCTACTGGATGTGATTGAACCTAGTGAAAGTCCTTGGTTGTCTCCGGTTTTAATAGTAAATAAAAAAGATGGCAAGCCGCGGTTTTGTCTCGACAGCCGAAAACTTAACTCTATTACAAAGAAGGATGCTTACTGCTTGCCATACGTTTCTGAAATTCTAGACAATATCCGGGATGCTAGATATCTTTCCAGCATTGATCTTTCCAAGAGTTTCTGGCAAATACCAATAAAGGAGGAGCACCGCGAAAAAACTGCTTTCTTTGTTCCAAATAGAGGTACATTTCAATTTAAAGTTACCGCTTTCGGCCTTACTAATGCACCTGCCACTCAGCAAAGACTTGTTGACCTTTTGTTTGGTCCAGAGTTTGAGCTTAATGTCTTCGCATATTTAGATGATATAGTAATTATAAGTAATTCTTTCGATAAACATGTCGCCTTACTTAAAAAAGTCCTTAATAAATTACGTTCAGCAAATCTGACCATTAATTTAAGTAAATGTCAATTCTTTAGGAACAGACTACGTTACCTTGGGTATATTGTAGATTCCCAGGGGCTTCGAACCGACCCCGAAAAGGTGGAAGCAATTGTAAATTACCCTACCCCTAGTAATAAAAAGGAAGTTAAGCGATTCTTAGGAACCACCTCTTGGTATAGACGTTTTATTCCTGAATTTAGTACTATAGCGGGTCCTCTTAACCGTCTTACTTCTACCAAAAAGAATGCTCCACCTTTTCAATGGTCTTTGGAAGCTGATAAGGCCTTTCGAGAATTGAAGTCACGTTTGGTCCGAGCGCCTGTTTTGGCCTGCCCAAATTTCAGTTACCCCTTTGAGGTTCATACTGACGCCAGCAATTTTGGCATAGGCGCTATGTTAGCCCAGACAATTGACGGCATCGAACACCCAGTTGCATATATGAGTCGATCCTTGAATAAAGCTGAGAAAAACTACAGCACCACAGAGCGGGAGGCTTTAGCTGTGCTTGCCGCTCTTGAACATTGGCGCTGTTATTTGGAAAGTAATAAAAGTTTCAAAGTTTATACAGATCATTCGTCTCTCAAGTGGTTCCTGACACTTTCTAATCCAACAGGAAGGTTAGCAAGGTGGGGTGTCCGGTTGTCATCATTTAATTTTGAAATAATGCATCGTCGCGGAAAAGATAATATTGTACCTGATGCGTTATCTAGGAGTGTGCCGGTTGAACTTATAGATGCGCTTAATATTCATTCATCCCTTCCTGTTACTCATGATAGCTGGTTTCTAAACATTTTTAGGGGCTGTCAAGAATCGCCTAGCAAGTTTCCTAACTATAGGGTTGAAAATAATATCTTATATCGATACATGAAAAATAAGAATGTACTAACAGCAGAATTTGATTGGAAAGAGGTAGTCCCTAAAGAGAAGCGTGAAGAAACTCTCGCTAAATGTCACTCAGATCCCACGGCTGCTCATTTCGGTGTTTTTAAGACATATCGACGCTTAGCACTCCGTTTTTATTGGCCAGGTATGCATTCTGACACTGTTAATTTTATAAGTAAGTGCAACAAGTGCCTTGCCTACAAATTACCAACGCATGGAACCCTGGGAAAAATGGGAAGACCAAAGAATGTAGATAGACCCTTCCAGGTAATATCTATTGATCTTATAGGACCTTTGCCTAATACGAGAAAGCAAAATCAATATATATTCGTTGTTACCTGTTGCTTCTCAAAATATTGTTTACTATTTCCACTTCGAAGAGCTACCGCGGATCTGGTGCGTAAACACTTGGAAAATGACGTTTTATTAGTACACGGAATTCCTCAAACCGTTATATTAGATAATGGCTGCCAATTTATTAGTCACGATTTAGACCGGTTATTTAAAAAGTATAGAGTCCCTAGGATTCACTTCACACCCAAATACACCCCGCAAGTAAATACTGTGGAGAGGTACAATAAAACAATTTTAACGGCTGTGTCTACCTTCGTCGATAACGATCACAGGGTTTGGGATTCGAATCTCTCACAGATACAATTTGCCATTAATAACTCTGTCAATGAAACTACAGGTTATACCCCTGCATTTTTGGTCCACGGCAGAGAATTGGTAACTTGTGGATCGCATTATATCGAAAATGACGACTCTAATGAATTGCTGTTCCTTCCGCGTGATCCCTACGCTGAAAATTTAGGACACTTGTCTAATGTTTTTAACGACGTACAGACTGCACTGTGGCGAGCTCATTTAAAGAACACACAACGTTATAATTTACGACGAAAAGACGCTGAATTTAAGGTAGGAGATATAGTATGGAAACGCTGTTACTTCCAAAGCGATAAGGAAGCATATTTTAGTAAAAAGTTAGCCCCCAAGTATGCGAAATGCAGGATAAAGTCTAAACGTTCGCCATTAGTCTACGTTCTAGAAGATATGAACGGCCGTGATTTGGGTGTTTGGCACATTAAGGATCTTAAGAGAGGGCCAAGCAGAGCATAACTGCTCTTGTTAATTTCAAAATTAGTTTTTTTACGATTCTTGTCTTAGCGGATTTTTGTCAGGAAAAATCCTGCGTTGGAGAGGGGGTACTGTAACGTAGCGTTACGCGAGTTAAATATATTTTAATAATTCCATTACATACTATAATATATAAACACATTAATCACTATTATGCTATATTTAAAAGTTTAACACTCATACATGAATAATATTTTAATTATATTTTTAAATAAAAATGTTCAACACACAAACGGACGACGGAATTCTACAAGTAATGTTTAACTATAGTTACGACGCCGCGCCACCCTGCGCCGACGCTCCGCGCGGGACCGCGCCACAAGAACCGGTTCAGATAAGCTGGCCGACCGCTACGTTTCGCTCGTCACTCGATCAGCTGTGCGAAACAATAGACGACGCGAGTTCGTTACACTTGTTCGAACTAAATTTGAATCTTTAAGCATTTATCCCTTTTCTAAATTAATTGTTCTGTGCTATATTGAGTTCCCGTTACTGGGTAAGTTGTGCAATTGTTTTTTGAGTACGCTAATGTTGTATTGGAAAGCGGTTAACTATTTGAAAATTCTAACGGTTAGTGGTTACTGTGAAATAGGTAACTGCCGACACTAGACTTAGATGTTAGAACCCTTTCTTCCTTTCTTTCACTTCTATTGGCGAATTTAGTTATTACGTTACAATTTAATAAATAATAGTTCTTAGTGTATCTTGATTTTGTAATAATTTGCTTTAACTATAGTTACTAGTGTTGTATCACATTCGTCATCTTTATTGTTTAATTACCACATTTTGTACTTTGCTATCGTAGTGCTTTGCAAGGATTTCCGTTATCTGTCTTGGATTTATCGACATCACCTTAGTTAGCTTCTCGCTTGGGGACAAAGCTAGTTGTAGCCTAGAATTGCGTCTTTCCCCAAGGCTCGCCGCTCGCTTGCTGATCTGCCTAACAAAGTTCAACACAATTCCAGGAACTCCGTACGGAGTGAACTACTCCAGTACTAGACACGTATCATACTGTGGCCGTGTCCTGATTCTGTTCGCCCGACATCGGCGTGAAGACTAGTCCAGATCCAGACGATCGTCGAGGCGTGTTTCCTGTCTTGGGCTACGACATCAGAAAACGCAGACGGAGTTGGACCCACAAAGCCAGGGGAGTGGCGCTTAATTTCTGGGACGAGTAGGGGTGTGAGCCGAGCACTAAACCCACTACCACATACATTTTTTTTCCTTATTAAATATTTTTTTTTTCCTATAAAAGCTTTTATAATTTACTGTCTTAATTCACAACTGTGACAACATTACTTGTTTGGTAAGCATTTTAAAATTGTAACAGACTGTCAAGCCTTCCAAAAAACCTTAAACAAGAAAGACTTATCAACCAGAGTTGCCAGATGGGTATTGTTGTTAGAAGAATACGATTATGTTATTGAACATCGACCAGGGGGTAAGATGCAACATGTTGATGCTTTGAGCAGGAACCCGTTTGTTGGAGCTATTGAGCTTAGCTTACATGAACAGATCAAGCAAGCACAGTTATTGGATGACAGTGTAAAGGCGATTATCGAAATCCTTAAACTTCAACCATATGGAGATTATTCCTACAGCGATGGTTTGTTATTTAAGGGATATTTAAGGGTTAGGTTAGGTTAGGTTTTTTTTTTTTTTTTTTTTTTTTTTTTTTTTTTTTTTTTTTTTTTTTGTGGGACTCTACGTCCCACTCTCGTTCCCCCTATCCAGGACAAGGGTAGTTTTGCAACATTTATTTCTTTAACTTTTATTTATACATTGCTTTAACTTAATTCTATTTATTATCTATTTAATTACGTCTTAATATTTATACATTGTTTTATTCCTCTAAATCTATTTATCCTATTTTTTATATCTATCATATCACTATAATTACTAATAATATATAATTCTCTTATATACTTAGTAATTCTACATTTTTACCTATTTCTATTGTTTACCTTATTAGCTATTTTATTACAATACATCAAAAACTTATTCACTATCAATTTGTTTTCCACTATTTTATGTACATTAATTAGGTCTAACTTAGAGTCTATACAATTCTCAAGGTCAAATCGTTCCGCTGCGTGGATGGGACACTCGAGCAGGAGGTGTGGGACCGTCTCCTGTACGTCAGGGTCACATTGGCACGCCGGGCTCTCCTTGCACTTGAACCGGTGCAAGTACTCGGAGAAACCGCCGTGCCCCGTGAAGACCTGCGTCAGTATCGGATCCAGGACGATCCGCCTGACGACCCTGTGCGCCTTGACAGCGTCCGGAAAGAACAGCTTCGTTACCGAAGCCGTCTCTCCGTCCGCGTATCTCCGGCTCCATTCGTCAATCGAGTCTCGTCGGATCTGTCGCTTGACGAATGAAACCGGACACTTGTCGTAGTGCGCACGGGTCTTCAGGTGCTGTGCGGCATCTTTAGCGAGCTGATCCGCCCTCTCGTTTCCCTCCAACCCCACGTGCGCCTTGACCCAGAAGATATTAATTTTCTGGGCGCGTTTCTCGGCGATTTTTATTAACTTTTTAATTTCAAACGCTATGGGGTGGAGAGAATCACCTCTGGTGACGACTTCGAGAGCGGACCTGGCATCACTGAAGATGCCGCACGAAGGAAGCCCGCTACGGAGCGCCTCCTCCACGGCGTACCGGAGGGCGAGAAGTTCCGCCTGGTAGACGGAGCAGTACGGCTCCAGCCGCAATTTTCGGGTACTCGTCTCGGCGGCGCAGTTCCATATGGATAGCGCTGCTCCGACTTTCCCGTCAATCTTGCTTCCGTCGGTGAAGATACTAAGACCCTCACCGACGTGCTGGGCCAGTTCTGCCCCGTCCACCAGGCATTGGAACGTCCCGTTCCTCCGTTCCGCCGGGTGCTCCAAGTTGACGAAGGCCACAGGAGCCTCCACCTCCCGGTCTCCTACTACCTCGCGAGAGTGCCCCTTCTTGACCTCATAAAGGAGTGCGGTTTCCCGCACCCTTATGTCAAGGGGGAGCACCCCCGCCAGCAGCAGGGCCGAGTTGAGAGAGACAGTCCTGTAGGCCTTCGTCATCTTCTGCGCGAAACTGCGCTGGATGGCTCCGAGCTGCTTCCTTACACCAAGCTTACGGCTCGCTGGAGCCCATGCGCTTGCAGCATACAAGATCACGGGCTCCACCGCAGCCGTGTAGATCGTCCTGATCACTTCGGGTCCCAACCCCCACTGGACCTTGGCCGACCTCGCGAGCACTTTGAAGAGGCTTATGGCCTTCGCGCACGCCTGCGTCACGTGACCGTTAAAGGTCAGTTTTCGGTCTATTGTTAGGCCGAGCAGCTTGATCTCATTTGACAGACCAATGTCGACGCCGCCCATGCGCAGGATCGGGGTGTCGTACTTTAACTTGTTAGTTATAAGCATCGCCTGCGTTTTATGCGGCGCGAACTTGAGCTTATTTCTGACACCCCAATCCCGCACATAGGCTAGTGCCGCATTGGCCTGCTTCTGAGCTTCTCCTGTGGAACCCCCATCAAACACCAGGACGACATCGTCAGCAAAAGCTTGACAATAGTCGCCCCGGCGCTCGAGCCCCTGTAAAAGGGGGTCGAGGAGGAGGTTCCACAGGATTGGCCCTCCAATAGAACCTTGAACACAACCTTTAACGGTCCTGCGCGCTGACTCGGCGCCCGCGTATCGAACCCTGACCATCCGATCATCCAGATAGCTGGCGACCATCCTTCTGATGTTTGGTGGGCAGCGTTCTTCCGCCAACCGGACCTTAATAGCGGGCCACCAGGCGCTATCGAAGGCTCCCTCTATGTCCAGCGATATCATAATCAGGACTTTCTTCTCCCGAAGTTTAGTCCTGATATGATTCACTAGGTCATAGAGGGAGTCCTCGGTGCCCCTTTGTGGCATAAAGCCGTATTGGCGGTGGCTCATCCTCGGAAGGATGTGCCATTTGAGCCTACCCACCAGCATCTTTTCCAGGATCTTTCCCAGCACTGGCAACAGTCCTATCGGCCGATGTGCCTTGGGAACCGAGTAATCATCCTTACCCGGCTTCCGCAGCACAACGACCGTGGCCTCCTTCCAAATCCTTGGAAAATAGGCCAGCTCTAGGCACTTGTTAGCCAGTGCTAGGAAAGACTCCGGATCTTGGGCGATCGCCTGCGAACAGATGTCGGAGGTCAGGCCGTCCGACCCGGGCGCCTTCTTAGGATTGAAGGTCACCAGCGCCGCCGTGAGCTCCCCCAGCGTGAACGGTGGGTCATGTACCTCACCATGGACCCAGTCGTTCACGTGTGAGGCGAGCTCCCGGATGCGCCGGTGACCCTCATTATCCTCCTCGTGAGGGTCGTCTGGGTAGAAGGTCTCGGCAAGATATCTTGCCGATTCCTCCTGACCCAGGATTTGTCCGTCCCTCACGAGTGGCGCATCTTCGTGCCGCTTGGTCAGCCTGCCCATTACTCGATATATCCCATCCCACAGTCCTTCCTTGCTTTGCTTACCGCAGAACTCCTTCCAGCTCTGGGTCTGGGCGTTTTTTGTCAGCATCTCGTACTCTTCCTTGGCCTCTTTATACGCCCTGATGACACATGCTTTCCTCACAGGTGCCGCCCATCTGATGCGGCGTTTGCGCCGCATCATCTCGCGTTTGGACCTTTCGAGCTCCTTTGACCACCAGGGAATCGCATACCTAGTGTTCTGTGTCTTTTTAGGAATTTTTTCGTCGCTTGCTATTATTACTAATTTCGTATATTTGACTATTTCTTCTTCTAGTTTTTCCGTGTTGTTTATGTATTCTATTTCTGTTTTATTAATTTTATGTACATTAATTAGATTTTTAAATATATTTCCAAACTCTGTCCACTTAGCCTTTTTCGTATTGTAGATTCTGGTTGTATTTTTGATTGCGATTCCCTGTGCCTTTTGTAATGCTATGTTAAATGTTATTGTGTTGTGATCGGAGCTCGTCAGGTCCTCTTCGACCGTCCAGTTCTGGATCAGTTCTAAGAGATCGACCGAACAGGCGGAGACATCCACCTGGCTGGAGTAGGCCCTGTCTCCTCGCACGGTGTAGAACGTCGGCGTATCGCCTTCGTTCAACACGTGGAGACCCGCTTCGTCCAGCCAACCGGACACCTCCTCTCCCCTTCGATCGATCTCCCGGCTCCACCACAGGCTTTTTGCGTTGGCGTCCCCTCCTATTAGCAGGCGCCTCGGGCCCAAGCCGCAGCAGACGCCCCTCAGATGATCGAGGTATAGCTCCAACGGCTTGTCGGGTTCGAAGTAATACGAGACCACCACCATCTCCCAGGCGCTGGTGCGGATTTTCACCACAACAATATTCGTCGTGGTGAATTGAGGGCAGATCAAGGCATCCAGGTCTACGTCGTAGACAACAATGGCTGCCTTGGCCCGCCCCCCCTTCCCGTTCCGCGCACTGGAAGATCCTGGCGGTCCCGTAGTTCTTCACCCGGCCGGTGCCCCCGACGTACGGCTCCTGAATTAATGCGAAGGCCAATCTCCTTTTTGCTGCCATCAACATGAATTCTTGCGTTGCAAGTGCGCTCCTTTGGAGATTGGCCTGCGCCACCAGGTATGGCCGCATGCCGGAGGCTGCGTCTGAAGCTGCTGGGCCCAGGGCGGTGGGGACCACCTTAGCAATAGGCTATGGCGGATCTGGCCAGCGCGTCCCACCTCTTCCGTATTGGGCAGTCCTCACTGAAGGCGTTGTGCCCCGTCTCAGCGATTTTCGCCTTCAAGCAGTTGCAGCACGTTGGTGCTGCAGCCGCCATCCAGTCAGGGCACTCCGTCCTCAGGTGCGGCCCACCGCAGTGGCTGCATGCATCCAGAGAGCCGCGGCAGAACCTTCTCCCATGGCCGTAGCCCAAACACTTTGAACATTGGACCAAGGGAGATTGGTCCTCCACCTTGACTCTCTGAATGTCGATATGTAACGCGCCGGCCTCCGTGAACTTTTGCCAGATCTGTGGCGACACCTGGAGGACTACATGGGCCATCAACGGGTTCCTGGCCTTCCTCCTGTAGCGGACCTCCATCCTGCTCTCCTCCTTCCTGACGTGGGTCAGAAGGTGGTTATTCTGGGCCCGAATCGCGCCCAGAATTTCGTCATTTGTATGGCAGGACAGTAAGTCTCTGCCAATAATCAGAGGATCTTTGTTCTTGATGTCCGCTACAGTTAGGCTTTTCCCCTCCTTGCGGAGTCTGTCTTTAACCTTTAACATCTCCTCCTGATCTCGGAAACCCATGATGACCTTTCTCTCCTTCGCTTTCCTAATTCGATCTATCTTAATCCCTTCTTCCTTGGCGTTTACAACTGTTCTTATTTTCTCCACTACTTGATCTCCTGTTTCTTCTTCGTTCTGTGATGTTATAATTATCGAGTGTAGCGCCGTAGTCACCTCCGCTGTGGTTTTGGGTGGACCGGCGGCTACACTCGCATATGTTCTGCCTTTTTCCATCTCTTGTCTATGCTTATGCACCTCCTCGCTCATCCTTTTCATTTCTTCCTTGCTCTCCTGCAGCATCTTCCCATGTTCCTCTAGCCTTTTCAGGAGTTCCCTTTCCAGTTTATTCCTCTCGTCTTGCCCTGGTCCCTTGCCTTCTGCGCCCATCACTTCCGTCTTCGATGCCTCCTCCCTTTCCGGCTCCTTCCCTTTTCCTCCTTCTGCGTTCCGCCCTCTGTAAGGCTTGCCCTCCTCGGCATCCTTCACCAGCCTGTAGAGCCGTTCCGCTGCGTCAATGACCTCAACCTTAATTTCTGTTTTTAGGTTCCGGCTGTTATTGATCTGTAGCCGGGCCTTCAGAAGGCACGCTTTAGCCTCGGCCGTCCTGTTCAGATAGGCAGTACTTCCCTTTTTGGGAGAGTCCTGCCTACCCGAACCTGTCTCCGGCATGGGCTGGCTCTTGGCGATGCCCCTCCGCTCTGCTGATGCTGCGAGTGCAACAGATGTCGTCGGTGCAGCTGAGGTCATCTGTGCTGCGGTGGTCTTCTTTGGCACAGTGGTGAGTGGGGCAGCCCTGGTTTCGGGCGCTGCATCGAGACGTGACTCAATGCTGCGCCTCACCTGGGCCACTGACTGGCTCCGAGATGGGCCAGCTCCTACAGGGGCTCCTGCATCAGCGTCAAGTTTGGGTGGGGAAGGGGCCTTCTTGACGAGCGTGTGGAAGCTCGGCATGTTCGTAGATAGGGGGTCTTCGTCAGATGTATAAAATACTTCGTGGCTGTAAAGGGTCCACGAAGTGAGTCAACAATCAACAATCGTCAACAGTCGACGATATCGATCAACGATGTCAATTTGTATGTATATGTATGTTTATATGTAAAGCGTCTATTTATAATATATATATAAGTCCAATTTATTAATTGGTAGTCGGTATTTTGTTGAATTAACTTTTATCTATTTATATCAATGTATTCTTATGTCTAATTTTCTTTTTGTTTTCAGGTTTGTGGCGGTTTTCCAGCAGCGTGTACGTCACGGTAAGTATACGGTGAGTATAATTTTGACTTAAGTAAATAAGAGATTTTTCGGCTCTCGTGACGGTATAGCCGAGCACAATTTTTTGCCGGAGCGCGACGTGTGATACGCCGTTAGACGCGTCTCGGCGAGTACTCCACAAATATCGAATAAGATGAGGTACGGTTGGTACAAAAAATTTCAACGGTCAGCAAAAGTAAGGAAATTTAACGAAATTTGGAAAAATTGTGGGGGGAGAAAATCAAAATTATACGCAACGGTAAGTATTTATAAAATGCTATCAAACAATGTGCCACACTAAATAGTTTTGATACAAAAATTTCACAAAATTCGACGGGTTAGGTTAGGTTAGGTTATGTTAGGTTAGGTTAGGTTAGGTTTTTTTTTTTTTTTTTTTTTTTTATGTGGGTCTCTACGTCCCACTCTCGTTCCCCCTATCCAGGACAAGGGAATTTTTCTAATGTTTTATTTTCTTTTGCTTTATATTTTTAAATTTCATAATGCTATGTCCTTACTCTAATTAATATCTAATTACGTATATCCTATTTTTTCAACAATTTACTCTATTCATCTTAATCTATTTATCTTATTTTATGTCTATCTTATTCTAATTACTAGTAATATATAACTGTATTATATATATAGTAATTCTTATTTCTACTTATTTCTATTGTTTACACTATTAACTATTTTCCTACAGTACTTAAAGAATTTTTCCACTAACAACTTATCTTTTACTACCTTATATATGTTACTTATATCTAGCTTACAGTCTATGCTATTTTCAAAATTAAATCTATCGACTGCGTGGATGGGACACTCGAGCAGGAGGTGTGGGACCGTCTCCTGTACGTCAGGGTCACATTGGCACGCCGGGCTCTCCTTGCACTTGAACCGGTGCAAGTACTCGGAGAAACCGCCGTGCCCCGTGAAGACCTGCGTCAGTATCGGATCCAGGACGATCCGCCTGACGACCCTGTGCGCCTTGACAGCGTCCGGAAAGAACAGCTTCGTTACCGAAGCCGTCTCTCCGTCCGCGTATCTCCGGCTCCATTCGTCAATCGAGTCCTGTCGGATCTGTCGCTTGACGAATGAAACCGGACACTTGTCGTAGTGCGCACGGGTCTTCAGGTGCTGTGCGGCATCTTTAGCGAGCTGATCCGCCCTCTCGTTTCCCTCCAACCCCACGTGCGCCTTGACCCAGAAGATATTAATTTTCTGGGCGCGTTTCTCGGCGATTTTTATTAACTTTTTAATTTCAAACGCTATGGGGTGGAGAGAATCACCTCTGGTGACGACTTCGAGAGCGGACCTGGCATCACTGAAGATGCCGCACGAAGGAAGCCCGCTACGGAGCGCCTCCTCCACGGCGTACCGGAGGGCGAGAAGTTCCGCCTGGTAGACGGAGCAGTACGGCTCCAGCCGCAATTTTCGGGTACTCGTCTCGGCGGCGCCGTTCCATATGGACAGCGCTGCTCCGACTTTCCCGTCAATCTTGCTTCCGTCGGTGAAGATACTAAGACCCTCACCGACGTGCTGGGCCAGTTCTGCCCCGTCCACCAGGCATTGGAACGTCCCGTTCCTCCGTTCCGCCGGGTGCTCCAAGTTGACGAAGGCCACAGGAGCCTCCACCTCCCGGTCTCCTACTACCTCGCAGGAGCGCCCCTTCTTGACCTCATAAAGGAGTGCGGTTTCCCGCACCCTTATGTCAAGAGGGAGCACTCCCGCCAGCAGCAGGGCCGAGTTGAGAGAGACAGTCCTGTAGGCCTTCGTCATCTTCTGCGCGAAACTGCGCTGGATGGCTCCGAGCTGCTTCCTTACACCCAGCTTACGGCTGGCTGGAGCCCATGCGCTTGCGGCATACAAGATCACAGGCTCCACCGCAGCCGTGTAGATCGTCCTGATCACCTCTGGTCCCAACCCCCACTGGACCTTGGCTGACCTCGCGAGCACTTTAAACAGGCCTATGGCCTTGGCGCACGCCTGCGTCACGTGACCGTTAAAGGTCAGTTTTCGGTCTATTGTTAGGCCGAGAAGCTTTATCTCGTTAGACAGACCAATGTCGACTCCGCCCATGCGCAGGATCGGGGTGTCGTACTTTAGCTTGTTAGTTATAAGCATCGCCTGAGTTTTTTGTGGCGCAAACTTCAGCTTATTTCTGACACCCCAATCCCGCACATAGGCTAGTGCCGCATTGGCCTGCTTCTGCGCTTCTCCTGTGGAACCCCCATCGAACACCAGGACGACATCATCAGCAAAAGCTTGACAATAGTCGCCCCGGTGCTCGAGCCCCTGTAAAAGGGGGTCGAGGAGGAGGTTCCACAGGATTGGCCTACCAATAGATCCTTGAACGCAACCTTTAACGGTCCTGCGCGCTGACTCGGCGCCCGCGTATCGGACCCTGACCATCCGATCATCCAGATAGCTGGCGACCATCCTTCTGATGTTTGGTGGGCAGCGTTCTTCCGCCAACCGGACCTTTATAGCGGGCCACCAGGCGCTATCGAAGGCTCCCTCTATGTCCAGCGATATCATAATCAGGACTTTCTTCTCCCGAAGTTTAGTCCTGATATGATTCACTAGGTCGTAGAGGGAGTCCTCGGTGCCCCTTTGTGGCATAAAGCCGTATTGGCGGTGGCTCATCCTCGGAAGGATGTGCCATTTCAGCCTACCCACCAGCATCTTTTCCAGGATCTTTCCCAGCACTGGCAACAGTCCTATCGGCCGATGTGCCTTGGGAACCGAGTAATCATCCTTACCCGGCTTCCGCAGCACAACGACCGTGGCCTCTTTCCAAATCCTTGGAAAATAGGCCAGCTCTAGGCACTTGTTAGCCAGTGCTAGAAAAGACTCCGGATCTTGGGCGATCGCCTGCGAACAGATGTCGGAGGTCAGGCCGTCCGACCCGGGCGCCTTCTTAGGATTGAAGGTCACCAGCGCCGCCGAGAGCTCCCCCAGCGTGAACGGTGGGTCATGTACCTCACCATGGACCCAGTCGTTCACCCGTGAGGCAAGCTCTCTGGTGCGCCGGTGATCCTCATTATCCTCCTCGTGAGGGTCGTCCGGGTAGAAGGTCTCGGCAAGGAATCTTGCCGATTCCTCCTGACCCAGGATTTGCCCGTCCCTCACGAGTGGCGCGTCTTCATGCCGCTTGGTCAACCTGCCCATTACCCGATAAATCCCATCCCACAGCCCTTCTTTACTTTGCCTGCCACAGAATTGCATCCAGCTTTTTGTCTGGGCTTCTTTTGTTTCCCGCTCGTATTTCTCTTTCGCCTCTTTGTATTCTCGGATGACTCGCGCCTTCCTCACCGGTGCCGCCCATCTGATGCGGCGTTTCTTCCGCATCATGTCGCGTCGGGACCCGTCGAGCTCTTTTGACCACCAAGGAATCGCGTACTTCGTGTTTTGTTTTTGTTGTTTTATGGTTTCGTCACTTGTTTTTATAACTAATTTTGTATATCTTTCTATAGTATTTTCTAATATGTCTATTTCTTCTAATTTATCTATGTCTACTTTGTTAATTTTATGTTCATCTATGTAATTTTTAAATTTCTGTCCAAATTCTATCCAATTTGCTTTTTTGGTGTTATATATTCTGGTTGTTCTTTTAATCGCGATTCCTTGGCCTTTCTGTAATGTGATTTTAAAAGTGATGGTATTATGGTCAGAGCTCGTCAGGTCCTCCTCGACCTTCCAGTCGCAGATTCGATCCAGGAGGTCGACCGAGCAGGCGGTGACATCTACCTGGCTGGAATAGGCCCTATCTCCTCTCACAGTGAAGAACGTTGGCATATTGCCTTCGTTCAACACGTGGAGCCCGGCCCCATCCAGCCAACCAGACACCTCCTCTCCTCTTCGGTCGATCTCCCGGCTCCACCATAGGCTTTTTGCATTGGTGTCCCCACCTATTAACAAACGCTTCGGGCCCAGGTCATGACAGACGCTCCTCAATTGGTTGAGGTACTCTTCTACCGGCGCGTCGGGTTCGAAGTAGCACGAGACCACCACCATCTCCCAGGCGCTGGTACGGATCCTCACCACGACTATATTAGTCGTGGTGAATTGGGGGCAGACCAAGGCATCCAGGTCTGGATCATAGACCACAATGGCGGCCTTGACCCGCCCCTCTTCCCGTTCCGCGCACTGGAAGATCCTGGCGGCCCCGTAATTCTTCACCCGGCCGATTCCCCCGACGTACGGCTCCTGGATCAGTGCGAAGGCCAATCTCCTGTCCGCTGCCACTGACATGAGTTCTTCTGTCGCAAGTGCGCTTCTCTGGAGATTGGCCTGCGCCACCAGGTATGGCCGCGCGTCGGAGTCCGCGCCTGTCGCAGCTGAGCCCGGAGCTGTGGGGGTCACCTTAGCAGTACGCCATGGCGGATCTGGCTAGCGCGTCCCACCTCTTTCGCACTGGGCAGGCTTCGCTGAAGGCGTTGTGCCCAGTCTCGGCGAATTTCGCCTTGAGGCAGTTGCAGCACGTCGGTGCTGCAGCCGCCATCCAATCTGGGCACTCCGCCTTCAGGTGCGGCCCGCCACAGTGACTGCAGGCGTCCAGCGAGCCTCGGCAGAACCGCCTCCCATGGCCGTATCCCAAGCACCTCGAGCACTGGACCAAGGGAGACTGGTCCTCCACCTTGACCCTCTGGATGTCGATGTGGATAGCGCCAGCCTCGGTGAACCTGCTCCATAGTTGTGGCGACACCTGGAGTACTACGTGGGCCATCAGAGGATTCCGAGCCTTTCGTCTGTATCGGACTTCCATTCGGTCATCTTCTTTTTTAATTTGGGCTAAGAGAGCTTTGTTCTGGGCCCTTATCGCCCCCAAGACCTCTTCATTGGTATGACAGCTGAGGAGGTCTTTAATAATTACGAGGGGATCCTTGTTTTTAATGTCTTGGACATCTAAGTTTTTCCCCTCTTTCCTCAGCCCCTCTTTCACCTTCGCCAACTCTTCTTTATCTTGGCAGCCCATGATCACTTTTCTCTCTTTGGCCTTCCTAATTTTGTCAATCTTCAGTCCTTCTTCTTTTGCGTTGACCGCTTTTCTAATCTTTTCTACGACTTCATCTCCAGTCTCCTCTTCGTTTTTGGAAGTCACGATAATCGAGTGTAGCGCCGTAGTCACCTCGGATGTTTTATGCGGACCGGCAGCTACACTCGCATACGTCCTGTTGGCGACCATCTCGTCCCTGTGTGTCCTGATCTCCTTGTTTAATCTGTCCATTTCTTGTTTCCCTTCCTGCAGCAATCTTCCATGTTCCTCCAACTTGCTGAGGAGTTCTTTCTCCAGTCTATACCTTTCCTCCGTTTCTCTCCTTTCACTAATTTCTTCCATCCCTGTCTTCTCCTCTATCTTCCGGCTTTCTTTTCCTTTTGTTCCTTCGACATCTTGTTCTTTGTAGGGCTTCCCCTCCTCGGAGTCCTTGACCAGCCTGTATAGCCTATCAATTGATTCAATGACATCAGCTTTTATCTCGCTCTTCAGATTTCTGCTGTTGTTCATCTGAAGCTTGGCCTTGATGAGACATGCCTTTGCCTCCGCTGTTCTATTCTGGTAGGCAGGGCTCCCCTTTTTGGGAGAGACCTGCCTATCAGAATCTATCACTTCGGTGACATTCAGCTTCCTGGCTGCATTTTTTCTTTCGGCGATGGGTGCTGCTGGTGCTATTGTTGCGGTTGCGGGAGCTCTAGTCCGATGTGTCGTGGTGGTTGTTGTGGTCCTAGTCTCGAGCGCCTCATCAAGCCGAGACTCGATGCTACGCCTTGCTTGAGCCACCGTCTGGGTCCGGGAGGGTCCTGCCCTCTCTGTGACAACGGCCTCAGCTTCTCTCTTTGGTGGAGACATTGTCTTCTTCACCGGCGTATGGGAGATCGGCATATTGGTGGATTAGGGGGTTGTCGTCAATGTGTAATAAAATTCTTCGTGAATGTAAAGTGTTCACGAAGTGGTCTGTGTTTGTCAATCCTTTTTATGATTGTAAGTGTAGATTGCTTACAATGTCAATATGAATAATAATTTGTGTGCATATGAGCACAAAAAGTCAATAAAATAATATTAATGTTTGATTTTCTTTTCTTCCAGGTTGATGGTGGTTCCAGAGCGTGTGGAGCGACGCAGAGTATGGTAAGTATTCTTCCCGGTGAGTATATTTAAGTTTTTTGTTTTGGGCTCTCGTCACGGTATAGCCTCACCTTACTTGGTCAAAAAAGACAAAAGGGTGGGTGTGGGGGGCAATTTTTTGCCGGAGCGCGACGTGCGATACGTCGTAAGACGCGTCTCGGCGAGTACTTCAACAATATGAAATAAAGTGAGGTACGGTTGGTACAAAAATTTGTGATGGTCAGCAAAACAATGGAAAATGAAGAAAATTTGGAAAAATTTAGGTGGGGATGTGTCGAAAACAACAAAAACGGTGAGTATTAGCTAAACGAAAACAATTGATGTGCCACAGTCAAATGTTACCATACGAAAATTTTTGAAAATCAAACAGAATCTATTCTTGTGTCAATTACTCAGGTGAACTTCCATACATTGAGTGACAATCAAAAATTAAAATTTGCCGGAGCGCGACGTGCGATACGTCGTAAGACGCGTCTCGGCGAGTACTTCAACAATATGAAATAAAGTGAGGTACGGTTGGTACAAAAATTTGTGATGGTCAGCAAAACAATGGAAAATGAAGAAAATTTGGAAAAATTTAGGTGGGGATGTGTCGAAAACAACAAAAACGGTGAGTATTAGCTAAACGAAAACAATTGATGTGCCATAGTCAAATGTTACCATACGAAAATTTTTGAAAATCAAACAGAATCTATTCTTGTGTCAATTACTCAGGTGAACTTCCATACATTGAGTGACAATCAAAAATTAAAATTTGCCGGAGCGCGACGTGCGATACGTCGTAAGACGCGTCTCGGCGAGTACTTCAACAATATGAAATAAAGTGAGGTACGGTTGGTACAAAAATTTGTGATGGTCAGCAAAACAATGGAAAATGAAGAAAATTTGGAAAAATTTAGGTGGGGATGTGTCGAAAACAACAAAAACGGTGAGTATTAGCTAAACGAAAACAATTGATGTGCCACAGTCAAATGTTACCATACGAAAATTTTTGAAAATCAAACAGAATCTATTCTTGTGTCAATTACTCAGGTGAACTTCCATACATTGAGTGACAATCAAAAATTAAAATTTGCCGGAGCGCGACGTGCGATACGTCGTAAGACGCGTCTCGGCGAGTACTTCAACAATATGAAATAAAGTGAGGTACGGTTGGTACAAAAATTTGTGATGGTCAGCAAAACAATGGAAAATGAAGAAAATTTGGAAAAATTTAGGTGGGGATGTGTCGAAAACAACAAAAACGGTGAGTATTAGCTAAACGAAAACAATTGATGTGCCACAGTCAAATGTTACCATACGAAAATTTTTGAAAATCAAACAGAATCTATTCTTGTGTCAATTACTCAGGTGAACTTCCATACATTGAGTGACAATCAAAAATTAAAATTTGCCGGAGCGCGACGTGCGATACGTCGTAAGACGCGTCTCGGCGAGTACTTCAACAATATGAAATAAAGTGAGGTACGGTTGGTACAAAAATTTGTGATGGTCAGCAAAACAATGGAAAATGAAGAAAATTTGGAAAAATTTAGGTGGGGATGTGTCGAAAACAACAAAAACGGTGAGTATTAGCTAAACGAAAACAATTGATGTGCCACAGTCAAATGTTACCATACGAAAATTTTTGAAAATCAAACAGAATCTATTCTTGTGTCAATTACTCAGGTGAACTTCCATACATTGAGTGACAATCAAAAATTAAAATTTGCCGGAGCGCGACGTGCGATACGTCGTAAGACGCGTCTCGGCGAGTACTTCAACAATATGAAATAAAGTGAGGTACGGTTGGTACAAAAATTTGTGATGGTCAGCAAAACAATGGAAAATGAAGAAAATTTGGAAAAATTTAGGTGGGGATGTGTCGAAAACAACAAAAACGGTGAGTATTAGCTAAACGAAAACAATTGATGTGCCACAGTCAAATGTTACCATACGAAAATTTTTGAAAATCAAACAGAATCTATTCTTGTGTCAATTACTCAGGTGAACTTCCATACATTGAGTGACAATCAAAAATTAAAATTTGCCGGAGCGCGACGTGCGATACGTCGTAAGACGCGTCTCGGCGAGTACTTCAACAATATGAAATAAAGTGAGGTACGGTTGGTACAAAAATTTGTGATGGTCAGCAAAACAATGGAAAATGAAGAAAATTTGGAAAAATTTAGGTGGGGATGTGTCGAAAACAACAAAAACGGTGAGTATTAGCTAAACGAAAACAATTGATGTGCCACAGTCAAATGTTACCATACGAAAATTTTTGAAAATCAAACAGAATCTATTCTTGTGTCAATTACTCAGGTGAACTTCCATACATTGAGTGACAATCAAAAATTAAAATTTGCCGGAGCGCGACGTGCGATACGTCGTAAGACGCGTCTCGGCGAGTACTTCAACAATATGAAATAAAGTGAGGTACGGTTGGTACAAAAATTTGTGATGGTCAGCAAAACAATGGAAAATGAAGAAAATTTGGAAAAATTTAGGTGGGGATGTGTCGAAAACAACAAAAACGGTGAGTATTAGCTAAACGAAAACAATTGATGTGCCACAGTCAAATGTTACCATACGAAAATTTTTGAAAATCAAACAGAATCTATTCTTGTGTCAATTACTCAGGTGAACTTCCATACATTGAGTGACAATCAAAAATTAAAATTTGCCGGAGCGCGACGTGCGATACGTCGTAAGACGCGTCTCGGCGAGTACTTCAACAATATGAAATAAAGTGAGGTACGGTTGGTACAAAAATTTGTGATGGTCAGCAAAACAATGGAAAATGAAGAAAATTTGGAAAAATTTAGGTGGGGATGTGTCGAAAACAACAAAAACGGTGAGTATTAGCTAAACGAAAACAATTGATGTGCCACAGTCAAATGTTACCATACGAAAATTTTTGAAAATCAAACAGAATCTATTCTTGTGTCAATTACTCAGGTGAACTTCCATACATTGAGTGACAATCAAAAATTAAAATTTGCCGGAGCGCGACGTGCGATACGTCGTAAGACGCGTCTCGGCGAGTACTTCAACAATATGAAATAAAGTGAGGTACGGTTGGTACAAAAATTTGTGATGGTCAGCAAAACAATGGAAAATGAAGAAAATTTGGAAAAATTTAGGTGGGGATGTGTCGAAAACAACAAAAACGGTGAGTATTAGCTAAACGAAAACAATTGATGTGCCACAGTCAAATGTTACCATACGAAAATTTTTGAAAATCAAACAGAATCTATTCTTGTGTCAATTACTCAGGTGAACTTCCATACATTGAGTGACAATCAAAAATTAAAATTTGCCGGAGCGCGACGTGCGATACGTCGTAAGACGCGTCTCGGCGAGTACTTCAACAATATGAAATAAAGTGAGGTACGGTTGGTACAAAAATTTGTGATGGTCAGCAAAACAATGGAAAATGAAGAAAATTTGGAAAAATTTAGGTGGGGATGTGTCGAAAACAACAAAAACGGTGAGTATTAGCTAAACGAAAACAATTGATGTGCCACAGTCAAATGTTACCATACGAAAATTTTTGAAAATCAAACAGAATCTATTCTTGTGTCAATTACTCAGGTGAACTTCCATACATTGAGTGACAATCAAAAATTAAAATTTGCCGGAGCGCGACGTGCGATACGTCGTAAGACGCGTCTCGGCGAGTACTTCAACAATATGAAATAAAGTGAGGTACGGTTGGTACAAAAATTTGTGATGGTCAGCAAAACAATGGAAAATGAAGAAAATTTGGAAAAATTTAGGTGGGGATGTGTCGAAAACAACAAAAACGGTGAGTATTAGCTAAACGAAAACAATTGATGTGCCACAGTCAAATGTTACCATACGAAAATTTTTGAAAATCAAACAGAATCTATTCTTGTGTCAATTACTCAGGTGAACTTCCATACATTGAGTGACAATCAAAAATTAAAATTTGCCGGAGCGCGACGTGCGATACGTCGTAAGACGCGTCTCGGCGAGTACTTCAACAATATGAAATAAAGTGAGGTACGGTTGGTACAAAAATTTGTGATGGTCAGCAAAACAATGGAAAATGAAGAAAATTTGGAAAAATTTAGGTGGGGATGTGTCGAAAACAACAAAAACGGTGAGTATTAGCTAAACGAAAACAATTGATGTGCCACAGTCAAATGTTACCATACGAAAATTTTTGAAAATCAAACAGAATCTATTCTTGTGTCAATTACTCAGGTGAACTTCCATACATTGAGTGACAATCAAAAATTAAAATTTGCCGGAGCGCGACGTGCGATACGTCGTAAGACGCGTCTCGGCGAGTACTTCAACAATATGAAATAAAGTGAGGTACGGTTGGTACAAAAATTTGTGATGGTCAGCAAAACAATGGAAAATGAAGAAAATTTGGAAAAATTTAGGTGGGGATGTGTCGAAAACAACAAAAACGGTGAGTATTAGCTAAACGAAAACAATTGATGTGCCACAGTCAAATGTTACCATACGAAAATTTTTGAAAATCAAACAGAATCTATTCTTGTGTCAATTACTCAGGTGAACTTCCATACATTGAGTGACAATCAAAAATTAAAATTTGCCGGAGCGCGACGTGCGATACGTCGTAAGACGCGTCTCGGCGAGTACTTCAACAATATGAAATAAAGTGAGGTACGGTTGGTACAAAAATTTGTGATGGTCAGCAAAACAATGGAAAATGAAGAAAATTTGGAAAAATTTAGGTGGGGATGTGTCGAAAACAACAAAAACGGTGAGTATTAGCTAAACGAAAACAATTGATGTGCCACAGTCAAATGTTACCATACGAAAATTTTTGAAAATCAAACAGAATCTATTCTTGTGTCAATTACTCAGGTGAACTTCCATACATTGAGTGACAATCAAAAATTAAAATTTGCCGGAGCGCGACGTGCGATACGTCGTAAGACGCGTCTCGGCGAGTACTTCAACAATATGAAATAAAGTGAGGTACGGTTGGTACAAAAATTTGTGATGGTCAGCAAAACAATGGAAAATGAAGAAAATTTGGAAAAATTTAGGTGGGGATGTGTCGAAAACAACAAAAACGGTGAGTATTAGCTAAACGAAAACAATTGATGTGCCACAGTCAAATGTTACCATACGAAAATTTTTGAAAATCAAACAGAATCTATTCTTGTGTCAATTACTCAGGTGAACTTCCATACATTGAGTGACAATCAAAAATTAAAATTTGCCGGAGCGCGACGTGCGATACGTCGTAAGACGCGTCTCGGCGAGTACTTCAACAATATGAAATAAAGTGAGGTACGGTTGGTACAAAAATTTGTGATGGTCAGCAAAACAATGGAAAATGAAGAAAATTTGGAAAAATTTAGGTGGGGATGTGTCGAAAACAACAAAAACGGTGAGTATTAGCTAAACGAAAACAATTGATGTGCCACAGTCAAATGTTACCATACGAAAATTTTTGAAAATCAAACAGAATCTATTCTTGTGTCAATTACTCAGGTGAACTTCCATACATTGAGTGACAATCAAAAATTAAAATTTGCCGGAGCGCGACGTGCGATACGTCGTAAGACGCGTCTCGGCGAGTACTTCAACAATATGAAATAAAGTGAGGTACGGTTGGTACAAAAATTTGTGATGGTCAGCAAAACAATGGAAAATGAAGAAAATTTGGAAAAATTTAGGTGGGGATGTGTCGAAAACAACAAAAACGGTGAGTATTAGCTAAACGAAAACAATTGATGTGCCACAGTCAAATGTTACCATACGAAAATTTTTGAAAATCAAACAGAATCTATTCTTGTGTCAATTACTCAGGTGAACTTCCATACATTGAGTGACAATCAAAAATTAAAATTTGCCGGAGCGCGACGTGCGATACGTCGTAAGACGCGTCTCGGCGAGTACTTCAACAATATGAAATAAAGTGAGGTACGGTTGGTACAAAAATTTGTGATGGTCAGCAAAACAATGGAAAATGAAGAAAATTTGGAAAAATTTAGGTGGGGATGTGTCGAAAACAACAAAAACGGTGAGTATTAGCTAAACGAAAACAATTGATGTGCCACAGTCAAATGTTACCATACGAAAATTTTTGAAAATCAAACAGAATCTATTCTTGTGTCAATTACTCAGGTGAACTTCCATACATTGAGTGACAATCAAAAATTAAAATTTGCCGGAGCGCGACGTGCGATACGTCGTAAGACGCGTCTCGGCGAGTACTTCAACAATATGAAATAAAGTGAGGTACGGTTGGTACAAAAATTTGTGATGGTCAGCAAAACAATGGAAAATGAAGAAAATTTGGAAAAATTTAGGTGGGGATGTGTCGAAAACAACAAAAACGGTGAGTATTAGCTAAACGAAAACAATTGATGTGCCACAGTCAAATGTTACCATACGAAAATTTTTGAAAATCAAACAGAATCTATTCTTGTGTCAATTACTCAGGTGAACTTCCATACATTGAGTGACAATCAAAAATTAAAATTTGCCGGAGCGCGACGTGCGATACGTCGTAAGACGCGTCTCGGCGAGTACTTCAACAATATGAAATAAAGTGAGGTACGGTTGGTACAAAAATTTGTGATGGTCAGCAAAACAATGGAAAATGAAGAAAATTTGGAAAAATTTAGGTGGGGATGTGTCGAAAACAACAAAAACGGTGAGTATTAGCTAAACGAAAACAATTGATGTGCCACAGTCAAATGTTACCATACGAAAATTTTTGAAAATCAAACAGAATCTATTCTTGTGTCAATTACTCAGGTGAACTTCCATACATTGAGTGACAATCAAAAATTAAAATTTGCCGGAGCGCGACGTGCGATACGTCGTAAGACGCGTCTCGGCGAGTACTTCAACAATATGAAATAAAGTGAGGTACGGTTGGTACAAAAATTTGTGATGGTCAGCAAAACAATGGAAAATGAAGAAAATTTGGAAAAATTTAGGTGGGGATGTGTCGAAAACAACAAAAACGGTGAGTATTAGCTAAACGAAAACAATTGATGTGCCACAGTCAAATGTTACCATACGAAAATTTTTGAAAATCAAACAGAATCTATTCTTGTGTCAATTACTCAGGTGAACTTCCATACATTGAGTGACAATCAAAAATTAAAATTTGCCGGAGCGCGACGTGCGATACGTCGTAAGACGCGTCTCGGCGAGTACTTCAACAATATGAAATAAAGTGAGGTACGGTTGGTACAAAAATTTGTGATGGTCAGCAAAACAATGGAAAATGAAGAAAATTTGGAAAAATTTAGGTGGGGATGTGTCGAAAACAACAAAAACGGTGAGTATTAGCTAAACGAAAACAATTGATGTGCCACAGTCAAATGTTACCATACGAAAATTTTTGAAAATCAAACAGAATCTATTCTTGTGTCAATTACTCAGGTGAACTTCCATACATTGAGTGACAATCAAAAATTAAAATTTGCCGGAGCGCGACGTGCGATACGTCGTAAGACGCGTCTCGGCGAGTACTTCAACAATATGAAATAAAGTGAGGTACGGTTGGTACAAAAATTTGTGATGGTCAGCAAAACAATGGAAAATGAAGAAAATTTGGAAAAATTTAGGTGGGGATGTGTCGAAAACAACAAAAACGGTGAGTATTAGCTAAACGAAAACAATTGATGTGCCACAGTCAAATGTTACCATACGAAAATTTTTGAAAATCAAACAGAATCTATTCTTGTGTCAATTACTCAGGTGAACTTCCATACATTGAGTGACAATCAAAAATTAAAATTTGCCGGAGCGCGACGTGCGATACGTCGTAAGACGCGTCTCGGCGAGTACTTCAACAATATGAAATAAAGTGAGGTACGGTTGGTACAAAAATTTGTGATGGTCAGCAAAACAATGGAAAATGAAGAAAATTTGGAAAAATTTAGGTGGGGATGTGTCGAAAACAACAAAAACGGTGAGTATTAGCTAAACGAAAACAATTGATGTGCCACAGTCAAATGTTACCATACGAAAATTTTTGAAAATCAAACAGAATCTATTCTTGTGTCAATTACTCAGGTGAACTTCCATACATTGAGTGACAATCAAAAATTAAAATTTGCCGGAGCGCGACGTGCGATACGTCGTAAGACGCGTCTCGGCGAGTACTTCAACAATATGAAATAAAGTGAGGTACGGTTGGTACAAAAATTTGTGATGGTCAGCAAAACAATGGAAAATGAAGAAAATTTGGAAAAATTTAGGTGGGGATGTGTCGAAAACAACAAAAACGGTGAGTATTAGCTAAACGAAAACAATTGATGTGCCACAGTCAAATGTTACCATACGAAAATTTTTGAAAATCAAACAGAATCTATTCTTGTGTCAATTACTCAGGTGAACTTCCATACATTGAGTGACAATCAAAAATTAAAATTTGCCGGAGCGCGACGTGCGATACGTCGTAAGACGCGTCTCGGCGAGTACTTCAACAATATGAAATAAAGTGAGGTACGGTTGGTACAAAAATTTGTGATGGTCAGCAAAACAATGGAAAATGAAGAAAATTTGGAAAAATTTAGGTGGGGATGTGTCGAAAACAACAAAAACGGTGAGTATTAGCTAAACGAAAACAATTGATGTGCCACAGTCAAATGTTACCATACGAAAATTTTTGAAAATCAAACAGAATCTATTCTTGTGTCAATTACTCAGGTGAACTTCCATACATTGAGTGACAATCAAAAATTAAAATTTGCCGGAGCGCGACGTGCGATACGTCGTAAGACGCGTCTCGGCGAGTACTTCAACAATATGAAATAAAGTGAGGTACGGTTGGTACAAAAATTTGTGATGGTCAGCAAAACAATGGAAAATGAAGAAAATTTGGAAAAATTTAGGTGGGGATGTGTCGAAAACAACAAAAACGGTGAGTATTAGCTAAACGAAAACAATTGATGTGCCACAGTCAAATGTTACCATACGAAAATTTTTGAAAATCAAACAGAATCTATTCTTGTGTCAATTACTCAGGTGAACTTCCATACATTGAGTGACAATCAAAAATTAAAATTTGCCGGAGCGCGACGTGCGATACGTCGTAAGACGCGTCTCGGCGAGTACTTCAACAATATGAAATAAAGTGAGGTACGGTTGGTACAAAAATTTGTGATGGTCAGCAAAACAATGGAAAATGAAGAAAATTTGGAAAAATTTAGGTGGGGATGTGTCGAAAACAACAAAAACGGTGAGTATTAGCTAAACGAAAACAATTGATGTGCCACAGTCAAATGTTACCATACGAAAATTTTTGAAAATCAAACAGAATCTATTCTTGTGTCAATTACTCAGGTGAACTTCCATACATTGAGTGACAATCAAAAATTAAAATTTGCCGGAGCGCGACGTGCGATACGTCGTAAGACGCGTCTCGGCGAGTACTTCAACAATATGAAATAAAGTGAGGTACGGTTGGTACAAAAATTTGTGATGGTCAGCAAAACAATGGAAAATGAAGAAAATTTGGAAAAATTTAGGTGGGGATGTGTCGAAAACAACAAAAACGGTGAGTATTAGCTAAACGAAAACAATTGATGTGCCACAGTCAAATGTTACCATACGAAAATTTTTGAAAATCAAACAGAATCTATTCTTGTGTCAATTACTCAGGTGAACTTCCATACATTGAGTGACAATCAAAAATTAAAATTTGCCGGAGCGCGACGTGCGATACGTCGTAAGACGCGTCTCGGCGAGTACTTCAACAATATGAAATAAAGTGAGGTACGGTTGGTACAAAAATTTGTGATGGTCAGCAAAACAATGGAAAATGAAGAAAATTTGGAAAAATTTAGGTGGGGATGTGTCGAAAACAACAAAAACGGTGAGTATTAGCTAAACGAAAACAATTGATGTGCCACAGTCAAATGTTACCATACGAAAATTTTTGAAAATCAAACAGAATCTATTCTTGTGTCAATTACTCAGGTGAACTTCCATACATTGAGTGACAATCAAAAATTAAAATTTGCCGGAGCGCGACGTGCGATACGTCGTAAGACGCGTCTCGGCGAGTACTTCAACAATATGAAATAAAGTGAGGTACGGTTGGTACAAAAATTTGTGATGGTCAGCAAAACAATGGAAAATGAAGAAAATTTGGAAAAATTTAGGTGGGGATGTGTCGAAAACAACAAAAACGGTGAGTATTAGCTAAACGAAAACAATTGATGTGCCACAGTCAAATGTTACCATACGAAAATTTTTGAAAATCAAACAGAATCTATTCTTGTGTCAATTACTCAGGTGAACTTCCATACATTGAGTGACAATCAAAAATTAAAATTTGCCGGAGCGCGACGTGCGATACGTCGTAAGACGCGTCTCGGCGAGTACTTCAACAATATGAAATAAAGTGAGGTACGGTTGGTACAAAAATTTGTGATGGTCAGCAAAACAATGGAAAATGAAGAAAATTTGGAAAAATTTAGGTGGGGATGTGTCGAAAACAACAAAAACGGTGAGTATTAGCTAAACGAAAACAATTGATGTGCCACAGTCAAATGTTACCATACGAAAATTTTTGAAAATCAAACAGAATCTATTCTTGTGTCAATTACTCAGGTGAACTTCCATACATTGAGTGACAATCAAAAATTAAAATTTGCCGGAGCGCGACGTGCGATACGTCGTAAGACGCGTCTCGGCGAGTACTTCAACAATATGAAATAAAGTGAGGTACGGTTGGTACAAAAATTTGTGATGGTCAGCAAAACAATGGAAAATGAAGAAAATTTGGAAAAATTTAGGTGGGGATGTGTCGAAAACAACAAAAACGGTGAGTATTAGCTAAACGAAAACAATTGATGTGCCACAGTCAAATGTTACCATACGAAAATTTTTGAAAATCAAACAGAATCTATTCTTGTGTCAATTACTCAGGTGAACTTCCATACATTGAGTGACAATCAAAAATTAAAATTTGCCGGAGCGCGACGTGCGATACGTCGTAAGACGCGTCTCGGCGAGTACTTCAACAATATGAAATAAAGTGAGGTACGGTTGGTACAAAAATTTGTGATGGTCAGCAAAACAATGGAAAATGAAGAAAATTTGGAAAAATTTAGGTGGGGATGTGTCGAAAACAACAAAAACGGTGAGTATTAGCTAAACGAAAACAATTGATGTGCCACAGTCAAATGTTACCATACGAAAATTTTTGAAAATCAAACAGAATCTATTCTTGTGTCAATTACTCAGGTGAACTTCCATACATTGAGTGACAATCAAAAATTAAAATTTGCCGGAGCGCGACGTGCGATACGTCGTAAGACGCGTCTCGGCGAGTACTTCAACAATATGAAATAAAGTGAGGTACGGTTGGTACAAAAAATTTGTGATGGTCAGCAAAACAATGGAAAATGAAGAAAATTTGGAAAAATTTAGGTGGGGATGTGTCGAAAACAACAAAAACGGTGAGTATTAGCTAAACGAAAACAATTGATGTGCCACAGTCAAATGTTACCATACGAAAATTTTTGAAAATCAAACAGAATCTATTCTTGTGTCAATTACTCAGGTGAACTTCCATACATTGAGTGACAATCAAAAATTAAAATTTGCCGGAGCGCGACGTGCGATACGTCGTAAGACGCGTCTCGGCGAGTACTTCAACAATATGAAATAAAGTGAGGTACGGTTGGTACAAAAATTTGTGATGGTCAGCAAAACAATGGAAAATGAAGAAAATTTGGAAAAATTTAGGTGGGGATGTGTCGAAAACAACAAAAACGGTGAGTATTAGCTAAACGAAAACAATTGATGTGCCACAGTCAAATGTTACCATACGAAAATTTTTGAAAATCAAACAGAATCTATTCTTGTGTCAATTACTCAGGTGAACTTCCATACATTGAGTGACAATCAAAAATTAAAATTTGCCGGAGCGCGACGTGCGATACGTCGTAAGACGCGTCTCGGCGAGTACTTCAACAATATGAAATAAAGTGAGGTACGGTTGGTACAAAAATTTGTGATGGTCAGCAAAACAATGGAAAATGAAGAAAATTTGGAAAAATTTAGGTGGGGATGTGTCGAAAACAACAAAAACGGTGAGTATTAGCTAAACGAAAACAATTGATGTGCCACAGTCAAATGTTACCATACGAAAATTTTTGAAAATCAAACAGAATCTATTCTTGTGTC